>CM062258.1:42851529-44101529 GCA_031216405.1 Syzygium malaccense | reverse complement strand
CGGCGGTGCAGGGCAACGCCTGATCTGGGTAAGGACGTTGCAAGGGCTTCGTGACTGAACGCTGTATAGCTGTTGCTCGGCAGAGACGTGGACTTTTTGATGAAGACCCACTCTGCTATGTGACTCCAAAGCAATGCGAAGAGGAGTTTCTTTCACTATTGAAGATTGCGGTGATAGGAGGAGGACCAGAATATTTTTCACAGAGAGAAAAGAATCCAATACTCTTTTGTTTGCTCCACGTGCGACTGAACCAAGGACGTTCAGATCGTCCTTTTCTTTATGCTCTTCGTGCGGCAGCTCACTATCACAAGAAACCCACTGTTCGGCTTCTTCTTGTGTGACTCTCGGCTTGTTGAATTTTTGGCCAAGCTTGATCACTTCGCTGGGAATTGGAAGGCGCAGCGGCAAGGTAAGAGGCAAAGCAGCACAGCCACCGAACGTCCCCCACGATCGTGAAAGAGAGCTCTCCCTCTCGTAGCTTTTTTCTCCCTTTTTCTCTCTCGCTCACGTATTTCACTCGCGTGTCTCTAAAAATTCTGATCTGAAAATTCTTGGAGTCCCCCCTTTGTTGTAAGACATAACGATGTATTTATAATGTAAACCTAGGTCAACTAACCGGGCTTTCTAGTCCTAATGGGCTTAGGCTTTAATTTTCATTTAATTTCAAATTGGCTGAATTAATTCGGGCTTTTATTCAATTAACTTGATGGGCTAATTTAAGCTCAAATTAAGACAACCGAGCCCTTTTGACGTGTGATTTTCGGCCCCCGTCTTCCGAATGAGTCGAGTCTCGTTCGATTCCCGAGTCTGATTCACGTGATGAATTTTAAGCTCGCTCGCCACCGCCGATCTGATGCGGAATGCAATTAATCTATATGAACCTAAACTATATGCTATGCAATTTTAATATTTTTGTTTAGGGGTTAAAAATTTAATCCCTAATTTTCTATGCAATTAACACTAAATGATGCGCCAAAATTTAGGTGTCAACAGCTGCCCCTCTTTGAGTGGAGGCTCGCAGAGGTTTCGCTCAAAGACTGAGACCTAAATTTAAACTATGAAAAATGATGAATTTTTTTTTTTAAATATAATGATGCATGATATGCAAACAATAAGGAACGTATGCTAAGGCTTCTCACTTCATGCGGAGCGGTGAAAGAGTCTTACATACGGATCGCACAAAAAGCGTCCAAGTGGGGGAAAGCTTTATAATGCTTTGAGTTCCCTCGATCTCCAAACTTCTAGTCCACTGGAAGTAAGGTTCTCAAGGTACATGATTGCCTATCTGTTACCTGTAGTTTCCTACAAATGCGAAATAGCGCGTGATATGAAAAAAATGGGATGTGTTGTCCATACCACTGGACAATCACAAAAAGGATCATGTCACCTCCTTCATTCGGGTAAGCATGAAATGGTGTGCTTCGTACTCCACTTAGCAACACCAAGAGAAAAATTATGTCGCCTGTCCTACTGGGCGAACATGAAATGGGGTGTGTTTCGTACTCCACTTAGCAACACCAAAAGAGAAATTATGTCGCCTGTCCTACTGGGCGAACATGAAATGGGGTGTGCTTCGTACTCCACTTAGCAACACCAAAAGAGAAATTATGTCGCATGTCCTACTGGGCGAACATAAAATGGGGTGTGCTTCGTACTCCACTCAGCAACACCAAGAGAGAAATTATGTCGCCTGTCCTACTGGGCGAACATGAAATGGGGTGTGCTTCGTACTCCACTCAGCAACACCAAGAGAGAAATTATGTCGCCTGTCCTACTGGGCGAACATAAAATGGGGTGTGCTTCGTACTCCACTCAGCAACACCAAAAGAGAAATTATGTCGCCTGTCCTACTGGGCGAACATGAAATGGGGTGTGCTTCGTACTCCACTTAGCAACACCGAAAGAAAAATTATGTCGCCTGTCCTACTGGGCGAACATGAAATGGGGTGTGCTTCGTACTCCACTTAGCAACACCAAATGTAAAATTATGTCGCCTATCCTACTGGGCGAACATGAGATGGGGTGTGCTTCGTACTCCACTTAGCAACACCAAATGTCACCTGTTTCACTTGGTGAACATATGAGAGAGATAATTTCTCATATTCCGAAGAGAAAAACAATGAAGAATAATTAGCAGACGTACCTGAATTCTTCTTATGACAGAGTCAATGGCATCGCTCCTGTTTTTACCTGAGAAAAGGTTAAAATAACACATGCGCAGAGGCAGAGAAAACATAATTCATGAATCTGCTTGCATTACCAAGCTTTATTAGGGAATTTATTAATAAGAACAACCATTTCGTCCTTTTGACATTTTGATCATATTAAATAAGAGACCTTTAATCAGAAAGGACTTTCACTCACTCTCAATGAAAGGCTTTTGACCCGACCTTTGATGCGGGTATAAGAATCACTCGAACTCTCTTCATCGTGCTTGACAAGGGTTCGGATATTCTCAAAATCAGTATGACTTGGCCAATCTGAGAGGTCTTTATAAGGACTAAAATGTGAGCTTGGTCAATGGCTTAGCAAAAGGGACTCTTTGAGTCGAGGCTATTGAAAGAATTGATATCACCAGCTGTTCCGGGTTTACAAGTCAGGAATGCTGCCAAAATGAGATAGAAAAATCTTGCTCGCACTTCTTCGAGCAACATTTATAAGCATTTGAAACTCTACGTTAACTCAAGTGCCCTATTCTGAAGAGACTTCGGTAATGGTTGTAACGTAGGTTCGGGTAGGCTTGAAAGGAATGGCCTATTTTCATCAAAAGGGGTATTATGAACATGGAGATTGGTGATCATCCCTTCTAGCAATTGCTCCACAAATGAACCTTTAAATGGTCTTTTCTTTGAAGAATGATCTTGCATATCGACTCGGTTCTTGCTGAAACTTTTCTTTCTCTCTTTTTCTCCCCCCCCTTTTTTTTTGAGAGAGAGATTTTCTCTCTTTTTTTTTTTTTTTGAGAGAGAGATTTTCTTTTTTTTTCGAGAGAGATTTTTCCGAGAGAGAACTTCGATTTGATGGAGTTCTTTTGCATCCTTTCTGATGAATTTTCTTTTGAGCTCCTATTTGCCCCAAGTCACCTTGAACTTGTCTTGAGATGATTTCATTTGTTTATCACAAGAATGATCACCAATTGGGTTGAAATGAATTCACCGCTCAAATTGGGTATGCAAAGGGTATACTGTGTAGGGATTTAGAAAGAAATGCTCTTCGTCATATCTAAGGCACTCAAGCTAACACAGAACTTGTATGCAATAAATATACTTGAAGATTGATGCAAGTGAAAGCAAGAAAATTCTAACCATTTTGAACTTTCTATGAAATTGCCCCGGTATGGGATTGTTCCTGACAGGGGTAAGAAATGAAACTCCGTTCAAAGGGGTTAAGCAAATGATAACCTATAGTGTTTAGATAGAGGAAATGAATGCCTCTCATCATTTTGATCGTCATACTTTTCGTGAGATAATCCTTTACCTTGTCAGCACGGAACTTTCACTCAACTCGCACTAGGGATTATTATTCAGGACGTGTATAGAAATGTCTTGCCTTTCGTCATCTTGAAGTCTCTCATGCAACATGATCGCTTCATTAGGACAGAAATAGATTGCCAAATTAAAAGCCTTCCTCAAACAAAGCTTAGTAACATCAATCGATTCATAAAATTCAACTTGACACTTGATAGAAACAAAGTCAGAATGAGTACAAATCAAGTGTAATATTTCTTCACAGAATCAGAATTAACTGGACTGGAAAAAACACGACCATCAATCTCGGCCAAAATCAAAGCACCTCCTGGAAGGACTTTCTTCACAACGTACGGGCCACCATAGTTTGGGGCGAATTTTCCTTCTGCAAAAGGAACTATCGGCAATAACTTCCGCAGGATAAGGTCACCTACCTGAAAATGTCGAGGCTTGACTTTCTTGTCGAAAGATTTAGCAACTCGTTGTTGGTAGCACTGGCCATGACATAGAGCTCTAAGCCTTCTCTCATCTATCATGTTCAACTGGTCCAATCTCTGTTGGATCCAATCCGCCTCTGACAATTGTACCTGTGAAAGAATACGTAACGAAGGAATTTCAACCTCAACAGGTAGCACTGCTTCCATACCATACACAAGAGAATATGGAGTTGCCCCTGAAACATAAAGTAGAGGATTCAGAAGGACAAACAGGGTTAAGCATTGCATTTTTTATTGATTGATTGATTTATTTATTTTGAAATTCTTTTCAAAAAGGTTTTAACACGAGGAAGCATGAAGAAGCCCAGGCCTCAGAATTCTCTTTGGACTATATTTTTCTTTTATCGGTTGGATATCATCACCGAGCTGGTTTGATGTACTTCAACATGCCCTAAAAAAATGAAAATAATTTGTAATTTCATTGATTATCACCAAATAAATTACATTTATTGGAATGGAAACTGGGACAATAAAGTCATAGGAAAAAATCCTAAAAAGTAGCTCTCAAGACGGGGCAAGTCCTATAAAGCAATAGAAATTCCCACGCAAGGGAAGTGTGCGAAAAAAATAAAGGTGTTACTCTCGCGGGCCAGTGCCCATTTCAACCAATGGTCCTTCCTCGATAGCTTCAATGAGCATGTTATTGAACATAGCAGTGATTCCCTCCATCGCATCATCAGGATCTTCTGTCACTGGAGGTGTTAAATCATCCATACCTCCCCATCCATCGGGCACGATATCACGCGGGTCAATATAGAAGCTCGAGGGAGCCGAATATTTCACGTAGTAGTCGAACTTGCCGCTCGGTTGCCCCAGGGTGTCGATTACCTCCTTCTCTTCATGTATCATTCTTGCAGGACTCGGGGATGTGGTCTGGATGTTTGGAACTATGAGAAGATCATCTCGGCCTTGGTAGAGATATGAAGCACGAAATGTTGATGCCCCAGTATCTAAGAGGTCCTGAACCTTGTGCTTTAGATCAACGTCGTACGACCATGGAACCATCTTGTTACTTTCATAAGCGTAGGGCTGAGGTGATGCCAGGACCAATATTTCCGAAGTATCGGGTATAATGATCCCGTGGTCATTGTCAGAGGCGTCCTCGAGAGGGGGCATGTCAGGATCCAACTTAACTTGTTCATCGGTCATCCTTGCGAGTTCTTCATTCCAGTCAATGATGACTTGAGATATAGTGGCCACTACCCCGAATTCATCCGTTGTCCCAATCATTCCTTTTCTCACCAACTCATCCACTTTCTTTTCTATCTCACCGAGTGACACCACCTCACCAGTCGAAACATAACCAGCTCAGACTAAAGCATCGAACATATCTTCGAGAGGGACCCTGAAGCCCTGAACCTACTTGACTCCCGGACCAAGGACAACATTTGCACTGCTCGAATGATCAGGGAGTGGATTGTTCTGCACATTGGGGTTACCGGCTGGCTGTAGCGCAAACGCTCCTGTCTCGAGTAGATCCTGCACTCGATGTTTGAGTACTTGGCAATCATCTGTCGAATGCCCAACTTCACCTCTATGGTAATCGCATTTCTTCGACGGATCATACCTTGCATAGCCAGCAACATTAGATCTTTGTGGCTCTGAATTCAGTAAGTTCTTCTTCCTTAGCACAGCCAATACCTGAGATAACGTCCCAGGAAGTGGAGTAAACTGGCGAGTTTTACGCTGCTGGCGTGAGTCTTGCTGACCTTGCCGTCCATAAGAGGTTGTCTGCTGAGTGCTAAATTGCAGCTTCGGGGCCTGCGCTGGCATCTTCTGTGCATAAGTCAAGTTGACTTCGGGGTCATGCTCTTTGTCTTTCCTACTAGTAAATCTTTTGCTCGATGAACCTGACTCACTGTACCATCCCTTCTTGAGCCCGGTCTCAATCTCCTCACCCATGGCTATCAGTTGGCCAAAAGATTGGGCGGCCGTCACTAACATTCGTGAACGAACCGGTTGTGGTAGGGTGGACACGAACAAATTCATTAAGTCACGTTGTGAGGGTTCAGGCATGATCTGTCCCGCCATGTTCCTCCAGCGAGTGGCATACTCCTTTAGTGTCTCACCCTTTTTCTGCTCAGCTCTTTCCAGATCCTCCCTTGTAATGATGACGTCGAGATTGAACTTGAAGTGTTTGACGAAAAGGTTTGCTACCTCTTCCCATGAGTCTTTCCGGTTGATCTGGTGGTTAGTATACCACCTCATTGCAGCATCCTTCAAGCTTGCTTGGAAGGTTTGGATCATTAGAGGTCCATTAGAAACATATCTATTCATGAGCCCCTGGTACATGTCGATGTGTTGAATCGGGTTTGAGGTGCCGTCATACTTCTCGAAGGCTGGCATCTTAAATTTATCGGGCACTTGGACCCGGGTAAAAATAGACAGATCAACAGGTGGAACACATTGAGTTCCTTCCACTTCACGTAACCTCTGGTCGAGCTTAGCCAACAACTTGGCGTTCTCATCATTCGGGGGTGGATGAAGAACATGGGCTGCTGGAGACGCACTAGTATCAGTCAGAATGACATCATCCAGTTGAAGGGTTGGATTAGTGTTCACTGCAGGAGATTTGTCGAGGCGAAGGCCTTGACGGGTTGGAAGTGGAATCTCCGATTGAGAGGCAGCATTGATCTGCTGCTGCTTGGCCATGAGATCACTCATCATTTTGGACATGGTAGCCGCGATCTGCTCATTGATCATGTTCATGTGTTCTTTCAGCTTTTCGTCAATCATGGCCGCAATCTCAGCTTGATTGGCCATCCTTCTTTTGGTCACGGATCGAGTATTATGAGGATGAGGGGGATCCGTGGCAAATTACCTGCAAAAAGCAACGATAGAATGAGTACGACAAGTAAGAACAGCGAGTCGGTCCATGATATCCTCTAGACCCTCAAGATGAAATTTCTTTCGAAAGACCGATTCGTCCAGTAAATCTCGAAATTCCAAATTGCTTTATTCAATAAAAACTTGGACTAATTCCAAAATTTACAAATCATAGCTTAATGCTTTTCATTGAATTGCTCAAAATGGAAGGTGTCAAAAGAATTCTTATAAAAATCGTTCAGAAACGACATCTATTACCAGAAAACGTTAATAGTAAGCTAACATTTTCTCCTAAAAAAAAGAAAAACTCCCTAAACCAAACAAGAAATCAGACGGTCTTCCTTTTTTTAGAGGCCACGTGCCAAATGACTCAACCTAAATCATGGACCGACTCAAAATAAGGTGAAGAAAACTAAAGATAAAGCTCGAGAAATTACCATCCTTGGGGAGAGAATGTCAATCACAGAGACATGCACATGAATCGTGAGTTTAAACCTTAATCTATCTACCCTAAAGGCTTTTGCAAAATGAAGTGATAAATGGAACGACATGTCGCAGCCTCGCGCACACTCATCATGACTAGCCGCAGCCTCGCGTATAATAGTCATGACTAGTCGGGTCCAATCACTTCGTCTTGATTCGGTCGACAAGGGGAACCTCCATGCGTAGTAGCCTCACGTGCATGAGGACGACCCTTGAGCCATTTTTTGAAAAATTTTCAGGATCCAAATGGGATAACCTTTAGCGAGGTCTTACCGCCAAGATTAAAGAACCATCTAAATACCATCTTAGAACTATGGGTGTGACCCAAGTCCGGTCACAGGTTGTGTGCGGTGTAGTGTAAATACTGTAAATCATGCACAACAATTATATGCAAACACCGCTTCAATAGTGCAAAAATTAAATCACAATTCCACTCCACCAAGCCTGCAAAACAAAGGGTTAGCCAATCACTACTCCCCTTATAACTCCCATCCTGCAAAACCATTTAACACCTAAGAATGAGAATTCAGTCAAATTTTGTCAAATCAAGTGATTTTTCCATGAAAAATTTTTTGGCCTAAGTCCTCCTTAAATTTTCAAAAAAATTCAAGTTTGTCCCCAGTGGAGTCGCCAAGCTGTCGCGACCTAAAAAAAATCGTCGTTTCGATCTTAGGCTAATGGATTACTAGATCAATTAAATTAACTAACCTAGCTCGAGTTCTCCCAAACTCTACCAAATCGCAACTTAAGTCCAATTGTGAGCATGCAAATATTTTCAACGGGAGTCGCCACTAATCATTTAGGGTAGGTTGATTAGAAACCTAAATAAAATAGCGGGAGTACTATTTTATTTCTACGAACCAGAAATCATAAATTCGGGACTTGGTTACGCTAGATTCCCTAACGCCCTTTCGGTACCAATTTCGAGAAAAATACTCAATTTGACAATTTTGATAAATCCTAACTTAGAGTTCAAAGGTGTAGAAATTTCCTTTTTTTTTATTTTTTTACTTATTTAAATGAAAGCTAACCTATATGTAATGACGTGCAAAAATTGACATGCGATTAATGCAACCTAACATGCAAACTATATGTCATGCGACGACGTGACCTATTTCTAATGACGGGCATATTATTATTTTTTTGTATTTTTTTTAATGAAATTCGGAATTAAAAACGCCAGTTATCTAAACATGCAATTTTAAACTAAAGAAATTGACCTATTCTAAAGCAATCTTTTTTGGTATTTTTTTTATCAAAATTCGAAATTAAAATCACGTAAAAAAAATAACCGCGAAATCTTTCGAATTAAATTTCGATCTGAAGCCTGACAGATCGACCCTAAAATTCGAAATACCCGCTATGGAAATAACTCTATCTAAAGCCTGATAGATAGATTTATTTCCACGTGTGCGGTTGCGGATTAGGAAATTTTCCTAATCGATCACATCTTGAAAAATTTATGATATATTAAATATATTGGATATGTTCAAAAGATTTTGAAGATTCTAAATTCTATCCAAATTTGACAAGTAATAGATATCTAAGATTTCAAAAAAAAAAATAAATCCTAATTGAAATATTGCCTATTATTCAAATATGCAAAGTTAGATATCAATAAACACGAATTAAGCAATAAAATATTCAAACCAAATCAGGATAAGATATTTACCTAATCCAAAGATTTGTTTCCAAATTTGAATCACCGGCGAATCGGAATTGCGGATCGGGATGGTGACCGGCGGTGCGTCGGGAGCGACGGCGCGACGTCGGGAACGGCGGTACGGCGTCGAGAGTGGCAACGGCAGGACACGGCGGTACGGCGTCGGAACGGCAACGGCGGGACACGGAGGGGACAGCAGCGATAGCAGGTGGGCAACGGCGCGACAGGGCCACGGCGATGGAGCAACGGTGCGAGCGTCGCGGCAAGGAGCAGCGACGATAGCAGGTGGGCAGCGGCGGTGCAGGGCAACGCCTGATCTGGGTAAGGACGTTGCAAGGGCTTCGTGACTGAACGCTGTATAGCTGTTGCTCGGCAGAGACGTGGACTTTTTGATGAAGACCCACTCTGCTATGTGACTCCAAAGCAATGCGAAGAGGAGTTTCTTTCACTATTGAAGATTGCGGTGATAGGAGGAGGACCAGAATATTTTTCACAGAGAGAAAAGAATCCAATACTCTTTTGTTTGCTCCACGTGCGACTGAACCAAGGACGTTCAGATCGTCCTTTTCTTTATGCTCTTCGTGCGGCAGCTCACTATCACAAGAAACCCACTGTTCGGCTTCTTCTTGTGTGACTCTCGGCTTGTTGAATTTTTGGCCAAGCTTGATCACTTCGCTGGGAATTGGAAGGCGCAGCGGCAAGGTAAGAGGCAAAGCAGCACAGCCACCGAACGTCCCCCACGATCGTGAAAGAGAGCTCTCCCTCTCGTAGCTTTTTTCTCCCTTTTTCTCTCTCGCTCACGTATTTCACTCGCGTGTCTCTAAAAATTCTGATCTGAAAATTCTTGGAGTCCCCCCTTTGTTGTAAGACATAACGATGTATTTATAATGTAAACCTAGGTCAACTAACCGGGCTTTCTAGTCCTAATGGGCTTAGGCTTTAATTTTCATTTAATTTCAAATTGGCTGAATTAATTCGGGCTTTTATTCAATTAACTTGATGGGCTAATTTAAGCTCAAATTAAGACAACCGAGCCCTTTTGACGTGTGATTTTCGGCCCCCGTCTTCCGAATGAGTCGAGTCTCGTTCGATTCCCGAGTCTGATTCACGTGATGAATTTTAAGCTCGCTCGCCACCGCCGATCTGATGCGGAATGCAATTAATCTATATGAACCTAAACTATATGCTATGCAATTTTAATATTTTTGTTTAGGGGTTAAAAATTTAATCCCTAATTTTCTATGCAATTAACACTAAATGATGCGCCAAAATTTAGGTGTCAACATACTCCCCATATTATTCTCTAAAAGCCTGACTTTTTGAACAATTTGGACCCTACACGCCAACTTCAAAAGCATTGAACTTGAGATGGTGATCTCACTACCAATAGAAAAGGCGGTAGGTGAATGAAACTATGGGAAACTAGATATAGAGAAAAAGAAAACAATATAAAATGTTGAGTTAGCGGTACTGGTTTGTTAAATATGTGGAAGTGGGTTGTTGGTTTCTCTGTCTTTTTATTCCTTTTCGAAGTTTCCTGCGTTGACCGGAAAGAAAGTCGGAGACATTGAATAGTCAAATTTTATTTTCCAGAATGAAGTACAAGTTTGAAAAGAGCAAATGCGGTTTAGTGTGACAGAAATTTATCAATTTCCAAAGGAAAGCTAGGGTTTACAGTTTTGTAAGGCTTCGGAGTCTCATTAAGGTATGTACAATAAAAAAGTAAAGCAATGATCAAGTGCTGAAAGAGAATGGGAGGTTCTTCCTGTAATTATTTCTAGTTTGGATCATAGCATTCTTACACCACATAGAAGGGGGAATTATTCTATATGGTAAACATGATCATGTAACATGCTTTTTGAAAATTATATTTCTCCAGTAATTTGTTGCCTTAGTTGAGAAAAGCAGGTAATAATTGATAATTTCTAGAAAACGGTGATTTTTTTTGTCGGAGTGAAGTGGTAATTAAAAAAACGAATAGGCATTGGTAACTAACTCAAATAAGCATTGGTAATGCAAAACTAGTTGGTAACTTTTTTTTTTGGGTCATTAGTTGGTAACTTAATCAGGCAAAAATTAATAATTGTTCTAAGCGAGGTTGGCGAGTGGTAAAAAGAGTTGGTAAATCTAAAAGTTGACTAGCAAGTCAAATATAAATGGTATCTCGGGAGGAAATTTGAAAAAAATTTTATAAAATGAAGACAAATAAACGCCTGTAATCAACTCAAGTGAGAGTTGATTTCTTGATTGGAGAAAAGTTGGTAAGTCAATCAAATAATTGGGTGGTATAATAATTGGTAAATTTGTGGCATTAATAAGAAAAGTAAATAAAAGTTTGTAAAAGATAAGATAATTTTTTTTGTCAAAGATAAAAGAAGTTGGTAATTTGAAAAAACAAAATAATCGTCAGTCACTTACTCAAAGAAGAGTAACACAAAACTAGTAGGTAAGTTAATATGAGAATAGCTTGTAATCACTTTAATTAAGGTTGATAAATTCTAAAAAAGGATGGGTATGTAAGGCAAATAAAAGTTTGTAACTCGATATGAAATTTGGTAAATTTAAACAAACAAATATAGCTGGTTAGTAACTCAAATGAGTGTTGGTAAACCATAATTAATTGGTAACCTAATGGTTAAAAAGCTTGTAAGTTACAAGATTTAATATTGGTAAATTCATTTAAGAGTTAGCAAATTTAAGCCAATTGCAAAGACCAATATAAGTGGTAAACGATAACAATAGTTAATATAAAAAAATTGGTTAAACATTGGTAAGTAATTCAAATGAGAGTTGGCAACAAAAAAATAGTTGATAGTTTTAATGGGAAAAAAGTTAGTAAGTCACTCAAATAGAAATTGGTAAATACATGTAAGAGATAATAAAATTTAAGATGTTGGTAAGAAAAATTATTAAAAGTTGGTAAAAGACAAGAAAAGTTGGTAATTTGCAAATTGTCAAAAGAGTGTGCTTTCGTAAAAGTGTTAGTAAGTTATCAACAAGTTACCGAGAAATTGAGCAACTATTAATTTTCTACCCATAATTTTTTGATACATACCAACTCTTTCAAAAATCTTCCACTACAGAAAAAATCCATTTTTTCGAGGCCCGAAATAGTAGAATCGTCCTACATATGAACTGGTGGAATTCTTCATGATCAAGAGGAGGTATCCAAATTTCAATCAAGGACCACTTGTTGTGTGAAACTTTTCAAGGACCGGTATCATTACCAAAACTAACAATGTGGAACGCACCTAGTCAGATCTCGAAATAGTAGAATCATCCTACATATGAACTGGTGGAATGCTTCACGATCAAGAGGAGGTATCAAAATTTCAATCAGGGGTAGGACCGCTTGTTGCGTGAAACTTTTCAAGGACTAGAATCGTTACCAAAACTAACCACGTGAAACACACCTATTCAGATTTGGATTTATTCTATGCATTCATTGCTTATTGGGATCGTTCATTCAAGCTTCCACACTAGTGGTAACGCATTTGTTTTAACTCAAAAGATGACCATGTGGACCAATTTCAAGTGAGATTCGACTAATTACAAATGGGTTAAATTACATTTTAGTTGCATTACTTAAGCCATCAATCTTTGTGATGGTTTGTAGGTTCTTGGTACGACGAAGAAAGACTTAACGAAGTATTGAATGAGGATCTAGCGGCAGGCAGCGATGTACCACGAGCAACTGGCTATATGATTAATGGACAGTTTGGAGATTTCGTTCCATGCTCCAAAGGTATATTTCTGGTTCCTTCATTGATAGTAACAAATGTTCATATCGCTATTTCTGGTAACTTCAATAGTATGTAGTGATACAATCTTGATTGAGAGAGTATTGGTTTCATAGAAACAACATACCATTTGTTCGTCGAGTACGGCAAGACCTATCTCCTTCGAATAGTGAATGCAGCAGTCAGCGCAGAGCACTTTTTCTCCATTGCCAAGCACAACATGACGGTGGTTGGAATGGACGGAGCATACACAAAGCCAGCAGTTACTTCGTACATAACGATTGGTCCTGGACAAACAATGGACGTCTTGCTAACAACCGATCAGTCCCTCGGAAGATACTATATGGCCGCTCGACGGTATTCAAGCGAAGACACAGAAGTCACGGCCTTTTCCCACATCAATGTTACTGCCATTCTCCAATACAAGGGAAACTACAGTCTAGCATCACCACCAATTTTCCCAAGCGACACCCTTCCAAGCTTTTATGACTATTTTGCGGCAGCAAATTTTTTAGCCCAACTTAAAAGTTTAGCAAATGAAGAGTATCCCATAAGTGTCCCTCAGAACATAAGTACAAGGATGTTCATAACAGCTTCCTTGAACGAGCTGTTATGTGCAAACGATTCGTGTGCATCGGGTGATAGCAAAATCGCCACAAGTTTGAGTAACATAAGTTGGGTGAATCCTTCAATCGATGTGCTACTTGCCTACTACAGGTAAACTAAATTTCTTTATGATTGTTATTATATTCCAAATCAGGTGGTGGCAAGGGCCGTTTATTCTCAGATTTGCATCTAGAGATGAAATTATATTTTTAGTTTATACATCTCAAGAATTTCCATGTCCTAGATTAAGATATTTTGTTTTGCTAACACTTGATTTACAGGTAGTTGTTTCATTCGAAAGAATATAAACTAAATAAAAGTAAAAAAAATAACATCTCAGACATACATATGCAGAAACATCAGTGGTGTATACACCCCAGACTTTCCTAATTTGCCTCCGAGTTGGTACAACTTTACGGGGGATGATTTACCGACCAGTCTTGCGGTGGCTGCTGAAGGGACCAAGGTGAAAGTTTTAAATTTCAACGAAACCGTGGAGATAATATTTCAAGGGACAAATTTGCTGAAAGGTTCAGAAACCCATCCTATGCATTTGCATGGACATAGTTTCTATGTCGTCGGATCTGGCTTCAAAAACTTCGACAACGAGACCGATCCTCAAGGATACAACCTGATTGACCCACCTAAAGTCAATACATTTGCGGTGCCCAAAAAGGGTTGGATTACGATCAGATTCACGGCAAATAACCCAGGTATAAACACACCTTGTCATGCTTTTTCCCTGCGTCATTATCTAACAATTTAATATCCTTACCTATTGTAAACGGTGGAATTGATCGATGACAGGTGTATGGTATTGGCATTGCCATATAGATCGACATATGAGTTGGGGTATGAGCACGGCTTTCATAGTACTAAACGGCGATACTGAGGAGACAAGTATGAGACCGCCCCCTTCCTACATGCCTCCTTGCACGGATGCATCAAACGTTGCCCTGAAAGAAACCGCCAGTTTCTTCGCTGACATAAACCAAATTTGAAAGCAGATTGTAGTAAATTATTTACGTGGCTATGGAAAGTTGTTAAGTTAGTCATTAGCATGCAGTAAATCAAAGCCAACATGATTCCTTTTCGGGTTCTTTTAGCAAAAAAAGAAATGATTCCCTTTCGTGTTCATGAGGGTCATTGAGCTGATCAGTTTGTCAAGTCATTACAAGAGTGAAATTATTTTTTATTTGCTATTAAGCTCGTGGTTAAGTGCGTTCATTTGTAATATCTTTGCGTTCCAAATTAGGTGAACAAACCAGCAAATTGAGAAAACGTAAAGGAGGTAAATAGGGGATTTAAACCAGAGTAAACTTTCATTTGTTTTACCAATTCACTTCCACATATCATCTGTTTGTAGAGGCATAGTAATATTTTAGTAATTTAACTAATTAATATTGTTGACATAAATTTTGGCTAACCATTTAGGATTAATTGCATAGAAAATTAGGGACTAATCTTTAGACCCTAAACAAAAATAATATGATTAAGTTACATAGCATACAATTTTTGGAGAATTCATCATATAGTTTAGTTCAATAATTGCATTTGCATTAGACTGGCAGTAGTAAATGAGCCCGAATTAATCACATTGACTTGGCCGGCACTGAAGTAGAATTCGGCCAGCATAGGGAGCAAGGGTTGATTTCAAGCCCAAGATTAGAGTGATTAATCTTCAATTAAGTTGGGTTTGACCCGTAATGTTTGAAAACTTTGAGCTTAATTAGAATAAGCCATGAATGGGTCAAAGCCTGTCAGTAATCAAGCCCACAAAAGGGCCAATTTTCGGCCACAATGAGGACAAGCCCTGGCCAAAATTCACACGGGGAAACAGGCCGAATCCAAGCTCAGTTCGGTCTAATTTCAGCCCATTAGATTTAGGCCCTGATAATTACAGCCCGTTAATTCAATTAAGTTCTAATCTAAGCCCATGAAAACCTAGTTTAATCTTATAAATAGACATCTATACCTCATAACCTAGAGGTCAGCAAATCAGAAATCACAGAACCATAGAGAGAAACACGTGAAAAAGAGGGATAGAGTGAAAAAAAGAGGAGCCTCGGCTGAGTTCTCAATCGGTCGTGCCTCACCACCGTCGTCCGTGCCTCAAGCTATGACGCAAGTACCTTATACCGATGACATCGTGACTACTGCTCTTTGCCCACGAGCTCCCTACACCGATGACGCCGCTGCTCCTTGCTCAACCCGACGGTCTCTGACACTACCCTGCAGTCCAAACCGAGTCACCCCACTGAAGTTTCCGTTTTGCAGGTTCCTTGGTCGAGCACTGCCGAGGGGCCACCTGATCCGCGAGACCGTCAGCCAAGCAGCATTTGATTTTTTGCTGTCATTGCGAGCTTATCGCGATCCCTGACGAGTCCAGTTGCGAGTAGCTCGAGTCCCGACAAAGAGCCGAGCCCCCGCACCATCGCTGCTCGTCATCTGATTTTGCTACACCTCCACGGTACCGCGAGCTCCCTTGGCGTCCTCTCTTTTTGTAGATCATTACGGTCACCAAGCCTATAGCGCTGAAACCACAATCCGCAAAGCCCTCCTCGGCCTAAACATGGCTGACTTTGCCGAGCCACGCCGTGAGCCGTACCGCGAGCCACCACCGGTCACCATCATAATCCATCCACCGGTTCAAATTTGGAAAACATATCCGCAAATTTAGGTAAAATTTTCATCCAAATTTGATTTAGATGTTTAATTGCCTAATTTGCATTATCTATATCTAGCCCAATTCGTTTGAGTGATTAGGCATTATCTATGAGCCCGTAAATGGAATTATTAGAGTATGCGACTAAAATTGATATCTTGATCTTTAAGTCATAAGATTAGGATATTGATTTTATTTTGCGAAAATATCAAGTTGATTAGATAATGTTTTCGTATTTGAATGATATGGATGTTTTGTGTTGGTGGATAATATTTTGGGTGAGAAGCCCATGTGCTTATTAATTAAGTCTTTTCAAGCTCTACTAGCGAGGACCCGTAAGGCAATTCATCAAATCCTTCGACAATAACTCCTAAGTGCTCATTAATTGAATCTTTTCGAGCGCTGCTGGCAAGGACCTACTAAGCAATACATCAAATCCTTGGAGGAGAACCCCATGTGCTTATTAATTGAGTTTTTTCGATCCCTATTGATGAGGACCCATAAGGCAATTCATCAAATTCTCGGACAAGTATCCTTAGGTACTCATTATTTGAGTCTTTTCGATTTGATCCGGTCCGACGCGTCCCGGCCTGCCTGGGCCTTTCCCCTTCTTTCTTTTTTTCTTTCTTCGGCCAATTTTCTTTTTCCCTCTTCTTTTGCCAGCTGGGCCTGGTCCAACCTCTCTCTTTTCTTTTCTCTCCTCCGGCCCGGCCTCTTTTCCTTTCCTTCCACTCACGCCTCTCACACTTTCTGCAAGAGCGGCGTCCGTAATAGAGAGGGCACCAGAAGCACCGGCGACGATGGAAGGATCGCCGGTTAAGGGAAAAAACCAGCCGACGTTCCAAGAACCAAAGGGCAAGAAGCTTCGACGGATTTGACAAGTCAAATGTTAGATTTTGGGGGCTCAAAGTGAGAGAGAGAGAGAGAGAGAGCGTAACAAGGATAGAGGAGTGAGTGTGAAGAGGGGGAAGACGATGGAGATTAAGAAATCGAGAGAGCGAGAGAGAGTGAGAATGGAGAGCGACTGAACCCCTTTAGCGATCGCCATGCCTGCGACATGGCTGACAACCTACGGATGTTCTCCATGTCATTGTGCCAAGCCTCGGTATGTCTCGATTCCAAGTCTTCCATGGATTTTGATTTGTTTGATTTTGGGTCAATATCCCGAGGATCTCGGCTTGGAGGCATGCGAGGCGACCATACGTAGTCCGATTTATCGTGTTCACCCTCATTCGTTGCGGTTGAGTCGGATAGGGAGCGCCACGAACCGCCGCCCCTCCTTCCCCTTTTTCGGCCTTGTTTTCCCCTGCATTTGGGTGCACCAACTGGAGCTCGCGACCGTCTGGCTTGCGTGAGCTCCGGCCTATGACGCCCTCATGTTTTGTTCCTGTGTTCCTATATGTCGTATGTCAAAAGTCATGGTCTGGGTTTAAGCCTCAGTTGAGCCGAAAATCCTTCGTTTTTGTAGCGTGCTTTAACTATTCGTCGAAATGCCTGAATGAGATCTAGTTTTTGTGTCCTTGTTCTTGGCCGTATCGTGTCGTCTGGGCGTGCTGTGTTCTGTTATGGTGCTTCTATGAAGTTTGGCGTTCCCGGGCAATGGTCGTTCGTTTCACCACATCCCCTCCATCACCGTTTTTTTTTTTTACGTTCTGCCAAGGGGGCACTTGTCGATGCCGACCAAGGAAAGGCGGCCAAGCGGAGGTGGAGTTTTCGGCCTAGGTTGGTTGAGGTGACGCCGCACGATGGCCAGATGAGAAGTTATTGGAGACTTGGGGCCCGTTTGGCAATTTACCAACAGCAAAATTTTTTGTTTTTTTGTTCTCAGAATCATTTTTAGAATAAAAATTCGTTTGGTAAACTTTTTGTTCCCGGACACAAATTTATAAAAAATTATTTTTTGAATCAGTTTTGGAACATAATCAAAAAATAAAAAAAGTAGCTTTTTAATTCTTGAAATAAGAATCATAATTGGAAAATAAATTATTTTTTTTCTTCTTCTTTCTCGCTGTTTCTGTTCTTCTTGTTCTTCATTCTTTTTGCCTGTCTAGCCATCGGCCACCAGCGACCGGCGACACAGGAGAGAGCAGGCGAGGGCGTTGCAGCCCTCGCCGGCCAAAGGCGAGGGCTAGATCCTCACGGCCTGGGCAAGGGTGGCCATCGCCAGATCCAACGAGGGTGGCCCTTGCCAGCCTTTTCTAACCCTCACTTGAGCCAGCGAGGGCCGCCTTCGTCAGATCTGGTGAGGGCGACGGTGAAAATCCAGTCATGGCTAAGAAGGAGGAGAAGAAAAAAAGAAAAAAGAAAAAAATTAAAATTTAAAAATATTATTAATAAAAAGAATTTTGTGCCGTTATCAAATGCATTTTTGTTTTTTTTTTATTCCAGGATTGGAAATTTTGGACCGTTACCAAATGCCTTCAAATGCTCAGAATCAGTTCCCAGGTATAGAATAAAAAATAGTTATTTCTGAGCAGAATCAGTTTTCGGATACAGAATCGTTGCCATGCGCACCCTTGGGCTCTCGGTCGAAGTTGAGTGCCAGCGTGTTGTGCTTTGGCTACTTGGAGAATTTGGTCAACAAGGCCGAGTCCAAAGTCAGTCTCGATTCGCAGGTTGGGCTCGGCTTGCGGACCTGACCAGCTTGGGCCGGCCATGTCTGGTCTTGAATAAGGAGTTGGGCCAATATAGTTAAGGGGTTTATTTTAGGTGGGCCGGGCTTAGTTTATTTATATTTTATAGGGGATTCAACCTATTTGTGAGCTGGATTGGGCCCACACATCAGGCACAGTCTGGCTGAGGGTCTTGCGATCAATAGGGTCCCTATTTTCGGATTAAAATTTTATTTTTTTCAAAAATATTATTTTATTAAAAATATATATTTTTAAAATAAATCAAAAAATTTAAAAATAAAAAGATTCTGAAACTTTTTTATTTTTTAAAATTATGAAAAAGGTTAGAAAATAGATTTTGAGTAGTTTTCTCTTAAAATATGTGAAAAACTTTGATAAAAAAAATTGTACTCAAAATTGAACAAGCCTTTAGGGCTTTGCAATAGGATGCTAGTTCTTAGAGATAAATGCTAGGACATTGTTTGTGTAAATAATATTTCTGTTTGTATTTGCTTGCGTAAATAATATTTCCGTCGAGTGAAAATTTTAGTAAAAACACGAAATGTGATGACACCAACCATCATTACCGAATGAAAATACAATTACTCTGGTGGAATATATCGCATACTTTCGGTTGATGTGTTGTTAGATATTATTTGTAATAACTCAAATTCGATAGACTCCATATAGAGTTATAGAGTATTGAAGTGGTGACATTTAAAAGGTGAGTTGCTGCTAAAGTACCACGCAACAATCCTTCTCTCACTATATGAGTTGAGTGTTACCATAGTAGAGTCGGTTCTTTCCCTTACGAGTACGGTGGACGACAAAATAGTTTTTAAAGATGTAACAGGGCAATCGACTAATGAGTATCATGAAAGTTCAATTTCTGTCAATTGATGGAGCTTGAACCACTTTCGAAGTACTGGTTCAACATAAGCATTGTTTACATCGAAAAAGAGGGATGCTTCATGATCGAGAAAACTTGTGTTCATGCAGGTATGGCGTAAAGCAACCTCGCAACGCATGGTCAGATGGTCCGGAATACATTACTCAATGTCAGATTCCACCAGGCACAAATTTCATGTATGAAGTAAATTTTACAACTGAGGAAGGAACCCTTTTCTGGCATGCCCATAGCGATTGGACAAGAGCCACGGTGCATGGTGCAATAGTCATTCTTCCAGAAGAAGGAACGACTTACCCTTTTCCTAAGCCAGATGGTGAAAAAATCATTGTGCTTCGTACGTGTTTTGCAATTATTCTAGGAATTTTGATGTACGACAAGAAATTTAGGGTCACAATTAAAAAGATGAAGCTTTTAGAAAAGTCCATGAAATACTTCATAGAAATAAAGCGGCACTGTAGTGCATTGAAGCTCATGAAATTTTACCTGACCTTTATCTTTTATAATGTGTAGGTTCTTGGTATTCACAAGGAGATGATCTGGATACCAACTTAGACGAGGATCTGGATGAAGGTAATGATGTACCTCGTTCAGTTGGTTATATGATAAATGGAGAATTTGGAGATTTTGTTGCCCGCTCACAAGGTACATTTCTACTCTACACTTATATGACTTCGATTTTTTTTTAATTCATGGCAGTTCTGTACTTGGATTTCTTTTATATTAGAGTGACATAAAGTTATGTGACATAATTGCTATAATGATGTTGATATAACAGATTCGACATATCACATGTATATCGATTATGGCAAGACTTACCACCTCCAGATAATCAATGCCGCCGTCAGTGGGGAGCTCTTCTTTGCCATTGCTGACCACAACCTGACGGTGGTCGGAGCGGATGCAGCGTACACAAAGCCATTAGTGAGTTCGTACTTAATCTTGAGCCCCGGGTCAACCATCGACATACTATTCACCGCCGATAATACCCCGGGAAGGTATTACATGGCGGCCCACCGCTACTCGAGCGAGAGCACGGATGTGACGAACTTCGACCACGTGGTCACCACTGCCATACTTCAATACAGCGGAAACTATAGTCTGGACTCATCGCCAATATTCCCAAACCGGTCTCTTCCGAGCTATTTCGACTATGATGCGGCAGATAGCTTCACATTCATGCTCCGCAGTTTGGCAAGTGAAGATCATCCTTCGGATGTGTCTCTCAACATAACGAGGAGGATGTTCATAGTGGCTTCGATCAGTGAGATACTGTGTCCACATCACGACTGTGTCGTTGGTCCGACCACGATCGGTTCTAGTCTCAATAATCAAAGTTGGGAGAACCCATCAACGGATGTGCTCCAAGCATATTACAAGTAAGATTTTTTTTCTTAGACTTACTTTGTGATGCCAAGAAGTAATGATTTATCAGTTCCCCATCCGTGGACAAGTTTAATTTAGGGTCTCGTGTTTATATGCAGGAACATCAATGGAGTATATGTGGAAAATTTTCCGGATTTCCCTCCGGTTTTCTATAACTGGATGGGAGATTGATGTAGAACAGTTAGCCTGTGATTATCTTGAACAATGTGATCGCCGTAATCACCGAAAACCTCGGCAGTTTTTCTGATTTTGAGGAAAACAACCATTCATGCAGTTTCCTATACTACCAGTCAGGCAGTTTCCTATATTACCAGTCAGGCAGTTTCCTATATTACCATTCATGCAGTTTCCTATATTAGTTTATTAGATGTTATCTTTAATTATTCGGTTTCCATTAGTATTAGGAGTCCTATTTCTATATATAAGATGTCCGTCTTGTAATCAAAATTACAGTATTATTGAATAAAAATTTTGAGTTCTTTGGGGTTGTTCCAAATTCACGCTTTTTCTCTGTGTCATTTGGTATCAGAGCAGGTTTCTCCTGTGACGATGGTGAATAACGTGAATGTCAATCTCCCCGCTGCCGAGGGCCGTGAGAACAAGCCTATTACGTGGGCTGAGTTTAATCAGTTCGTGGCTCAAATCGATCGGAGGTTTCAAGAGATCCTTGATGCCATCCAGCGTTTGTCCACAAACCATGCACCTAGTGCTCTTCCAGCCGAGCGAAATCCTGTCGCTCGTGATCCCGAAGATGCTATGAGGCGTGGAGGAATCCCTCGACATAGGCGTCAAGACTATGTCGAGGATACGGAAGACGAAGACGAAGATTTTCAGGAGATGCAAATTCGTGGTGGTCGCCGATACAGGGGATTCCAAGAGGAGCATGTTCGTGAGGATCGACGGCAGGGGGGCTATCGACGAGATCCTGAGCAATATCAACTAAAGGTAGATTTCCCTACTTTCAATGGGAATTTGGATATTGAAGATTTCCTAGATTGGCTTTGGGAGGTCGAGAAATTCTTCGACGCTATGGATATTGACGAGGATCGCCAAGTGAAACTTGTGGTGTATAAGTTGAAGGGCGGCGCTTCAGCTTGGTGAGAACAAACTCAATTGACGCGACGTCGATAAGGCAAGGCTCCTATTCGATCTTGGGGTCAGATGAAACAGAAGTTGAAGAAGAGGTTCCTCCCAACGGACTATGAGCAACTGTTATTTCAACAATTCCAAAATTGCCGATAATCGAATAGATCGGTCCAAGCTTATACGGAAGAGTTTCTTCGACTCTCCGCTCGCAATAACCTGGATGAGTCCGAGGCACAACAAACTACTAGGTACATTAATGGTTTGCGACTTAATATCCAAAATCGGGTTTCTTTGCATCGACTATTCTCTGTCGAAGACGCCCAGGATATGGCGCGAAAAATTGAGATGCAATTGGAGAGGACTAGCCCTAGTACTCGTGGTAGAAATTATTTGGATCGTGGGTCATTCGCGAAAGGAAGACAGCTTGATGTTACAAGTTCTTCTAGTCAACAAACCCCTGATTCGAGCCGAGTTCCAGGAAGTACTACGGGGACGCCTAAGGAAGCAGTCACAGCAAGCAATCACACTCCCAATCAGAATACCCAGAATCCATATGCCAAATCCCAACCGATCAAGTGCTACAAGTGTAACGAGTTGGGCCATCGTTCCAGCGATTGTCCTTGTCATAGAATGGCCAATATCGTTGAATATGATGAAGATGTGTATGAGGAAGATTGGGAAAAGGAAGAAGAAGTGGGAGTAAAAGATGAAGTGGGCGAGCAAGTTAATTGTGTTGTGCGTCGTCTATTGTTTGCTCCGCGGATAGAAGATACCTAGCGGAATCAGCTTTTCCACGCTCGTTGTACTGTCAACGGTAAAGTATGTGATATAATTATTGACAACAAAAGTTGCGAGAATATAGTGTCAAAGGCCTTGGTGGATCACTTGCAACTAAAGACGGAGCCACATCCCGCGCCCTACACGATCGGGTGGATATGCAAAGGAGCAGAACTCAATGTAAACCAATTATGCCATTTACCCATTTCGATCGGAAAATCATATCAAGATACTATTGTCTGTGATGTTGTGGAGATGGATGCGTGTCATGTTTTACTGGGTCGATCATGGCAATACGATGTTGATGCTATACACTGAGCTAGGGAGAATACGTATTCTTTTGTGTGAAAAAGGACTAAAATTACTTTGAGACCAAAATGTAATTCCCCCCAGATTGTGAAGAAGCAGAATGCAGGGGTTATGATGAACATCCGAAAGCGTGAAGGGATGTATATGATTATGGACAAGAGCGACCAGCAAGTTATGATTCGTGTTTTCGACATTCTTAAGCCCTTATTAAATGTATTCAGTAATGTTATACCTGAGGATTTACCTGACGGATTACCTCCTTTGAGGAATATTCAGCATGAGATTGATTTTCTTCCAGGTGCTAGTCTTCCTAATTTGCCGCATTATCGGATGAATCCGAAGGAGAATCAGATTTTACAGGAGCAGGTGGGAGAGCTCCTTCGAAAGGGCTTCTTGCGTGAAAGCAAAAGTCCATGTGCAGTTCCTGCGCTTCTCACGCCAACGAAAGACGGCACCATGCATATGTGTGTAGACAGTCATGCCATTAATCGGATTACTGTCAAGTATAGGTTTCCGATTCTAAGACTTGATGATATGCTAGACAGACTTACTGAATCACGGATTTTTACAAAGATCGACCTTCGAAGCAGATACCACCAAGTTCACATCTGCCCCGGCGACGAATGGAAAACGGCCTTCAAGACAAGTGTGGGTTTGTACGAATGGCTTGTTATGCCGTTTGGACTCACTAACACATCTAGTACTTTCATGCGTTTGATGATTCAGGTTCTCAAACCTTTTATTGGCAAGTTTGTGGTAGTTTTCTTTGATGATATACTCATATATAGTCCAGATGGGCGTTAACACATGGAACACTTGAGGGATGTCCTACTAACCTTGCAGCAAAATAAATTATTTATTAATTTGAAAAAGTGCAGTTTCATGACAGACCGCCTTTTGTTTTTGGGTTTTGTTATTGGCGCGGATGGATTTCACGTTGATGCAGATAAGGTGGGCGTGATTCGCAATTGACCAGTTCCCAAGAATGTTGACGAGGCTCGAAGTTTCCATGGCCTTGCAACATTCTATAGGCATTTCATTCGAGATTTCAGTATTATTATGGCCCCGATCACTGACTGTTTAAAAAAGGGCAAATTCCATTAGGATGATGAAGTTTCGGCCAGTTTTGCTCTTATAAAAGAAAAGCTCTCCACAGCGCCGATATTGATGCTCCCTGACTTTGAGAAAGTGTTCGAGCTGGACTGTGATGCTTCCAGCGTCGGAATTGATGCTGTCCTTTCCCAAGAAAGTAAACCTATAGCATTCTTTAGTGAAAAACTTAATGAAGTTCGCCGGCGTTGGTCGACGTATGAGCAGGAATATTATGCTGTCGTGCGAGCTATAAAGCATTGGCAGTCCTATCTTTATCAGCAGGAATTTGTTTTTAATACCGATCATTAGGCTCTTAAATATATCAAGAGCCAGAAGCACTTAAATCGAATGTATGCACGATGGATTTCTTTTCTGGAGCAATTTAATTTTGTGCTTCGTCATAAAGCAGGCTATTTAAATAAAGTGGCAGATGCGCTGAGTAGACGTGCTGCGACACTCGTGATCATGCGTACTGATGTTATCGGTTTTGATCACCTATGTTCTCTTTATCCTGAGAATGATGATTTTGGTGAGATATGAGAGAAGTGTTCTAAAACAAGTTGTCATGGCGATATGATAATTCAAGAAAATTGCTTGTTCTTTGGCAATAGATTATGCATTCCACGTGGTTCCTTACGTAAACAACTCATTCGAGAGCTTCATGGTAGTACTCTCGACGGACATTTGGGGCGAGATAAAACTATAGCCTTGGTGGAGGAGCGGTACTATTAGCCTCAACTGAAGCGAGACGTGGTGCGATTTGTCAGTAAATGCTACATTTGCCAGACCGTTAAGGGCCACTCTCAGAACACTGGTCTTTATACCCCATTGCCTATTCCTTCGGGTCCTTGGGTAGACATATCGATGGATTTCGTGTTGGGACTTCCTCGCACTCAACGGGGTTTAGATTCTATTTTTGTGGTGGTTGACCGATTTTCAAAGATGGCGCACTTCATCCATTGTAAGAAAACTTCGGATGCTTTGCATGTGGCAAGTTTATTCTTTCGTGAAGTAGTCCGTCTCCATGGTATGTCGAAGAGATCGTGACACGAAATTTCTGAGCCATTTTTGGCGTACTTTATGGCGTTTGTTTGGGACTGATTTACAGTATAGTAGTTCTTTCTATCCCCAAATGGATGGTCAGACAGAAGTTGTGAATTGTACTATGGCGGATATCATTCGCTGTCTCTACAGTGATATGCCTAAGCAGTGGGACCAGTATCTTGCTCCTGCTGAGTTCGCCTTCAATAACTCGGTTAACCGCTCTATCGGTACATCTCCCTTTCAGGTCGTTTATGGGCGTACATCACAACATACTCTGGATTTGATTCCCTTGCCCAAGATTCCAGGCTATAGTGTCGCGGCAGAGAATTTGGCGACCAGAATTAATGAAATCCAAGTTGCTATGGCTAGTCAATTGGCTGCTTCTAATTCAAAGTATAAAGAGGATGCTGACAAACGGCGACGTTTGAAAATTTTTAAGGTAGGCGATGAGGTAATGATTTTCCTGTGAAAGGAGCGTTTTCCAGTAGGTACCTATGATAAACTGAAGCACAAGAAGATTGGTGCTTGCCGCATCCCGAAGAAGATCAACAACAATGCCTATGTAGTTGACTTTCTTGGTGATTTTAACATTTCTCCTATATTTAATGTGGCAGACTTATTTGAGTATCATGCTTCCGATACACCCCTCTATCCTGATCATAACTCGAGGGCGAGTTTTTCAGAAAAGAGAGGGAATGATGTAGAACAGTTAGCCTGTGATTATCTTGAACAATGTTATCGCCATAATCATCGAAAATCTCGGTAGTTTTTCTGATTTTAAGGAAAATAACCATTCAGACAATTTCCTATATTATCATTTAGGTAGTTTCCTATATTACCAGTCAGGCAGTTTCCTATATTACCATTCAGACAGTTTTCTATATTACCATTCAGGTAGTTTCATATATTAGTTTATTAGATGTTATCTTTAATTATTCGGTTTCCATTAGTATTAGGAGTCCTATCTCTATATATAATATGTCCGTCTTATAATCAAAATCACAGTATTATTGAATAAAAATTTCGAGTTCTTTGGAGTTGTTCCAAATTTACGCTTTCTCTCTGCGTTAGAGATGATATGCCAGAAGTAACCAGAGTGTTGGACAAGGTGACCAGAGTGAAGACGTTGGAATACAACGAGTCCGTGGAGGTGGTCTTCCAAGGGAGCAACATCTTGCGAGGTGCAGAGAGCCACCTGATGCGTATGCACGACTACAGTTTCTATGTCGTGGGACATGGCCTCGGCAACTTTGACAACGAGACGGATCCCTTGAATTACAACTTGGTCGACCCAGTCCTAGTCAATTCGTTTGTAGTTCCTAGGGATGGATGGATCGCCGTCAGATTTGTGGCAAAAAATCCAGGTATTTTTTTTCCCAATTCACGCTACTTCCTATTTAATCACCATATTTAACATCTAAACTTACAAACATAGATATGACATTGATTATGTGAGCTATTGCAGGCGTATGGTTTTGGCATTGCCACATTGATCGACACATGAGTTGGGGCATGGAGACAGTTTTCATAGTAAAAGATGGAGACACCGAGGAAACGAGCATGCGAGGGCCTCCTTCGTACATGCCTCCTTGTGAAGATTCCTACAATATTGCCAGGAGGAAATATCGCCGTCTCCCCCGTCAAATCTCTCACACATGAGACCACATGCAGCAATTCAGAGCTGAGCAGGGGTTGCATGGCAATTATTTGTAGCCATATAATTAGTAGCCTTGTTTGTCAAAACGAGATTTTCCCCTTAAGTTTTCTCGTGGGTTGTCGATCTTGGAAGTTGTACCAATTATGAACATTAATTTAATGGGCTACGCTAGTATAAAGGTCTATGGACTATTGTGAGGCTAATAACATATTATAAGTCATAAATTTTTGAAAGGGTGAACTCCAAGACAATTTATAATTATTTTGTTTTGTTGGAGAACAAATTGTTATGTTCACAGTAGATTAATGACTTCACCCAATCATTTCTCTTAATAAATCCATTAATCGAGAAGTCGTGCCTCCATTTCCACCGCTTCCTATCACCGTCATAGTCTCGATATCATTCGCCAGGATGCCTCATCTCTCTCTCTCTCTCTCTCTCTCTCTCTCTCTCTCTCTCTCTCTCTCTCTCTCTCTCTTATTTGGGGATTTTCGGACATTTGTTGTTGACACCTAAATTTTGTTGACCTAGTTAGTCGTTCATTGTATAGAAAACTAGGGATCGATCTTGGCCCCTAAACAAAAATAATAATTAAATTGCATATAGATGTTAGGTACATTTGCATTAGTAGTTAATTAGTTGGACCGGCGGCGAATGGGCTTGAATTAGGTTCTGAGCTTAATTTGAGCGCGAACTTGCAAGTGCATAAAATTTAGCCAAACCCAAAAATTGCGAGCAATAAGGCTATTAATTTTGAAATTTTAATTCCGTGGGGGTTTAATATCAAGATCTTCATATTGGGCAAAGATTTTCTTTCGGAAGCACTAGTCTTGGCCGCAATCCTCTCTCCACCGAATCTTTTTTTTTTTTTTTTTTGATAATCCAGGGAACCCCCGCACGGCCGATAGCCGGGGAGTAAACCCTGGGGGCGACACGTGCTAGCCACCACACACGTGCCACCGGTTAAGTCACCCTGCGGCGCCCGGGATTCGAACACTCAACCTTTTGCGAGAGGAAGAGTGCGCGCTCCAGCAGCACCACCCAGGCGGGCCATCTACATCAATGTGGACAATCTTTGCAACTGGATATTTAAAAGATTGGAATATTGGATGAATATGGGGGAAATATGTTAGTGAGATTGGTGAAAGAAACAAAATACAATCAAGCAAAAAGATACAAGCTTGCAGACAAGGGAGAGGGAAGGAAAGTGCAATATATTTTTAAGCATCCACAAGAGGAAATAAAATATGCTTCCTTCTCTTGATAGCCCAGATCCTTTTACCTATAAAAGGGGACCCTCACAGGAGAAGAGGGAAGAGGCCACAAAATTGAAATACGCGGCCACAATCGAGAGACACGAAAAAGAGAGAGGAGAGAATACAGAGAGAGCGGAGAGGAGGGAGGCCACGCATATTCAATACACAACCACGATAAAGTGAGAAAAAAAGACAGAGGAGTCGTGTGACCATTAGAGAGGAAAAATCGTGAGTGGGGGAGTTTCAAGAGCAGCCACGTTGAGAGAGAAACAGAGAGGAGTTTTGGTTTTTCCCTGCAGGTGGGACACAAGACACATTCAACACGTTGAATAAGACACCAAGAGGGGTCTTCACCGAACAGAGAAAGCGCCAAAGAGATTAAAAAAAAAAAAGACTCCTGCATCGCTGCCGCTTTGTCGTGCTTTGCCATATTCTGTCGCTCTCTCGTCGCTCTGCTAGTAGCTCTACCGAGACACCGCGAGAACTTCCAGCGAGCGATGATCCTCTTGCAGTACCGCATTCAGCTACACCAAGCCGTGATTCCCTTAACGTGACTGTTGACACCTAAATTTTGGCGCATCATTTAGTGTTAATTGCATAGAAAATTAGGAATTAAAATTTTAATCCCTGAACAAAAAAAATAAAATAAAATTGCATAGCATATAGTTTAGGTTCATATAGATTAATTGCATTCCGTATCGGATCGGCGGTGGCAAGTGAGCTTAAAATTCATCACGTAAATCGAGCTCAGGCACTGAACGAAACTCGACTCACTCGGAAGACGGGGGCCGAAAATCACACGTGAAAAGGGCTCGGTTGTCTTAATTTGAGCTTAAATTAGCCCATCAAGTTAATTGAATAAAAGCCCGAATTAATTCAACAAATTTGGAATTAAATGAAAATTAAAGCATAAGCCCAAGCCTAAGCCCATTAGGACTAGAAAGCCCGGCTAATTAACCTAGGGTTGCGATATAAATATAGGGTTATGCGTCATAATCAGCAGCTCTCACAATTTTCAGAATACACACGAGAGGCCACAAAATTTCATATGCGGCCACAAGAAAGCGAGAGAGAAATATAGAGGGGGGAGGTCACAGAATTGATTTTCTGTGGAAATTGAGAGAAAAGACAGGGTCCAGAGAAGGAAGTCCCTCCGTAGCCGCCGTTCGTGTCCCTTGGTGCTGGACTCCCACGCTGCGAATTGCAGCGCCTCAACCTCACTCCCTTGCACTCGAGGGTCCAGACCAAATCTTAGCGACACTGACGAGATCCCATTGCTGTCTTCAAGTTGAAGACTTGCCCGCGTTGAAGGTTGAAGACCGTGAGTCCAAGAGGTCGCCGTTTGATTACATCCTACCAACTAAGGTCAAGAATATTTAGTCAAAGAAGGTCACGGCCACGTGATCTTGAGCAAAGAAATTCAACCAAAAACAACCAAAAGGAGGACTCTTCCTTTTACGGGTGCGCGGTGGTTCCCCTTATGAACGGCTACTGTTCTGCTTCTTGCTGATATCACGTCTCCCAGTGCACCACCGCCTATTCAAGACACCTCGCTACAGTCCTGCGATCATCTAGCAGCGTCGGCCAGTTTTGTCGATTCTCTTGCAGGTTTCACTGAAAGTCCAGCGAGCAACGGTCCTCCTTGCAGTCCAACTCTCTGCCGCACAAGTCCCACAGAGTGCCCCGACGACAGTCCGACGACAGTCCCTTAGGCACGGCCGTCGACTGGTCGCCATTGCCCCATAGCCATTGCTTCCCGTACCGCCGCCTGGAGACCACCGCATCGCCACTACCGTCCGTGCCACGCCGCCGCCGCGTCGCAACCGTTCCCGACGCCGAGCTGCCGCTTCCGACGCACCGCCGGTCACCATCCCGCTCCGTAATCCTGATTTGCCGGTGATTCGAATTTGGAAACAAATCTTTGGATTAGGTAAATATCTTATCCCGATTTAATTTGAATATTTTGTTGCCTAATTAGTGCTTATTGATATCTAATTCTGTATATTTAGATAATAGGCAGTATCTCACTTAGGATTTATTTATTTATTTATTGATTTATTTCTTTTTTTTTTGAAATCTTAGATGCCTATTACTTGTCAAATTTGGATAGAATTTAGAATCTTCAAAATCCTTTGAATATATCCAAGATATTTAATATATCATAAATTTTTCAAGATGTGATCGATTAGGAAAATTTCCTAATCCGCAACCGCACACGTGAAAATAAATCTATCTATCAGGCTTTAGATAGAATTATTTCCATAGCGGGTATTTCGAATTTTAGGGTCGATCTGTCAGGCTTCAGATCGAAATTTAATTCGAAAGATTTCGCGGTTATTTTTTTTTACTCGATTTTAATTTCGAATTTCGATAAAAAAAATACCAAAAAGATTGCTTTAGAATAGGTCAATTTCTTTAAAATTGCATGTTTAGATAATTGTTTTTTTTTAATTCCGAATTTCATTAAAAAAATACAAAAAAAATATAATAATATGCCCGTCATTAGAAATAAGTCACGTCGTCGCATGACATATAGTTTGCATGTTAGGTTGCATTAATCGCATGTCAATTTTTGCACGTCATTACATATAGGTTAGCTTTCATTTAAATAAATAAAAATCAAAAAATTTCTGCACCTTTGAACTCTAAGTTAGGATTTATCAAAATTGTCAAATTGAGTATTTTTCTCGAAATTGGTACCGAAAGGGCGTTAGGGAATCTAGCGTAACCAAGTCCCCGAATTCATGATTTCTGGTTCGTAGAAATAAAATAGTACTCCCGCTATTTTATTTAGGTTTCTAATCAACCTACCCTAAATGATTAGTGGCGACTCCCGTTGAAAATATTTGCATGCTCACAATTGGACCTAAGTTGCGATTTGGTAGAGTTTGGGAGAACTCGAGCTAGGTTAGTTAATTTAATTGATCTAGTAATCCATTAGCCTAAGATCGAAACCCGATTTTTTTTTTTAGGTCGCGACAGTGACCTTCGAGTAGCGTATCGAGAAGACGAGCCCACTGTGAGCCGTGCCGCGTCCTCACCAAAACAGACCAGCAAAGTTTTTGTTTTTGCAGGTTGTTGATTGTCGAACCAAGCCACCACAACTTGTTGCCTTCGATGATCATCACCGCGACTCCTAGCTGTGTCCCGTGAAGTCCAAACCAGGTAGTGCCTCAGCCACTAGCTGAGTACGCGTCGGTCGATTGTCCGATCATCCGAGCAGCACCGCCAGTCACTGAGCTCAAGCCATCCGTCGTTCAAATTCGGAAACGTCATGCTAGAATAATTACATATTAATTTTGGCTCGTCATCAGATACCGCACATTTAGGTCATTTAATTAGGAATCGCATTACATGCATTGCATATAGTTTAGTTTTCATTTAAATAAGAGAACCCTAAAAAATATTGAGTGGAATCGTGTGTTAATTAGAAATCATATTTATGATGTCAATGTGATTTTTTGACTAACACTGCAGATGCTTTCGTTGCTATAGGATAAGTAAGTTCCCCATGTCCTTACAACTTGTTTATTGCTTTGCTCTATTGGGTGTTTCATTAATGGTTGCGCATTTGCATGATCACCTCACATGTTAGGAGTAATTTAAAATCAATCCATGCTGCTTGCAAATATTTTTTTGAAATCAAGTTCCCGAATCTATAATCTCTGGTTTGTAGGAATAAATTAACTCTCATGGTACTTTACCTGGGTTTCTAACCGACCTATCAAAAAATAGATTAGTGACGACTCCTGATTGAAATGATTTGCATGTTAAGAGCTTAAACCTTAAATCGCGAATTGGTAAGGGCTTGAGAGAGCCTGAGTTAGGCCTATGTTTAATAATCTATTAGCTGAACCCTTAGGTGGTGCACCCGTGGGAGGTTTAGGTCGCAACATTTGTGCATTATGTAAAACGAAGAAAGCAGACCATTTATCTAAGCAAAACGACGTTATTTTGTTGAAATAATCCATATCATACATTTGCCGTGACATATAGGATGGTCAATAATGATTAGACCGACATGTCGCTTAAATCAAGCGAGACTTACTATACAAGTATTTAAAGCAACTGGACTTTCTTTGACATGTTATTCCCGAATAATGTGTACAAATTTTACAATATTCAAATTGACTCTTTAAATCATACCACATTATTCGGTATACAAACTTTTACAATAACATATATTGAATAGTATCCACTGTCCGTGTAAATAAATTTTACATATTCATCATTGGATAAATGACTTGTACACTTACAGAGATAGTTGTGTAATCGAACTTATCCACGTATCATCCGCCCATTAATGAGTATGCTAAACAGCTTTTACACTGACAGTGATTTGTTTCTAAAAGTTTCTTCAGCCTGTTAATTCCGTCCTTATCAGCTTCTAATTCTAATTCTCGAGCGTCTGCCGTTAGCATAATTTCATGCGCCTGACAAAGGGGGACGAACTTGGCGTTGCACATGCATCGATTATATATTTATTATTTAGGTTTTTTCAGCATGTTGTATTCTAGTTACAGTAAGTGCCACTTGACATTCTATATATTCATCATTGGATAAAATTTATCACAAGTGTACCGATTTGATATTTTTTATGATAAAAAAATTAGTTTGGGATAAAATTATCACAGTTGTACCAGTTTGGGATTTTTAGTGATAAAAAAATTAGTTTAGGATAAAATTATCACAGGTGTACAAATTCGAGATTTTTTGTGATAAAAAAATAATTTGTGATAAATTTGTCACAGGTGTACCAGTTTGGAGTTTTTCATGGTATTAATCATTTTTATTCTACTAAATCCGGCGAGGGTCCCTGCTAGCCACTAGGCGAGGGCTACGACCCTCCTCGATGACTAGCAAGGGCTTTGTGTCCTTCATCTAGTGGCTGGTGACCCATGCCAGACTTGGTAAAAAAAAAGGAAAAGAAAAGAAAAGAATAAAATAATTGTAAAAATTGTCCACGTCAACGCAGCCGTGCCCTGCCATGTACGACGGCCGATGTCCATGTTAGCGATTTCTAGTAAAAATTAGTCTGAAGGACTACATTTGAAAATTGTTAATAGATTTGGACCAAATTGGTTAAACTAAAAGTTTAGGATTAAATTGAGATCCGTATAATATGTTTATGACGTTTTTGATAATTTTTTGGGTATCAAAATCAAAGGCATACTTTGCATTGCCGGAAAGCTTCTGCTTGGTAGCAAGTGCCGGTTGACTTTTAGTTAGTCAGGTTGCAGAGAAGAAAGATAGTAGCATTTTAGTGCAGGGCCAACAAGGTGTGGAAGGAACTGGAGAGCGACATCTGAAAACTGGAGGAAGGGATATGGGGTGGCAAAAGATGGCGGAAAGACTACAATTGGCAATGGACAGCCACCAGCGGACCATGGATCGGCTGTCTGGAGCTTCAAGGGAGAGCGAAGACGAAGGATTCTGAGAATTTCTTTCAGAGTGTGGTCTGAGCTGTGTGTGTTGGGCACCTCAGTTTTGTGGTGTTGTGATCGAGAGCTTCAAAAGGAATCACACAGTTCATTAGATGAGAGAGAGATTAGACCTGATAGATGGGCTGAAGCAAATGGGTTTGGGTCAGTCTAATGGTCTGAGCTGTGGTTGTGGATGGTATGGTGCAAGTGGGGTGTTAGGCCGAGCCCAATGGAGGTGGAGGGTGCTGGCTTGGTCTGGGTCTTTACATAAATGGCCGAATTGAGCTCTCTCGCTTTTTATTGTTTTATTATTACTATTTTTTAAAATTATTTTGTTCTTTTACTGTTATTGTTGTAATTTTCTATTTTCTATTTTTTTTTGTTTGTTGTTTCTGAAAAAATACATGCTTAGTTTGTCAATGAAAATTCAAGTGTCAATGGTGAGCAGTTCGTATGGTCAAAAGAAGCCGGAACTTTAGGAGATCCAAGATCTGATTTTTAGCAGGAACATTCACAGAAGAGACTCGGGTGAATTGTTGGGGGCTGCCTTGAGTAGTGAAGGCAAAGGGAGAAGTAATCAACACGGTCAAAACTAGAACCATGGTAGATCGAAGTCCTGAGGGAGAAGCAAATGGAGACCTCGTGCTGAAATAATTTGCTGGAACACCGAAAAGAAGTGCCATCTAAAACGAAATTGCAAAACCCCAAAGAAGAAGAAAAATCAGAATTAAGATCGAAATTAGGAGGATGATGAATTTGTAAATGCAACCATTGAAGAGACGTTTGTCCAAGAGGCCCTAAATTTGAGCCTTTATAGTCTGATTAAGACTTGAGTTCTAGACTAGAGTCTGTTATTTCTGTCAACTTCATGCACAGAATTAATGCACCATTTTGTTTCTAGGAAATTTGAAAAAGTTTATCTTACTGATAATGAACCGTTGGGTATTGCGGGGGAGGGTAACGTCCGCTTAAGACTGTCGACCGGATTTGATAGAAGTTGTATGATGTCAACTATGTTCCTAGCCCGAAAAGAAATTTGGTCTCTATAGGTCCATTAGATGGCATAGGGTACAGAACCATTATTTGGGATGACCTGTAAAAGATTATTAAAGGTGCTATAATTGTATCACGATAAACAAAGTTGGGAATATCGTACATGAGTGAATGCAGTAGAAAAATAATATTAGTTGCTAACTCAAAAGCTGATTACAAATTATGGCACTTCAAGCTTGGACATATAAGCGAAAAGGAGATGGATACGTTATCATCATAGAGAAAATTGCGTGAACTGAAGGTTGGATATTAGTCTAAGCAAGGATTGTTATCTAGGCAAGCAGAAACGTGCTAGATTTTTCAAGACTAGAAGAAAACCCAAAAAAGACAAAGTTAGAATCGATGTATATAGATGTTTGAGGGCCAGCCAATGTCCATTACCTTAGAGACTCACACTACTATGTCACGCTCATTGACAAATTCACATGGACCGTGGGGGTTTATTTTCTGAAAAATAAATTTGATGAGTTTGCTACTCTTAACCGGTGGAAATTGGAAGTGGAGAATGAGACCAGTGTACAAATTAAATGTCTAATTCTGACAATGGAGGTGTGCATGATAGCAAGGAGCTCAAGGATTTTGTATAGAGAATGGAACTAGAATGACAAGAACGGCTCCCAACAGACCACAACAAATCACAGTTGCTAAGAGGATGAACAAAACCTGAATAATTGTGCAAGAAGTATGATAAGAAAGCAAATAAAAGTTGGTAAACAATAAGAAAAGTTGGTAACTAATGCAAATTGGCAAAAAGAATTGGTAACTTCATAAAAATATTTCTTACTTATACTGAAAAAAATACTAGAAAATCAAATGACCGGCAGTTTTCTCAACCAAAAGTTCTTTTTAATGTTCACCAACTCTCTGAAAAATTTACCGGCACGGATAAGCAATCCCTTTTTCCGAAAACGGACCAGTGGAATCTTCCTTGATTAGGTCCACTTTATCTACATCGGTGCTCCTTATTTCTATCCTTTGAGATTGTTTGCCACTTTTTATTTTACTAGATCTACGTTTCTTTTTATGATTAGTGTAGAAAAGCATGTTTTGAAGAGTTCAAATTTCGTCTTCGAACAAGCAAACTAGTATGCCCCGATGCTCGCTGTGGCCAACCAATGGCCACCAACGTGGTCAGATTGGTGATTGGATTTGCGCCGTTTATCACTAAATTGCAACAAAGTCTTGCAAACTATGCTCCATATTTCTACGAGGCTTTGGATTCTAGTAAATGGTTCATCCTTGGCTAGGATAACATTTCTTAATGATGAGTTTTCCTTGCCGTCCAAGTTTGCCATAAGATAGAACAATTTTTTTCCGCATGATCAATTGATTTCCTTGTTGCACCAAACATTTGAATCTTCTACTCAACGTTGTTTTTTGTCTTACTTCCACAAATAAATAATATCCGCAAAGCTTGGGCTGACTTTTCTTTATTATGTTGTGTCAAATACAACGCATCACTCGTTGTCATTCGGTACTTTCCTAATCATTTCCTGATTTGAAAGGATATTTTTTTCATCAAATCATGTCAATGATATTTAAAACTAAATTGCTAAATCTGAAAAATAGAAAACTGTATTGATATTTACATGCACATTAAATTTATGAATGATCTGGTAATTTTATTTTTCATATGGTTGTCATTCGAGATGATAATTTCCTTTTTTTAGAATTACTAAGCCTCTTAGTCGTTTTTCTTGAATAGTTTTCGAAAGAGCCCCCACTTCCGCATGGAAGCCCACTTCTAATGCCTCGTTCGCGGCGAACTTTGAATCGTCCTCCAATTAGAATGCATGATTAGTTCAAAACAATGATATTGATTGCAGGGATGAGAGGGTCCATTATTGCTGCGCATTGATCCACAGGATGACGTCCTGATTCTCATTTCCACAAATCCTAGGTAGCCCACATGCCAAGTTCCCTGCACGTCGCTTTTCTTCTTGCGATGCGCACGCGATTCTCGATGCAACCAATAAAAAAACATGTTGCGGGGTCAAAAGCCAGCCAGATGATTGTGACCATTTTCTTTTTATAGCATTTATCATGTACTTATCCCAACTACTTCGCATTATAATACAATTTCGATGTCAGGCTTTCGTCTAGCATTCATAAACGTGCATTTTAACAAATCTCCTTTTAACATGTTAATTACTCCACATTACATTACATCCTTCTCAGAGCAACGAATGAAAAAATATGTTGCAAGGTCAAAAGCCAACCAGATGATCATGATCATTTTCTTTTTATAGCATTTACGATGCACTTATCCCAACTACATCACATTATAATCTGATCTCAACGTGAGACTTTCGTCGAGCATTCATAAACGTGCATCTTAACAAATCTCATTTTGACATGTTAATTACTCCACATTACATTACATCTTATTTGTAGGATTATTTTCGTCTAACACCGTCACGCTAGTTGTTTAACAAAATAGGTAGAAGAAAGTAGAAAGAAACACCATTAGAGGGAAAGAAAATCAATACTAGTTCAATAATCAACCGTGACAAAAGCTAACGTCTAGGAAGCTTAAACTTATTTTTATATTAATTTAAAGGAAGAGTCGTACTTAAATAAGGGAATTAACTATTATGTTAAGATTCCCAACAAGAAGAAAAATATTACGTTAAGATATATCAGACAAACCTGTAAAACTCATCCTTTATTCAAGAGCTAGTGGGATAGAGAGTCTAGTAGGATTTCTATTCTACGCCAAGGAATGAGTCGCTTGGTTTGCGTGTGGGATTCTGCTCGATGAGTCACGAGTGGATTTACACGGGAGAAGTCGGATGGATGGATGCCATGAGAAAGAGAGCTAGGCAAACTCTGCCCATCGTTTTCACGTTAGGAGTGTTGGACTGATACTCTGCAAAAACTGACATTCCGTTCGTTGGAGAACATCACCGCAAGCTTCAAGCCGCAATGTCGAATTGTTGATGTCGTGGTCTTGCGTTTTCTAAAGCGACTATTACACTCGTCTTGCGCGCATTTTGAGTTTCTGTTCCGTGGATCCAAATCTCATGCATTCGATCTGTAAGGACTAGGACAAAATGAATCTCCTATTAGGCTTCGATGTAACGCTGCCCGCTTCTCTTGTAGTTGAGAAATCACTGAGTCAGAGGCTTCATGAAAGTGAGTGCATGATGCTGAAGAAGAAGAAAATGGGCTAGCTACTAGTGTGAATTTTCCCAGCCACTGACATTTTACTTGACAAATTATGAGAAGACCTCACGCAAAATCCAAGATACAGAGATATAGATGCCTTATTTACATCGATTTCACGTGTTTTGACTTGTCTACTAGTATGATACGATAGACAACAAGTCGGTGGCGTTTAAGTTTTCGCAAATGTCTGGATACATACCAAATGATTTGGCATATTGTTATCAAAGACCGTCACTATTCAAGCCCGTTAATTTAATGATCATGCCCAGCAAATTCAAAGAAACGTGGCTGTTTTCAACAAGTGGGTTGAGTAAGCTGTGGGGTTTCTTCACGTGTTGTTACCATAAAGACATCGTCGCAAAGCAAGAGCCGCCGCTAAAGAGTATTAACGCACGCAAGAACAAGGCCTGATCGTCGTGGAGATCCAAGGTCATTGCGAATGAAGCACGAAACTTGAAAAAGAACATGGCTCGAGCCAAAATAAGTAAATGAATTGAACTGGTAGGGAGCCTACCTGATTTTTTTCCTTCCTAATAACTGATATTGATTGGATGATTCCATTTATTGTGTTAGATTGTAATACTTACATAAGTCACCTATTAATGTTTTGAAGATGTGGTATGATATAATCCTAAGGAAATGAATTGTCCTGATTATATATCCTTCGTTCTGGGAGGCAAGCATCTGAGCTGATTTAATTTGAGAGAAGGAGGACATCAATGGCCAACTACACTCTCAAGCATCTTAGAGAGTTCGATTAATTTCATCATATTTGTTAGGATATTTAAATATTAAATCATGTCTAACGGTTGAAACTTTTTGAATAGTTATCAGTTGTCTCACAAAATCTCAAATGGTATCAGAGTAGGAAATCCCGTGTTCAAATCTTTTTTAAGGTCTCTACTTTCCTCCCCAAAATCTAATAATTGGAAAAGTGTCATGTAGATTCATTTTGTAGATGACGCCGATAACCCAAAAGCTTAAGTTAGTGGTGGTGTACATTCATTTCGTGGATGACGTCGATAAGAAAGTCGAACCCAAAAGTTTTAGTTAATGGGCAAGGGGAGGACCACGTATAATAAAGAGCATACAAACTCATAGTCAAATGATGTTGGATGTCTCAACAGTCCCTCCCATTTGCAAGCTAGATTAGAATGATTAAGTTGCTTAAACAATTAGATGAATGATTGGGTTTTTTTTGGTTGAAAAATGACTAGTTTATTATTCAAATATTCTGACACTCTCCTTTGGCATGAGACTATAGTGTGAAAATAAAGATTTGAACTCAGGAGCTACTATTCTAACAAGTAGAGGGCGACCACGTGTATATAAAGAGCATGTACACCTATGGTCAAGCGACGTGAAATATTTCTACAGAAGTGGTTGATAAGACGAATCACCATATAGAGAAAGGTTATGGAACATGTGTTCTGACTAGCGTGTCATCAACATGGATTTGAATTTTACTATGCTCTCAAAGGGAAAATTACCCATTCCTAAATTTATTGCAATTGTGTTAATTTAGTTATAAATTTTTTTTTTGCCAATTGATTCTTAAACCTTTTGCATTTGTGTCAATTGAGTCTATCTAGCTAATTTTGACCGGAAATCGCTAGTATGGATGCCAGCTGTCCTATGTGATGTGGCTGGTGCTGCCATGGACATTTTAAAATAATATTTTAATAATTTTTCAAATTTTATATTTGTTTTCTTTTATTTTTATTTGTTTTCTTTTTCTTTCTTTTTTTTTCTTCCCTTCTTCCTCTAGCTGTTTGCTGGACCTTGGCGATCGGCCAAAGGTAAGCGCTGGTGAGGGTGAGCCTTGCCCACCCCTAGCAAGGCTTGACCTCACCATCGCTAGGCGAGATCAAGCTCGCCGGCCCTCGCCTCTAGTCGAACGTCGAGGTCCGGTGACCGGCTAGAGGAAGAAGGGAAGAAAAAATAAAGAAAGAGAAAGAAAAGAAAAGAAAAAATAAACAAATGAAATAAAAATAAACAAATAAAAATTCAAAAAATCATTAAAATATTATTTAAAGATTTTCATGTCAGTACCGGTAGCGCCACATAGGATAGCCGATATTAGCAATTTTCGGCCAAAATTGGCTGGATGAACTAATTTAACATAAATACAAAAAGTTTATGACTAGATTGGCAAAAAAAAATGGTTTAAGATTGAATTTGCATAATTGCAATAGGTTTACGACTGTTTTGATAATTTTTTCCGCTCTCAAATGCGGTTAGTGAGTCTTCCTCAAGCGTTAGGCTGTGTTTGGCGCACTTTGATTACATCCGATGTAGTTTTCCATGATCCTGGCTGCTGAGGGCCAGTCATTTACGTGTGTTAGGTGTAGAAAAATGACGCACCAATTTGCCAGGGAGCGATTGGGGGACCGCTCGCTTTTTATTTTTTCCCTCCATAGTGGCTCCGTAGCTACATTGAAATTGACCCTAATTAATCAAAATTAGGCGAAATGAATGTAACTATTATCCTAACTATATACGAATCTCTGCTGATTAGGGTAGTTTAGCCAACCCATCGTTTCAACCGGACTGGTGAAGGTGATTCGACTTTTCAAGTCAATGAACGCGCTGAAACTTAGAAAGCTTTTAAGTTCATGAAAGTATGCTGATCTAATGGCTTGGAAAATTCCAAATGCCACTGAAAAAAAAACCATGTCGATAATGAGAGGTAGATGTTTCGAATTCTTAGGTAGGCAAAAGAAAGTTTTCATATCTCTGCAACCTGCCCGTTTGATATACAAGGACGGCGGGCTTCATGGATGTGTTCCTTATTTAAATGTATCGGTACCCACATGCCTCGCATTCCCAATTTCCTTATCAAGAGGAGGGAATACTCTCTGGAAGTTTTTTTTTTTTGGTAAAGTACTCTCTAGAAGTTTTACATCCCAGTGATTCCAAGATCCTGACGAGGATAGAAATGGAGCATTTTAAGGACTTGCTCAAGTCCAATGTTTTTAATCCTATGGTTGGCAAAAGAAAACTTTCATATTTCGAACTATAATAGTTGATTTTGTCACCTCATTTGATTCGCAAAGACACGTATTTAACAAAAACAATACCTAACTAGAGACCAAGAAAATGAAGACCTTGACTCGCTACACCGTAGATGAACAGTATAGCTGAATCATAAGATCACTACTCCACGTCGCCAAACCAATTGAGTGCTCTTGCTTGTCGCCATTGCTTGATTAAGAACGTAGCTGGGATGCTAAATAAACGATGAAGGGTCATTAACATCAATCAAAGCAAGTTGATGGACTTCTATACAAAGCTGCTAGTTGCGTAGAGCACGAAGAGGAAAAATATGTCCTGATAACTTACGAGGAAACGGTGAAGTTCAAAGTGATGATAGGATGTCGTTGTCGAGAAGAGTTAGTTAGGAAATAATTAGTTGTCTCAGGATTCGTCAACCGTCCTGTAGGTAGCCATGAAGGTTACGCAACAGGTAACAATTTTGGAAGCTAGCTAGTACGTGGGTTTGGGCTTTAGGCTTGTGGGTGACTGATCTCAAGTTCGAGTTCTTCTGTTCTCTACCTTATCACATCCTTGACTAATATGGAGGATAGTCTATGGGTTTGGCTAGTTCTCCTCCGGTTAGTGCCTAGCTGGTCGGACTCCTGTAGTGTGGCCGGTGCGGGAGTCCAGGTCATCAAAAAAAAAAAACAATTTTGGAAGTAGCTATCTTCTCATTAGGAATCCAGAAAACGAAAAACAATAGACAGCAATATGATGATTTTCCACGACTCAAGAACTTGATGGTTAGCAATTTGCAGAACTTTCCTGGTATGTTCAATGCGTGGCGTTGTCTAATGTTGACAAAATCATCCGGGTCCCTAACTTCCACCTTCCCCAGTTAGTCCTGCCTTTCTCAAGCCTTTTAAATACCTCTCATGGGCGGCTTCATCCTCGTAATAATCGAGGCACAGCCATCTCATTTTCGAGTTAATCTTCATGGAGACTTCGAAAACCCAATGCTTGGGGTTTCTATTCTTCCTTGTCGGCATTCTCCAATGTAAAGCTGGGGTTCGTTACACTTTCGTGGTAAGTTCGAATTAGTGTTACACTGACATTTCAACAGTGCCATGTGCATGCAAACGGTGGTTGGACTGCTAGGTCGATGTTGCTCAATTGTGTGAAATATTATAGGTCGATGAAACGCCATATAAGAGATTATGCAGCACGAAGAACATCCTGACGGTGAACGGGCAATTTCCTGGGCCGACTCTGTACGTGCACAAGGGCGATACCATCATTGTTGATGTCTATAACAAGGCAAAATACAACATTACCATTCACTGGTATGAACAGTATTTCTCAGCTTTCACATTATGGGGCGATTTCATCATTGGTATCTGAGTATATTAGTTGCGGTTTCTAGATAGAAGTGACCTTTAAATGTGACTAATTTATGTGTCTTCCTCGTCATAATGGACAATCCACGAATTTAGCGTATATGGGCACTCAAAAGTCATCAGGCATATATCATCATGCCCACCCTATTTCAAAAAATATGAAGACCTTGTCCTCTTTTAGTAGATCTCTGTGTACATTAATTACTAGCTTTCTTCAACAACTTTTCGTTACCCTTGTTCTAACAGATGTGGTTCTCGAGAACAATTTCTCAGCGTCATCCCATGGCTGCTTGAAAATTTGTCCTAATTGAATGGTGGATGATTTTATTGCAGGCACGGCGTGGCACAACCAAGATTTCCATGGTCCGATGGACCCGAATATATAACCCAATGTCCAATACAGCCAGGAGGTAAGTTCAGTCAGAAGGTGATATTCTCCACAGAAGAGGGGACCTTATGGTGGCACGCTCATAGTGACTGGTCGAGAGCCACTGTGCACGGAGCCATTGTTATTTACCCCAAAAAAGGTTCAGGTTATCCTTTTCCAAAACCTGATGCTGAAGTGCCTATTATATTAGGTAATACACAAATTTGGTTGAGTAAATAATATGTGCTTGTTGGCTATTATATTTTCAAAAAAGTATAGTGTAGACAAACATTATTGATCTTTGATCATTCAAAACTTTCATACATAACGATATATGTGCAGGAGAATGGTGGAAGAAACCGATAATGGAGGTCTATCATGAAATGCTCAGAACAGGAGGAGATCCAAATGTTTCCGATGCTTATACTATCAATGGTCAACCTGGAGACCTTTACCCATGCTCAAAGCAAGGTCAGAGACATGTTTAAACTAGTCTTCTTCTTCTTCTTCTTCTTCTTCTTGGCCTAAGTTTATTTCGTTGTTCTTCCACTTCTTACATGGTGTTTGACATGTCATCAAGTAAAGGAACTAAAGGTTGCTTGGTGTGACAGAAATTGATGGTAAAATTAACTATATCTGCTACACCTACAAATGTCAAAATACTCGCAAGCTTTTCAAGAGATTCCCATGGTCTTTAATGCATGCTTACACAAAAATATAAGGATGTGACCCTGCTTCTACTTGCTTTCGAAACCCATATAACATTCCAAAAGCAGGACGAACCATAGGGACGGCCTTAAATGAAATCATATGCAACTAATAATTCCCTAATTGTACGTCTTTTTGGGTTAGCGAGAGTTGCAGCCATCCTCTTAAATCATTTTCTTCTTCTTTAATATGGAAAAATGTCGGTCTCATTCCTGATGCAGACCCATCTCCCACCGAAGGCTCTTGAACAGTTCACTATAATGATTATGCTATAAATTCAATCATCAAAACAAGACATGGTAGTTTACTATTCTCAGATTGATTGTACCCCAAACGGAATATTCAGCCGGTGGGACTTTGTGCTTAAACTATTATCGGCTTAGTAGCCGTACAGTATCGTATGTTCTCTACAGTTTTTCTTCCGTATGTTCGTGACTAGTTACGGTGTAATTTTGTTTCAGATACTTTCAAGCTAAGGGTCGAACAAGGCAAGACATATTTGCTGCGGCTAATCAACGCGGCCATGCAAGACCTCCTCTTCTTCTCCATTGCGAACCACAGCCTCACCGTCGTCGCGACGGACGCGAGCTACACGAAGCCGCTGACGAGAGATATCATCACGATATCTCCCGGTCAAACCATCGATGTCCTCCTTGAAGCCAACCAAAACCCTGACCACTATTATATGGCCGGTAGGGTTTACTCTAGTGCTCTCGGCGTGGCTTACGACAACACAACCACCACGGCAGTGGTGGAATACTCTGGAAACTACACTCCCACCTCGCCGCCTCCTTTGCCGCAACTTCCTTATTACAATGACACTTCCGCGTCGGTCAATTTCACCGGCAGCCTCCGGAGCTTAGCGAGCAAGGAGCACCCCATCGACGTCCCTGAGAATATAACCAACCATTTCATCTTCACAATCTCCGTCAACTCGTTCCCATGCCCGAACAATTCCTGCGCAGGCCCCAATGGGACCCGTCTCGCCGCAAGTGTGAACAACATAAGCTTCACAACCCCCTCGATTGACATCCTCCAAGCATATTATTACGGCATCAACGGCGTGTTCGGAACCCGGCTCCCCAACTTCCCACCCTACATCTTCAATTTCACGGCTGATATCTTGCCGCTGGACCTGGAGACGCCGAAGCGTGGGACGGAGGTGAAGGTATTGAAGTACAACTCGACCGTGGAGCTGGTTTTCCAGGGGACGAACTTGATGGCCGGGACCGATCACCCGATGCATCTGCACGGATATAGCTTTTATGTCATTGGCTGGGGACTGGGGAACTACGACATCAAGAAGGATCCTTTGACCTATAATCTGGTGGATCCACCTTTGCAGAACACCATTGCGGTGCCGAAGAATGGATGGGCTGCGATCAGATTTAGGGCGGACAATCCTGGTGAGTGTGAACTAATGTTTCACTTTAGACGCTTTATTTGTGTCGATATCTATTGGTATTATCATGGCGCTATATTCTTTTCCGTGTTTGCGTCTTTCAGCCTGTGCTTGACATTAATCTCTTTTCTGACCGAAGAAAGAATTAACGTCTTTGCCTGCACGCGCATATTGCGAAATAAGCGAATGCGGGTCCCACTACACATACAGCTTGTTGAATCAGTGTTGGCCAACGGAAAAGTATAAAATAAAAAAAGAGTCACAAACATAAATTAATGGTACCAACTCAGTCTTAAACATTTCAGTTGAACTAATTTGATCCTAAACCTTTTCACATTAGTACTAATTCAGTATATCCAAACAATTTAGGCTAGAAATTACTGATGTGAATGTTAGCCGTCCTACGTGGCCGACAAGCGAGTGGCCACGACCCTCACCTGTTGGCTAGTGAGCGAGTGGCGGCGATGCCCTCGCCCAGACTAGGCAGACGGAGCGAGAGCGTGCCACGTAGGATGGTTAGTGCTCACGTCAGGAATTTCCAGATTAAATTGGCAGGATGAATTGAATTGGTATTAGTGTGAAAAAATTTAAAACTGAATTGGCACTAATGTAATAAGTTTAAGACTTTTTTGGTAATTTTCCTGTTGGCTGACTATACTTATTGATAGTGGATGAATACACCTGTATATACAAAGCCATGTACACAGATATGTGTTGCGTAGATAGAAAATTACTGATATTGGTTGTGACACAAATGGGCAGGAGTGTGGTTCATGCACTGCCACATAGAGCGGCACCTGACGTGGGGCATGGACACCGCGTTCATCGTGAGGAATGGAGTTCCCCCGAACACCCACTTGCTGCCGCCACCACCGGACATGCCACCTTGTTGAATCACCTTCGATTTCACTCCATTTTGGGGAGACCTGATGAAGACATTTATCTTTCGTACTTCTATTAAGGGTGTGTTTATTTCACAGAAAACTTAAGATTTGAAAAATATTTTTTGAAAAATGATTTGTTATATCACTTAAAAAAATTAGTCGGTAAAAAATATTCCATTGTCAACATCAATTTATATTTATTTTTGTGAATGATGAAAATATTTTTCATTCATTCATTTTTATGAGCGATATAACCGAACATTTTTTTGAAAAATGTTTTCCAACTCTTGAGTTTTCCATAAAATACTTGCACCTAAGTTTCGTTAGTATAGCATCAGAATAACCTATGATAGTATTGATTTGGATGCCAATGCGCCTTGTCGTAGAACTAGTCTTTTCTTGAAATAAGATAGTCCTTTTTTATCCATTTTATTGGGATCCGATCCCGCCTCTTTGCTTCTCTCGCGAAGTTATTACATGGTTGTAAATCATGTGAACCAATACTATCTCAATCATTAATAAAATGGGTCGTTCTATTGTAGGACTCGCATGATTCATGTTGCCAATAGGCTTGATTGACACGATCTAAACATCATGCAATATTTTCTTGCCTCTCGTGTTCTAACCTCACCGCCACCGCGACCAATGATGCCCAAGGGCCAGGCCGTGATCAAACTGGGCTTATTTTTTCCGCCGCCCTTGTTTCCTCTCCCCAGTCGATAGGTTTGGTCATGCGTGTGCTAATTTATTAGCATGAAGTCTAACAATTGAAATGTACATACATCATCTCCCTCTCTAAGTTAGGGGTGTCAATGGGTCGGGTCGGGTTGGGTCCAGATCAGGTTGGGTTGGGCGGGGTCGGCCTTTCATGATATCCTACTCGACCCAAAACCTAGAGGGTCGTGCTTGACCCGCCTCGAGACCCTGTTCAGTATACACTTCAAAGAGATGTGCCGGGTCGGGTCAGGCCGGGCCGGGCTGGGCCAGATCGGCTTTAAATCCTCCTCTGCTCTATTTCTCTTGCAAAGTCCTCTCTGTCCCGAATGTGGCTTCGGGGAGCCTCCTGGTTCGCATGCCAAAATGTTCACCTCCCCCAACAAATCAGGTGTTTTTGATCAAGAAATCTATCTTCATGCTCATCACCCACATCTTGATGTTTGAGACCCATGTCTCCAATTCTCAGTGGGATCCTTCTCTGTAGGTAGATAATCTCCTCTTCATTCAAGCGATGAACTCACCTTGTTCAATCCTTCTTGGTTGTCTTCCTCTACTGGCTCTACTATGTCTCATGATTCAACCCTCTACTGGTGCACAAAACACTGTAGTTTGTATCTGCATCAATGGCATCCCCTTGTGGGACATCTTCAGGGTCGTCACTGGTTCAGAAATAGGCCCCGAGGAGGAATTGCAGGTTGTCATGGACCAGGGGAAGAGGAAGAAGATGATCTCGAACCGCGAGTTGACGCGGTGGTCCTGGATGAGGAAGCAGAAGCACCCGGACGATCTGAGGGCCCAGGTCGCTCGGCTGAGAATGGAGAACCACTAGATCGAGACCAACATCACCATACAGTGTGGAGTTGAAGGAAGCGAACGGTGAGGAGGCAAGGGCTACCAGTCACCTGCTGTCTATGGCAAGCGAAGGGGCCGATCGATTGCGTCGCCCATCATTTGGCTTAGATCTAGGGTTTCGTCATGTAGAGAAAGAGACTAGAGAGGAGGGGCGAGAGAGAGGGGGAGATGTGTGGGTGGTCTTGAGGTGTCAATGGGTTGGGGCTGACCCAACCCCAACCTTAACAATAGCCATACCTAAAAACCCTACCCGAAGAAGACTAAGGTCCAACCCCAAAATATCCCAAATTTTAGGGCTGGGCCGAGCTGGCACGTGTCGAGTTGGGCCGACGCGGGTCGGGCGGGGCCGGCGCGGGCTTTTTTGACACCCCTACTCTAAGTAAATTGCACTAAGGCTTATACTAAAGCGATTCTTCTGCTCTTCTTCTTGTAACTTATCAAAACAAAAACAAAAGAAAAAGCGCTTCTTTTATGGGGGCATCATATTTTACTATTTTACCTTGATAAAAAAAAGCGATCAAAAAATCTTAGAAAAAAAAAAAAGAAAAAATGCAGAAGAGAGGATTGTAAAATTTCTATATATTCAATGTGCATAGAAGAAGAGTACATGAGCCTATTTATAAGTTTTATTAGATTACTATTTAAGATAACTATCAATCAAGGATATGCACAATCAAAGGAAAATATATGTGCAATTCTAAGAGATATGGAAAATCAAGAGTAATATCCTAATTACCTCTAACATGGGAAAATATCATCCCTCTCAAACTCAAGGTGCATAGAAGTTAACTTAAGTTTGGATAAAAAAATCCAAAAAAGGCTTGGTCGATTGTCACAGTTCAACTAACATGGCTCTTACTTACTAAAGAGAGATTGACGCAGTGTTCGATAAGTAATTCAAGCAAAATCTTGCTTAGAGAGAGAAATCCCGAAATTCAATAGTTATGATAATGTTCTGTTTTTTTAAAAAGAACCCCAAAACAAGCTTATATATCCATAAACCAAACCCTACTAGGACTATAAAGCATAAAATATCAAAATTACAAAACTGCCCTTGAAATTAAAACCCATAAAAATATTAAAATAATAGAAAAACCATGTAAACGATCATGAACCGCTAAAATTCATCGTTAGTCACAGCCAAAGGTAGTGAGTTGAGTTTAGACCGCCGTTTTACTTCAAACGATCGAATTTGAGCCCGATCCGAAGTAGTTAATCGGGTCCACTGATTCTAGTCACATCACCGTTTTACCTTATGTTTGGACTTTTGCCTGACTAATCAGTCTAGAAACGCACCACTAATAAATTCTGTATCATTTTCCTCTACTTGAAAAGAACTCGTCCTCCAATTAAAATCAGGATCTAGATATAACGGTTTTGTGGACTCACGAAATGGTGATAAATCAACAACATCGAAAGTGTTAGATATGCCCATACTATGTGAAAAGTCTGTAACATAAGCATTATCGTTGATTTTCTTACTGACAGTGTAAGGCCCATACTTCTTTTGCTGCAATTTGCTATAAGATCCATCCGATAATCGCTCTTTACGAAAAAAAATCACGATCTGATCACCTACCGCAAACACCCGCTTCCGTCTGTGCTTATCTACTGCAACTTTATACTTCTGATTAGCTTCCTTTAGCTTTTGTTAGACTTTATGATGCACTTCCATAATTTGTTTAGTTATATGATCCGCTGCTACACTCTTATCCGCTTGCTTAGGCAACCGTATTAAATCCAAAGTATATTGAGGCGCCTTTGTATAAACAACAGAAAAAGGCAACCTGCCAATAGAACTATGAACTGCATTATTATATGCAAACTCTACCTGTGATAAAGCAATATCCCACTGCTTCAGCTTATCTCCACAAATGCTTCGAATCAAGTTTCTCAGAGTTTTATTAACCACCTTTGTTTGCCTATCAGTCTATAGGTGAGTTGTACTACTGAAATTCAAAGATGAATCAAATAGTTTCCACAAAATCCGCCAAAAATGCCTTGGAAATTTGCTGTCCCTATTAGAGGGAATAGACTTAGGGACACCATGCAAACGAACCACTTCCTTAAAGAATAACTTGTCCACACTTACTGTATCAGAAGTCTTTCTACAAGGAATAAAGTGCGCCATCTTAGAAAATTTGTCAACTACAACAAAAACAGAATCCACACCTCTTTGTGTTCGTGGCAAACCAAGCACAAAATCCATGGACAGACCTTCCCATATATTGTTAGGAATAGGTAATAGCATATATAGACCTATATTCTTAGATTTCCCCTTAGTAGTCTGGCAAACATAACACTTTTGTACATACCTATTGACATCTCTACGCAATTGGGGCCAGTAAAATCGCTCCCAGACTATAGCAATAGTTTTATCACGACCCATGTGTGCAGCTAATCCATCATCATGTAAATCACAAATTACCTTCTCTCGTAATGATGTTCAAGGAAGGCAAAGTTGGTTGTTACGCATCAAATAGCCATCTTGCACATAAAATTCTTGCACAGGTTGACTAGCAGCACATGATTTCCAAATTTGCCTAAAGTTATTATCATCTGCATAACAACCTTTTAGCTGCTTGAACCCTAAGATGTCTTGGCTTAATGTAATCAACAAGCCAGCTCTCCTACTCAATGCATCTGCTATGACATTATACACACATGACTTGTGCTATAATCTGAAAGGAAATTTGTGCAAAAATTGATACCATCACGCATGCATATCCTTACTAATCCTCTTATGACTATTTAGATACTTCAAAGCTTCATGATCAGAATAAAGGATGAATTCTTTCCCAATTAGATAATGCTTCTAGGTCTTCAAAATCCTTACGACAGAAAAGAATTCTTTGTCATAAGTGCTCCACTTCTGTCTCGCTTCGCTAAGTTTCTCACTGAAATAACAAATTGGTATGCTCTCTTGAGACAAAACAACTCCTATACCCACTCCACTAGCATCACGGTCCACTTTAAATAGTTTATCAAAATTAGGTAACTCAAGAACAGGTGCAGTACATAACTTTTTCTTCATAATGGCAAAATTATTCTCTGCTTCCTCTCCTCATAGAAATTTTTCTTTCTTCGTACATTCAGTAATCAGGGCTGTGATAGTACTGAAATTCTTAATAAATCGTCGATAAAAAGTAGCCAATCCATGAAAACTCTTAAAGTTAGAAACTATTTTTAGGAGTCGGCCACTCTCTGATTGCTCTTACCTTCATCTCATCTACCTCTATTCCTTCACCAGTAATAATAAACCCCAAGAATAATAACTTATTAGTTAAAAAACTGCACTTGTTAATATTAACATACAGCTTATTAATCTGCAAAACTGTCAATACCTCCCTTAAGTACATCAGATGATCCTCCTCAGTCGTACTATAAATCAAGATATCGTCAAAATAAACTACAACGAATTTGCCAATAAAAGATTTTGAAACCTGATTCATAAGCCTTATGAAAGCACTTAAGAGTATTGGAAAGTCCGAAAGACATTACCAACCATTCATACAACCCCTCATTTATTTTGAAAGATGTCTTCCACTCATCTCCAGGCCAAATCCGAATATGATGGTACCCATTGTTCAAATCCAGCTTCAAGAACCACTTGGCATCGTGCAACCTATCTAACATGTCATCCAATCTCGAAATTGAAAACTTATAATCCACGGTTATTTTATTAATGGCCATGTTATCTATATACATCAGCCAATTCTCATCTTTATTAGGAGTCAACAAGGCCGAAACAGCACATGGGCTTATGCTATTTTGAATGTGCCCCTTTCGCAATAACTTCTCCACCTTCTCTTTAGAATCTCGCTCTCTTTAGGACTCATCCTGTAGTATGGTAAATTAGGTAGACTAGCACCAAGAATTAAGTCTATATGATGCTGAATATCGTGCATAAGCGGCAATCCATCTGGGATCTCCACAAGCATCAACTCACTAAACTCCTTCAATAAAGGCTTAATTGATTCGGGCTACTCCTCCACTTGTAATTTAGCCTCTAGCTCGAATGCTTGTTTCACTATTAACGCGTGAATTTGTCGAGTCTCCTTAATCTCAGCTTCAAATTTCCTCGTAAAGGTAAGAAAATTATTTTCAGCAGCTTGTTTTTCTTTATTTTTCAGTGGCAGCAACGTGTAGTTTACTCCATCCTTCACGAGGTTATATTGATTGCTCCTTCTCGAATGCTGCACATTTACATCAAATTACCACAGCCTCCCAAACAACATGTGACATGCATCCATGTCTACCACATCACAATATAATTCATCATAATATTTTCCAATGGAGAATGGAATTTTACATCACTCAGTCACCTGAATACTTTTCGCTCTAGATTTAATCCACCCTAACGTATAGGGATTATGATGTTTTTCCATGGGTATTTCTAGCTTTTTCACTACCTCTTTCTCGATGATATTCTCCATGCTTCCACTATCAATAATCACAGTAAATAGTTTTCCTAGAGTAGTGCATCTAGTTCGGAATAAGTGATGACACTGCGAATTATCTTCCTGTTTTGGGGCCAACATCATCCTGCCCAACACACAATTTACTTCCCCTTCTTCATCTTCAAAATCATCTTCTTCACCATCTAGCTCACAGTAATACCTATCTTCTTCCTCATCTCTCGCTACCATGTTTACGGTTTTTTTCTGAGGGCATTTATTAGATCGGTGTCCAGGTTGATTACACCTGTAACACTTTATCGTGACTGGTTTTCTTGATTTCGCCCAAGATTGTTGCGGTTGTTAAAGCCGCTCTTCTCTATCGAACTGCTCGAGTGGCTACCTCGATAATTTTCGTATGCTCTTTTTCCCTTATCTTGCTACATCAATTCTGCCTTTATCACCATATTCTTCGCTTCAGTTATTTTTCGCAGAAATTGTATTCCAATTTTATCTTGAATGAAAGGTTTCAAACTATCAAGATATCTAGCCACATGCTGTCTTTCCATCTCCGATAGATTATTCCGCTTCGCCAATTTCATAAATTCGGCCGTATACTCATGTACAGTTTGATTGCCCTATTGGCAACGTTGGTACTGCTGGAACATAATTTGTTCATAGGCGGGTGGAAGGAACTCCTGTTTCAGCAGCCTTCTCATCTTAGTTCAAGCTAGAACTCTCTCTTTCTCTTCTCGCTCCTTCTTATTCTGCAACCTCTCTCACCATACAGACACACCCCCTTTACTCTACAGGCTGCTAATCACACTCTTTTCTCACCAGAGGTCTCCATATAATTGAAAAATCTATCTATATCAGTAATCCAATCTAGAAATTCTTATATGCTCAGACTTCCATTAAAATAAGGAATATCGACTTTTAATTTAAAGTCGTTACCTTCACGATCGTCGTAACGTCGTCTTCCGTCTCTCCTATCATATTCTCTTTGAAATCCTCCATGACGATGTCTGCCGCCATAATCAGCACGTTCCTCATCAAAATAATCGTTTTCTTCTTCTTTCGAACTCTCTAAAAATAGAGGGTTATTTCTGCCTACGAAGAGGAACAGGCTTATCAGCAGGATCACCGCGAGTAAGATCTGCACCCGGTCTTCTACCGTTTCGCCTATTTCGATTCACATCAATGCCAAAACCTTCAAATCAATCTGTTAACTCGTCAGATCGTTCTTCGAAACGACAAAGACTTTGATCGATTCCTTGATCCAAGCATTCCATTAAACGCTGCTTTAAACGTTACAACGCGTCGTCCCCTAAGGATTAGAGCTCCAGTCTCCTAATCATCGTCACAAAGACCGCTACCAGTCGCCATAGGCTCTAATGCCACCTGACATAACGTTCAGCAAGTAATTCAAACAAAACCTTGCTTAGAGAGAGAAATCCCGAAATTTAATATTGATGATAATGTTATGTCTTTAAAAAAGAACCCTAAAACAAGCTTATATATCCATAAACTAAACCCTACTAGGACTATAAAGCATAAAATATCAAAATTATAAAACTGCCCTTAAAATTAAAATCCATAAAAATATTTAAATAATAGAAAAATCCATGTAAACGATCCCGAATCACTAAAATCCATCGTTAATCATAGCCAAAGGCGGTGAGTTGAGTTCAGATCGTCGTTTCGCTTCAAACGACTGAATTTGAGGCCGATCCGATATCGTCAACCGGGTCCACCTGTTCTAGTCTCATCATCGTTTCGCCTTTCGTTTGGACTTTTGCCTGTCCAACCAGTGCAGAAACGCACCACTAATAAATTTTGCATCAGAGATCTAGTTCACATTGACTTGGCTACTTACTTGGCTATTATGGGTTGTTGTGCCACCAATACAAGCTACATGCAGGAGGCTATCGTTGCGGCAGGAGGCTGGTCGTCGTGACAAGCTCCATGGATGATGTGCAAGCTACGTGAGAACAAAACAGGTTGACATGGAATATGATGTCACTATCGAACGAGATACACCAAAAAGATTATACGATATTCGAGGTTTACAATCGTGTGTGTTCCTAAGTGCGATGTGCACTTGGTACACTTCAGGATCATATAACTCTGATACCAAAATAATAAAAAAGAGAAAGAGAGAATTGTGAAATTTCTATACATTTCATTGTGTAAAAGAGCAGAATACATGAGCCTATTTATAGATTTTAGTAGATGACTATTTAAGATAATGCACAATTAAAGGGAAATATATACATAATCTTAAGAGATATGGAGAATCAAGAGAAATATCATAATTATTTCTATTATAGTCAAATATTCGAGAGAAGCATCATAATTATCTCTAAGAAAAAATATACATCACCTTTCACCCAATGGCCCCTTATATATCTTCATTTTTAAAATAATTAATACCAAAAACAAAAATTGGACCGCTTAAACACATTTACCATAGACTATTTTTCTACTCGCCAATTTAACTCTGTTACAATTACAACAAATTTTGCCATCAAGTGTCCTATGTGCCTAGGCTCATGGTGCTAGCGTGGCGCGCTTACGCGGTAAATTTTTAACTCTAAAAAATTATAAAAATTAAATTAGCAAATAAAAAACTAAAATGATGATGGCCAAGTAAGTTTTAAAAAAAGAACAAGAGTTTTAATAAAAATAAACTAAAAATGTATAAATTCATCTTTTTCCTTACTAATCACCATAAAGGAACCCACCTTCCACTCCCTCGGAGTTGCCATTTGGCGCCCTCACCATTGGACACTTGCTAACAAGGATTCCCTTTGTATTAAAAAGTTCAATCTAAAATCTTAAACTATTGAATGGAGGCGTGGTTTATTATTAGTCAACTTAAGTCTAAAAGCTTAAGTCTAACTTATCCGAAACATGGAGTGTTTTGCTTGGTTACTGGCAAGTTCAACCTAAAAGGTTTAATCATTACAACCTTAAGTCTAACTTATCTGAAACATGGAGTCTCCCGTCGCCAATCACAACTAAGCAAAACACTCAATTCCAATAAAGCTAAGCCTATTGTCCACGACGACTCATAATAGATGAATCAACCAAAAAAAAAAAAAAAGAAGACAAAGCAGAGATGAAACAATGAAAAGAATCGGGGACACACATGTAGCGTTAGAGATATAGACAATTCAATTACCAGAGGTGAAAGAGCGAAAGGGAGGGAAAGATAATCGACCGCTGAGTTCAAATGAGTAAAGAGAAAACAAATAGACTACACCTAAAGAGATGAAAATTGAAGATTTTAGAGGTAATCCGAGAATAAGGGTGCGCGAGAGTGAGACTCTGCTAGAGGATTATGGTAGAAACATAGGAGGGGCATTTATAATTATATAATTAGCATTTGGAATATATATATATATATATATATATATATATATCTATGGGGTTGGTTCGGGTTGGACCAACCCTATAGTCTCAGGACTAAGGACAAACCCACACAATATAAGTTTTAAGAGGCCCCAGGTGTAGGGTTAATTCTTGGCCGATGCTCACCCCTAAGCTTTCACGATCAATGGACCGTGTATTTGGGCCTTTTTGCCTTTAGATTTCTTTCTTTAAAATCTGATTCCGGTCCATGTCAACTCCCACCGAATTTAGAAAACCATTTGGAAAAGTCAAGCTTTTTTGAAAGACAAGTTTGACACTTACCTATTGCTAGAGCCAAATTCAGATTCTATATGGGGTGTTGTCTTCAATTGGGGCGTTAGTTGTTGAATGTACATGTGACTTTATCTTCATCGGCATTAATTGTTGAATGTTACAGGTGATGTTGTCTTCATATCATGGTGCAATAATCGAGTCAGGCTGTACACGGTTTATCTTCATAACATCACATTTTTTCTTTGGGCGGGCCAACCAAAAGGGTTATGACAAAAGCGTTAGGATTGATCGGATGCAAGAGTCAATAATTTTACGTAGAGTGGAGAACAAGCTATTGGTCTAGCGTGTAAGCCTAGAGAGACTTTTCCCTAGCTATGTGAGGATTCTAAGTGCAGTTTTACTTTGACATTTCAACATGAACGCGTACACATTAACCATATGGGGCCGCAAACTGAGTACTTCCTTAGACTTTTCAAAGCAGGCGAAGACTGAAGCATATATAGCTAAGCATCGAATTTGTCAGTTGTAAAGGAGCTTAAGACGAAATTGATGCAAGAAGAGGGGAGTCCAAATTGATGACGTCATAGTTTACTTTAGAAGAGGGATTAAAGAAATTATCAAATAAGTTGTCAACTTTGTCAAGAGTTAGTTTGTTGGATAAAAAGCTATTTTCGGAAAATTGTTTATGGATCCAACATTCGACGTAGAATTACTCGATTGACAATAAAATTTTTTATTGATTGAAAATACTAAGTTTATATTGGAAAGAAGCAAATCATTTTTCTTGATTTCGTGCTTCGCATACAAGTGTTAAGAATAGATCCCTCAATGTCTATTTCCTACCTTTTATAAATTTTTTTTTTCAGTTTTTTTCCGGTAACTTTCTTTTTTATTTTCATAAGTCTTCTATTATCTCCTGAATATACTTTCATGTTCATGTTTTTCTACAATTTCAAAAAACTGATCATACATAATATTTCGCAAATATGATTTCATAATTTATTCCTTGGTTTCTCCGTAATTCATGTATATTGATGGATTATATAATAAACAAGGAAGATGTTGATTTCACTTTGTAGTCACTTTTTACTATAGAAGCCGTTTTTAGTAGATTTCGCTTATTATCAAATACCATAAATCCAACTATACTGGCAAGGCCAAGCCTTGCCCCGCCAACCTTCACTGGGCGAGGGAGAAGCCAGCAATGGGAAGGTTAGCCTCGCCATGGCTTGGTGAGGCTGACCTCGTCTTGACTGCCCAACTAGGGGTGGGTGAGGTGTTGGGGCGAGCTTCGTCAGAGGTTGGCTAAGTCGACCTTGCCGGCTAAAGGAAGAAGGGCAAAAAAAAGAAAGAGAAAAAAAGAAAAAAAAATAAAAAAATATTATTAAAAATTGTTCACGTCAACGTCGGCGACGCTATGTGAGACGGTCGGTGTTCACATCAGTGATTTCCGATCAAAATTGATCGAATGAACTCAATTGATAAAAAGTGAAAAGATTTATGATATAATTGACACAATTAAAAAGTTTAAAATTAAAATTGACAAAAGTGCATAAGATTTAGAATTTTTGAATAATTAATATTGGATTATGTACTTGGATGTATATGATTTTTTTCTTCTATAAGATAATGGCAATCCATCATCACGTGGCCAAACTAATATCATTCCCGAGCATTTTGTCAAGCGTGTAGGTTGGAGCAAGGCTGGGAATAATCATTGCACTGCTACCGAATTCAATGGACCCAATTTGGGGACAGGATGCGACTCACAATGCCGTGAGGCTACCCGCAATTCGCGGACGCAGGGGTTCAATCATTATCGACAAATAATGTCTCAATTATTTCATTTCTTTCATTAACTCCTGAATTAGATGCCCATTTCCATGTTATAAATTATTAGTGGGAGCCCACGAGACAGGCGGGTACGCGAAGCGAGATCGTTATGTCAAAAGAGCAATATGATAGTTACCGGAGAAAGTGAAGGAAGCGGGCGACTATTCGATATAAAGTGAGAGCATTTTCGTGGCCTTGTATACAGTATTAGTTGCTTGTTTCGTGATTTCTGGACAGATTTACCTGGTTATGCTGTATTCAACCACTCATCATATCGTTCCACTCTATAGTTTTTTGAATTATTATTTTCTCCATGATTTAACAACGATGATGACTCAGTAGTCTCCGTTTCTATGCTTTGACATCGTGACTATGATCGAAGTGCACATCAGAAACTTGACAAAGACATAATATCTTTTTCAATTCCGTCCGTAGAACCTCCCTATTGTGATAGAGTGAGGTGCATAGAGAGAGAGAGAGAGCCAATTGAAGACGTCAACTTGCTCCATTGATTTAATATCGCTCTCACGCAACTCTGGGTCAGCGAATTACGTGCCTAATATGGATGCCATACTAAATATAGGGTCTAATTCCCTTAAAAAAAAGACTCTCAATTTTGTGTTCAATCTCAATTTTACCCGAACTTTTTTTTGGTTAATAAAGAATCCCCAATTTTCATTGTAGTTCCAAATCTAGTCACGAATCAAAAAATCTCAACGAGTTTCTTCAAAATTATTAATATCATGACCAGTTAGAGGTCTATTATCAGTGCTTGCATTTTCATCAGCACATTCACAATCGTATGGAACAGCAGCAACAGTTTCCTGATATTGATAATCTTGAAGAAATCAGTTGCGATATTTGAATGCATGGCAAGACTTGGGATTAATTTGAAAGTTTGATAATCTTTTATTAGACAAAAAAAATTTCGGGGTGGAATTGGAAGATTGCATTTGGCCCCTAAATATAGTGCGTTACATTGACACGCGAAAGAGGAGGATGCATGTCCCGCAACACAAGCATGCCCAACGGGAGAGAGAGTTTGAATAGCCTCGGAAGGAAAAAAATGTCTGAGAAAAAAACGGAAGAGGCACACTCAGACTCAGAGGTGTTTGTGAGCGGCGATGTAGTTCCATAAGCACACGCAATATACGGTGGCGTGATTCGCTTAGAGACCCGACCTTTGACTCTCCATGCATAAGCCCAAAACTTTCTCAAATCTTTTTGGGCTCACCGGACGTAAGCCTTTTGAACTAAACTCGTTTCGGATGACCTTTCCAAATCAGCTCGATCAACCCCTATGAATACATGCAAAAGGCTGCGTTCATGCGCATTGGACAAGACTTTGCTCGCCAGGCGGTCGGCATGGCCTACAAGAATACCTCAAATCGGAGGCATCTTTTGTGACTCGATACCGAGATCCGATGCATCCAAATCCGACGTTTAATCATTCGATCGAACCCTTTTCTGTGAAATTATTTCTGGATCTTGGTTATGAGTGCGGCATCAATGGTGAGAATGTACAACTTGTACACAAGAGGGTGAGCCGAGTGAAAAGTTCGGGCTCGGCTAACCGCATAAAATGTCATGCCGACAAGCACAGGGGGCCAACCTTGTCGCTGGTTTGACATCTCCCACCACCATTAGTTCGCAGTGTATAAATAGACACTTCTCGCAATCCGCTAAACTAAGGGGCAAGACAGAAGAACACACATAAAATTTTCTCCCTGTCTATGGAAATGAGGTGCTCGGTGGGAGCTCAAGTGCTTCAGATTCTAAGGCTTGTGCTAGTCCTTGGCATCCACTGTTGCGAAGCTATTGCTAGCCATACGTTCGTGGTAAGTGCGACATCTTGGGCATTGACTTTTCTTTAATCATCATTGTTTTAGTGCATAACGAAAGCTTCCAGGATTTGAGGGGTTTGACCTAATTAATTTACGCAACCGCCTTTTGACGCTTGCTTTATGGCTATAAGATCGAGGAGGGCCGAATCGACCACATGTGATTAGCGCTTCCATTAGGATAAAATACTTTATATTTTTGGTGAATTAACTTGGAGTTTTTCTTTCTAGGATTAATATCATGAAAAACTCTAAATTGATACACTTGTGATAAATTTACTCAAAACTAATTTTTTGACCACTAAAAACCCCAAATTGATACACCTTTGACAAATTTACCCTCCGTTAGTTTCTGTTAAATCATATTGTCAAATTACTGAGTTAAATGACACGTGACAGTTGATGAATGTACTAGTTTGGAATTTTACCCTCTGTTTGTCACAGGTATACGAGTTTGTGATTTTTTTTTGTATTAATCCAATTTAATGGAGGGTAAATTTGTCACAAGTGTACAAATTTAGGGTTTTTGGTGATCAAAAGATTAGTTTGGTATAAATTTATCACAGACATATTGATTTAGGATTTTTAGTGATAAAAAAAATTAGTTTTGATTAAATTTGTTCTAGATATATCAATTTAAAATTTTTCGTAGTATTAAGCCTTCTTTCTATTCCGCCCTTCGTCTTTCACTGTGAACTTTTGGCTAGCTCAATTTGTATCGTCACCTAAAGCATTTCAAATACTCTGTCGACTTGTCAGCATGGCACTGTTCACTTGGCAAAAGTTTGCAAAACGTCGTCTGAGGGGCACCCTACTTGGTTTGGTATATTATCAACAATAAAACAAAAAAATAAAGTGGAAGAAAATCAACAATGGAAAGAAAGAGGATAGAAAACAGCCTCTTGAGAGGACGTGGTCTCCGGTGATAATGGAGACGATGATGCCATACTGAATAAGGTTTCCCGATAGTCATGCGTCTCTCTGTCACTTTCTGTAGTATGCTTTTGATAACAAGATCTTTAGCGCAAAAGACAATTGAAGGTCGTAAAACTAAGGAAATACAACATGTTACAGGATCAAAACAGATTTTGTCCAAACAAAAGAAAAATCAGACAAGTATTAACTTAACGATACGCCGTAAGAACCCAAATAATTTATTTTCTCTGGAAAACATGTTTGATAAGTCTTTTTTTTTGGTAAGGGATAAGTCTTGAAATTCTCTTTGAGAAAGAAAAATGATGAAAATGTTTATATTTCGCCAAAACTAGAAAAAAGCCTTCCTTTCTTGGTCATCCGCATGGTTGCTTTTATTTAGAGGGAAACAATGGAAACTCCATGAATTTTTAAATAAAATGAACGTTACTCGTTTTTGTTTCAAAATTATCTTCGAAAACACGCCACACATGGGAAAATTACCAAAAAAAGTCTTAAACCTATTGTGTGAATATCAATTCAGTTATAAACCTTTAAATTAGCCAATTTAGTCATAAATATTTTGACAATTTGCCGGACTAAATTTGCCAATTTTGTTCTTCGAGCCAATTTTGATCGAAATTCGCTAACATGGTTGTTGGCTATCCTACGTGACGTAGCGGGCACGAACGTGAACAATTTTTTTTTAGTTTTTAGGAATTTTTGATAAATTTTTGAATTTTTTGAATTTTTTCTATTCTTTGTTCTTTTTCTTTTTTTTCTCCATCTTCCTTTGTCGATTGGCAGGCCTTGCAATCTCTGGTGAGTATTCACAGACAAGGGTTGGCGAGGGTCAAGCCTCACCCTCACCAATGGTTGGTTGCAGACCATCACCTAGGCCTGGCAACCAATGGAGGAGGGAGGAAAAAAAAAGAAAAGGAAAAGAAAAAAATTTGTAAAATAGTTTAAAAATATTAAAAATGCAAAAATTGTCCACGTCAGCGCTTGCCGTGCCATGTAGGATAGTTGGCGACCATATCAACGATTTTCGGCTAAAGTTGGCTAGAAGGACTACATTGACAAATAATTAAAAGGCTTTGCACTAAATTGATCAAATTGGAATATTTAGAACTGAATTGACATTCGTATAATAGGTTGATGAATTTTTTGGTAATCCGCGCCGCTTTCACTTTAGGTGATATATTGGTAAATTTTCATTAGGGCGACCCACAATAAATTGGAGAATTTTACAAGGTTTATCACATTTTTCATCGGGCATTTATATTTGAGGTTATTAAGCGGCAGTTCTCAAAATATCAATAGCATTAGAAGTCACATTGACACACGTCCACCTACTCTTCTACATTCATGTACTTGATTGGATGTCTTCTCTTCGCGTGCATTATATATACTCTCGTTTGCCAGATCAAGGAAACACCCTGTACGAGGCTATGCAGCACCAAGAGCATACTAACCGTTAACGGTCAATTCCGCGGCCCGACTTTATACGCACACAAAGGTGACACGGTCACCGTGGATGTGTGCAACAAGGCCAATTATAACATTACTATTCACTGGTATTTCCCCTCACTCTTTAACTTCGCTAGTGCCAAAAGCAACCAGGAAATTTAGTTTTCAATGCATCTCTGATAAGGGAAAGCGAAAACAAACGAAAATGACAGGCACGGTGTGAAAGAGCCAAGGAATCGTTGGCACGATGGTCCGGAATACATCATGCAGTGCCCGATTAAACCGGGAGGGAAATTCACGTAGAATGTGACGTTCTTGCTCGAGGAGGGGACGCTTTGGTGGCACGCTCACAGTGACTGGTCACGTGCCACTGTCCATGGCGCCATTATCGTTTGCCCAAAGAACAGCACAAGCTATGCTTTTGATAAGCCTCATGTAGAAGTGCCGATCGTATTAGGTTTGTGACTCAAAATCGATTGCCTCTTTTATTTGTATGATCAAATAATTTTATCTTCTTTTTTTTTATGTAATCTCACAGTTATCAAGTGAATGAAAATGCAGGAGAATGGTGGAAACAAGATATAGTCGATATATACGATGAGTTTCGTGAAAGTGGAGGAGATCCAAACATTTCAGATGCTTATCTCATTAATGGTCAACCGGGCGAATTGTATCCATGCTCAAAACAAGGTTAGCATACACTTTGACACAATGTCCTTATTGCTCTTGTAGAATTCCGAACCCACTTGATGTCCAAGATTAGGATTTTCCTAATGACATTCTTAGCTACCTTACGACAGAATCTCTGTTTTTCTCGATAATTCCGGATCAAGAACAATCATCTTTTTTAAAAATATCATCATTTCATTGCCATGTAGAAAGAACTTAAAAAAATTATTTACAAGAGTTCAAATAAATCTCCACGTAGACATTTAGACTTATAATGTTGCTATTCCATCTAATATATACATAAATGAGCCATGTTTTTCTCCGATCAGTCTCTGATTGATGCGTTGTCTAAACATGACCCATGTGTAACTCAAAAAAAAAAAAAAAAGAACATTGCTAGGGTTCGACTGGCGGTGGTGTCATAGCTAGGTTGACGGTGGCGTCGTCGCGAGGTCGGTAGCGATGGGGCGAGCCCAGCGGCGACACGGTGAAGGGGTGCCGGGTGGGACCGGCTGATTTGAGGGAGGGAGGAAGGAGGCGAAGGGATAGACAAGAAATGGACAATGCTAGCAGAGCAGTTGCCGTTACTATTGGAAGTAACGATGGTATGTGGCCACAGGTTGTAATGCTGGCATAACACCAGTTGTGATGGAGGGGAGGAAATTTCTTATCATAATGCTAGCATAACACCAATAGCCTTTTTTTTTTTTTATCAAATACATCTTGTGGCCTCCATGCCACCATTGCTTGCAATAATAACGGTGACTTGTTACTTAAGCATTTCCGAAAAGGAATCAAGGTTTTAAAGTGCGTTTTCAATTGTGTGAGGGAAAAGTCACGTTGGTGCAAATCGTTTTCCAAAATGACCCATCAATGTCAGAAGGAAAGTTCCTTCCAACTTCGAAGGAAACATGGCCCCATCCATGTACCAAAATCAAGTCCAGTTGGAGGTCTGTGATGGAGCTAGCAAGGGTGTGGGAAGGCTGTATGGGCCCTCCAAAGCATGTCACAAATGATTCTCGTGAATCAATTGCAATGATTGCATTGCAACCACACCGGTAGGTCCCCGACGTTTCTATCAGCGGTTAATGTCCCCGCCTGAAAAGTTTCAATCACAGTATGAATTACTGTATTACCTAATGCCGCATGTATGAATTTAGTAGGCTTTCAGCATTAATCAATTTCTTTAGCCATTGCTTGACCCATCCTAAATAAACCCGTTTTGCTGCCTTCTCTATCACCGCTAGATACGTTCAAGTTGGCCGTGGACTACGGCAAAACCTACCTCCTCCGGCTCATCAACGTGGCGATGCAGGACATCCTCTTCTTCACGATTGCGAATCACCAAGTCACGGTGGTCAGCACCGACGCCTCCTACACGAAGCCCCTGAAATTTGACTACATCGCCATCTCTCCGGGCCAAACCATTGACCTGCTCTTGGAGGCCAACCAGCCCAAGGACCATTACTATATGGCTGCCAGGGTTTACTCAAGCGCAGCCGGTGTTACATACGACAAAACGACCACCACGGCCCTAATCCAATATAAAGGTCGATACACACTGTCCTCGCCTCCTCCTCTACCTTACCTTCCATACTACAATGACACGGCTGCATCAGTCAACTTCGCCGGAAGACTCTGGAGCTTAGCTAGAGGAGACCACCCCATAAGTTTCCCGCAGAACGTGACCCACAAGTTCCTGTTCACCGTCTCGGTGAACACGTTCCCTTGCGTGAGTGACTCGTGTGCCAGGCTGAAGGAGTCCCACCTCGCTGCGAGCGTGAACAACATAAGCTTCGTGTCCCCTTCATTCGACATACTCCAAGCCTATTACTACCGCATCAAGGGCGTGTACGGCAACCAGTTCCCGAGCGAGCCCCCGCTCAAGTTTAACTACACTGCAGATTACCTCCCACTGGCCCTGGAGACACCGCAAAACGGGACGGAGGTCAAGGTGATCGAGTACAATTCGACGGTGGAGATGGTCTTGCAGGGGACCAACGCGGTGGCCGGGACCGATCATCCCATGCACCTCCATGGGACCAGCTTTTACGTGGTGGGGTGGGGATTTGGCAATTTCGACAAGAAGAAGGACCCCAAAAATTATAATTTGGTGGACCCTCCTTTGCAAAATACCATCGCGGTGCCCAAGAATGGATGGGCTGCGGTGAGATTCCAAGCCTTCAATCCAGGTACAACTATTGCAACGCTATACAAGTTTATCATAATATTAATTCGATTCTTTAGTTTAATTGAAGGAATAATAATGTGGCTCTTTGGAAAAAAAAAATCATTTTCAGGAGTTTGGTGCATGCATTGTCATCTTGAGCGACACTTGTCATGGGGCATGGAGATGGCGTTCATCGTTAAGAATGGCCCGACCCCAGATTCACAGATACTTCCACCGCCGCCAGGCAGGCCGCCGTGCTGATGTAATGGAACATGTTGGAGATGCGATTTGATACTATTGAAGATTTGGATGATCCTAATTGAGGACTCGATTGATTTAGTCAATATGTGAATAGTTTAGTAAAATGGGAAATTGTAATCTTGTATATTATTTCCTGTTTTTCTTCTTTCTAGCATTATAAATAGACCAATGTACATGCGTTCTTTTCAGATCAATACAATACAAATTTCCTCCATTTTCTTTGTTTTCTGTCATGGTATCAAAGCGGTCTTTCTTGACCTAGCTCCGCAGAAAAGTCCTTCAAATTGCCTCCGTGTTTTTTTCTGATTTGCTGTTGCAAGTTTAGTCCTGCAAAACAGATCAGCAACCGGAAAGGAATTCATCAAAAATACCATGCCCAAGAACCCTTCGATGGAAGACAGTTCGAACTCACCTAAAAAACAAGCCTCGGATCAAATTGATTTAATTGAAGAGGAACGATCTTCTGCCGTTCCTACTTCTGCTACAGCTGCTGACTCGGATCCTGCTATCACTTTGGCTGCTCAGATTCCTGGCCCCGTCCAATGGCCACCGGTCCAATGGTTTCCGGTGCAAGGCCCATGGGCCGTCGGGCCAAATCAATCATGGGCCCAATACACATCACCGGGAGCCCCAAATCCTGGAGCTTAGCCTAATGAAAGTGGGCCGACGCCAGGTTCGGGTTCGGGTCCAGGTCCAGGGGGAAATCCCTACCCGATATTGGGACCCGGTTTCATGCCTTATGTTGTTCCGACTAGCGGCGGCCGCCCGGAGCCCGGCGGCCCGCTCTATACGACGGACCCGAATTGCGACTCATCAATATGCAACTTGCCAGACTAGAAAATTACAGCTCCTGGGCTCGAGATTTTTGGTGAGCCTTGGTCACGAAGGATAAAGATGGGTTCCTTGACGGAATTGTACCCTTCCCGTCCGATGATCGATTACAACGTCACTGGTGCAAATGCAACCAACTCATCCGCACATGGATCGGAAATTGTTTGACCCCCGACATTGCAGTCGGACTACCACCGACTGAAGACTCAAAGATGATTTAGGATAACATCCGAGAAATGTATGGAAAACTTGACCGAGCCAAGATTTTCTCACTCACACAGGCTTCGTTGGAATTGAAGCAAGGGAACTCGTCGGTTACCGCTTGCTTCAATCGACTCTCGGCCCAGTGGAATGAGCTCGAGGCGGCCGAAGAGCAACTCGAAGGACCAGAAGAAACGCTCTGACTTCTGACAGTACCGGGCCATAAAGGATAGAGAGAAGACGACTCGATTCTTGCTGATACCCAACGAAAGTTACTTACCTTTCCTCTCGCAAATCCTCGCCATGGACCTTGTACCGTCGCTTAGCCGGATCTTCCAATTGGCTGTCCAAGAGGAAAGCCAATGGTTGGCTGTGGCTGAACATGCACGGGTAGGTGAAGGCGTCGCCCTTGCTGCTTTCCCATCTGGCGCTGCTCCAACGGAACCAATGAATAGAAGCCATGGAGGTCTCGGCTTTTCTGGGTCTCAACAAGCAGATGAAAGCCGTGGAAGTCTCTGGTCTTTTGGACTTCAACGAAAGTCCTCTGCAGCTAAGGAAAATGATGGAAACCCTAAAAACATTGGGATGGACAGTTGGGATCAGCGGATGAAATCAAATGGCTGGGATTCGCGGACAAGATCAGACGGCCATTTTTTTCTCATCAGCTCAATCGAATCCAACGGTTCTCATCAGGCCACGTTGATGCCTGCTTATAAGATAACCAGCGGTCCACGAAATGCCACATCATCAAAGGTTAGTGGGCAAAATTCCAAATCAAAAGGTAAATATTGTGAATATTGTAAACGCCCACATCATACTATTGATTCATACCGGAAACTACATGGAAAATCGAATGATAGAGACAAAAAGGAAAAAGAATTTTCCGCTTACCAGGTTTCAGCACAAAAAACCGATGAGGTGCATCAAACAATTAATCAGAACCAGTACCAAAACATTATGAGAGCTCTTAGTCAGTTGAAGGCCAACGACAAGGATGCGAATTTCTCAGGTACTCTTATTTGCGAGACGAATTCTATTTCAATTGATGCGTGGATAATTGATTCAAGTGCTAGTGACCACATAATTTGCAATGAGCAATTATTTTCCCATGTTCACAAAGGACCAGAATCTTCCATATCAATACGTCTTCCAAATGGGAACATCACCTGTGTTACCAAAATTGGCGTGGTTCTTATAAGTCCAAATTTTCTCCTTAAAAATGTCATATATATTCCTGATTTTGAATTCAACCTTCTATCTGTTTTGAAGGCCTGCGAAGATAATTCTTGTCGTGCCATATTCAGTTCCGAAAATTGCTTCTTTCAGGACCATTCAACTGACAAACTGATGGGCTTGGGTAATGTTGCACAAGGATTATATTTCTGGATTGATAGCTCAGGAGGTTTAGATTTATTGAACAGAAGCATTTTTTGTAATGCAACCATTGGTAATAAAAATCTCATTCTTCATAAACGTTTGGGCCATAGTGTGCGTTTTCCCCATCCAAAGTGTCCAATATGTCCTTTGGCCAAACAATCTCGAGCATCTTTCCCAATCAGTATGTCACGAGCTAAAAGTGCCTTTTCTTTACTCCATATAGATATCTGGGGTCCCTATCATACCTCACATCGTGATGGATCTTGTTTTTTCCTTCCAATTGTTGATGATTATACTTGTGCCACTTGGGTTTTCCTTATGCAATCCAAGAATCAAACCTTTTCCAATTTGTCGAAATTCATTTCTCTAGTTAAAAATCAATTTGACAAATCTATACAGCGAATTTGTACAGATAATAGGCGGGAATTCTTTACTACTGATTGCATATCTTTTCTATCCTCTCATAGGATACTGCATGAAAGTTCTTGTACTTACACTCCCCAACAAAATGGAATTGTTGAACACAAACATAGACATCTTTTGGAGGTAGCTCGAGCACTCAAATACCAAGCTTCAATTCCCGAAAATTATTGGGGAGATTGTGTGGTCACTGAAGCCTATTTAATTAACCGCATGCCTACTCGAATTCTTGATGGACGGACTCTTTTTGAAATGCTTTATGGAAAACAGCCAGGAATTGATCACCTTAGAATATTTGGCTGTTTATGTTATGCAACAACTGTGGGTCATCGGGATAAAATGGATCCCCGTGCCACACAATGTATTTTCATGGGATATGCCCCTCTTCAAAAAGGGTACCGAGTTATGGAGATTTATACAGGGAAGTTCTTTATAAGTAGAGATGTTATATTCCACAAGGATGGTTTCCCTTTTCAAGAGATGACGTCTTCATCATCTCTCTCATCCTCGGACAACGGTCGTTTCTTATCTGACGAAGATTTATCTATGGCTTCCCAACATATTCTCATAGCACCGAACCCTTCTGTATCAGTTATAAGGGATACCTTGAATAACGTGGCTGATTCACCCGTGTTATCATCTGAAGATGTTCATTTGGCTGATTCATCAGTGGAATCTCCATCAAAATTTACTCAAGTGCAGTCTTCACCAGTTCTTGAACAAAAATTAACTGAGCAACCTCGACGTTCTCAACGGCATGTTCGTCCTCCGACTTGACAAAAGACTACATATGTTCTACCTTAAGTTCCCCAGGTACACAATATCCTATTTCCACATATATCTCATTTAGTCAACTATCAACAGAACATATGTGTTGTATTAGTCGTATTTCAGAGGAACAAGAACCATCTTCATACAATGAATCAGCAAGTGATCCTCAATGGCAAAAAGCGATGGAGGCAGAGCTTACTGCCCTCACAAATAATTACACTTGGGATATTATCTCATTACCACCTAATCGGAAGCCCATTGGGTGTAAATGGGTATACAAGATTAAATTCAAGGCAGATGGCTCCGTCGAACGATACAAAGCTTGTTTATTTGCTAAAGGATTCACACAACGAGAAGGCTTTGATTATCATGAAACCTTCTCTCCAGTTGCCAAAGAGGTAACTGTTTGTACCTTTTTATCAATTGCTGCTGTTCGTAAATGGCAACTGCATCAGATGGATGTCCACAACGCTTTTCTTCATGGTGATCTCGAAGAAGAAATTTATATGGAACTTCCACAGGGTTTACGGAGTCAGGGAGAGTCTCGTGTACGTCGCCTCCGTAAATCCCTGTATGAGCTTAAACAAGCCTCCAGGCAATGGTATGCCAAATTCACTATTGCACTAACAAATGCAGGTTTTCAGCATTTCAAACATGATTACGCCCTATTCACATGGATTGCAGGCACTTCATCAATTTATTTGTTGATATATGTTGACGACATACTTATTATGGGTAATAATGGCTCCCATATTAAGAAATTCAAAGAATATTTGTACTCCACTTTCCACATTAAAGATTTGGGACCTCCCAAATATTTTCTTGGCATTGAAATCGCTCGATCCGACAAAGGAATCGGCCTTAGTCAGCGGAAATTCATCTTGGAAATTGTTTCAGAAGCAAGAATGTTAGGGTGTAAACCAACTGTTATACCAATCGAACATAATACAAAATTGATGACACATGACTATGATGTGGGATCATCTTCATCCATCAAAGATCCATTGCTTAAGGATCCATTGGCATATCAGCGGCTTGTTGGGAAATTAATATATCTCACAATGACAAGACCTGATATATGCTATTCAGTGCAGATACTCAGCCAATTCATGCACAGTCCAAAACAGTGTCACATGAATGCAACACTAAAGGTTGTGAAGTATTTAAAAGGATGCCTAGGACTTGATATATTCTTGTCTCGTGATTGCAACATGCAGATGATAGCTTACTGTGACATAGACTATGCTACTTGCCCAATGACAAGAAGGTCCATTACTGGATTTTGCATTAAGCTTGGAAAATCACTGATTTCATGGAAGACAAAGAAACAGTCAACCGTTTCACTGTCATTAGCTGAATCTGAGTATCGAGCTATGGCAAAGACAGTCTACAAAATAATTTGGATATGAGATCTACTCTCGGATCTTGGGGTACAAATTGATGGGCCAAGCGAACTATTTTGTGATAATGATGCCGCTCTTAAATTAGCGGCAAATCTGGTCTTTCATGAGAGAACGAAACATATAGAAGTGGATTGTCATTTCACTCGAGATAAGATTCGAGAAGGGATTATTCTAACAAGAGGAATTGGACCTGTGGAACAACCTGTAGACATCTTCACCAAATCATTGTGTCAAAGACAACACACATACCTATTGAGCAAGCTAGGCGTCCTTGATATATACAAGCCACCAGCTTGAGGGGGAGTGTTGGAGATGCGATTTGATACTATTGAAGATTTGGATGATCCTAATTGAGGACTCGATTGATTTAGTCAATCTGTGATTAGTTTAGTAAAATGGGAAATTGTAATCTTGTATATTATTTCCTGTTTTTCTTCTTTCTAGCATTATAAATAGACCAATGTACATGTATTCTTTTCAGATCAATACAATACAAATTTCCTCCATTTTCTTTGTTTTCTGTCAGAACATATGGGTTGTTATTAGCCCTTTTGACGTGCCCTTGTTGAGTCGTCTATCTTTTTTATTTCATTTTTGTTAGTTTTTAGTATTTGAAGATTTGAGGAGGCATCTGAATCGGAATTTAGGTGTTGTCCTAATCCAGACGCGCAATGCTTGATTTGTCCGACCTTAAGAGAATATGTTGTCGAATAGTATTCCGTTTTCTGGCGGAAGAAATGTACTCATGTCACTATCTATACTTGTTGTAGGAATTTGATGATCAAGAATAAAACAATCTGTGATCATATTATATACATAGGATGCGTATACAACATTACTCCAAATAAACAATATTAAGGCTCCATTTTTTTTTACGGAAAATAAATGATTTGAAAAATATTTTAAAAAATGATCGCTTGTATTAGTTAATGAAAAATGTTTTCATTGTCGATAGAAATTTATGTCTAAAATTTTTCGTGAATAATAAAAATATTTTTCGTTCATTCATTTTTGTAAGTAAAACAAGAAACCATTTTTCGGAAAATATTTTTTAAATCATTCATTTTCCGCAAATTAAAACGAACGGAGCTTAACCATATAGTCAATTTCCGTACCTTTGTGTGCATCATGGATAACCTTATGAGATTATTAAGGGCACTAATTTAGGGTGCATTTGTTTCATGGAAAACGTACCGTTTTTGGAAAATATTTTTCGAGAAATCATTTTTCAGGAAAATGAGTTCATTCTTCGGTATTTGGCTAAAACCTAAAAAAAACTTGAAAAGTATTTTCAGTTGTTTGGTGAGGAAAATATGATGGTGAAAATTATCAAAATTTTTTGTATTTTTAAAATTTTTTGTTATTTTTGAATTATTTTTAGTAAGAAAAGAAAATACATGAATGTTTTCCTTCTTAGAAAGAAAAGAAAAAGAAAAAAAGGAAAAAAATAAAGAAAATAAAATAAAAATTATTAACAAATTCAAGATGAGTAATTTCGGAAAGTGTTTTCACCTTTTTAGATAAGATAATTCACTTTTCTAAAATTAAACATGATATTTGTGTTGACCGGAAAGTATTTTCCATTGACCAAATCATTTTCGGAGAACCAAACCGATAAAAGTCTAGAAAATACTTTCCGGGAAAACACTTTCACCAAAACAAGCACACCCTCAGGCTCGAATAGCATGCATGTAAGGCTCAGGAAACTAAAAACATATTTTCTCCATGAATTTATGCATAGATGGACCCTAATTAAATTGAAGAACCAAGTTGGTATCCTCCTCAACTTTGATATATCTAGATTGTTATTGAATGTACCTCGTAATCTTGGCAATCAAGACTCGTAGAATCTGCTTTCAAGATGTAAGTTTCTAATTGACATAGGCTATTATCCTTAATGTATCATCGTTAGTTTCTAGACTGATTCATGGGCATTCTTGCTACGTTTTAGATATATAATTCGTGTTCTACGACCACTCGTTGACAATAACTAGCTCCAATCTATATTGACTATACATTAAGCAAACATGGAAATAATTTCCAATCTCAAAGTTTTACCAAAGTGTGTTCTTGTAGATATATTCATACTTTAAAATTGCCATGAATATCACGACATAATTTCATAAAAATCTCTTAATGTAAATTTCAATCTAATCTTGCTCATCTTAATATCCTATATTTGCACTCCAAGCTTGTCAGCCAAGTCAAGGGTCCAGCCGAGGAAGAAGTCGGAAAGGATGGCCGCAGAAGGGTTGGGGTGGGAGGTGAACCACTAGGCAAGGGGGAGGCAGAGCATGGACATAATGAGGACGTTGCCGAAGTGACCGATGTCATGGATGTTCTTGACGCCCGGTGGGAATTTGGGGTGGGGAGGGAAGGGGAGGACGAGGGTATAAACAAAGGGTTCGGCAGAGAGAAGAGGGTTAAGGAGGGGGAGGTTCTTGGGCGAGTCCAACACGGTGAGGGCAAGTCCGCGGAGGGAGAGTTGGTGGACGAGGTCCAGGTAGCGAGATCACGTGGCCTTGCGCCGGTTAGGGGAATAATAGTACGTGGGGAGGTGGAGACTCCATAGAAATGAAGAATATGAAGAAGAGATGTTTACTTTGATCCTCTATGAAAAAGTCGGTCTGGTCCGGGCGGTCCGATTCCCACCTGGAACCAGAAAACGGACCGCCTATCACCGGTTTCAATTTTATGGAACCGGGAACCAGAACAATACCTTTAGAAACCGCCCAGAACCGGCTGGTTCAGGCGATTCTTGATTCAGGTGGTTTCCGTTGCACGCTTCTAATTAAAACCGCCAAAGCCAACTACAAACTCAATGCGAATTGCACAGGGTTAGATTTATATTTGATGTATAGATCATATTAAATTCATGAAAATGTGTCTTGCAATAACAAAAGAAAGTTATTACGTACGACAAGTCGTGAAGTCAACACAGCTTAAGCCAACTTCTTACTTTGACATTAGACTGGGTACAAAATGAACGGCCCGGAAAAGTACATAAATCTATTGTGCATATTCAAACCGGCACGAGGTCAGGATAGTCAACAGTGGGCAACCAAAATCCTGGTCAGTTTCGAGAGGCTTGACTGATGGTGCGACTGTTGGAAAATTGACTTCGAAAATGGGTAGAACAATGAAATGAGACTTTGAGGCGTGATATCACTTTCTTTAAAGAATTATTTATCCCACTAAGTCGCTAATGGTCACTGGCAAATTTCCTCTAGGATACAACAAAGTCTCGATGAGAATACTAGATAGTAATTTTAGTATTTTTCTAGGGTCTCTCTACGAAACAATTCGAGAAGATGGCTGCGTTTTTTGAGGAATGAAAATCTCGAAAATAAAAGCATTTTGTCATGCCAAAAACCGACAAGTATATATAGACACATTTTAATGAACAATGGCAACCTTTCGGTAACGGTTAAAATAAACAAACACAACTCTTCGGTCGACAGTTTATAATTGAAAAGGTATTCTGCCGAAAGTATATATGAAAAGACATGTAAATTCGGAATTAAAAAATTAAAATAATAATAATAATTTTTTTTACGAATTCCGAATTTCATAATTTCCAAAAATTCCAAAATGAACAAAGACACCCTTCCGACTACTAACAGTTGTAAAGAAACCGCATGACATAAAATAAATAAAATAAAAAAATAAGAACAAAGTAGAGGATTAGGCTAATTAATCCGCGATCGCGCATGCATGCTAAGTGTGCCAAATAATCACATGCCCGTACACGAGCATTTTCAATCTAGCCCATAACTCATACGCTTCTTATTACCAAACAAAAAGAAGCCCACACTTATAAACAAGCCTACTTCACTCCATCTTTTCTACGTGGGGCATAGAAAAGCCACTTTTGTTTGTTTTACAAACAAACTTCCAACAGCGACGATGTAACTCAGGGAGCACAGACCATTCAAAGACGTTCAATGATCAGGCTCAAATAATTCATGGACGATGATGACATGTGCTCGAATAGATCCTTCCTCGTTTTTCCCCGTGAAGAAAATTGGTGGTTTTGACGAACAGATGAAGCTCGCGCATGCATGAGAATGTTAACAATGTATTTCGACCGTCGGAGTTCGAATTTTGAAGGAAAGCTGTAGACCCAGAAAAAGGAGAACAAAACAGAAAATTATTATGGTGTCCATAGTCTCTTTTGTTCTTTAAATAGAGCGAAACATCATCGTCATCTGCGACTAAGTGAGCTCCTCAGTCGACATACGTGTTACAAATGATACAGGAATGGTCATGGCGTGACCACAACGTCTCTCGATATGCGAATATGTAATTTCGTTGTTAAAGGAACGTAGTTATACCTACTATTTAGCATGGTATTTGGATCTTGAATGCTCCTTATTCCTCAATATAATGATTCATGATCTTGACTTGCCTTATAGATTAGGTTATCCGCCGAAAATAATTGTCCGATGTTGACATGAAATATAGAAATCCTTGCGAATGTAGGGGGATTGGATTGCCATCCTTTCGACTGTGCCAAGAAACGCAAACTAAATACATGTGTAGATGCTCGTATGACTGTGCCGATCACTCATGTTGTATCCTCGTTAGTGATGAGCACACGCCAAAAATTCCTCCTCCAGTAATTGCATTGGCAGAAAGCGCTTAGGTTTGGCTTCCTTTGTAGCATCACTGTATGGAGATGACCAAAATTGTTTGAATGAATACAAATCTAATATTTGGGAGAGTAAATTTTCGTGGTTTAACAAGACCATAATTCAAATTCTCAATTCTAGAACTAGGTTGGAGAAGAGAGGTCCAAAATCTAGATTGTGAGAGAAGAAGAAACGAAAAAACACAAACATAATTAACAAGAGAGGGAGTGAAGGGTGAAATTAGGTCAAACCTCCCATGGCTGAAGGATGGAAATGACGATGGAGAAAGAAGAGTGAGTGAAAGAACGGAACCGACATAGTGCATTTGATATTTGTGTCTCTTTTCTTTTTGGTCGAGTAATAAATTTACGTGCAACTTTTGGCAATTGGCATTCGAGATTGGGGATAGTAGTCACAATTGGTGATGGTATAATCTGGATGTCGAACGAATAATAATTTCACGTTCATATACTTTACATTCTAATGTCTGGAGAAAGAGAAGATCCACTTTACATCATGAAAATACTCCACTAAAAAGATATCGGGAAATGATAATAACCCGTGTGTCTATGTTAATCCCGCCTGGTGACGATACTATAGCCCGACAGAGTGACATAAAAAACAAAAAACCAACGAGGTAGATTGTATGAGCATGGCAAGACAACTCGACGAGGAGCATGTCAACAAGACCCTCGTTTATGACAGTGATATTATGGTCTTTATCTGATTTTTTATATCTCTCATAATTATACATGCCCTTGATTGATTATATTTGATAATGCATTTATCTTATTATCTTAGATAGCCATCTCATAAAGTATATAGATAGGCTCTCTATGTACTCTTTTCTAGACATCAAAATATATAGAAAATTCCACAACTTTCTTTTCCGCATTATTTCTTAACTTGCTAGTCCTTCCCAAGGAAATCATAAGTTCACCGAGTGTGCACCTGGTGCATTTCGTGCATCCCATAGTAAATCAAATCCAACCCATCGTCGTTAGTGATTCATTCACGTCTGCCCAAATGCCAAAGTGACCGCAAAAGACTTATGCTATTCAACTCCAATACCTCCGATTCTTGACTTATCATTTCTCGTTTTGAGAAGCTAACACCGCCAATAAACACCCCCCCCACTCACACACCGCTCTGCCACGGATCCACGGAGCCTGATGCCACTCGGTTTCATTGGAGAAACAATTTTTCGTGGCACTTTTCGACATTGATTCAAACTCCAATTGACTTCATTCAAGTCACTTTGACTTTGAGGTAGCTGTTAGGAATATTATATTACCATTGATTATCTATATGTCTCAATATTGCACGCATATTTTCTTTGATTGTGCATATCTTGATTGATATATGTTACTTTAAATAGTCGTCTCATAAAGCCTATAAATAGGCCGATGTAATTTTCATTATAGTATATCAAATTATACACAAATTCCATAATTCACTCTTCCCCGTTATTATTCTTAACTTGGCATCAGAGCCTACTTTCCTAAGGCAATTCTACAACCCTGCACCACATTGACTTATAGTAAAATAAATCCATCCCTACTGTTCGACATTGTACATCTCAGTAAGCACCACGGTGGTCGTGTTACAACGTCATCAACGCGTCACCAAGTCGAGCTTTTCTTTTTCATGTATTTTTCGACGCCGCGAAGACACGTCTTCACATAGTAACTTTTGCTTAACAAAGCCTAGCATATTTCACTTGCTGTAGCCACACCAGCCGTAAAAGATGCATGCTATTCAACTCCAATATCTCTGATTCTTGACTTTTCACTTCTCATTTCGAGAAGGCAACACCACCACCACACTCATGGCCATCAGACGATCAACATATTGAAATTTCATCGTCAACGGATCACATAGCCATGCTACACATCCTCCTTGCCTGACTGTGCAATGCTGGTTTCGCTATTTGATTTCATGTCAATCGGGACACTGTTCGGATTTTTTTTCAAACTCAAGTTGATTTGTTCCAACTCATCTTGCATTTGAGGGGATGTTAGTGATATTATGATATTTACCTGATTTTACATGTATCTTAGGATTATGCATATATCTCATTTGATAGTGTATATTCTTGATTGATTATATTTGATATTGTGTTTATCTTATTACTATAAATAGCCATTTTATAAAGCGTACGCTCTCTATGTACTCTTTTCCAAGACATTGAAATATATAGAAAATTCCACAACTTTTTTTTTCCACATTATTCTTAACTATAAGTAATCCTATTTGGGGTGAGCGATAGGACTGCCACCTGAGAGACTAAAAGCCTATTAACTACGTGAATGGCTTGACCACCACATGCCATAATATAACACACTTGTCATCAGGCACCTACAACCCATCTGTCTGAACCTTACCTATGCATGAAAATTGAAGACTGTAGAAAAAACCCATAGGGGAGTTTGTTTTTTTTGTAGATTTTCCTAAATTTAATATTAAGCTCCTTCGGATTATTAGGAAGACATAAAAATGTGCATTTTGCTTTCGTGTTTGGCATTTCATAATCGTTTTGTAGAAAATGAAATAATTTTTTGAACTAGAAAGCATCTAACGAGTTAAGGCACGAATGATAACCATTTTGTTCCAGAAAATCAATTTCTGGCCAAAATACGCGTTTTATTTTGATGGACAAGTTTTTGAGCAAAAATGCCCGTTTGATAACAATATAAAATTTCTGTTTCCGAAACAAAAATTCGTTTAATAACAGCATAAAATTTGTCCCTCCCAAGCGACCGGCGGGTGGACAGCGGGTGGGCGGCGGAAGATAGCGAAAGGCAACCGGCAGTGGAGGATAATAGATGGCGGGCGGCGACGGATGGTAGCTAGCATCAAGTAGCAACGGGAGGCGAATGGTAGGCGGTGGCGGACGCAACGCAGACGGTGCAGAGGATGGCGGCAAGAGGTGGCTGGCGTGGAGGACGACGGCAGGAGGCGATTGACGTCGGGCAGTGGCGAGAGGCGGTGGGAGACAGCGGGCGGCAACAGGAGGTGGCGGACAATAGGCGGTTGGCGGCCCGCTAGTACCGAGGGCAAGCGATGACAAGAATTTTTATTTCTCATTTCTGTTTTAAAAAATAAAAGTAGAAAATTTTTACTTCTCATTTCTATTTCAAACCTATTTATGAGATCAAAATATATTTCAGAAATAGAAAAATGAAATTGCGTTACCAAACAGATTTCTGTTTGAAACCTGTTCCAGGGAACAGAAAAATAGAAAAACACAGAAACATAATGGTTATCATTCAGCCTTAAAAGTTGGAGACATCTTCCGACGGTGAACATTTTTCATCTCGAAAGCCATAAGCTGAATACTGTTAAATATTCCAAAAATGATGGATTTTCATATCTGGTGAATCTGTCGCAGGTTGCAGCTAAGGGCACATGGTTGGCTATAGAACTGGAAATATAGATTTCAACAGCACGCCCATTCTTTCCCCGGCCAATCCGAACCAGGCACAAGTTTGGTAGCCCTAAGAAGAATATGGGGCTCATTCTACAGCTACGATTTTCTAAATGATAGATGAAATAATATCACATAAATCTAATTTATGTAGATCGACATCGTCACAACCATTGGATGTATGAGATTGTTGCTTTACATGGACTGTATCTATGTAATAACTTCTTATTACAGGCATAGCTAATTGCAGATAAAAACACTGTATACATTGCGTTATTTCTCAACTCATGTTCAACTTCTATTTTATCTCTTCTTTTTTTCGGCATTTTTCTAATCTCTCTTTCAATTTGGTGGTTTTATGAATCTCAGCTTTCGAATTGATGATGAGATAAAAACGTACTAAATCGACAAGTTGTATCTTAGTGTCATATCTTTTGGGATGGCACTGTTATTTGAATCTCTTTTTGTTCGTTTAATCCAAGACCCGAACAGCGGTCCCCTTAGCATCCCATGCGCTTCTGAAGTTGCATGATCTCTGTGAGATATCGAAGCTGAGCCTCATTTCCAATAAGAACAATGCCAAGAATAAAAAATTAATAATATGGAGGTAACGAAACGCCATCAACTCTGTCGAAATGACTGGGAAAATAAATAAGAAGATAAAGCAAAGCTAGTCTCCCAAAGATATTGAGGAAAGACAATTCAAGCGGAGGGGAAATATTTCAACCTCAGAACTTCACCATGTCATTATTTTTTTTAATACTTACTCAAGGACGGAGGACCTAAAGTTCGAACTTCTTTGCTGTCTACATCGAAGGAACCTTATGCATGTGCCCTTTTCTTGGCCGGGGAATCGTATATACTTGTTTACCAAACAAAGACAGAGAGAGGGAAAAACCTATCTTGGCCGAGTTTCACGACAAAAATCCCAAATTAGCACCGCTTAGTTAGCTTTCTATAGTTTTCAGATCCACTGCAGGAAAAAAGTAATGCGCTCAGTTCAATATTAGTTAATCTATGGCTGCTAATGATGACATGAGTTCATCAGGGTACTTGGACTAAGTCTCTGGATCTCTCTGCATCAAGCTACTGGACATTTGTCCACTCGTCGTGGATGGGGACGCATCGATGATGGTGCGTGACATATTATATTTGACATTATAACATTTAAATACATGAGTAGGTGAAGTTGAACGAGTTTGAACAAATAAGAGGTTCCTGCTCTTCGCGAGCGTCGATGTCTATTGACGGTTGCGTATAATGTCCGCGATTCGAATTGTATAGTTGCTGGTGGATGAACAAAGCATTAAAGAAAAAAAACAACGGAGAGCAAAAAATGAGGATAATCATAGGTACTTTAGAATAAGCTTCTCCTTGTATACCCAATGACCCCCCAACTATCAGTCCGCATGAAAGAGCACACAACACACACACTTACCACGAGGTGGATGATTTGACTGTAAGCTGAGACCCCAGTCAACTATTTTTCACATATTACGTAGATCAGAATCTTTGAAGCCGGCTCAATTGCCTTTAAAAATAAGCAAGCAATCATGGTTTTGATCATAGTGAGAGCCTACTCGATGCAGTGACCCAGAGCTTTGCATTGCGAAAAAACTCAGGATTCACAAGAAGGGTGTTTCAAGAAAAGCAAAGTACAGAACCCCTCATTGTTTTGGGACATGGAAGTGTTCCAATCCAGAGTGCTTCTTCATCTTCTTGCGCTCAATGTGGTGCTCCTTCCCTTGGCTCATGGCAGTATTCAGTTCTACGACTTTGTTGTGAGTATATTACAGTCAATCGGCATGCAAAACTGCTCTGAGAAAAGGAGCTACATTAGACTTGCGACTTCTTTCTTTTTTCCTTTCTCAGTTTCGTATCTGTGCTGAAGCTTAGTTGTGCGTAACTGATGTTTGGTGTGCAATGCAGCTGAAGGAGCAAAATTTCATGAAGCTGTGCGTGACGAACAGCGTGTTGACGGTGAATGGCAGCTTCCCGGGGCGGGAGGTAAGGGTCCATAAAGGAGACACGGTGTTCATCAACGTTCACAACCACGGCTACTACGGCGTCACCCTCCATTGGTAAAGCTGATAATCTAACTCCTTGTCCTCATGTCCTCAACAAAGAAAGAGCACATTTAAAGTCATTTTCACGTTAGCTTTGAATGCATTATTTGTTAATTGTTAGTGTTATATACTCCTCTTTTGGGAAAAACAATGCTCTTTTTGGAGATATTGGGGGCGAAGAGAAGTTCAGTTTTGGGGTTACCGTTTGTCTAGTAAGGCGTTGAAGTTTGATTTTTTTTAACTGAAGTACTTGTTATCGAACGCCTTAAAGATAAGGAAATCTCAAAAGTGTCAAAATCCAATGAAGAGAATATCATGTGCTGTGATAATTAATTGAGCTGGAAATTCAGATGTCTGTGCTATTCAATATTGGACTTTCAATGAAATGAAATCAGACAAATGCCAACATTTATTACTTTAAATAAGTAGCAATATACTCCCATGATATAAATACATTTAAAAAAAAAGATTTGCAGTTAATGATGCTCAAGGGAAAAACGGTACCTGCTCTTGAGGTATCTGCTTTCGTCTTTTCTAACTTAAATACCATTGCTAAACATTTAAATATATATATTAAAAAACAAATAAAATTGCACGTCAAAAAATTTCTAAAAACTATGTAACTACCTTCCATCTTTCTTTTCATTTTACCATCTTCATTATAAATTTACATTCTCAACATTTACAAATCAGATAAGATTCTTTGAAATTAAATTATACTTTTTGCAAGTGTGCTCATTTTTGCGCATTGACAATGCTAGTTATCCATCAAGAGAACCATAGCAAAATCTCAAACATAGTGGCGGTCCTAGAGAATGGCTGAAATTCATTAACTTATCTAGGAAAAGTTCTGTCGCGACATAAATATGCCGTGTCATATGCAATCCCTAAATTTTTCAAACTCAGACGTTAATGTAATTAAGTCCATTGCTGTTCATGAAGGCACGGGGTAAATGTGATGCCCCGGAACGTCACGTGCAATAGGCGTCTTTTCCAATTATTACTTAAAATTATTAAAACACACTAAAGCATATTAAGGCATACACACAATTTCCATACAAGTTTAATAAAATACATATGCATCTTTTTTATAAACATTATCACCATTTCTACAATACAACATTCAGCAAAAAAAAAAAAAATACATAATTTCTAGGAAGGGTCAAGGTCGCCTAACTTCAGTACTTAACTACTACGCCCAAAAGCTCGCCTGTACACTAATAGACCACCAACTAAGGGTCGATGACTTCACCCGACAACATGCCATCGTTGCCAAATCCTGGAGGACCATTGAAGCCTCTAAGCGGTCTAATTAACTCGCCCTCGATATACACATATCAAGCTACATAATTATGGATTATATACTCTGGTAACCCCACGTCGACCCATAAAACAGTAGTACAACTAGTATAAATCACTGGTGATCCATGTACAACAATGTTTTCATAATTATAATAGAAAAACATAGGAGCTCCAAAACGCGGCGGCGGTGAGGGATCCATCCTACATGTCTAAACAATAAGAAGTGAGTTGAGGCTCAATAATTGAAATATCAAAGTCTAAGGTAGAATTCACTCACCACTCAACCTGGTATCAACAATAATTATGAGTCTAAGGCAGTACAAAACGCATGAATAATGATATTATCCTTCCAATCATGATATGTCAATGAAACAACAATAATATTGCATAAAATCAATCATTCACGTGAAAATGGATGGCATATTATATATCATATATATCGCATAATATCTCATCGATTCATGTTCGTCACTGGCCAGGACCATCTCGATTCACGAGGCATCTCAATTAACAAGGCATCGTTACCACCAAATCATGAGGGACAAAATCATTCATACCCTTTGCCACTCCTCAACCCATTCATCACGGGTGTTCTCTTCATTAGTGAGGATAAATACACCACTATACATCCACGTAATTATGGTCATTTTTAACATCATACCATGGCAAAGCCATGTCATACCATGACCACAAGAGCCATGTTATCACAAGATTTTATATCATTTCAACCTTGTAGAGAACCGTTTCATATGGTAGAACATCTAGCTTACTCCAAAATCTTATCCATAGCTCATACAAGGAAATTCGCTCAGTGGTGAATAGGCTATGGCAAAGGTTTTAATTACTTAATATCAAAGACATACGTAATTAATTACAACACAAAACATGTCACGTATTTTCATAATTACAATAGCAAATAATGACATGTCAATCTATTTACATTTCACATAATGTACAAGACAATCAATTAATTATGCACCTTTCAACATGAGAACTTTCCTTTTCTTTTCACCAAGCCAATATCAATTTAGAAGAGCACTTTTGCAAGTTCTATAACATTTAAATACTACTACTCCATAATTTAGTATCTCATCTAATTTTTATTTATTTATTTATTATCTTAAACCCCCTTGATCAAACTCACTTTTACCACATATAAAAGCGATCATTTCTATGATTCCTAATTCTTGAAATTAGAAAATTATCCTAGTAAAATTTCTCATTTTATAATTTTACCCCTAATTTTCGATTTTCAACCGACCAAGTCATAATAACTAAATTAAAAACTAAATGATAATATTTTTGTGCTTTAAAACACACAAAAATTTTAATTACACTATAGACACCGCATATTTTACAAAATTTTCAAAACTGCCCACTTTCAATTAATTATTACAAATTGCTCCAATTTTGCATAGTTAAAAATATGACCTAATTAAACAATTATCTCTAAAAACTAACTTAATCACTTATCAAAATGAGATTCCACATATTGTAATCAGTCCCCAGAACTTTCATCTTCACAGATTCACCCCTCAACTTTGGTAAAATTACTATTTTGCCCCTAAAGCTTATAAACTCATTTTTTTCAACCGGTTTGATTTCCTTTAATTAATAATACTCAATAACCCACTAATAAACATTAAAAATCATAAATTAACACTGTTCACAGCACCTCTTTATTTCTGTAAAATTCGAAATTCTTCCTTACCATGACAACAAAATTTACCAAAATACCCTGTTATGCCTAATTTTATCATTTTCCCACCTTTCTCATTCAAGATGCAACAAAACATACTAATAATCTCTCAAAGACATCTAGGCATGTAGAGAACTTTGTAATTCAAGCTCAACAATCACAATAGTATAATATACGCTATTGAAACTTGCTCACACATAACATAAAATCCAAACTAAATAACAAACAATCAACCAATCAAGATCAAGAGCACTAAACAAATCATTCTAGCTTAGCCTTAGAGTTTTCACTTACCCAAAGTGAAATCTTCAACAAAGCAAACCTCTAACCACCTTGAAAACAAAATAGATACTAAAAATTAACAAATCTTATTTTTGTGAAAACAACAAAGCATATTTGATAAAGAAAAAGGAACGGAAAATTCAACAACCTTGTCAAGAAGCTAGTTTGAAAGTGAGCTTGAACTTTGTATATATATATATATATATATATATATATATATATATATATATATATTGATTGAAAGAAAGCCAAAAAGAAAATTTACTCGGGAATGAGAAGGAGAAGAAGAGGAAGAAGAAGAAGGAAGGAGTGGTGTACGTGAGTGAAGAAGAAGAAGAAGAAGAAGAAGAAGAAGAAGAAGAAGAAGTGCTTTGTAACCTCTTATCTCCCAAAATTTTACCATAATTAAAAGCATTTTGGGGTCACATTAATTTACTTGGTGAAGGACTATAATGACAAGTACCTATAGTTATATTTAGATAAAAACTTACTAGGGTTAAAAGGTAATAGGTCATGCATGATGTCATAAATTTAACTTCCAAGCATTTCAATTAGGCATGTGACAAAATAGGGTGAAAATTATGACATTTATTTAAGCTAATATAACGACAAATAGCATAATTTAATTGAATAGAGGAAGATATTAAATTATTTTGGGTATATACTATATATTGCGGTAAATAAACGGAGAAATCGGTATTCATTTGAAATGCCAGTAAATCAAAAATTTTTTTTGAAACCGCTCAAATCATAAATAAAAAAGTATAGCATAGAAGTAACACCTCAACTCAATAAAATTTTTAATGCTTGAAATTCATTCGATACGTAATTTGGAGCGTATTGGTCCCTGTTGACACTTACTAAATTAATTTTATTACCTTAATAACTCTCACTACTAGATATCTTAAATATTATGAACTATGAAGAAAATTTCGGGTGTCACAACTCTTCACTCCTAAAAAAATTTTGTCCTTGAAATTTGAATTTACCCGATCAGTCAAATAAGTGTGGATAATTGCGTCTCATTTCATCTTTGCTTTCCCACGTTGCTTCTTCCATATTGTGATATTGCCATAAAACTTTGACCAAAGAAATAGTCTTGTTTCTTAGAACCTGTTCTCTTCGATCTAAGATTTGTACTGGCTTCTCACATACGTTATTCTCTCGTCTACCTTGATTGTCTCGAAATCTAGCACGTGTAGGATCTTGTTCATACTTCCTCAACATAGATACATGGAAGATGTCATGGACATTGGAAAGTTTTGGTGGCAATGCTAATCGATAAGCCAAGTCTCCAATTTTCTCGAGGATTTTAAAAGGTCCAATAAATCTCGGACTTAACTTGCCCTTCTTTCTAAATCGTGATACACCTTTCATCGGTGACACCTTTAAGAATACATGATCACCAACGTTAAAATCCAGTGGTCTTCGGCGCTTATTTGCATAACTCTTCTATCGACTTTCTGCAATTTTAAGTCAATCCTGAATCGCTTTTATTGCATTTGAAGTGATTCGTACTAATTTCAGTCCCGTAAGTTTTCTCTCTGCCACCTCGTTCCAGCAAATAGGAGTTCTACAAGCTCTCCTGTACAATGCTTCCAAGGGAGCTATGCCAATACTTTGCTAAAAACTGTTATTGTAAGCAAACTCCACTAAATGTAAGTGCTCATCCCAGCTACCTTTAAAGTCAATTACGCATGCTCGCAACATATCCTCCAATGTCTGTATGGTTCTTTCAGATTGTCCATCTTTTTGGGGGTGAAAAGCGATACTATGCTAAAGTTTAGTTCCCAATGTAGCTTGAAGACTTTGCCAAAAATTTGCAGTGAACATAGGGTCTCGATCAGATGTGATAGTCACAGGTACTCTATGTAAGCGAACTATTTGTTGGACTTATAATTCTGCATATGTTTTCAACGTGTAGTCTACTTGTACCGCTATGAAGTGAGTGGATTTAGTCAAACGATCCACTATTACCCAAATGGAGTCACAACTTTTTGGCGTCCTCGGTAATCCTTGTACAAAATCCATCGTTATGTGCTCCCATTTCCATTCGGGTAATTTCAATGGTTTCCACATTCCACCGGGCTTACGATGTTCAGCTTTCACCTGTTGATAAGTCAAACATCTCGAGACATGTTTGGCAATATCAACTTTCATACCATTCCACCAATAGTGCTGACAAAGATTCTGATACATTTTCGTACTTCTTGGACGAACACTATAATTACTTCGATGAGCTTCCGATAAAATTTTCATTCCTCAAATTGACATCATTAGGTACACAAAGGCGTCCATGGAATTTTAAAACTCTATCCTTCGATACTTGAAAGTTTGATCTTTTTCCTTCTAAGGCTTCTTTCCGAATTCTTGAAATTTCAGTATTTGTTTGTTGCAAGGTCTTGATCCTTTGTACTATTTCTAGCTCAATTCTAAGAGTGGCGATTACACTTGAAAGACTACTCATATCACATCTGAAGTCAAAATCTCGAGCCTCTTCGACTAAGGTCCATTCCTTGACCATCATATGTGTAATTACTTGTGTCGACTTTCGACTAAGAGCATCCGCAACTTTGTTTGCTTTTTCGGGATGATACAAAATCTCACAGTTATAGTCTTTCAATAACTCCATCCATCGCCTCTACCTCATATTCAATTCTTTTTTGGAGAACAAGTACTTCAAGCTCTTATGGTCGGTGTAGATTTTAAACTTTTTTCCATACAAATAGTGCCTCCATATTTTTAATGCAAACACAATTGCTGCAAATTCTAAATCATGAGTCGGATAATTCAATTCATATGACTTTAGCTATCTCGATGCATAAGCCACAACCTTTCCATATGTCGCGACCTAAAAAAATTCTCTCTCAGGCTAATGGATTATTAGGACTAAACCTAACTCGAGCCCTCCCAAGTCCTACCAATTCGCAACTTAGGATTTAAGTTTTTAACATGCAAATGTTTTCATGCTTGGAGTCGCCACTAATCTATTTGTGGTAGGTCGATTAGAAACCTAAATAAAACATAGGGAGGTATGTTTTATTCCTACGAACCAGAGATTCTAAGCCCGGGGACTTGATTACGCTAGATCTAGTCTAACGCCCTTTCGGTACCTTTTCTTTTCAAAAAAAATGTTTTGGCAAGCAATTTGGATCCATTTTAACTTAGTCACTAACATGTGAGGTGTTCATGCAGGTACGCAAACCACCAATTTAACACCCAAGAAAGCATTAAATAAATTGCAAGTTGGAAGAATTACTTACCTCAAAGCAACGTAAGCATCTGCATTGTTAGCTAGAAAATCACATCAACAACCTAATATGATTTCTAATTAACAAGGAATTCTCTCAATTTTCAGATTTTCGCTTATTTAAATGAAAGCTAACCTATATGTAATGACGTGCAAAAATGACATGCAAGTAATGCAACCTAGCATACAAACTATATGTCATGCGACGACGTGACCTGATTCTGATGACGGGCAAATGATTTATTTTTGGTATTTTCTAATGAAATTCGGAATAAAAATATGTCTAAATTAACATGCAACCTATGATGACTTAACATATCCTAACATGACTTATTTTTGAGGTTTTTGTTAAAATTCGAAATAATAAATTACTTAAATTAAGAATGTAATCTATCATAATCTACCATAAAACAATTCATTCTTTTTTTGGGGTTTTCATAAAAATTCGGAATTAAAAAAATAACCTAAATAATCTATTAAGATTAGAAAATTACTTAATTTAAACTAGGAAATAGATTATCTCAAGTTCTAATTTAAATTAAATAATTACTCTATCGTCTAGATATATTTAGGATTCCTAAACATGCAAAACTCAAATTCAAATCCTAACTGATATTTTTTGAATTTTCTTTTTTATTTGAAAAGGAAAAATAATTTAAACAGAGATAGCATCCACATTTAAAATAGCCACACGATCCGCAAGATTCGTTTCAAACTCGGATTAGGCACAAAAATCGAACTATCGGTCATATCTATAGGGTTACAGATATTGACGGAAAGTCGATCATTCAAATTTGGAAAGCAGATAAAATCTATTATCGTATCCAAGTGATGATGGATAAGATAACGATTTTCCATATCGCCGCGTATCGTACCTTAGGGATAAGGTCGGATAGTCGTCCAGATACGTTGCCAAATTAGGAAAAATTCCTAATTTAAGATATCTTAGAACATTACGGATATCGCAAATATTATCCTAAGATATATAATAATCCACGCAATATTCACGGAATATTCAAAATATTCAAACTAGGAATCTAAATATTTTGAAAATATACTGGATAGAGATCTTTACCTGATTTCTGGATTACTTTCCAAATTTGAATCGCTGGGATTGCGGATCGGGACGAGCGGCGAACGGCGGACCGGCGGTGGCGCTACCACGAGGACGGCGGCTGCGCTGTTTACGGTGGTGCTTGTGATGACGCAGCGCCGGGACAGCAGCGCCGGCGTGGCGGTGCGGTGGGAACATCGGTGACTGCAGCGGCAACACACGGCGGAGGGGCGGAGTTGTGCGACGGCGTGAAGCACGGCGGCGTGTGATGGCTCCGGCGGTGTGACGGTGCGACTGTACGACGGCGTGGGTTAGCTCCGGATGGGACGACAGCAGCGGCGACGGCGTGAGTTGGCTCCGGCGTGCGGCGGAAGGCAAGCGGCGGCGTCAGGACGCGGCGGCAGCAGCGCGAGTTGGCTCAGGATGGGGCGGCAGCAGCGGCGACGGCGTGAGTCCGACAGCAGGCGGTGTGGAGCGGCAGCGGCAGCGTCGGCGGGCAGCGGCAGGCGGGGCGCGGCGGTGCGCGGCAGCAACGCGGCGGCGCGCGGGGCACGGCGGTGGTGGCGCGCGCGACGGCAGCAACGCAGCAGCAGGCAGGGAACAGCGGTGCGCGGCAGGGAGAGGCGGCAGCACGCGGCAGCAGGCGGTGGTGCTGCCGGGAGCGGCTACAGCGGTGGCGCGCGGGTCTTCCTCCTCTCTCTCTCTTTCTCACTCTTACACTCTAAAATTTTCTGATCTGAAAATCTGAAAAAAAAACCTCCCCTAAAATCCTGACCTAATGATGTATATATAGCGCTAATCTAGGTCAATTAGATGGGCTCTCTAGTCCTAATGGGCTTAGGCTTGGGCTTAGATTTTAATTTAATTTAAATGGGCTGAATTAATTAATGATAATGGGCTGAATTAAGCTCAAAATAAAACAACCGAGCCCGTTTGACTTGTAATTCCCGGCCCTTGCATTCCAAGCGAGCCGAGTCCCATTCAATGAAATTTAAGCTCGTTCGTCACCGCCAGTCTGATGCAAAATGCAATTAATCTAAAATGAATTTAAACTATATGTTATGCAATTTAAATATTTTTTGTTTAGGGGTTAAAATTTAATCCCTAATTTTCTATGCAAATTACACTAAGTGATGCGCCAAAATTTAGGTGTCAACAGCTGCCCCTCTTTGAAGGTGAGCTCATAGAGGTTGCATTCAAAGACTAAATGATACCTAAATTTCAACCATGCAAATGCAATGAATGTTGTTTTTGTCGGGATTATGAGTCCCATTTTACAATGCATTAAGAAATGATGCATGCTGACTTGCATAGAAAACATACCTGGAATTACTTACCTGACATGAACGATAGCGTAATTCGAGGCACAACTTTAACTTGTATGTTGTTTTGGCAAATGTATGGGCTCAGTCCCATAGGTATTGCCTGATATACGTTGATGAACTTCGGTGATCTGCAGTTAAGTCAAAACACATGAAGAAAGCTCGACATATCCAATCATCATCTGGATTCGTGAGAATAGTTCGGATCTTTACGAACTACCTATACATCTCCATAGGCGTTTGCAAAGATTTGGTCGCTTCACTTATACCTGCTCATAAGTGAATTGCGGGGGAAACTTTTGAAATCAAGAGGATATTCTGACCTTTACATATACCTGCTCATACGCAAAGATTTGACCGCTTCACCTATACCTGCTCATAAGTGAACTACGGGGGAACACCTGGGGTTGAGAGAATATTCCGATCTTTACATATACCTGCTCATATGCAAAGATTTGGCCGTTTCACCTATATCTGCTCATAGGCGAGTAACGGGGGAACATCTGAGCTAATGAGAGTATTCTGACCTTTACATATACCTGCTCATATGCAAAGATTTGGCCGCTTCACCTATACCTGTTCATAGGTGAGTAGCGGGGGAATACCTGAGATCTGGGGAGAATATTCCGACCTTTACATATACCTGCTCATATGTAAAGATTTGGCCGCCATGCCTATACCTGCTCATAGGCATGTAACGGGGGAATCTTCTCGAGATTGTATGAAAATCTGTGATTTGATGAACAAAGGGGCTAGCCCAAGTGTTCAAGAGTTCCTTGACAAAGTACCTGGATATCATCAGAAGTACTTGAAAAGGTTTGATCAATAGACACCTGAACACAATCAAAGGCATCTAGAGATCACAAAAATGATCAAATGTGGGACCTGACAATTGCTTGAACAGGTCAGGGATGCCTAGATAGTCATAGACATCCTAGGGATAGAGATATACTTACCTGGTGACATCTCCAACTCTGCAGGTGTGTCTCCTGTTAGACACGATTTTAAGCAACATGTAATATGCATTCGCACACTGTCAAGAATACATATACACATGCACTATGATTTCAACTGATTTTCATGCACGATGGTTTTGTCAAATCAGCATTACAAACTTCGCTAGGGAAAAATCATGACAAGACAATCCGAACTCACAAACGGGTATCTTGAAAATGTCGAATGAGGGACTTCCGATCCAAAAGGGCTTTCTCTCATTCTCATCGAAAAGGCTGATTTACGGAGAATCGCTCCATCTCACCATTATCATGTTAACAAGGGTCTGAGTATTCTCGCAAGCAGTACGACTTTACCGATCTGAGAGGTCTTTGTTAGGACCGTAACATGGGCTTGGTCAATGGCTTAGCAAAAGAGACTCTTCGAGTCGAGGCTACTGAAAGAAAATACTCTGTAATTGTCTCCGGGTTTACAAGTCAAGAACCTGCAAAATGAGATAGAAATGGACTTGCTCGCACTTCTTCGAGCTAAGCTTATAAACATCAGAAACTCTACGTTAGTTCAAGTGCCCTAATCTGAAGAGACTTTGCAAGGGACGTAACGCAGGCTAGGCTCATGGGTTGAGAAATGAATGGATCATAAGGCTCAAAATGTGTATAATTGGGGTGAGAGTTGGTGATCATCTCGGCATTATCACCGGTGCTCTTTTCCGTCAGGGATTGTCTTCTCGGTAGATGTTCCATCGACTTCGAGAATTCATCACTTGATTCCTTAAAACTCTGGATATTTTTGTGACTTTGACACATCTCAACATTTTCTAATCCAAAGTCGTCACTTTTTCTCCATTTTTTCCTTCTTCTTTTCTTTTCTTTCACGGGCATTGGCCTTGCTTTTACCAGGCACACTGCTTTTTATGCCCTCTAGTTTTTTTTTTTGACACACACTGTCTACAATGCATACATTGGCCAGTCACACTTTGGCTTGTTTTGACCGAATGACTAATATTTGGACTCTCAGGGTCTTCGTCTTTTATCGGCGCTCCGGATATGCTGCCTGAACAATGATGACTTTTGCCTTGCCCCAGTGTGGGGGATGATCACCAACTGGGTTTAAGAAATAAATTTGCAGGCTCAATTGGGCTTAGCAAAGGATAAAGTGTGTATAGGATAGAGAAAGAAATGCTCTTCGTCATCCTAAGGCACTTGAACTTTACGTGAATTCATCTGAAAAGCAACACTCGAAGATTGATGCAAGTGATAGCATGAAAATTTCTACTCATTTTTCACCTTATGACGCTGACTTACCTCTAGTTTGCCCCGATGTGGGGTGGTTCTCGACAGGGGTAATTTGAATGAATTTCTCCAAGTGTTTAGGCTCAAAGTGGCGAAACAATGGATAACCTGTAGTGTTTGGAATAGAGAAATGAACTGCCTCTCGTCATTTCAGTTGCCGTACCTTTTGCGAGATAACCCTTTACCTTGCAGACATGGAATTTTTCCACTCAACTCACTGGGGATTAGTGCATGGGACTGTGTATAGGATATGGCTTGCCTTTCATCATCCCGATGTACCTCATTCAACACATTCAATTCATTCCACATGAATTATCATATTGTCTAAATAGATTCCCCCTTTGAGGTCAATGATACAGGTTGACCAATAACCATGCAGAAATTAAAGCCAATGCAAACATCTTAACTTGAAATTGATTGAAACCATTTATTCATAAATGCAATGTTTGCAATTCAAAGTATAAAACCAAACTTTTGAAAACTTTTGCTGCAAAATGTTAAATTCCATCAGGGATAATAGATCTTCACAGCATCAGAATTAACAGGAGTGGAGAACTCACGACCATCTATTTCTGCGAGGATTAGGGCACCTCCGGGAAGCACCTTTTTAATCACATACGGACCAATGTAGTTTGGAGCAAATTTTCCTCCAGGAACAGGAAAGACTGGCAGTACCTTCCTTAGGACTAGATCATTTACCTCGAAGTGTCTTGGACGCACCTTTTGATTGAAGGATCTAGCTATCCTCTGCTGATAGGTTTGACCGTGGCAAATGGCTCTCAATCGCTTCTCATCAATTAGGTTCAACTGCTCATGCCTTTGTCGCATCCATTCCGCCTCGGACAACTCCACTCGAGACAAGACTCGCAAGGAAGGGATCTCTACTTCGACGGGTAGGACTACTTCCATGCCATACACCAAGGAAAAAGGAGTTGCTCCGACAGAGGTTCGGATCGAAGTTCGATACGCCATTAGTGCAAATGGCAACCTTTCATGCCAGTCACGATAGTTTTCAGCCTTTTTGGCCAAGATCTTCTTGATGTTCTTGTTAGCGGCTTCAACTGCTCCATTCATCTGTGGACGGTAAGGAGATGAATTCAGGTGCCGGATTTTGAACTCGTTGAACAACTGATCAATGAACTTATTGTTCAAATTTGTCCCATTGTCAGTGACGATAGCCTCAGGGACACCATAACGAGCAACTATGTCTCGCCTGATGAATTTTACAACATTCTTTGCGGTGACGTTTGCATAAGATGACGCCTCAATCCACTTAGAGAAATAGTCAATCGCGACCAAGATAAATCGGTGTCCATTTGATGCCTTGGGATTAATCGGGCCAATCACATCGATGCCCCACATTGAAAAAGGCCATGGCTCAGACAACTGATGTAATTCCGTCGGGGGAACATTTATTTTATCCCCATGAACCTGACAGCGATGATATCTTCGAACATGTTGGATGCAGTCACTCTCAATACTGAGCCAATAATAACCTAACCTCATAATCTTCTTAGCTAACATGTGGCCATTCATGTGTGGACCACATATCCCTTCGTGTACTTCTTGCATGATTCTGGTAGCTTTAGCCGCATCCACACACCTTAATAGGATCGAATCATATGATCTTTTGTACAGCTTCTCACCACTAACAAAGAATTTTGAAGCCATTTTCATTATGTACTTCCTGTCGGCCGGGGTGCTTCCCTCAGGAAATTCTTGTCTCTGGATGTAACTCATGATATCATAATACCATGGCTTTTCGTCAGGTTCTCTGGTCATAATCATACAGTAGGCCGGTTTTGTCAGGACTTCGATCTTCAAGGGTTCTACCTCTAACCCATCAATCACTTGCAACATGGATGATAACGTAGCTAGCGCATCAGCAAACTGATTATGAGACCTCGATAAGTACTCAAAAGAGATATTTTCGAATTCCTCTATGATTTCTTCGAGGTATTCATGGTACGGCACTAGTTTGGTGTCTCTCGTCTTCCACTCTCCCACAGTTTGGAGAATAATCAAAGCAGAATCACCAAACACTTTCAACTTGGTTATTCCCATTTCCACTGCGGCTTGGAGTCCGAGGATGCAAGCTTCGTACTCGGCTATGTTGTTGGTACAGGGGAACACCAACTTTACTGCTACTGGATAATGTTGCCCATCTGGGGATATTAAAACTGCCCCAGTGCCGGAACCAGCCAGGTTTACAGCTCCATCGAAAAACATGGTCCATGTGTCTTCCTTTATTACCAAAATACGATCTTCTGGAGAATATCTATCATCATCAGGGACTCCAGGATTTTTAGCTAACACATCAGTAATTACTCGACCTTTAATTGACTTCTGTGGCTTCATCTGGATATCAAACTCTGAAATTAAAATCTGCCACTTGGCTAACCTCCCTACCAAAGCTGGCTGATTAAGTAAATACTTAATGGGATCGTTCTCAGTTACAAGCAAAGTCTGGTGATGCAGTATATATTGTCGCAGCCTATGGAGCACCCATACTAGCGCAGCGCAAGTCTTCTCGGCTTCAGAATAATTCAACTCCGAGACGGTGAACTTCTTGCTTAGGTAATAAATGGCTCGCTCTTTTCCATCTTTAGGACTTTTCTGGGCTAGCATCGCACCTAAAGACTCACTATAAATCGTGAGGTAAAGGATCAAAGGCTGGCCTGGCATTGGTGGGACTAGCACTGGTGGTTCCATCAGGTACCGTTTTAATTCATTAAACGCTTCCCGACAATCATCGTCCCATTCCACTTGAGCATTCTTCCTTAGAAGTTTGAAGAAGGGCTTAACAGTTGCGGAGAGCTGAGAAATAAAACGGACTATGTAGTTCAATCTACCCAGGAGGCTTCGCACTTCTTTCACGGTCGATGGGGGTTGTAACTCACATATAGCCTTCACTTTAGAGGGATCAACCTCAATGCCTTTACTGCTTACGATGAACCCAAGTAATTTGCCCGAGGTTGCTCCAAATACGCACTTTGCTGGGTTGAGACGGAGCTTAAACTCATGAAGTCTCTCGAATAATTTCTTCAAAGTATTGACGTGACTCCTTCCAGGTCGAGACTTGGCGATCATATCATCAACATAGACCTCAATCTCCTTATGCATCGTATCATGGAAAAGCGTCACCATTGCCCATTGATATGTTGCCCCGACATTTTTAAGGCCGAAGGGCATGACCTTATAGTGGAATGTCCCCCAAGGAGTGATGAACGCTGGTTTTTCTTTATCATCGTCCTTCATTTTTATCTGATTATAACCTGAAAAACCATCCATGAAGGAAAACAGCTCGAACCCAGCAGTACTGTCCACCAAAACGTCTATATGTGGCAATGGGAAGTTGTCTTTAGGGCTAGCCTTGTTTAAATCGCGATAGTCGATGCAAACCCGAACTCGACCATCCTTCTTCATGACTAGCACAATATTAGCCACCCAGCTGGGGTATTGGGTGACTTCGATGAATCCCACTTTCAAGAGCTTCATGACCTCCTCCTCTATTTTCTTGGAAAGTTCAGGTTTGGTTCTTCGCAGCTTCTGTTTCTTGGGCGGCATGTCCGGATTAGTAGGTAGACTATGCTCCACGATAGAAGGGTCTAAACCCGGCATATCGACATACGACCAGGCGAAGATATCCTGGTAATCCTTCAGCAGTTGGACCAGGCGTTTAGCTTCATCTTCGGAAAGGGTTGCCCCTATCTTCACCTCTTTGGGTTCTCCAGAATCACTCAAGTTGATGGTGATAGTTTGGTCCACCGTTAGGACTTTAGGTCTTTCATGATGCTCTAAATCACGCTGGAGGTCCGAGGAATCTTCGAGTTCATTGGTGTCATCGAGATCAGGTTCGGTGGCACCTAATTCGTCAAATTGGACCGTTCCCATACCCTTACATGTCACATAAATGCCCCTGAAACATAAAGTAGGGGGTTCAGTAGGACAAACAGGGCTAAACAGTGTATTTTTATTTCTTTTGATTAATTTATTTATTTTGAAATTCTTTTCCAAAAGGTTTTAACACGAGGAAGCATGAAGAAGCCCAGGCCTCAGAATTCTCCTTGGACTATATTTTTCTTTTATCGGTTGGATATCATCACCGGGCTGGTTTGATGTACCTCAACATGCCCTCAAAACGAAAATAACTTGTAATTTCATTGATTATCACCAAATGAATTACATTTATTGGAATGGAAATTGCAACAATCAAATCCTAGAAATGAAAAGTACTAAAAAGCAGCTCCCGAGACGGGGCAAGTCCTAAAAAGCAGTAAAAATTCCCGCGTAGGGGAGTGTGCGAAAAAGGTAAATGTGTTACTCTTGCGGGCCAATGCCCATTCCCTTCAACGGTCCTTCCTTGATGGCTCCAACTAAGAAATTATCGAACAGGGCAGTGATTCCCTCCATTGCATCATCAGAATCTTCTGTCACTAGAGGTGTTGAATCATCCATACCTCCCCATCCATCTGGGACAATGTCACGGGGGTCAACATAGAAGCTGGGGGGCGCCGAGTATTTAACATAATAATCGAACTTGCCGCTCGGTTGCCCCAAAGTATCGATCACCTCTTTCTCTTCATGCATCATTCTTGCAGGGCCCGGGAATGTGGTACGGATGTGTGGAAACAATCTACCACGCCCAGGTTCTTCACCATTTGGCTCTTCTTCGAATCGCCTTCTATTCTGCTCGTCTCTTCGTCCTTGACCTCGACCTCGACCACGTCCACGTCCACGTCCACGTTCCCCATTATTTGGCTCACTTGACCCCAGGTATCCCAACCCGGTAATGCGGGGCCTCTGAGAAACTTCTACCGGTTGGCGGATACCTTGACCATTTTTACCAAGGCCTTTACCCGGAGTAAAGCCATGAGAGACCATTACCCTTCCAATCATGACTGCAGCATTTGACACCTCGGGAATAGGCGGTGATGATCCTCTAGACGCATGTATGGTTGATACGAGCTCGAGCGACTGATAGCTCGATTCTATTTTGCAATCCGGCTCAACATAGGGGATAGCCGTTGCGTGGTAAATTGGGTGCTCTTCTTCACCGTGGACCGTGACTAACTTTCTCTCCACAACGAACTTCACCTTCTGATGTAGACTGGATGGCACAGCTCCGGTAGTATGAATCCATGGACGACCCAATAGAAAATTGAATGCAGTGGGAATGTCCATCACTTGGAATAGGACATTAAACACCGTTGGTCCAATTTGTATGTCAAGGTGGATTTCTCCCATCACTTCTTTCTTCGTTCCGTCAAAGGCTCGAACGGAGGTCTTCGCAGAATTTATCTTAGAAGGATCTATCTTGAGCCGGTGTAAAGTTGCCAGAGGACAGATGTTCAAGGCTGATCCATTATCGATGAGTACCCGGGCTACATGCGAGGCCTTGTATTTGACAGAAATGTAGAGTGCCTTGGTATGCCCCCTCCCTTCCAGAGGGAACTCTTCATCTGAAAAGGCTATGAGATCCTTGAGGAGTATAGAACCCACAAATTCCTCTAATTTGTCATGATCGATCGTCTCTGGCACGTGGACTTCACTTAACACCTTCATTAAGGCCTTCTGATGCTTGACAGATGTCTGGAGTAACTCAAGCAGAGAGATTTGTGCGGGCAGCTTGCGTAATTGTTCAACTATGTTGTATTCACTAGCCTTAATCACAGCTAGAAATTCCTTGGCTTCTTCATCAGTAACAGGTTTTGCAGGTTGAGCATTAGCTTGGCCGTAGGAACGCCCAGATCTGGTAACTAAGTCGACATCGAGACTGTAGGACCAAGGAACCGCCTTGTTATCACTGTACTCGTACGGTTGAGGTATCTCGATCACTATCCCTTCGTCAGTTGTAGGCGTGTTTACAATGATCTCTTCATTATCGGACGCGTCTTCAAGTGGAGGCATGTCTTCAGGCAGAGGGTCGCCCTTGTCGCTCCTGGTGTTCAATGAAGCTAACTCCTCCTCCCAATTAATAACCACTTCAGAGATAGTGGAAATGATGCCAGTGTGGTCAGCATAAACGATCATCCCAGCTTCTACCATTCTTGAGATTCTTTCTCTCATGATGGCAAGGGGAAGGTCCTCATTACTCGGGTAACAACCGGCTTTCACTAACTCACCGTAGACGTCAGTAGTATACACCTTAACATTCTTGATTCGACCAGCATCGAAGCTAAATGTGGCATTCACATCACCTGCGTGATCAGGGAGTGGGTTACTCTGAACATTCGGCTTAGCAGGTTGAAATGAGAAAGCCTTTGTATCTAGGAGGTTCTGGATTCGGTGCTTGAGGGCATAGCAATCATCGGTTGAGTGTCCCAGCTCACCCATGTGATAATCACATTTCTTTGACGGGTCGTAGTTATAGAACCGCTCAGGATTGGGCCGTTTTGGCTCAGTAGTAAGCAAGCCTTTCTTCTGGAGCACTGTCAATACTTGAGACAACGATCCGGGGAGGGGGGTGAATTGCCTCCTGTTGTTCCTCCTCTGAAAAGGTTGACGACCCGAGTTTTGTTGCTGAGCTTCTACTACTTGGATTGCTGGAGCGGAGTTAGCATTCCGCCGGCTCGGCTGGTTATAAGCCATATTCACTTCAGCTGCCGGTTCTTTCTCTTTTCTCGCACCAAATCTTCTGGTCGAGGAGGACGGCTCGACAAACCATCCATCTTTCAGCCCTATCTCAATTTGTTCGCCTATGGGGATGAGTTGGTTGAAGTTGTCAGCCGGAATGGCAACCATCCGATTACGGTATTCGAACGGGAGAGTTTTCACGAACATCCTCTTTAACTCACTGTCTATGGGTTCTGGGACAACCTGAGCAGCTAAATTCCTCCATCTGATAGCATAGTCTTTGAAGGACTCAGTCTTCTTCATCTGAGCACGTTCGAGATCATCACGGGTAGGAATGATGTCCGTTATGAATCTGTACTGCTTCAAGAATGCTTCACTGGCTTCTTTCCAAGTTTTGAGGCCATTTATCTTCTTCATGAGATACCAGTTCAAAGCAGGACCCGTCAAACTTGCTTGAAAGGCATGGATCATCAGGAGTTCGTTGTCAACGTACGAAGTTATCTGTACGTGATAGAGCTGTAGGTGGGCTTTTGGGCATGTGGTGCCATTGTACTTGTCAAAATCTGGCATTTTGAACTTCTTTGGGATTTTGATATGTGAGTACAAGGACAGATCGATCGAAGGTGAATCCTGCGAACCTTCCAGCTGCTTCACTCTTTCTTCAAGTTTGTTGACTCGTTCATCAGGTTTGTCTTTGTTGACGATAATCTGGACGGGGTCATCTTCTAAATCAGGAATATCATCATCTCTGTCAACATCGACACTTTTTCTGATTTTCTGCTTTGGGACTGATGTTTCGAGGGATGCCGAAACAGGAATCGACCGGAGAGCTTTGATCTCAGCGGACATTTGTTGCATCGCGATGACAAGTTGCTTTATCTGGTCTTCCACACCAATAACACGCTCTTGCAAGTCGGTTTGATCGACCATTCTGGCTCTCGACCGTGTACGAATGGGCGATCGTGATAGGTCCGTAGCTACCTGATTTTGGAACGAAACAGGCATACATAAGTGTTTAAGCAAAATCATACGCCAATCCATGACATTGGTCTAACCGCTTTGAATTGAAAGGACCCCTTTATTGAAATGGCGAAAATTTTTACACCAATTAATGACTTGAAATTGAACTGAATATAAAGACAAATGACTCAATTCCTAAACAAATTTTGAAAACTGAAACTGAAATGAGAAAAGAACTTCGAGCTTTTTATTTAGCTTGATCTATAGACATATGGGAGGCGACTTCATTCTTCAATTGCTCATAAGCTCGAGCTATCTTGGATGCCTTTTCTTCAGCTTCTTCGGCCTTCCTTTTGAGGCGATTGTTCTCTGAGCGATTGGCGGACTTGAGAGGCACCTTGGGTATCTTCGGGAGCAAATCCCGCGGGATTCTGTGCCGACGAATGTACTGGGTCGTCGCGAAGTAGGACTTCTGCTCTCCCTTTAGTTCTCCTTCGGGCCGAGCTATCTTTAACACACGACACTTCCTCCACATCTTATTGAGCTGAGCTACGGTCGCTTCGTGGTCTTTATCATCATTGGCGAAGTCAACTTGGAGGAGTTCTGGTTGTAACGCTGGAGGGAGCCCTTGGAGAACCTGATACTGACGAGACACTCTGGCGGGGTAGTATTCAATTGCTCCGGTGAAACCCAATAGTGGAACCGGTCCAATACCATTACATGTAAGCCGAGCTTCCTCGACTTTGAACCAGTTAGCATGCCATTGGAAACCTTGGGGTCTAGCGTTTTTCATGAAAATGACCCATTCAGAGTAATGATAATCGGGTGCACCCCCTTGTTTTTCTTTATACCTCAAGACGGGATGGCTAGAATCACTAAGCTCGGATATTGTGAGTAAATCGCCACACCCTTTTATGTGAGACAAAAACCAGATTTGCAAAAGTTCGAGGGGGGCATGAAAAGTTTTGTCAACATGTTGCTTAAATTTAGTGAGGGAAATGAAAGTCTCGGCTAAAATGGTGTTGATAAAATTCTTTTCAAAACAGACCTGTTGGACCAACCATGCGATTGGCGGACTACATGCATTCTTACAGTAAGGAAAAATCACGAACCCGAAAAACGCTAGCAAAAAGATTCTGCCTTTTTGAAAAGATGTGGCTTTTTCAAAACACTGACTCAGGAATGAAAAAGGACATGTGCCGCGATTTGCTTTTAACACTTTTCCCAATTCATCTTTTCCGACATTCAAAAATTCAGCCAACATTAAAGTAGAATCAATTCCCAAAGGTGGTGTGACTAACTCCGACTCCAACGATTTTCCAATGAGCACGCTATATTCTTCCAATGTCGGGGTGAGCTCGTGCTTACCGAATATAAAGGTAGAGGTCTCGGGACACCAGAAGTGCGCTAATGCTCGAACGAAGCCGGTACGGACTTTGACCTCCAGTAGGGGGAGCAGCCTCCCGATGTGGCCCTCAACTAGCTTGCGGTTGGTCGGACTGAGTAGATTCCACCAGGCACGGAGCTCGTCCTTAGGAGCGTCAAGAATCCGGATGTCTGCCCCTCCCATAGTGTATAGACCAAGACTCACGACCGACCTAATGTCATGGACCAACCAAAGAAAAAGACGAAACATAAATAAATTGCGAGTTAAAGATTCAGAAATCTTACTTCACCCGGTAGAATGATGGCAATCACATAGACATGCGCATGAAACGTGAGGTTCGATTTCTACCTAGACTCTGGCTTGCAAAATGGAGACATGAGGATTACCGAGCTAAACCAGTCATGGTGGTGGTTAGGCTGGGATTCCCCTGACTCCAGCTTAGTCAAAGAGCCGACCCGGGTTGCAAAGGGTGCAACCGTGGTAGGTATTCAATGACACCATGAAAGAAAAACTTTCGGGACCAAGGAGGGCGATCCGTACCACGCGGGTATAGTCGGGGTGTTCGCTATCTCAGTACCATCCTAAACCTGTGCCGCCCAGGTCCGGCAGCGGGTAGTGTGTGCGGTGTAGTGTAAATGCAAGGCATGCACAGCAGGTTATATCATACAGCGCTCCGTGCATAAAATAAACCATACATTCAAACACCTCCCTGCAAAACAAGGGTTAACAATCACGCCTCCCCTTATACCTCCCATTCTGCAAAAATATTTAACACCTAAAATGTTAGGGACGTACCTGGGATCCTCGCTGCCAAGCAAAAAAAATATTTTTTTAAAAGAAAAACTGGCCTAAGTCCACTAAGAGTTTTAAATCAACTAGTCCCCAGCGGAGTCGCCAAGCTGTCGCGACCTAAAAAAATTCTCTCTCAGGCTAATGGATTATTAGGACTAAACCTAACTCGAGCCCTCCCAAGCCCTACCAATTCGCAACTTAGGGTTTAAGTTTTTAACATGCAAATATTTTCATGCTTGGAGTCGCCACTAATCTATTTGTGGTAGGTCGATTAGAAACCTAAATAAAACATAGGGAGGTATGTTTTATTCCTACGAACCAGAGATTCTAAGCCCGGGGACTTGATTACGCTAGATCTAATCTAACGCCCTTTCGGTACCTTTTCTTTTCAAAAAAAATGTTTTGGCAAGCAATTTGGATCCATTTTAACTTAGTCACTAACATGTGAGGTGTTCATGCAGGTACGCAAACCACCAATTTAACACCCAAGAAAGCATTAAATAAATTGCAAGTTAGAAGAATTACTTACGTCAAAGCAACGTAAGCATCTGCATTGTTAGCTAGAAAATCACATCAACAACCTAATATGATTTCTAATTAATAAGGAATTCACTCAATTTTCAGATTTTCGCTTATTTAAATGAAAGCTAACCTATATGTAATGACGTGCAAAAATGACATGCAAGTAATGCAACCTAGCATACAAACTATATGTCATGCGACGACGTGACCTGATTCTGATGACGGGCAAATGATTTATTTTTGATATTTTCTAATGAAATTCGGAATAAAAATATGTCTAAATTAACATGCAACCTATGATGACTTAACATATCCTAACATGACTTATTTTTGAGGTTTTTGTTAAAATTCGAAATAATAAATTACTTAAATTAAGAATGTAATCTATCCTAATCTACCATAAAACAATTCATTCTTTTTTTGGGGTTTTCATAAAAATTCGGAATTAAAAAAATAACCTAAATAATCTATTAAGATTAGAAAATTACTTAATTTAAACTAGGAAATAGATTATCTCAAGTTCTAATTTAAATTAAATAATTACTCTATCGTCTAGATATATTTAGGATTCCTAAACATGCAAAACTCAAATTCAAATCCTAACTGATATTTTTTGAATTTTCTTTTTTATTTGAAAAGGAAAAATAATTTAAACAGAGATAGCATCCACATTTAAAACAGCCACACGATCCGCAAGATTCGTTTCAAACTCGGATTAGGCACAAAAATCGAACTATCGGTCATATCTATAGGGTTACAGATATTGACGGAAAGTCGATCATTCAAATTTGGAAAGCAGATAAAATCTATTATCGTATCCAAGTGGTGATGGATAAGATAACGATTTTCCATATCGCCGCGTATCGTACCTTAGGGATAAGGTCGGATAGTCGTCCAGATACGTTGCCAAATTAGGAAAAATTCCTAATTTAAGATATCTTAGAACATTACGGATATCGCAAATATTATCCTAAGATATATAATAATCCACGCAATATTCACGGAATATTCAAAATATTCAAACTAGGAATCTAAATATTTTGAAAATATACCGGATAGAGATCTTTACCTGATTTCTGGATTACTTTCCAAATTTGAATCGCTGGGATTGCGGATCGGGACGAGCGGCGAACGGCGGACCGGCGGTGGCGCGACCACGAGGACGGCGGCTGCGCTGTTTACGGTGGTGCTTGTGATGACGCAGCTCCGGGATAGCAGCGCCGGCGTGGCGGTGCGGTGGGAACAGCGGTGACTGCAGCGGCAACACACGGCGGAGGGGCGGAGCTGTGCGACGGCGTGAAGCACGGCGGCGTGAAGCACGGCGGCGTGTGATGGCTCCGGCAGTGTGACGGCGCGGCTGTGCGACGGCGTGGGTTAGCTCCGGATGGGACGACAGCAGCGGCGACGGCGTGAGTTGGCTCCGGCGTGCGGCGGAAGGCAAGCGGCGGCGTCAGGACGCGGCGGCAGCAGCGCGAGTTGGCTCAGGATGGGGCGGCAGCAGCGGCGACGGCGTGAGTCCGACAGCAGGCGGTGTGGAGCGGCAGCGGCAGGCGGGGCGCGGCGGTGCGCGGCAGCAACGCGGCGGCGCGCGGGGCACGGCGGTGGTGGCGCGCACGACGGCAGCAACGCAGCAGCAGGCAGGGAACAGCGGTGCGCGGCAGGGAGAGGCGGCAGCAGGCGGTGGTGCGGCAGGGAGCGGCGGCAGCGGTGGCGCGCGGGTCTTCCTCCTCTCTCTCTCTTTCTCACTCTCACACTCTAAAATTTTCTGATCTGAAAATCTGAAAAAACCCCCCCTAAAATCCTGACCTAATGATGTATATATAGCGCTAATCTAGGTCAATTAGATGGGCTCTCTAGTCCTAATGGGCTTAGGCTTGGGCTTAGATTTTAATTTAATTTAAATGGGCTGAATTAATTAATGATAATGGGCTAAATTAAGCTCAAAATAAAACAACCGAGCCCGTTTGACTTGTAATTCCCGGCCCTTGCATTCCAAGCGAGCCGAGTCCCATTCAATGAAATTTAAGCTCGTTCGTCACCGCCAGTCCGATGCAAAATGCAATTAATCTAAAATGAATTTAAACTATATGTTATGCAATTTAAATATTTTTTGTTTAGGGGTTAAAATTTAATCCCTAATTTTCTATGCAAATTACACTAAGTGATGCGCCAAAATTTAGGTGTCAACACCATATTGCATTAAAATACAACCAAGCCTTTTATGAGATGCGTCACTATAAATTACAAAACCTCCAAATCTTGAGGGTATCATTAAGATCGGAGCTGTAGTTAATCTTCTTTTAAGTTCTTGAAAACTTTGCTTGCATTTATCAAACCATTTAAACTTCGCAACCTTTCTTGTCAATTGAGTCATTGGAGCAGCGAGGCGTGAAAATCCTTCTACAAATCTTCAATAGTATCCAACTAAACCTAAGAAGCTTCGAATTTCTATTACCATTGTCGGTCATGGCCAACTTATCACTGACTCGACTTTTACAAGGTCAACCAATATTCCTTCGCCTGAAATTACATGGCCCAAAAATACCACTCAATCCAACCATAACTCATATTTGCTAAACTTAGCATACAATTTGTGCTCTCAAAGCATTTGAAGTACGAGTCTTAAATGCTGTTCATGATCATCAGGGCCTTTTGAATATACCAAAATATCATCAATGAACACTATCATAAAATGATCCAAAAACGATTTAAAAATCCTATTCATCATATCCATGAATGCTGCTGGTGCATTAGTCAAATCAAAAGGCATGACTAAGAATTTGTAGTAACTATATTGAGTTCGAAAAGCCGTTTTAGTAATGTCCTCCCTTTTTATCCACAATTGATGATACCCTGATCTTAAATCAATCTTGAAAAATACTGACGTCCCTTGAAGCTGATCAAATAAATCATAGATCCTAGGTATTGGGTACTTATTCTTAATCTTAACTTGATTTAATTGTCGATAATCAATACAAAGGCGCATCGACCCATCTTTCTTCTTAACAAACAACACTGGTGCACCCCAAGGTGATGCACTAGGTCGAATAAAACCTTTATCAGGTAATTCTTGTAATTGCACCTTTAACTCATTCAGCTCGGTAAAAGCCATTCGACAAAGAGCTTTGGAAATAGGTTCTATCCCAGGAGCAAGCTCAATAACAAATTCAACTTCACGCTCTGACAGTAACCCTAGTAATTCTTCTGGAAAGATGTCGGGGTATTCTCGAACTACAAGAACTTCTTCAAGCTTGGCTTCTTCCATAATCTGATCTATCACATTTGCTAAATACCCCTTGCATCTATTGCTCAGAAGACAATGTGCCTCAAGTGCAGAAATTAGCGACATTGAAGGATTTGGTCTATTTCGGAAGAATTCAAAACTAGGACGATCAGGTGGATTGAACTAGATTATTTTCCGATAACAGTTCACATTGGCTCGTTGTTTACGAAACCAATCCATTCCCAATATAACATCAAAGTTGTACATGGTCAACACAATCAAATTTGCCAAATGATCTTGTCCACCTATGGTAATCTTACAACCCTTACATATCAGCGTGGACAAAATTGCATCTCTTAGCGACGTAGAGACATTAAGGGATATTTCTAATGGTCTAGGTTTTATCCCAATCAACTGTATGAATCGTGCAGATATGAATGAATGCGTGGCACCAGTATCAAACAATGCATAAGCATTATTGTTGCACATAGAAATGATACCTAATATAACCGTCTTGGAAGCCTCAACTTCCTTTTGCGTGACTGCATAAACCCGACCTTAAGCTGGTGGTCTCTGGAAATTTCGCTGCCGCGGGGCTTTGTTCTGTGGCAACTGTGGTATAGGCATGCCACGTTGCTGCTGCATCACAAGAGGGCAATTCTTTATCATATGACCTTATTGTCCACATCCAAAACAAGCTCCTGTCCGAGCCAGGCATAGTGTACTCCCATGTTGCTTCCCACAAAATTGGCAAACAATATTTTGATGTTGCATCCTCCCAATCTGTGGATTATTATGTGCGGATCCAAACTGTCCTCTAGCATTATTCGGAACAAGTAGCTACTTTCCAACTTGCATGGACTTGTTGTCTCGGCGAAAGTTAGCTTGAAAAGCTAGATGGTTCGACCATGCATGGAAAGTTGTTGTCGTTGCTAACTCTGTCAAATCTTTCTCTACAAGTTGAGCACGCTCATAAAGGTCATTATAATCCCTGAGGTTCAGCGGCACTAGCTTGCTCCTGATGTCCGGCCTCAAACCGTCCTGAAATCTCTTAGCTTTGTCCTCCCTATCTTCAACCAACCTGGGGGAGAACCTTGACAATTCTGTAAATTTTGCTTCGTACTGATCCACAGTCAGATCATTTTGCTTCAACTGCATGAATTCCCTCATTTTCTTATCTCGAGTACAATCCGAAAAATACTTCCCAAAAAATGCCTTGACAAAGTTATCCCAAGTCACAGTAGCACCAGTTGAGAATACCGTTTCCTTAGACACCATCCATTAGTGTCTGGCATTTCCTTGGAGTTGTTATTCAGTTAGGGCCACCTTGTCAATATCATTACAATCTAGTAATGCAAATATCTTCTCCATTTCATCAACCCACAATCCAGCCGCTTCAAGATTTCCTATTCCAACAAATCTTAGTGGTTTTAGTTTCAAGAATTGCTCGACCAAGCCATTCAAACGGCCACCATTCCCCGAACTAGAGGCAGCTTATTGTGCTTGTTTTTCTATCAAAGTTCCGACATTTGCGAGCGCCAGAAGAATATTTTCCGACCGAGGATCTCGTCCCGAATTATCATCTGAGCTCATCTTGTCTTACAAGGCCTACAATATTATATAACTTAGTAGCTAACTAATTAGTAACAAATGTTACTTGTACCACATAAGCAATCAAAGCAAGCACATGCATTCAGTATTTTGTGCAATTGATTCTACTACTCCAACCACTAAGTGCACCTTGTCACTCCATGGGTAAACCTGCTATGATACCAAATAGGCTATGACGCCACAGAATGTCACATGTGATATGCGTCTTTTTCAATTATTACTTAAAATTATTAAAACACGCGGAAGCATATTAAGACATTCACACAATTCCCATACAGGTTTAATAAAATAAACATATGTGAAGTTGGATCACATAAAATGACATTTTCCCCAGAGTTGGGTATGTATGTTAGTCCCGATATTAGTTTGATCATGAAGCTGCCATCACTATAATGAAAAGTGAATTCTCGAAATCCTGCTAATCCCACTTCTTGAAGTTAGATATCAAATCGTAAAGCTTCCATCTAAAACTTTTCCAGTTGCGTAGTACAAAAGAGTTTTTAAATTATGCGGTTGTAAATCACTAATTAAAATGATCATACGGATCAATATTATCTCAACCGTCAAATATGCAAATCTTATCGTCACCCAAACATAGTTATAAGTTGATATGGACTTAGTTTACATGATCCATCATAGATATATTTTCTCCGAATGTCCGAGATAATTACCAAAAAGTCTTAACTTATTGTACGAATGTCAACTCAGTCCTATACTTTTAATTTGACCAATTTAGTCTCAAACCTTTTAACGATGTGCCGATGTAGTCTTTCTGGTTAATTTTTGCCGGAAATCTCTAACGTGGTTGTTGGCCATCCTATGACGCACGGAGAACACATGGACAATTTTTACATTTTTTAAAAAATATTTTCTAAATATTTTATAATTTTTTTTCCTTTTTTCTTTCTATTTCCCTTTTTTATTCTACTAAATTCGGCGAGGGTCCCTGCCAGCTACTAGGCGAGGGCTTTGAGCAAGGGCTATGACCCTCCTCGGTGACTGGCAAAGGCTTTGCGTCCTTCATCCAGTGGCTAGCAACCCTTGCAGGACTTGGTAAAAAAAAGGAAAAGAAGGAAAAGAAAAGAAAAGAAAATAATAAAAAAAAAGTTTGTAAAAGGTTGCAAAAATTGTCCACTTCAACACCGGTTGTGCCGTGCCATGTAGGACGGCTGACGTTCATGTCAGCGATTTCTGGCAAAAATTAGTCTAAAGGACAACATTTGGAAATTGTTAATAGGTTTGGACTAAATTGGTCAAACTAAAAGTTTGGGATTGAATTGACATCCGTACAATATGTTTAAGACTTTTTTGATAATTTTTCATGTGGCAAAATCAATGATATACTTTGCATTGCCGGAAAAGCTTCTGCTTGGTAGCAAGTGCCGGTTGACTTTTAGTTAGTCAGGTGGCAGAGAAGAAAGATAGTAGCATTTTAGTGCAGGGCCAACGAAGTGTGGAAGGAACTGGAGAGCGACATCTGAAAACTGGAGGATGGGATATGGAGCGGCAAAAGATGGCGGAAAGACTACAATTGGCAATGAACAGCCACCGGCGGACCATGGATTGGCTGTCCGGAGCTTCAAGGGAGATCGAAGATGAAGGATTCTGAGAATTTTTTTCAGAGTGTGGTCTGAGCTCTCTGTGTTGAGCATCTCAGTTTTGTGGTGTTGTGATCGAGAGCTTCAAAAGGACTCACGCAGTTCATTAGATGAGAGAGAGATTAGACTTGATAGATGGGCTGAAGCAAATGGGTTTGGGTCAGTCTAATGGTCTGAGCTGTGGTTGTGGATGGTATGGTGCAAATGGGGTGTTAGGCCGAGCCCAATGGAGGTGGAGGGTGCTGGGCTGGTCTGGGTCTTTACATAAATGGCCGAATTGAGCTCTCTCGCTTTTTATTTATTTATTATTACTATTTTATAAAATTATTTTGTTCTTTTACTGTTATTGTTGTAATTTTCTATTTTTTGTTTTTTTTGTTTGTTGTTTCTACAAAAATACATGCTTAGTTTGTTGACGAAAATTCAGGCATCAACGGTGAGCAATTCGTATGGTCCTAAGAAGCCGGAACTTCAGGAGATCCAAGATCTGATTTTTAGCAGGAACAGTCACAGAAGAGACTCAGGTGAATTGTTGGGGGTTGCCTTGAGCAGTGAAGGCAAGGGGAGAAGTAATGAACACGGTCAAAACTAGAACCATGGTAGATTGAAGTCCTGAGGGAGAAGCAAATGGAGAGCTTGTGCTGAAATAATTTGTTAGAATAGCGAAAAGAAGGGCCATCTAAAACGAAATTGCAAAACCCCAAAGAAGAAGAAAAATCAGAATTAAGATCGAAATTGGGAGGAGGATGAATTTGTAAATGCAACCATTGAAGAGACGTTTGTCCAAGAGGCCCTAAATTTGAGCCTTTATAGTCTGATTAAGTCTTGAGTTCTAGACTAGAGTCTGTTATTTCTCTCAACTTCATGTACAGAATTAATGCATCATTTTTTTTGGCAAATGAATTAATGCACCATTTTGTTTCTACGAAATTTGAAAATGTTTATCATACTGATAATGAACCGTTGGACATTGCGGGGGAGGGTAACGTTCGCTCAAGACTATCGACGGGATTTGATAGAAGTTGTATGATGTCAACTATGTTCCTAGCCTGGAAAGAAATTTGGTCTCTATAGGTCAATTGGATGGCATAGGGTTCAGAACCATTATTTGGGATGACTTGTAAAAGATTATTAAAGGTGCTATAATTGTATCACGATAAACAAAGTTGGGAATATCGAACATGAGTGAATGCAGTAGAAAAATAATATTAGTTGCTAACTCAAAAGCTGATTACAAATTATGGCCCTACAAGCTTGGACATATAAGCGAAAAGCAGATGGAGACGTTATCAACAAAGAGAAAATTGCATGATCTGAAGGTTGGATATTAGTCTAAGTGCGGATTGTTATCTAGGCAAGCAGATAAGTGTTAGATTTTTTAAGACGAGAAGAAAACCCAAAAAAGACAAAGTTAGGATCAATGTATATAGATGTTTGGGGGCCAGCAAATGTCCATTACCTTAGAGACTCACACTACTATGTCACGCTCATTGACGACTTCACAAGGACCGTATGGGTTTATTTTCTGAAAAATAAATTTGATGAGTTTGCTACTCTTAACCGGTGGAAATCTGAAGTGGAGAATGAGACCAGTGTAAAATTAAATGTCGAACTCTAACAATGGAGGTGTGCATGATAGCAAGGAGCTCAAGGATTTTGTATAGAGAATGGAACTAGAATGACAAGAACTGCTCCCAACAGACCACAACAAATCACAGTTGCTAAGAGGATGAACAAAACCTGAATAATTGTGCAAGAAGTATGCTAAGAAAGCAAATTAAAGTTGGTAAACGATAAGAAAAGTTGGTAACTAATGCAAATTTGGCAAAAAGAATTGGTAACTTCGTAAAAATATTTCTTACTTATACTGAAAAAAATACTAGAAAATCAAATGACCGGCAGTTTTCACAACCAAAAGTTCTTTTTAATGTTTACCAACTCTTTCAAAATTTTACCAACACGGATGAGCAATCCCGTTTTCTGAAAACGGACTAGTGGAATCTTCCTTGATTAGGTCTACTTTATCTACATCGGTGCTCTTTATTTCTATCCTTTGAGATTGTTTGCCACTTTTTTTTTATTAGATCAACGTGTTTCTTTTTATGATTAGTGTAGAAAAGCATGTTTTGAAGAGTTCAAATTTCGTCTTTGAACAAGCAAACTAGTACGCCCCGATGCTCGCAGTGGCCAACCAATGACCACGGCGGCCGCCAATGTGGTCAAATTGGTGATTGGATTTGTGCCGTTGATCGCTAAATTGCAACAAAGTCTTGCAAACTACGCTCCATATTTCTTCGAGGCTTTGGATTCTAGTAAATGGTTCATCCTTGGCTAAGATAACATTTCTTAATGATGAGTTTTCCTTGCAGTTCAAGTTTACCATAAGATAGAACAACTTTTTCCGCATGATCGATTGATTTCCGTGTTGCACCAAACATTTGAATCTTCCACTCAACGTTGTTTTTTGTCTTACTTCCACAAATAAATAATATCCGCAGAGCTTGGGCTGACTTTTCTTTATTATGTCGTGTCAAATACAACGCCATCACTCGTTGTTCGGTACTTTCCTAATTATCTCATGATTTGAAAGGATATTTTCTTTATCAAACCGTGTTAATGATTTACAACAAAATTCTATGCAAAGATTTAGAATTAAATTAATAAAACTAAAAAGTAGAAAACTAAATTGATATCCACACACACAATAATTTTATGAATGATCGGGTAATTTTATTTTTCAGATGGTCCTGATTTGAGATGATTATTTTCTTTTTAATAATTACTAAGCCTCTTAGGGCTTGTTTGGCAACTTGCCAAATAGTGAAAATTTTTATTTTTTTGTTCTCAGAATCAGTTTGGGAACAGAAATCCGTTTGTTAAATTTTTATGCCTGAGCACAATTTTGCAAAACTTGTTTCTATCATTAGTTTTGGAACAGAATCAAGAAGCAAAAAAAAGTAGTTTCTTGATTCTGGGACAATTTTTCTATTTCTAATTCTTCTTGATTTTCTTTTTTTTTTTGGTTTGTTATTATTTTTCGGCCTATCGGCCACCGGCGACTGGCCATAGGCCAAGGCTGATGAGGGCGTCGCGGCCCTCACAAGTGGCCGGCGAGGGTCCCCCTCGCTGCTTGGGCAAGGGCGGCTCATGGCCGCGATGGCGAGGCCTCACCTAGCTAAGGCAAGGTCGACGTCACTATCGTCGCCTAGGTCCATCGCCACCGGCGAGGCTAGCGACGAGGGCCAGGATGCCCTCGCCTGCGACCGGCCATGACCAAGAAAGGGAAGGGAAAGAAAGAAAAAAAAAGCAAGAAATATTAAAAACTTTAAAATATTATTAAAATATTATTGATAAAATGAAATTTTATATAGTTACCAAACGTATTTACGTTCTTTTTATATTCTAAGAATAAAAATTTTAGACAGTTACCAAATATCTTTAAACGCTTAGAAATTATTTTCGAGTATAGAATAAAAAATTATCATTTCTGAGCAGAATCTGTTTCCGAATACAGAATAATTGCTATGCGCAATCTTAGCCGTATTTATTGAATAGTTTTCGAAAGAGCCCCCACTTCCGTGTGGAAGCTCACTTCTAATGCCGCGTTCGCGGCGAACTTTGAATCGTGCTCCAGTTAGAATGCATGATTAGGTCAAAACAAATATATCGATTGCATGGATGAGGGTGTCCATTATTGCTGCTCATTGATCCACAGGATGACGTCCTGATTCTCGTTTCCACAAATCCTAGGCAGCCCACATGCCAAGTTCCCTGCACGTCTCTTTTCTTCTTGCGACGCAGACGTCATTCTCGATGCAACGAATCAAAAAACTTATCACGGGGTCAAAAGCCAGCCAGATGATTGTGACCATTTTTTTTTATAGCATTTCCGATGTAGTTATCTCGATTAATACGGTCTCATTGTGAGACTTTCGTCTAGCATTCACAAACGTGCATCTTAACAAATCTTCTTTTCATGTGTTAATTACTTCACATTACACTATATGCTATTTGTAGGATTATTTTCGTCTAATACCCTCACGCTAGTTGTTTAACAAAATAGGTAGAGAAGGAAAGAAAATCAATACTAGTTCAATAATCAACAGTGACAAAAGCTAACGACTAGGACGCTTAAACTTATTTTTATATTAGCTTAAAGGAAGAGTCGTACTAAAATAAGGGAATTAACTATTATGTTAAGATTCCCGACCAAAAGAAAAATATTATGTTAAGATATATCAGACAAACCCGTAAAACTCATCCTTTATTCAAGAGCTAATGGGATAGAGATTCTAGTAGGATTTCCATTCTACGACAAGGAATGAGTCGCTTGGTTTGCGTGTGGGATTCTGCTCGATGAATCACGAGTGGATTTACACGGGAGAAGTTGGATAGATGGATGCCTGTGAGAAGGAGAAATAGGCAAACTCTGCCCATCGTTTTCACGTTAAGAGTGTTGGACTGATACTTCGCAAAAACTGACATTCCGTTCGTCAAAGAACATCACAGCAAGCTTCAAGCCGCAATGTCGAATTGTTGATGTCGTGGTTGTTGTTCGGTATTGTAGTTCGGCTAAGTTCGTATACGAGAAATTCAAAACAAACGTGAAGAAAACAAACCTGAAAGCAGCACAACCAAATAAGCAAAATGTTGATCCGAGCCCAACGAAGTAACGTCGTGTCCTTAAGACGAATTTGGCCCCTCAATCAGTACCCGAGGATATTGGACAATCGTCTCCCAGGATAGAACGGATCTCGTTCCTCCGAAGCGGTACATATTCGGAAGACTCCAACGAACGCAATTTCGTAGAACAATCGCACCAAATGATAATGACGAAGTGAATGTATGTAGAGCGCGTCGGAAAAATGCCGATGTCACGAAGTATATCTTTCCCGAACTATACTGTTCGGTTATATTGAAGTGGCGAAGAATGAAGAGTTGCGAGGGTTCGTGAAGAGCAGCGAAGGTCTACATGAACCGGTTTGCGAAGGGCTTCGGTTTTCGTTCGGGCGAACCGAACCTCACAAACAGACATGTTTGTTCGTAAAAAAATAAATAAATAAATTCTAAACAATGTATCTGTTCGAAAAATAAAAAATAAAAAACCGATAGAGCGTGGACCCGGAACCGAACCGACGGCGGCAGCGGCGCGCGCGGGGGGTGGACCGACCTAGCTTGACGTAGGTCCTCTCTCTTTCACAAAAGTGGGGTACCCCTTGGGGCCCAAACCCATTTGTGAGGCTCAACTATTTGAACCCATTTCCCATCACCTCTTCTCCTATGTGGGACACTTTCAACCACACACTTCTCATTCAATTCTATGGGATTTTGGTGCCAAAATTCCAACAATCCCCCACATGAATGAGAAGTTCAGATATCATGACTCTTCGTGTATGCATAAGATGCAATGTGCGATTATTCCATGAGAAAACGTTGCATCGGGATAAGTAGTCTGAGACTTTGAACTTTCCTTAGTGAAACCTATCGGACTTACTCAGTCAATCAGTAGACTTGATGTCTTTGAACTGTCGACCTTTGGTGTAAGCCTAGACAATAGAAATCACATAACTGTTTCTCGAACAAAATTGGTTCTCACTGTTGTGTTCGTTTTGGCTATGAACACCGCCTGGTCTGATGAGTGTTTTAGAGAATTCGGCCTTATCAATTCTCACAGAAGCGGCCCTCACTTCACACTCACATAGGTGATTTCTGAACATATAGTATATCACATACTCAATTCAGAATCATTAAAAGCTTTGCTTAACTTTCACATATTAGTACTGTCTTCGTCCGGAATGAGTCAAGAATTTGACAGTACTCTATACTGTCTTCATAACTTAGTTGTCCCTTTGAACCTAGATCTTGGGATCTCCAGTCAACTAGGTAGGGTTTCCGCTATGATGACTTGTTTATAGGCCTTAAACCCATTCCCCTTGATGTTTTCGCAACCATCTCTCTAGTTAGGCCTTTTGTCAATGGATCCGCAACATTATCTTTTGACTTCACATAGTCAATGGTGATAATTCCACTAGAAAGAAGTTGTCTTACCGTGTCATGTCTTCGACGTATGTGTCGAGACTTACCATTGTACATGACATTCCTTGCCCTTCCTATTGCCGCTTGACTGTCACAATGTATACAAACAGCGGGCACTGGTTTAGGCCAATTAGGAATATCTTCCAAGAAATTTCGAAGCCACTCTGCTTCTTCACCGGCTTTATCCAAAGCAATAAATTCTGATTCCATAGTGGATCTAGCAATACAAGTTTGTTTGGATGATTTCCAAGACACTGCCGCTCCCCCAAGTGTGAATACATATCCACTTGTCGATTTTGTATCTTTAGTGCCGGTTATCCAATTTGCATCACAATATCCTTCAAGTACCGCTGGATATTCTGTGTAATGCAAAGCATAATCTTGAGTATACCTTAAGTAGCCCAATAAACATTTCATAGCTTTCCAATGATTTTCATTTGGACTAACTGTAAATCGACTTAGCTTGCTCACAGCACAAGCTATGTTCGGCCTAGTACAGTTCATGAAATACATTAAACTGCCTAGTATACTAGCATACTCATTTTGAGCCTTACTTTCACCAGTATTCTTTGAAAGATGTAAATTAACATCTATCGGAGTCTTTACTGGCATAATATCTAGATTCTTGCACTTTCCAAGAATCGTCTCAATATAATGGGATTGTGATAGAGCTAATCCTCCATATGTCTTATGGATTTTAACTCCTAAAATAACATCTGCAACCCCCATATCTTTCATATCAAATTTACTTGTGAGCATGCGTTTGGTCGCCTTAACAACCTCACTATCGCTGCCCATAATAAGCATGTCGTCTACATATAAGCACAGAATGGTAAAACCATTATGAGTGTTCTTAACATATACACATTTATCACACTCATTAATCTTAAAAACATTCGACAACATGACTTGATTGAATTTAGCATACCATTGTTTCGGTGCTTGTTTTAATCCATAGAGCGACTTAATAAGCCGACATACTTTCTTCTCTTGTCCTGGAACAATAAACCCTTCGGGTTGTTCCAAATATATTTCTTCTTCTAATTCCCCGTTTAAGAAGGCCGTCTTAACATTCATTTGATGGATTTCAAGCTTGTACACCGCTGCTATGGCAATTAGCATCCTTATAGATGTAATTCTAGTAACAGGTGAATAAGTATCAAAATAATCAAGACTTTCTCGTTACTTGTATCCTTTTACTACAAGCCTAGCCTTATATTTATCAATAGTATCATCCGCTTTTATTTTCCTCTTGAAAATCCACTTACACTGTAGTGGTTTATTACCAGGAGGAAGGTCAACCAATTTCCATGTATGGTTTGACAAGATGGATTCAACTTCACTATTGATAGCTTCTTTCCAGAACGGGGCTTCTGGCGAAGTCACAGCTTCTTTGAATGTCCGAGGCTCATTCTCTAACAAATACGTTAAGAAATCAGGTCCAAAAGACGTGGAAGTCCTTTGTCTTTTACTACGTCTAGGTTCATCCTCCATTGGATCACTTCTAGATATAGTATCTCGAGGCCTATTATTATTATTAATTAGCTCATATACTATGTTATACGGAAATATATTTTCAAAGAATGAAGCATCCCTTGATTCAATGATTGTATTAACATGTATATCTGGGATCTCTGACTTGTGAACAAGAAAACGATATGCATTACTATTCTGAGCATATCCGATAAAAACACAGTCAACAGTCTTTGGTCCTATTTTAACCTTTTTAGGCTTAGGAACCACAACCTTAGCCAAACACTCCCACACTTTGAGATAATTCAAGTTAGGCATTCTACCTTTCCATTTCTCACAGGGAGTTTGTTGTGTTTTTCTGTGGGGCACTCTATTTAAAATAAAATTCGCCGTCAAAATAGCTTCCCCCCACAAATTCTGTGGTAAATCGAAACTATTCAACAATGCATTCATTGTTTCCTTTAAAGACCGGTTTTTCCTTTCCGCCACTCCATTAGATTGCGGCGTATAAGGAGGAGTCATTTGGTGAACGATACCAAACTCGGTACAAATTTCCTCAAAAGGAAATTCATATTCACCTCCTCTGTCACTCCTTATTATTTTAATTTTCTTATTCAACTGAGTTTCAACTTCGGACTTATAAGTTCTAAAAGCATTCACAGCCTCATCTTTGCTACTAAGCAAATAAACATAACAATACCTCGAGCAGTCATCTATAAATGTGATAAAATATTTATTACCACCTCTTGACGGTATTGATTTCATATCGCATATATCTGTGTGTATTAAATCTAAAGGTTCTGAAACTCTATTATCTACAGAATGGAAAGGAGGCTTAGAAAATTTAGATTCAACACACACTTGGCATTTCTCACTTGCACAATTGAATTTTGGCAATAACCCTATGTTCATTAATTTCTTTATCGACTTATAGTTAACGTGTCCTAATCTAGCATGCCATAAATTAGGAGACTCAAGCACATAAGCAGAAACAACTTTATTCATAACATCATTGGGTACAACAGTCATTACATTCAACTTAAAAAGACCATCACTAAGGTAACCCTTTCCTACATACATCTCATTCTTGGAGAGTACAAACTTGTCGGATACAAAAATCAACTTAAAGCCATTCTTGCTAAGGAGAGATCCAGACACAAAATTCTTACAAATATCTGGCACATGCAGAACATTATTTAGTGTCATAATCTTTCCGGATGTCATCTTTAGAGCAATCTTTCCGACCCCTTCAACCTTAGAGGTTGATGAATTACCCATATAAAGTTTTTCATCACCTCCCACAGTTGTATAGGTCGAAAACATCGATCTATTTGCACAGATATGACGAGTTGCTCCAGTATCAATCCATCACTCCTTGGGGTTTCCCACCATATTACACTCGGATATCATAGCAGTCAGATTGATATCATCAAAACCATTGAAAATATCTTCCATCACATTAGCCTGAGTTTTCTGTCTTTTCTTAGCTCTGCAGTCTTTGGCTCGATGTCCAGACTTGCCACAGTTGAAGCACTTGCCAACGAACTTCTTCAGGCCTTGGGTGAATCCCTCTCCAGACTTAGTAGGCATTTTCCTCTTCTTGTTGGGTTTCGATCCTCCTTCAACAACATTAGCTCTTGAGACCGCCAAATTGCTGCCAACTTTCTTCTCGGAATTCCTATTGTCTTCCTCGATCCTCAACCAAACAATCAAGTCTTCAAGTGACAACTCCTTTCTCTTGTGTTTGAGATAATTTTTGAAATCTCTCCAGGATGGTGGCAGTTTTTCAATGAAGGCAGCCACTTGAAATGACTCACTTAGAGTCATTCCTTCAGCATGAATATCATACATAATCACTTGAAACTCTTGAACCTGACTTAAGACGGTCTTTGAATCAACCATCTTGAAGTCTAAAAATTTACCGACAATGAATTTCTTCAATCCGGCATCTTCGATTTTGTATTTCTTGTCCAGACTATCCCATAACTCCTTAGCCATTTTTAGCGGACTATAGACGTTATAGAGAGTATTGTCCAGACCGTTGAGGACATAGTTGCGACATAGAAAGTCAGAATGATTCCATGCATCAACAGCAGCAACTTTTTCTTTATTTGTCTCTCCAACGTCCAATTTAGGACCATCCTCATTGAGGAATCTAGCCAAGTTCAAGGTCGTGAGATAGAACAACATCTTTTGTTGCCATCTCTTGAAATCCGTACCATTGAACTTTTCTGGCTTTTCTCCGTGATTCGGAATAGGGTTAACCGCAGTGGAAGCCGAAGCCATTTCTGAAATATAAAAACAGAACATATTCACGACCAGAACTGGAATTATATGACTACGAACAGAATAGAAAATTTATAACATGAACAGAAACGGAAAATTTTTTTTCACGAACAGAATTTAAAATTTTTAAAATAAACAGAAACAAAAAATCTGTTCACGAAGGAATTGAAAAATTGTAACGAGAAGTTGTATGAACAGAATATACGAACAACAAACGGTCGACTTAAAGGAACGGCAATCCGATATTTGATAGAAAAACACAACGAACAGCACATAAGAGTATACGAACAGAACCGAAAGAAATTCGTCTTAAGATTGTTGTTAGGTATTGTAGTTCGGCTAAGTTCGTATACGAGAAATTAAAAACAAACGCGAAGAAAACAAACCTGAAAGCAGCACAACCAAATAAGCAAAATGTTGATCCGAGACCGAACCTCACGAACAGACATGTTTGTTCGTCAAAAAATAAATAAATAAATAAATTCTAAACAATGTGTCTGTTCGAAAAATAAAAAATAAAAAACCGATAGAGCGTGGACCCGGAACCGAACCGACGGCGGCGGCAGCACGCGCGGGGGGTGGACCGACCTAGCTTGACGTAGGTCTTCTCTCTTCCACAAAAGTGGGGTACCCCTTGGGGCCCAAACCCATTTGTGAGGCTCAACTATTTGAATCCATTTCCCATCACCTCTTCTCCTATGTGGGACACTTTCAACCACACACTTCTCATTCAATTCTATGGGATTTTGGTGCCAAAATTCCAACAGTGGTCCTGCGTTTTCTACAGCGACTATTAAACTCGTCTTGCGTGCATTTTGAGTTTCTGGTCCGTGGATCCAAATCTCATGCATTCGATCTGTAAGGACTAGGACAAAATGAATCTCCTATTAGGTTTCGATGTAACGCTGCTCGCTTCTCTTGTAGTTGAGAAACCACTGGGTCAGAGGCTTCATGACAGTGAGTGCATGATGCTGAAGAAGAAGAAAATGGACTAGCTACTAGCGTGAATTTTCCTAGACACTGACATTTTATTTGACAAATTATGAGAAGACTTCACGCAATATCCAACATACAGAGATATAGATGCCTTATTGACATCGATTTCACGTGTTTTGACTTGTCTACTGGTATGATACGATAGACGACAAGTCGGTGGCGTTTAAGTTTTCGCAAATGTCTCGATACATACCAAGTGATTTGGCATATTGTTATCAAAGACCGTCACTATTCAAGCCCGTCAATTTAATGATCATGTCCAGCAAATTCAAAGAAACGTAGCTGTTTTCAACAAGTGGGTTGAGTAAGCTGTGGGGTTTCCTCACGCGTTCTTACCATAAAGACATCGTCGCAAAGCAACAGCCGCCGCTAAAGAGTATTAACGCACGCAAGAACAAGGCCTGGTCGTCGTGGAGATCCAAGGCCATTGTGAATGAAGCACGAAACTTGAAAAAGAACATGGCTCGAGCCCAAATAAGTAAATGAATTGAACTGCGAGGGAGCCTACCTGATTGTTTTTCTTCCTAATAACTGATATTAATTGGATGATTCAATTTATTGTATTGAGATTGTAATACTTACATAAGTCACCTATTAATGTTTCGAAGATGTGGTATGATATAATCCTAAGGAAATGAATTGTCCTAATTATATATCCATTGTTCTGGGAGGCAAGCATCTGAGCTGATTTAATTTGAGAGAAGGAGGACATCAATGTCTGACTACACTCTCAAGCATCTTAGAGAGTTCGATTAATTTCATCATATTTGTTAGGATATTTAAATATTAAATCATGTCTAATGGTTGAAACTTTTTGAATAGTTAGCAATTGTCCCACAAAATCTCGAATTGTATCAGAGTAGGAAATCCCGTGTTCAGATCTTTTTTAAGGTCTCTACTTTCCTCCCCCAAATTTAATAATTGGAAAAGTGTCACGTAGATTCATTTTGTAGATGACGTTGATAACCCAAAAGCTCAAGTTAATAGGTGGAGGTGCACATTCATTTCGTGGATGACGTCGATAAGAAAGTCGAACCCAAAAGCTTTAGTTAATGGGCAAAGGGAGACCATGTATAATAAAGAGCACATAAACTCATAGTCAAATGATGTGGGATATTTCAACAACCCCTCTCATTTGCAAGCTAGATTATAATGATTAAGTTGCTTAAACAATTAGATGAGTGATTCGTTTTTTTTTTTGGGTCAAAAAATGATTGGTTTATCATTCAAATATTCTAACACTCTCTTGTGGCCTGAGACTATAGTGTGAAAATAAAGATTTGAACTCAAGAGCTACTATTTTGATAAGTGGAAGGCGACCATGTGTATATAAAGAGCATGTAAACCTATGGTCAAGCGACGTGAAATATTTCAACAGAAGTGGTGGATAAGAATAATCACCATATAGAGAAAGGTTAAGGAACATGTGTTTTGACTAACGTGTAATCAACATTGATTTGAATTTTACTACGCTCTCAAAGGGAAAATTACCCATTCCTAAATTTATTGTAATTGTGCCAATTCAGTCATAAACTTTTTTTTTGCTAATTGATTCCTAAACATTTTGCATTTATGCAAATTGAGTCTATCTAGTCAATTTTGGAGGGAAATTGTTAATATGGACGCTGGCTATCCTACCTGGTGCGGCCAGCACTACCATAGACATTTTAAAATAATATTTTAATAATTTTCAAATTTTTATTTTTTTCTTTTATTTTTCTTTTATTTTATTTCTCTTCCTTTTTTTTTTCTTCCCTTCTTCCTTTAGTTGTTTGTTGGACCTTGGCGACCGGGCAAAGGTGAGTGTTGGTGAGGGCAAGCCTTGCTTGCCCCTAGCAAGGCTTGACCTCATTGTCTCTAGGCGAGATCGAGCTCCGCGGTCCTCACCTCTAGTCGAATGCGAAGGTCCGGTGACCAGCTAGAGGAAGAAGGGAAGAAAAAATAAAGAAAGAGAAAGAAAAGAAAAGAAAAAATGAAAAAGAAAATAAAAATAAGTAAATAAAAATTCAAAAAATTATTAAAATATTATTTTAAAATATTCATGTCAGTACTGGTTGCACCACATAGGATGGCTGGTATTAGCAATTTTTGGCCAAAATTAGCTTGATGAACTGATTTGACATAAATACAAAAAGTTTAGGACTCGATTGGGCAAAAAAAAATGATTTAAGACTGTCGCGACCTAAAAAAATCGAGTTTTCCGATCTTAGGCTAATGGATTACTAGATCAATTAAATTAACTAACCTAGCTCGAGTTCTCCCAAACTCTACCAATTCACAATTTAGGTCCAATTATGAGCATGCAAATATTTTCTACGGGAGTCGCCACTAATCATTTAAGGTAGGTTGATTAGAAACCTAAATAAAATAGTGGGAGTACTATTTTATTCCTGCAAACCAGAAATTATAGATCCGGGGACTTGATTACGCTAGATTACCCTAATGCTCTTTCGGTACCAATTTCAAGAAAAATACTCAATTTGACGATTTTGATAAATCCTGACTTAGAGTTCAAAGGTGTAGAAATTTTTTGATTTTTACTTATTTAAATGAAAGCTAACCTATATGTAATGACGTGCAAAAATTGACATGCGATTAATGCAACATAACATGCAAATTATATGTCATGCGATGACGTGACCTATTTTTAATGATGGACATATTATTTTTTTTGTATTTTTTTAATGAAATTCGGAATTAAAAATACCAATTATATAAACATGCAATTTTAAACTAAAGAAATTAACCTATTCTAGAGCAATCTTTTTGGTTTTTTTTTATGAAATTTTTTTATTTTCAAATTTGAATTCAAATTGCAAATTTCTTAGTAAAAAAAATATAACCGCTAAATCTTTCGAATTAAGTTTCGATCTGAAGGCTGACAGATCGATCCTAAAATTTGAAATATCCGCTATGGAAATAACTCTATCTAAAGCCTGATAGATAAATTTATTTCCATGTGTGCGGTTGCGGATTAGGAAATTTTCCTAATCGATCACATCTTAAGAAAATTTTGATATCTTAAATATCTTGGATATATTCAAAAGATTTTGAAAATTCTAAATTCTATCCAAATTTGATAAGTAATAGATATTCAAGATTTCAAAAAAGGAAATAAATCCTAATTGAAATAATGCTTACTATTCAAATATGCAAAGTTAGATATAAATAAGCACGAATTAAACAACAAAATATTCAAACCAAATCAAGATAAGATATTTACCTGATTTGCAGATTTCTTTCCAAATTTGAATTTGCAGCGGATCGAGATTGCGGATCGGAATGGTGACCGGCGATGCGTCGGGAGTGGCGTTGTTCCTCGTGGTGGTGGTCGTGTACCGCGATAGATATCTCAGCGGAGATAGCAACAAACACCAAAGTAGAGGTGAGCCTATGCACAGTAACAATCACTTGTCCTTTCTCAATCTCCACTTCCTGTTTGCTCTTCAAGACTCCACCGACAGATTGCTCCTTTTTTGTATATTCTCTATACGAATGTGTTGGAAATTGTTTGGACCGCCTGGGAAACTTTGAAAAATTCAGCAAAGGATCGTCAAAGGGTATCGAAAACAGTATAGGGACTCGCTGTGGAGTAAACTTCGACTGAAATTTCGTGGATGAGCGACAAGGACGCTGCTCGCGGTTGGCTCGTCAGTGGGAATTCGCTGTGTGTCGCCTGAAGCCCGTGTGGTCATTGACGGAGCGGCGAGGCAGATAAAGAGACTCTAGACGCAGCGGCGCAACTCCAACAACATGAAGTCTGGTGCTCGCTAGCATATGCGAAACGCAACGGCGGGGGCTTTAACAGGGCGCGCGCGCTTGCAGCGACGGGTGGTGCAGCGGCAGGCGGTGGCGGCGTGGCACGTGCGGCCGTCTTCTCCTCTCACTCTCAATCTCACGTGTGTTTCTCACTCTTCCTAAAAATTTTGATATTTGACAATTATGAGAGTCCCTCCCCCAGATTATGAGACATAAACATGTATTTATAATGTAAACCTAGGTTAATTAGTCGGGCTTTCTAGTCCTAATGGGCTTAGACTTGGGCTTAGACTTTAATTATCATTTAATTCCAAGTGGGCTGAATTAATGTGGGCTTTTATTTAATTAAGCTTGATGGGCTAATGTAAGCTCAAATTAAGACAACAAAGCCCTTTTTACGTGTGATTTTCGGCCCTTGTCTTCCAAGTGAACCGAGTCTCGTTCGGTACCCGAGCTCGATTTACGTGATGAATTTTAAGCTTGCTTGCCACCGCCGATCCGATGCGGAATGCAATTAATCTATATGAACCTAAATTATATGCTATGTAATTTTAATATTTTTGTTTAGGGGTTAAAATGTAATCCCTAATTTTCTATGCAATTAACACTAAATGATGCGCCAAAATTTAGGTGTCAATAGTTGCTCTTCTTTGAGTGGAGGCTCGCATAGGTTTCGCTCAAAGACTGAGACCTAAATTTAAACTATGCAAAATGATGAATGATTTTTTTTTAATGTAATGATGCATGATATGCAAATAATAAGGAACGTATGCTAAGACTTCTCACTTCGTGTGGAGCGATGAAAGAGCCTTACATATGGATAGCACAAAAAGTGCCCCAGTGAGGGAAAGCTTTATAATGCTTTGAATTCCCTCGATCTCCAAACTTCTAGTCCACTGGATGTAACGTTCTTAAGATACAGGATTATTTATCTGTTACCTGTGCTTTCCTATAGATGTGAAATAGTGCATGATATGAAGAAAGAATGAGGACGTGTTGTCTATACTACTGAGCAATGATGAAAAGGATCATGTCACCTCTTCCATTGGGTGAGCATGAGTTTGGTTGTGCCACCTATTCCACTGAGTGAGCACAGGATGAAAAATTATGCTGCCTGTACTACTGGGCAAACATAAAAATGGGGTGTGTTGTCTATTCCACTGGACAACACAAAATGAGAAACTATGCCGCCTGTTCTACTGGGCAAATATGAAAATGGGATGTGTTGTCTATTTCACTAGACAACACGGAATAAGAAACTATGCCGTCTGTTCTACTGGGCAAACATTAAATGGGGTGTGTTGTCTAATCCACTGGACAACACAAAGAGATATGTCACCTGTTCCACTCGGTCAACATATGAGAGAGATCATATCTCCTATTCCAAAGAGAGAAACAATGAAGAATAATTAGCAGATGTACCTGAATTCACTTACCTTATAGGAGTAGTAAAGTAAATCGAGGCATGATTCTGATTCTGTACCATTTGACAATCACTTGGGCTTTGTTCCAAAGATGTTGCTTGATGAACGTTGATGGACTTCAGTGACCTTCCTCATAGGCGTGTCACGGGGGAATCTTTTGGATATCGTCTTGGACACTTAACAATTGGGTGAACTGAATGCTCATGGGTTCTTTAACAAAGTACCTGGATATCATCAGAGGTACCTGAAAAGGCTTGATCAATAGATGCCTGGATATTGCTAGAGGCATCTAGAGATGATCAAATATAGGACATGACAATTGCTCGAATAGGTTAGAGATACCTGGATAGTCACAAACATCCAAGGGATAGAGATATACTTACCTGGTGATATCTCTGACTCTTGAGGGCGTGTCTCTTGCTAGACACGGTTATAGACAATAAGTAATATGCATTCATGGGCAATCAAGGACGCATATATTCATACATTATAAATTCGACTGGTTTTCATGCATGACGATTTTATCGAGTCGGTATTATAAAATTTCACTGGGGAGAATCATGACAAGACAATCCGGATTCACAAGCAGATATCTTGAAAATGTCGAATGAGGGACTTCCGGTCCGGAAGGGCTTTCTCTCATCCTCATCGAAAAGTGGCTATTTTATGGGAATCACTCTATCTTACATTCATCATGTGGACAAGGGTCCGAGTATTCTCGCAAACGGTATGACCTTACCAATCTGAGATGTCTTTGTCAGGACTATAACATGGGCTTGGTCAATAGCTTAGCAAAAGGGACTCTTCGAGTCAAGGCTATTGAAAGAAAATACTCTGCAATTGTCTCAGGGTTTACAAATCAAGAACCCTACAAAATGAGATAGAAGTGGACTTGCTCGCACTTCTTCGAGCTAAACTTATAAACATCTGAAACTCTACATTAGTTCAAGTGCCATAATCTGAAGAGACTTTGCAAGGGACGTAATGTAGGCTAGGCTCATAGGTTGAGAAATGAATGGATCATTAGGCTCAAAATGTGTATAATTGGGGCGAATAAATTGGTGATCATCTTGGCATTATCACTAGTCTTCTTCTTTACCAGGGATTGTCTTCTCGGTAGATGCTCCAGTGGTTTCGAGAATTCGTCACTTGATTCCTTTGAGACTTGTAGAACTACTGCTCCACTGGGATTCATGACTTTGACATGCCATATCTTGACATTTTTCTCTAAAGATCTCCCCCCCATTTTTTTTGGCATTGGCCTTACTTTTACCAAGCACACTGTTTTTTCTTGCCCTTCCTTTTTTTTTTTGACTTTTGACACACACTGTCTACAATGCATATATCGGCCAACCACACTTTGGCTTGTTTTTACCAAATTACTCGACATTTGGACTCTCAGGGGTCTTCATCTTTTATCAGCGCTCCGAATATGCTGCTTGAACAATGATGACTGTTGCCTTGCCTCAATATGGGGGATGATCACTAACTGGGTTCATATGAAATAAAATTGTAGGCTCAATTGAGCTTAGCAAAGGATAAAATGTGTATAGGATAGAGAAAGAAATGCTCTTCATCATCCTAAGGCACTTGAACTTCGCGTGAATTCATCTGAAAAAGCAACACTCGAAGATTGATGCAAGTGAGAGCAAGACAATCTCTATTCATTTTTCACCTTATAATGTTGACTTACCTCCAGTTTGCCCCAATGTGGGGTGGTTCTTGACAGGGGTAATTTGAAAGGATTTCTCCAAGCGTTTAGGCTCAAAGTGGTGAAATGATGGACAACTTATAGTGTTTAAGGTAGAGGAACGAAATGCCTCTTGTCATCTCGGTCGCCGTACCTTTTGCGAGATAACTCTTTACCTTGCAGACATGGAATTTTTCCACTCAACTCACTGAGGATTAGTGCATGAGACTGTGTATAGGATAGGGCTTACCTTTCATCATCCCAATGTATCTCATTCAACACATTCGATTCATTCTACATGAGTTATAAGATTGTCCTTTTGAAGTCGATGATGCAGACCGACAAAATAACCATGCAGAATTTAAAGCCAAAGCAAACATCTTAACTTGAAATTGATTGAAACCATTTATTCATCAGTGAAATGTTCGCAATTCAGAATTTGAAAACTTTTGCTATAAAATATTAGATTTTATCAAGGATAATACATCTTCACAGTATCAGAATTAACAAGAGTGAAAACTCACAACCATCCACTTCTATCAGAACCAAGGCACCTCCAGAAAGCACCTTTTTTAACCACATATGGACCGATGTAGTTTGGGGCGAATTTGCCTCCGGGAACAGGAAAGATCGGGAGTACATTCCTCAGGACTAGATCATTTACCTTGAAGTGTCATTGACGCACTTTTTGGTTGAAAGACTTACCTACTCATGCGGCAATTGGATCGGGCATTTCGTCTCACTCTCAGGGGGATTTGCCCTTCTCTTCACTTCTCTGGGTTCTCCGGAATCACTCAGGTTAATGATGACAGTTTAGTCTGATGTGAGGACTTTGGGCCTTTCATGCTGCTTTAGATCACGCTGAATGTCTGAGGAATTATTGAGTTAGTTGGTGTCATTGGGATCAAGCTCGGTTGCACATAATTCATCAGATTGGATAGTTCCTATACCTTCACGTGTCACAAGATTGTCCCTGAAATATAAAATAAGGGATTCAGAAGGACAAACAGGGGTAAACATTGCATTTTTTTTCTAAATTTTTCTCTTTTTTTAATTTTTTTTGAATTTTTTTTCAAAAAGGTTTTAACACGAGGGAGCATGAAGAAACCCATGCCTCAGAATTCTCCTTGGACTATATTTTTCTTTTATCGGTTGGATATCATCACCGGGCTGGTTTGATGTACCTCAACATGCCCTAAAAAATGAAAATAATTTGTAATTTCATTGATTATCACCGAATGAATTATATTTATTGGAATGGAAACTGGGACAATAAAGTTATAGGAATGAAAAATCCTAAAAGGCAGCTCCCGAGACGGGGCAAGTCCTAGAAAGCAATAGAAATTCCCACGCAGGGGAGTGTGCGAAAAAAGTAAAGGTGTTACTCTCGCGGGCCAGTGCCCATTTCAGCCAACAGTCCTTCCTCGATAGCTCCAATGAGCATGTTATTGAACAGAGCAGTGATTCCTCTATCTCATTATCAGGATCTTCTGTCACTGGAGGTGTTAGATCACCCATACCTCCCCATCTATCAGGGACGATATCACGCGGGTTAATATAGAAGCTCGGGGGAGCCGAATATTTTACGTAGTAGTCGAACTTGCCGCTCGGTTGCCCCAGGGTGTCGATCACCTCCTTCTCTTCATGTATCATTCTTGCAGGACTCGGGGATGTGGTCTGGATGTTTGGAACTATGAGAAGATCATCTCGGCCTTGGTAGAGACACGAAGCACGAAATGTTGATGCCCCAGTATCTAAAAGGTCTTGAATCTTGTGCTTTAGATCAACGTCGTATGACCATGGAACCATCTTGTTACTTTCATAAGCGTAGGGCTGAGGTGATGCCAGGACCAATACTTCCGAAGCATTGGGTATAATGATCCCGAGGTCATCGTCAGAGGCGTCCTCGAGAGGAGGCATGTCAGGATCCAACTTAACTTGTTCATCGGTCATCCTTACGAGTTCTTCATTCCAGTCAATGATGACTTGAGATATAGTGGCCACTACCCTGAATTCATCTACTGTCCCAATCATTTCCTCTCTTACCAACTCATCCACTTTCTTTTCTATTTCATCGAATGATACCACTTCGACAGTCGAAACATAACCAGCTCGTACTAAAGCATCGAGTATATCCTCAAAAGGGACCCTGAAGCCTTGAACCTGCTTGGCTCCCGGGCCAAGGATAACATTTGCACTGCTCGAATGATCAGGGAGTGGATTGTTCGGCACATTGGGCTTATCGGCTGGCTGTAGCGCAAACGCTCCAGTGTCGAGTAGATCCTGCACTCGATGTTTGAGCACTTGGCAATCATCTGTTGAATGCTCTACCTCACCTCTATGGTAATTGCATTTCTTTGGCGGATCATACCTTATAAAGCCAGCAGTGTAAGATCTTTGTGGCTCTGAATTTAGCAGGTTCTTTTTCCTTAGCACCGTCAGTACCTGAGATAACGTCCTAGGAAGTGGAGTAAACTGGTGAGGTTTGCGTTGCTGGCGGGGGTCCTGCTGGCCTTGTCGCCCATAAGAGGTTGTCTGTTGAGTGCTAAATTGTAGCTTCGGGGCCTAAGCTAGCGTCTTCTGTATTGTTGACACCTAAATTTTAGCGACCATTTAGTATAATTTGCATAGAAAATTAGGGATTAAAATTTTTTAACCCCTAAACAAAAAATATTTTAAATTGCATAACATATAGTTTAAATTCATTTTAGATTAATTGCATTTTGCATCGGACCGGCGGTGAATGAACGAGCTTAAATTTCATCGAATGGGACTCGGCTCGCTTGGAATGCAAGGGCCGGGAATTACAAGTCAAACGGGCTCGGTCGTTTTAATTTGAACTTAATTCAGCCCATTCTCATTAATTAATTCAGCCCATTTAAATTAAAGCCCAAGCCTAAGCCCATTAGGACTAGAAAGCCCATCTAATTGACCTAGATTAATACTATATATACATTATTAGGTCAGAATTTTAGGGGGGGGCCATAATTTTCAGATCAGAATTTTGAGAGTGTGAGAGTGAGAAAGAGAGAGAGAGAAAGAAGTCGCGCGCCACGCCCGCCGCGCGCCCCGCCTGCCGCGCGCCACGCCCGCCGCCGCCGCCGCCCTGCCGTGCCTGCTGCACGCCCCGCCTGCCGCGCGCCCCGCCTGCCGCGCGCCACGCCTGCCGCGCCTGCCGCCCGTCGCCGCGCCCCGCCGCGCCTGCTGCCCGTCGCCGCGCCCTGCCGCCGTCGCCTGCCGCCCGTCGCCGCGCCCTGCCGCCGTGCCTGCTGCCCGTCGCCGCGCCCTGCCGCCGTCCCTGCCGCGCGACACAGCCGCGCCTGCCGCGCCTGCCGCCCGTCGCCGCGCCCCGCCGCGCCTGCTGCCCGTCGCCGCGCCCTGCTGCCGTCCCTGCCGCGCGCTCGCCAGCTGCCGCACGCCGAGCTCCGACGCCGCTGCTGCCGTCCCTGCCGCGCCCGCTGCCGCGCGCTCGCCAGCTGCCGAACGCCGAGCCCCGACGCTGCTGCTGCCGTCCCCGCCGGAGCCGTCGCACGCCGACGCTGTCTTGCTGCCCTCCGACGCCGTTCCCTACAGCCGTCCCTGCCGCCGCCGGAGTCATCGCACGCCGACGCCGCCTGCTGCTGCTCCTCCCGCCGTGCACCACCGCCGCTGTCCGGACGGTCACACCGTTGCCACGCCGTCGTCCCGACACCGCGCCGCCGAATCCGCTGTTCGCCGCTCATCCCGATTCGCAAGTTCGAATTTGGAAATTATCTGCAAATTAGGTAAGTGAATGTTATCCAATATTTTCAGAATATTTTGTTTCTTAATTTTTGGATGTTTGAATATTCTGTGAATATTGTGTGGATTGCTAGATGATTCTCGGATAATGTTTGCCTTGTTCGCAATATTTGAAAATATTTAAAATTAGGAAATTTTCCTAATTCAGCAACGTATCTGGACAACTATCCGACCTTATCCCTAAGGTATGATACGTGGCGATACGGAAAATCATTATCCTACCCATAATCACTTGGGTACGATAATGAATTTTATCTGCTTTTCAAATTTGAATGATCGATTTTCCGTCAATATCTATAACCCTATAGATATGACCGATAGTTCGATTCTTGTGCCTAATCCGAGTTTGAAACGAATTTTGCGGATTGCGTTGCCGTTTTAAATGTGGATGCTATCTCTGTTTAAATTGCTTTTCCTTTTCAAACAAAAAAGAAAATTCAAAAAATATCAGTTAGGATTTTAATTTGAGTTTTGCATGTTTAGGGAATCCTAAATATATCTAGACGGTAGAGTAATTATTTAATTTAAATTAGGACTTGAGATAATCTATTTCCTAGTTTAAACTAAGTAATATTCTAATCTTAATAGATTATTTAGGTTATTTTTTTAATTCCGAATTTTCATGAAAATCCCAAAAAAGAATGAATTGTTTTATGGTGAATTAGGATAGATTGCATTCTTAATTTAAGTAATTTATTATTTCGAATTTTAACAAAAATCCCAAAAATAAGTCATGTTAGGATATGTTAAGTCATCATAGGTTGCACGTTAATTTAGGCATATTTTTATTCCGAATTTTATTAGAAAATATCAAAAAATAAATCATTTGCCCGTCATCAGAATTAGGTCACGTCGTCGCATGACATATAGTTTGTATGCTAGGTCTTGCATGTCATTTATTGCACGTCATTGCATGTAGACTAGGTTTCATTTAAATAAGTGAAAATCCAAAAATTGAGTGAACTGCTTGTTAATTAGAAATCATATTAGGATGTTTGATGTGATTTTCTAGCTAACCATGCAGATGCTTACGTTGCTTCGAGGTAAGTAATTCTCCCAATCTTGCAATTTATTTAATGTTTTGATTATTGGGTGTTACTTTGGTGGTTTGCGCACCCGCATGAACACCTCACATGTTAGTGACTAAGTTGAAATGGATCCAGATTGCTTGCCAAAATATTTTTGAAAAGAAAAGGTACCGAAAGGGCGTTAGACTAGATCTAGCGTAATCAAGTCCCCGAGCTTAGAATCTCTGGTTCGTAGAAATAAAACATATCTCCCTATGTTTTATTTAGGTTTCTAATCGACCTACCACAAATAGATTAGTGACGACTCTGAGCATGAAAACTTTTGCATGTTAAAAACTTAAACCTAAGTTGCGAATTGGCAGGGCTTGGGAGGGCCCGAATTAGGCTTAGTCTTAATAATCCATTAGCCTAAGAGGAAATTTTAGGTCGCGACATGTATATAAGTCATGTTGACTTCGGGGACATGCTCTTTGTCCTTCTTACTAGTAAATCTCTTGCCCGATGAACCTGACTCACTGTACCATCCTTTCTTGAGCCCGGACTCAATCTCCTCACCCATGGCTATCAGCTGGCTAAAAGATTGGGTGGCCGTCACTAACATTCGTGAACGAACCGGCTGCGATAGAGTGGACACGAACAACTTCATTAAGTTACGTTCTAAGGGTTCAGGCATGATCTGTCCCACCATGTTCTTCCAGCAAGTAGCATACTCCTTTAGAGTCTCGCCCTTTTTCTGCTCAGCTCTCTCCAGGTCTTCCCTTGTAATGGTGACATCGAGATTAAACTTGAAGTGCTTGACGAAAAGGTTTGCCACCTCTTCTCACGAGTCTTTCTGGTTGATCTGGTGGCTGGTATACCATCTCATTGTAGCATCCTTCAAGCTTGCTTGGAAGGTTTGGATCATTAGAGGTCCGTTAGAAATATATCTATTCATGAGCCCCTGGTACATCTCGATGTGCTAAATTGGGTTTGAGGTGCCGTCATACTTCTCGAAGGCTGGCATCTTGAATTTATCGGGCACTTGGACCAGGGCAAAAATAGACAGATCAACAGGCGGAACACTTTGGGTTCCCTCCACTTCACGTAACCTCTGGTCGAGCTTAGCTAGCAACTTGGCATTCTCATCATTAGGGGGTGAATGAAGAACAGGGGCCGCCGGAGACGCACTAGTATCAATCAAAATGGCATCATCCAATTAAAAAGTTAGATTAGTATTTACTGCAGGAGTTTTGTTGAGGCAGAGGCCTTAACGGGTTGAAGGTGGAATCTCCGATTGAGAGGAAACATTGATCTGCTGTTGCTTGGCCATGATATCACTCATCATTTTGGATATGGCAACCGCGATCTGCTCATTGATTGTATTCATGTGTTTTTTTAACTTTTCGTCAATCATGGCTGCAATCTTGGCTTGATTGGCCATCCTTCTTTTGGTCACCGATCGAGTATTATGAGGATGAAGGGGATCCGTTGCAAATTACCTGCAAAAAATAACGGTGGAATGAATACAACAAGTAAGAATAACGAGTCGGTCCATGACATCCCCTAGACCCTCAAGATGAAATTTCTTTCAAAAGACCGATTCGTCCAGTAAATCCCGAAATTCCAAATTGCTTCATTCAATAAAAACTTGGACTAATTCCAAAATTTACAAATTATAGCTTAACGTTTTTCATTGAATTGCTCAAAATGGAAAATGTCTCAAAAGAATTCTTATAAAAATTGTTCAGAAACGACATCTATTACCAGAAAACGTTAATAGTAAGCTAACATTTCCTCCTAAAAAAAAGAAAAACTCTCTAAACCAAACAAGAAATCAGACGGTCTTCCTCTTTTTAGAGGCCACGTGATCTATAGATGAATGGGCCTTCAAGGCATGCCATAATCGTGCATTCTCTTTAGCCAGAGCATCTGCCTTATCCTAGGCCTTCATCGCCTTTTCTTCGCTGATTTTGATTTGAGTCTGAAGGGTATGCCGTACTATCATGATCGGGATCTTCGGGAGTATCTCAGTAGGGATGGTATGATACTGAATATATCGGGCCGTGGCAAAGTGACTCTTCATCCTTCCGGTGGGCTCATCCACAGGCCAAATCAGCTTCTGAGTGGAACAATTCTGCCAAGTCTCAGAATGACGCCTAAGCTCGACTCTGTAGGACTCGCCCTTCTCGAACTGGACTTGAAATTCATTGGGCCTGAGAGGAGGTGGGATATCCTGCAAAACTCGGAATTGACGTGTAACTCGAAGGGGTTGATAGCAGGTTACCCCATAAATGCCCATCAAAGGTACATGCTTATGATCGCCATGGTATAGTCGAGCCTCAACCTCCCGAAACCATACAGTTTGCCAAAGGAAAATCTTAAAACTTGGATCTTTGAACAGATTGATCCATTGTGTATAGTGCAAACTCTTAGTTTGATTTTGTATTTGTTTGAACCTTAAAATAGGGTTATCAGTCATGCCTATTTCAAATACAGTCATATCTTCCCCAAATTGAGAAAAGTATGAGAAAAGCCAGATTTGTAAAAGCTCAATCGGGGCTCGAAAAGTTCTATCTTTTCCTTTCTTGAATCGTGTCAGAGATATGAAAGCTTCTGCCAAAATTGTGTTTATAAAACTAATTCCACCACATATTTGTTTTACCGTCCAAGCTATCACCGGATCAATAGCATTTTGACGGAATAGAAAAATGATGAGTCCAAAAAAAGCTAAGATAAAAATTTTAGATCTTATGAGGACGGAGTTATTTTCGAAACATTCAATAAGAAAAGATAATGGGCATGTTTGACAATTACCCTTTAGCACTTTTTCAATTTCTTTTTTGGTCAAATTCAAAAATTCAGCAAGCACTACCACAGGATCTACCTTAATGGGTGGTTCGACTATATCCAACTCAATCGATTTCACAATTGCAATATTGTATTCTTCCAGAGTCGGTGTGAGCTCAAACTTACCTCCCAACACAAATGTGGTTGTCTCGGGGCACCAAAAATGAGCGAGTGCCTGCATAATCCCGCTCTGAACATCTATGTCTAGGATTGGCAGTATGAATCCAATGCGTTTGAGAACGTACTGCTGACCATCTGGCTTCAACTGGCTCCATAACTTCTTGAGCTCCAGCTTCGGAGTAGGCACGAAACGGATATCGAGGCGACCCATTCTTATATAGACCACGTGCCAAATGACTCAACCTAAATCATGGACCGACTCAAAATAAGATGAAGAAAACTAAAGATAAAGCTTGAGAAATTACCGTCTTTAGGGAGAAAATGTCAATCACAGAGACATGCACATGAATCGTGAGTTTAAATCTTAATCTATCTATCCTAATAGCTTTTGCAAAGTGAAATGATGAACGGAACGACACGTCGCAGCCTCGCGTACAATCATCATGACTAGTCGCAGCCTCGCATACAATAGTCATGACTAGTCGGATCCAATCACTTCGGCTTGGTTCGGCCGACAAGGGCAACCTCCATGCGTTGTAGCCTCACGTGCATGAGGACGACTCTTGAGCCATTTTTTGAAAAAATTTTCAGGATTCAAATGGGATAACCTTTAGCGAAGCCTTACCGCCAAGGTTAAAGAACCATCTAAATACCATCTTAAAACTATGGGTGTGACCCAGGTCCGATCACAGGTTGTGTGTTGACACCTAAATTTTAGCAACCATTTAGTGTAATTTGCATAGAAAATTAGGGATTAAATTTTTAACCCCTAAACAAAAAAATATTTAAATTGCATAACATATAGTTTAAATTCATTTTAGATTAATTGCATTTTGCATCGGACTGGCGGTGACGAACGAGCTTAAATTTCATTGAATGGTACTCGGCTCGCTTGTAACGCAAGGGCCGGGAATTACAAGTCAAACGGGCTCGGTCGTTTTAATTTGAACTTAATTCAGCCCATTATCATTAATTAATTCAACCCATTAATTCAGCCCATTTAAATTAAAGCCCAAGCCTAAGCCCATTAGGACTAGAGAGCCCATCTAATTGACCTAGATTAGGGTTATATATACTTCATTAGGTCAGAATTTTAATGGGAGACACACAATTTTCAGATCAGAATTTTTAGAGAGTTGAGAAAGAGAGAGAGAGAGAGAGAGAGAGAGAGAGAGAGAGAGAGTCGGTCGCGCACGCGCACGCGCTCGCCTCACAGCTGCGTGCCTCGCGACCGTACCATGCGGACCGCTGTTGCTGCTGTTTCGCGACATCGCCTGTGCTTACGCCGTGCTTGCCGCCGCCGCTGCTGCCCGACGTCCACTACCACGCCGATCCAGTGACATCCGTGAGTTGCCGCTGCTGTGTCCAGGCCTCTCTGCAGCCGTGTCTCACAGCCATCAGCGTACTTGGCTGCCCCACAGATTCCTTGTCGATCCAAATCAGCCCAGTTTTGGTTCTTGACGACATCAACGAGTCTGTACGTGAAGAACCTAAAAGGAAAACACAGCACAAATCTAAAAGGAGTCCAAAGTCAAAGAAGTGGTCTTGCAAAAAGGCCTACGTCATCAATTCCAGTGAGCTTGGCAACGTGCAATTCAGCCACTTGCCTTAGTTCCTGGGGCGAAATCAAAATTTCCAACATCGGACCAGCAAACAACAAGCAATCGTCAACGCACTTAAGTCAATTCAGACGACTCCGGAGGCCCTCCATCGAACCCGGTTCGCTCTGCAGCAACTAGCACCGAGAGTACAACTGAGATGAACTCCAATCCGCGATCCTGACATCCTCCGAAGTTGCTGATTGACTGGGGGCACCACTGCACCCTCTGTCGGCCACCTCATCGCCGTCCCACGGTGGGCCTTCATCGTCGCCGCCTCTCATCGCCGGTCCGCCGTTCGCCGCTCGTCCCGATTCGCAATCCCGATCCGCGAGTCCAAATTTGGAAAGTAATCCGGAAATCAGGTGAGGATCTCTATCCGGTATATTTTTCAAAATATTTAGATTCCAGTTTGGATGTTTGAATATTCTGTGAATTTTGTGTGGATTGCTAGATATTTTAGGATAATGTTTGCCTTGTTCGTAATATTCAAAAATATTCAAAATTAGGAAACTTTCCTAATCAGCAACGTATCTGGACAACTATCCGACCTTATCCCTAAGGTATGATACGTGGCGATACGGAAATTCATTATCCTATCCATAATCACTTGAGTACGATAATGATTTTTATCTGCTTTCCAAATTTGGATGATCGACTTTCCATTAATATCTATAACCGTATAGATATGACCGATAGTTCGATTTTTGTGCCTAATCCGAGTTTGAAACGAATCTTGTGGATCGCGTGGCTGTTTTAAATGTGGATGATATTTCTGTTTAAATTGTCTTTCCTTTTCAAATAAAAAAGAAAATTCAAAAAAATATCAGTTAGGATTTGAATTTGAGTTTTGCATGTTTAGGAATCCTAAATATATCTAGACGACAGAGTAATTATTTAATTTAAATTAGGACTTGAGATAATCTATTTCCTAGTTTAAATTAAGTAATTTTCTAATCTTAATAGATTATTTAGGTTATTTTTTATTCCGAATTTTCATGAAAATCCCAAAAAAGAATGAATTGTTTTATGGTGGATTAGGATAGATTGCATTCTTAATTTAAGTAATTTATTATTTCGAATTTTAACAAAAATCCCAAAAATAAGTCATGTTAGGATATGTTAAGTCATCATAGGTTGCATGTTAATTTAGGCATATTTTTATTCCGAATTTTATTAGAAAATATCAAAAAAATAAATCATTTGCCCGTCATCAGAATTAGGTCACGTCGTCGCATGACATATAGTTTGTATGCTAGGTCTTGCATGTCATTTATTGCACGTCATTGCATGTAGACTAGGTTTCATTTAAATAAGTGAAAATCCAAAAATTGAGTGAATTCCTTGTTAATTAGAAATCATATTAGGTTGTTGATGTGATTTTCTAGCTAACAATGTAGATGCTTACGTTGCTTCGAGGTAAGTAATTCTTCCAACTTGCAATTTATTTAATGCTTTCTTGGGTGTTAAATTGGTGGTGTGCGCACCCGCATAAACACCTCACATGTTAGTGACTAAGTTAAAATGGATCCAAACTGCTTGCCAAAATATTTTTGAAAAGAAAAGGTACCGAAAGGGCGTTAGATTAGATCTAGCGTAATCAAGTCCCCGGGCTTAGAATCTCTGGTTCGTAGGGATAAAACATATCTCCCTATGTTTTATTTAGGTTTCTAATCGACCTACCACAAATTGATTAGTGGCGACTCCAAGCATGAAAACATTTGCATGTTAAAAACTTAAACCCAAAGTTGCGAATTGGTAGGGCTTGGGAGGGCTCGAGTTAGGTTTAGTCCTAATAATCCATTAGCCTGAGAAAGGAAATTTTTAGGTCGCGACAGCTTGGCGACTCCGCTGGGGACTAGTTAAAACTCTTAGTGGACTTAGGCCAGTTTTTCTTTTAAAAAAATACTTTTTGCTTGGCAGCGAGGATCCCAGGTACGTCCCTAACATTTTAGGTGTTAAATGTTTTTGTAGAATGGGAGGTATAAGGGGAGGCGTGATTGTTAACCCTTGTTTTGCAGGGAGGTGTTTGAATGAATGGTTTATTTTATGCACGAAGCGCTGTATGATATAACCTGTTGTGCATGCCTTGCATTTACACTACACCGCACACACTTCCCGCTGCCGGACCTGGGCGGCACAGGTTTAGGATGGTACTGAGAAAACGGACACCCCGACCACACCCGTGCGGTATGGGTCGCCTTTCTTGGTCCCGAAAGTTCTTTCATGGTGTCATTGAATACCTACCACGGTTGCACCCTTTGCAACCCGGGTCGGCTCTTTGACTAAGCCGGAGTCAGGGGAATCCCAGCCTAACCACCACCATGACTGGTTTAGCTCGGTAATCCTCATGTCTCCATTTTGCAAGCCAGAGTCTAGGTAGAAATCGAACCTTACGTTTCATGCGCATGTCTATGTGATTGCCATCATTCTACCGGGTGAAGTAAGATTTCTGAACCTTTATCTCGCAATTTATTTATGTTTCGTCTTTTTTTTTTTTTGGTCGATCCATGACATTAGGTCGGTCGCGAGTCTTGGTCTATACACTATGGGAGGGGCAGACATCCGGATTCTTGATGCTCCTAAGGACGAGCTCCGTGCCTGGTGGAATCTACTCAGTCCGACCAACCGCAAGCTAGTTGAGGGCCACATCGGGAGGTTGCTCCCCCTACTGGAGGTCAAAGTCCGTACCGGCCTCGTCCGAGCATTAGCGCACTTCTGGTGTCCCGCGACCTCTACCTTTATATTCGGTAAGCACGAGCTCACCCCGACATTGGAAGAATATAGCGTGCTCATTGGAAAATCATTGGAGTCGGATTTAGTCACACCACCTTTGGGAATTGATTCTACTTTAATGTTGGCCGAATTTCTGAATGTCGGAAAAGATGAATTGAGAAAAGTGTTAAAAGCAAATCGTGGCACATGTCCATTTTCATTCCTGAGTCAGTGTTTTGAAAAAGCCACATCTTTTCAAAAAGGCAGAATCTTTTTGCTAGCGTTTTTCGGGTTCGTGATTTTTCCTTACTATAAGAATGCATGTAATCCGTCAATCGCATGATTGGTCTAACAAGTCTATCTTGAAAAGAATTTTATCAACATCATTTTAGCCGAAACTTTCATTTCCCTCACTAAATTTAAGCAACATGTTGACAAAACTTTTCATGCCTCCCTCGAGCTTTTGCAAATCTGGTTTTTGTCTCACATAAAAGGGTGTGGCGATTTACTCACAATATCTGAGCTTAGTGATTCTAACCATCCCGTCTTGAGGTATAAAGAAAAACAAGGGGGTGCACCCGATTATCATTACTCTGAATGGATCATTTTCATGAAAAACGCTAGACCCCAAGGTTTCCAATGGCATGCTAATTGGTTCAAAGTTGAGGAAGCTCGGCTTACGTGTAACGGTATTGGGCCAGTTCCACTATTGGGTTTCACCGGCGCAATTGAATACTACCCCGCCAGAGTGTCTCGTCAGTATCAGATTCTCCAAGGGCTCCCTCCAGCGCTACAACCGGAACTCCTCCAAGTTGACTTCGCCGATGATGATAAAGACCACGAAGCGACCGTAGCTCAGCTCAATAAGATGTGGAGGAAATGCCGTGTGTTAAAGATAGCTCGGCCCGAAGGAGAACTAAAGGGAGAGCAGAAGTCCTATTTCGCGACAACCCAGTACATTCGTCGGCACAGAATCCCGCGGGATTTGCTCCCGAAGATACCCAAGGTGCCTCTCAAGTCCGCCAATCGCTCAGAGAACAATCGCCTCAAAAGGAAGGCCGAAGAAGCTGAAGAAAAGGCATCCAAGATAGCTCGAGCTTATGAGCAATTGAAGAAGGAAGTCGCCTCCCATATGTCTATAGATCAAGCTAAATAAAAAGCTCGAAGTTCTTTTCTCATTTCAGTTTCAGTTTTTAGAATTTGTTTAGGAATTGAGTCATTTGTCTTTATATTCAGTTCAATTTCAAGTTATTAATTGGTGTAAAAATTTTCGCCATTTCAATAAAGGGGTCTTTTCAATTCAAAGCGGTTAGACCAATGTCATGGATTGGCGTATGATTTTGCTTAACACTTATGTATGCCTGTTTCGTTCGAAATTAGGTAGCTACGGACCGATCACGATCGCCCATTCGTACACGGTCGAGAGCCAGAATGGCCGATCAAACCGACTTGCAAGAGCGTGTTATTGGTGTGGAAGACCAGATCAAGCAACTTGTCATCGCGATGCAACAAATGTCCGCTGAGATCAAAGCTCTCCGGTCGGTTCCCGTTTCGCCATCCCTCGAAGCATCAATCCCAAAGCAGAAAATCAGAAAAAGTGTCGATGTTGATAGAGATGACGATATTCCTGATTTAGAAGATGACCCCGTCCAGATCATCGTCAATAAGGACAAACCTGATGAACGGGTCAACAAACTTGAAGAAAGAGTGAAGCAGCTGGAAGGTTCGCAGGATTCGCCTTCGATCGATCTGTCCCTGTACTCACAGATCAAAATCCCAAAGAAGTTCAAAATGCCGGATTTCGACAAGTACAATGGCACCACATGTCCAAAAGCCCACCTACAGCTCTATCACGTACAAATGACTTCGTACGTTGATAACGAACTCCTGATGATCCATGCCTTTCAAGCAAGTTTGACGGGTCCTGCTTTGAGTTGGTATCTCATGAAGAAGATAAATGGCCTCAAAACTTGGAAAGAAGCCAGTGAAGCATTCTTGAAGCAGTACAGATTCATAACGGACATCATTCCTACCCGTGATGATCTCGAACGTGCTCAGATGAAAAAGACTGAGTCCTTCAAAGACTATGCTATCAGATGGAGGAATTTAGCTGCTCAGGTTGTTCCAGAACCCATAGACAGTGAGTTAAAGAGAATGTTCGTGAAAACTCTCCCGTTCGAATACCGTAATCGGATGGTTGCCATTCCGACTGACAACTTCAACCAACTCATCCCCATGGGCGAACAAATTGAGATAGGGCTGAAAGATGGATGGTTTGTCGAGCCGTCCTCCTCGACCAGAAGATTTGGCGCGAGAAAAGAGAAAGAACCGGCAGCTGAAGTGAATGTGGCTTATAACCAACCGAGCCGGCGGAATGCTAACTCCGCCCCAGCAATCCAAGTAGCAGAAGCTCAGCAACAAAACTCGGGTCGTCAACCTTTTCAGAGGAGGAACAACAGGAGGCAATTCACTCCCCTCCCCGGATCGTTGTCTCAAGTGTTGACAGTGCTCCAGAAGAAAGGTTTGCTTACTACTGAGCCAAAACGGCCCAATCCTGAGCGGTTCTATAACTTCGACCCGTCAAAGAAATGTGATTATCACATGGGTGAGCTGGGACACTCAACCGATGATTGCTATGCCCTCAGGCACCGAATCCAGAACCTCCTAGATACGAAGGCTTTCTCATTTCAGCCTGCTAAGCCGAATGTTCAGAACAACCCACTCCCTGATCACGCAGGCAATGTGAATGCCATATTTAGCTTCGATGCTGGTCGAATCAAGAATGTCAAGGCGTATACCACTGACATCTACGGTGAGTTAGTGAAAGCCGGTTGTTACCCGAGTAATGAGGACCTTCCCCTTGCCATCATGAGAGAAAGAATCTCAAGAATGGTAGAAGCTGGGATGGTCATTTATGCTGACCACACTGGCATCATTTCCACTATCTCTGAAGTGGTTATTAATTGGGAGGAGGAGTTTGCTTCGTTGAACACCGGGAGCGACGAGAGCGACCCTCTGCTTGAAGACATGCCTCCGCTTGAAGACGCGTCCGATAATGAGGAGATCATTGTAAGCACGCCTACAACTGATGAAGGGATAGTGATCGAGATACCTCAACCGTATGAGTACAGTGATAATAGGGCAGTTCCTTGGTCCTACAGTCTCGATGTCGACTTAGTCACCAGATCTGGGCATTCCTACGGCCAAGCTAATGCTCAACCTGCAAAACCTGTTACTGATGAAGAAGCCAAGGAATTTCTAGCTGTGATTAAGGCTAGCGAATACAACATAGTTGAACAATTGCGCAAGCTGCCCGCACAAATCTCTCTGCTTGAGTTACTCCAGACATCTGTCAAGCATCAGAAGGCCTTAATGAAGGTGTTAAGTGAAGTCCACGTGCCAGAGACGATCGATCATGACAAATTAGAGGAATTTGTGGGTTCTATACTCCTCAAGGACCTCATAGCCTTTTCAGATGAAGAGTTCCCTCTAGAAGGGAGGGGGCATACCAAAGCACTCTATATTTCTGTCAAATACAAGGCCTCACATGTAGCCCGGGTACTCATTGACAACGGATCAGCCTTGAACATCTGTCCTTTGGCAACTTTACACCGCCTTAAGGTAGATCCTTCTAGGATAAATTCTGCGAAGACTTCCGTACGAGCCTTTGACGGAACGAAGAAAGAAGTGATGGGAGAAATCTACCTTGACATACAGATAGGACCAACAATGTTCAATGTCCTATTTCAAGTTATGGACATTCCCACTGCATTCAATTTTCTGTTGGGACGTCCATGGATTCATATTGCCGGAGCTGTGCCATCCAGTCTACATCAGATGGTGAAGTTCGTCGTGGAGAGAAAGTTAATCACAGTTCACGGTGAAGAAGAGCACCCAATCTACCACGCAACGGCTATCCCCTATGTTGAGCCTGATTGCAAAATAGAATCGAGCTATCAGTCGCTCGAGCTTGTATCAACCATACATGCTTCTAGAGGATCGTCACCGCCTATTCCCGAGGTGTCAAATGCTGCAGTCATGGTTGGCAAAATAATGATGTCCCATGGCTTTACTCCAGGTGAAGGCCTTGGTAGGGATGGTCAAGGTATCCGCCAACCGGTAGAAGTTTCTCAGAGACCCCGCATTACTGGGTTGGGATACCTGGGGTCAAGTGAGTCAAATAATGGGGCACGTAGACGTGGACGTGGACGTGGTCGAGGTCGAGGTCGAGGAAATGGACAGGACAGATCGCGATCCGAAGAAGAGCCGAATGGCAAAGAACGTGCGCGTGGTAGGTTGCTTCCACATATCCGCACCACATTCCCGGGTCCTGCAAGAATGATGCATGAAGAGAAAGAGGTGATCGACACTTTGGGGCAACCGAGCGGCAAGTTCGATTATTATGTGAAATACTCAGCACCCCCGAGCTTCTATGTTGACCCCCGTGACATTGTCCCGGATGGATGGGGGGGTATGGATGATCCAGCACCTCTAGTGACAGAAGATCCCGATGATGCAATGGAGGGAATCACTGCCCTGTTCGATAATTTCTTAATTGGAGCCATCGAGGAAGGACCGTTGAAGGGAATGGGCACTGGCCCGCAAGAGTAACACATTTACCTTTTTCGCACACTCCCCTACGCGGGAATTTTTACTGCTTTTTAGGACTTGCCCCGTCTCGGGAGCTGCTTTTTAGTACTTTTCATTTCTAGGGTTTGATTGTTGCAATTTCCATTCTAATAAATGTAATTCATTTGGTGATAATCAATAAAATTACAAGTTATTTTTGTTTTGAGGGCATGTTGAGGTACATCAAACCAGCCCGGTGATGATATCCAACTGATAAAAGAAAATATAGTCCAAGGAGAATTCTGAGGCCTGGGCTTCTTCATGCTTCCTCGTGTTAAAACCTTTTGAAAAGAATTTCAAAATAAATAAAAAAAAATCAAAAGAAATAAAAATACACTGTTTAGCCCTGTTTGTCCTACTGAACCTCCTACTTTATGTTTCAGGGGCAATTTTATGACACGTAAGGGTATGGGAACGGTCCAATCTGATGAATTATGTGCCACCGAACCTGATCTCGATGACACCAATGAACTCGAAGATTCCTCGGACATCCAGCGTGATCTAGAGCATCATGAAAGACCTAAAGTCCTAACGGTAGACCAAACTATCACTGTCAACTTGAGTGATTCCGGAGAACCCAAGGAGGTGAAGATAGGGGCAACCCTTCCCGAAAGTGAAGCGAAACGCCTGGTCCAACTGCTGAAGGATTACCAGGATATCTTTGCCTGGTCGTATGTCGATATGCCGGGTTTAGACCCTTCTATCGTGGAGCATAGTCTACCTACTAATCCGGACATGCCGCCCAAGAAACAGAAGCTGCGAAGAACCAAACCTGAGCTTTCGAAGAAGATAGAGGAGGAGGTCATGAAGCTTTTGAAAGTAGGGTTTATTGAAGTCACCCGATACCCCAGTTGGGTGGCTAATATCGTGCCAGTCATGAAGAAAGATGGTCGAGTTCGGGTTTGCATCGACTATCGCGATTTAAACAAGGCTAGCCCTAAAGACGATTTCCCATTGCCACATATAGACGTTTTGGTGGACAGTACTGCAGGGTTTGAGCTATTTTCCTTCATGGATGGTTTTTCGGGCTATAATCAGATAAAAATGAAGGACGATGATAAGGAGAAAACGGCGTTCATCACTCCTTGGGGGACATTCCACTATAAGGTCATGCCCTTCGGCCTTAAAAATGCCGGGGCAACATATCAACGGGCAATGGTGACGCTCTTCCATGATATGATGCATAAGGAGATCGAGGTTTATGTCGATGACATGATCGCCAAGTCTCGACCTGGGAAGAGTCACGTCGATACTTTGAAGAAATTATTCGAGAGGCTCCGTGAGTTTAAGCTCCGTCTCAACCCAGCAAAGTGCGTATTCGGAGCAACTTCGGGTAAATTACTTGGGTTCATAGTAAGCAGTAAAGGCATTGAAATTGACCCCTCCAAGGTGAAGGCTATATGTGAGTTGCAACCCCCGTCGACCGTAAAAGAAGTGCGGAGCCTCCTGGGTAGATTGAACTACATAGCCCGTTTTATTTCTCAGCTCTCCGCAACTGCTAAGCCATTCTTCAAACTTCTAAGGAAGAATGCTCAAGTGAAATGGGATGATGATTGTCGGGAAGCGTTTAATGAACTAAAGCAATACCTGATGAAACCACCAGTGCTAGTCCCACCAATGCCGGGCCAGCCTTTGATCCTTTACCTCACGATTCATAGTGAGTCTTTAGGTGCGATGCTAGCCCAGAAAAGTCCTGAAGATGGAAAAGAGCGAGCCATTTATTACCTAAGCAAGAAGTTCACCGTCTCGGAGTTGAATTATTCTGAAGCCGAGAAGACTTGCGCTGCGCTAGTATGGGTACTCCATAGGCTGCGACAATATACACTGCATCACCAGACTTTGCTTGTGACTGAGAACGATCCCATTAAGTATTTACTTGATCAGCCAGCTTTGGTAGGGAAGTTAGCCAAGTGGCAGATTTTAATTTCAGAGTTTGATATCCAGATGAAGTCACAGAAGTCAGTTAAAGGTCGAGTAATTACTGATGTGTTAGCTGAAAATCCTGGAGTCCCTGATGATGATAGATATTCTCCAGAAGATCGCATTTTGGTAATAAAGGAAAATACATGGACCATGTTTTTCGATGGAGCTGTAAACTTGGCCGGTTCTGGCACTGGGGCAGTTTTAATATCCCCAGATGGGCAACATTATCCAGTAGCAGCAAAGTTAGTGTTCCCCTGTACCAACAACATAGCTGAGTACGAAGCTTGCATCCTCGGACTCCAAGCCGCAGTGGAAATGGGGATAACCAAGTTGAAAGTGTTTGGTGATTCTGCTTTGATTATTCTCCAAACTGTGGGAGAGTGGAAGACGAGAGACACCAAACTAGTGCCGTACCATGAATACCTCGAAGAAATCATAGAGGAATTCGAAGATATCTCTTTTGAGTACTTATCGAGGTCTCATAATCAGTTCGCTGATGCGCTAGCTACGTTATCATCCATGTTGCAAGTGATTGATGGGTTGGAGGTAGAACCCTTGAAGATTGAAGTCCTGGCAAAACCAGCCTACTGTATGGTTGTGACTGGAGAACCTGATGAAAAGCCATGGTATTACGATATCATGAGTTACATCCAGAGACAAGAATTTCCTGAGGGAAGCACCCCGGCCGACAGGAAATACATAATGAAAATGGCTTCAAAATTCTTTGTTAGTGGTGAGAAGCTGTACAAAAGATCATATGATTCAATCCTATTAAGGTGTGTGGATGCGGCTGAAGCTACCAGAATCATGCAAGAAGTACATGAAGGGATATGTGGTCCACACATGAATGGCCACATGTTAGCTAAGAAGATCATGAGGTTGGGATATTATTGGCTCAGTCTTGAGAGTGACTGCATCCAACATGTTCGAAGATGTCATCGTTGTCAGGTTCATGGGGATAAAATAAATGTTCCCCCGACAGAATTACATCAGCAGTCTGAGCCATGGCCCTTTTCAATGTGGGGCATCGATGTGATTGGCCCGATTAATCCCAAGGCATCAAATGGACACCGATTTATCCTAGTCGCGATTGACTATTTCTCTAAGTGGATTGAGGCGTCATCTTATGCAAACGTCACCGCGAAGAATGTTGTAAAATTCTTCAGGCGAGACATTGTTGCTCGTTATGGTATCCCTGAGGCTATCGTCACTGACAATGGGACAAATTTGAACAACAAGTTCATTGATCAGTTGTTCAACGAGTTCAAAATCCGGCACCTGAATTCGTCTCCTTATCGTCCACAGATGAATGGAGCAGTTGAAGCTGCCAACAAGAACATCAAGAAGATCTTGGCCAAAACGGCTGAAAACTATCGTGACTGGCATGAAAGATTGCCATTTGCACTAATGGCATATCGAACTTCGATCCGAACCTCTGTCGGAGCAACCCCTTTTTCATTGGTATATGGCATGGAAGCAGTCTTACCCGTCGAAGTAGAGATCCCTTCCTTGCGAGTATTGTCTCAAGTGGAGTTGTCCGAGGCAGAATGGATGCGACAAAGGCATGAGCAGTTAAACCTAATTGATGAGAAGCGATTGAGAGCCATTTGCCACGGTCAAACCTATCAGCAGAGGATAGCTAGATCCTTCAATCAAAAGGTGCGTCCAAGACACTTCGAGGTAAATGATCTAGTCCTAAGGAAGGTACTGCCAGTCTTTCCTGTTCCTAGAGGAAAATTTGCCCCAAACTACATTGGTCCGTATGTGGTTAAAAAGGTGCTTCCCGGAGGTGCCCTGATCCTCGCAGAAATGGATGGTCGTGAGTTCTCCACTCCTGTTAATTCTGATGCTGTGAAGATCTATTATCCCTTATGGAATTTAACATTTTGCAGCAAGAGTTTTCAAAAGTTTGGTTTTATACTCTGAATTGCAAACATTGCATTTATGAATAAATGGTTTCAATCAATTTCAAGTTAAGATGTTTGCATTGGCTTTAATTTCTGCATGGCTATTTATCAACCTGTATCATTGATTTCAAAAGGGAATCTATTTAGACAATATGATAACTCATGTGGAATGAATTGAATGTGTTGAATGAGGTACATCGGGATGATGAAAGGCAAGCCATATCCTATACACAGTCCCGGGCACTAATCCCTAGTGAGTTGAGTAAGAAAAATTTCATGTCTGCAAGGTAAAGGGTTATCTCGCAAAAAGTACGGCAACTGAAATGACGAGAGGCGGTTCATTTCTCTATCCCAAACACTACAGGTTATCCATTGTTTCGCCACTTTGAGCCTAAACACTTGGAGAAATTCATTCAAATTACCCCTGTCAAGAACCACCCCATATCGGGGCAAACTGGAGGTAAGTCAGCGTCATAAGATGAAAAATGAGTAGAAATTTTCATGCTCTCACTTGCATCAATCTTCGAGTGTTGCTTTTTCAGATGAATTCACGTAAAGTTCAAGTGCCTTAGGATGACGAAGAGCATTTCTTTCTCTATCCTATACACACTTTATCCTTTGCTAAGCCCAATTGAGCCTGCAAATTCATTTCTTAAACCCAGTTGGTGATCATCCCCCACACTGGGGCAAGGTAAAAGTCATCATTGTTCAAGCAGCATATCCGGAGCGCCAATAAAAGACGAAGACCCTGAGAGTCCAAATGTTAGTCGTTCGGTCAAAACAGGCCAAAGTGTGACTGGCCAATATATGCATTGTAGACAGTGTGTGTGTCAAAAAAAAAAAACTAGAGGGCATGAAAAAGCAGTGTGCCTGGTAAAAGCAAGGCCGATGCCCGTGAAAGAAAAGAAAAGAGAAGAAAAAATGGAGAAAAGTGACGACTTTAGAAAATGTTGAGATGTGTCAAAGTCACAAAAATATCCAGAGTCTTAAGGAATCAAGTGATGAATTCTCGAAGTCGATGGAACATTTACCGAGAAGACAATCCTTGGTGAAGAAGAAGACCGGTAACAATGCCGAGATGATCACCAACTTTCACCCCAGTTATATATATTTTGAGCCTAATGATCCATTCATTTCTCAACCCATGAGCCTAGCCTGCGTTACGTCCCTTGCAAAGTCTCTTCAGATTAGGGCACTTGAACTAACGTAGAGTTTCTGATGTTTATAAGCTTAGCTCGAAGAAGTGCGAGCAAGTCCATTTCTATCTCATTTTGCAGGTTTCTTGACTTGTAAACCCGGAGACAATTGCAGAGTATTTTCTTTCAATAGCCTCGACTCGAAGAGTCTCTTTTGCTAAGCCATTGACCAAGCCCATGTTATGGTCCTAACAAAGACCTCTCAGATTGGTAAAGTCGTACTGCTTGCGAGAATACTCGGACCCTTGTCAACATGATGATGGTGAGATGGAGCGATTCTCAATAAATCAGCCTTTCGATGAGAGTGAGTGAAAGCCCTTTCGGACCAAAAGTCCCTCATTCGACATTTTCAAGATATCCGCTTGTGAGTTCGGATTGTCTTGTCATGATTTTTCCCCAGCGAAGTTTGTAATGCTGATTTGACAAAACCATCGTGCATGAAAATTAGTTGAAATCATAGTGCATGTGTATATGTGTTCTTGACAGTGTGCGAATGCATATTACATGTTACTTAAAATCGTGTCTAACAGGAGACACACCTTCAGAGTTGGAGATGTCACCAGGTAAGTATATCTCTATCCCTAGGATGTCTATGACTATCTAGGTATCCCTGACCTGTTCAAGCAATTGTCAGGTCCCACATTTGATCATTTTTGTGATCTCTAGATGCCTTTGATTGTGTTCAGGTGTCTATTGATCAAACCTTTTCAAGTACTTCTGATGATATCCAGGTACTTTGTCAAGGAACTCTTGAACACTTGGGCTAGCCCCTTTGTTCATCAAATCACAAATTTTTATACAATCTCGAGAAGATTCCCCCGTTACATGACTATGAGCAGGTATAGCCATGGCGGCCAAATCTTTACATATGAGCAGGTATATGTAAAGGTCGGAATGTTCTCCTCAAATTTCAGGTATTCCCCCGCTAATCACTTATGAGCAGGTATAGGTGAAGCGGCTAAATCTTTGCATATGAGCAGGTATATGTAAAGGTCGGAATACTCTCTTTATCTTAGATGTTCCCCCGCTACTCGCCTATGAGCAGATATAGGTGAAGCGGCCAAATCTTTGCATATGAGCAGGTATATGTAAAGGTCGGAATATTCTCTCAACCCCAGGTGTTCCCCCGCAATTCACTTATGAGCAGGTATAAGTGAGGCGGCCAAATCTTTACATATGAGCAGGTATATGTAAAGGTCGGAATATCCTCTTGATTTCAAAAGTTTCCCCCGCAATTCACTTATGAGCAGGTATAAGTGAAGCGGCCAAATCTTTGCAAACACCTAGAGAGATGTATAGGTAGTTCGTAAGGATCGGAACTATTCTCACGAATCCAAATGATGATTGGATACGTCGAGCTTTCTTCGTGTGTTTTGACTTGACTGCAGATCACCGAAGTTCATCAACATATATCAGGCAATACCGATGGGAACTGAGCCCATGCATTTGCCAAAACAATATACAAGTTAAAGTTGTGCCTCGAATTGCATTATCTCACTCCTGTCAGGTAAGTAATTCCAGGTATGTTCTCTACTCATGTCAGCATGCATCATTTCTTAATGCATTGTAAAATGGGACTCATAATCCCGACAAAAACAACATTCATTGCATTTGCATGTTTGAAATTTAGGTATCATTTAGTCTTTGAATGCAACCTCTATGAGCTCACCTTCAAAGAGGGGCAGCTGTTGACACCTAAATTTTAGCAACCATTTAGTGTAATTTGCATAGAAAATTAGAGATTAAATTTTTAACCCCTAAACAAAAAAATATTTAAATTGCATAACATATAGTTTAAATTCATTTTAGATTAATTGCATTTTGCATCGGACTGGCGGTGACGAACGAGCTTAAATTTCATTGAATGGGACTCGGCTCGCTTGTAACGCAAGGGCCGGGAATTACAAGTCAAACGGGTTCGGTCGTTTTAATTTGAACTTAATTCAGCCCATTATCATTAATTAATTCAGCCCATTAATTCAGCCCATTTAAATTAAAGCCCAAGCCTAAGCCCATTAGGACTAGAGAGCCCATCTAATTGACCTAGATTAGGGTTATATATACTTCATTAGGTCAGAATTTTAATGGGAGACACACAATTTTCAGATCAGAATTTTTAGAGAGTTGAGAAAGAGAGAGAGAGAGAGAGTCGGTCGCGCACGCGCACGCGCTCGCCTCACAGCTGCGTGCCTCGCGACCGTACCATGCGGACCGCTGTTGCTGCTGTTTCGCGACATCGCCTGTGCTTACGCCGTGCTTGCCGCCGCCGCTGCTGCCCGACGTCCACTACCACGCCGATCCAGTGACATCCGTGAGTTGCCGCTGCTGTGTCCAGGCCTCTCTGCAGCCGTGTCTCACAGCCATCAGCGTACTTGGCTGCCCCACAGATTCCTTGTCGATCCAAATCAGCCCAGTTTTGGTTCTTGACGACATCAACGAGTCTGTACGTGAAGAACCTAAAAGGAAAACACAGCACAAATCTAAAAGGAGTCCAAAGTCAAAGAAGTGGTCTTGCAAAAAGGCCTACGTCATCAATTCCAGTGAGCTTGGCAACGTGCAATTCAGCCACTTGCCTTAGTTCCTGGGGCGAAATCAGAATTTCCAGCATCGGACCAGCAAACAACAAGCAATCGTCAACGCACTTAAGTCAATTCAGACGACTCCGGAGGCCCTCCATCGAACCCGGTTCGCTCTGCAGCAACTAGCACCGAGAGTACAACTGAGATGAACTCCAATCCGCGATCCTGACATCCTCCGAAGTTGCTGATTGACTGGGGGCACCACTGCACCCTCTGTCGGCCACCTCATCGCCGTCCCACGGTGGGCCTTCATCGTCGCCGCCTCTCATCGCCGGTCCGCCGTTCGCCGCTCGTCCCGATTCGCAATCCCGATCCGCGAGTCCAAATTTGGAAAGTAATCCGGAAATCAGGTGAGGATCTCTATCCGGTATATTTTTCAAAATATTTAGATTCCAGTTTGGATGTTTGAATATTCTGTGAATTTTGTGTGGATTGCTAGATATTTTAGGATAATGTTTGCCTTGTTCGTAATATTCAAAAATATTCAAAATTAGGAAACTTTCCTAATCAGCAACGTATCTGGACAACTATCCGACCTTATCCCTAAGGTATGATACGTGGCGATACGGAAATTCATTATCCTATCCATAATCACTTGAGTACGATAATGATTTTTATCTGCTTTCCAAATTTGGATGATCGACTTTCCATTAATATCTATAACCGTATAGATATGACCGATAGTTCGATTTTTGTGCCTAATCCGAGTTTGAAACGAATCTTGTGGATCGCGTGGCTGTTTTAAATGTGGATGATATTTCTGTTTAAATTGTCTTTCCTTTTCAAATAAAAAAGAAAATTCAAAAAAATATCAGTTAGGATTTGAATTTGAGTTTTGCATGTTTAGGAATCCTAAATATATCTAGACGACAGAGTAATTATTTAATTTAAATTAGGACTTGAGATAATCTATTTCCTAGTTTAAATTAAGTAATTTTCTAATCTTAATAGATTATTTAGGTTATTTTTTATTCCGAATTTTCATGAAAATCCCAAAAAAGAATGAATTGTTTTATGGTGGATTAGGATAGATTGCATTCTTAATTTAAGTAATTTATTATTTCGAATTTTAACAAAAATCCCAAAAATAAGTCATGTTAGGATATGTTAAGTCATCATAGGTTGCATGTTAATTTAGGCATATTTTTATTCCGAATTTTATTAGAAAATATCAAAAAAATAAATCATTTGCCCGTCATCAGAATTAGGTCACGTCGTCGCATGACATATAGTTTGTATGCTAGGTCTTGCATGTCATTTATTGCACGTCATTGCATGTAGACTAGGTTTCATTTAAATAAGTGAAAATCCAAAAATTGAGTGAATTCCTTGTTAATTAGAAATCATATTAGGTTGTTGATGTGATTTTCTAGCTAACAATGTAGATGCTTACGTTGCTTCGAGGTAAGTAATTCTTCCAACTTGCAATTTATTTAATGCTTTCTTGGGTGTTAAATTGGTGGTGTGCGCACCCGCATGAACACCTCACATGTTAGTGACTAAGTTAAAATGGATCCAAACTGCTTGCCAAAATATTTTTGAAAAGAAAAGGTACCGAAAGGGCGTTAGATTAGATCTAGCGTAATCAAGTCCCCGGGCTTAGAATCTCTGGTTCGTAGGGATAAAACATATCTCCCTATGTTTTATTTAGGTTTCTAATCGACCTACCACAAATTGATTAGTGGCGACTCCAAGCATGAAAACATTTGCATGTTAAAAACTTAAACCCAAAGTTGCGAATTGGTAGGGCTTGGGAGGGCTCGAGTTAGGTTTAGTCCTAATAATCCATTAGCCTGAGAAAGGAAATTTTTAGGTCGCGACATTGTGTGTGGTGTAGTGCAAATACTGTAAATCATGCACAACAATTATATGTAACCACCACTTCAATAGTACAAAAATTAAACCAAATTCCACTCCACCAAACCTGCAAAACAAAGGGTTAGCCAATCACTACTCCCCTTATAACTCCCATCCTGCAAAAAACATTTAACACCTAAGAATGAGAATTCAATTAAATTTTGTCAAATCGAGTGATTTTTCCATGAAAATTTTCTGGCATAAGTGCTCTTTAAATTTTCAAAAAATTCAAGTTTTCCCTAGTGGAGTCGCCAAGCTATCGCGACCTAAAAAAATCGAGTTTTCCGATCTTAGGCTAATAGATTACTAGATCAATTAAATTAACTAACCTAGCTCGAGTTCTCCCAAACTCTACCAATTCGCAACTTAGGTCTAATTATGAGCATGTAAATATTTTCAATGGGAGTCGCCACTAATCATTTAAGGTAGGATAATTAGAAACCCAAATAAAATAGTGGGAATACTATTTTATTCCTGCGAACCAGAAATTATAGATCCGGGGACTTGGTTACGCTAGATTACCCTAACGCCCTTTCGATACCAATTTCAAGAAAAATACTCAATTTGACGATTTTGATAAATCCTGACTTAGAGTTCAAAGGTGCAGAAATTTTTTGATTTTTACTTATTTAAATGAAAGCTAACCTATATGTAATGACATGCAAAAATTGACATGCGATTAATGCAACCTAACATGCAAACTATATGTCATGCGACGACGTGACCTATTTCTAATGACGGGCATATTATTTTTTTTTGTATTTTTTTACTGAAATTCGGAATTAAAAATGTCAATTATCTAAACACGCAATTTTAAACTAAAGAAATTAACCTATTCTAGAGCAATCTTTTTGGTATTTTTTTATGAAATTTTTTTATTTTCAAATTTGAATTCAAATTGCAAATTTCTTAGTAAAAAAAATATAACTGCTAAATCTTTCGAATTAAGTTTCGATACGAAGCCTGACAGATCGATCCTAAAATTCAAAATACCAGCTATGGAAATAACTCTATCTAAAGCCTGATAGATAAATTTATTTCCATGTGTGCGGTTGCGGATTAGGAAATTTTCCTAATCGATCACATCTTGAGAAAATTTTGATATCTTAAATATCTTGGATATATTCAAAAGATTTTGAAAATTCTAAATTCTATCCAAATTTGATAAGTAATAGATATCCAAGATTTCAAAAAAGGAAATAAATCCTAATTGAAATAATGCTTACTATTCAAATATGCAAAGTTAGATATCAATAAGCACGAATTAAGCAACAAAATATTCAAACCAAATCAAGATAAGATATTTACCTGATTTGCAGATTTCTTTCCAAATTTGAATTTGCAGCGGATCGGGATTGCGGATCGGGATTGCGGATCGGGATGCTGACCGGCGGTGCGTCGGGAGTGGTGTTGTTCCTCCCGGTGGTTGTCGTGTACCGCGATATATGTCTCAGCGGAGATAGCAATAAACACCAAAGTAAAGGTGAGCCTATGCACAGTAACAATCACTTGTCCTTTCTCAATCTCCACTTCCTATTTGCTCTTCAAGACTCCACCGACAGATTGCTCCTTTTTTGTATATTCTCTATACGAATGTGTTGGAAATTGTTTGGACCGCCTGGGAAACTTTGAAAAATTCAGCAAAGGATCGTCAAAGGGTGTCGAAAACAGTATAGGGACTCGCTGTGGAGTAAACTTCGACTGAAATTTCGTGGATGAGCGACAAGGACGCTGCTCGCGGTTGGCTCGTCAATGGGAATTCGCTGGGTGTCGCCTGAAGCCCGTGTGGTCATTGACAGAGCGGTGAGGCAGATAAAGAGACTCTAGACGCAGCAGCGCAACTCCAACAACATGAAGTCTGGTGCTCACTAGCATATGCGAAACGCAATGGCGGGGGCTTCAACAGGGCGCGCGCGCTTGTAGCGGCGGGTGGTGCAGCGGCAGGCGGTGGTGGCGTGGCACGTGCGGCCGTCTTCTCCTCTCACTCTCAATCTCACGTGTGTTTCTCACTCTTCCTAAAAATTCTAATATTTGACAATTATGAGAGTCCATCCCCCATATTATGAGACATAAACATGTATTTATAATGTAAACCTAGGTTAATTAGTCGGGCTTTCTAGTCCTAATGGGCTTAGGCTTGGGCTTAGGCTTTAATTATCATTTAATTCCAAGTGGGCTGAATTAATGTGGGCTTTTATTTAATTAAGCTTGATGGGTTAATGTAAGCTCAAATTAAGACAACCAAGCCCTTTTTACGTGTGATTTTCGGCCCTTGCCTTCCAAGTGAGTCGAGTCTCGTTCGGTACCCGAGCTCGATTTACGTGATGAATTTTAGGCTCGCTTGCCAACGCCGATCTGATGCGGAATGCAATTAATCTATATGAACCTAAACTATATGCTATGCAATTTTAATATTTTTGTTTAGGGGTTAAAATGTAATCCCTAATTTTCTATGCAATTAACACTAAATGATGCGCCAAAATTTAGGTGTCAACAAAGACTGAATTTGTATAATTGCAATATGTTTTTTGATAATTTTTCCCGCTCTCAAATGCGGTTGGTGAGTCTTCCTCAAGCGTTAGGCTGTGTTTGGCGCACTTTGATTACATCCAATGGAGTTTTCCATGATCTGGCTGCTAAGGGCGAGTCAATTACGTGCGTTAGTTGTAGAAAATGACGCACCAATTTGCCAGGGAGCGATTGAGGCACCGCTCGCTTTTTATTTTTTCCCTCCATAGTGGCTCCGTAGCTACATTGAAATTGGCCCTAATTAATCAAAATTAGGCGAAATGAATGTAACTATTATCCTAACTATATACGAATCTCTGCTGATTAGGGTAGTTTAGCCAACCCATCGTTTCAGCCGGGCTGGTGAAGGTGATTCGACTTTTCAAGTCAATGAACGCGCTGAAACTTAGAAAGCTTTTAAGTTCATGAAAGTATGCTGATCTAATGGCTTGGAAAATTCCAAATGCCACTAAAAAAAAACCATGTCAATAATGAGAGGTAGATGTTTTGAATTCTTTGGTAGGCAAAAGAAAGTTTTCATATCTCTGCAACCTGCCCGTTTGATATACAAGGTTGGCGGGCTCCATGGATGCGTTCCTTATTTAAATGTACCGGTGCCCGCATGCCTCGCATCCCCAATTTCCTTCTCAAGAGGAGGGAATACTCTCTAGAAGTTTTACATCGCAATGATTCCAAAATCCTAACGAGGATAGAAATGGAGCATTTTAAGGACCTGCTCAGATCCAATGTTTTTAATCCTATGGTTGGCAAAAGAAAGCTTTCATATTTTGAACTATAATAGTTGATTTTGTCACCTCATTTGATTCGCAAAGACACGTATTTAACAAAAACAATACCTAACTAGAGACCAAGAAAATGAAGACCTTGACTCGCTACACCGTAGATGAACAGTATAGCTGAATCATAAGATCACTACTCCACGTCGCCAAACCAATTGAGTGCTCTTGCTTGTCGCCATTGCTTGATTAAGAACGTAGCTGGGATGCTAAATAAACGATGAAGGGTCATTAACATCAATCAAAGCAAGTTGATGGACTTCTATACGAAGCTGCTAGTTGCGTAGAGCACGAAGAGGAAAAATATGTCCTGATAACTTACGAGGTAACGGTGAAGTTCGAAGTGATGATAGGATGTCGTTGTCGAGAAGAGTTAGTTAGGAAATAATTAGTTGTCTCAGGATTCGTCAACCGTCCTGTAGGTAGCCATGAAGGTTTCGCAACAGGTAACAATTTTGGAAGCTAGCTAGTATGTGGGTTTGGGCTTTGGGCTTGTGGATGACTGATTCCAAGTTCGAGTACCTCTACTCTCCACCTTATCACACCCTTAATTGACATGAGAGTTAGTTTGTGGGTTTGACTAGTTCTCCTTCGGTTAGTGCCTAGCCGGTCGGACTCTTGTAGTGCGGCCGGTGCGGGAGTTTGGGTTATAAAAAAAAACAATTTTGGAAGTAGCTGTCTTCTAGTTAGGAATCCAGAAAAGAAAAAACAATAGACATCGACACCATATTGCTGATGGTTTTCCGTGACTCAAGAACTTGATGGTTAGTAATTTGCAGAACTTTCCTGGTATGTTCAATGCGTGGCGTTATAATGTCCTGTCTAATGTTGACAAAATCATCCGGGTCCCTAACTTCCACCTTCCCCAGTTAGTCCTGCCTTTCTCGAGCCTTATAAATACCTCTCATGGGCGGCTTAATCCTCCAAATAATCGAGCCACAGCCACCATCTCATTTTCGAGTTAATCTTCATGGAGGCTTCGAAAACCCAATGCTTAGGGTTTCTACTCTTCCTTGTCGGCATTCTCCAATGTAAAGCTGGGGTTCGTTACACCTTCGTGGTAAGTTCGAATGAGTGTTACACTGACATTACAACAGTGTCATGTACATGCAAACAGTGGTTGGACTGCTAAGTTGATGTTGCTCAAGTTTGTGAAATATTATAGGTCAATGAAACGCCATATAATAGATTATGCAGCACGAAGAACATCCTGACGGTGAACGGGCAATTTCCTGGGCCGACTCTTTCCGTGCACAAGGGCGATACCATCATTGTTGATGTCTATAACAAGGCAAAATACAACATTACCATTCACTGGTATGAATAATATTTCTCAGCTTTCACATTATGAAGTGTCGTCTTGAATGTGATTTTATCATTAGTATCTGAGTATATTAGTTGCGGTTTCTAGATAGAAGTGACTTTAAATGTGACTAATTTATGTGTCTTCCTCGTCATAATGGTCAATCCACGAATTTAGCATATATGGGCACTCAAAAGTCATCAGGCATATATCATCATGCCCACCCTATTTCAAACCATATGAAGACCTTGTCCTCTTTTAGTAGATCTCTGTGTACATTACTAGCTTTCTTCAACAACTTTTCGTTACCCTTGTTCTAGCAGATGCGGTTCCCGAGAACAATTTCTCAGCATCATCTCATGGCTGCTTGAAAATTTGCCCTAATTGAATGGTGGACGATTTTATTGCAGGCACGGCGTGGCACAACCAAGATTTCCATGGTCCGATGGACCCGAATATATAACCCAATGTCCAATACAGCCAGGAGGTAAGTTCAGTCAGAAGGTGATATTCTCCACAGAAGAGGGGACCTTATGGTGGCACGCTCACAGTGACTGGTCGAGAGCCACTGTGCATGGAGCCATTGTTATTTACCCCAAAGAAGGTTCAAGCTATCCTTTTCCGAAACCTGATGCTGAAGTGCCTATTATATTAGGTAATACACAAATCTGGTTGAGTAAATAATATGTGCTTGTTGGCTATTATATTTTCAAAAAAGTATAGTGTAGACAAACATTATTGATCTTTGATCATTCAAAACTTTCAAACATAACGATATATGTGCAGGAGAATGGTGGAAGAAACCGATAATGGAGGTCTATCATGAAATGCTCAGAACAGGAGGAGATCCAAATGTTTCCGATGCTTATACTATCAATGGTCAACCTGGAGACCGTTACCCATGCTCAAAGCAAGGTCAGAGACATGTTTAAACTATTCTTCTTCTTCTTCTTCTTCTTCTTCTTCTTCTTCTTGGCCTAAGTTTATTTCGTTGTTCTTCCACTTCTTACATGGTTTTTGACATGTCATCAAGTAAAGGAGCTAAAGGTTGCTTAGTGTGACAGAAATTGATGGTAAAATTAACTATATCTGCTACACCTACAAACGTCAAAATACTCGCAAGCTTTTCAAGAGATTCCCATGGTCTTTAATGCATGCTTACACAAAAATATAAGGATATGACCCTGCTTCTACTTTCTTTCGATACCCATATAACATTCCAAAAGCAGGACGAACCATGGGGACGGCCTTAAATGAAATCATATGCAATCAATAATTCCCTAATTGTACGTCTTTTTGGGTTAGCGAGAGTTGCAGCCATCCTTTTAAATCATTTTCTTCTTCTTTAATATGGAAAAATGTCGGTCTCATTCCTGATGCAGACCCATCTCCCACCAAAGGCTTTTGAACAGTTCATTATAATGATTATGCTATAAATTCAATCATCAAAACAAGACATGTTAGTTTACTATTCTCAGATTGATTGTGCCCCAAACGGAATATTCAGCCGGTGGGACTTTGTGCTTAAACTATTATCGGCTTATTAGCCGTACAGTATCATATATTCTCTACAGTTTTTCTTCCGTATGTTTTTTTTTTGGTAAGGTTTTTCTTCCGTATGTTCGTAACTAGCTACGGTGTAATTTTGTTTCAGATACTTTCAAGCTAAGGGTCGAACAAGGCAAGACATATTTGCTGCGGCTAATCAACGCGGCCATGCAAGACCTCTTCTTCTTCTCCATTGCGAACCACAGCCTCACCGTCGTCGCGACGGACGCGAGCTACACGAAGCCGCTGACGAGAGATATCATCACGATATCTCCCGGTCAAACCATCGATGTCCTCCTTAAAGCCAACCAGAACCCTGACCACTATTATATGGCCGCTAGGGTTTACTCTAGTGCTCTCGGCGTGGCTTACGACAACACAACCACCACGGCAGTGGTGGAATACTCTGGAAACTACACTCCCACCTCGCCGCCTCCTTTGCCGCTGTCGCGACCTAAAAATTTCCTCTCAGGCTAATGGATTATTAGGACTAAACCTAACTCGAGCCCTCCCAAGCCCTACCAATTCGCAACTTTGGGTTTAAGTTTTTAACATGCAAATGTTTTCATGCTTGGAGTCGCCACTAATCAATTTGTGGTAGGTCGATTAGAAACCTAAATAAAACATAGGGAGATATGTTTTATTCCTACGAACCAGAGATTCTAAGCCCGGGGACTTGATTACGCTAGATCTAGTCTAACGCCCTTTCGGTACCTTTTCTTTTCAAAAATATTTTGGCAAGCAGTCTGGATCCATTTTAACTTAATCACTAACATGTGAGGTGTTCATGCGGGTGCGCAAACCACCAAAGTAACACCCAAGAAAGCATTAAATAAATTGCAAGTTGGAAGAATTACTTACCTCGAAGCAACGTAAGCATCTGCATTGTTAGCTAGAAAATCACATCAACAATCTAATATGATTTCTAATTAACAAGGAATTCACTCAATTTTTGGGTTTTCGCTTATTTAAATGAAAGCTAACCTATATGCAATGACGTGCAAAAATGACATGCAAGTAGTGCAACCTAGCATGCAAACTATATGTCATGCGACGACGTGACCTAATTCTGATGGCGGGCAAATGATTTATTTTTTTTGATATTTTCTAATAAAATTCGGAATAAAAATATGCCTAAATTAACATGCAACCTATGATGACTTAACATATCCTAACATGACTTATTTTTGGGATTTTCATGAAAATTCGGAATAAAAAATAATTTAAATTAAGAATGCAATCTATCCTAATCTACCATAAAGCAATTCATTCTTTTTTTTTTGGGTTTTCATGAAAATTCGGAATTAAAAAATAACCTAAATAATCTATTAAGATTAGAATATTACTTAATTTAAACTAGGAAATAGATTATCTCAAGTCCTAATTTAAATTAAATAATTACTCTATCGTCTAGATATATTTAGGATTCCTAAACATGCAAAACTCAATTTCAAATCCTAACTGATATTTTTTTGAATTTTCTTTTTTATTTGAAAAGGAAAAACAATTTAAACAGAGATAGCATCCACATTTAAAGCAGCCACGCGATCCGCAAAATTCGTTTCAAACTCAGATTAGGCACAAAAATCGAACTATCGGTCATATCTATAGGGTTATAGATATCGACAGAAAGTTGATTATTTAAATTTGGAAAGCAAATAAAATCTATTATCGTATCCAAGTGATGATGGACAAGATAACGATTTTCCATATCGCCGCGTATCATACCTTAGGGATAAGGTAGGATAGTCGTCCAGATACGTTGCTAAATTAGGAAAATTTCCTAATTTTGAATGTTTTAAAAATATTGCGAACAAGGCAAACATCATCCTAAGATATCTAGCAATCCACACAATATTCACAGAATATTCAAGCATCCAAAAATTAAGAAACCAAATATTCTGAAAATATCGGATAACATCTTTACCTAATTTCGAAATATTTCCAAATCTGAACTCGCGGATCGGGATTGCGGATCGGGATGAGCGGCGAACGGCGGACCGGCGGTGGCGCGACCACGAGGACGGCGGCGACGCTGTTTACGATGGTGCTTGTGATGGCGCAACTCCGGGACAGCAGCGGTGGCGGAGCGACGACGGCAGCGGCGGTGCGGCAGCGGGCGCGGCAGCAGGTGTGTCGGGCTCGGCTCGACAGCAACGTCGGGCTCAACGGACGACAATGTCGTCAGGGTGGCTTGCGACGAAGGAGCTCACAGCCACAGGTTTGGCTTTGAGCAAGTAGCAGTTAACGCGGCAACGTCGGGTCAGCAGGCTTGTCGATGGGGCTATCTGCAGCGAGGCTCGCGAGAAGGATGGCTGCTTCGTCGCTGGAGGAAATTGCAGCAAGGACTCACTGGAAGACCTCCGTGGAGTCCAGTTGAGGGACTGGATTGTTCTGGAGCTTGAGGACGCCGGGATGACAGAAGGACTCCCGACGCAGTAGGATTTGTCAAGGGCCGATGGCAATGTGCAAGACCTTCGGTAATCAAAGTAGCAACGTGGAAGAGCAGCACCAATGGGAGCAATCTGTAGGGTTCTTCAACGAAGACCCCAGCGAGAGTGTGCAACCAATAGAATAAAAACAGCTCGCTGGACCATGGCAAAACAACGTCCTCCAGTAGTGATTATCACTAGCCAGAGACCAAGACAGAGACAAAGACCATGGCTGCCAGACCCTTCTTCGTGGATTCAGAACATGAAACCCCCTTTGTTTTTTTTTCTTCTTTCGTGAAAACTCTCCCCTGTCTCTCTCTAGGAATTCCGATCTCTGAAAATTGTGTGTGTCCCCTCTAAAATTCTGACCTAATGAAGTATATATAACCCTAATCTAGGTCAATTAGATAGGCTTTCTAGTCCTAATGGGCTTAGGCTTGGGCTTTAATTTAAATGGGCTGAATTAATTAATGATTAAAACGACCGAGCCCGTTTGACTTGTAATTCCTGGCCCTTGCATTTCAAGCGAGTCGAGTCCCATTCGATGAAATTTAAGTTCGTTCGTCACCGCCAGTCCGATGCGAAATGCAATTAATCTAAAATGAATTTAAACTATATGTTATGCGATTTTGATATTTTTGTTTAGGGGTTAAAATTTAATCCCTAATTTTCTATGCAATTAACCACTAAAAGATGTGCCAAAATTTAGGTGTCAACAGCTGCCCCTCTTTGAAGGGGAGCTCGAAGAGGTTTCCTTCAAAGACTAAATGATACCTAAATTTTGACTATGCAAATGCAATGAGAAAAATTAGTCTTTTTGTCGAGTAAATGGGATCTCAATGAGCCCACACCCATTTTCTAAGGTGATATGAAAATGCAAATGCAAAAATAGAAAACATACATGCATTTACTTACCTGAAGATTTGGGAAAGCAAAATTGGGGTATGGAACAACTTTCGAAACCCGCCAAGTATCTGGAAACCCTCTCAAGTAGTCGAAAAAGTCATCTGAAAGGCGACTCAAATGCTTGAAAGACTCGAAAAATTCCCTTCGGATTTTCAGTAATGATACTTGAAATTTCAATAAGATATTTGAATGGGTTCGATGATTCCCTTCGGGTCTTCGAGAAAGATATCTGAAACTGCAATCAGATATGATTAATAGGATCGAAAATTCTCTTCAGATTTTCGGAAATGATACCTGAAACTACAATCAGGTAATTGAATATGGGCTCGATGATTCCCTTCGGATCTTCGAGAAAGATATCTGAAACTGCAATCAGATATGATTAATAGGATCGAAAATTCTCTTCAGATTTTCGGAAATGATACCTGAAACTACAATCAGGTAATTGAATATTCACAAATATTTAGACGAACACGAAGCTTCAGAAAACAACTGTAGCGTCAGGAACTCTTTAGTCTTCGAGGAAACATTACCTGCCAGACATGATTAGAGCAAAACACATATACATTCATTCAAGGAGACTAGCAATCTCAGCTATTCTAGAACTCACATTTCAGAATTCATCAATTCAATTGAGGTTTATGCATGATGGTTTTACCATATTTGCATCACCAAATTTCCACTGGGGAGAATCATTAATTAAGACAATTTTCACTCATAACGTGGATTTCTTAAGAGTGCTAAATGAGAGACTTTCAGTCAGAAAGGGCTTTCACTCACTCTCATTCGGAAGGGCTATTCTATGAGAATCACTCCGTCTTACCATCATCATGTCGATAAGGATCCGAGTATTCTCGCAAGTGGTACGACTTTACCAATCTAAGAGGTCTTTATCAGGACCGTAGCGTTGGTTTGGTCAATGGCTTAACAAAGGGGACTCTTCGAGTCGAGGCTATTGAAAGAAAATACTCCACAATCATCTCCGGGTTTACAAGTCAAGAACCCTGCAAAATGAGATAGAAGTGGACTTGCTCGCACTTCTTCGAGCTAAGCTTATAAACATCTGAAACTCTACGTTAGTTCAAGTGCCATAATCTGAAGAGACTTTGTAAGGGACGTAATGTAGGCCAGACTCATGGGTTGAGAAATGAAAGGATATATATTAGGCTCAAAAATGTGTATAAAGGTGAGAGTTGGTGATCATCTAGGCATAATCACCGGTCCTCTTTTCTTTAGGGGTTGCCTTCTTGGCAGATGCTCCATTGGCCTTGAGAGTTCGTCACTTGATTCCTTCGAAACTTGTAGGACTACTGCTCTAATGGGATTCATGACTTTGACATGTCATATCTTGACATTTTTTTTTAAGTTCTCCTTCTTTTTTTTTTGACCTTTTTTTTTTTTCAGGGTGATGGCCTTGCTTTTACCAGGCACACTGCTTTTTTATGCCCCCTAGCTTTCACACACTGTCTACAATGCATACATTGACCGATTATATTTCAACTTGACATTTAGACTCTCAAGGGTCTTCGTCTTCAGTTGGTGCTCCAAATATGCTGCTTGGACAATGATGGTTTTTGCTTTGCCCCAGTGTGGGGGATGATCACCAACTGGGTTTTTATGAAATGAAATTATAGGCTCAAGTGGGCTAAGCAATGGATAAAGTGTATATAGGATAGAGAAAGAAATGCTCTTCGTCATCCTAAGGCACTTGAAGTTCACGTGAATTCATCTGAAAAAGCAACACTCGAAGATTGATGTAAGTGAGAGCAAGACAATCTCTATTCATTTTTCACCTTATAATGCTGACTTACCTCCAGTTTGCCCCGATGTGGGGTGGTTCTTGACAGGGGTAATTTGAATGAATTTTTCCAAGTGTTTAGGCTCAAAGTGGCGAAACAATGGATAACCTGTAGTGTTTGGGACAGAGAAATGAATCGCCTCTCGTCATTTCAGTTGCCGTACCTTTTGCGAGATAACCCTTTGCCTTGCAGACATGGAATTTTTTCACTCATCTCACAAGTGTATGAATAGGGGACGGTGTATAGGATATGGCTTGCCTTTCATCATCCCGACACATCTCATTTAGCATACTCAAATAATGCCACATCATTCAATAAATTGTCCATTTGGATCATTCTCAATGAACTTGGTGAGTTAAACAGGTAAATTATCATGCAAAACCCTCTTTCGAAGGATATTAGTATTTTAAATACCTATCGGCTTTAGGCATGCAAAGGTTCATAATTCAAAAATTTCATTAAATGCATGAGAAGCATAACATCCATTTCAAGAACATGTCATCGCTCAACAATATCAAACAAGAAGAGTGTCCTTAGGAATGAGAGTCCTTTGATTGCTCTTATTTGGAAAGGATGGACACATGAACACTCCATCTTTGCTTTTGCCCCTGCACAAGAAAACGTGCATGAATTGGATATTAAGCAAACGTGAATTGAGACTCAGAAGATTCCAATTAGAACCATGACATTATCTCTGTTGGATTTGTCAGTCCATTATCATCATCAAAGTTCAACATGTCCATCAGTTCATCATCCCTTACTGTTGAGCACTCATCTTCGCTCTAGCATCATGCCCAAGTAGGTGGTGATCCTTTGCTCCATAGGTTCATCATCAATAGAACTCGATGTGTCAATTCCTCATCACAATAAGCTGGAGAATTATGCTATGAGACATGAAGTAAATGAGTCAGACAAACAAACAGGATTTATTTGATGCACGCTTTGGAAAGGTTTTTTTTTTTTTTAAAGCAATGAAATGTTTTAATTTTCGAAAAGTCTTTTTTTGGAGGGAGCATGAGAAAGCCCAGCCCTCAGAATTTCTCCTTGGATGATATTTTCTTTTCATGGTTGGATATCATCACTGGGCTAGTTTAATATACTTTAACATGTCCTCAAAATAAAAACAAACTTGCAATTTCATTGAATAGAATCAAATGAATTACATTATTGGAAGGGAAATGCAAATAATCAAAGCCCTACGAATCAAAACATAAACATGAATTGAAATCCTAGAAAATACTTGAAATCCTAGAAAGCATGAAAGACTCCTTCGCAGAGGAGTATAAAAATAGAAATTTCTCTACTCAATAACAGCATCCGTGCTTCCAGCATGGTTGGGTAGAGGGTTCCGTTGGACATTTGGTTGATCACTGCGGAAAGAGAATGCCTTTGTGTCCAAGAGGTCTTGAATTCTATGCTTCAGTACGTAACAATCATCAGTAGAATGACCGACCTCCCCCATATGATACTCACACTTCTTAGAGGAGTCATAACCAGAGAACCGCTCGGGGTTCGGGCGTTTCGGCTCACTTGAAAGCAAATTTTTCTTTTGGAGAACAGGTAGAACTTTGGATAACGGCCCAGGCAGAGGCGTGAAGTTCCTTTTAGTACCTTGTTGCCGACTAGTGAATTGGCGTCCACCTTGTTTGCCAATAGACTGCATTGTCGAGGCAATGTCACGGCTTTGTTGAGAATAAGCTACATTCACTTCAGGTGTCGGTTCTTTATCCTTCTTGAGGGTGAACTTCTTAGCAGAGGTAGCCTGCTCAGTAGCCCAACCATCGCGCAGAGCGATCTCAATGCGTTCTCCCGCAGGTATCAACTCAGCTAAAGAATTGAAATTAGAACCCAACATTCGATTACGAAACTCGAATGGTAAAGTCTTCATGAAGGTATCAAGCATCTCCTTCTCAGTCAACTCGGGGGTAATTTGCACAGCTAGAGCTCTCCACCTAGTAGCATAGGCCTTGAAGGTCTCAGTCTTTTTCTTCTCAGTGCGAATCAAATCCTCACGTGACGGGGCCACGTCAATATTGAATTTGTATTGACGAATGAAAGCATCAGACAAATCCTCCCATGTCTTGAGCGAATGAATCTTTTTCAAAACGAACCATTGTAAGGGAGGTCCGGTTAAGCTATCTTGGAAAGTGTGAATCATGAGTGGCACATTATCAGCATACGGCGCCATCCTCGCTGTGTAGTATTGTAAATGGACCTTAGGACAGGAAAGGCCATCGAACTTATTAAACTCAGGCGCCTTGAACTTCTTAGGGACTTGAACCTTGACAATGTGAGCAAGACCTCGTGAGAATTGATCATCAAAGCCTTGCATTTGACGGAATTTTTCTTCAAGCTTATCAATACGCTCAGCCTCATCACTCTTTGGTGGCTTAGAAGATGCATCACCCCCATTTGTAATGATCGGACGAGCTTTGTCAGTTAAAGTTGCACCATTCTCGGTCGAGGAAGTGCCAATGGCAACAGTTTTTCCTTTATCTTTTGACTTAATAGGAGGAGAGTCATCGGGCAGTACAATCTCTACACTCGGTTGAGCGGGTGCAGACAGTGTGGAAATGCTTGTCTGTAGAGAAGCAACTTGTTTGGTGAGATTCTCGAGCACATTCAGGACTTGCTTCATCTCAGTTTCAAGGACAGCAACACGAGCTTGCTCATTTTGGTCAGTCATTCTTGCTCTTGAGCGAGTACGGATTGGGGAACGTTGACGGTCCGTAATAACCTGATGTAAAGGAAATGAACCAAATAAGCACATGGTCAAGACAAGGTTGGTCCATGACACGCTTCTAGTCCCTTTTTGTTTATTCATGACAATATTCGTACATGGACGAGACTTTATGAAAAGTGATCTAGGAAAAGAAATATAAATGACGCCCTAGACACAACCTAGGAAATAGAAGCACCAAAATCCCTAATCATAAAATTATGAAAAACAAAAAATGAGACTCCCTAGAAACTATGGACTGAAAACAAATTCTCTAAAACCCTTTTTTTTGTAAAAGAAAGATGACGGCAAACTTTGTAGGAAAATAATTACCTATGACACATCTAGGAAAATAAAGACATAGATTGAAAATAAATTCTCTAAAAGAGCTTTCTTTCTTTCTTTCTTTCTTTTTAAAAAGGACTCAATGATTATTACTTTCAAATTTAAAACCAACCTAGACCTATCATGGACCGACCAAAGAAAATACGAAACATAAATAAATTGCTAGATAAAGGTTGAGAAAAACTTACTTCACCAATAGGACCATGGCAATCACAAAGACATGCGCATGAAATGTGAGGTTCGATTTCTATCTAGACTCTGGCTTGCGAAATGGAGACATGAGGATTACCGAGCTAAACCAGTCATGGTGGTGGTTAGGCTGGGATTCCCCTGACTCCGGCTTAGTCAAAGAGCCGACCCGGGTTTGCAAAGGGTGCAACCGTGGTAGGTATTCAATGACACCATGAAAGAACTTTCGGGACCAAGAAAGGCGACCCATACCACGCGGGTGTGGTCGGGGTGTCCGTTTTCTCAGTACCATCCTAAACCTGTGCCGCCCAGGTCCGGCAGCGGGAAGTGTGTGCGGTGTAGTGTAAATGCAAGGCATGCACAATAAGTTATATCATACAGCGCTTCGTGTATAAAATAAACCATTCATTCAAACACCTCCCTGCAAAACAAGGGTTAACAATCACGCCTCCCCTTATACCTCCTATTCTGCCAAAACATTTAACACCTAAAATGTTAGGGACGTACCTGGGATCCTCGCTGCCAAGCAAAAATATTTTTTTAAAAAGAAAAACTGGCCTAAGTCCACTAAGAGTTTTAACTCAATTCCCCAGCGGAGTCGCCAAGCTGTCGCGACCTAAAAATTTCCTCTCAGGCTAATGGATTATTAGGACTAAACCTAACTCGAGCCCTCCCAAGCCCTACCAATTCGTAACTTTGGGTTTAAGTTTTTAACATGCAAATGTTTTCATGCTTGGAGTCGCCACTAATCAATTTGTGGTAGGTCGATTAGAAACCTAAATAAAACATAGGGAGATATGTTTTATTCCTACGAACCAGAGATTCTAAACCCGGGGACTTGATTACGCTAGATCTAGTCTAACGCCCTTTCGGTACCTTTTCTTTTCAAAAATATTTTGGCAAGCAGTCTGGATCCATTTTAACTTAATCACTAACATGTGAGGTGTTCATGCGGGTGCGCAAACCACCAAAGTAACACCCAAGAAAGCATTAAATAAATTGCAAGTTGGAAGAATTACTTACCTCGAAGCAACGTAAGCATCTGCATTGTTAGCTAGAAAATCACATCAACAACCTAATATGATTTCTAATTAACAAGGAATTCACTCAATTTTTGGGTTTTCGCTTATTTAAATGAAAGCTAACCTATATGCAATGACGTGCAAAAATGACATGCAAGTAGTGCAACCTAGCATGCAAACTATATGTCATGCGACGACGTGACCTAATTCTGATGGCGGGCAAATGATTTATTTTTTTTGATATTTTCTAATAAAATTCGGAATAAAAATATGCCTAAATTAACATGCAACCTATGATGACTTAACATATCCTAACATGACTTATTTTTGGGATTTTCATGAAAATTCGGAATAAAAAATAATTTAAATTAAGAATGCAATCTATCCTAATCTACCATAAAGCAATTCATTCTTTTTTTTTTTGGGTTTTCATGAAAATTCGGAATTAAAAAATAACCTAAATAATCTATTAAGATTAGAATATTACTTAATTTAAACTAGGAAATAGATTATCTCAAGTCCTAATTTAAATTAAATAATTACTCTATCGTCTAGATATATTTAGGATTCCTAAACATGCAAAACTCAATTTCAAATCCTAACTGATATTTTTTTGAATTTTCTTTTTTATTTGAAAAGGAAAAACAATTTAAACAGAGATAGCATCCACATTTAAAGCAGCCACGCGATCCGCAAAATTCGTTTCAAACTCAGATTAGGCACAAAAATCGAACTATCGGTCATATCTATAGGGTTATAGATATCGACAGAAAGTTGATTATTTAAATTTGGAAAGCAAATAAAATCCATTATCGTATCCAAGTGATGATGGACAAGATAACGATTTTCCATATCGCCGCGTATCATACCTTAGGGATAAGGTAGGATAGTCGTCCAGATACGTTGCTAAATTAGGAAAATTTCCTAATTTTGAATGTTTTAAAAATATTGCGAACAAGGCAAACATCATCCTAAGATATCTAGCAATCCACACAATATTCACAGAATATTCAAGCATCCAAAAATTAAGAAACCAAATATTCTGAAAATATCGGATAACATCCTTACCTAATTTCGAAATATTTCCAAATCTGAACTCGCGGATCGGGATTGCGGATCGGGATGAGCGGCGAACGGCGGACCGGCGGTGGCGCGACCACGAGGACGGCGGCGACGCTGTTTACGATGGTGCTTGTGATGGCGCAACTCCGGGACAGCAGCGGTGGCGGAGCGACGACGGCAGCGGCGGTGCGGCAGCGGGCGCGGCAGCAGGTGTGTCGGGCTCGGCTCGACAGCAACGTCGGGCTCAACGGACGACAATGTCGTCAGGGTGGCTTGCGACGAAGGAGCTCACAGCCACAGGTTTGGCTTTGAGCAAGTAGCAGTTAACGCGGCAACGTCGGGTCAGCAGGCTTGTCGATGGGGCTATCTGCAGCGAGGCTCGCGAGAAGGATGGCTGCTTCGTCGCTGGAGGAAATTGCAGCAAGGACTCACTGGAAGACCTCCGTGGAGTCCAGTTGAGGGACTGGATTGTTCTGGAGCTTGAGGACGCCGGGATGACAGAAGGACTCCCGACGCAGTAGGATTTGTCAAGGGCCGATGGCAATGTGCAAGACCTTCGGTAATCAAAGTAGCAACGTGGAAGAGCAGCACCAATGGGAGCAATCTGTAGGGTTCTTCAACGAAGACCCCAGCGAGAGTGTGCAACCAATAGAATAAAAACAGCTCGCTGGACCATGGCAAAACAACGTCCTCCAGTAGTGATTATCACTAGCCAGAGACCAAGACAGAGACAAAGACCATGGCTGCCAGACCCTTCTTCGTGGATTCAGAACATGAAACCCCCTTTGTTTTTTTTTCTTCTTTCGTGAAAACTCTCCCCTGTCTCTCTCTAGGAATTCCGATCTCTGAAAATTGTGTGTGTCCCCTCTAAAATTCTGACCTAATGAAGTATATATAACCCTAATCTAGGTCAATTAGATAGGCTTTCTAGTCCTAATGGGCTTAGGCTTGGGCTTTAATTTAAATGGGCTGAATTAATTAATGATAATGGGCTGAATTAATTAATGATTAAAACGACCGAGCCCGTTTGACTTGTAATTCCTGGCCCTTGCATTTCAAGCGAGTCGAGTCCCATTCGATGAAATTTAAGTTCGTTCGTCACCGCCAGTCCGATGCGAAATGCAATTAATCTAAAATGAATTTAAACTATATGTTATGCGATTTTGATATTTTTGTTTAGGGGTTAAAATTTAATCCCTAATTTTCTATGCAATTAACCACTAAAAGATGTGCCAAAATTTAGGTGTCAACAGCCGCAACTTCCTTATTACAATGACACTTCCGCGTCGGTCAATTTCACCGGCAGCCTCCGGAGCTTAGCGAGCAAGGAGCACCCCATCGACGTCCCCAAGAATATAACCAACCATTTCATCTTCATGATCTCCATCAACTCGTTACCGTGCCCAAACAATTCCTGCACCAACGGGACCCGTCTCGCCGCGAGCGTGAACAACATAAGCTTCACAACCCCCTCAATCGACATCCTCCAAGCGTACTATTATGGCATCAACGGCGTGTTCGGAACCCGGCTCCCCAACTTCCCACCCTACATCTTCAATTTCACGGCCGACATCTTGCCGTCGGACCTGGAGACGCCAAAGCGCGGGACGGAGGTGAAGGTATTGAAGTACAACTCGACCGTGGAGCTGGTTTTCCAGGGGACGAACTTGCTGGCCGGGACCGATCACCCGATGCATCTGCACGGATATAGCTTTTATGTCGTTGGCTGGGGACTTGGGAACTACGACATCAAGAAGGATCCTTTGACCTATAATCTGGTGGATCCACCTTTGCAGAACACCATTGCGGTGCCGAAGAATGGATGGGCTGCGATCAGATTTAGGGCGGACAATCCTGGTGAGTTTGAACTGATGTTTGACTTAGATGCTTTATTTGTGTCGATATATATTGGTATTATCATGGCGCTATATTCTTTTCCGTGTTGCGTCTTTCAACCTATGCTTGACATTAATGGGCAGGAGTGTGGTTCATGCACTGCCACATAGAGCGGCACCTGACGTGGGGCATGGACACAGCGTTCATCGTGAGGAATGGAGTTCCCCCGAACACCCACCTGCTGTCGCCACCACCGGACATGCCACCTTGTTGAATCACCTTCGATTTCACTCCATTTTGGGGGAGACCTGATGAATACATTTATCGTTGCCGGCGATTCGCATTTGGTTTTTCGTACTTCTATTAAGTTTCGTTAATATGCCATCACAATAACATAACGTATTGATAGTGTTAGCCATATCGGGATATTTACTTGATTATGCAAATCTCTCAAGATTACGCACATTTCTTCTTTGATAGCGCATATCCTTGGTTAATTATATTTGATGTTATGTTTATCTTATTACTAATGCCTATAAATAGGCTCATGTATTATTTATCAATAATTGAAATATACACAAATTTCATATTCCTCTCTTCCGAGTTATTTTTCTTATCTTGGAATTGGAGTCACCGTTCCTTAAGAAACCTTTAGTGCGTTGGCTGGTGCACCCATGCAACCCGATGCATTGCACCCCTAGCAAAATAAATCCGGTGCTCGATAGTGTTCACCTAAGTGCCTCATTTGTGTTTGACCAAATGCCACGGTGGTCATGTTACAACATCGGAGACGGGTCACCAAGTCGAGCTTTTTAAATATTTTAATACTCTCATCGTGCATAAGCTAGACTTTGGCCTTAGTCTAAAGCGTGAAAATATGCAATTGGAAAGGCAAATCATTGCTATGATATTATGTTAGAAAGTACAACCTAAAAACTTAGACAGTTAGACGAAGGCGTAGTTTATTATTATTCAAATATTCTAACACTTTGACCCCTCTTCCTCTCAGTTGCTGACGTCGACCCCCTCCCCCAATGTTCACCTCCGGTTCATTATGCTCCTTTCTTTCTCTCCTTCCTTTGCAAAATCTCTCTCTTTGCCTCAAGCGCAAGGTCGACCACCATCAGAGGTCACCAATGACCTTGCAGCAGCTGCCGACCTCCACTAGGGGTTCCAAGTTGATGGTTGCAACAAGGATTGTAACCTTAATTTAAGGTCGCTCGAGAGAGAGAGGCTTGCGGAATTGCACAAGTACGGACAGTGCTACGATTAAAGTGTTAAGGTTTTGGTTTGTTTGGAGGGGTTGTGGATGTAGGGAATTTAGGACTTTTTTTTTTAAAGTTTGTCATGCTTTAACTCTCAACTCACTCTTAGAATTTTACCCTACTTCTTATAGGGCGTGAGTAGGGATGTCAACAAAACCCGAGCTAGCCCGGCCCGGACCGCCCCAGCCTGACCCAACCCTAAAATTTGGGGTATTTTGGGGTCGGGCCTCAATCTGGCCCTAAAATTTGGGGTATCACAGGGTTGGGGGTAAAATCGGGCTGACCCATTGACACTCTGGGCTGACCTATCTGAGCCATCTTCCTCTCTTAGTCTCTCTCCCATTCTCTCTGCCCTCTCTAAGCGCAGAGCAGGATGAAAAAACCCTAGGTCTATCGGCGACGAAATAGAACGCCTTTATCGCCGTGAAGCCTCCATCGCCGTGACGAAATCGTTGTTTAGCAATAGCTTCAAGTTTCTTCTGCAAGCCTTGATAGCCGATCGCCTCAATCACCGTGAAGCCTCCATCGCCGTGACGAAATCGTTGTTTCGCGACAGCTTCAAGTTTCTTCTGCAAGCCTTAGTAGCCGAACAAGCAAGTGAGCAATCTCTCTCCGCCATGAAGCTGCCGCATCTATGCTTCTTTCTCCATGAAAAATTTCTCAAAATTTGCTAATTTCATCATTCGTTTCTTGGAACTGTGGAAATTGGCTTCGTCTTGAACAAGCGGGTTTTTCCCGCATATGTGCTTCTTGCTTCAAGTTCCTTATCCGTTGACCCATTCACCGTCTGCTTGTAAATTCGTGTGGCAGAGAGTGCTGGGCATGAATTGCAGTGCTCTTGGTGGCCTGTGTGTGTTTGCTGGTGCTCATACAGTTTTTGACACTTCAGTTGTTGGCCAGATTAAAGTGCTTTAAGTTTACTCTAGTCCAATTTGATTCTCTCAAGAAGAAAAGCAGCACACATGCTTGCATGAGCACGAGCATGAGCATTCGGTCATGTGTTGTTCGTCGACTGGTGTTCCTTGCAAAATGTTCGTCTTTGCAGTTTTTTACCTCTCTGGTTTCTTGGTTTTGTTCTGGGATAGAGCAACCATTGAGATTTTTCCCATGGTTTCATCACTTGAATGGCTAACTTAAAGACAGTGTTATGGTTTTGTTGCGTGTTATGCTTATCATCGAACAGTTGATTCTCGACATCTTAAGCTATTTGACCCTAAACCTGACCCGACCCAGCCCGACCTGACCCGGGCCTTAGGGTGCACGCTGAACAGGGTCTTGGGCCGGGTCTGGGCGGGTCAAGTGTGACCTTGTTGGTTTTGGGTCAGGCCGAGTATCATGAAAGCCCGACCCGACCCGACCCGACCCATTGACACCTCTAGGCGTGAGAGTCGAAACCCATATATGAAATTACAAGTCTCCATCCATAATCCCCCCCGAGAAGGTGGGGATTCAAACTCCCCACCTCCCCCTTCCCAAGTAGAAAAGGTGGTTACTAAGGCAAACCCTAGTGGTTTTTAGGATTCGAGTGGGAGTATTTTTGGAAAGAAAAGGTATTTTTGTAAATAAGGTTGCGAGGATAATTGATTAAAGGTACCAATTGGTCTCTAAAACAAAAACTCAAGTGCAAATTTCCGTTTAAAAACAGAGCTACGTAAGTAGCCATTAGATGGAAGGTGAGGCATGCTCTTATGTTTTTACCAAAAGACAAAAGAAAGAAGACACAAGCATCATTTTCTCCTAGCATTATAATTTCAACGCACCATCCAATATAATAGGGGTGAACATGGTCTAGGTATGGATGGCTCAACACCTGACCCAAGGACCAACTAGCAAAGTGTTGTTCCCCAATTTTTTAGAACCGAGAACCGATCTTGTTGAGCCTAGTTGATGTAGAATAGTTAGCCTGTGATTATTTTGAACAATGTGATCGCCGTAATCACCGGAAATCTTGGCAGTTTTTCTGATTTTGGGAAAAATAACCATTCAGACAGTTTTCTATATTATCATTTAGGCAGTTTCCTATATTACCAGTCAGGCAATTTCCTATATTAGTTTATTAGATGTTATCTTTAATTATTCGATTTCCATTAGTATTAGAAGTCCTATATCTATATAGAAGATGTCCATCTTGTAATCAAAATCACAGTATTATTGAATAAAAATTTCGAGTTCTTTGGAGTTGTTCCAAATTTACGCTTTCTCTCTGCGTCATTTGATATTAGAGTAGGTTTCTCCTATGGCGATGGTGAATAACGTGAATGTCAATCTCCTCGCTGCTGACGGCCGTGAGACTGAGCCTATTTCGCGGGCTGAGTTCAATCAGTTCGGGACTCAAATCGATCGGAGGTTTCAAGAGATCCTTAATGCCATCCAGTGTTTATCCACAAACCATACACCTGGTGCTCTTCCAGCTGAGTGAAATCCTGTCGCTCATGATCCCGAAGATGCTATAAGGCGTGGAGGAATCCCTCGACATAGGCGTCAAGACTATGTCGAGGATACAGAAGACGAAGACGAAGATTTCTAGGAAATGCAGATTCGTGGTGGTCGCCGATACAGGGGATTCTAGGAGGAGCATGCTCGTGGGGATTGATGGCAGGGAGGCTATCGACGAGATCCTAAGCAGTATCAACTAAAGGTATATCTCCCTACTTTAAATGGGAATTTGGATATTGAAGATTTCCTAGATTGACTTTGGGAGGTCAAGAAATTCTTCGACGCTATGGATATTGACGAGGATCGCCAAGTGAAACTTGTGGCGTACAAGTTGAAGGGTGGTGCTTCAGCTTGGTGGGAACAAACTCAATTGAAGCAATGTCGACAAGGCAATGCTCCTATTCGATCTTGGGGGTAAGATGAAATAGAAGTTGAAGAAGAGGTTCCTCCCAACGGACTATGAGCAATTGTTATTTCAGCAATTCCAAAATTGGCGACAATCGAATAGATCGGTCTAAGCTTATACAGAAGAGTTTCTTCGACTCTTCGCTTGTAATAACCTGGATGAGTCCGAGGCACAACAAACTGGTAGGTACATTAATGGTTTGTAACTTAATATCCAAGATCGAGTTTCTTTGCATCGATTATTCTTTGTCGAAGACGCCAAGGATATGGCGCGAAAAATTGAGATGCAATTGGAGAGGACTAGCCCTAGTACTCGTAGTAGAAATTATTTGGATCATGGGTCATTTGCGAAAGGAAGACAGCTTGATGTTACAAGTTCTTCTAGTCAACAAACCCATGATTCGAGTCGAGCTCCATGGAGTACTACGGGGACGCCTAAGGAAGCAGTCGCAGCAAGCAATCGCACTCCCAATCAGAATACCCAGAATTCATATGTCAAACCCCAACCGATCGAGTGCTACAAGTGTAATGAGTTGGCTCATCATTCCAGCGGTTGTCCTCGTCATAGAATGGCTAATATCGTTGAACATGACGAAGATGTGTATGAGGAAGATTGGGAAAAGGAAGAAGAACTGGGAATGGAAGATGAAGTGGGCGAGTAAGTTAATTATGTTGTGCATCGTCTATTGTTTGCTCCGCGGATAGAAGATACCCAACGGAATTAGCTTTTCCGTGCTCGCTATACTGTCAACGGCAAAGTATGCGATATCATTATTGACAGCGGAAGTTGCGAGAATATAGTGTCAAAGGCCTTGGTGGATCACTTGCAACTAAAGATGGAGCTGCATCCCGCGCCCTACACGATCAAGTGGATACGCAAAGAAGCAGAACTTAAAGTAAACCAAATATGCCGTTTACCTATTTCGATCGGAAAATCATATCAAGATACTATTGTCTGTGATGTGGTGGAGATGGATGCGCGTCATGTTTTACTGGGTCGACGATGGCAATATGATGTTGATGCTATACACTGAGCTAGGGAGAATACGTATTCTTTTGTGTGGAAAAGGACTAAAATTACTTTGAGATCAAAAAGTAATTCCTCTCAGATTGTGAAGAAGTAGAATGCAGGGGCTATGATGAACATCTGAAAGCATGAAAGGATGTATATGATTATGGACAAGAGCAACCGGCAAGTTGTGGTTCGTGTTCCCGATATTCTTAAGCCCTTATTAAAGGTATTCAGTGATGTTATGCCTGAGGATTTACCTGACGGATTACCTCCTTTGAGGGATATCCAGCATGAGATTGATTTTCTTCCAGGTGCTAGTCTTCCTAATTTGCCACATTATCGGATGAATCCGAAGGAGAATCAAATTTTACAAGAGCAGGTGAGAGAGCTCCTTCGAAAGGGCTTCTTGCGTGAAAGCAAAAGTCCATGTGCAGTTCCTGTGCTTCCATGCTAAAGAAAGACAGCACTATGCGTATGTATGTAGACAGTTGTGCCATTAACCGGATTACTGTCAAGTATAGGTTTTCGATTCCACGACTTGATGATATGCTAGACAGACTTGCTGGATTACGGATTTTTACGAAGATCGACCTTCGAAGCGGATATCACCAAGTTCGCATCCGCCCTGGTGACGAATGGAAAACGGCCTTCAAGACAAGTGTGGATTTGTACGAATGGCTTGTCATGCCGTTTGGACTCACTAACGCACCTAGTACTTTCATGCGTTTGATGACTCAGGTTTTCAAACCTTTTATAGACAAGTTTGTGATAGTTTTCTTTGACGATATACTCAAATATAGTCCAGATGGGCATCAATACATAGAACACTTGAGGGATGTCCTACTAACCTTACAGCAAAATAAATTATTTATTAATCTGAAAAAGTGCAGTTTCATGACAGAACGCCTCTTGTTTTTGAGTTTTGTTGTTGGTGCGGATGGACTTCACATTGATGCAGATAAGGTGGGCGTGATTCACAATTGGCCAGTTCCCAAGAATGTTGGCGAGGCTCGAAGTTTCCATGGCTTTGTAACATTCTATAGGCATTTGATTCGAGATTTCAGTACTATTATGGCCCGATCACTAACTGTTTAAAAAAGGGCAAATTCCATTGGGGAGATGAAGCTTCGGCCAGTTTTGCTCTTATAAAAGAAAAACTCTCCACAACGCCGATATTGATGCTTCCTGACTTTGAGAAAGTGTTTGAGCTGGACTGTGATGATTCCGGAGTCAGAATTGGCGCTGTCCTTTTCCAAGAAGGTAAACCTATAGCATTCTTTAGTGAAAAACTTAATGAAGTTCGCCGGCGTTGGTCGACGTATGAGCAGGAATATTATTCTGTCGTGCAAGCTATAAAGCATTAACAGTCCTATCTTTATCCGTAAGAATTTGTTCTTAATACCGATCATCAGGCTCTTAAATATATCAAGAGTCAAAAGCACTTAAATCGAATGCATGCACGATGGGTTTCTTTTCTGGAGCAATTTAATTTTATGCTTCGTCATAAAGCATGCTATTTAAATAAGGTGGTAGATGCGTTGAGTAGACGTGTTGCGACACTCGTGACCATGCGTACTGATATTGTCAGTTTTGATCACCTATATTCTCTTTATCCTGAGGATGATGATTTTGGTGAGATATGGGAGAAGTGTTCTGAAACAAGTTGTCATGGCAATATGATAATTCAAGAAAATTTCTTGTTCTTTGGTAATAGATTATGCATTCCACGTGGTTTTTTACGTGAACAACTCATTCGAGAGCTTCATGGTAGTACTCTCGGCGGACATTTGGGGCGAGATAAAACTATAGCCTTGGTGGAGGAGCGGTACTATTGGCCTCAACTGAAGCGAGACGTGGGGCGATTTGTCAGGAAATGCTATATTTACCAGACTGCTAAGGGCCACTCTCGGAACACCGATCTTTATACCCCATTGCCTATTCCTTCGGGTCCTTGGGTAGACATATTGATGGACTTCGTGTTGGGACTTCCTCGTACTCAACGGGGTTTAGATTCTGTTTTCGTGGTGGTTGATCGATTTTTAAAGATGGCGCACTTCATCTCTTGTAAGAAAACTTCGGATGCTTCGCATGTGGCAAGTTTATTCTTTCGTAAAGTAATCTGTCTCCATGGTGTGCCGAAGACAATCACTTCCGATCGTGACACGAAATTTCTGAGCCATTTTTGGCGTACTTTATAGCGTTTGTTTGGGATTGATTTACAGTATAGTAGTTCTTTCCATCCCCAAACGGATGGTTAGACAGAAGTTGTGAATCTTACTATGGCGGATATCATTCGCTACCTCTGCAGTGATATGCCTAAGCAGTGGGACCGGTATCTTGCTCCTGCTGAGTTCGCCTTCAATAACTCGGTTAACTGCTTTACCGGTACATCTCCCTTTCAGGTCGTTTATGGGCGTACACCACAGTATACTCTGGATTTGATTCCCTTGCCCAAGATTCCAGGCTATAGTGTCACGGTAGAGAATTTGGCGATCAGAATTAATGAAGTCCAAGCTGCTGTGGCTAGTCAATTGACTGCTTCTAATTCAAAGTATAAGGAGGATGCTGACAAATGGTAATGTTCAAAAATTTTTGAGGTAGGCGATGAGGTAATGATTTTTCTGCGAAAGGAGCGTTCTCCTATAGGTACCTATAATAAACTGAAACACAAGAAGATTGGTCCTTGCCGCATCCTGAAAAAGATCAACGACAATGCCTATATAGTTGACCTTCCTGGTGATCTCAACATTTCTCCTATATTTAATGTGGCAGACTTATTTGAGTATCATGCTTCCGATATACCCCTCTATTCTGATCATAACTCGAGGGCGAGTTTTTCTGAAGAGGAAGGGAATAATATAGAACAGTTAGCCTATGATTATATTGAACAATGTGATCGCCACAATCGCCGAAAATCTCGGTAGTTTTTCTGATTTTGGGGAAAACAACCATTCAGGCAGTTTCCTATATTATCATTTAGGTAGTTTCTTATATTACTATTCAGGCAGCTTCCTATATTACCATTCAAGCAGTTTCCTATATTAGTTTATTAGATGTTATCTTTAATTATTCGATTTCCATTAGTATTAGGAGTCCTCTCTCTATATATAAGATGTCCGTCTTGTAATCAAAATCACAATATTATTGAATAAAAATTTCGAGTTCTTTGGAGTTGTTCTAAATTTACGCTTTCTTTCTGCGTCACTAGTACTAAGGATTGGACTAACCCTGAGGGTCCATTCCGGTTCTAGAGTCAACCCGAGGCCAATTGATTCTTTTTTGTTTCAATTTCGTATTCCTTGAAATGACAAACATATAGTAAGCAACGTGGCATAGAAAGAACATTCTTGGTGTTGACTAACGGTAGGATGAGATAGTATAATTGGTAATTTCAAATGCATGGTACTCATAGCAATTATAAAGCCAACTATCAAGGTTCCACACTCCTATTCTCTCGATCCAAACAACATGTCACTCAAGCATAGGAGGGCTAATCAACATGTTAAACACACAACGCAGTCCCTCTGAAATTTTTCATTCAAATACACATTTGGATCTATTAAAAACTCTACAGAACATAGTCTCAACAAAATTCATCTAGCATTACACACATCATACACAGAACAAAAGACTCTAATACTTTCCCACCCTATGCTTCACATAGTTCCCCACTGAGTAGGGCCAGCACCAAGCCCTCACACAGTCCCACCCCAAAACATCGAGCCGTCCTCACTCCTTCAAGTGAAACTAATGTGGCGTAGGCATAGCTATAACTAGATCAACAACTCGTAATTGCCTCGTCGTCTACAACCCTCAAATTCACCAAACTCAATAGAGAAAACCATTAAAACCTTTAGTCTAACTTATTTAAAACATGGAGTCTCCTGCCGCCAATCACAACCAAGCGAAACACTCCATCCAACAAAGCTAAGCCCGCTGTCCACGATGAGTCGTAATAGATGAATCGACATAAAAAAAAGGCAACGATGAAACAACAAAAAGAATCAGGGACACACCTATAGCAGTAGAGATACAACCGATTCAATCACCAAAGGCGAAAGCGCGAAAAAAGGGGAAGAGAATCGATTTCTGAGTTCAAATGAGTAGAGAGAAGACGGAGAGACGCACCCGAAGAAATGAAAATGGAAGATTTCAGCAACAATATGAGAATGAGGGAGAGTGAGAGTGAGACTCTGAGAGAGGATTATGGTACAAGTATAGGAGGGGCACTTATAATTATATAATTAGGATTTGGAAAAAAGAAGAAAATATCTACAGGGTTGGTCCTAAAGCCCTAGGACCAGCGACAAACCTACACAATATAAGTTTTAAAGGCCCTAGGTCTAGGGTCAACACTGAGCCGATGCTCACCACTACAATTTAAGTAGGCTAGTTGTTTCGAAATGGTTTAGGCTTTCTGTTAGCACTAGTAAATTTTACCTAGAGAGAGGTGAATACATGATTTTAACATATTTCGACAAATTAAAGCGGAAGTAAAAAAGTCAAGATAAATATTGTCAAATGCGAAAGAAACTAGAGTCCGAACAACGTCAATGATATGATGATATCCATAGAGCACTAGTTATTATCCAATTCGAGATGCGATGTGATTCACTAGTATGCAAAAGTCTATAAAAAAAATAATCAGCAGGAGTTTAGGGATAGAATAATTTGCACATAGAATCTATAGTAGTTTAGCTTATATCAAACTTACGTTCACTTTCCCATACTAACAACCTCCTGACTGGATTTTACTAGTGAATCAATAAGAGGTTACAATATGAGAGTAATAATGCTTGGGTATATAATAGGTTTCACTATCTCACTCAATCACCTTTTTAGTGCCTTTTCAAAGAATACAATTTGTAGCTCAGTAGGACAAGTTTGAAGGATTGAAGTTCTCTTGTACTTTGGAATTTTTTATTTTGGACCTCTCTTGCTCTTTGGCACTTTCGTCTCCTTTTATATTCCTCCACTTCCAATATACCCCTTGGACAATCTTCAAAGGATCACTCTCCAATCAACCGTTGGACGAGATTACATAATGAAAATTGAGTAGCTGTTGAGAGATAACATATGAATTCCCGTTGATTAGGTCGTCCATACAAGCAAATCTCCAATTTTCATAAGTAGAGTTCTTCGATTAAGGAAAATCTTGTCTAAGAAGTGATTTCCAATCAATCAAAGATGTCTTTCGTGAAGGATTTTGTCACAAAACAATCTTTAAGATGAAGGATTAACACTTTCCGAGTAGGAAATCCATACAAGATTATTAGTTGTGATGGTTAAAGCTTGCGTCTGGATGTATTTCTATGAGTATGAATATATTGCGTCTGAAAATATTTCCACGAGACTGTGTAGTAAGAAGATGTCTAGCTATTTTGTAAAGTCTGAAATAATGAGATGCATCCACATATAAAATTAGTTGATATCCAAAGTGTTGCTAGATTATTACAGACTTTTCTTCATGGACAAAACATTCAAGCCTTAACAGATTTAATCTGAATAAACTTCTCTTCGTGAGTAGCTCCTGTAAGGAAGACACTACTTTGCAATTATCAGATTCAATATTGACTAAGGACAGTTTTGTTAGCTTCAAAATCAAGTATGAGGTTTGCTCAACACCTTCAAGATCATTGAACCTGAATGTATATTTGGGCTTTTGGCATTTAGCTTTCTTTCTTTACAATCTGATTCTGGTCCATGTCAACTCCCACCAAATTTAGCATAATCTTTCAACAAAACCATTTGGAAAAATCAAGCTTTTTTTAAAGACAAGTTTGTCAATTACCTATCGCTGGTGCCTAATTCAGATTCTATATGGGGTGTTGTCTTCAATTGGGGCGTTAGTAGTTGAATGTGCAGGTGACTTTGTCTTCATCGTGCATTAATTGTTGAATGTTACAGGTGATGTTGTCTTCATACCATGGTGCAATAATCGAGTCAAGATGTACACGGTTTATCTTCATAACATCACATTTTTTCTTTGGGCGGCCCAATCAAAGGGATATGACAAAAGGGTTAGGATTGATCGGAGGCAAGAGTCTCGAGAGGAGAGAGTCAATAATTTTACGTAGAGTGGTGAATAAGCTATTGGTCTGGCGTGTAAGCCTAAGAGACTTTTCCCTAGCTGTGTGAGGAATCTAAGTGCAGTTTTACTTTGAAATTTCAACAGGAACACGTATACATTAACCATATGGGGCCGCAAGCAGAGTGCTTCCTTGGACTTTTCAAAGAAGGCGAAGACTGAAGCATATATAGCTAAACATCGAATCAGCTTAAGACGAAATTGGGGGGAAGAACAGCATTAGTGCCAAAAGTTATGTACGGATGCTACTTTAGTGCCAAAAGTTTCATTTGGATCACTTTAGTGCCAAAAAATTTAAAAAACGATCTTTTAAGTACCAACTTCGATCTGATTGGTTGGAAATCTGACGTGGCAATTTTTTATTAGTATTTGAAGCCGACGTGGCTCGTCGGAGATACAATGAGCACGTATAGTCAGCATTTTTATTTTAAATAAATTTTTTTGTTTTTTTTCTTTTCTTTCTTTTTTCCTTCTTTTCATTTTTTCTTTTCTTTCTTCTCCCTTTGGTCACTGTCGGTGACCAGAGGCCGGCCGCCTGGCCTCGCCCAGACGAGGCTGCTGTCACCCGCCACAGGCGAGGCCCGACCGACCCTTACTTGGGCAACGGCAGATAAGCCTCGGCGAGGTCGGCCTCGCCTCGCATGGGCGAGGGCAAGCCCCGGCAAGGGCTCCCCTCGCCAGATCCGACGAGGCCGGCCGTCGCCCAGGCCACGGCGGCCCCGCCGGACGTCGCCCAGCGGGGCCGCCGTGGCCTGGGCGACGGCCGGCCTTGCCGGATCTGGCGAGGGGAGCCCTCGCCAGGGCTCACCCTCGCCCATGCGAGGCGAGGCCGACCTCGCCGGGGCTTGCCCGCCGTCGGCCAGGCGAGGGTCGGCCAGGCCTCGCCTGTGGCGGCCGGTGGCCGGCCTCCGGTCACCGACAGTGACCAAAGGGAGAAGAAAGAAAAGAAAAAAAAGAAAAGAAGAAAAAAAAGAAAAAAAAATCACAAAAGCATTTAAAAAATTGAAATATATACGTGGAAATGCCACGTAGACTTTTTTTTTAAATCCAACTAAGATTAAAAATTTAATTATAAATGACACATATTAATTTGATCGGAATTTCTCGCCATTGGCACCAAAATGATTATTTTTCCTCCGATTTGACACTTAAGTGATCCAAATGAAACTTTTGACACTAAAGTGAGCTCCATACACAACTTTTGGCACCAATACTATTCTTCCCCCGACGAAATTGATGCGAGAAGAGGGGAGTCCAAATTGATGACGTCATAGTTCACTTTAGAAGAGGGATTAAAGAAATTATCAAATAAGTCATCAACTTCGTCAAGAATCAATTTGTTTGATGAAAAGCCGTTTTCGAAAAATTGTTTTTGGACTTTCCAACATTTGGATGACGGAAAATTACTTGATTTACGGGAAAGAAGGAAATCATTCTTTGTGTAAGGAAATCATTCTGGTCAATTTTTTTCAGTTTGTTTTCCAATAATTTCCATTTTTATTATCATAAGTCTTCTACCATCTCCTGAATATACTTCATGTTCACGTTCTTCTACATTTTCAAAATATTCTATCATTCATTATATTGTTGACAAATGTGATTTGATAGTTGTTGACACCTAAATTTTAGCAACCATTTAGTATAATTTGCATAGAAAATTAGGGATTAATTTTTAACCCCTAAACAAAAAAAATATACTTAAATTGCATAACATATAGTTTAAATTCATTTTAGATTAATTACATTTTACATCGGATTGGCGGTGACGAACGAGCTTAAATTTCATCGAATGGGACTCAGCTCGCTTGGAATGCAAGGGCCGGGAATTACAGGTCAAACAGGCTCGGTCGTTTTAATTTGAACTTAATTCAACCCATTCTCATTAATTAATTCAGCCCATTTAAATTAAAGCCCAAGCCTAAGCCCATTAGGATTAAAAGCCCATCTAATTGACCTAGGTTAATACTATATATATACATTATTAGGTCAGAATTAGGGGAGGGACACAATTTTCAGATCAGAATTTTTAGAGACACACGTGAGCGAGAGAAAGAGTAAGAGAGGGAGAGAGAGAGACCGGCTCCCGCCGCCGCCGCGCCCACCGCTGCTGCCTCACGCCGCCGCTGTTGCCGCCGCCGCGCCTGCCGCTGCCTCCTCCCGCCGACGCCGCTGCTGCCGTGCGACGACGCTGCTGCTGCTTCCTGCTGCCGCGTGCTGCCGCCTCTCCCGCCGACGCCGCCGCCGTCACGCCGCCGCTGCTGCCGCCGCCGCGCCTGCCGCTGCCTCCTCCCGCCGACGCCGCTGCTGCCGTGCGACGACGCTGCTGCTGCTTCCTGCTGCCGCGTGCTGCCGCCTCTCCCACCGACGCCGTGCCTCACCGACGCCGTGCCTCACGCCGCCGCTCGCCACGCCTGCCGCCCGTCGCCGCACGCCGGCGCTGCCTTGCTGCTCCGTCGCCGTTCTCTGCCGCCGTCCCTGCCGCCGCCGGAGCTGACGCACGCCGCCGACGCTGCTGCCGCTCCTCCCGTCGTGCGCCACCGCCGCAGTCCAGACGATCACGCCGTTGCCCCGCCGTTCCCGACATCGCGCCGCCGATCCGCGTTCGTCGTTCATCCTGATCCGCAAGTTCGAATTTGGGAATTATCTGCAAATTAGGTAATTGAACATTATCTGATATTTTCAGAATATCTAAGTTACTAATTTGGGTGTTTGAATATTGCGTGAATATCGTGTAGAATATTAGATATGTTGGGATAATTATCTGATATCTGCAATATTTCTAAAATATTCAAAATTAGGAAACTTTCCTAATTCAGCAACGTATCTGGACAATTATCCGACCTTAGCCCTAAGGTATGATACGTGGCGATACGGAAAATCATTATCCTATCCATAATCACTTGGGTACGATAATGATTTTTATATGCTTTCCAAATTTGAATGATCGACTTTCCATTAATATCTATAACCCTATAGATATGACCGATAGTTCGATTCTTGTGCCTAATCTGAATTTGAAACGAATCTTGTGGATTGCGTGGCTATTTTAAATGTGGATGCTATCTCTGTTTAGATTATTTTCCCTTTTCAAATAAAAAAGAAAATTCAAAAAATATCAGTTAGGATTTGAATTTGAGTTTTGCATGTTTAGGAATCCTAAATATATCTAGATGATAGAGTAATTATTTAATTTAAATTAGGACTTTGGGATAATCTATTTCCTAGTTTAAATTAAGTGATTTTCTAATATTAATAGATTATTTAAGTTATTTTTTAATTCCGAATTTTCATGAAAACCCCAAAAAAAAAGAATGAATTGTTTTATGGTAGATTAGGATAGATTGCGTTCTTAATTTAAGTAGTTTATTATTTCGAATTTTAACAAAAATCCCAAAAATAATTCATGTTAGGATATGTTAAGTCATCATAGGTTGCACGTTAATTTAGGCATATTTTTATTCCGAATTTCACCAGAAATACCAAAAATAAATCATTTGCCCGTCATTAGATTTAGGTCACGTCGTCGCATGACATATAGTTTGCATGCTAGGTTGCATTACTTGCATGTCATTTTTGCACGTCATTGCATATAGGTTAGCTTTCACTTAAATAAGCGAAAATCCAAAAAAATTGAGTGAATTCCTTGTTAATTAGAAATCATATTAGGTTGTTGATGTGATATTCTAGCTAACAATGCAGATGCTTACGTTGCTTCGAGGTAAGTAATTCCTCCAAACTTGCAATTTATTCAATGCTTTCTTGGGTGTTAAATTGGTGGTTTGCGCACCCGCATGAACACTTCACACGTTAATGATTAAGTTAAAATGGATCCAAATTGCTTGCCGAAACATTTTTGAAAAGAAAAGGTACCGAAAGGGCGTTAGACTAGATCTAGCGTAATCAAGTCCCCGGGCTTAGAATCTCTGGTTCGTAGAAATAAAACATACCTCCCTATGTTTTATTTAGGTTTCTAATCGACCTACCACAAATAGATTAGTGGCGACTCCAAGCATGAAAACATTTGCATGTTAAAAACCTAAACCCAAAGTTGCGAATTGGTAGGGCTTGGGAGGGCTCGAATTAGGTTTAGTCCTAATAATCCATTAGCTTGAGAAAGGAATTTTTTAGGTCGCGACAGCTTGGCGACTCCGCTGGGGACTTGAGTTAAAACTCTTAGTGGACTTAGGCCAGTTTTTCTTTTCAAAAATATTTTTGCTTGGCAGCGAGGATCCCAGGTACGTCCCTAACATTTTAGGTGTTAAATATTTTTGCAGTATGGGAGGTATAAGGGGAGGTGTGATTGTTAACCCTTGTTTTGCAGGGAGGTGTTCGGATGTATGGTTTAATTTATGCACGAAGCGCTGTATGATATAACCTGCTGTGCATGCCTTGCATTTACACTACACCGCACACACTACCCGCTGCCGGACCTGGGCGGCACAGGTTTAGGATGGTACTGAGAAAACGGACACCCCAACCACACCCGCGTGGTATGGGTCGCCTTTCTTGGTCCCGAAAGTTCTTTCATGGTGTCATTGAATACCTGCCACGGTTGCGCCCTTTGCAACCCGGGTCGGCTCTTTGACTAAGCCGGAGTCAGGGGAATCTCAGCCTAACCACCACCATGACTGGTTTAGCTCGGTAATCCTCATGTCTCCATTTTGCAAGCCAGAGTCTAGGTAGAAATCGAACCTCACATTTCATGCGCATGTCTTTGTGATTGCCATGGTCCTACTGGGTGAAGTAAGTTTTTCTGAACCTTTATCTAGCAATTTATTTATGTTTCGTATTTTCTTTGGTCGGTCCATGATAGGTCTAGGTTGGTTTTAAATTTGAAAGTAATAATCATTGAGTCCTTTTTAAAAAGAAAGAAAGAAAGAAAGAAAGAAAGCTCTTTTAGAGAATTTATTTTCAATCTATGTCTTTATTTTCCTAGATGTGTCATAGGTAATTATTTTCCTACAAAGTTTGCCGTCATCTTTCTTTTACAAAAAAAAGGGCTTTAGAGAATTTGTTTTCAGTCCATAGTTTCTAGGGAGTCTCACTTTTTGTTTTTCATAATTTTATGATTAGGGATTTTGGTGCTTCTATTGCCTAGGTTGTGTCTAAGGTGTCATTTATATTTCTTTTCCTAGATCACTTTTCATAAAGTCTCGTCCATATACGAATATTGTCATGAATAAACAAAAAAGACTAGAAGCGTGTCATGGACCAACCTTGTCTTGACCTTGTGCTTATTTGGTTCATTTCTTTTACATTAGGTAGCTACGGACCGATCACGATCGCCCATTCGTACACGGTCGAGAGCCAGAATGGCCGATCAAACCGACTTGCAAGAACGTGTTGTTGGTGTGGAAGACCAGATCAAGCAACTTGTCATCGCGATGCAACAAATGTCCGCTGAGATCAAAGCTCTCCGGTCGGTTCCTGTTTCGACACCCCTCGAAGCGTCTGTCCCAAAGCAGAAAATCAGAAAAAGTGTCGATGTTGACGGAGATGACGATATTCCTGATTTAGAAGATGACCCCGTCCATATTATCGTCAACAAAGACAAACCTGATGAACGAGTCAACAAACTTGAAGAAAGAGTGAAGCAGCTGGAAGGTTCGCAGGATTCACCTTCGATCGATCTGTCCCTGTACTCACAGATCAAAATCCCAAAGAAGTTCAAAATGCCGGATTTCGACAAGTACAATGGCACCACATGTCCAAAAGCCCACCTACAGCTCTATCACGTACAGATGACTTCGTACGTTGATAACGAACTCCTGATGATCCATGCCTTTCAAGCAAGTTTGACGGGTCCTGCTTTGAGCTGGTATCTCATGAAGAAGATAAATGGCCTCAAAACTTGGAAAGAAGCCAGTGAAGCATTCTTGAAGCAGTATAGATTCATAACGGACATCATTCCTACCCGTGATGATCTCGAACGTGCTCAGATGAAAAAGACTGAGTCCTTCAAAGACTATGCTATCAGATGGAGGAATTTAGCTGCTCAGGTTGTCCCAGAACCCATAGACAGTGAATTAAAGAGGATGTTCGTGAAAACTCTCCCGTTCGAATACCGTAATCGGATGGTTGCCATTCCGGTTGACAACTTCAACCAACTCATCCCCATGGGCGAACAAATTGAAATAGGGCTGAAAGATGGATGGTTTGTCGAGCCGCCCTCCTCGACCAGAAGATTTGGTGCGAGAAAAGAGAAAGAACCGGCAGCTGAAGTGAATGTGGCTTATAACCAACCGAGCCGGCGGAATGCTAACTCCGCCCCAGCAATCCAAGTAGTAGAAGCTCAGCAACAAAACTCGGGTCGTCAACCTTTTCAGAGGAGGAACAACAAGAGGCAATTCACTCCCCTCCCCGGATCGTTGTCTCAAGTGTTGACAGTGCTCCAGAAGAAAGGTTTGCTTACTACTGAGCCAAAGCGGCCCAATCCTGAGCGGTTCTATAACTTCGACCCGTCAAAGAAATGTGATTATCACATGGGTGAACTGGGACACTCAACCGATGATTGCTATGCCCTCAGGCACCGAATCCAGAACCTCCTAGATACGAAGGTTTTCTCATTTCAGCCTGCTAAGCCGAATGTTCAGAACAACCCACTCCCTGATCACGCAGGCAATGTGAATGCCATATTTAGCTTTGATGCTGGTCGAATCAAGAATGTTAAGGTGTATACCACCGACGTCTATGGTGAGTTAGTGAAAGCCGGTTGTTATCCAAGTAATGAGGACCTACCCCTGGCTCTCATGAAAGAAAGAATCTCAAGAATGGTAGAAGCTGGGATGATTGTTTATGCTGACCACACTGGCCTCGTTTCCACTATCTCCGAAGTGATTATTAATTGGGAGGAGGAGTTCGCTACATTGAACACCAGGAGCGACAAGGGCGACCCTCTGCCTGAAGACATGCCTCCGCTTGAAGACGCGTCTGATAACGAGGAGATCGTAGTAAGCACGCCTACAGCTAATGAAGGGATAGTGATCGAGATACCTCAGCCGTATGAGTACAGTGACAATAAGGCAGTCCCTTGGTCCTACAGTCTCGATGTCGACTTGGTTACCAGATCCGGGCGTTCCTATGGCCAAGCTAATGCTCAACCTGCAAAACCTGTTACTGATGAAGAAGCCAAGGAATTTCTAGCTGTGATTAAGGCTAGCGAGTACAACATAGTTGAACAATTGCGCAAGCTGCCCGCGCAAATCTCTCTGCTTGAGCTGCTCCAGACATCTGTCAAGCATCAGAAGGCCTTAATGAAGGTGTTGAGTGAAGTCCACGTGCCAGAAACGATCGATCATGACAAATTAGAGGAATTTGTGGGCTCTATACTCCTCAAGGACCTCATAGCCTTTTCAGATGAAGAGTTCCCTCTAGAAGGGAGGGGGCATACCAGGGCACTCTATATTTCCGTCAAATACAAGGCCTCACATGTTGCCCGGATACTCATTGACAACGGATCAGCCCTGAACATCTGTCCTTTGGCGACTTTACACCGCCTTAAGATAGATCCTTCTAGGATAAGTTCTGCAAGAACCTCCGTACGAGCCTTTGACGGAACGAAGAAAGAAGTGATGGGAGAAATCTACCTTGACATACAGATAGGACCAATAATATTCAATGTCCTATTTCAAGTTATGGACATTCCCACTGCATTCAATTTTCTGTTGGGACGTCCATGGATTCATACTGCCGGAGCTGTGCCATCCAGTCTACATCAGATGGTGAAGTTTGTCGTGGAAAGAAAGTTAGTCACAGTCCACGGTGAAGAAGAGCACCCAATCTACCACGCAACGGCTATCCCTTATGTTGAGCCGGATTGCAAAATAGAATCGAGCTATCAGTCGCTCGAGCTCGTATCAACCATACATGCGTCAAGAGGATCATCACCGCCTATTCCTGAGGTGTCAAATGCTACAGTCATGGTTGGAAGGGTAATGGTCTCTCATGGCTTTTCTCCGGGTGAAGGCCTTGGTAGAAATGGTCAAGGTATCCGCCAACCGGTCGAAGTTTCTCAGAGGCCCCGCATTGTTGGGTTGGGATACCTGGGGACAAGTGAGCCAAATAATATGGCACGTGGACGTGGACGTGGTCGAGGTCAAGGTCGAAGAAATGGACAGAATAGATTGCGATCCGAAGAAGAGCCGAATGGTGAAGAACATGGGCGTGGTAGGTCGCTTCCACACATCCGCACCACGTTTCCGGGCCCCGCAAGAATGATGTATGAAGAGAAGGAGGTGATCGACACTTTGGGGCAACCGAGCGGCAAGTTCGATTATTATGTGAAATACTCAGCACCCCCGAGCTTCTATGTTGACCCCCGTGACATTGTCCCGGATGGATGGGGGGGTATGGATGATCCAACACCTCTAGTGACAGAAGATCCTGATGATGCAATGGAGGGAATCACTGCCCTGTTCGATAATTTCTTAATTGGAGCCATCGAGGAAGGACCGTTGAAGGGAATGGGCACTGGCCCGCAAGAGTAACACATTTACTTTTTTCGCACACTCCCCTACGCGGGAATTTTTACTGCTTTCTAGGACTCGCCCCGTCTCGGGAGCTGCTTTTTAGCACTTTTCATTTCTAGGATTTGATTGTTGCAATTTTCATTCCAATAAATGTAATTCATTTGGTGATAATCAATGAAATTACAAGTTATTTTCATTTTGAGGGCATGTTGAGGTACATCAAACCAGCCCGGTGATGATATCCAACCGATAAAAGAAAAAATATAGTCCAAGGAGAATTCTGAGGCCTGGGCTTCTTCATGCTTCCTCGTGTTAAAACCTTTTGGAAAAGAATTTCAAAAAAAAAAGTCACAAATCAAAAATCATCAATCAATATAAAATACACTGTTTAGCCCTGTTTGTCCTACTGAACCCCCTACTTTATGTTTCAGGGGCAATTTTGTGACACGTAAGGGTATGGGAATGGTCCAATCTGATGGATTATGTGCCACCGAACCTGATCTCGATGACACCAATGAACTCGAAGATTCCTCGGACCTCCAGCGTGATCTAGAGCATCATGAAAGACCTAAAGTCCTAACGATAGACCAAACTATTACCGTCAACTTGAGTGATTCCGGAGAACCCAAAGAGGTGAAGATAGGGGCAACCCTTCCCGAAGGTGAAGCTAAACGCCTGGTCCAACTGCTGAAGGATTACCAGGATATCTTTGCCTGGTCGTATGTCGATATGCCGGGTCTAGACCCTTCTATCGTGGAGCATAGTCTACCCACTAATCCAGACATGCCGCCCAAGAAATAGAAGTTGCGAAGGACCAAGCCTGAACTTTCCAAGAAAATAGAGGAGGAGGTCATGAAGCTTTTGAAAGTGGGATTCATCGAAGTCACCCAATACCCCAGCTGGGTGGCTAATATTGTGCCAGTCATGAAGAAGGATGGTCGAGTTCGGGTTTGCATCGACTATCGCGATCTAAACAAAGCCAGTCCTAAAGACGATTTCCCATTGCCACATATAGACGTTTTGGTGGACAGTACTGCAGGGTTTGAGCTGTTTTCCTTCATGGATGGTTTTTCGGGCTATAATCAGATAAAAATGAAGGACGATGATAAGGAGAAAACGGCGTTCATCACTCCTTGGGGGACATTCCACTATAAGGTCATGCCCTTCGGCCTTAAAAATGCCGGGGCAACATATCAACGGGCAATGGTGACGCTTTTCCATGATATGATGCATAAGGAGATTGAGGTCTATGTCGATGACATGATCGCCAAGTCTCGACCTGGAAGGAGTCACGTCGATACTTTGAAGAAATTATTCGAGAGACTTCGTGAGTTTAAGCTCCGTCTCAACCCAGCAAAGTGCGTATTTGGAGCAACCTCGGGCAAATTACTTGGGTTCATCGTAAGCAGTAAAGGCATTGAGGTTGATCCCTCTAAAGTGAAGGCTATATGTGAGTTACAACCCCCATCGACCGTGAAAGAAGTGCGAAGCCTCCTGGGTAGATTGAACTACATAGCCCGTTTTATTTCTCAGCTCTCCGCAACTGCTAAGCCCTTCTTCAAACTTCTAAGGAAGAATGCTCAAGTGGAATGGGACGATGATTGTCGGGAAGCGTTTAATGAATTAAAACGGTACCTGATGGAACCACCAGTGCTAGTCCCACCAATGCCAGGCCAGCCTTTGATTCTTTACCTCACAATTTATAGTGAGTCTTTAGGTGCGATGCTAGCCCAGAAAAGTCCTGAAGATGGAAAAGAGCGAGCCATTTATTACCTAAGCAAGAAGTTCACCGTCTCGGAGTTGAATTATTCTGAAATCGAGAAGACTTGCGCTGCGCTAGTATGGGTGCTCCATAGGCTGCGACAATATACACTGCATCACCAGACTTTGCTTGTAACTAAGAACGATCCCATTAAGTATTTACTTGATCAGCCAGCTTTGGTAGGGAGGTTAGCCAAGTGGCAGATTTTAATTTCAGAGTTTGATATCCAGATGAAGCCACAAAAGTCAATTAAAGGTCGAGTAATTGCTGATGTGTTAGCTGAAAATCCTGGAGTCTCTGATGATGATAGATATTCTCCAGAAGATCGTATTTTGGTAATAAAGGAAGATACATGGATTATGTTTTTCGATGGAGCTGTAAACTTGGCCGGTTCCGGCACTGGGGCAGTTTTAATATCCCTAGATGGGCAACATTATCCAGTAGCAGCAAAGTTGGTGTTCCCCTGTACCAACAACATAGCCGAGTACGAAGCTTGCATCCTCGGACTCCAAGCCGCAGTGGAAATGGGAATAATCAAGTTGAAAGTGTTTGGTGATTCTGCTTTGATTATTCTTCAAACTGTGGGAGAGTGGAAGACGAGAGACACCAAACTAGTGCCGTACCATGAATACCTTGAAGAAATCATAGAGGAATTCGAAAATATCTCTTTTGAGTACTTATCAAGGTCTCATAATCAGTTTGCTGATGCGCTAGCTACGTTATCATCCATGTTGCAAGTGATTGATGGGTTGGAGGTAGAACCCTTGAAAATTGAAGTCCTGACAAAACCAGCCTACTGTATGGTTGTGATCGGAGAACCTGATGAAAAGCCATGGTATTATGATATCATGAGTTACATCCAGAAACAAGAATTTCCTGAGGGAAGCACCCCGGCTGACAGGAAGTACATAATGAAAATGGCTTCAAAATTCTTTGTTAGTGGTGAAAAGCTGTACAAAAGATCATATGATTCGATCCTATTAAGGTGTGTGGATGCGGCTGAAGCTACCAGAATCATGCAAGAAGTACACGAAGGGATATGTGGTCCACACATGAATGGCTACATGTTAGCTAAGAAGATCATGAGGTTGGGTTATTATTGGCTCAGTCTTGAGAGTGACTGCATCCAACATGTTCGAAGATGTCATCGCTGTCAGGTTCACGGGGATAAAATAAATGTTCCCCCGACGGAATTATATCAGTTGTCTGAGCCATGGCCCTTTTCAATGTGGGGCATCGATGTGATTGGCCCAATTAATCCTAAGGCGTCAAATGGACACCAATTTATCCTGGTCGCGATTGATTACTTCTCTAAGTGGATTGAGGCAGCATCTTATGCAAACGTCACTGCAAAGAATGTTGTAAAATTCATCATGCGAGACATTGTTGCTCGTTATGGTGTCCCTGAGGCTATCGTCACTGACAATGGGACAAATTTGAACAACAAGTTCATTGATCAGTTGTTCAACGAGTTCAAAATTCGGCACCTGAATTCATCTCCCTATCGTCCACAGATGAATGGAGCAGTTGAAGCCGCCAACAAGAACATCAAGAAGATCTTGGCCAAAACGGCTGAAAACTATCGTGACTGGCATGAAAGGTTGCCATTTGCATTAATGGCGTATCGAACTTCGATCCGAACCTCTGTCGGAGCAACCCCTTTTTCATTGGTGTATGGCATGGAAGCAGTCCTACCCGTCGAAGTAGAGATCCCTTCCTTGCGAGTCTTGTCTCAAGTGGAGTTGTCCGAGGCAGAATAGATGCGACAAAGGCATGAGCAGTTGAACCTAATTGATGAGAAGCGATTGAAAGCCATTTGCCACGGTCAAACCTATCAGCAGAGGATAGCTAGATCCTTCAATCAAAAGGTGCGTCCAAGACACTTCGAGGTAAATGATCTAGTCCTAAGGAAGGTACTGCCAGTCTTTCCTATTCCTGGAGGAAAATTTGCCCCAAACTACATTGGTCCGTATGTGGTTAAAAAGGTGCTTCCTGGAGGTGCCCTGATTCTCGCAGAAATGGATGGTCGTGAGTTTTCCACTCCTGTTAATTCTGATGCTGTGAAGATATATTATCCCTGATAAGATCTAACATTTTTGCGGCGAAAGTTTTCAAGTGTTCAGTTTTATATTCTGAATTGCAAACATCTCATTTATGAATAAATGGTTTCAATCAATTTAAAGATGGAATGTGTGCCTTGGCGTTAAATTATGCTTGATCATTTTGTCAGTCTACATTATCGATTTTAAAAGGGGAATCTATTTAGACAATATGATAACTCACGTGGAATGAATTGAATGTGTTGAATGAGGTACATCGGGATGATGAAAGGCAAGCCATATCCTATACACAGTCCCGTGCACTAATCCCCAGTGAGTTGGAAAAGAAAAATTCCATGTCTGCAAGGCAAAGGGTTATCTCGCAAAAGGTACGGCAACAGAAATGACGAGAGGCAGTTCATTTCTCTATCTCAAACACTACAAGTTATCCATTGTTTCGCCACTTTGAGCCTAAACACTTGGAGAAATTCATTCAAATTACCCCTGTCAAGAACCACCCCACATCGGGGTAAACTGGAGGTAAGTCAGCGTCATAAGGTGAAAAATGAGTAGAAATTTTCATGCTCTCACTTGCATCAATCTTCGAGTGTTGCTTTTTCAGATGAATTCACGTGAAGTTCAAGTGCCTTAGGATGACGAAGAGCATTTCTTTCTCTATCCTATACACACTTTATCCTTTGTTAAGCCCAATTGAGCCTGTAAATTCATTTCTTAAACCCAGTTGGTGATCATCCCCCACACTGGGGCAAGGCAAAAGTCATCATTGTTCAAGCAGCATATCCGGAGCGCCGATAAAAGACGGAGACCCTGAGAGTCCAAATGTTAGTCATTCGGTCAAAACAAGCCAAAGTGTGACTGGCCAATGTATGCATTGTAGACAGTGTGTGTCAAAAAAAAAAAACTAGAGGACATAAAAAGCAGTGTGCCTGGTAAAAGCAAGGCCAATGCCCGTGAAAAAATGGAGAAAAAGTGACGACTTTGGATTAGAAAATGTTGAGATGTGTCAAAGTCACAAAAATATCCAGAGTCTCAAGGAGTCAAGTGATGAACTCTTGAAGCCAATGGAGCATCTACTGAGAAGACAATCTCGGACGAAAAGAGCACCAGTGATGATGCCGAGATGATCACCAATTTATTCATCCCAATTATACACATTTTGAGCCTTATGGTCCATTCATTTCTCAACCCATGAGCCTAGCCTGCGTTACGTCCCTTGCAAAGTCTCTTCAGATTAGGGCACTTGAACTAACGTAGAGTTTCTGATGTTTATAAGCTTAGCTCGAAGAAGTGCGAGCAAGTCCATTTCTATCTCGTTTTGCAGGTTCTTGACTTGTAAACCCGGAGACAGTTACAGAGTATTTTCTTTCAGTAGCCTCGACTCGAAGAGTCTCTTTTGCTAAGCCATTGACCAAGCCCATGCTACGGTCCTAACAAAGACCTCTCAGATCGGTAAAGTCGTACTGCTTGCGAGAATACTCAGACCCTTGTCAACATGATGATGGTGAGATGGAGCGATTCTCCATAAATCAGCCTTTTTGATGAGAATGAGAGAAAGCCCTTTTAGACCAAAAGTCCCTCATTCGACATTTTCAAGATATCTACTTGTGAATCTGGATTGTCTTGTCATGGTTTTTCCCCAGCGAAGTTTGTAATGCTGATTTGACAAAACCATCGTGCATGAAAATCAGTTGAAATCATGGTGCATGTGTATATGTATTCTTGACAGTGTGCGAATGCATATTACATGTTACTTAAAATCGTGTCTAACAGGAGACACACCTTCAGAGTTGGAGATATCACCAGGTAAGTATATCTCTATCCCAAGGATATCTATGACTATCTAGGTATCCCTAACCTGTTCAAGCAATTGTCAGGTCCCACATTTGATCATTTTTGCGATCTCTAAATGCCTTTGATTGTGTTCAGGTGTCTATTGATCAAACCTTTTCAGGTACTTCTGATGTATCCAGGTACTTTGTCAAGGAACTCTTGAACACTTGGGCTAGCCCCTTTGTTCATCAAATAACAGATTTTCATACAATCTCGAGAAAATTCCCCCGTTACATGACTATGAGCAGGTATAGGCATGGCGGCCAAATCTTTACATATGAGCAGGTATATGTAAAGGTCGGAATATTCTTCCCAAGTATCAGGTATTCCCCCGCTACTCACCTATGAGCAGGTATAGGTGAAGCGGCCAAATCTTTACATATGAGCAGGTATATGTAAAGGTCGGAATATTCTCCCCAAATCTCAGGTATTCCCCCGCTACTCACCTATGAGCAGGTATAGGTGAAGCGGCTAAATCTTTACATATGAGCAGGTATATGTAAAGGTCGGAATTCTCTCATTATCTCAGATGTTCCCCCGCTACTCACCTATGAGCAGGTATAGGTGAAGCGGCCAAATCTTTGCATATGAGCAGGTATATGTAAAGGTCGGAATATTCTCTCAACCCCAGGTGTTCCCCCGCAGTTCACTTATGAGCAGGTATAAGTGAGGCGGCCAAATCTTTGCATATGAGCAGGTATATGTAAAGGTCGGAATATCCTCTTCATTTCAAAAGTTTCCCCGCAATTCACTTATGAGCAGGTATAAGTGAAGCGGCCAAATCTTTGCAAACACCTATGGAGATGTATAGGCAGTTCGTAAAGATCGGAAATGTTCTCACGAATCCAGATGATGATTGGATACGTCGAGCTTTCTTCGTGTGTTTTGACTTAACTGCAGATCACCGAAGTTCATCAACGTATATCAGGCAATACCTATGGGACTGAGCCCATACATTTGCCAAAACAACATACAAGTTAAAGTTGTGCCTCGAATTGCGCTATCATTCATGTCGGATAAGTAATTCCAGGTATGTTTTCTATTCAAGTCAGCATGCATCATTTCTTAATGCATTGTAAAATGGGACTCATAATCCCGACAAAAACAACATTCATTGCATTTGCATAGTTGAAATTTAGGTATCATTTAGTCTTTGAATGCAACCTCTATGAGCTCACCTTCAAAGAGGGGCAGCTGTTGACACCTAAATTTTAGCAACCATTTAGTATAATTTGCATAGAAAATTAGGGATTAATTTTCAACCCCTAAACAAAAAAAATATATTTAAATTGCATAACATATAGTTTAAATTCATTTTAGATTAATTACATTTTACATCGGATTGGCGGTGACGAACGAGCTTAAATTTCATCGAATGGGACTCAGCTCGCTTGGAATGCAAGGGCCGGGAATTACAGGTCAAACAGGCTCGGTCGTTTTAATTTGAACTTAATTCAACCCATTCTCATTAATTAATTCAGCCCATTATTTTAGCCCATTTAAATTAAAGCCCAAGCCTAAGCCCATTAGGATTAAAAGCCCATCTAATTGACCTAGGTTAATACTATATATATACATTATTAGGTCAGAATTAGGGGAGGGACACAATTTTCAGATCAGAATTTTTAGAGACACACGTGAGCGAGAGAAAGAGTAAGAGAGGGAGAGAGAGAGACCGGCTCCCGCCGCCGCCGCGCCCACCGCTGCTGCCTCACGCCGCCGCTGCTGCCGCCGCCGCGCCTGCCGCTGCCTCCTCCCGCCGACGCCGCTGCTGCCGTGCGACGACGCTGCTGCTGCTTCCTGCTGCCGCGCCTGCCGCTGCCTCCTCCCGCCGACGCCGCTGCTGCCGCCGCCGCGCCTGCCGCTGCCTCCTCCCGCCGACGCCGCTGCTGCCGTGCGACGACGCTGCTGCTGCTTCCTGCTGCCGCGTGCTGCCGCCTCTCCCACCGACGCCGTGCCTCACCGACGCCGTGCCTCACGCCGCCGCTCGCCACGCCTGCCGCCCGTCGCCGCACGCCGGCGCTGCCTTGCTACTCCGTCGCCGTTCTCTGCCGCCGTCCCTGCCGCCGCCGGAGCTGACGCACGCCGCCGACGCTGCTGCCGCTCCTCCCGCCGTGCGCCACCGCCGCAGTCCAGACGATCACGCCGTTGCCCCGCCGTTCCCGACATCGCGCCGCCGATCCGCGTTCGTCGTTCATCCTGATCCGCAAGTTCGAATTTGAGAATTATCTGCAAATTAGGTAATTGAACATTATCTGATATTTTCAGGATATCTAAGTTACTAATTTGGGTGTTTGAATATTGCGTGAATATCGTGTAGAATATTAGATATGTTGAGATAATTATCTGATATCTGCAATATTTTTAAAATATTCAAAATTAGGAAACTTTCCTAATTCAGCAACGTATCTGGACAATTATCCGACCTTAGCCCTAAGGTATGATACGTGGCGATACGGAAAATCATTATCCTATCCATAATCACTTGGGTACGATAATGATTTTTATATGCTTTCCAAATTTGAATGATCGACTTTCCATTAATATCTATAACCCTATAGATATGACCGATAGTTCGATTCTTGTGCCTAATCTGAATTTGAAACGAATCTTGTGGATTGCGTGGCTATTTTAAATGTGGATGCTATCTCTGTTTAGATTATTTTCCCTTTTCAAATAAAAAAAGAAAATTCAAAAAATATCAGTTAGAATTTGAATTTGAGTTTTGCATGTTTAGGAATCCTAAATATATCTAGATGATAGAGTAATTATTTAATTTAAATTAGGACTTTGGGATAATCTATTTCCTAGTTTAAATTAAGTGATTTTCTAATATTAATAGATTATTTAAGTTATTTTTTAATTCCGAATTTTCATGAAAACCCCAAAAAAAAAGAATGAATTGTTTTATGGTAGATTAGGATAGATTGCGTTCTTAATTTAAGTAGTTTATTATTTCGAATTTTAACAAAAATCCCAAAAATAATTCATGTTAGGATATGTTAAGTCATCATAGGTTGCACGTTAATTTAGGCATATTTTTATTCCGAATTTCACCAGAAATACCAAAAATAAATCATTTGCCCGTCATTAGATTTAGGTCACGTCGTCGCATGACATATAGTTTGCATGCTAGGTTGCATTACTTGCATGTCATTTTTGCACGTCATTGCATATAGGTTAGCTTTCACTTAAATAAGCGAAAATCCAAAAAAATTGAGTGAATTCCTTGTTAATTAGAAATCATATTAGGTTGTTGATGTGATATTCTAGCTAACAATGCAGATGCTTACGTTGCTTCGAGGTAAGTAATTCCTCCAAACTTGCAATTTATTCAATGCTTTCTTGGGTGTTAAATTGGTGGTTTGCGCACCCGCATGAACACTTCACACGTTAATGATTAAGTTAAAATGGATCCAAATTGCTTGCCGAAACATTTTTGAAAAGAAAAGGTACCAAAAGGGCGTTAGACTAGATCTAGCGTAATCAAGTCCCCGGGCTTAGAATCTCTGGTTCGTAAAAATAAAACATACCTCCCTATGTTTTATTTAGGTTTCTAATCGACCTACCACAAATAGATTAGTGGCGACTCCAAGCATGAAAACATTTGCATGTTAAAAACCTAAACCCAAAGTTGCGAATTGGTAGGGCTTGGGAGGGCTCGAATTAGGTTTAGTCCTAATAATCCATTAGCCTGAGAAAGGAATTTTTTAGGTCGCGACAATAGTTTATTTCCAGGTTTTCTTTGTAATTCATGTAATTTTGATGGATTATATAATACACCAAGAAGATGTTGATGTCAATTTTTAGTAATTTTTTACAATACAATACAAGCTGTCCTTAGTAGATTTCACTTATTATCAAATACCATAAAACCAACTTTACCAGAAACCGGCCCACCATCTCTGATATTGAATTTCCGAAAATCATATTCCAGCAATAGGAAGTTCTCATAGAAAAAAACAAACCCGAAGACTTGAATCAGGAATTATGTACTTGGATGTATGTGCTCTTTTTCTTCAATAAAGCTCCGTTCGTTTCCGGAAAAATATTTTTCCGGAAAACATTTTCCTCATTTTCCGGTGTTCGGAGGCGGAAAATATTTTCCGTGGGAATACATTTTCCTTCCCCACCCCCAAATCCTTCATTATTTTCAGGAAAAATGATTTCCTCTTTGTGAAAAGAGGAAATCATTTTCCCCCAAAGTGAAGGCAAAATTGCCCATGGGAGGGAAAATGTTTTCCGTGGGAGAGAAAGTTGATCGCTGGTCACCGCCATCGGCCGCCGGTCGCCGGCCACCACCGCCCGCTGGCCGCGGCCACCGACCGCCGATCGCCGGCCACCGACCGCCAGCCGCCGCCGCCCGTGGCACGCCGCCGTCGCCGCCGGCCGCTGGTCGCCGGCCCGCCGCCGCCGGTTGCCGGCCACCCCCGCCGACCGCCGTCGGTTGCCAATCGCCGCCGCCGGTCGCCGGATGCTGTGGGATCGGCGGTCACCGAACACCAGAAAATATTTTCCGAAATTTTTTCAAATTTTAGCCGAATACCAAAAAATTGTGTTCCAAGAAAACATTTTTTAGGAAAATGACTTTCGAGAAAATATTTTCCAAAAGGAGAATATTTTCCGGCAAACAAACGGAGCCTAAGATAATGGCAATACTTCACCACGTGGCCATATTATTCATTCCCGAGCACTTTGACAAGTGCATAGGTTGGGGCAAGGCTGGGAAAAATCATTGCAATGCTACCGAATTCAATGGACCCAATTTGGGGACAGGATGCAACTCGCAATGCCGAGAGGCTACCCTCAATTCGCGGACGTAGGGGTGGTTCAGTCAATATCGACAAATAAGGTTTCAATTCTTTCATTTCTTTCATTAACTCCTGAATTTGACACCCTTTTCCGTGTCGCAAATTATTAGTGGGAGCGCACGAGACATGTGGGTACTGTGACATCCTCAAATTTCGACCCTATTCAGAATGTAATGAATGGTTATTTCATCAATGTGTAATGAGTAGAATTAGGTTTTGAATTGATTCTTGAATCATTCAATGGTATTCCAAGCTTTGGGAAAGACGAATTAAGACTTCGTTGCGCGCAACCAAAGCACTCAATCATAGATTGATAATTCGACCATAAGAATCGTTGAAGGACAACCATAAGCCATTTCAAGCTGATCCAAGAATGGTTATAGATCGATTCAACAATAGTATAGAATCGGATTGCGGGTGATTCCGCTCTATTACTATATTGATTTCGAACAACACTAAACCAATCCCTAATGATCGTATGCCTCGAAACGAGCTATTGACCCCTCATGATTACATGACAACCGAGGGTCATTCATGGATTGAGAATGCTTAAACGTGGATTGATTTGGAATCAACTACGGGTTAAATGCACGAAAACCCTAGAAGCCGTCCATTGTTCTAATTATGGAAAAGACGCATTTGAGTGATTTTAACCACAAATTCTAATCCAGTTGAGGATATTGGACTCTAGAGGATTAAGAGACAATTATTAGAAAAATGCTGGGATCGCTTATTTATCAGTAAATCGAAAAACCTTGGAAAAGTAAAATTCGGGCCGGAAATTGGGGCCCGCAAGGGGGGCCACGAATTTCTAAGAGTCCAATGGGCCTCATGGACCATATAGTCGGCCACGAGGGCAAAATGGAATGGAAATTATAGTTTTGCCCTTTTGGGCCCAACTTAAGAAGTTTGAGAATTTGTGCAAGAAAAACTCGAGACGAGAAGCCCGCAAGGAACTAAGGCCGATGACAGGGCCCAAAGAGGATTTTGGCCCAAGAAGAATGAGCTTAGCTCAAGTTTAAGCCCACTAAACCTTTCAAGCCCGTTAACCTTTTCAAGCCCATTTCTCTTCAAATTGGACCCGTTCAAGCCCAAGCCCAAGCCCATGTGAATAGTGCATGTGAATAGTGCCATGAATGAGGTCAAGGGCTGAAATTACCAAAATGCCCCTCTCATCTTCTCTTAATTACCAAATTGCCCCTTCTAGAAGCTCTTGCAAGATGAGTTTCTAGCCATTGATTTTGGCTTGTCTTGCAAGAGTGAACCTTGGCCATTAATCTTGGAAAGCTTGAAGGAGAAGTTGGGGAAAGCTTGCAAGACAAGTTGGTCCTCAAGCTTGCAAGACAAGTTAGTCCTCTCTCTCTCTCTCTCTCTCTCTCTCTCTCTCTCTCTCTCTCTCTCTCTCTCTCTCTCTCTCTCTCTCAATTTCGGCCCCCCCTCTCTTCCTCCTTCGGCCACCAGCAAAACCAGCCCCCTTGGCTGCTATTTTATCGCCGTGGAGTCACCTGCCGAGTGCCGTGACAAGCCGTGACCGTTCACCCGCCATGTGCCGTCCGTGCAAGCCGTTTCCTTCCCGATTCGCCCTCACCGCGAGCCAAAACAGCCCACAGAAGCTGTGGAGCTGATGTCCATGCCATCATCGCCACCTCGTATCTTTTCCGGACCGAGCCACGCGTAACCCTCATTGCCACCATCGCGCCCATGTCCTCGGAATCGTTTCCGGGTGAGTTAACGCTCTAATCCCTTGATTAGTACGTTAAACTTGCTTAGGGTTTGATTAGACTAAGTTAATCTTGCTTAGTGCTAATTAATGAAGGATTAGTTGATAAGTTATCGCGATAAGTGATAGACGGAAGTGATAAGCTATCGCAATAGGTAATAAGTGGACATGATAGATTATCGAGAAAATGTTGACAAGCTATCACCAAAGGGATGATAAGCTATTGGAGAAATATTGATAAGCTATCACCAAAGGGGTGATAAGCTATCGGGAATTTGGTGATAAGCTATCGCAAAATAGGCGATAGGCTATCGAGGAATGGATGATAAGTTATCGCAAGGGGAGTGATAAGTTATCGGTTTTTATTTAATGAGTTATTGCAATTAGGCGATAAGTGATAGTGAATTGCGGTGATTCTATGCATGCTTTATGTGCTTTCAAGCTTGTGATGCCTTGAAAAATACTTGCCCATTTTATAAACCTTGTTTACTAATTTTTACAAGGGTTTTTAAGGACGTATAAGTTAAAAACCCCGAGATGTCGGGTTTATATATCCGGTTTTATGAGTTAAATGCGGCAAGGGTGTTTAAAAAGGAAATCGTGCAAAGTTTGATTGGTTGATTATGTGTATGTGATCATGTGTGAATTTATTACAGCATTTTTATGTGTGGAAGTTGCAGTAATTTGTTGTGTGAGCACGAACCATGTTTGCATTTGGCTAAATTCTGAGATATAAATGAGTTGTGTTTGTTGTACTCGTGTGATCACATAAATGAACCTGTCACCCAGCGGGGGTCTGGGGATGCAATATATGATATTGTGCATAAGAGAATAGCACATTATATACCCTATTGCATTGGCTAAATTCAAAGATAAAGAATTGGCTTGAGTGGTTGGTGTGCTTGTATGGTCACATGAAAGTCCGTCTAGGCGGGGGTTCTAGACGATGTCCGGCGGGGGTTCGGATGTCGTCTAGGTGGGGGTTCTAGATGATGCCGTGTCGCGGTTGATGCCGGATCGATGCTCCTCATGGAATGCCGTCTGGGTGAGGGTTCTAGATGTTGCCGTGCCCGACGGAGCGGGGCGATACCCGGTTATGCCTTAAGACGCCGGCGGGGGTTCAGTTGTAGCCCTAAGTGGTCGTTTAATAATCTGGACTATTATGAGTGCAACGTGCATGGATGAATGGATTGTGCCCGAAAGTGATAATTATATGTGTCTGGATTATTAAATTGATATTGTGCCTGCTTATGCACTATGATATGCCTCTGATTTATGCAATCATGTGATCTTATTATATGCTCATTGGAGTGATTGCGAAGTTATGATGGTTAGTAGAGGGCCAACCTGATGCGAGTAACGCGGCTTGTGCTGTGGCTCTGTGAGGTCGTAGTAATCGGAACTCGCGTGAAAGAGTATGTTATATCACGACTGATTATGAGATGAAATTGTGAGGCACGGTATGAGACGGGCCAAAACGGTTTCACTTCATAATCAAGACTCGTGTGGATACCTTGTACATGAGAATTACTGAGCATATTCTAATTGTATTATGTGCTCGTTGCATTATGATTGCACATGTTGGTTTATTATATGCAGGGCGTGTGTGTACCAAGGCAAGATAATAATGCTTGCGATTATTTAATGGCACGTTTGTTTATGTTGGCTTGGATAACCTGCTTGTGTTTATAGCTAAGGCAAAGTAGGGGTTGCTTTGCTATTGATCTGCCATCAACAGGTTGCTGAATGTTTAGGAGTGCCCGAGGTGAGTTGACTTCCTAACCGAGGCTTAGGTCATTAACTTACTGAGATTTATCTCACTCGTTGTTATTAACCATTTTTCGGATGCTCAGGTATGAGTATGCGTTACGTTCCATGAGAACCGGCTATTTTGAGGGGGAACACCTTTTGAGGTTGCTCTCATTGATGGAGGAGCTAAGTTAACCCCTACCTTTTGTGGTTGTAATTGGGAAGGTCCACGTAGCTTACTTATAATATGTTAACCCGATGTATTGCCGATGATGTTATATATATTGAGGTATGTTTTCTTAACTATCCGTGTTGTTATGATTGGTTGGATTATGATTGCTTCCGCTTGCATTTAATTAAAAGTTAAAATGAATGGGTTGACAACACATCCTAGGACGTCGCAATTCCACGACCAAGGAAGGATGTCCACGTGCTCGAGGGTCCAAGGCGTGACATCTCGGTTTTGGTATCAAAACAAGGTCAGCTCGATCTAAGTTTGGTCGATACCTGAAGTGATAAGGTGCGAAGGGTATTGGGATAGTTAGTAAGGAAAACCTTCTTTGATCACAAGTTTAAAGTGTATAATGACTGTCTTGTGATTGATTGCTGGATGGTTTCTTGATATTGTTCTTGATTTTTGATGTTGTCTTGAAAATTGTGAGAGCAAGAGCTCTACTGGTTATATGCTTGTAATGCATGTCTTGTGATTGACTATTTTGTGTTTAGATTACATCTTATGTTATATAAGGTGTTTGTTTGTGATTCGCTGCTTAAGATTAGTTGACTTGAGTAGGCGATTTAGGTCTCTAATTCCTTGATGGAATTATAAAATAGATTTCGTAAGAATCCTATAGGATGAACAGCCAAGGAAGAGGAGCTCGAGGTCAATCTAGTTCGCAGGCAAGAGCCCAAGAGGAACCACGTGTGGATGGGATTCTACGAGCTCTCGAAGCGATGGGAAACTTGATGGGTCAGTAGGCTCAAGAACAAGCTGCTATTACTGCTGAGGCTGCTTGTCGCGACCTAAAAAAAATTCCTTTCTCAGGCTAATGGATTATTAGGACTAAACCTAACTCGGGCCCTCCCAAGCCCTACCAATTCGCAATTTAGGGTTTAAGTTTTTAACATGCAAATGTTTTCATGCTCGGAGTCGCCACTAATCTATTTGTGGTAGGTCGATTAGAAACCTAAATAAAACATAGGGAGATATGTTTTATTTCTACGAACCAGAGATTCTAAGCCCGGGGACTTGATTACGCTAGACCTAGTCTAACGCCCTTTCGATACCTTTTCTTTTAAAAAATGTCTTGGCAAGCAATCTGGATCCATTTTAACTTAATCATTAACATGTGAAGTGTTCATGCGGGTGCGCAAACCACCAATTTAACACCCAAGAAAGCATTAAATAAATTGCAAGTTGGAAGAATTACTTACCTCGAAGCAACGTAAGTATCTGCATTGTTAGCTAGAAAATCACATCGACCAACCTAATATGATTTCTAATTAACAAGGAATTCACTCAATTTTGGGTTTTCGTTTATTTAAATGAAACCTAGTCTACGTGCAATGACGTGCAATAAATGACATGCAAGACCTAGCATACAAATTATATGTCATGCGATGACGTGACCTAATTCTGATGACGGGCAAATGATTTATTTTTGGTATTTTCTGATGAAATTCGGAATAAAAATATGCCTAAATTAACATGCAACCTATGGTGACTTAACATATCCTAACATGACTTATTTTTGGGATTTTTGTTAAAATTCGAAATAATAAACTACTTAAATTAAGAATGCAATCTATTCTAATCTACCATAAAACAATTCATTCTTTTTTGGGGTTTTCATGAAAATTCGGAATTAAAAAATAACCTAAATAATCTATTAAGATTAGAATATTACTTAATTTAAACTAGGAAATAGATTATCTCAAGTCCTAATTTAAGTTAAATAATTACTCTATCGTCTAGATGTATTTAGGATTTCTAAACATGCAAAACTCAAATTCAAATCCTAACTGATATTTTTTGAATTTTCTTTTTTATTTGAAAAGGAAAGACAATTTAAACAGAGATAGCATCCACATTTAAAATAGACACGCAATCCACAAGATTCGTTTCAAATTCAGATTAGGCACAAGAATCGAACTATCGGTCATATCTATAGGGTTATAGATATTAGTGGAAAGTCGATCATTCAAATTTGGAAAGCAGATAAAAATCATTATCGTACCCAAGTGATTATGGATAGGATAATGATTTTCCGTATCGCCACGTATCATACCTTAGGGCTAAGGTCGGATAGTTGTCCAGATACGTTGCTGAATTAGGAACGTTTCCTAATTTTGAATATTTTCAAATATTGCGAACAAGGCAAACATTATCCTAAGATATCTAGCAATCCACGCAATATTCACAGAATATTCAAACATCCAAAAATTAAGAAACTAAATATTCTAAAAATATTGGATAATGTTCAATTACCTAATTTGCAGATAATTCCCAAATTCGAACTTGCGGATCGGGATGAGCGACGAACGGTGGATCGGCGGCACGGTGTCGGGAACGGCGGCAACAGCAGCGGCGCACGGCGAGGAACAGCGGCAGCACGCGGTTGCGCCCGGCAGGGACAAGCAGCAGCTCCGGCGGGAGGAGCAGCAGCGGGCTCGGCGGCGGCAGCAGCGGCGGCGTCAGTGTGAGGCGGCAGCAGCAGGTGGCGAGCGGCAGACGCGGTGGCAGCAGCGCACGGCAAACACGGCAGAGAGCAGCGATGGCGTAGGTGGACTCCGGATGGGGCGGCGGCAGCGGCAACAGGGCGTGATGGCACGCGACAGGGAGCGGCGGTGCGGAGCGGCAGCGGTGGCGACGCGCGGCCAGGAGCGGCGCACGGCGGACGCGGCAAGGAGCAGGTGGCGAACGGCAGACGCGGTAAGCGGCGGCAGCAGGCGCGGCGGGCGGCGGCACGAAGCGCGCGGCAAGCGGCGGGCGTTGAGCACGCGCGGCGAGGAGCTCCACACGACGGGCGCGGCGGTGAGCGCGCGGCAGGGAGCGGCCGGCGCGGCGGTGAGCGCGCGACGGGCGTAGCACGCGGTAGGCGGCAGGCGCGGGGCAGGGAGGCTCCACGCGGCGGCGTCGGGCTCGGCGTGTGGCCGCAACTTCTTTCTCTTCCTCTCTCTCTCACTCTCACCTTTTCTAAAATTCTGATCTGAAAAATTTTCGTCTCCCTCTAAAATTCTGACCTAATAATCTATATATAGTGTTAATCTAGGTCAATTAGATGGGCTTTCTAGTCCTAATGGGCTTAGGCTTGGGCTTTAATTTAAATGGGCTGAATTAATTAATGACAATGGGCTGAATTAATCAATGATAATGGGCTGAATTAATTAATGATAATGGGCTGAATTAAGTTCAAATTAAAACGACCGAGCCCGTTTGACTTGTAATTCCCGGCCCTTGCATTCCAAGCGAGCCGAGTCCCATTCGACGAAATTTAAGCTCGTTCATTCACCGCCGGTCCGATGCAAAATGCAATTAATCTAAAATGAATTTAAACTATATGTTATGCAATTTAAATATTTTTGTTTAGGGGTTAAAAAATTTAATCCCTAATTTTCTATGCAAATTACACTAAGTGATGTGCCAAAATTTAGGTGTCAACAGCTGCCCCTCTTTGAAGGTGAGTTCGTAGAGGTTGCATTCAAAGACTAAACGATACCTAAATTTCAACCATGCAAATGCAATGAATGTTGTTTTTGTCGGGATTATGAGTCCCATTTTACAATGCATGCTGACATGAGTAGAAAACGTACCTGGAATCACTTACCTGACAGGAGCGAGATAATGCAATTTGAGGCACAACTTCAACTTGTATGTTGTTTTGGCAAATGTATGGGCTCAGTCCCATAGGTCTTGCCTGATATACGTTGATGAACTTCGGTGATCTGCAGTTAAGTAAAAACACACGAAGAAAGCTCGACGTACCCAATCATCATTTGGATTCGTGAAAATAGTTCCGATCCTTACGAACTACCTATACATCTCTCTAGGTGTTTGCAAAGATTTGGCCGCTTCACTTATACCTGCTCATAAGTGAATTGCGGGGGAAACTTTTGAAATGAAGAGGATATTCCGACCTTTACATATACCTGCTCATATGCAAAGATTTGGCCGCCTCACTTATACCTGCTCATAAGTGAACTGCGGGGGAACACCTGGGGTTGAGAGAATATTCTGACCTTTACATATACTTGCTCATATGCAAAGATTTGGCCGCTTCACCTATACCTGCTCATAGGTGAGTAGCGGGGGAACATCTGAGATAATAAGAGTATTCCGATCTTTACATATACCTGCTCATATGCAAAGATTTGGCCGCTTCACCTATACCTGCTCATAGGTGAGTAGCGGGGGAACATCTGAGATAATAAGAGTATTCCGATCTTTACATATACCTGCTCATATGCAAAGATTTGGCCGTTTCACCTATACCTGCTCATAGGTGAGTAGCGGGGGAATACCTGAGATTTGGGAAGAATATTCCGACCTTTACATATACCTGCTCATATGTAAAGATTTGGCCGCCATGCCTATACCTGCTCATAGTCATGTAACGGGGGAATCTTCTCGAGATTGTATGAAAATCTGTGATTTGATGAACAAAGGGGCTAGCCCAAGTGTTCAAGAGTTCCTTGACAAAGTACCTGGATATCATCAGAAGTACCTGAAAAGGTTTGATCAATAGACACCTGAACACAATCAAAGGCATCTAGAGATTGCAAAAAAATGATCAAATGTGGGACCTGACAATTGCTTGAACAGGTTAGGGATACCTAGATAGTCATAGATATCCTTGGGATAGAGATATACTTACCTGGTGACATCTCCAACTCTGAAGGTGTATCTCCTGTTAGACACGATTTTAAGTAACATGTAATATGCATTCGCACACTGTCAAGAACACATATACACATGCACGATGATTTCAACTGATTTTCATGCACGATGGTTTTGTCAAATCAGCATTACAAACTTCGCTGGGGAAAAATCATGACAAGACAATCCGAACTCACTAGCGGATATCTTGAAAATGTCGAATGAGGGACTTTCGGTCCAAAAGGGCTTTCACTCACTCTCGTCGAGAAGTGGCTAATTTATGAAAATCACTCTATCTCACCATCATCATGTCGACAAGGGTCCGAGTATTCTCGCAAGCAGTACGACTTTACCAATCTGAGAGGTCTTTGTTAGGACTGTAACATGGGTTTGGTCAATGGCTTAGCAAAAGAGACTCTTCGAGTCGAGGCTATTGAAAGAAAATACTCTGTAATTGTCTCTGGGTTTACAAGTCAAGAACCCTGCAAAATGAGAAATATGTTCTAATAAGCCCTATTAATGCAAATGTGCCTAATTCTATATGCAATGCGTTTTAAATTGAAATATTTTTTGTTTTAGGAATTAAAGAAAATTAACTCCTAAATTTTGTGCAATTTATTTTGGGCAATTCAAAAATAGGTGTCTACAGCTGCCCCTCTTTGAAGGTGAGCTCGCAGAGGTTAAGCTCGTAGAGGTTACATTCAAAGATAAAATGACACCTAATTTTGGCCCATGCATGCTCAATGAATGCTATTTTTGGTGAGACTGTGAGCCTCATTTTTATGATGCAATATAAGATGATGCATGCTAAAGCAAATAAAAACATACCTGAGGCTACTTACCTTGCTGAAGGGTAGAGTAATTCCGGACAGTTGATATTGTGTGTCAAGGACCCGAACCTGTCTTCGGTCGCCTCGACGAAAAAATGATTTGTCTAGGACCCGAACCTTTCTTCGGTCGCCTCGACAAAGAAATGGTTTGTCTAGGACCCGAACCTTTCTTCGGTCGCCTTGACTGGATTGTTTGTGCGTCTAGGACCCGAACCTTTCTTCGGTCGCCTTGACTGGATTGTTTGTCCGTCTAGGACCCGAACCTTTCTTCGGTCGCCTTAACTGACTGGATTTGTACGTCTAGGACCCGAACCTTTCTTCGGTCGCCTTGACTGGGGAGATCATTTGCCTAGGACCTGAACCTTTCTTCGGTCGCCTTGACTGGATCTCATTTGTCTCGGGCCCGAATCTACCTTCGGTTGCCGTGACTGGGGAAATCATTTGTCTAGGACCCGAACCTATCTTCGGTCGCCTTGACTGGATTTCGATTGTCTGTCTAGGACCCGAACCTTTCTTCGGTCGCCTTGACTGATTGGATTTTGTACGTCGAGGACCCGAACCTTTCTTCGGTCGCCTTGACTGATTGTACTTTGTCCGTCTAGGACCCGAACCTTTCTTCGGTCGCCTTGACTGACTGGATTTGTACGTCGAGGACCCGAACCTTTCTTCGGTCGCCTTGATTGGGGAAATCGCTTGCCTAGGACCCGAACCTTTCTTCGGTCGCCTTGACTGGATCTCATTTGTCTCGGACCCGAATCCCTTCGGCTGCCGTGACTGGGTTGTGTCTGTCTAGGACCCGAACCTTTCTTCGGTCGCCTTGACTGACTGGATTTTGTACGTCTAGGACCCGAACCTTTCTTCGGTCGCCTTGACTGATTGTACTTTGTCCGTCTAGGACCCGAACCTTTCTTCGGTCGCCTTGATTGACTGGATTTGTACGTCGAGGACCCGAACCTTTCTTCGGTCGCCTTGATTGGGGAAATCGCTTGCCTAGGACCCGAACCTTTCTTCGGTCGCCTTGACTGGATCTCATTTGTCTCGGACCCGAATCCCTTCGGCTGCCGTGACTGGGTTGTGTCTGTCTAGGACCCGAACCTTTCTTCGGTCGCCTTGACTGACTGGATTTTGTACGTCGAGGACCCGAACCTTTCTTCGGTCGCCTTGACTGATTGTACTTTGTCCGTCTAGGACCCGAACCTTTCTTCGGTCGCCTTGACTGACTGGATTTTGTACGTCGAGGACCCGAACCTTTCTTCGGTCGCCTTGACTGATTGTACTTGTTTGTCAAAGTACTTGGAGATTCTTGCCCAAGGATTTGACGATTTGCCTGGTGGGTCCTCGCCAGCAGGTCTTGAAAAGGCTCAAACGATGAGCACCTGGGGGTCTTCGCCCCAGGATTTGATGTGAACAGAGGGGGTCATTCCTATGCTCAGGAGGGTACCATAACAATCATAGGTACATGGATTTTTGGAACCGGACATGGGTAGAATATACCTACCTGGGCGTGTTCCTGCCTCTTAAGGGCGTGTCTCCTGTCAGACAAACTTTCTTTTGTGCAAAGGCATACGCATTCATCAGAGAAATAGACAACTGAGGCTATTCTAGAATATCGTATGAAATATCTTGGCCAGCAAGCCCGGATGCTTTTCTTTTCCAAAGGAATACCCAATTTGCCCCCTGGGTAATTTGAGAAGAAATCTGATGAAATACCTGGGATTTCTTACCCGGAGGTTGAATGCATCATCTGCTGAATACCCGACCTTTTTCGGGGCATCTCTTTTGGGATGATAATGAGGGCTTCTCCAGCGCCCGAATTTTGTGTTCTATCACTGGGGATTAGAACTCTGAGCTGTCAAAGATGATTAGCGCAAATATGCATGCATTGATCAAGAATAGACAAGTTAGTCTATTCTAGAATGTGTGTTTAAAAATTCATGCATGATGATTTTGCCATGTTTGCATCATCAAAAATCCACCGAGGGTCAATCAAGACAATTTTCGCTCACGAGGTGGACGTCTCAAGATGCTGAACGAGGGATCTTCAGTCAGAAAGGACTTTCCACTCGCTCTCATTGAAAAGGGCTTTTTGTCCCGTCCATTAATGCGGGAACATTGAAAATACTCAATCTGACCTCTATCATATCAACAAGGGTCTGAGTTTTCTCGCAAGCGGTATGACACTGCCAATCTGAGAGGTCTTCTTCAGGGCCGTAACGTAGGCTTGGTCAATGGCTTAACAAAGGTGACTGTCCAAGTCAAGGCCATGAAAGAAAATATTTTGCAATTATCTCCAGGTTTACAAGCCAAGAATCCTGCAAAAGAGATAAAAGTAATCTTGCTCGCACTTCTTCGACGGTGTTTATAAACATTTGAAATTCCACGTTAATTCATGTGTCCTAGTCAGAAGAGACTTTATGAGGGATGTAACGTGGGTTTGGTTCACAGGTTGAGAAACGAAATGATCGTTAGGCTCAAAAATGTGTGTAAGGGTGAGAATTGGTGATCATCTTGGCGTTGTCACCTGTCTTCTTCTCCGCCGTCAGGATTTTTCTGGCAAACTCCCTGGGTAATCCTGTGTTTTAGCATCTTTGACAACTTTTCATTGAGGAGCTTCTGCGTCAAGCATTTTCCTGGATACCATTCTATCTCTGTCCCAATTGTTTTCTCAAGAATAGGTTCATCTTCGTCTGTCATGTGGCAGATCTTTGTCAAGACAAAGTTCCTAAAGTAGGAATTTACATCGAAGAAGAACTCAAGTTTAAACTCTTTGGGGTTGTCTATTCTACACCACTTAATGTCTTTGAGACATTTGAGAGCGCTTTCATCGTGCTCATAAATCTCATTCATGGGCATTGGCCTTGCTTTTACCAGGCACACTGCTTTTTCATGCCCCCAATTTTCAGCATTTTTTGTGTTAGGACTAGCCTAAACGAGTTTGAAGTCCTCATCTTGATTCGATGCTTTGGGACCCTGATGCTCAGATTGTGGTGACTTTTGCTTTGCCCCAGTGTGGGGGGATGATCACCAATTGGGTTTGTATGAAATGAAATCGCCGGCTCAATTGGGCTAGCAAAGGATATAAGTGTATAGGATAGAAAAAGAATTGCTCTTCGTCATTCTAGGGCACTTAAATTATCGTGAGAGTTCATCTGCAATAAAAACACTCAAAGATTAATGCAAGTGAGAGCAAGAAAACTTCTATTCATCTTTTCACCTTGTGCGAGCTGTCGCAGATGATGATGATAGAAAATTTTAGATATTACAAACTCCTCATCCATCTTAGTGAAAACATCGCTGTTATCAATAAGATATTGTTATTTTGGACAGGCTTTAGTTTGCTGCTCCTCTCCTGACAAAGCCCTCTTAGCCTCGACCATCCGGCTGTCGATGGTGTGCTTGTCCTGGAGGACTCTGTCGAGGATCGCCGGACCTCAAGCTGCCCCAATGTGGGGTGGTTCTTGACAGGGTTGATTTAAAAGAAACCGCTGAGTGTATGGGCTCAACTGGTTAAGCAAAGGATTAATGGTAGTGTGTGGGGCAGAGAAATGAACTGCCTCTTGTCATTTTGGCTACCGCACCTTATGCGAGAAATCCCTTTACCTTGTAGAAATGAAACCTCTTCGCTCATCTTGCAAGGGTTTGGCCCGACCCGGGTCAACGGATCTGACCCGGGCGTTGACTCGGGTCGGATCGGCTGATCCGGGTCGGGCGGAACCGACCCGAGTCAACGGATCCGACCCGAGTGTTGACTCGGGTCGGATCGGCTGATCCGGGTCGGGTCCGACCCGAACTCACAGACCCGCGAAAAAAAACCGCCGGCGGAGCCAAAATTGGCTGTCCGCCGGCCGACCCAGACCGGCGCCGTCCCCTGACTCGTTACCTGGGGTCACCACCAACCTCACCGACCGCCTGGCTCACCGTCCGGCCGCCTGTTCGCCGGCCGGCGACGGAACAAAAACCGGCCTCGTTGAAGCATTTCGTCGAACACCTGGCAAGCGCGTGGAAAAGGAGTCGATTTCGATCTCCTCCGGCGGCACGGTCGACTCCAGCGGCTTCGGTTCACCTCCGATGGCGACTAAGGACCGGGACCGGCGACGGCATGGGCCGGGAATCGCGCGACACGGCCGGCGCGAGTCCCGGCCACACCGGACACCGAAACAGGGGAAAACAGAGGCGGCTCTCGGCCGGGGGCCTCACCGGTCGGCGGCGCGTCTGGGTGGCTTTCCGGCGACTACGTGGGCGACGGCGACGCTGCTGGATCTTCTCTTGCTCCGGCGTGGCCTCGGCAACTCTCTCTCTCTCTCTACTCTTTCTCTTTTCTCTCTGCTCCCTCTCTGTTTCTCTCTCTGTTCTGTTTTCTCTCAAACTGGCCGACCCGGGGCTCTCTCTCTCTCTCTGTGTCGCCGTGGTCGGCTCGGCGGCGGGAATGGGTGGCTGAGGTACGGTGGCCGCCGGAGGCTATCTTTCTCTCTCGGCTCACTCTCTATTCTCTCTCTTTCTCTCTCTATCTTCACTCACCGGAGCTCCTCCAAAATTTGGCCGGCCAGCCCCTCTCTCTCTCTCTCTGGCCTTATATAGCCGGCGGCGACGATGACGATGACGATGACGGACCTCCCCTGCGTCGGCGTGACGACGGCCTGCACCGACCGTCGTCACCCAGCGACTTTGGTGGCCACTTGCAGGCCGGGGCAGAGCGAGGCAGGGGGGGAACAGGAAACCGAGAGGGAGGAAAGGATAGGGGAGCCGGGAAACGAGGGGGGACGGGACTGGCCATTAATGGCCAGTCCCTGTGGCGTGCTTATCCGGCCCTGGCTGGCCGGATAGCGACGGCGAGGAGCGGCGCCGCCGTGCGTCGGCGTGACGTCGCGAACAGGGGAAGGACAGCGACGCTCGGCGGGGGGAGGAAGGAGGAGAAGAAGCTGGGCCGGGCTGGGCCCAGTCGCGCGGAGGGGGGAGAAAAAGAAGGAAAACGGGCTGGGCCGCGCGGGGAGAAGAAGAGGAAGAGAAGAAGCTGGGCCGGGCTGGGCCCAGCCGCGCGCGGGGGAATAAAGCGAGGAGGAGAAGGGGCGGGCTGGGCCGGCCTGGTCCGGCCCGATCCGATTTTTTTCTTTTCTTTTTTTTTATTATATTTTTTTTTAGGATTAATTAACAAAATATGTTCTAATAAGCCCTATTAATGCAAATGTGCCTAATTCTATATGCAATGCGTTTTAAATTGAAATATTTTTTGTTTTAGGAATTAAAGAAAATTAACTCCTAAATTTTGTGCAATTTATTTTGGGCAATTCAAAAATAGGTGTCTACATTGAATAATGTTCCGTCACCGGAACAGTCACTTTTAAATTTTATTATTATTTTCTTTTCTGTTTTTCCTTTTCCTTTTTTTTTTCCTCCGCCGGCCATAGCCGGGGCCGGCGGAGGTCGCCGGCCTCACTGCCTCAGGCGAGGCCGCCCTCGCCGGCGTCGGGCGAGGCCGCCCTCGCCGGCGTCGGGCGAGGGCCGCCCTCGCCTGGGCTGGGCGAGGCCGGCCTCGCCCGACGCCGGCGAGGCTCGACCTCGCCGGCAACTAGCGAGGCCGACCTCGCCCGACGCCGGCGAGGTCAAACCCTCGCCAGATCTGGCGAGGCTCGACCTCGCCGGCGTCGGGCGAGGTCGGCCTCGCCAGTTGCAGGCGAGGTCGGCCTCACCCGACGCCGGCGAGGCTCGACCTCGCCTGCAACTGGCGAGGCCGACCTCGCCCGACGCCGGCGAGGTCGAGCCTCGCCAGATCTAGCGAGGGTTCGACCAAGCCCGCGTTGGGCGAGGCCGGCCTCGCCAGTTGCCGGCGAGGTCGAGCCTCGCCCGACGCCGGCGAGGTCGAGCCCTCGCCCGATGCGAGGCCGGCCTCGCCAGTTGCCGGCGAGGTCGAGCCTCACCGGCGTCGGGCGAGGCCGGCCTCGCCAGTTGCAGGCGAGGTCGAGCCTCGCCGGCGTCGGGCGAGGCCGACCTCGCCTGCAACTGGCGAGGCCGGCCTCGCCCAACGCCGGCGAGGTCGAGCCCTCGCCCGATCTGGCGAGGCCGGCCTCGCCCAGCCCAGGCGAGGGCGGCCCTCGCCCGACGCCGGCGAGGGCGGCCTCGCCTGAGGCAGTGAGGCCGGCGACCTCCGCCGGCCCCGGCTATGGCCGGCGGAGGACGGAAAAAAAAAAAAACTGGCCCGGAACCGGTTCCGAACCTGAACTGGAACCGGCCCGGAATCGGAACTGCCAGGGGCAGTTTCGGTTCATACTTGGCCACGAACCGGAACCGCCGGTTCCGAACCGGAACCGGTCGGTTCCGAACCGTGGCCATGACTAGTCATAGCTAGGTTGACGGTGGTGTCGACGTAGCGGCAACACGGTGAAGGGGTACTGGGTGCGACCGGCTGATTTGAGGGAGGAAGGAGGGAGGAGAAGGGAGAGAAAAGAAATGGACAATGCTAGCGGAGCAGTTGCTTACTATTGGAAGTAACGATGGTATGTGGCCACTGGCCACAGGTTGTAATGCTGGCATAACACTAGTTGTGATGGAGGGGAGGAAATTCCTTATCATAATGCTAGCATAACACCAATTGCCTTTTTTTTTTTTATCAAATACATCTTGTGGCCTCCATGCCACCATTACTTGCAATAATAACGGTGACTTGTTACTTGAGCATTTCCCAAAAGGAATCAAGGTTTTAAAGTGCGTTTTCAATTGTGTGAGGGAAAGTCACGTTGGTGCAAATCGTTTTCCAAAATGACCCGTCTCCTGAATGTCAAAAGGAAGTTCCTTCCAACTTCGAAGGAAACATGGCCCCAACCATGTACCAAAATCAAGTCGAGTTGGAGGTCTGTGATGGAGCTAGCAAGAGCGTGGGAAGGCTGTATGGGCCCTCCAAAACATGTCCCAAATGATACTCGTGAATCAATTGCAATGATTGCATTGCAACAACACCGGTAGGTCGCCGACGTTTCTATCACCGGTTAATGTCCCCACCTGAAAAGTTTCAATCACAGTATGAATTATTGTATTGCCTACTGCCGAATGTGTGAATTTAGTAGGCTTTCAGCATTAATCAATTTCTTTAGCTATCGCTTGACCCATCATAAATTTTTTGCTGCCTTCCCTTTCACCGCTAGATACGTTCAAGTTGGCCGTGGACCACGGCAAAACCTGCCTCCTCCGGCTCGTCAACAACGCGATGCAGGACATCCTCTTATTCGTGATTGCGAATCACCAAGTCACGGTGGTTGGCACCGACGCCTCCTACACGAAGCCCCTGAAGGTCGACTACATTTCCATCTCTCCGGGCCAAACCATTGACCTCCTCTTGGAGGCCAACCAGCCCAAGGACCATTACTATATGGCTGCTAGGGTTTACTGGAGCGCAGACGGTGTTACATACGACAACACGACCACCACGGCCCTAATCCAATATAAAGGTCAATACACACCGTCCTCGCCTCCTCCTCTACCTTACCTTCCATACTACAATGACACGGCTGCATCAGTCAACTTCACTGGAAGACTCCGGAGCTTAGCTAGAGGTGACCACCCCATAAGTGTCCCGCAGAACGTGACCCATAAGTTCCTGTTCACTGTCTCAGTGAACACGTGCCCTTGTGCGAATGACTCGTGTGCCGGGCCGAACTGGTCTCGCCTCGCTGCGAGCGTGAACAACATAAGCTTCGTGTCCCCGTCGATCGACAAACTCCAAGCCTATTACTACCACATCAAGGGCGTGTACGGCAACCGGTTCCCGAGCAAGTCCCCGCTCAAGTTTAACTACACTGCAGATTACCTCCCACTGGCCCTGGAGACACCGCAAAACGGGACGGAGGTCAAGGTGATCGAGTACAATTCGACGGTGGAGATGGTCTTGCAGCGGACCAACGTGGTGGCCGGGACCGATCATCCCATGCACCTCCATGGGACCAGCTTTTACGTGGTGGGGTGGGGATTTGGCAATTTCGACAAGAAGAAGGACCCCAAAAATTATAATTTGGTGGACCCTCCATTGCAAAATACCATCGCGGTGCCCAAGAATGGATGGGCCGCGGTGAGATTCCAAGCCTTCAATCCAGGTACAACTATTGCAACGCTATACAAGTTTATCGTAATACTAATTCGATTCTTTAGTTTAATTGAAGGAATAATAATGTGGCTCTTTGGAAAAAAAAATCTTTTTCAGGAGTTTGGTTCATGCATTGTCATCTTGAACGACACTTGTCATGGGGCATGGAGATGGCGTTCATCGTTAAGAATGGCCCGACCCCAGATTCGCGGATACTTCCACCGCCGCCAGACATACCGCCGTGCTGATGTAATGGAACATATGGGTTGTTATTAGCCCTTTTGAAGTGCCCTTGTTGAGTCGTCAATCTTTTTTATTTCATTTTTGTTAGTTTTTAGTATTTGAAGATTTGAGGAGGCATCTGAATCGGAATTTAGGTGCTGTCCTAATCCAGACGCGCAATGCTTGATTTGTCCGGTCTTAAGAGAATATGTTGTTGAATAGTATTCCGTTTTCTGGCGGAAGAAATGTACTCATGTCACTATCTATGCTTGTTGTAAGAATTTGATGATCAAGAATAAAACAATTTGTGATCATATTATATACATAGGCTGCGTATACAACATTAGATTAAACAATAAAATCATCACTTGTATTAGTTAATAAAAAATATTTTCATTGTTGATAGAAATTTATGTCTAAAAGTTTTCGTGAACAATAAAAATACTCTTCGTTCATTCATTTTTGTAAGCAAACTAAGCGATAATTTTTTGTAAAATATATTTTAAATCATTCATTTTCCGTAAAACAAACGAAGGCTTACTATATAGTCAATTTCCATACCTTTGTGTGCATCATGGATACCCTTATGAGATTATTAAGGGTACTAATTTAGGTTCGAATAGCATGCATGTAAGGCTCGGGAAACTGAAAACATATTTTCTCCATGAATTTATGCATACATGGACCCTAATTAAATTGAAGAACCAAGTTGGTGTCCTCCTCAACTTTGATATATGGAGATTGTTAGGGAATGTATCTCACAATCTTGTCAATCAAGACTCGTGGAATATGCTTTCAAGATGTAAGTTTCTAATTGACGAAGGCTATTATCCTTAATGTGTCATCTTTAGTTTCTAAACTGACTCATGGGCATTCTTGCTACGTTTTAGATATATAATTCGTGTTCTACGACCACTTGTTGATAATAACTAGCTCCATTCTATATTGACTATACATAAAGTAAACATGGAAATAATTTCCAATCTCAAAGTTTCACCAAAGTGCGTTCTTGTAGATATATTCATACTTGAAAATTGCCAAGAATATTGCAGCATAATTTTATAAAACTCTCTTAATGTAAATTTCAATATAATATTGCTCATCCTAATATCCTATACTTGCACGCCAGCTTGTCAGCCAAGTCGAGGGTCCAGCCGAGGAAGAAGTCAGAGAGGATGGCTGCGGAAGGGTTGAGGTGGGAGGTGAACCATCAGGTGAGGGGAGGTAGGGGTGGAGATAATGAGGACGTTGCCAAAGTGGCCGATGTCGCGGATGTTCTCGACGCCCGGCGGGAGTTTGGGGTGGGAAGGGAAGGGGAGGACGAGGGTATGGACAAAGGGGTGGGCGGAGAGAAGAGTGTTAAGGAGGGGGAGGTTCTTGGGAGAGTCCAACACGGTGAGGGCAAGTCCGCGAAGGGAGAGTTGGAGGGCGAGGTCCAGGTGGCGAGATCATGTGGCCTCGCGCTGGTAAGGGGAATAGTAGTACGAGGGGAGGTGGAGACTCCATGGAAATGAAGAATATGAAGAAGAGATATTTATTTTGATTCCTCTATGAAAAAGTTGATCTGGTCCGGGCAGTCCGATTCCTACCTGGAACTAGGAAAAGGACCGCCTATTACCGGTTTCAATTTTTGGAACAGGGAGCCAGACTGACATCCTTGGGAACCGCCCAAAGCCGGCTGATTCGAGCGGTTCTTGGTTCGGGTGGTTTCCGTTGCACACCTCCAATTAAAACCACCAAAGCCAACTACGAACTCAATGCGAATTGCACAGGGTTAGATTTATATTTGATGTATAGATCATATTAAATTCATGAAAATGTGTCTTGCAATAATAAAAGAAGGGATATGTGCACTAGAAGTCCTAAAACTTATCACAAAAGTGCAATTGAGTCTTAAAACTTTCAAAAAGCACAAACAAGTCCTAAAACTTATCACGAAAGTACAATTAAGTCCTAAAACTTTCAAAAAGTGCAAATAAGTCTTAAAACTTGCCACGAAAGTGTAAACAAGTACTAAAATTTGTTACGAAAGTGTAAATAAGTCCTAAAACTTTCAAAAAGTACAATCAATAAAAGGACTTGATTGAACTAATTTGATAAGTTTTAGGATTTGTTTGCACTTTCGTATTAAGTTTTAGGACTTTTTTGTACTTTTTAAAGTTTTAGGACTCAAGTGCACTTTCGTGACAAATTTTAGAACTTGTTTGCAGTTTTGAAAGTTTTAGAACTCAATTGCATTTTCGTGATAAGTTTTAGGACTTTGAATGCACTTATCCCATAAAAGAAAGTTATTACGGACAACGAGTCGTGAATCAACACAGCTTAAGCCAACTTCTTACTTTGACATTAGACTGGGTAGAAAATGAACGGCCCGGAAAAGAACATAAATCTTTTGTGCATATTCAAACCGGCACGAGCTTAGGATAGTCGACAGTGGGCAACCAAAATCCTGGTCAGTTTCGAGAGGCTTGACTGATGGTGCGACGATGTAACTCTGGGAACACAGACCATTCAAGACGTTCAATGATCAGGCTCAAATAATTCATGGACGATGATGACATGTGCTCGAATAGATCCTTCCTCGTTTTTCCCCGTGAAGAAAATTGGTGGTTTTGACGAACAGATGAAGCTCGCGCATGCATGAGAATGTTAACAATGTATTTCGACCGTCGGAGTTCGAATTTTGAAGGAAAGCTGTAGACCCAGAATAAGAAGAACAAAACAGAAAAATATTATGGTATCCATAGTCTCTTTTGTTCTTTAAATAGAGCGAAACATCATTGTCATCTGCTGCTCAGTGAGCTCCTCAGTCGACATACGTGTTATAAATGATACAGGAATGGTCATGGCGTGACCACGACGTCTCTCGATATGCGAATACGTAATTTCGTTGTTAAAGGAACGTAGTTATACCTACTATTTAGCATGGTATTTGGATCTTGAATGCTCCTAATTCCTTAATATAATGATTCATGATCTTGACTTGCCTTATAGATTAGGTTATCCGCGGAAAATAATTGTCTGATGTTGACATGAAATATATAAATCCTAGCGAATGTAGGGGGAGTGGATTGCCATCCTTTCAACTGTGCCAAGAAACGCAAACTAAATACATGTGTAGATGCTTGTATGACTGTGCCAATCACTGATGTTATATCTTCATTAGTGACGAGCACATGCCAAAAATTCCTCTTCCAGTAATTGCATCGGCAGAAAGTTCTTAAGTTTGACTTCTTTTGCACCATCGCCGTACCGAGACGACCAAAATAGTTTGAACAAATACAAATCTAATATTTGGGAGAGTAAATTTTCCTGGTTCAGTGAGACACCAGAATACAAATTCTCAAATCTAGAACTAGGTCGGAGAAGAGAGCTCCAAAATCTAGATCGTGAGAGAAGAAGAAACAAAAGAACAGAAACTTAATTAACAAGAGAGGGAGCAAAGGGTGAAATTAGGTCAAACCTGCCCATGGCTGAAGGTTAGAGAAGACGATGGAGAGAGAAGAGTGAGTGAAAGAACGGAACCGTCATGGTGCATTTGATATATGTGCCTCTCTCTCTTTTTTTTGGTCGAGTAATACATTTACGTGTAACTTTTGGCAATTGGCATTCGAATTGGGGATAGTTGTCACAATTGGTGATGGTATAATCTGGATATCGAACGAATAATAATTTCACGTTCATATACTTTACATTCTGATGTTTGGAGAAAGAAAATATCCACTTTACATCATGAAAATACTACACTAAAAAAGATATTGGGAAATGATAATGACCCGTGTGGTAAAGTCCGTAAGTGTTAAATACGTGTCTATGTTAATCCCGCCTGACGACCATGCTATAGCCCGACAGAATAACCAAAAAAAAAAAAACCAGCGAGGTAGATTGTATGAGCATGGCAAGACAACCCGACGAGGAGCATGTCGACAAGACCCTCGTTTATAAGTGATAGTAATATTATGATATTTATCTGATTTTTTTATATCTCTCATGATTATACATACCCTTGATAGATTATATTTGATAATGCATTTATCTTATTTTCTTAGATAGCCATCTCATAAAACTTATAGATAAGCTCTCCATGTACTCTTTTCTAGACATCGAAATATATAAAAATTCCACCACTTTCTTTTCCGCATTATTTCTTAACTTGCCAGTCCTTCCCGAGGAAATCATAAGTTCACCAAGTGTGCACCCGGTGCATTTCATGCACCCCATAGTAAATTAAATCCATCCCGTCGTCATTCAGTGATTCATTCACGTCTGCCCAAATGCCAAAGTGGTCGCGTTACGACGTCAGTGACGCGTCGCCGAGTCGAGCCCTTCTTTTTCAAGGAGGTATATTTTGACACCGCAAAGACGTGTCTTCGCACAGTAACTTTCGCTCAACAAAACCCTACTTATCCTGCTTGCTATAACCACGCCAGCCGTATTGGCCATGTTTGTTAAGTTACTGTCGTGACAGCAAAGTTGACTGCAAAAGATGCATGCTATTCGGCTCCAATACCTCCGATTCTTGACTTATCACTTCTCGTTTTGAGAAGCCAACACCACCACTAAACTTGCTACCCTCAAACAAACCAAATCTGGTAGATGCCGCCTCGCACATCGCCCTGCCACAAATCCACCGAGCCTAATGCCACTCGATGTCATTGGAGAAACAATTTTTCGTGGCACTTTTCGACATTGATTCAAACTCCAATTGACTTCTTTAAAGTCACCTTGACTTCGAGGTGGATGTTAGTAATATTATATTACCGTTGATTATCTATATCTCTCAATATTGCACGTATATTTCTTTGATTGTGCATATCTTAATTAATATATATTATTCTAAGTAGTCGTCTCATAAAGCCTATAAATAGGCCAATGTAATTTTCATTATAGTATATCGAATTATACACAAATTCCATGGTTCTCTCTTCCCCGTTATTATTCTTAACTTGGTATCAAAGCCTACTTTCCTAAGGCAATTCTGCAACCTTGCGCCACAGCGACTTATAGTAAAATAAATCCATCCTTGCCGCTCGACATTGTACATCTTAGTAAGCACCACAGTGATCGTGTTACAACGTCGGCAACGCGTCGCCAAGTCGAGCTTTTCTTTTTCACAATGTATTTTTCAACACCGCGAAGATGCATCTTCACACAGTAACTTTCGCTCAACAAAGCTTGACATATTTCACCTGTTGTAGCCACACCAGTCGTAAAGGATGCATGCTATTCAACTCCAATATCTCTGATTCTTGACTTTTCACTTCTCAATTCGATAAGGCGACACCACCACCACACTCATGGCCATCAAACAATCAACATATTGAAATTTCATCGTCAACGGATCACGTAGCCATGCCACACATTCTCCATGCCCGACTATGCAATGCTGGTTTTGCTATCTGATTTCATGTCAATCAGGACACTGTTCGGATTTTTTTTTTCAAACTGAAGTTGATTTGCTCCAACTCATCTTGCGTTTGAGGGGGATGTTAGCGGTACTATGATATTTACCTGATTTTGCATATCTCTTAGGATTATGTCCATATCTCATTTGATAGTGTATATTCTTGATTGATTATATTTGATATTGTGTTTATCTTATTACTATAAATAGCCATTTTATAAGCCAACGCTCTCTATGTACTCTTTTCCAGACATTGAAATATACAGAAAATTCAAAACTTTTTTTTTCCACATTATTCTTAGCTATAAGTAATCCTATTTGGGGTGAGCGATAGGACTGCCACCTGAGAGACTAAATGCCTATTAACTACGTGAATGGCTTGACCGCCCCATGCCATAATATAGCACACTTGTCATCAGGCACCTACAACCCATCTGTCTGAACATTCGCTATGCATGAAAATTGAAGACCGTAGAAAATACCCATAGGGGAGTTCTTTTTTGTAGATTTTCCTAAATTTAATATTAAGCTCCTTCGGATTATTAGGAAGACATAAAAATGTGCATTTTGCTTTCGTGTTTGGCATTTCATAATCTTTTTGTAGAAACTGAAACAATTTTTTGAACTAGAAAGCCTCAACGAGTTAAGGCGTGAATGATAACCATTTTGTTCCAGAAATCTATTTCTGGCCAAAATACGCGTTTACTCCACGGACGAGTTTTTAAGCAAAAATACGCATTTGATAATGATATAAAATTTCTGTTCTTGAAACAAAAATCCATTTAATAACAGCAAAAAATTTGTCCCTCCCGGGCGACCAGCGGATGGACGGCAGGTGGGCAACGGAAGACGGCGGGAGGCAACAAAGGACAACAGACGGCGGGCGACGGCAGTGGCGGCCAGTATCAAGCAGTGACGGGAGGCGAATGGCAGGCAGTGGGGGATGTGGCTCGGCCGGTGCAGAGGACGGCGGCAAGAGATGGCCGGCGCGGAGGATGGTAGCAGGAGGCGACTGATGTTGGGCAGCGGCGAGAGGCAGTGGGAGACAGCCAGCGGCAGGAGACAGCAAGTGGCAACAAGAGGTGGCAAACAGCAGGCAACCAGCGGCTGGTTAGTACGGAGGGCAAGCGATGACAAGAATTTTTATTTCTCATTTCTGTTCCAAAAATAGAAAAATAGAAAATTTTTACTTATCGTTTCTATTCCAAACCTATTTCTGAAAAAAAAAAATATGTTCCAGAAATTGAAAAATGAAATTGCGTTACCAAACAGATTTCTGTTCAAAACCTGTTTCAAGGAACAGAAAAATAAAAAAACAGAAAAACAGAATGGTTATCATTCAGCCTTAAAAGTTGGAGAAATCTTCCGACGGTGAACATTTTTCATCTCTAAAGCCACAAGCTGAATACTATTAAATGCTCCAAAAATGATGGATTTTCATATCTGGTGAATCTGTCGCAGGTTGCAGCTAAGGGCACATGGTTGGCTATAAAACTGGAAATATAGATTTCAACAGCACGCCCATTCTTTCCCCGGCCAATCCGAACCAGGCACAAGTTTGGTCGCCCTAAGAAGAATATGGGGCTCATTCTACAGCTACGATTTTCTAAATGATAGATGAAATAATATCACATAAATCTAATTTATGTAGATCGACATCGTCACAACCATTGGATGTATGAGATTGTTGCTTTACATGGACTATATCTATGTAATAACTTCTTATTACAGGCATAGCTAATTGCAGATAAAAACACTGTATACATTGCGTCATTTCTCAACTCATGTTCAACTTATAATATATCTCTTCTTCTTTTTTGGCATTTTTCTAATCTCTCTTTCAATTTAGTGGTTTTATGAATCTCAGCTTTCGAATTGATAATGAGATAAAAACGTACTAAATCGACAAGTTGTATCTTAGTGTCATATCTATTGGGATGGCACTGTTATTTGAATCTCTCTTTGTTCGTTTAATCCAAGACCCGAACAACTGTCCCCTTAGCATCCCATGCGCTTCTGAAGTTGCATGATCTCTGTGAGATGTCAAAGCTGAGCCTCATTTCCAATAAGAACAATGCCAAGAATAAAAAATTAATAATATGGAGGTAACGAAACGCCATCAACTCTGTCGACATGACTGGGAAAATAAATAAGAAGATAAAGCAAACCTAGTCTCCCAAAGATATTGAGGAAAGACAATTCAAGAGGAGTGGAAAGATTTCAGCCTCAGAACTTCACCATGTCATTAATTTTTTTAATACTTAATCAAGGACGAACGACCTAAAGTTCGAACTTCTTTGCTGTCTACATCCAAGGAACCGTATGCATGGGCCCTTTTTCTTGGCCGGGGAATCGTATATACTTGTTTACCAAACAAAGACAGAGAGAGGGAAAAACCTATCTTGCCCGAGTTTCACGGCAAAAATCCCAAATTAGCACCACTTGCTTAGCTTTCTATAGGTTTCAGATCCACTGAAGGAAAAAAGTAATGCGCTCAGTTCAATATTAGTTAATCTATGGCTGCTAATGATGACATGAGTTCATCAGGGTACTTGGACTAAGTCTCTGGATCTCTCTGCATCAAGCTACTGGACATTTGTCCACTTGTCGTGGATGGGGACGCATCGATGATGGTGCGTGACATATTATATTTGACATTATAACATTTAAATACATGAGTAGGTGAAGTTGAACGAGTTTGAACAAATAAGAGGTTCCTGCTCTTCGCGAGCGTCGATGTCTATTGACGGTTGCGTATAATGTCCGCGATTCGAATTGTATAGTTGCTCGTGGATGAACAAAGCATTAAAGAAAAAAAACAACGGAGAGCAAAAAATGAGGATAATCATAGGTACTTTAGAATAAGCTTCTCCTTGTATACCCAATGACCCCCCAACTACACACACACTTACCACGAGGTGGATGATTTGAATGTAAGCTGAGACCCCAGTCAACTATTTTTCACATATTGCGTAGATCAGAATCTTTGAAGCCGGCCCGATTGCCTTTAAAAATAAGCAAGCAGTCGTGGTTTTGATCATAGTGAGAGCCTACTCGATGCAGTGACCGAGAGCTTTGCATTGCGAAAAAACTCAGGATTCACAAGAAGGGTGTTTCAAGAAAGGCAAAGTACAGAACCCCTCATTGTTTTGGGACATGGACGTGTTCCAATCCCGAGTGTTTCTTCATCTTCTTGCGGTCAATGTGGTGCTCCTTCCCTTTGCTCACGGCAGTAGTCACTTCTACGACTTTGTTGTGAGTATATTACAGTCAATCGGCATGCAAAACTGCTCTGAGAAAAGGAGTTACTTTAGACTTGCGACTTCTTTTTTCCTTTCTGAGTTTCGTATCTGCGCTGAAGCTTAGATGTGCGTAACTGATGTTTGGTGTGCAATGCAGGTGAAGGAGCAAAATTTCACGAAGCTGTGCGCGACGAAGAGCGTGTTGACGTTGAACGGCAGCTTCCCGGGGCCGGAGATAAGGGTCCATAAAGGAGACACGGTGTTCGTCAACGTTCACAACCACGGCTACATTGGTAAAGCAGATAATCCAACTCCTTTTCCTCATGTCCTCAATAAAGAAAGAGCACATTTAAAGTCAATTTCACGTTAGCTTTGAATGCAGTATTTGTTAATTGTTAGTGTTACATACTCCTCTTTTGGGAAAAACGATACTCTTTTTTCGAGATATCGGGGGCGAAGAAAAGTTTAATTTTGGGGTTACCGGTTGTCTAGTAGGGCGTTCAAGTTTGATTTTTTTAACTGAAGTACTTGTTATCGAACGCCTTAAAGATAAGGAAATCTCAAAAGAGAAGTTTAAAAGTGTCAAAATCCAATGAAGAGAATATCATGCATGTGCTGTGATAATTAATTGAGCTGGAAATTCAGATGTCTGTGCTATACAATAGTGGACTTTCGATGAAATGAAATCAGACAAATGCCAACTTTTGTTACTTTAAATAAGTAGCAATATACTGCCATGATATAAATACATTTTTAATAAAAAAAAAGATTTGCAGTTAATGATGATCAAGGGAAAAACAGTACCTGCTCGTGAGGTATCTGCTTTCGTCTTTTCTTACTTAAATACCATTGCTAAACATTTAAATATATATTAAAAACAAATAAAATTGCACATTAAAAACTTTCTAAAAACTATGTAACTATCTTCCATCTTTCTTTTCATTTTCCCATCTTCATTATAAATTTACATTCTCAACATTTAGAAATCAGATAAGATTCTTTTAAATTAAATTATACTTTTTGCAAGTGTGCTCATTTTTGCGCATTGACAATGCTAGTTATCAATCAAGAGAACCATAGCAAAATCTCAAACATAGTGGCGGTCCTAGAGAATGGCTGAAATCAATTAACTTATCGAGGAAAAGTTCCATCACGACATAAATATTCTGTGTCATATGCAATCCCTAAATTTTTCAAACTCGGACGTTAATGTAATTAAATCCATTGCTGTTCATGAAGGCACGGGGTAAAGCAGCCGCAGAATCCATGGTCAGACAGTCCCGAGTGCATCACGCAATGTCCAATCGTCCCGGCAACAAATTTCACCTACGCGATCCGGTTCACGAACGAAGAAGGAACCCTGTGGTGGCATGCTCATAGTGACTGGACACGTGCCACCGTCCACGGCGCGATAGTCATCTTGTCGAGCGAAGGAACCACCTATCCATATCCAAAGCCCGATGGTGAGGAAGTCCTCGTGTTTGGTATGTATATTTGGATTTGGACCCACTTATGGATTCGTGAAGGTCATTTCAGAAGATTTATCACTTATAGAGTGACTATTTTTTCTTTTTTTTTGCACAGAAATAGTGGCTATAGAAGTGGCATAAGAGTCAACACATAAAAAGAGGCAAAAAGACACTATAAGTGCCATAAGTTGTATACAGAGGTCACTTTGGTGTCAAGTCGGAGGAAAAGAGATCACTTTAGTGACTCTGACTAAAATTCCGACCAAAAAGCTGACCTGGCATTTTTCATTTAAAAAAAGAGCGTGACGTGGATATTCGATTTAAAATTTGATTTCCACATAGATGAGCAAAACGACGTCGCTCAATCAAAGGTCTTAGCATCGCGTCGTCGCTCACACCCGCTCTTCTGCTTTGTCTCCCTCATCCTGTCACCGTCACCCATCGCTCGTCGCTTGTGGTGCCCTCATCTCGTCGCCGTCGCCCGTCGCCCGTCGCCCATCGCTCATCGCTTGTGGCGCCCTCATCCTGTCGCCGTCACCGTCTCTTGCCTGCCCCCCGTGGTCGGTCGGCATCGCTCCCTCATCCCGTGGACTGAGCATCACTCATCCCATCGGCAAGTTACGAAGGTCAATGTTCAAATAAGGGCTGTTAATTTATATTTTGCTGAATTGATCGACACATTGTGCCTCATTATCCTATGTTTCGCTCAATTAATTGGTAGATTAGGGCTGCCTTCGGGATATTAGGGTTTGAAGTAGGAAATTGGGGCTCGAACTTGAAACTAGGTCTTGAACTTCTGAAATTAAAACTTGAACTTCATAAATTATGGCTAGTTGTTCGGATATTAGGGCTTGAAGTGGATTCGGTTGTGTTGGTGCCGGGCTAAGTATATGCTATAGACTGTGGTCCATGTGGGGACCTCTGTCATTGTCACCCGTGTGGTCTGATGGTGACTTTTTCAATCTTGTTGACCATGTGGGGGACCTCCATGTGAAGCTATGCTCTTTTTCCCATGAGGTGTGGTCCCAAAAGTTAAAATATCTACTTTTTTGGCTTTTTTTCCTTCAATGCAGGGTTGACATGGGGGATAAAGACACAATTCTCGGCATCATTGTTCGTTATGGAGGAGAATTTGTCATCGGCACTACCGAGTGGGAATACTTTGGGAGACTTGAAGGTACTATTTATTTCGATATAAGCAAGCCAGCATATATTAATCTCGTGAGGGATATAGTTCAACAATTAAGATACAAAATAGGAAGTTTGCATTATTGTGTTCTTGGAAGCAGCTTGAAGGACGGCATTAGAAACTTTTATGATGATAATGGTGTTAAGGATATGATCTACCATTATCTTCATGGAAAAGAAGCTATTGTGTATGTTGAGTCCTATGGTAATGGTGAATCTGATGAAGGGGCTGAGGGTGGAGACATAGGGGATGGTGCTGCTTTACCTAGTACTCAAGTTGGTGCTAGTTCTATTATAGATAAAGCTGGACATGAGAGGCAAGAGAGGGAGGAAAGGGAGGCAAGCCATACAACGAGTGAAGAGTTCACAGGATTTGAGTTCATTGAATTATCGTGGGAAGTTGCTGCATCTAGTGAATCAGATGATGAGGGTGTGGCAAATGTAAATTTCCCAAGTGATGATGATGATGAGAAACTTGCACCGTCAAGGCAAAAGCAAAGTGAATTTGGAAAAAAATCAGTAGCTACACTTGGAGGATTGCGTGAAGCTGAACCAAGACATAGCACTGATGGAGCTCGAGCTGAAGGTAACGACACTGCTTATGAAGAAAGTGACTCTGATGAACAAAATGATAGTTTTGAAAATCAGCATGAAGATGATGATCCCATTGTGCATAGAAGGAAACGTAAGTATCTGTTCTATGATCCTAGCTCTTCTTCTTCTGTGTTAATTGTAGGTATGAAATTTTCTGATGCCAAGCAGTTCAAAGAAGGGATTATCAAGTATTCAACAGCTGAACAGATAAGTCTTCAGTTCACTCGAAATACGAAGGATTATGTTAGAGCAAAGTGTTCTCAACCTAAGTGTTCGTGGAAAATATATGGCGCACGTTCAAAGAGGGACGGGTTATTCCAAATTAGTTTACTCCAGGAGGAACATACTTGTTCCATCATGTTTGACAACAAAAGGGTAACGAGTGCTTGGTTGTTGCAGCACTTCTTCAATACCATCAAAGCGATGCCTGATGTGAAGTGCCCTCAGCTGAAGCAATTGGTGACGGAGCAGGTAAGGATTAATGTGTCACTCAATCAGTGCAAAAGAGCCAAGCAGAAAGTGATAAAAAAACTTCTAGGGAGGTACCAGAAAGAATATGGCCAAATTTGGGAATATGCTAAAGAATGTAGGCTGCAAAACCCGGCTAGTCGAGTTTATGTTGAGGTTGTGGAGCGGCCACTGCCCATCCATGAGACTAACTTTGATCGAATTTATATTTGATTTGATGCATGCAAGCGGGGATTTGTTGCTGATTGTAGACGAGTTATAGGGTTAGATGGATATTTCTTGAAGTGCATGTGCAAGGGAGGGAAGACAATAACTAGATATTTCCAATTGTTTAGGCTGTTGTGAAGGTAGATAGCAATGACACTTGGTCGTGATTCCTGAAAAATTTGATGACGGACCTTGAGATCACTAATGGAGGAGGTTGGCCATTCATGAGCGATCAACAAAAGGTAATGTTGGTGCAACTACACAAATAATATTTATGACATATTTTATCTTGCACATGCCTTTATTAATGCCTTGATGTATGAATTCTTGTAGGGACTTCTTCCTGCTCTAGCTAAGTTGATGCCATTTGCTGAACATAGGATATGTGCGAGGCATATATATGCAAACTGGGCAAAGATCTACAAAGGGGAGAAACTACAGAAGCAATTTTGGATGATAGCTAAGAGCACTAACATGGCTGATTTTAGAATTCACAAACGGCAACTGCTTGACTTGACGAAGGACGGTTATGAAGCACTTTTCCAAACTGAACCCAAGCATTGGTGCAAGGCCTTCTTCAGTGAAGAATTCAAGAGTGATATCATCGATAACAATCTGAGTGAAGCCTTCAATGATAGAATTTTAGAGGTGAGGTGCAAACCAATCATCAGCATGCTTGAGGATATTCGAGTGATAGTCATAACAAGGCTACAAAAACAAAGAGATGGACTGCGAAGTGGACTAGACAGTGTGGTCCTAGGATTGCTAAAAGATTGGATGACAACTTGGCGAATAGTAGGTTCTGTCATCCTATCTAGAATGGAGATGATGGCTATGAGGTCATAAAAAAGACAAATAAGTATGTTGTCCAATTGGACATAAGAAAGTGCTCATGTCAAGCTTGGCAACTTTCTGGAATTCTCTGTGCGCATGCCATTTGTGCCACCCAAGCGAAGTACCAAAATCCCGAGGAATACCTGCATGGTTGCTACTATAAAAGCACATATCTTGCTGCATACCAGTACATGATGCAGCCTATTAGAAGTACAAAGTTCTAGAAGTCAACAAATCATGAAGCCCATCATCTTTTGTCACTTAAGAAGTAAATAGGAAGGCATAAAAGGAGATGGAGAAAGCAAGAGACAGAGCTTGGAAGTAAGAAGATGAGCAGGTCAGGTGCAAATGTGAGATGCTCATATTGTTGTGAGGAAGGTCACAACAAAAGTGGTTGTCATTTGAAGAAGCAAATAATGTTGCTTCAACAGCCAAGTGGAGGGACTCAAATCGGATCAAGTGCAGCGCCAACATAAGAACCAGCTGAAAGGCCTATTGAAAGGGCTGCTGAAATGCCTACTGGAGGGCCAGTTGATAGGCATGTTGATTGTCTAGCTGAAGGGCCTGCTGAAGGCTAAGTTCAAAAACCAGCTGAAGAGCCAACTGGAGGCTCAGCTTCAAGGGCAACCTCCTCCTCGATTGTTGCACAAGCTAGGAGAAATATCCAGTAAGCTATACAGTATATGTATTTGTATTAATCTTTGGTGAGCATACTTTGGCTTTAGTTGATATTGTTTTGTCTTTATCAGGTGAGAAGAAGACCAACTGAACAAGCAGCTCAAATTCCTCAAAGTGAGGTACCATATCAAACAAGAGGGGTCCTCAGCAGAAGATTAAGGCAATATGGTTATGGAATTTATACGGACTTCGATACTGGAATGACTATTTTGCATGTAATTTTTGTATATCTCATGCATTTCATTTTTGAGTTTTTTACTTTCATGACAATATTGCTTCTCCTCATCCATGATTATGTTGTTATAGCCTGGAAGGAGTTCAGAGGTTCTCATATCTCAAGTTAGCCCAAGCCAAGAGTCAAGGGCTACACCAAAAAGAACCCAACCAATGTCGCAAGTGGCTAGTCCGAAGAGAAGAAGGGTAGCTGCAGAGAAGAGTATTCATAAACGATCACCAACAAAAAACCCAACACTATTTCCTGATCAATCAGCACATGCTGACAGCTCTAAAACAGCCACCAACACCAGTAAGAGGAAGACAATTGCTACGCCAAAGAAGAAATCTCGAGCAAGAAGGCCAGTAGAATAACCTGCTAGTCCGGCAGTTAAAAAAGACGCAGCTGGAACTGTTCAAGAAGAAGTAGCTCCAGTTGTTAAAGAAGATACAGCTCCAGCAGTTCAAGAAGAAGCAGCTTCAGCAGTTCAAGAAGAAGTAGCTTCAGCTATTGAAGAACCTGCATCTTCAGAAGAATAACCTGCAGCTCCTCCAATTTGAAAGAGTCAAATAATTATGAACTAATTCAAGAAGCTGTCAAAAGGAAAAGGAAATGGTGGACTTATCACTATTGACTAATGGGAGGGCGTTGAGGTGGTTGTTAGTTTTTGGGAAATTATGGAGGTTTATCATATTGACTAATGAGAGGTTGATTTTTTGTGGTCCTAGAATACTACCGATTAATGGGATGTTGTGCATAAAAACTAAATTCGATGTTTACCATAATTAAGGTGGTTGTGATTTCCATATTTTTGCACACGTGTTTATTCTGTTTTAGTATAGTACTGGTGTAGTAGAGTGCTTGCAAGTTGCACCAGTAAGTTAATATTCAAAGAAACTGGTTTAGAATGTGCTGTTTGACACTGAAATGCAATTGGTGGGGAGGGTGGGAATTGGTGCTGCCAATGTTGGTTTTTTGTGTTATTTTCAGGTACAGTATGGTACTTGCACCAGCTATTGATTTTGTGCTATTTGGGAGTGCAGTATGGTGTTTACACCAACTGCTGATTGTGTACTGTTTGGAAGTACAGTATGGCAGTTGCAGATTTTGTCGTGTTTAAGAGTGCAGTATGGTGCTTGCACCGGCTCGCCAGCACGTGCTGGTGCAAGCATTTTGAATCGATTTTTTGAAATGGTTTGAGGGATGTTTCGTGCTAGTGATGAATATGGTTTGAGAGCTATTTGAACCAGTTTATGAGTATGGTTTGGGGCAGTTTGGTGCTGGTGAGCAGTACTGGTACAATTACCACTTTGGTCATAGAATGATCTGATTTAAAGATTAGTTTGTTGGAACTAAAGTCTCCCATTTTCAAAGAAACACACGGCATGACACTTAAGTGATCCACTTTTGGCCACAATTAGCACTTAAGTGATCACTTTTGAACCACGACTAGAACTTAAGTGATCACTTTTGAATCACGACCAGCACTTAAGTGATTATTTTTAAACCACGACTAGCACTTAAGTGATCACGATTAAAAATATTTGGCACTAAAATGTCAACTGCTGAACTTGTGACGACTTCATGATTTGCTGCTACGCAGAGTTGTAGCACTTGCAGCACCTTATTTTCCTGTAGTGAGCTTTACTCCATAATATGCAAACCTCTTGTTACATACATAAATTGCAGCAAACTAATAACACAACCGTAGTTACAAATTGCTGAATTCAAGTACATAGTACAAGCCTATCTTAAATTATGGTAGACTAAGAAACTTTTGCTCATCACCGACATTACATTTGACCATAAAATAGGCTATAAAAAAATATCAATAATACAATCAACAATCGATAACACTTTCTTTCAATTTTCATCCTTCGAACTTCTTTCTTCAAATGGTTGGCTAGAGATGCTAAAGCCTTCATTTCAGCTTGCAACGAGTCGACATCGTCCAACTCGTCCATTAATGTAGGTGGAGGTTGATGTCGAGCTTCAAGTAGCTTTACTATCACCTTTGTTGCTGGATCTAAAAATTTCACATCAACCCACTTGAAGAATTTGCACTTCGAGCCTTCTCTATACCTGGCGCATCCATGGAATCTTCTCCCGGGGTTCAATCGAGTCCAAGATGTTCTTCTTGGACTCGGTAACCCACAATAGCAAAAGAACCGACCTTCTTCTTCGCTTCGTTCAAAAGAATTTGAGCCGCTAGTGAAGCTCCTGCCATCCATTTGTAACCTTCAATTATCAATTTCAGGGAAAACAGGGAAATAATACGGCCAGTTAGGGTTTGCAATTGGGGAATATGTCCAATTAGCCGCTTTAGGGCTCTTATATTAGGGGGAGAAAGCTTGAACGGCATCGTTTTCGCTATAAGGGCTGACTAGGCTCTCCGGCCAGCCACATTAGCATCGAATATTAATAAAAAAAGAGTCACGTCAGATTTCCGGCACACCATGTCAGTATTGGCACTAAAGTGATTGTTTTTCAAAAAAGTTGGCACCAAAGTGATTCAAAAAAAATTTTATGGCACCAAAGTGACCTCTGTACACAACATATGGCACTTATAGTATCATTTTGCCCAAAAAAGAATAAGGGAGCGAATAATAACCATTCTATTTCTCTATTTTTTTTATTTTTTGGAACAGATTTGGAACAGAAATCTGTTTGGTAACGCAATTTCATTTTTTTATTTCTAGAACAAATTTCTACTCCAGAAATAAGTTTGGAATAGAAATCAGAAGTAAAAAAAATATACTTCTTTTATTTATGGAACAAAAATGAGAAATAAAAACTCATCTCATCACTTGCCCTTGCTACTAGCCGACTACCCACTTGCCGCTTGCTATTGCCACCGGCCACCTCCGGCCACCGCCGGACGCCTCTTGCCGTCAGCCGCCTCCCGCCATCAGCTGCCAGTCACCTCCCGCCACCGTCCTTTGCCGACTGCTTCCTCTCGCCGCCATCCTCCGCTGTACACCGCCGCCCAATGCCGACTGCCACTCGCCCGCCGCTGCCTCCCGCCATCCTTCGTCGCCACCCACTAGCCGCCATCCACTGTCAGCTGCCATCCACCACTAGCCGCCTCTTGCCGCCATCCTCCACCGCCCTACACTGGTGGCCACCCGCCGTTAGCCACCATGCTCCATCGCTGACCACCGTCCTCCACCACCCGACGCCGCCAGCCACTCGACGCCGCTCGCCACCCGCCGCCGACCACCGTGCTCCACAGCCCAACGCCGACCGCCGCTGGCCAGCGTCCTCCGCTGCCGGCCGCCTCTTTCCACTGTCCTCGGTCGCCCGATGCCGCCGGCCACTAGAAGTCGACGGCCACCCACCGCCGGCTGCCATGCTCCACCACTCGGCGCTGGCCGCCTCTTGCCGCCTCCCACCGTCCTTCGCTGCTTGACGCCGACGGTCGCTGGGCGCTTTTTGCCGCTGGCCACCTCCCGCCGCTAGCTGCCGTCCTCCGTCGGCCACCCAGAAGGGAGAAATTTTGTGTCGTTATCAAATGAATTTCTATTTCGGAAACAAAAATTATATGTCGTTATCAAATGTGCATTTTTGCTCAAAAACTCATCTAGGGAATAGAAATAGAGCCATAAATTGATTTCTGAAGCAGAATGGTTATCATTCACGTTCCAAATAGTAGATCTGCCCAAAACGTTATTAGATGAGGTCTTGGCTGGCGTGATATAAATTGGCAGAGTAAGCAGACTCATGTTGACTGTCATGAAGATATGTATCAGAACTCGAGTTTGGCATTTACCAAGAATAACAAGTGACACTTATGAGCTCATTTGCACGTGCTTGCTCTGAAAAACAATAGCTGAGGGAAGAAAAATCTAACAGACGAGAAGACAAGTCTTAAGAGCCCCGAACCTTCCTCTGAATGGTACATCTGGTTTCGTCTTTTAACTTGTTGAATTTGTATCCATCTGTTCGGAAAGTACCTAATGCATTACAAGTTACTCGATCCGCTGTTACTCGTTCTTAATCGTTAAATCAAGATTCCCAAGTGCATGCTGATGTGATTTGTGATCGATTGCAGCTTGTTGGTACAAGGAAAGCATGAGGGAATTGCTGGAGTTAGCACTTGAAACTGGCTCAGACACGCCTCGATCTGATGCCTATACGATCAATGGTGAACCGGGAGATATGTGCGCGTGCTCAAGCGGTAAAGATTGAATTCACCAAGTTACTTAAGTTAATAATATCTTAATCCTCTTTTAAATGTAACTTTCAGAAGTAATTAAGCTGGTTTTAACTTTCAAGCCCAATACCCTTTGTTATGTTGGTGGTGACTTTTACGTGTAACTATGTCGCAGAGACGACATATCGCGTGCCCATTGATTATGAGAAGACGTTTTTGCTACGTATGGTTAACGCGTTTCTCAATGTGGACCTCTTCTTCCCGATTGCCGAGCACAACCTTACTGTGGTTGGCATGGACGGGGGCCCTACCTCAAACCGATGGACACCGCCTATAGCATGATAACTCCACGCCAAACGATGGACGTTTTGGTCACCGCGAACTAGTCCCTCGGCTGCTACTACATGGCCCTGCGACAGTACTCTAGCGACGGCCTCGACGTCACCAATTACGATCATAGCACCGCGACGGCAATTCTGCAGTACCGAGGCAACTACTGTGCTCCCCAAAAGATTCCGTTGCCAGAGAGTTTGCCATCCTACAAGGACAACGTGGCGGCCGTGACGTTCACGGACCGCCTCAGGAGCCTGACGACCGCAGAACACCCGTGAACGTGCCACAGAATGTGACGACGCGCATGTTCGTGCTAGCGTCTATGGGTGTGCTGATTTGCCCAAATAGCCCGTGCGGAGGAATTTATGGGGATAGGATGGCTGCAAGCCTGAACAATTTCAGTTGGATCAACCCGTCAATTGATATACTACAAGCTTATTATGGGTAATTTAATTTCACATTTGACAGGTGGTATATATATATATATATATATATATATATATATATATATAACAAAAGGATGCATCAATTATAGATGTGTTCATCTTGCAGGAACATTAGTGATATTTACAGCATGAATTTCCCGGACTTTCCCGGGATTCTATTCAATTTCACAGGGGACGATCTACCACTGAATATTTCGGTGCCAACGAAAGGAACGGTCATGAAGGTGTTCGATTTCAACGAGACAATTGAGATAGTGCTCCATGGGACGAACATCATCAACGCGGCGGAGGTTCATCCTCTGCACTTGCACGGCTACGCTTTTTATGTTGTAGGTACCGGCATCGGGGACTTCAACATCGATACCGACCCTCAAAGATACAATTTAGTCGACCCTCCGTACATAAAAACGGTCGCCGTGCCAAAGAGCGGATGGGCTGCTATCAGATTTACAGCAGACAATCCAGGTAAAAATGCACTGCTTATCATGCTTCAACATATGCACATTTTCTGAGTTATATGTACACTAAACTTTGTCGTCCTAAGCTTTACATAGGACACTCATAATGCTTTTTTAAATGCTCTATAAATAGGTGTATGGTACTTGCACTGTCATTTGGACCGGCACATGACGTGGGGCATGGACACGATGTTCATAGTAAAGAATGGAGGCACAGTCGCAACGAGTCTCCGCCCTTCTCCAGCTTACACGCCGCCGTGCGAGAACTTGACCGGCTTATCTGGATTATTTAATATTTTAGACAGAGAAGCACACTCGTTGATAATGAGATGAAGATGATTTCATCTGAGTCTGTGATTGATTCGATTTTTTTTTTTGGGTAAGGTCACATAAGTTACCTTACTAATCTTGAATAACTAATTAGATGTAACATTGCGCAAGAACTTCATTCGGTGCATTCTATCATACTATAGAATAATCCTATCGTCTGTATCTATTCATCACAATGCCGTTGGTTAGCCAACTATCGGTAATACTCCAATTGTGTGGTCACCATTCTTGTGAATGAACTAAACCTAGAACAGATTGAATTTGGAGAGCTAGGAAATCCAGCTTCAATCTAGGTTTTGGCAAGGCTGAAAGCACTTGGTTCACCTGAGTGGTGCACCATGGGTTTGTACATGTTCTCTGCGCTTACTAAGCTTCAAATTGAGTCTGCCTGGTATATCCATCATCACCTATTATGACCCATTTGAACTGGGCTACAACTTTTCTAAGCCATTCTAACCTACTTTCATAGCGATTTTACAACCCAACACCACCATACCTAAGAAAATGTCTAAAATGAGACTCGTTGATCCCGGCTGCATTTTAGGAAAGATCTGTTCATTTTGTTTTATTGCTTTCTCGATGGGGTACACATATCTATACAGTATAACAGAGATGAGCTAGCTAGACTTTTTTCGAGATTGCGCGACCTTTTCCTTGCTTAAGGGTTGTTTTACCCCCTAATGCACTAAATTGGAAAAAAAAAAAAGAAACATATCCGTGTTGATAACTTTCTCGAAACCTTGGTAAATTTGAAATACCGTTAATTAACAAAATTACTTATGAATTGCTTGTGTGATAACTTATTAGTGATTCGCCAACTCATATATTAAATTGTGATTCGTTTATTTCATTGTTCACAACTTACTAATAGTTCAAAAAATTATGAGTTCTATTAGTGCAGTGTGGCAATGCGTTAGATTACCAATTTTGGATTGAAATTACCAATCTTAATTTGAGTGAATTACCATTTTTTTTTATCAATGAAGTTACCAACTAGTTTTAGGTCACCAACTTTTATTTGAACCAATGACCAACATTTATTTGATCGATTTCAAATTACCAACTAATCCAACAACTTATCAAAGTTTATTAAAGTCACCGACTCTTATACAAATTTCATTTGAGTTACTTACCAACGTTTTGAAGTTTGAATATGTCTTAGGTTACCAACTATCTAAATGACTTACCAACATTAATTAAGTCATATCCGAAAGACCAATTTTCATTGAAACACCAACTCTTATATGATATTACCAACTTTAGAAGGCCAATAGTTCTAATCCTATTTATCATCTCATATCAAATGAATTTTAAAAATCCATGTTCATTTTTTCAAATTGTGTCATGCTATTTGATGTGAACTAGTGTTTTGAAAGCACTCTTCGATATATATTACCAAGAAATTTCAGTCTTCTGAATTTTCGGCAACTTATCGAAAGAAAAGTCAAATATGAAAAGAATAGTTTTTACTTAGTTACTTTATTAAAAAAAAAAAGTGGGGGTATTCAGCGGTGGCAAACTATTGACCATCTACAAGAGAAGGTTCGGTTGGCCGCAGAATTAGCTCGTAAATAACTGCCTGCCGGTGAACCTGTCATCCTTGCCCCATTACAATGTGTGTGGAGAGTCCAAGACCAAAACTACACCTAAACGTGGACCTATCCTTCACAGGTTAATCAAGGTCACCCGAGATCAATGATAGACCAGAAAACCGAACCCGTGATCTTCAAGTTACAAACCAATTCCTAGATCACTCGATCCACCACCACTGTGATATTTTTTTACTTAATTACTCGAGTACTTTACTGCACTCTTTAAAGAAATCCCTTCAAATTGTAGATGATAGATGGAAGTACAAACCATCCACTCTTTGGGGATATTAAAGAGTGAGATTTGTCTTCCCAAGAATTCATCAAACAACTTGGGTTTGGGACTCTGGGTCTCCTAGGGAGGACAAGCACGGGTTGCCCCAAATAACAGTCTTCTAGAGTGGAGTAAAATTTCTTATTTGTGGATGATTTTTCTAACTAATAAGAAGCCAAGGATTACACGCCCCCCTAGTCATTGGTGCAAGAGCCGCCTGGGGTTTTGCTTGTTCCCAATTCCCATGATGTCTTGGTTGAGTAAAATTGTAGCTGACTTGCCAAACCATTCTTTCTTTGCTTTTAATTGACTCAAAGTCGGTTTGCGAAACTACTGTGGATTAACATGTGTTGTTCATTCGCTCACATACGCTTTTGCAGGTCATGCATAGCTTTTGCAAGAGCGGTCCAAGAAAACTTGTAGATCGTTCCCCACAGCCTCCTTCAGTCGCAAAAACCAATAAACCCAAATTGGCATGGCCACTCCATTTACTTCAACCAAACTCAACGCACTACTCTTACTGCAAAGAATCACGCAATCGCATTTCTTTATCGCAAGGATACTCGATAAATGAAAACTCTCGGCTAGTCATCATTGTGTCTCTTTGGGGACCTATGCAACTTGCAAAGGACTTAGCGCGATCATATTTCTTCTGATAATGTCCGTACACTTTATAGAGATTGCCGTCTGTTGAAATTTCTCCCAATGCGAACAGAGTAACTCGACTAGCTCTATAGTTGAGCACAAAATGTTTCCACCTCAAGTGCAGAAGCGTAAGGATTAATAAGGAAGATAACGAAAGTAAATCGAATTGTCAAAATCATCTCTTCCAAGTTGCATCTCAAAACATTGAGCTAAACTCACCCCTTCAGATTGTGAAATCCCCTAATCCTAATGCAGTTTCCATATACATACGTAATGCTAATTAACATTGTCTTTGTTGGGACTAGAAAGATGCACGGTTCTCTCGAGCTTCTAGGAGTATTTCGAGGATCGAAAAGGGCATAGAAAAATCTCTAACTTTTTGGGGTTGTTCGGACATCGAGATCAATCTAGACTTAGTGACGAAAATGAGCGTTGCACGTGCATGAGGAGGGACCTCGTCGGAGTAAACCTTGGTGGCGTGGACTCGTGGGGTGTGGGTAAGCGCACGCGATTTCGGGTTAACTACTAACAATGCCATTTTCAAACCCGCCTCCCGCCTCAATACACGCTCAAATAATATATGACTACAAGGAATAGGGGTTGTGGGAGGAGCTCGTGGTGCGAGCCTCAGGATCCGACATTCACGGGCACAAATGCCTGACCTTGGTGTTGGTGCAACCTATGGATTTTTAGCTTAAGTAGAGTTATTCTACGGATTCTGCTTGTCCGAATTATGTCATGGTAGGTGGGCTGAAAACGAAACAACTAGCTCATCCCGAAGTAAACATTGCATGGACACTTAGGGCGCGAATGATAATATTTATGTTCCAGAAATCAATTTCTGGCCAGAAATAGAATTTTTCTATTTCTGTTCCTTAGACGAGTTTATGAGCAAAAATGCGCATTTGGTAACGATACAAAATTTTTGTTTCTGAAATAGAAATTCGTTTGATAACAACATAAAATTCTCCCTTTCAAGTGGCCGACGAAGGACGGCGGGTGGCGGTGGGGGGCGAAGGATGGTGGCCGACGATGGGAGGCCGTCGGCCGGCGGCGGGAAGCGGTCGGCGGCGGGAGGTGGTCGACGCCGTGTGGTGGCCAATGTCGGATAGTGGAGCATGGCGGCCGACGGCAGATCACAACGGCATCGGGCGATGGGGGGCAGGGGGCGAGGACCGGCGGCAGGACGCAGCTGGCGTTGGGCGGTGGAGCACAATGGCTGACAACAAAGGACAACAGTCGGTGGTGGGTAGCCGCTGGCACCGAGTGGCGGGGGTCAGGCGGTGGAGCATGGCCGCCGGCGACGGAGGATAGTGGCCGGCCTCGAGCGGCGGAGGACTATGGTCAGTGGCAAGAAGAGGCCGGGGGGCAAGAGGCGGCCGGCAAGTGACGGCGAAGCATGGCGGTAGGCGAGTTGCAACCGACGTTGGGCGGCGGCAAATGGCGAAGGATGGCGATGGGCGAAGTATGTCAGCGGGAGGCGGCCGACGGTAGGAGGCGGCCGGCAGCAATAGCGAGCGGCGAGGGGGTGGCCGGCTAGTAACGAGGACGAGCGATGAGAAGAGTTTTCATTTCTCATTTCTGTTCCAGAAAATAGAAAAATTTATATTTTTTAATTCTGATTTCTGTTCCAAACCTATTTCTGGAATAGAAATTTGTTCCAGAAATAGAAAAATGAAACTGTGTTACTAAAAAGATTTCTATTCCAAACTTATTTCTGGGAACAGAAAAATAGAAAAATAAAGAAACAGAAATGATTTTATGCGTGCCCTTATAAGACCAAACTAATAATATGTTTTATGAATCTAAGGACTTACACCAGGTCCTACCGATATATACACAAGTTCTCGTGCAGATTATGTTTTATGATTAGCGGTTTCATTCATCGTAACATCTGTAATCTAAGCCTGTATAATGTACTGTCCTCGTCGTGAGAAGATCGTAAGAGGGAGTCCGCGTGCAATCCCAAACTCTAGTCGTGCCAAATGAGTGGATTAGGTCGACGTCCCAAATTGATCATTTTAAATTTGGATAGCTTTGAGTTCGGTCAATTTTCCAGTCATCCTTTCTTAAATATGGTAAGGTTCGAGTGAAAAGTTTTTAGATAGAATATGCTTGGCTAACCGTGCCGATAGCTTGGAAAACGGATGGTCAAACCTCAGCCAAACATTTTCCATCTTCAAAATGAAAAACTTAGTTAACAAAATTCCTATTTTTATTATATAAAAATGCACCTTCTGTATAAAAAAAAGTCAGAAGAAAAGAACGATTTTTCTTGTCTTATTTAAAGAAACAAGTCAAAGTGATAATATTCAAACAATAATAAGTATATGAAGAATGCGATCTGTCAAACCTCGGCCAAACATTTTCCATCTTCAAAATGGGAGACTTAGTTAACTGGTTTTCTATTTTTATTATATAAAAATGCATTTTCCATATAAAAAAGTCATAAGAAGAGAATGATTTTCTTGTCTTATTTAGAAAAACAAATCAAAGTGAGAATATTCAAACAATAAGAAGTATGTAAAGAATGCGGATGATCAAACCTCAGCCGCCCATATTCCAACTTCAAAATGGGAGACTTAGTTAACAGGTTTCCTATTTTTATTATATAAAAATGCATTTTTCATATAAAAAAGCCATAAGAAGAGAACAATTTTCTTGTCTTTTTTAAAGAAACATATCAAAGAGGTAATATTCAAAGAAGTGTATGAAGAACTACGCTGCAACTTTTAAAACAATGAATATTATTCTCTAGCCAAGGAAAAAGATTATGTGGATATTGTTCCCAAATAATAATAAAAAACTTAACAACTTAAAAAAATACGAATATAATCATCTTGGATACTTTGAACTTTCGATTATTGTTTGTATGGAGCGATATAAAGTCAAGTGTCTCATGGTCATGTGAATCTTCTCAATGAACCAAACGTTGGAGTTATATTAGGTAAAATTTGTATAAAATCGACCGAAGAGCCTTTTTTTCTTAAGCTTTGACTCCTAAGATCCTAAGATTGATTTTGCGTTGTCCTAGGTCCCTGCACATCTTCATTTGCAAGATTTGGATCAACGGGTTAAATTTTTTTCTCTACCAATTCATTATTCTCATCTTAATCTTTTCTTTACTTCATTTGTTTTATGCATAATTGATATCACTGGTCTTAATTTTAGGTCACCAAAATGTCCTTCTAGAGCAATTTGATTTGAGGAAAAGGAATGGAAAGTCATTCCATTGCACAATGATTTCGTTATTAGTTGCAAAGTCCACGTTTCAAGTGTTTTTTCATCTTTTAAATTTAATTGACATCAACAATTTATATATATATATATATATATATATATATATATATTTTGTACCACCCGCCTGGGTGGCGCTGCTGGAGAGGGCACTCTTCCTCTCGCAAAAGGTTAAGTATTCGAATCCCGGGCGCCGCAGGGTGACTTAACCGGTGCACGTGTATGGTGGCTAGCACGTGTCGCCTCCAGGGTTTACCTCTCGACTGTCGGCCGTGCGGGGGTTCCCTGGGTTATCAAAAAAAAATTTATTTTTTTGTAAGTGATAATATTTTTCTACTTGTAATTACTTATATTCTGGTATCTGATTTATTTTTTCTTTATTTATATTCAAGAAAATTGATCATATGGGCTCTCTCATGATTTCGTCTCTCAATTTGAACTTGCAATAAGCAAACATAGATGTCAAAAAAAAAAGGAAACGTTGAGTCACAAATTGAAACAGGGGGAGGAAGTCTATCAGTTCCTCAAAAAAAAAAAATTGGTGGCTAGCCATTGACCGTCCCACTGTCAGAGGACGGTCAGGCTAGGCTACCCGTACCCTTTTTAGATCATCCGGGGCTGCCCTTTCTTCGGATGAAGGTCAAGTCTATTTCGGATAAAAGTCTGCTCGTGTTTTAGACATAATTCGAATTCGATTTTTTTATCATATCCAAATTTATGTGGCAGGCCAAATTCCATCATCATGACATGTCGGGTTGCATCTAATACGGGTTATTGCCTAGGAAAATTACCAAAAAAGATTTAAATCTATTACACTTATACCAATTCAACCTTAAACTTTCTAATTCGATCAATTTAGTCATCAACTTTTCAATAATTAGTCAATTGAGTCATTCTGACCAATATTGGCCGGATACTACTGACACGCGGTACGAGCGAAAGTGATGTGAATAATTTTTTTAATTACTTATATTTTTTTAATTTTTATTTTTCTTTTTTCTTTTCCTTTTTTTTTTGCAATGTGATAGGAGAAGGCCCTAGGCAAGGGTGCGAAGGCCCTTGCCAAATCTGAACGAAGGCTACCTCGCTGCGACCAATGAGACCGCGATGGCCTCACCCATAACCATTATGGCCTCGCCAGGTTGCCCGCGGCCAGCGAGGGCCACGACCCTTGCCAGCGGCCGACGAGGGTTTATCGGCCCTTGCCCAATGAGGTCGCTGGCAAATGAAAGAAAAAAAATTCAAAAAAAATTGTAGAAATTGTCTACATCAGTACCAATCGTACCACATATGATGGCCAATGTACACGTTAGCAATTTTCGGTCAAAATTGATCGGAAAAACTCAATTGATAAATTTTTTAGAGGTTTATGACTAAATTGATTAAATTAAAAGGTTTAAGATTGAATTAAGAAAAATTTAAAAATTCAGGATTCTTTGGTAATTTTCCCGGTTAATGCAAGTTTGGTATACTTCCGTCAGCCCTGATATCATGTGCGGATCATTTCAAATTTCAGGTTGCATTTATTTCGAACACCTTGATGTTCGAGCTTTCTCTCTCGCTCTACTTTCCCTTCACCACTCCCAACGTCGCGGTTGTTGCGCATAGTGGTGGCCTAACGCTAACCTCAGTTTTTATCCCAATGAAAAAAATCATAATCACATACGTCACAAGTCACTAATAAAAGATATATCATTTCCTTCTTTATTATCATATAGGAAGCAACATAAGAAGCACGTCTTTGCATCCCATATTATGTTGACAGATTGTTAAATACAAATACATTTCCACACAATACGATGTATATATACACTGGATGAACTTGATAATCAATCTGCCATTATGTAATGCAACAAAAAGCTAACTTCCCATTTCGCCAAGGTAATTAAGGAAGCTTTTGACTGCAGAGCACTTTCCGGTACGAGGACACATGTTTATCAAGTAATGCTAGAGATATGGCGATTGAATTTTGTAAAATAAATTATGATAAGCTGCGTTGGGTGCTTGAATATGATCACTTTATACAACTCTCAATTACGCGTGTCCTATCGCTTTGTAAAGAATGTTGCAAAGTGATTTTGTATAATCAGCTTTAGTCTTATCTCTCTCGTGCAAAAATTGCGGATGATTAAGGATGTCCATGTTGTTTGCACAAATTCATTGCTGTCCCTCTTTGAGGAGGGTTTAGTCAACAAATGAGAGGACCAAAACTCCTAAAGTGGACAAGTGTCAACCCAACAAGAGACGCTGGGAAGAAAAGCGTGATAATAATGTTCCAAAGTTGAACATAGAAAAACTCACTCGAAATCCACCTTGATTTTGCTGACCATGGTTGACTCTCTCTCCCTAAAGCCTTACAAACCCCAAAACTCGAAGAAAGCAAAAACCTCCCAAGTCAAAACCACGTGCACCCGCACCTAGATCTAACTTCAGTTTCGCGCAAATCTACCGTTCCTTCATTTTTATAACAAGATTTTCCACAACCAAATCCGTCCTAACACACGTAATCGCACCTATAATTACCATGTCTCATTCCCTTTCTCTCGCCAACCCTATACACACACACACACACAAAGTAAACACTATGGATATGGATCAATCTTTTGATACAAACTGGCTTCTCTTTGCATTTCCTGCTCTTTTGAAAACCCAATATGCGCTTGATCCTGTCCTTTTCATTGCCATTTTGGTGGCATTTTCAACATCTGCTGTGATTCTGAGCTGGGCCTTCACTCCTGGAGGCCTGGCATGGAAAAATGGCCTGAACAAGAGAGGCAAGGTTCCGATCCCCGGACCTCGCGGCCTGCCCTTCTTCGGGAGCTTGTTTGGCTTGAGCAACGGCTTGCCACATCACACCCTGGCTCACATGGCCTCTCGCCAAGCTGCCACTCAGCTCATGGCTTTTAGCCTAGGACCCACCCCAGCCGTCGTCACATCCAACCCACAAATAGCCCGTGAGATCTTGACCTCGCCCCACTTTGCCAATCGCCCCCTAAAGCAATCCGTGAAGAGCCTCATGTTCGGCCGGGCCATAGGGTTTGCGCCGGGTGGCACATATTGGCGGCTCCTGAGGAGGATAGCCTCAGCTCACCTCTTCGGGCTGCAGCACATTGCTGCTCACGAAGCCGAGCGTCAGTTGGACTCTGGCTTCATGATTGAAGCCATCGAGAAAGAACAATTCCTTAAAGGGGTTGTTGCGTTGAGAAAGCATCTCCAAAATGCAGCTCTAAATAACATAATGGGGACAGTTTTTGGTAAGAGGTATGACATGAGAGCCCCTAGCGACGAAGTCGATGAACTTCGTGACATCGTTAAAGAAGGGTTTGAGCTCTTGGGAGCTTTTAACTGGTCTGATTATCTTCCGTGGCTGAGTTACATTTACGACCCCTTTCGAATCAATGTCCGTTGCTCAGCTCTCGTTCCTAGAGTCAGAAAGTTTGTCATGAAAATCATTGACGAACATCGAGTGAGGCAGTCCGGGAATCTCTCCGATGGTTCAGACTTCGTCGATGTTTTGTTGTCTTTGAACAGTGGCGAAGAGCTGAGCGAAGATGACACGATTGCCATACTATGGGTATGTCAATTGCTCTTGATCACTATTAAATAGACATACATCACCAACTTTAATACTTTTCTCATCCAAACTTAAAACTTTCTAATTGATCTTGGACAATCCGAGTGATAGTTTTGGTGGCCTTGCCATGCCATCTTGAAGATAATAAATGGCTATCATGATCTTTTCGTTGACATCATGTCGTAACTGTTAGTACGTAGTTTGTTTTAATTCGAACAAGAATATTACAAAGAACAACTTTCTGGTGTTTTGTCTGTTTTTTTTGTATAAATTTACTTATTTCATGTTGTGTTGTATTATCAAATCATGACGAACTTTTTGATAATCCTATCTTTGTTCGGTTACGTAGAACAAAACATACCGCGCATATTTACATTGTTTTGATTAATCTTTAAATTCATACAGGCTTCAGCCTAATGACTAAGGAACGCACTCCAATAATTAGATAGATTTGGTTGCTTGTAATCCTCCTTTCCCTTTGATAATTATCGTCAGCAAGAGCTAACATATCTATATTCTTCATCTTACTTGCAGGAAATGATTTTTCGTGGCACTGACACGGTGGCGTTGTTGACTGAATGGACCATGGCCGAATTAGTATTGAACCCTAATGCCCAGACAAAGCTTCAAAGCGAACTTGACCTCGTGCTAGGAGACAAGAGCGTCAACGATGCTGATGTGGCCAAACTGCCCTACCTCCAAGCCGTAGTGAAGGAGACCCTGCGAGTCCACCCACCCGGACCCTTGCTGTCATGGGCCAGGCTGTCCACGTCTGACGTCCACCTCAGCAATGGCATGGTGGTCCCACCCGGCACAACAGCCATGGTCAACATGTGGGCCATCACCCACGACCCCAATGTGTGGAAAGACCCTCTGGCTTTTAGGCCCGAGAGGTTCTTGGATGGCACGGCTTTTGACGACGGCATCATCAACTTCGACGTGAGGGGCGTCGACCTAAGGCTTGCACCGTTCGGGGCGGGCCGTCGGTCCTGCCCCGGCAAGAACTTGGGTCTGGCGACAGTCGGCCTTTGGGTGGCCAAATTGGTGCGTCGCTTCAATTGGGTCCCACATGAGTACCACCCCGTCGATCTCACCGAGCTCCTCAAGCTTTCATGCGAGATGAAGAAACCTCTTTGTGCAGTAGCCGTTCCGAGAGGCAGGAGACATTAGTCGGGATTCTCGAAAACCACTGTGTTTCTTGTTATAAACCTAATGAATAAATGGATCCTTGGCTTACTTTGGCCAATGAGAGAAAAAAAGGATCCTGGCTTACATTACGTAATGCTGTAATGTTCTGAAACTTTTCTCAGTGTATGGACATATAGTTCTCTAAATGTCCTATGTGCTAAATTATATGATATTGTGAGTAATGTACTTCTGTGAGATGGAATATTGTATTGGAAAACAATGATCATGAGCATGTGATATGGACTCTTTGTCTCCCTGCGTATTGATTCTGTGCAACAAAGATCTGTTACACTTTCTTCAATAAGAATGACTTGCTCCCATGCCTTTTCCAACCAAAACCAGTCTTAGGGACTTTCCCAGAGTTCATTTCAGGAACCTGTAAATCCAACTGAGATGAGCAACTATGCCGAAAACAATTGAGACGACCACCACCTTTTAGTTACCTTATTCAAGACCCTCAAGCATCATAACAGGACAAAGCTTTGACACGCCTTCATGCCCCGAGCGAAGCTTATGAACAAGCCAATGCATTCGGATGCAATCCTAATTACATGGACAATGGAAAAAGTCTTCCGAAAGCAGTTAATTCCAATTAACGCAGAACATCTTTATAAATGAAAGCGTGTACGTTTATGGAGCGATTACCATTTTGGTTTATTCAGGCGTGTGGGTGTGTGTGTGTGCTGCGTGTGGGCTCCATGTGTACGCGAACGCATGAGAGAGAGAGAGAGAGAGAGAGAGAGAGAGAGAGAGAGAGAGAGAGAGAGAGAGGCAGGTGGGTCACAGAAAGAAACATCAGGGATCGAAAGTTTTTAAGCACACTAGGATGAGGGAGTGGCCAGGATGGCCAGACATGCCTTGAAGTTTCTAGGAATTTAGAATTTTTTGGATACTCTAAAAATACGTAGGGGCATTACGAAAAATGTATATTTACAATTTTGAGGATTCACGTAATTAATGGGATAAATGGTACATGAGGAAATTGGATTTCCACCATTAGATCAAGGGAAGGGTCTCGTGTGTTTTTCACTCATTTGTTACATCCTACAAAATCCAACACAAGAAGAGTAATAGAGAATTCTCTTGCAAAACATGCCACTCTTTAAAGTTTCTTTCTACGAAGGGGTGGCCAATGAGCGAGTGAGTTGTTAAATTTTGAGTTCGTGTACACTTTCTTTTTTGGATTAGGATTGATGTGACAATGTAGTTTCCTTGATTGGTTCCAACGAAGGGGCTCACATTATTTTCTGATACGGTTTTGGTCGATGTGTGGTTGTTGGACTCCTATGTGTAGACGCACAAAAGAGATATCACAACTCCATCAAGAAAGCCCGACAAGACAAAAAGGGGACCCCTTTTTTCTATAATTATATATATGTTGTGAGGGTAAAATGGATTTTGTCAAAAGAAGATATAAAAGGCGTGGGTTTGTTCTTTCGGTTGACCTAGTGTAGCCGCGCAACAAATAGCCGCCAGGGGTTCCTTCGTAGGTGTGTAGACGCTGCACAGAGAAGACTCAAGAAGCCGAACATATTAAAATATGCTTCGAATTTGAATATGTGAAGGAAACCCAACCTAAAATAAGTTGAATATTTATGGACATCTGCTGTGACATACTGTTGACATTTATTTTTAATTTGCTCAAAATTAATTATATAAAATTTAAGAATTAATTTTCTTTAATTTCTAAAACAAAAAATATTTCTATTTAAATGCGTTGCATATAGAGTTTAGGCATATTTGTATTAATAGGGTCTATTAAAATTTAAAAAAAAATCGAGTTGGGCCGGGTCGGAGCCGAGTGGACCCGGCCCTTTTTCCTTTTCCTTTTCCTTTTTCTCCCCGCACGGGCCCCCGGCCCTTTCCCTTTTCCTTTTCTTTTTCCCCCCGCGCGGCCCAGCCCGCTTTTCTTTCCCTTTCTTTTCCCTCGCGCGAGCCGGTCTCGGCCCGGCCCAGCTCCCTTCTCCTCCTTCCTTCTCTCCCCCTCGACCGTCGCTTTCTTCTTCCCCTGTTTGCCTCTATTCTGGCCACAGAGTGACGAACGGCGGTGGCCTCTCGCCGTCGCTATCTGGCCAGAGCAGGGGCTAAAGAGGCACGCCGACGGGACTGGCATTAATTGCCAGTCCCGTCCTCCCTGTTTTCCCGGGCCTCCCTTATCCCCTTCTTCCTCTCCTCCCCGTCTCTCGGCACACTCACAGAAACGGCCCCCCTGCACCAGCTTGCAAATGGCCGCGAAAGTCGCGGGGTAGGTAGGTCGGTGCAGGTCGTCGTCATACAGACACAACGAAGCAGGGGGGCACCGTCGTCGCCGGCTATATATAGCCAGAGAGAGAGAGAGAGGCCTAGTCGGCCAATTCAGAGAGAAAACAGGGAAAGCTAGAATAGAGAGAGAAGAGAGAGAATAGAGAGAGAGCAAACCGAGAGTCCTCAGGCCGTGAGAAGGAAGTCCGTTGCCTCGCCAACGCCCCCCGACAAGTCGGAAGCCTCCCAGATGCGCCGTCGACCTGTGAGTTGTCCCCCGGCCCGAACTATTCTGTTCTCCCCTGTTTTTGTTCCCGGTTTGGCCGGGACCCGCGCCGGCTGTTTCGCGCGAGTTCCAGCCCATACCGCCATCCCCCGCCGTTCGTGCGTCGTCGCCAAAGGTAAGAACAAGTTTCCCGAGGACGGCGGGGCCTCGAAACAGGTCAGAATCTCCTGTTTTTGGTCGCGCACGCCCGGTGTTCGACAAAATGACTCAAAGAGGCCGGTTTTTAATTCGATCGCCAGCCGGTGAGCAACGGCGACCCAGGTGAGTGGCAAAGCTCGGGGATGGTCTCCAGGGTCTAATTTTAGGCCGGTGCCGGTCTAGGTCGGTCGGTGAAGGGCCGATTTTCGGCTTTGCCGGTGTCCCCGCGTGTTTGTGCATGCGGGGCTGACCCCGATCCGGATCAACCGACCCGACCCAAGTCAACGCCCTGGGTCGAATCCGTTGACCAGGGTCGGTTCCGACCCGGATCAATTGACCCGACCCGGGTCAATGCCCTAGGTCGGATCCATTGACCCGAGTCGGTTCCGACTGACTCGGATCAACTGATTCGACCCGGGTCAATGCCCTGGGTCGGCTCCGTTGACCCGGGTCGGATCCGACCAACCCGATTCTTTTTTTTATTTTATTTTATTTTTTTAAAAAATATATATTTAAAAAAATTAATTTTTTTTCTCTTTTCTTTTTTCCTTTCCGTATTTATTTTATTTTTAAAAAAATTAAAATTTTTTTCTTTTCCGTATTTATTTTATTTTATTTATTTATTTTTTTAATTTTTTTTTAAATTATGTGATAAACCTGTTGTTTTAATTCATTGTGGTATTATGCATGTTTTTGTCTTGTTTAAATTAGACAAGCCTAAGGTTGTGCGGTATTATTTTGCATGTTAATTTTATTACCGTTATATTGTTATGCATGTTTTTAATACAATTACATGAGCTATTGTGTTTTGAATGTCATATGACTTAGTTAGGATTAGAACCTAAGGCTGCATGTCTACTTTGACTGCTGATCGTTTATGATTATGCACTCGCTTGATCACCTCACATGTTAGGAGAAAGGTCCTAAAATTAATTCAAATTGCCTGATAAATATTTTCAAAAAAATAAACAGGATAAAAAGGTACCGAAATGGCATTAGTTATCCAACTAGTGTAACCAAGTCCCTGGACTTATTTAATCTCTGGTTCGTAGGAATAGGGTGATCCTCCCATCACCCTATTTGGGTTTCTAATCGACCCACCCCAAATCGATTAGTGGCGACTCCTTGATATAAGTCACTTGCATGTTAAACACTTAAATCCTAAGTCGCAATATGGTATGGGCTTGGGAGAGCTCGAATTAAGTTCTGAACCTAGTCTTAGCACATACCAAGCGAGCATCCCCTTTTTTGCATGTTGTCGAACAAAAAAAAAAGAGTAGGAGGTCGGTCGCGACACATGCCATAGTCCAAGTTAAAGATTTCTTATATTGTCCGTCAAGAAAAACAAAAAAAAAAAAAGGAAATTACGAGAAACAATTTTCTTGTTGTGCGTTGAAGAGTTGGACTGAGTTTTGAAAGTCAATTGTGGACTTGTGGCTAATTACATCAGAGAAATAAAAAGGAAAGTAGAAAGATATTCTTTCCTAATTCCTATGGGAGTCACGGTCAACAAAGGAAAAGTCCAAGCAATGCTTGGTTGACCAAATTATCTAGGTTTCGAATTCTGAGTCGGCCACATTCTCTTCCTGGGTATATACATATGCTGTTGTTGATGTCAAAAGCAGTGTGGGTCTTGAAGCGCCGTTTTTCATGCGAACGGTTTGTTAGACTAAAACTGAAGGATTCTAATCATGCATAGAAGAATAAAATTTAAGCACAATTAGAATCAAATGCGGAAAACAGAATCGAAAATAAAATGACCTCCAGCCATTGTTCAACTTTACATTCGTTGGAAATCCACGATAGTTCGACATCAATTCGACAGCGATTACGAGCGCACTTTACTAACCCAATTCCCTCACGTACTGATGGTGTATTACCGAATGAGAGGGTTTGCGTTAGACCTTGTGTCTGCCCTTATGGAATAAACGTTCGTCTTTATAAACCGCTTCCCATCAAGGCGGTTACCGAAGAGGGCGGTTGTCACCGAAGGGGTACGAAACATGGAAAAATCGTATGTGGATAACCGTCACTTAAAAGAGAAAACGTGAGTCAAACCCAATGGATAAGTTTTTATTTCAAAAACTATATCCCTAAATGTGGGATCACATTATAAATATAACATTCTCCCACTCGATCCCAACATTTTCATCATACAAATTACCCAACCAAATCCACGAAAACCATATGCTTAAGAAAAGAAACAAGACACATGAATCATGACGACATGTCCTCTAAAAGAGAGTAATATCTTTCATGTATCACAATGCATCTTATTCCTTTAATGTTAGCCCATATGTGATAACACATCTTAATGAATAAACCCTATGTTTATTTCAGAATCAAGGATAATTGTTATTATTCTCATAAACAACTGAATGTGTACATCAGAAATTGAGAATAACATTATAATTGAATAAGAGTTTCAAACAACAAAAGTCGTCCGTACGACAATAAATCACATTATGGGAACCATTCCCATACTAGCCACACGATACTTATACTTCATTGGTAGCATACCTTTAGTTAAAGGATCAGCTATCATCAATTCAGTGCGAATGTATTCAATGACCTCTTTATTCTCTTTAACACGTTCCTTTATGGCTAAATATTGAATGTCAATGTGCTTACTTCGACTGCCACTTCTAGCATTTTTAGCCGTAAAAATCGCACCTAAATTGTCACAATATATTCTTAATGGCCTAGAAATAGAATCAACAATTCTAAGCCTTGAAATGAAACTCTTCAACCATACACCATGCGAGGTAGCCTCAAAACAAGAAATGAACTCAGCCTCCATAGTGGAAGTAGCAGTCAAAGTCTGCTTCGCACTCCTCCATGACACGGCTTCGCCAGCTAATATAAAAATGTATCCTCATATTGATTTTAGAGAATCAACGCAACTAGCATAATCCGCATCCAAATAACCAACTACTTTCAAGTTGTCAGCCCGTCTATACATAAACATGTAGCCTTTAGTACCTTGAAGGTATCTCATCACTTTCTTTGTAGCTTTCCAAAGGTCTATCCTTGGATTACTTTGATATCTTCCCAACATTCCCACAGCAAAAGCGATGTCAGGTTGAGTGCAAACCTGAGCATACATCAAGCTTCCGACAGCATAAGCATACAGGATGTTCTTCATTTGCTCCCTTTCTAGATCATTCTTCAGGCACTGGTTCAAATTGAACCTATCACCCTTCACAATGGGTTCTATACTTGGTGAACAATCTTTCATCCGAAATCTCTCCAAGACCTTATTGATATAGATTTCTTGAGATAGTCCTAAAACTCCTCAAGTTCTATTTCTATGGATCTTAATGCCAATGACATAAGATGCCTCACCCATATCCTTCATGTCAAAACTCTTAGAAAGGAATTGTTTCACCTCATGCAACAATCCCTTATCATTGGTTGCAAGTAGAATATCATCCACATATAGCACAAGAAAACAAATTTTGCTCCCACTGACTTTCTGGTATATGCATTGATCCATGATATTCTCTACAAAACCGAATGAAGAGATGACATCATGGAACCTTAAGTACCATTGACAGAATGCTTGTTTCAAGCCATATATAGATTTCTTAAGCTTGCGTACCAAATGCTCACCTTTACTAGAGGAGAATTCTTCAGGTTGTTTCATGTAAACCTCCTCCTTTAGTTCCCCATTGAGGAACGCCGTTTTCACATCCATTTGATGTAATTCCATGTCAAAATGGGCAACCAAGGCCAAAATAATATGAAGAGAATCTTTCTTAGATACAAGAGAAAAGGTCTCCGTGTAATCGATTCCTTCTTTTTGAGTGAATCCTTTGGCAACAAGTCTAACTTTATATCTCTCAATGTTGCCTAATGAATCCTTCTTAGTTTTGAAGACCCATTTACAACCAATGGCTTTTGCACCATTAGGCAACTCAACCAAATCCCAGACTTTATTTGATGCCATAGAACCCATCTTATCCTTCGTGGCATTGTACCACAAATTGGATTCATCACTACTCGTGGCTTGTGAAAACGTTTCAGGATCATTCTCAACTCCAATATTATAGTCAGACTCTTGTAAATACACAAAATAATCACCAGGAATTGCTGATTTCCTCATTCTAGTAGATCTTCTTAATGTTGTATCAACATTCTCCTGAGGAGCTTGTTGTTCAACTGGTTGTTCAACAGTTTCTGGTAATTGCTAGACAACTCGATCTACCGGATGAATATCAGCTCAGCAGGTTGTGGAACTTCAATAGTTGGTTGTTCAATAGCCGGCTAAACTGAAGGGGCATTATGAACAACAACCAACCTAATACTTGAAGTGAATGGTTGAGTACTTGAATGATCTTTCTCATGAACAATGTCCTTCAATCGATTACTCCCACTATTCAAGTCACTTTCAAGAAACTTAGCATTTCTTGATTCCACAATTCTAGTAGTATGAGATGGACAATAAAACTTGTATCCCTTGGATTTTTCGGCATATCCAATGAAATACCCACTTATAGTCCTTGGGTCTAACTTCTTTTCTTGTGGATTACAGACTCTTACGGGCATCCCCAAACGCGTACATGTCGCAAACTTGGTTTCCAACCTTTGAATAACTCAAAAGGCGTCCTTGGGACAGCCTTGGTTGGAACTCGATTTAATATGTACACGGCCATCTTAAGAGCTTCAGTCCACAAGGACTTAGGAAGTTTAGAGCTACTAAGCATACTCCACACCATATCCAATAAGGTTCGGTTTCTTTTTTTTGCTATGCCATTTTGGTCTGGAGAACCTAGCATAGTGTATTGGGCAACTATCGCATTCTCTTGAAGAAACTTTGCAAACGGACCAGGTGCTTATCCATCTTCAGTGTATCTACCATAAAATTCTCCACCTCTATCTGATCTCACGATCTTAATTTGCTTGCCGCATTATTTCTCTACTTCCGCCTTAAAAACCTTAAAGGCATCCAACGCTTCATGCTTATTATGAAGCAAGTACATATACATGTAACGTGAGTAATCATCAATAAAGGGGATGAAGTATTTCTAACCATACGAGTCTATATCAGGACTACAAATGTCCGTATGATTGATTTCTAATATGTCTGTACTCCTCTTGGCACCTTTCTTTGTCTTGTTGGTCTGCTTTCCCTTTATGCAGTCCACGCAAATATCATAATCAATAAAATCCAAAGTACCGAGTACTCTATCATTTACTAATCGCTTAATTCTATCTATAGAGATATGTCACAATCTCCGGCACCACAACATAGAGGAATCTTCATTCACAACACATCGTTTTATACCAGCATTATCATGAAATGCATCGCATTATAATAGGTATTATCTTGTAAATTAATTCGAAAAAGACCATCAGACAAAATACCACTCCCAATAATTTCAGATTTAAACAATAAACTGAAGTTTGAATATGAAAAGTTAAAAGAGTAACCTAAAGGTACAAGTCTTGAAACTAAAATTAAGTTTCTAGAGAAACTTGGAATGTAAAAGATCCTTTCCAAATTCAAAACAAAGCCACTATTGAGAACTAATCTACATGTCCCAATAGCTTCTACATGCAAACGCATCTTGTTTCCCGAATAGATGCTTTGTTCACTTCCCACTAGCTTCCTGTGGTTTTGAAAACCCTGCAAGAAATTCGAAATATGGATTGTAGAATCAGAATCAATCCACCAAGTGTTATGACTCACATCAGCCATATAGATTCATAGCAAACATAAGAGGTTGGATTACCTTTCTTCTCGAGCCAGACCTTAAATCTGACGCAATTCTTCTTCATATGCCCCTTCTTTCTACAGAAGAAACATTTGGATTCCTTCTTAATGTCAGCTTGGAGAGGTATTTTACCTTTCCCCTTCTGCTTGCCGTGACCCTTATTCTTTTCTTGTGTTACCAAATGAGCACTTTCTCCCAATTCCATAATCAGCCTCTCTTCCTCTTGAACACACATAGTCACGAGTTCATTAATTGACCATTTATTGTTATGTGTGTTGTAGGAGATCTTGAAAGGTACATACTGTTGTAGGAGAGTGTTCAGAATGCAGTATACAAGAAATGATTCAGATATCTCAACCTCAAGGTTTTTCAGCTGAGCTGCAATGTCCCTTATCTTCATGATGTGCTCACGCACACCTCTAATACTTGTGAGCTTTAGAGATGAAAACTTCATTATCATGGTCATGGCATGTGCCTTTTCTGAAGTCTCAAACTGAGCATCAATGGCCTCCAATAAAGCCTTAGCATTGCTATGTCGAGTGACTGAACCACGGATACTAGGAGATACTTTAGTCCTTATGAACATCACACTAAGGCGGTTGGACCGCTCCCACTGTCTATAAAGGGCTATCTCAGCTGCAGTGCTCGTGTCAGTAGGAGCAGGTGATTCGTCTTTCCTTATAGCATAGTCAATGTCCATACACCCCAATTGAAGAAGAATTTATTCCTTCCAAACTTTATAGTTTTCACCATTCAGTATGGGAACATCACTCTTAAATTCAGATAAATTCACAGGTTGCAAAATTGCATATCAAACAATCATGCTTATGTCACAAAATTTGAGGTAAAGTATACATAAATCATGTTTTACTAATGTAAAGCATGTCACAAAATATGAATCACATAACATAAAAACTGCCTGTGGGCTAAGTTTTAATTTAAATAGATTCATATATATTTCATAAAGAAACTACCATATTAAATTCCTTTCCTTAATCCCTGTGGGTTAATTAAGAAAAATAATATGATATTTCAACCTAATTAATCAAATTTATATAATGAAAATTCCTGTGAGATAAAATTCATCATATTAATAAGATTAATTACGATCAATGTCCATTTCCAAATGTGATCCGGAGGTTCTTAATATATAATTTAATTAATTAAAGATGTTGTGGCTATTCTCTAATTAATTAAAATATATGGATCACTGACATTTAATTTCATGCATAAAATATTCACAAATAATGCATGAAGGGCAAAACAATAAATTTAATTGGGCAAGGGGTAGAATCGTAATAAGGGGTAAAAAGCGGGGCAGAAGAGTAAAAACGAAGGGGTGTTGGTTCCCAGGGCGCGTTCCGTGCACGCGCCTACCCTTTGCGCTGGCGCGTACCGCACACGCACCTCATCTAACGCGCGGTCTGGTGCGGCGCACATGCCTGGCAACTACCGTGCGCGTGGCCTGTACGCATGCTGCAGTTGCGCGCGCATGGCTCCCATGCGCCAGCGGTTCCTGCGTGTGAGGCCACGCGCCTTCTTTCTTAGCGCGATCAGACCCAATTTTCTTACGTTCTTCGCCATTCCGCCGCGCCTTTGATTGAATGGGCCTCCTTCGGTAGCCCATCTCACACCAAAATAATTTATGGGTTTCAGAGACCACGTCGACACGACCACATGGACCCAAAATGGGCAAAACAACCAAGAAATTGGCCCGAATCAAGCAAAATTCCGTCAAAACACACAAACCCTAACCCGCAACTTCCGCCGCTCAAACAGTCTCCGGCGATCATCGATATGCCAGATTAACTTAGGGCTATTCTTCTCCATGGCGGTGCGACCGTGCCAGTCCGAAGTCGAGCAGTGGGTCACCGGAATTTGGCCGGAATCAGCGATTTCCCTCTTAGCCCCAAAAAGCCCGAATTACTATTCATCTCAAAAGCCCCAAAAAATGCACCCAAAATTCGACAAAAACAAGGCAGAGGCACTAAACATGCTCTGATACCAAATGTTAGACTAAAACTAAAGGATTCTAATCATGCATAGAAGAATAAAATTTAAGCATAATTAGAATCAAATGCGAAAAACAGGATAAAAAATAAACTGACCTCCGGCCATTGTTCAACTTTACATTCGTCGGAAATCCACGGTAGTTCGATGTCAATTCGACAGCGATTACGGGAGTACTCTACTAACCCAATCCCCTCACGTACTGATGGTGTACTACCGAATGAGAGGTTTGCATTAAACCTTTTGTCTGCCCTTATGGAATGAACGTTCGTATTTATAAACCGCTTCCTATCAAGGCGGTTACTGAAGAGGGCAGTTGTCACCGAAGGGATACGAAGCGTGGAAAAATTGTATATGGATAACCGTCACTTAAAAGAGAAAACATGGGTCAAACCCAATGGATAAGTTTTTATTTCAAAAACTATATCCCTAAATGTGAGATCACATTATAAATATAACACGGTTGGCATTGGTTTTGTTCATACAATTACATTAATAATTTAGTGGTCAAGCCAAGTAAGTCTTGTGATAAGATTTGTGTACAATTTCTTCGTGAGATTGAGAGATTATTTCGTGATGAATTATAGGACTAAATACTGCGTGAGTTATTAATTGTAATTGAGATTTGGGAAATACTTAAAATATTTGAGTGACTCGAGTGTAGTTGTAATCTCCGTTGTATTACTTGATCTATGGTGGAATTTATTGCTGCTCTTCCCATGGACATAGATCACTACGATCGAACCAGGTAAATCTAGTGTCTGATTTATTTTCTTGTTCTATCTATGTTATTGTTCGATTGCGTTCTTCCGTAAAAATTGGTATCAAAGCTAGGCTTGGCTAAGTTGAAGTGAATCGATGGCGACAGAAAAAGGAAAAGTAAAAAATCAACAGATTTGATGGGAAGGACTTTGGTTTCTTGATAATGCAAATTGAGGATTATCTGTATCAAATGAAACTGCACTTACCTCTATATGGGAAGAAGCTAGAGACGATGAAGCAAGCTGACTGGGAATTGCTACATAGACGAGCTTTGGGTATTATTCGGCTAACGTGGGCTTGTAACGTCGAGTTTAACATTGTGAAAGAGACAACCACTATGGGTTTGATGGAAGCCCTATCAGACATGTACGAGAAACCCATTGCGATCAATAAAGTCTACTTGATGGGATGTCTATTTAATTTGAAGATGAGCAAAGGTGCATTAGCTGCTAATCATATTGATGAATTCAATGTGATCGTTAGTCAATTGAGTTCGATTGAGAATGACTTTGAAGATGAGGTATGTGCTTTGATTCCATTATCCTCATTGCTTTATAGTTAGAATATTATTGTTACTACTATTAGTAATTCCTCTAGATCAACAAGCTTGATGTTTGATGGTGTTCGAGATTTAATTCTGAGTGAAGACATCCATAGAAAAGAATACGGTGAACATGTATCTACTACTTTAGTAGGTAAAAACAGAGGACGAAATAGTACACATGTTAGCAGGAGTATTATAAACTTGAATAGATGTAGTCAATCTAGGACTAATGGTGCTGTCTGTTGAGCTATGGCAAGAGAGGGCATCTTAGAAAAGATTACTTTAAGCTAAAAAACGATAAGGGTAGGGGAATTAGAATTAAGTCTACGGATGTTGTTGCAACTATAGCTTATGGTAATTTGGATAATGCTGATTTTGTCTTATTTGTTAGTGATTATTCATCGTTTGATAAATGAATTATGGATTCTGGTCGTTCGTTTCACGCTACACCAAACATGAACTAATTTATTACATATCAATGCATTGATAGTAGTAAAGTACACTTGAGGAACAACGTTGAGTGTGATGTTGTAGGTGTTAGTGATATTAAAATTAGAATGTATGATGGTATTGTGAGGACATTGACCGGAGTGAGACATGTTCCAAAGTTGAAGAAAAACCTGATTTCCTTGAGTGTCTTGGATTCAGCAGGGTATCAGTATACTTCGGAATATAGAATTCTAAATGTCGTTTGAGGTACTTTAGTGTTAATGAAAGAAATCAAGCATAGTGGCTTGTTTGAACTTCAAGGTGAGACAGTGACGAAATTTGCCGCAGAAACGTCGAATGCATCGGTTTAACGGTTTGAATTGTGGCATATGCATTTATGGCATATTAGCTAGAGAAGTCTGAAAGTTCTAAGTGAAATGAATTTGCTATGTAATTATGTTTCTGACAAACTAAATGAATGCAGGTGCTGTGACTTAGATTAATGGCAAAAAGTGCAGTTCGGTGCGATTATCAGAGAAACCACTGAGATTGCGAAGTTAGTTCACTTAGATGTTTGCAGGTTATCGTGGTTTTCCTTCAAGGAAGAATACCATATTTATGCTAATAGTTATGGATGACTACTCGAGGAAGACTTGGGTGTTTGTGCTTAGGCATAAGTTTAATACTATTGTCAGAATCAGGCAGTTAGAAGCTTCAATCGAAAAGGAGACTGATAAAACTATCAAGCAGGTGTGGGTTGACAATAGTATGGAGTTTTGCTCGGAGTTGTTAAATGAATTCTACATAAATGAAGGCATAGTGAGACACAGCACTAATGTCAATGAACCACAACAAGTTACAAAATTGATGAGTAAAACATTACTAGAGATAGTCCATTAAATGCTCTCTAGTGCTGATATGGCTAGGAGATTCCTAGCGGATGCGCTTAGTACGATAAGCTACCTAATGAATAAATCCCCATCGACTGTGATTGGATGTTAGACTCTCGAAGAAGTGTGGTTAGGTAACATTGCTAATTATTCTATTCTTAGAATATTTGGTTGCTTATGATTCGAGCTAGTGATAATAAGCTCGATGGAAGGGCAAGAAAGTGCATGTTCCTAGGTTATGCGCAAGGTAAATGGGGTTATCTATTGTGGTGCCCGGAAACAAATTCATCTGTTATTAGCAAAGAAGTTATATTTGACGAGTCTCCAGTACTTCTAGGTAGGAGTGTTAGTGGCAGTGTTTATACAGATCTGAACGGTGTTCAACTTGAGGTGGAGTTGCAATCATAAACTTCTGAAGTAATGGGTACTAGTAAGGGTAATTGACACAGATGGTGCTTATAGCGAGATAGAGTCTGTAGAGCCAATAGCTGTAACTGCTGATTTTGATAAGGTGCATATTCTATCTCCTCATAGATATAGATGCAACAATGGTTTTGCTTTATCTGTAATAAAGGAGGTTGTGTCAGAAAATTCTTGTGGACCAGTTGAAGTTGCAGGTAAAGTTGGTGTTCTAATGAGTCCCACAACTAAGGTAAAGTTGAAGCAAGACTTGGACTTGGAAGATGTCTGTGACGGTTAAGCCCATTGGGGGCTATGGGAAAGTTGCAGTGAAGTTCGGATTCTAGTAAAGCGATTATGACTTGGTTTAAATGTCGAGTCAAGATAGAGATTATTAAAATATGACTTGAGTTAAAGCCTATGAATGAAACCCGACCTAAGATAAGTTGAATATTTGTGGACGTTTGCTGTGGCATGCCATAGCCCAAGTCAAAGATTTCTTATATTGTCCGTCAAGCAAAACAGGAAAAAAAAAAGAGAAGGAAATTATGAGAAACAATTTCCTTACTGTACATTGAAGAGTTGGACTGAGTTTTGAAAGTCAATTATGGACTTGTGGCTAATTACATCAGAGAAATAAAAAGGAAAGTAGAAAGATATTCTTTCTTAATTACCATGGGAGTCACTGTCAACAAACGGAAAGTCCAAGCCATGCTTGGTTGACCGAATTATCCAGGTTTCCAATTCTGAGTCGGCCACGTTCTCTTCCTTGGTATATATATACACACGCCGATGTTGATGTCAAAAGTAGCATGGGTCTTAAAGCGCCGTTTTTCACACAAGCGCTTGACATTGATTTTGTTCGTGCAATTACATCAATAATTTAGTGTTCAAACCGAGTAAATATTATGGTAAGATTTATGTACAATTTCTTCACAAGATTGAGAGATTATTTCGTGAGGAATTATAGGGCTAAATACTGCGTGAGTTATTGGGTATAATTGGGGTTTGGAAAACACTTAGAGTATTTGAGTGAATTAAGTGTGATTGTAATCTCTTTTGTATTGCTTGATCAACAGTGGAATTCATTGCTATTCTCCTCGTGGACATAGATCACTATGACCAAATCATGTAAATATAGTATCCGATTTATTTTCTTATTCTATCATTTTATTGTTTGATCGCTTGCTTTCACAACAAAACAGAGGACTTCTTAGACACAAGAAGGAGTTGGTTCTTTGGCCACATACACAGGAGAAAAAAAAACACACGGAAATTGTTTTGTGCTGCAAGTTTTACATTCAATGAGTTTATTATTTGTAAATACTTTGGGTCTGGGTATAATCTAGTTGTGAGAAACACCGAAGCATGTGAGCGATTGTAATTCTAATTCTCCGATTGTAGTATTTATGTACAATTGGCATTAGAGCTACAAATATGATTTTCTCGATTGTGATTTGGTTTTTTGCTTGTTTGATTATTATCTGAAAATTCTGTTGTTGCAATTATGTACGTGGCGAAAGTTGAAATTGAGAAATTTAATGGGAATAATAACTTTGGGTTATGAAGTGTTAAGATTGAGGTGCTATTAACAACTAAAGGTTTGGCCGAAGCATTGGAGGGCAATGATAAGTTACCCAAAACAATGAATGATGCAGAAAAAAACATGCTCATGAGGAAGGCAAGAAGAATAATCATGTTGAACCTGTCGGGCGAGGTTTTTAATAGAGGTAGTCAAGGAGAAAGATGTTGCAGCGTTGTGGGCAAAACTTCAAGCACTCTATGTAATGAAGGGTTTGAACAATCACCTGTACATGTTGAATAGGATGTTTCAATATAAATATACTAAAGGTACATTTATCAATTTTGACCTAGATGAGTTTAATAAGCTTACGATGGATTTAAATAACGTCAATAAGATTCTAAATGATGAAGAGCATGACATGATATTGTTAGCTTCTTTGCCAGAGTCATGGGAGTACTTTACTGACTCGTTGCTATAGGAGTGCACTACGATTACTTTGGAAGCAATAAAGTTCACTTTGTTCTTTAAGGAGTGGCAAAAAAAAGTTGTGAGATCACAGTTTAGCACAAGATGTGACATAGAGACTAGTCATTCAAGGTAAAAATCAACATTGGATGTCCAATAAGAAGTCTGAGGAACGTGTGAAGTGCTTTTAGTGTCACGAGGAGGGGCACATCAGGAGAAACTATTCGAAATTGAGAAACCGAGGTGGCAGATAGAATGCCACAAGTAGTGTGGCGAATGTTATCGAGGAGAGCATTAGTGATGCAGAAGTTGTGTTATGTGTCACTGCTAATTCCTTAAGAGACAAATGGATACTAGATTCGGTGTGTTCTTATCATATGATGCCTCGTAGTAATTGATTTACTCCTTATTAGACTATAATGGTGGTAGAGTTATGATGGAGAATAATGTAGCATGCAAGGCTGTGGGATAGGGATATTTCGAATTTGAATGCACAATGGGGTATGCGCACACTGACAATTATGAGACATGTACCGGAGCTCAAGAAAAACCTTACTTGTCTAGGGACACTTGACGACATCGGGAATAAGTATACCACTAAAGATAGAGTATTGAAGATCTCTCGAGGTGCTATGACAGTGATGAAGGGGAAGAAAGTAAATACTCTCTATCATCAACTGAGAGAAACTATGAGAAAAGCTACTGCAATTTTATCGATGAGTCAGATTCTGACTTGACTCAATTATGGCATAGGCGTTAGGGCACATGAGTGAGGCAAGTATGATGATGTTAAGTAAGAGAGGATTGTTGAAGGGTCAGAAAACAGGGAAGCTAGATTTATGTAAGCACTACACCTTCAGGAAGCGTCAAATCAAATTTACTACAGCTATTCATTTGACTAAGCAATGGGTTGAATACATTCATTCAGACGTTAGGGGTCTGTCTCTGGTTCCTTTGAAAGAAGGTGCTCGATATATATTGATATTTATCGACAACTATTCGAGGAAGGTATGGATATATTTTCTGAAATACAAATTTGATGTGTTTGATTGGTTCATGAAATTTAAGGCATTGATTGAGAAGTAGTTAGATAAACAAATCTAGTGCCTGAAAACCAATAATGACACAGAGTTCTGCGGTAAAGATTTTACCGAGTTCCGCGAGAGAGAAAGCATTATGAGACACCGCACAGTACTCGAAAGATCACAATAGAATGGTGTAGTAAAATAGAAGAACGGAACTTTATTTAAGCGAGCTTGGCAAGGAATTTTGGATCAAAGCAGTTAACAAAGCATATTATCTAGTTAATCAATCTCCATCATCTGCTATTGAGTAGAAGACTCCCGAGGAAGTATGGTCAGAGAAACCTATTGATTACCTCGACTTACGAGTATTTGGATATCTTGCGTACGCTCATGCAAATAATGGTAAGCTTGAGCCAAGAGCGAAAAAGTACATATTTATGTGTTATGCACATGGGATGAAATTCTACCGGCTATGGTTAAATGATCCCATATTACTTGATTTTCTAGTCAATAGAGACGTAATCTTTGATGAGACTGCAATGCTTCAACAGTGGAGTCTTGAGACACAACTAGCATATCATACAGATCATGGAGTCAGTAGTGAGGTAAAACTTCAGGTGGAAACTCTAGAGATCTCGGAGGTAACTCAAGTAGAGACTGTAGACGAGGTCGCAGTTCTTGAAGTCGGTGATACTGAACAATCAACATAGCCGCAGCACACTATAGCCATGGGTAGACAGAAAATACAATTTAAACCATCGGTACATTATGCTTATACATTTATTGTTTATGCATTAACTATAGGTGACGAGGTGGAGACAAATGAGCATTCGCCTTACTTTGAGGCGATGGCTAGTAATGAGTCGTCGCAATGACTAGGGATTATGAGTGAAGAGATTGAATCACTCCATCGAAATTAGACGTGGGGCTGGTCAAAATACCCAAGAACCAAAAGATTGTTAGAAGCAAATGGGTCTATAAATGGAAGGAAGGCATTCCTGGTGTTAAGGCAGCAAGATATAAGACATGACTTGTTGTGAAAGGGTACAAATAGCGAAAGGACATTAATTAAAATGAGATGTTTTGTCCTTTGGTAAAACATGCTTCTATTCGTGTATTACTTGCTTAAGTTGCTACACAAATCTCGAGCTGAAGCAGCTAGTGTGAAAACGATGTTTCTTCATGGTGAGTTGGAGGAGTGGATTTACATCAAGCCATCAGAGGGATTTGTTATTACGAGTAAGGAAGACCATATTTTCTTATTAAAGAAATATTTATATGGGCTGAAATAGTCTCATAGACAGTGTTATAAGCATTTTGATGCTTTTATGGCTAGTCAAGACTTTTTGAAAAGTCAGATGGAAAATTATATTTACTTTAGGAGATTGGAGGATGGGTTTTGATATACCTATTATTATATGTTGATGACACATTGATAACAGTTAAGAATATGTCCGATATTGATGTGATGAAGAGGCAATTCAGTGCTGAGTTTGAGATAAAAAAATTATGTGCTGCAAAGAAAATATTTGGTATGGAGATTTTGCGTGACGGACTGCATGAATTTTACATCTATCTAAAAAAAGATTTATTAAGGAAATTGTGGCACGTTTTAATATGTAGTTAGCGAAATCCGTAAGTACACCATAAGCGAAGCACTATAAAGTTTCTATTAAGTTATCACCTCAAACTGAGGAGGAAGAGGAGCACATGTTCCGTATTCCTTATTCTAGTGCGGTGGGTATTATTATGTATGCTATAATACACTAGGCTTGATAGTTTACAAGCTGTGAGCATAGTTAGCTGTTACATGAAGCGTCATGGTTAAACTCATTGATTAGCTATGGAATGGATCCTCAAATATTTGAAGGGGACAACAAACGTTAGTATAGTGTACCGAAGGGACAATAATAATATTGAGGCCACTTTTTATGTGAATTTAGATCACGCTAGTGACTTGGATGAATACGGATAGTAGGGTACATGTTTACACTAACAGGCAGTGCAGTGAGTTGGAAGGCATCCTTATAGGACCGCATTGCATTGTATTCAATTGAGCCAGAGTATATGACACTGACTTTTATAGCGAAGGCGGTGATATAGCTAAAAATAAGAAAAGAGCCGATGTGCAATATATCTAGCGTATAATCCGGTCTGTCATGAACGAACGAAGCATGTCGACATCATGTATCATTTCATTCGAGATATCTTGGCGAAGGGTAAGGTTGTTGTGAAAAAGATCATGATAGCGAAGAATCCGGCAAACATGATGACTAAGCATGTTCATTTAGCAAAGCTTTCTGCTTGAGCTCAATTGACGTCCGTAGAGAGTGAGCGCCCGTCGAGGCATTGGGAGAATAGCATGGATGATGAGCACTATGACTTGACTTCAAACGTCGAGCTAGCATAGAGAATTGTTAAATTATGTCTCAAGTTTGAATCCGTGTACACTTTCCTATTTGGATTAAGATACATGTGACGATGTAGTTTCCTTGATTGGTTCCAACGAGGGGGCTCACGTTATTGACTTATACGGTTTTGGTCAAAGGAGATGTGTGGTTGTTTGACTCTATGTGTAGACGCACAAAAGAGAAATAACAACTCCATCAAGAAAGTACGATGCGACAAAAAGGGGCTCCCTTTGTTCTATAATTATATATTTGTTGTGAGGGTGAAATGGGTTTTGTCGAAAGAAGCCGCACAACAAATGGCTACCAAGGGTTCTGTTGGGGAAGGCACAACAGAAACTCAATACCGTCACCCGAGAAGATCGCCAAAAGGAAACTTAAGTCCGAGTCCGTCAATATATCCATTGGACCCACCTTTACTTAAAAGCTTAAGCCAATGAATTATGGACTAACTAGGATATATTAACTGCTCAACACCACATCAATTATCTAATGTGAGGCTTCTCTAATACAATTTACACATGTATCTCAACAATCTCTCCCTCACGTGTGAACTCAGAGTTAAATTTGCTCCCTCTTAATTTAGGTATTATTCTACATCAACTTATCTCAACTTGAATATCTAAGTCATTACCATGTATCCGCAACTATGCACAACAATCATCATTAACTGTTAACTTGGGATTGCACCGCCCATGATCTCTATCGCGTCACTAGACCAACTGTCCATGATCACTTCTCGCCAGACCAACCGTGATGATAATTTCCACCCAAAACAAGTGTTGATCATGAGATTTTTTTCTTGAGATATTCACCAAACACCAGAATAGATTGGAGGCCCACCAATCAACTATCGGCTCTGATACCATTTGTTGGAGAATGCATAGTAGAAGCCCGATATCTTTACCCGGGGAGATCGTCGAGAGAGAACTCAAGTCCAAGTCTATCAATATATCCAATCGGACCCACCTTTACTCAAAAACTAAAGCCAATGAGTTATAAGCCAATTAAGATATATTAAATGCTCAACACCACATCAATTATCCGATGTGGGACCTCTCTAACACAACTCACACATATATCTCAATAGGTTCCTTCATGGGTGTGTAGATGCTGCACAGAGAAGACTCAAGAAGCTAAACAAAGGGCTTCTTGGACGCGCAAAGGAGTTAATTTACTTTTTTAAATTTGATTTGAAGTTTTATCTAAATAACATCTACACATAAAGAGCTTAAGGTAAGTTAAATAGGTGAGTAAGGGTTTTCCTAGATTTTGTTAAATAATAATATGGTTTGGTAACGTGAGTCGGGAATGAGTCATTAAATTTATATTGCATGAAAATAGGTCAGACCATTTTCGATCCGACCCACCCATTTGACGGCCCTAACCTTTAGGGATGTGCAAAGGAATCGGTAACCGACCAGACCGCGCAGAACTGGATCAAACTGGCCCGGAACTAACTGTTCTCGTCGAGATTGGACCGGTTCCCTATTCTAATTTACTAGAACAAGTGAGTAATGGTTCGGTTCTCGATTTTAGGCATGGAATCGCCCACTTGGACCGAACCGATAATATATATAAGAAAAATTATAACAAACAAAAGAAAAAATTTTAAGAAAAATGAAAATCCTAAAATCCCTAATCTGAAGCTCAATACCCATCAATTGACTGCTCATCTTATCTCACTCTCATCTTATCTGAGTCGTCTCTATCTTTCACTCATGGTCTTAAATCTCAAGTTCAACGTACATCGACTTAGGTCTTGACTCTCAACTCCCATCAACTCACAGCCACACCTCCGGCTGTTTATCGCCTCCCTCTCTCACTCTCGGTCACCTTCATATGTGTGAAGCTTGATGAGACCGATTTCATAGACCCACCTAGAAACCGTACCGATGGTCCTGTTCCCAGTTTCAATTTTTCGAAACCGGTTCTTAGTGGGCGATTCTTGGTTCTATGATAGGAACTACCCATTGAGACCATGCTCACCCTTACCGGAGATACCCATGGGTACCAATCCAATTCCCAATTTTAATTTACTAGAATTGGTGAGTACTGATCAAGTTCCCGATTCCAAGTGTAAAATCGCCCACCCGAATCGAACCGATATATATATATTAAAAAAATTCAAGCTCACTTTCAGTGAAATTGAGTCTTTCTCACCTGCCTTTTGCCATTTACCCTACAATCCTACTACCATCTTGCGGTCCTCAAAATAGAAACAAAAGGAAGAAAACCTAGCTTCATCTCACTCTCACCGTGAGAGTCTCATGCGGCCGCACCTTCAACTCTATAGCTGTGTCACAGATTCGTAATAGCTTCATGTCTCGCCTCCGAACCTACCTCGCATCTTGCATCAAGCTCTCACCTTTTTTAACTCTGTCACTGAGTCGTGGACTCGCAACCAAGTGAAATTTTCTGCTTAAAGGTACTCATTCTTTTAGCTTAACGTTGCCTTTTGCTATTGCTCTAGTTGTGACTCTGGGTGATTCTATGCTTACTTGAGCCTCTGTTAGTAGACAATTTTAAAGAATATGCTTGGTCACCATGTAATCTGTAGGGATTGGGGACTAGTCCAGTTCCCAAGTAGATCCATTAAACCAATAGGCAATTCCTGATTTCATGTGGGAATCGCCCATATGAACCATACTTAGCCTTACTAATCTCAACTTAATATCAATGGTACGAATCAACTAAATGGCATCCTTCATTGCATCTTTCAATAGGAAAATGCAAAAGCTTTTAGCATTCTTCATCAATCAAATGGCGTGCAAACATCTATTAGAAATTTCTGAGGGTAAAATAAGGAGGCCGACAAACTTATAATGCCTTAAAATCAAATATAATAGAAAACTCCAAGTCATGAAATCACATACATTTATTGATTAAAATATCTAACTCTACTTACTAAACCTTTTTTCTTATTGATAAACTACTTGTCGCGACCTCACCTCCCGCGGTGCACTATCTAAGGGTTCGGTTAATGAATTACTAAGTCTAGGCCTAACTCGGGCGGGGCTCCCCCAAGCTCATACCAATTCACGACTTATGGTTCAAATTCTTAACATGCAAATGATTTTCAATTAGGAGTCGCCACTTATCAATTCACAATGGGTCGATAAATAAAGTATAGCGACAAATTAGAGATTATGGATTCGGGGACTTGATTACGCTAGATTACTCTAACGCCCTTTCGGTACCTTTTCTTTCATGAAAAATGTTTGAGCAGGCACTTTGGATTGGTTTTTATTATTTCCTAATATATAGGGTGATCATGCGGGTGCACAAACCACTAAAGTAACACTCAATAATCAAAGCATTAAATGTATTGCAAGGAAGTGAGAGTTTACTTACCTCGAAGCAATGCAAATATCTGTATTGTTAGCTAGAAAATCACATCAAGATCCTAATACGATTTCTAATTAACAAGCAATTCTGCTTAATGTATTTCTTTTGGGTTTTCTCTTGACTTATATGAAAACTTAAACTACATGTAATGACTAGCAAAGTATGTCATGCAAATAAGTAATCCTAACATGCAAGCTATATAACATGCGATTAATGAATCTAATTCTATATGATGGGCACAAGATATTTTTGTATTTTTTAATGAAAATTCGTAATTAAAAATACCTTTATTTAAACATGCAATTCAAACTAAGGAAAGAAACCTAATCTATTCTGAAACAATGTTTTTGGTATTTTTATTAAAATTCGAAATTGAAAGTTACCGTAAATAAACTAATAGGATTAGAATAATATCAAACTTAAACTAAGAAATAAAACATTCTAAATCCTAATTTAAATTAGAAGATTATCCTATCTATCTAGAATAAATTAAAACATGCAAACTATCTATAACAATCAATTTAAATTATCTAATCATTTTTGGGATTTTCTTTGTAAAATCAAACAAAGGATAACCACCACAATCGAATCAATCCACGCAATCCGCAAAATTTGTTTTATTATCTTTGAATCAGGAAAACAATATAAACCAACGATCATATCCAAATAGTTATAAATATTGATGGAAGGCTATTCGTTTAAATTTGGAAACAAAATAAAATTTATTATTGTATCCAAGTAGTTATGGATAGAATAAAGATTTCCCGTACCGCCGATTATCGTATCTCATGATTGAGATCAACCAGTCGTTCAAGCACGTTGTCAAGTGAGGAAAGTTTCCTAACTTGGGGTATTTTAAAATCTTGCGGATATGCCATGTATAGCTCAAATGTATCGACTGACCTGCCAAAGATAGCTAAATCACTCAAATCAGGAATTTAAATATTTCAAATAAATATGGGATAAGGATCTTTACCTAATTTGAGGATAGCTTCCAAATTTGGACTCGGCTCCGAATTGGGATCGCGAAACGCGGGACGATCGGCGACGGTGGGCAGGCGGCAACAACAGTGATGCTCCGGCATGATCCGATTAATCTGCAAAACAAAGACACTTGCCGCAGCGATGGAGGGATGCGACGGCCACGGCCGTGACAAGGGGCATCGCGACGAACCGAGGGTGGCGTCGGACGATGAGCTCACACCTGTTCAAGTATAGCAGCAACGGAATCGGTCAGTTGGTCTTCGTGGTGGTTCTCAGCCAATGTTGTCCGCAGGACCAATGACCGATCATGGGGGAAGACGGTGTCAACGCAGCTGGAGGCGTCAAGTCAGGGCCAGCCAGGCGAGCCGGGAGCAACGACTCAGGATCGGTTGCAGAGATGGTTGTTGTCGAAGTCACAGATGGCAGCAGCGGTGCCAATGGAGGGACGTGGTAGCTCGGGCTCGCCACAAGAAGCAGCAACAGGTTCGCCGGGATGACAGCAGGGTAGCAGCGGCATTTTTTTATCAAGAGGTATAACGATGTATTTATAATGTAAATCTAGGTTAATTAGCTGGGCTTTGTAAGATGATGGGCCTTAACCTAGGCTTTTCTATTTAACTTCTCAATGGATTGAACTATCTTGGACTTTTTTATGATTGAAGTTTAATGGGCTGATTTAAGCTCAAATTAAGGCAACCAAGGCCCTGTCATGCCTTGTGATTTTTGGCCCCCTTTTCCTTCTTGTCTGGCTGAGTGTTGCTTGATGTGTGAGTTAGGTATGTGCAACCAATTTGAATTTATCTGCCATCGCCAATCCAATGCAAAATGCAAATTAAACTATATGATTTTAAACTATATGCTATGCAATTTACTTTTGCATAAGGATTAAAGATTAATCCCTACTTTTGTATTCAATTAATTTTGAAAAGGTTAACCAAAATTTAAGTGTCAATACTACTGATATGTTACAAAACAATCCACTAACCTCATGAATTAAGAGAGACGTGAGTCCATAATGATCTCCACAGGATGAAGTGGAGAATAAATCATATACCATGAGTTTAATCCACAAACTAAAATTTCATTCCTTAACTGCTAGATGCAGTTTTCTAATATAAAAAAGCAATAGAAATATTCTTCAATTGTCATGGTCCGTTGGACTTAATCCCAATATAAATATACACGACTTTTTTTTAATTATGAAATATTTCGAGCAACAAGTTTTCATTGATTAAGCCAACAACTCCTTCCTTCTTCAGAGAATCACCCTGACGGGAGTGAGTCAGGATCAAAGTACAAATGAATCCCCAAGGGACAGAAGATTCAACCAACAACCTCAACGGGCTCAAATCCTCTCTCAATTGACAGCTTCACCGCATCGATCACCAGCTGAGTCTTCCTGCTGATGATCGGCCACTTCATCTCGGGCGGCGAACCTCCGGCTTTAATGGCACTGACCAAGCTGGAAAACTCTTTCACCATCAGAGCCTCTTGAGGCAGACTAGTACTGACTACATGCTCGGCCGGCGTGGAGACCCACCCAGTCACCAGCTCGTTGAACCATGATTCCGAAGCCACAGAGTACGACGCTTCGCTCTCTTGAAATGGGATGATGAAATCGTGGACGTGCAAAGTCCCCTTTGTTCCGACAGCGGTTATATCCATTGTCAAATGAGATAAGAACGAGCAATGGAAGGTCGCCACTTTTCCATCTTCCCAGTATAGAGAAGCCCCACAGGATAAGATGACCCCTGCCTTATTGAAAACGGGCCCGCGCAAGGCCGTCACGGTCTTAGGCAACTCATAATCGTTGGCCAACAGAATGGACCGGATGCAGTACCAGCCAGCATCACCGAGTGCGCCAAGAGCATCGAGATCTGGCTTAACACGAATGTCGTTCTCCAGAAAATCAGGATCAGCAGCAAAAGTGAAACAGGTGTGCATCTGCAAGACCAAGGAAAACCATCTTCAAGATAATAGGAAACCCATTATCTAGAGCAACTGGTATAAATTAGTAGTTCAACGTGGGAAACCTCTGGCCCAAAACAGAAGATGGGAAACTATACATACCATTTATTATTGAATACAGAATCACAATTCACGGATTCAATACAGTAACTTAAACAATTCAACATCCACATTATAGACTCCCGGACAAATTGAGGCTTCAAAATTTCAAAAGCGAAAACCCCGCAGGGTGCAAACCAACTCGTGAAATAATTAGAAGAATAAGATCGAAGAGAAGAGTGCACCAAAGATACTTTCCGCATGACCATGAAAACCAAGCATCTACCTTGAAATTCTGTAAAATCTACACAAACACACTACCTCTTTTATCTCCTTTCAAAACCTTCAAGGACAAAAAGGATCTCACTAGAGAAATGCTATTTTATATTTGGGAGGGAGGAAGGTGCCAAAGGTTTATTCTGAACGTGACAAAAATGCTAAGACACTAAATGAAAAGGCAAAAGACATGCATCACCTAGATAGCGCTCAGGTAGGTAGCTACTGCATTCCAGAAAGCTCTAGATGTCTACTCACTCTAAAACACCTAAAACCACCAAACTTGCATCCATCTGTCTGGTTGCTCTCTAGTACTAAATATTATCAATTCACGACGATCCTCTCAAAGGTTACTTGATCTAAGCTCCTATCACTAAGATCTGCTTCAAGGAAGGGATTTTACAAAACTAGTCACGTGTGGCCCCTTAATTACCAAAAACAAAGAAAGGACGGGAGCCCCCAGGCTCTTCTCCACAAGCTTTTAGTATGCTTCCCAATTTGGTTGGTAACTAGATATTCTGCTGTACCCATTGCATCTCCATTTCATTTTATAAAGGGCAAGATTAAGGTTGTGAAAGTCTCAGAGTTCACACTATTCATACAGTAAAACATTAAACACACTAGATAATTCAAGGTTACCATTAAGCGATTCCGGCTTACCTGCTGAATCAGTCCCATAAATCAGACACCAAGATAATCAAAGAACTCGCTGTTCTTGGCATAGAGGAGCTATTACTGTTATTGGGATTCAAAAAGGAGACTTGAAAACTGCTAAAGATCAAAGAATATCATTTAACGAGGATTAATCTACGACTTCCCAACTGATCTTGGGAAATGCACCTGAGCTACAACTCCTCATAGCAGGGGAGAAAAGAGTTCAATATTCAGCATCTTAACAGACGTGATAAGTTGACCAAAAAAAATACACATGATAAGGCCAATATGTGTATAAGCGCATGTAGCCGTGTGCACACGCAAATTATGTGTTTATATACCTGAAAAGCCCAATACCAGTATTGCCTGAACAATTTAGATAAGGAACACCTGCACATTACCAACAGTTCCTTTTTATCTTTTAATTCCATGGGAACTCTTCATACCTCACCCAAAAAATAGGAAAATTATCCTCCTCCCAGGTAATCTTACCAGATTTTTTTTTTCGGTTGAAGGTTACCAGATTTGACCATGAGATCCATAGCAAGTATCCTACGACATCAATATATCTCAATCTAGATCTCCAAAAAACTGCTTTGCACCACCAGAAAAATCATTGCAAATGACTTTCAACCATAGTCACTAGCTAGCCCATGTGTTAGACCAACGAAATACGGATTGTTCATATAACTCGATTTACAAACATGGGGTTTCTTTCCACGTCACACCAAGCACACTATCTAACATATGTAAAGAGTATGCCGGTTAAGTCGCTCCATTTTAATAATCCTTACAAGCTCGAATGTCCACATCACCTTGAAATTTTAATGTCAAGACTATTAAGTGGGCAAGTTTCTGACATCCAGCTATACAGCCCTTGAAAAGAACCAGATACAGCAATTCACCGCAGGATACCCAAGTGCATCTTTGAAATTCGTCTTACTGGGATTATCCCCACAATTTATCAGCAAAACCCCAAAGGCCGGTTCTATATCCTATCGTCCAGACTATTTCCATATTCTTCATGCAAAAGGTCTCAAATACATAAATACATAATTATTCCATAGTCCGGAGGAATGAACAATAGAAGAGACTTTGGCAGGAATTCTTCAGGTTTTCTTCATCTGATATTCCAAAAAATTAAGGTGAAACATAATAAAATTTCCTGAGCATATAATGAGAACTCTAGTACATGAGATACCACTTATTGCCACTACAAGGAGCTAACTTTTCAAATAATCAAGCATCCACCAAAACCACCATGAGAATACTTATTACAGAACCGTATAGTGTATAAGGTGCACATAACAACAAATGTCTAGTAATAACTGACGAAAGTACTCCGCAAAATGTCAGTATTCTTTCTTTTCTATATTCAATAATGAGATTTGCAAACTGGTGTCTTTATTTGAGATCATGACTATAACACCATGTCTATTATGTCATATCAAAACTATACTTCAAATCTATTCAAAGCATACTAAGTTAATAAACCAGCTTTACCAATCACTTGCCAAGTATGACGTAATATCTAAAAATTTAAAAGATCGAATAAATTTTGAGGATCCTGTTCCTAGCCAACTTTACAAGAGAATGCATGAAAAGAGAAACCATGCCACCACAATACTGCAGTGTTTTCATAAAATCCCTTCTCAGTTGTTTGGAAAGATAACACAGGACCATAGAGAGATCATTTTGCCAACCCCAAACTTCAGATTTTTCATCACGCCGCCTTTTAATAGCAACTTCCGTCAGCACTAACTAGTGACCATGATTTGAGAATTAGAAACCAATTTACTGTAATTTGCAAAGCATTCCTTAGAGACAAACAAAGATTTCCACAGTAGATCCTAGATTGCATACCGGAAGTGTTCTATTCCCTTAACATAGTTCTACTCTTTCCTTTTTTCCCTTTTACTAAGAATAAGGTGCACCCTGACCAATGCCACTAGATGTGTCAATCCTCGAATAATTACCATCTTGATGCAGGAGCATAACTCTAGCTTTACTATTTTTAAGCGTCTTCTTTTTTGCTTAGTCTTTTATTATGTTATCAGGTTAATATAAAGTTATGTGCCAGTCCTGTGACTTTTACTGAGCTCCTACAGTTTAGGTTAGAAATTGCTATTTTAGATCAAAGGTTGAGATCTTCCTTCATCTGTAACTTTAGAATAAACTGGTATTTAAGTTTCTTTGTCAACAACTTTTCATTCAACAAACATCATTGGTTTTTCATAAACCCTAGAACATATTTTCTCTGTCCAGCTTCAATTCAACTCTATTTTAGCCCTGTTTTCATTCTTTTCATTATCTCATCCCTCTTTGGTTATATCGATTGGTATAAGAGCCCTTGTTAGGATGTTTTTGCCCACATCAATTTGGTACCAGGGCAGAAAAGGTCCTACCTTGCAATTAGGGTTTTGTTTTGGCATGATGGTTGGATGTGGAAGAGGTCACATAAGAGGCAACCAAACCCATGAAACAGAGATGGTTTAGATGCGACGTATGTTTGGAAACTTGTGGCGGAGTGTACAGGCTTTGCAGCGACAGGAACCTTTGGAAGCCCATATGGAGAATCCGGAAGGCAACCGCTACTTCTAAAGACAGATAGCATCCCTTGGACATGCTGGAAGGTGGTCTTAAGGCTGATGGCAATAATGGATTTCCTGAAAATCCCTTTCATGATGCCGGGCCCATAAATAATGCTGTAGGAAGGTGGATTGGAAGGGTGATTGTATTATACCTTAGATCTTAATGAAGAAACCTATCCTATAAGGGGAGACTTCAAAGATGAAACCACCAGAGTTAAATGGGATGATGAAGAAGTTGTACAAATAGTTGCTTGGGATGACTATAATGATCAAGAAAAATTTGAAATTTTGTCACGTGGGTAGGGTGATAAATTGCAACTCCTTGAAGATTCAAGTGAAAATGAAAGGGATTCTCTTGAAGAGTTTCTTCATGAGACATAAACAAGCGTCATGGAAGAAGATCAGCAAGTATGCGGAGGAGATGCTAGCCACTATACAGTTGAAGAGAGTATTTTTCATGTTGATTGATCTTGCTATTCCTATCAATGTTCCACTGAAATTATCAATTGGCAAGTTTTCATGAAGCAAGATACCTTCAATTGTTTTGGTGACATATTCATATATTAATGATGATTGGAACGAATTCGCTATATCTTATTATTCAACCAGAAAATTGGTTTCAAGTTTTTTGTCAAATCGGAGAAGCAGGAACCATAACATACATAGCAAATCGTTGTGGAAAATGTTGGATAAATTAGCTATCAAAGCAACAGATACATTGGTGTTTGGTGTGGAGATGAAGAAGATAGATAGCCAGTCAGTTAGGGTATTTTTCCCTACGCCACATCTTTTAGAGATGGCCCAAAAGAATGCACATATCCAGTGAATCAAACACATGCATATCTCTGGTGGACAGGCAAGTTCGTATCCGACAATTACCAAAAGAGCATCTGAAATTCTTGCACCGAGCTTGCCACTCAAAACATTTCCCCAAGAACGAAAAGACAACACCCACTGTTATCTCCCCCGAAACCACAAACCCCACAACAGACACACAAGGCCAGACACAGCAGAGTCAAAACTCGAAAAGAGACCTGAATAATCATCGGGGAGACAAGAATGTTACCGCTCTGAGTTTCCCAAAAGCCTTCTCGTCAGAGACGAACTCCTTCATCTTCACCGTCCTGGGGTGATGCATCCACATCGTCCCGTCCATGAACTGCACGCCGTTCGCGACGCAAGCCTCCACGATCCCATCGAACTCGGCGGCGTTCACGGCCACCGGCTTCTCCAGGAGCAGGTGCTTCTTCTTCCGGGCGGCCAGGACGGCCCACTTGGCGTGGAGGCTGGTGGGGAGGGGCACGTACACGGCATCGACCTCCGGGTCGTCGAGGACGGCGTCGTAGGAGCCGTAGGCCCGCGTCCCCGGGGGGAAGCCGTTGTCGGCGGCGAACCTGACGGCCTTCTCGGCGGAGCGGCTGCCGACGGCGACGATGGTGGCGTTGGGGGCGAGGGTGATGGCCCGGCCGACCTTCCTCGCGATCTCGGCGCAGCCCAGGATCCCGAACTTGACCACCGTCTCCGACATTCTTCTTCTTCTTCGCGTCTTGTCGGAGAGAGAGAGAGCTGAGAGTGAGAGGGTGGGATGCTAATTTCAGCTGCTATTGCATTGGATTCAATTTATATATAAAAAAAAGTTAATATTATCAAAAACTTTAAATTGATATATTTATAATAAATTTATTCTTATTTAGTTTCCGTTAATTTTCACTGTCAAATTTCTGAATTGATGACATGTGCCAAGTAACGGATGTACCAGTTTGAGTTTTACCTTTCTATTTATCACAGATTTACCAACGGAGTATATTTATCATAAGTGTACCAATTTAGCGTTTTTTGTAATCAAAAAGATTATTTCGAGATAAATTTATCACAAGGGTATCAATTTTTGATTTTTAGTGATCTAAAAATTAATTTAGATAAATTTATCATAAATATATTAATTCAAGAATTTTTCCCGATATTAATACAAAAAAAATTACTCAATTGAAAATGCAACCCCGTTATCATTATCCTCATTTGCCTGCGGGGGATAGAGTTGTTGTTGCTGACTCATTTGGATTCGGACAATATACCGGCATAAATAGTTAACACGGAAATCACAGAACATTTCCATTTTGTTTTATTAGGAGGCCGGCAGAGGGGAATTCTTTATTGGGCAGGTCCAAATCTTGATCAATGATTGAGTGGGAGATTCACTTCTTCCCTTCTCTTTCTTATACTGCTAATGCTGCGCGAATATACCAGTTCAACGGATTTATCCTTCTATTTTACCCTTCTATTTATCACAGATTTATCAACGGAGTATATTTATCACAGGTATACCAATTTAGCATTTTTTGTAGTCAAAAGATTAGTTCGGGATAAATTTATCACAAGCGTATCAGTTTTTTATTTTTAGTGATCTAAAAATTAATTTAGATAAATTTATCACAAATATATTAATTCAAAAATTTTTCCCTATATTAATACAAAAAAATTACTCAATTGAAAATGCAACCCCGTTATCATTATCCTCATTTGCCTGCGGGGAATAGAGCTGTTGTCGCTGACTCATTTGGATTCGGACAATATATCGGCATAAAAAGTTAACACGGAAATCACAAAACATTTCCATTTTGTTTTATTAGGAGGCCGGCAGAGGGGAATTCTTTATTGGGCAGGTCCAGATCTTGATCAATGATTGAGTGGGAGAATCACGTCTTCCCTTCTCTTTCTTATACTGCTCATACTGCGCGAATATACCAGTTCCTTCCCCTTTAATGGTGGTCAATTTTCTTTCCCCCGTGCCGACCAAATTCTACTCAACTTTGTTGCTCTTAATAAGCGACCTGTTCATTCCGCAAAAAATATGACATCTTTGCGAAAGTCACTTTTCAGAAAAAATGATAATATTTTCTATTGTTCGGCTTGATCTTGAAAATGAGCTGAAAAATATTTTACGCCGTTTTGCATAAAAAACCTGATTTGATTTTCTTGAGAAAAAAATCAAAAAATTCGAATGTTTTAATTAATTTTCATTTTTCTTTTCTTCCTTTATCTTTTTCCTTCTATCTTTGCCGGTCGCCGACCACATGCGAGGTGAAGCCTCGAGCGAGTTTAGGACTCAACTGAACTAACTAAATAAATTTTATAACTTGATTGCACTTTTTGCAAGTTTTAAGACTTAAATTGCACTTTTATAATAAGTTTTATGCTTTTAGTAAACATATCCCATTAAAATATACTGCAAAACTTGCTGAAAGAAAGAGAGAGGCCTGAGAGAGATGCAACGTCCTTATTCCGTACAATGGTGAACATTATAAGAAATAGTTCCTACCAAGTGAAGCCAGCAACATCGTTAATCCAACGATAGCATCATCCAACCTGATGCCGACCCCAATAGGACAAAAAGACTGCATGGTCGAGGTCCTTCGGATCATCTGCCAACATCTTCTTAGGCTTTCGCTTGCCTATTGTCACCGCGACCCTATCATATATGATTGCCTCATCTTACTTTCATGGTTGCTTGCTCTTGAAAGAATGTTGTTTTGCCCAATCGAGAGCAAATCATCAGGTTTTCTCCAGACAAAGAACTTCTATATTTCTTGTAACACCAGAGAGCACATGAGAAGGGATAAAAAGGGTGAACAAACTCGGATATTCTCACTAACCAACCTCCGAATTCAACCGTGTCTTGAACCTGGCGAAACTGCTTGCCAAATCTTCAGCCAGACATACCTCACCCGTCTTCTTAAGAGTTCTCAGAACTCTCCACTGTACTGAAAGGCTCGGTTTCATACCCTTGTCCATCATTTCGAGCAGAACCTTTTGGGCTGTGATAGTGTCTCCTTTCTTTAGATGAAGCCTTGCAAGGAAGCTGCAAGTCTCATTACTTGAGTTGTTAACACAAGATGAAACTGCATATTTGTAGGCTTCCTCGTGTTGCTCCCAGCAAAAATAACCCTTGACAAAGGCAGTATGCGTTGTGATACGAGGTTCAATCCCAATCAACGCCATTCGATCAAGAAACTGGCTTGCAGCATTCATCTTCCCCTCTCTAATGTAGTGATTAATCAGTATCTCGAAAGTCAAAGCATTGGGAGGGCAATCTGTCCCTTCCATTTCTTCGATCACATGGATCGCTTCGCTGACTTTACCATTCCGACACAAGCTACTAATAAAGTAATTATAGATACTGGTAGTTGGCCCAAAGCCTGCTTGCCTCATCTCATCAATCATAACTTTCACATCCTCAAAATCACATCTACAGCACTTCTCCCTCACCATAATGTTGTAGTACGAAGCCTTTACCTCGGTAATTTGAATTACATACTTCGCCATCTCAAAGGATCCCAAACGACTGAACATCTCGATCAAAGCAAATACCCCAGAATTACGACATGATCCCCCAACTTGATTCAGGACTTCTATTGTTTTGTTCACAGGGTCCATTACTGAAGACCTTAAGACAGCTAGGAATGTAAAAGCCTTTTCTGTAAGGCACATTCCATTCAAAGTAAATTCCTTCAAGAGGAGAAGCATGGTCTCATAATCTTCAAGTCGACCACAATTATCAATAACCAAACTGCAGATCTTAGGATTACGGCCAAGGTCAGGCCAGGAGTTCTGAATCCAGCGAAAGAACCGCAAAGCAGAAACCTTCTTACTGTTTATGGTTCGAAATATCCGCATAATTGAAGAGAGAGATGGCCTTACATTCATCGCATCCAACTTCAATTCCAAATCATCTGGGCCACTTTTAATCAACTCCATGATCTGCAGTGATTGCTTCCTCGTGGCATGCAGTTGATAGCCATCAAAACTGGCATGACTTCCAGAAACTTCATTTGACAACGCCTGTAGGTTCGATGTAGAGTAAAACCTATACAAATTCAGCTTGTGAGGTCTCATAATCCGGAGACTCAGCTCTGTACTTCTATAAATCCTGCAACTATTGATATGTGAAACCTGGAAATATTGAAAGAGAGAGTGCTATATTACACATCGAAGACAGCTTCTGAATGTTTTAAGGAATATATCGCGCACAGATCTCCCAGATATTTTGCAATAAGAAAGGTAGTTGACACATAAATGTTCTCAACTTTCTCGTTGATATGAAAACAAGCCTTGACCGCAGTAACCCTTGTCTGTATAACCCACTAAAGACAATTATGTTGTTGCTGGACTTTGGCATATACAAATCAGCATGCGTGCAATTTTCACACCCAATTACAGTGGGACTTTGGTGGTCACACTTGACATATGTCTTCACAAGCATTCATGAACTTGTTTTGAGCACAATTTAACCTCTTTAAAAGTGCCTTTTTACAATTCTTGCTTTATAGAGTGCCTTATGAAGGAAAATAAATTTCTTATCATATTTGGAGGGCTTGAGGTAGCAAAATTGGCACTGTGCTGAGTAAGTGAACAAAAATGAGAACAGAACCACTCTTCCACTTTCTTATTCTTTATCCTACTCATGTTGTTTCACACCAAACATCAAATACAGAGGCTGGTCGACTACTAGATTCTTTCTTGCAAAGAAAGCTCCCAGTAACGCCCATGAGACTCCTCTTCGAAGATTATTAATTTTTATAAATTTGTTGCTTGGCACTTGAGAGACAAATCTTTGCTTCCTTTTGGAAATTTAACATATTATCCAAAGCCTATAAGTGGGAATCTGCTTAGACACAGGGATATCATGATAAAGTAGAAATTTTACTCTCAGAAACACAGATAGGGCGGCTGCTGTATGATTAATTTGATATGGTAGATTAGCAGTTCTTTTCCTAAAAATAAAAGCTAAAGGAAATTTGAGGAAATAATACACTGACAGATCAGTCCAAAAATTATATCGTGAGAGTACTTCACCCTTGTATTTCACACGTGGTAATGGATCCAAAAATAATATAACATAGTGTGCATATTATCATGAAACTCATATTGTGAAAATATGAAATTTGAATGCAAATTACACCCTTGAGGATGATTGCATTGTGATTCACCACATTAAGAGCAATCAGGAAGCTTGCACGATTAAGTAGTGAAAAGTGGACACAAAAAATAAAGCCTGAATATTTAAGAAAAACGAGTCACCGTACTCTTTTGGAGAAATGAATTTCTTGCCTATCTTGTTTAATCTCTATGGGAGACCTATTTCAATTTCATAGACAAAATGACATGGCAAGTACCCTTGTAGCTGATGAATAGGACAAATTCTTATTTTGCCTGATGATAAACAGGTCAAAGTACTTAGGGACGTGATCTGGCAACCCACCAATTTACGGCGGCAGCCAAGTCATGTAAACCACATAACAAGAGTACAGAATGGCGAAACACACTTCAATGGCAAATTCAAGACCCTTATGTACATAAGGGATCAGATAAATGTGAATGCAAACAGCAGATACCCAATGAAAATTCAAATCTAAGACTAACTCAGGCAGAACAATCGCAACTGTTGATACGAGGATACAGAGATGGAGCCCAGCGTGATATAAACAACGACAATGTCAGCCAACAGCACCGTGTTTAGATCTAATTCCACATAAACGGGACGGCTGTCACATAGATCGCAAAGCACCTCAAACCATTACAGAATAACACTCTTCTACATCCTCCATTACAAACCTGCCCATCTCCAAGTTCTTTACAGACCTTTCCACTACACCAGACATGAAAAAAAGTCGCAAAAAAATGTGGGTGCTGCTTGAAAAAGGAAGCACAAACTCAATCTGGAACACCACAAAAAAACAACTTTCTAGCATATTATGTTGGTGTTACCGGTTCTTATACGTGACCTTGAAGATAACCCTTAAATCTTTATTCCTCTCGAATCAAACTAACATCAGAACTCAACAAAATCAACCGTTCACGAGACACGACGGGATTGAAGACACCCCAAAAACAAGCACCAATAAACAGTTCGAGGAAAAGGGGCTAAAAAAAGGGCGATTACCTCATGGGGCCGCCCGACCGAGTGCAAACCCAAGACGCCCAAATCGTCAAATGGAACCTTCGGAACCTTATCGAGCTCGGCCACCCTCGCGGCGGCTGGAATCTCCGAGACGGCGGCGCCCGGGGCCCGTTTCGCGGCCCGGCTCGCCATCCTGGCCAGCGCCCCGAACCTGACTACCGCGTCCGACATCTTACGCATTGGCCGGAGGGAAGGAAGGACGGTCGAGGCGGAGGCTCTCCGGAGGTCACTTCTTCAGGAGCGCACTCGATCCATGAAGCTGGTTCTGTGCGAGGGAAGCGCTTCGTCGGCTACTTCGATGGCGAGCGAAATTGGAAGTCAGGAGGCCACGGCGAGGGTGTTCGCAGTCGCGCCAGAGGCACCCTCGTTTGGCTCCGTCTCTTATTGAATTTATATTTCAACATATAGAATAGAATGAAATTATAGGAAAATGTGAATTTGGGAAAAAAAAATAAATTAATGAAAGCATTTTTAATTATATTCTATCATCTCTCGAATTTCTATATTCTATTTACATTAAGCTTAAATATTAGAAAATAAATAACTAAATAAAAAGTATGTCGAGATTCAATCTCTTATTAACATTAAACTTAACAAAGAATTAACTAGAGAAAGTAGATTTATTTTTGTGCGGCATAATTGAATGATTAAGGTATGTAAATCTATATAAATAATACGGCTGACCAAAAAAACTGGAGTGGTACAAACTAAATACATGTTTTTAATAAACAAACCATTGCAATCTATAAATTTTATTTACATGAATCAACACAATGCATGAAGATATTTATACTAGATAAACAAATTCATGTCGACCTTTGTGGTCATAGTCGCAGGTGTGCTTGCTCGGACTAGCACGTGAGTTGGCATAGCCCATGCTTAAGCTTAGCACAACGAGTCAGCCTCGGCATGCTTGAGTCATTCTAGCTTGAGCATGACTCGATGGGCACCCCTAGTTTCTATCGTGACTTCTTAAACATATTACAACACCAATTTTACAGGGCTCAAAAGATCAATTGGCCATCGCACATAGCACAACACAACTATTTATAATTTTTTTTTTATTAAAGTACCGTAATCTATATTTCTTGGGGAGCGAAGATTTTTCGAAAAATTCAGAAAAATCCGATTCACTGCTCAAAATGGATAACAAGAACACGGAATGAAAGGACCACGCGAGAGCCGTTAACTTGCACGATCCCTCCTCCTTCTCCTTCTCCTTCTCCCGCTCGCTCTCTGCTTCTCTTCTGCCACCATTGACGTCCTTCAATGGCGGATACGCTGTAATCCCAAACCATACACCATCTCCGAACCCGAAAGGCCGAAGCAGGACCGACCGAGACTCAAAAATGGCGCTCCACCTCCCCTCCCCGCCCCTCCGCCCCGTCGTCCTCCGCCCCGCCAATCCCGACCGCGGCCGCGGGCTCAGCCCCGGCGCTCCGGCCCGGCTCCTCCGCGCGGGGCGCTCCGACTGCCGCCCCGTTCCGGCGGCGCGCCGCGGCGACGCCGTCGACGCCTTCACGGAGAAGTCGGGGTACCTGTTCGAGCTGAGCGCGACCGAGGCCGACTCGCTGACGGACTACGACGTCGCCAAGATTGCCTCCGTCTACAGGCGCAAGCCTCTGGTTCTGCTCCGGCGGCTTCTCCAGACCGCGGCGACCTTCGGCAGGTGGTTCGCGTCGCGTTACCTGGACGGCCTTATGGAGCGATCCGATCAGATGTTTGAGGTTCGCCTCTTGAGCTTCGATTTTTCCTTCTCGTAGGTTTGCTGCTAGTAGCTGAAAATAGCTAATATGAGCTTCCATTAAAATTGTCTTTCGTCTCTAACTTTAGCTTTTCATTTGATTATTCAACATATGCTTAATAGTGGTCTGGAGGAAGGACAAAATGTTCTCGTTTCTTTATCTTGCATCACCTCCCTTCTCATTGATAGGAGACATAATATTGAATTCTTCAACTTTAATCTTTGAGGTTGCTAACTGGAACTGATCCTATGGAACTTTAATCTTTCGTGAAAAATTGAAGAATTATTCAATTACTTTTCATTTTGTTTGACCTGATTCCCTAGAAAACCTCGGTCCTCTGAACTTTTTTTTTGTCTAGAAAAAAACCCAAGACTTTAAGTCCGGTCCAAATCTGTCCCAAACTTTTCTTTATCTAAGAAAAAAACCCCAACTTAAGCTACAGTCCCAAATCTATGCCAAACTTTTTTTTTTAATCAGCAATTTTTGCTCTAGTTCCAAATCTTCTCCCCTGAACCCTCTGTTCGAAAATCACGTTAGTCGTTCTTAATTTTCATATCCTAGAACGGTCTCATTTTAGAGATAAATTTCCATGTCACCTTGCTGATATGGATTTGTTATCGATGTAGAAATACCATGTCAAGTTGGGACCGGACCACGGGGCATATTTGAGAATAGATTGAAAGTTTGTGATTTTTTAAAACAAAGTAAAATTCGGGGTAGATTTGAGACATGGACTAAAGTCTAGGGTTTTTTCTGGGACCAAAAAAAATTTGGGGCACGATTGGGAGTAGACCTAAAGTCGGGTTTTATAGGGAATTAGGCCCATTTTGCTTCCGCTTGATTTTATTTTATGAATTTACCTTTTTGGTTTTTCTTTCACATTTCGGTCATCTTTTTCTTCTTGATAACTAATGTTTCTATTTGTCCTAAATGCCTTTCTGCTTGGTTGAATATTGGATTGTTCCAGGAGGAAAATTTTGGGAATTGTTTCATCAAAAGGTACAAGGTTGCTCTCGGTATTAATTGAAACTGGCTGCTACTATCTTCAGTCACGATTTAATCTATAGATCACTTATCACATGTTTTTTCCTCTTTTTCTGCACGATAACCAGTGTTTTCTCTGTAGCTTTTGTTTGTCTGTCTTTTTCCCTCTGTTGAGAAGTGTTGGATCATATTTTCAGAAATAAAAATTAATCTTCTGTCAAACTTCACAATAATGAGTATAGATGTGGGCTTTTGGTGAATGACTCTGTTTTACTTCCATTTGCTTGCAGGTTAGAGCAGAAGAACTTCGGAATGTACTGGTTGAGTTAGGTCCGGTACGTTGTACAAATAAATTTCGGGCTTTTTCAGAGTTTTCTCCTAGTATTTTGTCTCTCTCTCAAACACTATTACCATCTTTGATTTCCAGAAAATTGTCACTCTGGTAATGTTATAATTTTAAGCTTTATTTCATTGATTTTCTCCTAAAGCACATTGGCTTCCAGAAGTCTGCTTTGCTCTCATCAGTTAGCTGTTATTAAAGCACCTTAACAGGTATTGTTTTCATCAGGTGAAAGCCCATTGATTAAATTGGTTTCAAAGAAAGGCTATTGTATTGATTGATCCTAGATTTGAACTTCTAAACTGATAGCCGTCACATATGGGGCTAACTGGATACTCGAAACTAACAGATTACATTTTTGTTAAACTAGACAAAAGTAGCTCCTTCAGAGCCCATCTCGGAGCAGAACAAAAGATATTGGAATGTTGTCACAGTAGAAGTGGCGACTTGACTTCTTATAAAAGGGCTAAGGGCTTTCAGCTTTTCCTCCTCTGGACTGTTCAATTCAACCAACATAGCTTTAGTAAAATCGGTTGGGGTCAATTGAAACGTGTCTTTGATGTCTCATGATCATGTTAGATACCTTTTCTTGAGATTTAGGTGAATTGTATGAAATGATATCATATCCAACAATACATGTGATGACATCTGCAATATATGTTGGACACCTACTCTCTTAGTTATAGTCTAGGTATCTTATACCAATATCTTTTTCTTGTCTTATTGACTCAGGCATATGTAAAAATTGCTCAGGCTATATCTTCTCGGCCAGTAAGTAAAGCAATCCTATTTCATTCTTTTCTTCATTTACTCTATTATCCAGGCAAATGTATTTTCATTTGAAGACAAAGTACTTTTAGAGGAGGGCATGCCTTCCACATTTAATGAAGTAAATGCTGGAATGTAATGAAAGAGATTTTTTTTTACTGTAACTTTTAAGGGAATTGGGATATCATTGTGAGAACATGGTACTAATGAAAAGAAGTATACACTGAATCACATGCTTTACTTTGATGGGCAGTTACTGGGTCCAAAAGTTTGGCGGAGTGTGATTCTTTATTACGATGAGATGTTACTGATTTTACAGCAGTTGTGAGATCCCTCCTTATAATGCTTGTCCATCTTTGGACATCTAATTTTAATATATATTGTACGTATTTCTTCATGTGTGTTATGCCAAATCATGCCGCTTTTCATAAACCTCTTTCTCAAATCTTGGTAGAATAATTACGTTAACCGTCCCATCTTGCTGAACTTATATGTATTTAGTCAGTCAAGGGAAATTATAAGCTTAGGTTGGTAATGTTCAAAGAGATAATGTGTCGAGAAAAGTGCATCTATATCTTTCTATATGATTCTTGCTTAAGCTTTGAGACACATGCACGTCCCATGAGAAATTAAACATCAATGGTGATTTCCTTTGGTTGAGGCCCTTCTATTTCACAGCCACCCCTATTATTTATTAAAATATATTGTGTTAAGTGCTCATCTCTTGGTGTTCTATTGGCAGGATCTGATTCCTCCTTCGTACCTGGATGAACTGTCTCTGTTGCAGGACAGAATAGCTCCATTTTCTACTAATGTTGCTTTCAACACGATAGAACAAGAACTTAAGGTTCCTATTGATGAGCTATTTTCGGAGATTTCACCAGAGCCTATAGCCGCAGCTTCCCTCGGGCAGGTTAGCACTTGTACTTGCTTATGTCTGGTGTCATTTAGGATGCTGATTACTAGTCCTGTTAGCGATATCCAGTTTCTTTAATCAAAACACGAGCAAGGTTACTTGTGAGGATAAAAATCATGTTCATACTCATCTCTCTCTCTCTCTCTCTCTCTCTCTCTCTCTGCTTTATAGGTTTATCAGGCGAGGCTTCGACACAGTGGAAAGGTTGTCGCTGTGAAGGTACAGCGGCCCGGAGTACAAGCTGCTATTGCCTTGGACATTTTGATCTTACGATATTTAGCTGGACTGATTAGGAAAGTTCGCCAGTTAAATACTGATCTTCCAGTAAGGAGCTATCTCTGACTTGGATGAATTATTTTTTTGCACGAATTGTAGAAAAGTACCAAAATTTTATTTCCTCGAGGATATTTCTATGTCAGACATAAGATTGGATGGCCTGTGTCTGGCAACCAGTTGTCCCAAAAAACTTGTTGGCTTATAGTGTATACAAGCGCGTTTCTAACGTTTGCCTGCACATATTACTATGACCTTATGACCTAGGTAAGATTTGAACTTACGACAGGTGCTCTAGTACCATGTCATGCAAGTATTTGTCCTAACTAAAAGCTAAGCTGTTTGGAAATGGTCCAGTACTGTAAAGCATATTTCTTAACATCTGGGAATTGAATAAGAGAATTTTTCAGACAGCGGCTTCTATTTATCCCATAACTACTGATTTTAGCATCCAACAAAGATACTTGTGGTCAGTAACTATGCATTACCTGCAGGCAGTTGTTGATGAGTGGGCATCAAGTCTTTTTCGGGTATGCTTCATTCTGTTTGTTGTATTGTACTAGCTGTTTAAGGTTGCACATGACAAGAGACATAATAATGTGCTTTGTTGCAACAAAATGTCGAAGATGAAAGTCATTGGTAAAGCTTATAGTATGAAATCATTTCTTGTATTCTTTTTAAACTTTTCATCACACTCTGCTGCGTCTTCTTTTTTGATGGTTTTTCCCTCTAGTTTTGGCACTATATTTTCATGTCACGACCATCATAATTGAATTTGCTGGGGGTTGTATAGTAGTCTATTTGCTGTTTTGGTTCTATAGGAGTAATAGGCACAGATTTCAAGAGAAGAAGGGAAAGTTAGAAAAACAAAACAGAGATGAACCAGTTGAAGTAGGACCAGTCACGAATCTGGTTCTTACCAGTCTGGTTGTGACATTATTGTCAAAATTACAAGAATAGTTTAAATCCATGTTTATGCCTAGATAGCTTCACCTGTAATGTACCAAATGAAAAAAAGAAATCAACTTGCGCAAATTTGTCCTGTTGTAAACAGAATGATGGAGACAACATTCTTGAAAATAGTTCCTCTTGTTGCAAACCAAAATAGGCGTTAGATGCTCTTTCTCAGCACCACCAACTTCCTTGAGGTGATAATATTTAATATAACTATTTTCTGTGGCCATTCGAATGGCGGTTTTTGTACCTTCAATGTGTCTGGTAGTTGATTAAGTCTACATATCAGTGTTACGCTCCCAACTTCTTTTGGTTCAACAAGAGAAATTCTTAGAGCTTCTTATTGAATACAGGTAATCCATTAAATGCAGGAGATGGACTACCAGAAAGAAGCAAATAATGGAATCAAATTCAGGTAAGTGATTTGTGGAATGATCTGGACTTAAATATCTGAAGGCCTGAGTTATAGGGTTTGTGACATATGTTTTGTGACTTAGACTCCTATTTGAGCAGCACTTATTGCTATTTGCTAGAGGGAAAAGTATTTTGTATTCAATAAAGTTCAATATATACGTCAAAATAAGCCCTAAAGGTCCTAAAGACCACTTTGCCCTTTATACTTCTAACACTCCCTCTCAAGCTGGAGCATAGACATTAATCATACCCAGCTTGTTACAAATTTATTCTATCCTCCCATTACCCAGAGGTTTAGTATATGTCTGCAAGTTGATCACCGGTTTGAATGTGATTGGGAAGGATCACTCCACTATGCAACTTCTCTCGAATAAAATGACTGTCAACCTCAATGTATTTTGTTCTCTCATGAAACACAGGGTTGAAAGCTATATGCACTGCAGCTTTAAAGCCTAACTCAGTCAATAACTGTTGAATCCATTCTAATTCAGTCACTCATGCCATGGCTCAATATTCTGACTCGGCTTAAAGCAAGCAACAATACTCTGTTTCTTACTCTTCCATGATACCAGATTTCCTCCAACCAAGGTACAATAGCCAATAGTTGATCTCCTATCATCTAGAGACCCTACCCAATCAGCATCAGAGAATCCTTCAACTCTGCTATGACCATGGTTTTGGTAAATAATTCCCTTCCCCGGAGTCTTCTTCAAGTATCTCAATATCTGAATAATTGCATTCCCATGAGATTGTACGAGGGGAAGACAGAAATTGGCTTACTACACTAACTGAAAAGGCAATGTCTAGTCGAGTAACTGTGAGATAATTTAGCTTACCTACAAATCTTCTATATCTCTTAGGATTATCAAGAATCTCTCCTCCCTCAACATCCAGTTCAACCCTTTGTTCCATGGGTGAATCAAGAGGCTTTGATCCCAACATGCCTGTCTCAGTGAGCAAATCTAAGACATATTATCGCTACGACAGAACAATACCTTTTCTGTGACTGCGCCACTTCAATTCCTAGGAAATACTTAAACTTTCCTTAGTCCTTAGCCTGAAACTATTGCTGAAGATAGATCTTTGGTTCAACTATGCAACCAAGTCATCTCCTGTGATGATAATAACATCAACATACACAATCAAGAATAGCCTGCCTCCCCCAACTATTTATAAAAGAAAGAGTGATCATTTTCACATCTATACAGTCCAAAAGAAAGTACAACCTAATCTTCCAAACCATGCCTGTGGGGATTGCTTCAAACCATATAAAAACTTTTTTAATTTGCAAACTAGTCCCCTAGACTCACCCTGAGCAACAAACCCCGAAGGTTGCTTCATTAACTTCCTAATGAAGAGTACCATGCAAGAAAGCATTCTTGACATCAAATAGAAACAAGGGCCAGTTATATGTGGCAACAATAGAGATCAAAATATGAACAAAAGTAAGTTTGGCAATAGGAGAAAATGTGTCCAGATATCCCATACACCTAAGCATACCTTTTTGCAACAAGTTTTGCTTTTAAACAAGCAAGAGAACCATCGATATTGACTTTCACAGCAAATATCCAGCGGCAAGCAATAGCAGTTTTGCCTAAAGGAAGGGGTACCAAGTCCCAAGTTTGATTAACTTGGAGGGCCTATAATTCCTCTTCCATTGCTGTCCTCCGGTCAGAACTTTGTAATGCCTTAGATGCAAACTCATGGACAAGATATTGTTCAACAGTAGATAAAAAGGGCCAAAAAGAAGGACACATAAGAATATGAGATGAAGTTTGAAATAGAATGTTGAGTACAAGCACGTATACCTTTGCGATGAGCAATAGGGAGATCAAGATCAGATGCAATATTTGCAAACTGTTGTTGCTGCCCTAGTCTTCCATGTAACTTGTAACAAAATTTCTGAATACGACTAGGTTTGCCGCAGTAATTACAAGTCCATGTGGTCCTTAGTTTCCAGTAGACATGTGAGATTGTCCATAAAGATGTTGGTCTTGGCCTCTCCCTGTTCTTGTGCCTCGGCCTCCCTCTCGACCACCACGTCCACTATATCCTCCACGGTTTCCTCCATCACTCCTACAACCACTACCAATTCGAGACTGGGACACAAGCTGAATTGTCTACCATAGCAAACGTATTTGTGAGTAATGCAATAGTCTCTCCTCCAAGAATCTTAGACCTAACAGTTTTATATTCATGATCAAGACCTCCTAGGATTCCCATTACAGCCAATTGCTCTCTTTGAAGTTGCATTTGCTGAACATTGGCTGAAATAGGGAGAACAACATTCAACTCCTCATACATTCTCTTAGAATCAGTAAAGTACTACGTAATAGAACGTTCCTTGCTTTCAAATCGGTAAAACTCCTACGATAGCTCATAAATCCGTGACAAGTTATCTTGGCCAGAATATAATACATCCAAATACTCCTACATTTCTTAAACTATGTCAATCTGAGTTACTGGATCAACTATATTACTTTCCATAGAGTTTAATATCTGACCAAGGATACATGCATCGACAACATCCCAAGTTGCATAATCTCTGGGTTTAGGCTCAGTTAAGTGTCTATGCTAATTCCTGCCTGTCAAAGTAAGTTTCAAAATTTTCTTCCATTGATGAAACTTAGAACTACCCTCAAGCTTCTTATCAGTAATCCGATCAGGTGAAGAGGAAATCACCTTAGTCATCACAGGATTATTCTTCTCATGATCACCCTCAGTTTTATTCCTTGCAGGATCACCCATTCTCCAATAATAATAAAAAAATTCTTGCAATATTTTCCTTTTGGCACCTCAACCTCAACAGTTCAATAATCCAACATAATTGAAAATATATCACCACATAAAAGAGTCTCCACAACCAACAAATTCTCGCACGAGGTGGGTCAACGGCGGCAGCAAGCTGTTCCAGCGAGTGATCGATGGCGGCGAGTGGTTGCTCCATCGACTAGGGTTAAGATACTCGCCCTGATACCATGTGAGAGGGAAAAGTATTTGGTATTATTCAATAAAGTTCAATATATACATCAAAATAAGCCCTAAAGCTTCTGAAGACCACTTTACCCTTTATACTTCAAAAAAGTTGTTTTTGCAATTTGCTTTGTTGAGCTGAAGAGTAGCCTTCTTGGTATAAGGAGCATATCGCCCGATAGATTCATGTTTTAAGATGCAAAAGGACTTTTAAATAGTATATCCAACAAGTCCAAGGCTTTTATGTTGATATCTTTAAATTTCACTTGTACCTGTGCATGGCATATTCTTAGTTGACTTTTGTATCAGCAAAAGGGAGTTTGATGGAGAGGCCTAAGTTGGTTATTGCTTGCGAAGAGGCCTGCCGCATTGAAATTTTATTTCCCCGCTATTAGATATGTATGCTACTGACTTGGATATCTAGCCATAAAATATAGGATTAGTCCTTTCTAAATTTTCTCAAGCTCTTCTCTATGGGATTACATATCTTCTAATGGCAAGTATCTTATGATTTACCATTGTTGCACCAAATGAATGTCACAATGCCTTTCTCCTACTCCTCCTCATTGTTCTTTTTTTTTTTTTTGAAATTTCCCCTAATATAATACCTCCACAAGTCATTTATCAAATATTAGCATACCATATAAATGGAAGGGAATGAAGTGCCTTAACTGATATACATTTTACTTTGATATGGTGGTCTAATTATATTGTCGAGTAAAATTGAAAATTCTTTCAGCGGACTTGGTTTGGTTGTGACTTGAATGTATTGCTATTGACTCTTATTAGTGTGGCACCTCATGATTTTCCATTACTTGTTCTGGCAGGCAGCTTTATGGAGGTTTGCCAGATGTTGTAGTTCCAGAGATGTACGTGGAGTACACAACTAGGAGGGTCTTGACGATGGAGTGGATAGAGGTAGAATTTATTCATCATGCTTTCTCCTTTTTAGAATATGACTGCTATGTTAGAAGTTCAATCTACTTTATCCTTGGTTATGGTGAGTTTTACTTTAGCTGCATTTTATTGATGAGATAAGGAAGCATTAAGTTTTTGAATTAGGTACATACGTAGGACTAATGTTTACTTCTTCTTTGGTGATGACAACTTGTTACACCCTTTTGGGTTTGAATTATTGGTAAGTAATGTGTTGTTGGTAAAAGAGAGAATTTTTTATTGAGATTAAAAGAAGTATTTATAGGCTTAGGGTTAAGCCTTGTACAATTGCATAAATAACCTCAACTTGCTAAACTATAGAATAATGAGTAATAACCCAACACTCCCCCTCAAGTTGGGTCATACATATCAAAAAGGCCTAACTTGTGGCAAATGTATGAAACCCATCCACATCGAAGAGGCTTTGTGAAAATGTCTGCTAGCTACTCGTCAGAACATGTGTGCACCAACTATATATCACCACAATTCACCTTTTCCCGAATAAAATGACAATCCACTTCTATATGTTTCGTTCGCTCATGAAACACCGAATTGCTGGCAATGTGAACAGCAGATTGATTATCACAATGAAGAGTAGATGCTCCAATCATAGGCAGTCCGATCTCAGCTAACAATATTCGAACCCATTGAAGTTCACCTGTAACATTAGCTATAGCACGATACTCGACCTCTGCACTAGATCGAGAAACAACAGATTGTTTCTTACTTTTCCATGACACAAGATTACCACCAAGAAAGACAGTAGCCAGAAGTAGACTGGCGATCCATAGGGCAATCGGCCCAATCTACATCAAAACATGCTGTCACCTCTAGAGACTTAGGGTTAGAACAACCAGCTATATGAAGATGACCCTAATTATGGAATACAAGTCCTTGACTCGAAACTCCCTTCAAATAGCGTACAATATGTAGGACGGCTTAGCAATGAGTAGTCCAGGGAGAGCTCATGAATTGACTCGTCACAGTAACAGCAAAAGAAATATCTGAACTAGTAATAGTGAGATAATTTAACTTGCCTACTAACCTGCGATACTTCGCTAGATCATGAAGAAGCTCTCCGTGTTCATTATCAAGTTTCACCCCAGGATCCATAGATGTGTCACCAGGCCTAGCATCATGCAAGTCCACCTCCTTAAGAATATCAAGAGTATGCTTTCTCTGAGAGAGAGCGATAGTGCCATCGGAATAGACAACCTCTATGCCAAAGAAAATATTGAAGACGACCCAAGTTTTTAATTTTAAACTTCTTTTGTAAAAACTGCTTGAGCCATTGTATACCTTCAACATCACTTCTGATAACAATAATAGCATCAACATAAACAACAAGAATAACAAACCCCTTTGAAGAAAGGACATACTAAACACAGAGTGATCCGCACTGCACCGATGCATGCCAAAAGTAATAATCGCATCACTAAAGCGGCCAAACCAAGCACAAGGAGATTACTTAAGTCCATAGAAGGCTTTTTGCAACCGGCACACCTTCTCCCCAAGCAACAAACCCAAGTGGTTGCTCCATATAGACCTCATTGTGAAGATCACCATGAAGGAACGCATTTTTGACATCAAGCTGATGAAGAGTCCACTTAAACCGGGCAGCCAAAGAAATAACGATATGAACGGAAGGAATTTTGGCCACTGGCAAAAAAAGTTTCATCATAGTCGATACTAGAAGTCTGAGTATAATCCTTCGCAACTAGATGCGCCTTTAAGCACTCAACTGAACCATCAGGACGGTGTTTGACGACAAAGACCCAACGACAACCCACCAATTATTTATCAGGAGGTAAAGAGACCAGCTTCCAAGTCTTATAATGATGTAATGCAATCATCTCCTCCTCCATAGCACGAGCTCAATCTAGATGAGCCAATGCCTCCTGTACACTACTGGGCACAGATATAGATGCAAGGGATGACACAAAGAGAGACATCTCAGGGTTAATTTATGATAAGACACAAAATGAGAGACGATACTGAGACCGAGTACAATGAGCAATTGTAGAATCAAGAGCTAATGGAAGAGGATCAGAAGCCAAGGCTGGAGGTGGTGGTGGGACGTCCGCTAGTGGAGAGGCATGACCCCAAATAGAGCAAGGACCACGTGTATAGACTTGAATAAGAGTTGGTGTAGGTAATCCTAAATCGGGCGAAGCATCAGTAGAAGGAACTGGCAGTGGCTTCGGCTAAGAAGTAGTGGGAGATACAGTTGGAGTCGGCGGCAATGATTGATAAGGTGCGGAAGGTGGCAAAAGATCCATTGTCGATGGCGCCTGAGAAGAAACATTGCTAAAATATGCCTAATCCTCAATGAACATCAAATCAGCAGAAATATACTCCCGACAACAAGTAGGTATATAACAGACATAGCCCTTTTGGGTATGAGAATAACCGACGAATACACATTTTTCGACACAAGGTAATAATTTGTCCAATCTAGGAAATAAAGAATGGATGAAACAAATACACCTGATGGTGCTTACCCAACTTACATGTTTCACAATCAAACTAGAACTAGACATAAAGCGAAAATGTCGGAGTACGTCTGCTGAGGGGTGACCGAGGCGATGTAATCGATAAGAGTCATCCACACCTTTCCTCTGAATGGTAGCGGCGGCAGCAATAATCTCAGGGTCCAGAAGGTACAATCCATCAGCCTCACGCCCACCACCTATTCGGCGTCTAGTCTTCTGATCCTGAAAAACACACAACGAGGAAGAAAAGATAATATCACAGTCAAGATAACGGGTAATAGAACTGACAGACAATAGATTACAAAGGAAGCGTGGAATATGGTAAATAGTCAATAAGGACACGGAAGAACTCAGTGATACACAACCTAAACCTATCACCTTGGACTGAGAGCTATCTGCCAAAGTGACTAAAGTGGAAGGAATGGACGAGGTGAAGGTAAGAAGCCATGGATCGCCAGTCATATGATGAGAGGCACTCGAATCAATAACCCAAAGACGAGGAGTAGCTGTAGTGGACAAAAGACAAGTAGGATCATTGTGTTGCGCCAAAGTAGCCGCGAGACCTGAAGGAACACCATGGTGTCGTGCCATAATTAGCTCATCATATTCCGCACGAGTTAAATTCATCATACTCTGTCCGAAAGGAGGTCCAGACAAAGGAGACCAAGGGTCAATATCAATAGAAGCATGTAGACCCCGTAGCTCAGGCTGGAGGTCATAGTAATAATCAACAGTATGTCCTATAAGCTGGCAATGAGTACAAAAGCGACCCTCACGAGCTCCTCTAGAACCACTATTACTACCACCACGAGGAGCCCCTCGGCCTTGAACACCACAGCCACAACCGCGGTTAAAACCATTTGAGTTCTAAATTCCACGACCATTACCACAACCATGAGCTCTTTGACCACCACGAGCCGCCATAGCACTACTTTTTGATATGGCTGAAGTTTTGGGACTAGGAGTGTAATGAGCAACTCGAGAGTACACTTCTTCAATGGAAGGTAGAGAACCAAGAGAAGTAATCTGTTACCGAAGAGCACTTTGATATGGACCAAGACCTCGTAGAAAGAGAACTACCACCATGTCCGCTTCTCATTACTGCTTCTTAGTAACCATGGTAGCGGTGGAAAGTAAGATTTGAGACTCTGATACAAAGATGAAAAATAAGCATAATACTCTGCTAACCCAGTATCGAAAATTTTAGCTTCAAATAAAGCCTCCTTCATATCGCAAACTCAACTCATATTATTCTGTCCGGAATAGAGTAACGCACATTTTGTACACACTTCACAAGCTGTCGCTTAATCTATGAAAAGATGACGGACAGATTTAGTCATACTTCCCCATAAAAGAGTATGCAATGTAGCATCAATGACCTACCATTCTTCTTGATTAGCTATATCTGCAGGTTGTTCTTCTTCAAGCCATATGGACCAGCGATTAGCATAAATAAAAGTAGAAGAAGCCATTGACCAAGTAGCATAATTAGTATTATCCAACTTAGCCAAGGTAGTGCGTAAGCCTGTCATACCATGAGTACCACTATGATAGGTACCAAAAGATCCTGAACCAGGGGTAACATTATGAGGAATCACTCCTGAAACAATAGATGGAGAGTTTGCTAGATCAGTAGACATATCCACAAGCCAAGAATAAAATATCACATGCTACCACAACACCACTAGGGTGAGATTCAAAAAAACTTTTGCTTTGCAGGCTTACTATTAGTCGACTATCTGAAACCTAGTTGACTAGTCGGCCACCACAATGACAACACCACGAACAAACACGAAACTTACCCAAACCACCACAACTTTGTGATCTAATTATCACATCACCACAAACAACTCAATACTAATCAAAACACACTGTCTGGCTGAAGCGAGGGCGTTGACGTCAATGGAACAGCACGGGACAGCAGACGGGTGTTGACGTCAATGGGACAGCAACTTCGTTTTTCTTCGTTTTAGAAGAAAGACGACAGCTTGGACAGCAAGCAAAGAAAAAGAGACGCCTTGGTGTGGTTGACTAGGAGAACCGGCAAAAATGCCTTGTCTTCTCTCATGTAGGAATGTTGAGCTCTGATACCATGTTATTGGAAAAGGAGAGAATGTTTTTTATTGAAATTAAAAGAAGTATGTATAGGCTTAGGATTAATATGCAACCTGCATATTCCAGAAAAATCATCTCTCGGATTATTGTGTTTAGGATTGGTCTCTACTAATCTCATGGAAAGTGAGGGAGCTGGAGGGGAAAACAAACAATGTTAAACATACATATCCCCAAAACAGCAAAAATTGTGTCATAGGTGAATATAAGAGTAATACTTTCATTTTTTTTATTTATGGGCAAAAGCCACCAAAAATCTTAAACTATGCCCAATGTGACACATTTACCCTAAACTTTTTTCTGTGCCACCAAAATTCCCAAACTTATACTTGTGGAACACATTTACCCTCCGTCAAAATTCTATTAATGAAAACCGTTAAAAATCTTATTACATGGACGCCAAAAAGCAAACAATGTTGAGATGGCGCCCACGTGGCTTAAGTGAAACAAAAGTGACGTTTTGGCTAAATAATCATCTAATGGAAACTTGATGTAGGGTAAATGTGTGACATAGGTACAAGTTTGGGATTTTTTATGTCACAAGAAAAAGTTTAGGGTAAATGTGTCATAGTGGGCATAGTTTGGGGTTTTTGATATTAGAAAAAAAAAGTTCATGGTAAATGTGTCACGATGAGCATAGTTTTGGGTTTTTTTCGTGACTTTTCCCTTTATTTATTGATCATTGAAAGTGGGAAATTGACAATCACTGGAGTTGCTTGTGCTTTGCAGAAGTCCTTAATAAGATCTTGGGAAAATTTCAAATAAAGACCGAAGTGCTATCATTTTTTTAAATAAGGGCATGAAGTGAACCTTGTGTCAAATAAAATCTTGAAGTGCCCTCATTTTCTCAAATAAAGACCTGAAGTGAACCTTATCTTAAATAAGAAACTGAAGTGGCTATCTTAGTCTCAAAAAAAGGCCTAACCTCACGGAGTCAAGGGTATTTTCGTCTTTTAATTTTTTTTCTTTCTTTTTTTCCTTGTGTTTTTTTCCATAAAAAAACACTCAAAAAAATTAAAATTATAAAAAAAGAAGAAAAAATCAAGGGGAGGGCTACCAGCTGATGGGGCGGCGGCCATAGGGCAGCCCTCCCCCTGTTTTTTCTTTAAAAAAAACTTTTTTTAACTTTTAATTTAATTTAATTAAAATTTATGTTAAAATTATTTTTGGACAAAAATGCCCTTGATTGGCCAGAAAATTTGACCGGCGGGTTGAGGCCTTTATTTGAAACTATTATAACCACTTCAGGCCCTTATTTGAGAAAAAGAGTGCATTTTAGATCCTTATTTGACACAAGGTCTACTTTAGGTCCTTATTTGAGAAAATGAGGGCACTTCGGGTCCTTATTTGGAATTTATCCTAAGATCTTTCCATTTGAACATGGCTAGTTTTCTTCTTTAGTTTGCTTATGCTTTTGCTTGCATCCTTCGCTTGTTGCAGGGACAAAAGTTGTCTGAAGTTAAGGATCTCTACTTAGTTGAGGTCACTTCTCTAACTACAATAGTGTTGATATTGTTTGGCAATGAGTGATTTACACTACTTGAGGTCTTGGGCTCAATATTAGTGGGACCTTTTTCATGTTTTTAACAGGTTGGAGTTTACTGCTCATTCAATCAACTTTTGGAATATGGCTTCTACCATGCTGATCCTCACCCTGGCAATCTTCTTCGGACATATGATGGGAAACTTGCTTATTTAGGTATGTGCCTTAAATATTGTATAATGCCAATCGATATTCTTTTGTATGTATTACCCTGGCTATAAAATAAAATGTTTGAGGTTAATATAAATAAATTTTGGTGGAGCAGGCTTATTCACAAACACAAAATGGTGGAATAGGTGGTATTAGAGAATGAGTAGTTACCAAATTATTCACAAGAGTCGTCCTTGTGAAAATGCCAGGGCAAATTTTTCATGAGTAACGTTTATGGCTTTGTTTGCATTGGCATCATCGTGCATAACTTGCGTTGTGTTGTTTGTTGGGTATCTGCTATGTATGCCTCCAATTGATCTATTTCTTGCACGTTAGCAAAGTCGGAGGAGATTAATGACATGATCATTGCGTTTGTCACTGAATTATGCAATAATCTCTGCCAAATGTGAAAAATGTATGTTAATCTTGAAACATACATGTGCAATGTAAGTTTTCAATTGACTGAGTGGAATTTGATATTTTTTCCAACCAGATTTCGGTATGATGGGTGAATTTGAACAGGAATTACGTGATGGATTTATTGAAGCCTGTCTTCATCTTGTAAATCGTGATTTTGTCGCTCTAAGCAAGGACTTTGTTACTCTTGGGTATGATTAGCATTACCACTTCCGTAATAAAACAAGGATAACTGTCGTTTTCCTCTTCCATTTCTCATATGGTAGTTTGTTTAACCTTCTTACATTTCTGGGATATACAATTACAATATGTGCAGGCTTCTTCCACCTACTGCAGACAAGGAAGCTGTCACAAAAGCTTTAACTGGTGAGAAATCATGGTTTTCCACTTGGAGAGATCCATTTTATTCAATCTCATATTCACTTCCATCTAGGTGTTTTCCAAAATGCTGTTGCTAGGGGAATCCGCAACATAAGTTTTGGTGACCTCTTGGGGAACCTAGGAACCACCATGTAAGCTCCTTCCCACCACCTTGATTTAGAACTGATATTTTCATCTCACATACACATTCTGGTTGACAGGTGTAGTATTATATCAGAGATTTGGGGGCAACAAATTCCGTGGTCGAGGAATCTTAGAAAAAAAGATATAGGGTTTAATATTTAGATTGTGCCAAGACCTATTCATTTTAAAGGACTATCATGAAGGTGGATCATATCTGAAATCAATTTAGGAGAATGTTGGAAAAAAATTGTGAGAGAAACAAGGATAGCATTAACCGTCTGACATCATATGCCATGCTTTACAATCATATACAGTGGAGTTGTAAAGGAAGTCAATTATTTAAGGAACTTTACACTTTTAGAAGCTGAGACCAGAACTTTTCTTGAAGGATTCTTCCATTCATAACCAGCTGCTTATCATCTAAATGTTACAGTGTCGGTGCACATTTCACATGTTTAACAAGTTAGATACTGGAACGGTCCGGAGATCTGGTGTTGTATAATTTGTCTTTAAGATCATCATAGCTTTTCTTTTACTTTTACATCTAGGCCAACAAGAATTAAGAAGCACTTAGAATGATAGGATATTTTTTACGTCATGCATGTAAAATTTTGGTACTTGGTTGTAAAGTTTCTGAATGAGACTGATGTCCTCCAATTTGTCATTCATGACAGGTACAAGTTCAAGTTTCAAATACCTTCATACTTTTCTCTTGTTATCAGAAGGTAATCATGCAAGGGTGGTGGAAACTTTTGTCTGGTTTCCTGCATGGTTGGAGTTTTGTGGGACATGAAGATGCTTCTTTTGATTACTTGTGTTGTTAAGATTAACGACTGTCCTTATTCTCTGCATAATTTACTTCTTCCAGCCTTGCTGTATTGGAGGGAATTGCAATTGGCCTCGACTCAGATTATAAAGTTTTGGGCAGCACTTACCCATGGATTGCTAGAAAAGTTTTATCTGACAGCTCACCCAAGCTGAAGTCCTCTCTGCAGGCTCTTCTTTATGAGGTAACTATGTAAGACTTGTCCTTTGAAATTAGATATGAGAAGGTGCTAGTATGTATGGTGTGAGAGGACAATCCTAATGCCAACAATCCATTCTTGCAGGATGGTTCTTTTCGTGTTGATCGCCTGGAATCTCTTCTAACTGAGGTAAGCACTTTCCCCTCTCCTTCCTCAGCTCCCTTTCTGCTTTGATAGGTTTTTGCCCATATTCTCTGAGTCTTGTGCATTACCTTCCTTTTCCACTTGTAGAGGAGTAACATCTTGCAACCGTAAGATAATTTAGGAGGCAAACAGTCATAATTTAAAGATTACTGTTGAAATTGCAGTAATTGGTATTTTCATTCTGAAACTGGTTTCTTCTCAATCTTTATTAGTTTATTTTATATCTATTATTTTTCTTGTTTCACAGTCTCTTCGTGCCGGGACAGAGAAGGCCTCAATGAAAGGGCAGGTAGAAGGAAATGATTCTAGAATGGTTATCAAGCAAATTCTCTCTTTCACATTAACTGAAAAGGTATAATCCAGCGTTTTTCATTACATATTCTCTGTCTTTGGCCTGAAGAGCATTTATTCTCCTCTAACTGGCTTATGTGATCAATTTGGCAGGGTAGTTTTGTTAGGGAAATAATACTTGAAGAATTCTCTAAGGTTAGTTTCTAAGTCATCTGTTTCCCGTTTTCCTGTTATGTTGAAAAGACGAGCAAGATGATGTTTCAGTTCAACTTAATTTATGGACCTCAACTGTTCATGGAACTGATAGTAATACTCAAGTCCTTATCCAAAAGTCGTACGTTCTGCATCTAAATCGAAATTGTAATATCTTTTCTTGGGGCAGACAACTAGAAGACAGTGCTCGAACTTTTTATGGTATAAAACTTGCAAGATTTGGGTGATCCTGGGTCTAATTGTTGACACAAGGCCTGGAGACTCAATGCCTAGAGTATGACATCCTTTTGGAGTTTTGGATTAGCTTTTCAGAAACAGAATGGTATTTTTTGTTGTAAAGAGAATTATGGTATGGCTAGATAGAGCACGCTGTTTTTATGCTCAGTTTTGACACCAGAATTGCTTTAATGGCAAGATGATTTTTGTCTTATGGAAGGCTGCTGGGGAGAGGGGCCGAGCTCAGTTTTGACACACATCCTTGTTTTTGTCTTTTCAGATTCTTAAAACCTACCTTCAAGAGCTTTCTTTATTCCTTTCTTTAGACAAAGGTTCTCTCCATTGAATTTTTTTGTGGACCTTATGTAGCCAAACTGTTAACCATGTTAAATCACTCTTCTTCTTTTTTTGTACTCACATTTTCTATATCTCACGTGCTTAAATCATTTCTTTTAACTTTTTTTCATCCTCGTTTATCAGAATAGAAGCTTAAACCCTCCACATAAATTCTCAGCTTATCAAGTTCAATGGACGTGGCCAATGTTGTTGCTCTACCTCTTTGTTCTAATTAAAAAACGAGCTGTTCCCGAAACGAAAAGTCAAGTACATCTGTTGGTGTACTTCTTTAAAGTTCATCGAAAAATTTGTCTTCATCATATTGTTAAATATTTTTTACTGTGAATATGTAACTTTTACGAATTTACCACAAACTTTTGACTTGTATCAGATAAGGACAAATATTGTGAGGAGATGGAAAGTTTGTAAGGACTCGTATCTTACATTGTGTAGGTACATTATATTGCATTCATGTATACCTCATAGACAAACACATTCAATACGTGCACTGATTTGCTTGTAAGATATAAAAAAGGGAGTTTTGAATGAGTGCTACAAGGGCATATTACCCTTTAACTTGTTTTTTTGGTTGGACTATTACACTTTAACTGGCCGTGCAAAAAATGTAGCTACGCTTCTCTCATAACTTTATCTTCTGTTCTTCAAGAGATTGTCCGGTTATGAGAAGCATAAAAGGCTTAGACCGCTTTATTGTCATGTCTTGCTTCTCCTCTTCTAGATAGTTTCTATCTGGAAACAGCTGGATGAATTGCAGTTGCCCTTTCAGTGGAATGCCCTCTCTGGAAACTGAGAAATGGATATTACTTAGTTAATTGATGATGATGATGATGGTGGTGGTGATTAGATAGAATTACTTGATAGCATATGATAGTGAATCAAATGCCACACTGCCTAATATACTACTGGTTGAGCGCAGGGCGTGGATGCACTTGGTCTAGCTACGGTTGATTCTTTAACTTCTGCAGCAGTATCATACATACCATTTGGGACATCATTGTCCTTCTCCGCTTTGACTGATGAAGACATAACAAATTTGAAAACATTACGCCGTCTTTTGCTGTTGTTGTCGGGGTTTCCAAGTAATGAAAGCTTGAGTCAGGTAAATGCTTACACATTTTATACTGGGATTGACAGTGAAATTCAATGATTTTTAGTGCGCATCCCTTATCTCATTGGTCAGCGACTAAATATTAACAAGAATTACCCCTTTGTCTCTTTGTCAGCAACTAAATACTGACAAGCAGTTCATGTGTCGCACATAAAATCTAATTTTTGCTGCAGTCATGTTGAAAATTAAAAGGTTCAAAAAATTCTTTATGTGCATAAAAGTTGACAAGAACGTCATCTGAACCTTATATTTGAATTCCCACTAGTACTTTTTTGTTAGTCGAACAAACTAAAACCTTTCTTTCTTTATGGGTTTTCATCTTGTAGGGGCTTAATGGAGAATCCAGAACCAAGCTTGAAAAGAGATACTTGGAGGAAGCATCATTAGCACTGGATCAGATTTCTTCTTTGCAAGAAATTCTCCCCCTCCTTTCTGTTATTTCTGAGGTGAGAAATGGGCATTTGGAACAAATATGCTTGTGTAACTACATGTGCTCTTCATTGAAACCATGTGGTCCCCTTTTTGAAATTACCTATTATTAGTTCACAATCACCCATTCAGATTAGGTTAAGGAATAGTACACATTAATTGGGCTTCTACCTTGATACTCTTGGAAATCAATCAAGCACTTCTCTTCCCCTTCGGGACTGGGAGAGTCGTTCGCTTTTTCATGACAAGCATTGCATTAATTGCCTAATAGATGATCATATCCATGCAGGCATCAAAAGTAAGTTGTAGAAAAACCATTTGTTTGGGAAAAGCAGGTTGTATGAAAGTACAGGTTACTTTCGTGCAGAATGGTGGTGGATTTTAGAGCAATGAAAAACTTTACAAACTTCCATTTAAATTTCATCTTCTGTTTATTATGTTTTGCTGCCAGCTACAATTGGTGATTTGCGCATAAAAGTGAGATCAAATTTCTGCTATTATTACTAATTTGATCTTGCACCATCCAAGTAATCGAGGCTATAGATTCTTCTTTTTCATTCTCTTTGGATAGGTAAGCTATATAGTCTTCGTATTGGTTGTTGATGGATAGTACATGGTCCATATGCTGATACAACTGTCGTTAGTTTCTGTGCCTACTTCATTTTTTATGTAAGAATACAATGTATCACAAGCCAATTAATTTGAAAGACAAAATATCAAGGCTGTTTTGTGGTGATGAATTTGTTCATGCGTCACATAAGCCATACATTTCAGAGAATGCGTAATTTTCTCCTACAAGTCGCATCTTTATCAAATGTTGCATGGTGAACAGCTTAAGCATTTTGGCGGTGAACAAGTGAAGGACAGAATGTCTCTGTTCCTGTTTACTTCTTTGTTGAACTTCGATTGCATTTATCTACATACGGAGTGTCACAATGTGCTTACCCGCTGCTACATGTGAAAAATGTTGACAGCTCCCTCCAGAAGCGCAACAGCGGTTACTGAGTCTACCAAGTGATTTAGCAGGGAGATTATTGTCCCGGAGTATTGCGAGGACCATCCGCAGGATCTTCATATGATACAAGCAAATAATTTTTGGCGAGAGGTAGCCACTATTCGAATGTCCATCTCCATTGGCTCTGTTCTCCGGTATTTCAATAGGCCAAGATAGTCATACTTCCGACTAGAATGGGGGATCAATAAGTTGAGCACGATCAAAATAATTAGAATTCCAGAACAAACCCTTTTTTGCAATTGAAGAATCACAGTTAAACCATTTCATTGTGTGGTGAATCTCTCTCTCTCTCTCTCTCTCTCTCTCTCTCTCTCTCTCTCTCTCTCTCTCTGTGACTTATCGCATCCGTCTGTTGTCAACCTCATCATAAATTTCTTGTTCTGTGCGCAGTCGATGAAGACTTCGCCTGTCACTTTTGATCACCAAACAAATCATGCACTAATTCTTTTTTTAAGGTGAAATAGGTACTGCCCTTTCGATTTATGGTGATGGACAGCCTACAGCATGCTCTGTACAGGTTAAGCTAGCGTGGGGGAAGTAATCGAATTTTATTTTTGTCAATCATGGAGGAGTTGGAAGGACTTCGGGGGGTCGAACATTGATCAAATTCGTAGTCTGTTGCCTCTCGATATCTCCTGCAAAAGATATTTAGCACTCTTGCATTGACGTTTCTTCATTGACATACGAGGCAGCCTTCGGCAAATGTGACTATCTAATTCAAATGCAAGGATGACAAGGACCGCATGAATCTAGCAAATCAAAACTAAACTAGAAATGTGCTGACCAGATTCGTCTTCCACGTTAAATAGGAACGAATTGTCTTTTGTAAATTTCTAGCAGAATGCATGACGGTTTAACGGTCGAGAAATCATATCCTGGTTTAGCAAAGGAAGTTATTCCTCCTAAATTTGTATCTCCGGATCGTGGATTCAACTACAAAACTAATGTACTTGGCATGTGGACTGCTTCTGGGATGCTTTGCTAATTAATTAAGAGTTCCACTGGAAGCCAAAACAGTAGACTCCTTCAGTTCGGACCCTAACCCTCCTCCCTTCTAAGGTACATCTCTAAATAATCGAATCCAGAAGACCGTATTCACTCTCCATAATAGAAAAACGATGTTTCATGAGTAATTCGCGACAAGTCAACTGACCTCTCGTCCCATCGATCTAGTCAGGCAGTCGTTAATCAATCTCAAATTCTCAAGTAAGAATAGAAGACAACCTGTACACTTGCGCGAGTTTGATTATTTGGACCTGAATTTAGTTCTGGAACTGGTGAAATGCTAGGCTTCTACGAAGTTTGGAAATGCATTTTGTTAAAGAGCACCCCAAAGCTCTTGTTGAACATACAAATAGCGACTATCCATGTAATATGCACAATCAATACTTTATATTCCCTATAAATTTGTTTGAAGTGCCGTGGAGACAAAAGACAACAACACCCTCTAGATTTCCTCAAATCCTGTGCCCAAAAGACAATTCTTCAAGGCCAGAGTTAGTAATTAGTACGGATCGAGGGCTTCATGAACCTGCTTCAACTAGGTTAGCAGTTTTTGATTGAAAGCATTTTTTTTATGTACGAAGGATTTCTTTGCATTTCGAAATCGAAACTTACGCCAATAATAGTTGTTCAATATCAGAGGTCTTTTTCGTGCAAACATCGGTTTTTACGATGTCCTTAGCAGGGTGTACAAAAATGCAACTTCATGGTATTACCCATCTTTTGATCTACACCTTTGTTTTCAATTCAAAAGCTTATCTCCTCGTATCCGGACAACAAATAGAACTTAAAGAACATACCTTCTGCTGAGTCCACAATGCAGTACCATTCGTTTTAAGTATAAGTGTGCCAGTATAGACCTACTATTATTTCGTAATTGAATAGACAAATGTCCAAGCACTAAGTCAACACTAATTGCTAAGTATGGATCATGGAAATACTTTACCTATACAAGCCGTGCAACCCTAATTAACAGAACTTCTCTTAATATCAGTCCAATATAGGGAGCAGAGAGTCGCAAGATAGAGTTCAAAAACGGAAAAGGCAGTGTAAGAAGCTAAAAAACATGATGTCCATATATCATCGATCAAGGAAACATTCGCCTGGACATGTTGTTGCCTTGAAGAAATTTCTCCATTTGTACAAGTACCTGCCAACAGTTAAGATCGGCATTAAAAACTGCTTTCCATAACTAGCTCTTCACAGACGGGAATGCAATTGAAAGTGGAGAATGTTATATCTGATGGCTGATCCAGTCAAGCAGTTGACTTTTTTCGAATTCTGCTTTGTTGTCAGCGAAAGCAATACGGTAATTAAGACGATCTCTGTATCATGTGACATCTGATGGTCAGACCAGTAGACTTTATATTTTCTGAAACCCTGCTGTTACCCCCGCTAAAATCCTTGCTACAGCTAGTGAGCTATCAGCTTTCAGATTATTGAAGACAGCCTCCCTAGTTTTGTCTTTGTCAGCATCATACAAATTGTACTATCCGAGCAGTCAACAATTCATTTGGGTGGTTAACATTGAAAAAGCATGCATTTCATTTTCCAAAATAATATTTGATGAGCTTCACATTGTATCCAAATCTATGTGACCAGAGTGATTACAGTTTGACTTCATGCAACCAACAGTATCCCTTAGAAGAAAGTTGTTCAATATACTTGGCAGGTGCTCCAGTAATGAGAACATTTTTAAAACCCCAGCAACATTAAGGTTAAACTGGATAGATTTTTGGGGAGCAACCCTTCAGCAGTTTTTCTTTATTCAGACTCACCTGAGTTGGAATGCACATTAGAAAATACAGAGATTAAACCAAGACAAAAAGAAAGCAAAAGAAGCAAGGCATTCTAAGACAAGGGTTTTGCTGGCTCATTCGAAACAAATGCATAAAAGCATGAATATCTTTGCAAGTGTGAAAACAACACAAGCAATAACCAGGCCATACCTCAATCGCTATAGCTGTTGGTGTGACATCAAGAACATCTTCAACACCCAGGTTAGCAGCAAGATCTGAGAAAGGGCATCTCCTCCGAAATTATGCATCATTAATTGTCAAAAGACTACCAAGAATTTCCTCAAGCTGAGGTATTCCCAGTTCGGGATGCAAATTTAAGAAAACAAAATAGATTCTTTTAACAAGCTTCAGATTCGTGGCTTAAGCGTATATTCACAACACTAAAGAGTGTTGTGGCACTAGCAAATGCAAAATGGAGCTTTTCACCAGTGTGGAGATATTCAAAAAACTTCCAATTGACAAAGTATAAAGTATTTCTGCTCGGATGATCTAGAAAGGGAATTCTCAGTGCAGTTCCCATTGTGCAACTGCAGTAAACGATACCAAAACAGAAAAATGGAACCGATTTTCCTCAAAAGAGTGCCATATTGAGTGTATATGTTGATCAAGACATATCTGCTATAAGGTAACATATGAATGCCCATTAAATGACGTACCTAGAATGGAAACTGTAACATCAGCACTGGCATATGATTCAGCTCTCTTTTTTGAGAGAGTGAAAAGTCCAATGAAAGCCTGAAGAGACATGTGTGAGGTAACACTTAGGATTAACCGAGAATAATGATTCAATTAGAACCAGAAAAAGTTGAGAGAGCATATGCAGTAATTTCAAGTTAAGGAAGACTACACTAGCAAGATGAATAACCACCTGTGTGTATGGATCGCCTGATTCAAAGTGCAAAAGGGGGCGGGAATCAGTCCCTACAGCGGCAATTCTCCTAGCCAGGGCATCCAAGGGTACATCCAAGAAGACACTGACTCCCTGCCTGATATATTTCCTACAGTAGGGTGGACAAGCTAATGTTGTGATCTGTGCAAATGCAAACGGAACAAGCATAGATAGAAAAAAAAATTTAGCTTCACTCTCATTCAAGGGACACAAGTACCAGTTGATAGGCCGAACAACTGCACCACCACCAGTTGCAACAACTTGCTGGGGCGTGAAAGACAATTTCCGTAATGCATCACTCTGGAAGACAAGATAATAATCATTCTATCATTAATTATATCAAAGGGACTGTTAGTGTAACTAACTGCAATCGGATTACTAATATTTGAGAAATTTTACAGGACTACTGCCAACTGTTATAAAGGGTTAAGCTATGAGATGAAGGTGTTGTTAAATGTTTAAAATTCTAACGCTCCCTCTCACATGTAGGTTGGCCTTTGACCTAAGACTAAAGCGTGGAAATACAAAATTAGGGAGGCAAAAAAAAAGGCCTAGCAAAATTTGAACTTAATATACTGCTCTTAAACCATGTAAAATTTTGTGGGATCATTATGAACTATAACTATTAGATGAATTCATTGTTTATTATTTAAATATTTCAACAATAACAAAGGGACTAATTCACAGAGCTTATGAAGTCAGATAGCAGTTTTGTGACGACATCGGATTGAATCCTCCCCTCACCTTAGCAGGGATATAGGAATTTAGGCAAGAAAAACTCTGTCCGTTCTTATACATCCCATAAATCAACTTGATGCAAAATATAAGGTGAAATCCCCAATTAAGATGGAGAAAAGAATGTCAATGAGGCACTAGTTAACCAGAAAATATAGATGGAAACCAAGTGATTCATATTTAAATTAGATGACAGGAGACAAATATCTTAAAACATGGATTTCAATATAAACCTACAGTGTCACATCTGAAATAATAATGCAAAGGATGTTGAGCTACCAAGGGAGTTAAAGTAAGCTAAAGATCTCAGACGTGTGTTTAAGCTAGTGACAACAGTTTGATGGAAATGCAGTAGAGGGTGGATTGAGAGCATAAAGTTATGAACTAGGAAAGAAGCAACAAGATAATTTGACACACCTCAAAATCTCTGAAGATACACTCCCCACGTTGTTTAAAGATTTGAGTGACAGAATCTTGGCCAATAGCCTGCTCCACGTATTTGTCACTGCATTGCCACAAGCAGAAGAATTGATGAAGTGATGAGAGGAACTATAAGCGAGAATCTAAGACCATATGCTTTGAACAGTAAAATCAGTTGTATGGACCACGTCCAAGAGCTAGGTAAATGACTTGCACGAGAAAACTTGGAGAATGGCTATATACAAAGATCAAGTACCGAAACCACAACTAGTTTGTGGTCTCAGCATATGATGTCATGTAAGTGATGTTATAATACATATGATGACAAAAAAGAAGGTTAATTACAAAATCAGAGTGGCATAATTTTCACTTTTGACTGTTTGCATCTGGCTGCTTTTGATCCCCAGTTCTTCATATGGAAGTTACATCCTTATCTCTTAACAATTACTGAGAAAATCTATAAGGACGCACTTCCAACTGGAAAATAACCAACACGAGAGATGATTCAAAGAGCAGATTTCCAGCAATCAATCGTAACAATTCCATTTCCAAGTATTGTTGTCAAATTAATCTAAAAGGATGCACAAGATCGAGTAAGCGCTCTGACCTGTCAACAAAAGTATAGCCTAATGCTTCAGACAAAATCTTTCCGACCGTCGTCTTTCCAGAGCCCATCATCCCTAAGTCAAATAGTGCACAAAATTTTTAACACAAAATAGAAGGCTATGTCATCTTATAGAGAATTTTAGCAAGAGAACAAACCGACAAGGAAAATGGAGCGGCCATCTAAGCACGAGCTCACTTCTTGGGCCTTTGTCTGTCAAATACATCAGAACCCTTTACGGGAATAACATAATACTAACTAAAATTGCAAGCTAGGATTTCATATGAACTCAAATCCAGTCTTACGCAAGTTCAAATAATGTTTCCCATCAAAAAAATAAGTATGCATACCTTGAGCAACCAATTTCCATTGGAAGAAGCGCACAAATATCCTGCTTCCAAAGCCGGGACTACTAGAAAAGGTTGAAGAGAAAAGGTCAACAATAAATTGGAGGTAACTTCCACTTGATGAATAAAAGACTTAGCTGAAGATATACAATTCTGACAGGAAAAACAATCATTTACACTCTCATAGGCTTGAGTAATTTCGAGGCGGCATTGTCTGATACCTACTTTGCTTATCGACCAGCATCTAAGACAAATATACTAATCTCTTATCATAAAACAATGTAAAAGAATCACTTTTCATACATATCGCGAATGTAGAGATGTATTTCTTCATATCAGCTGTTTTAAAGAATACAATATCCCTTTGCAATTTCTTTCACCTTGAAGCAGTTGGACAAAACGAAAATCTCCCGAAGAAAAAGTATACGTAGATGTCCACTTCCAGCAGTCCTTTTCTTGTTTCCTTTTCTATTTTTTAGAGACTAAGATAAAACCATGGGATCAGATAGGTCTAGACAATTGCCGGAACAGGGTACATGACTCTCTAGTCTGATTAGCAAATACAATCCACAGTAACTGGAAACCTTCAAGAGAGATCAATGGAGATTCATGTGTTTCGATCTTCAGAGCCACAGAGAGAATAACGACAGAGTATTTATGGTGGCTTGACCCTAATTAGGTTGCGGGATCAGAGGAACTAATTACGGTCATGATACGGATAGAAACATAATCAACAGTGATCATGCAATAATCGAAAATGACTTGAGTTCAATCAAATTAGCAACAAGGACGAGCTCTTCCTCCCATACAAAACGAAAGAGGGGGAATTCACTCGATATAATTCAACCATGACAAGACGTACGTGCAGCAGCGTGCAACACCACAGCACGAACGGAATACAAGAGAAATTCTCTACTAACCTTGCGAACACTCAAGAGACTGTAATAGACCGACAGGAGGCTTCCTCTGCCTAAGAAACCCGAGTTTCCCTCGCGAGTCACCAACGGTTACAAGGTGGAGATTACTCCGACGAGGCGACGGCAAGTCGTTCCTCTGCTTGCCTTCGTTTCTATTCGGACGCACGTGCGGAGGAGGAAATTGCAGAGCCGCCGGTCCACAAGCGGCAGCCTCCATGCTTATATGCCGCGGAGTTGACCAAACAAAAGTAATCTTATATATACACACACCCTTCTCCAGAGAAACGAACAAGTACGATAGACCTCTAATGCAGCAAACCTCTAAACGGCGATCGTACGAACTTTATCCGAGCCGGTTGGACCCAATGCTGCAACAGAAGAGGGAGTTCGAAATCAGCTCAAAAAACAATCCGAGAGACGGGCATCATACAAAAGGTCATCTTTCCAGTCGAACCCAAAGAAAGAGAAAAAAACAGAGGACACCCATTTCATAACAGACCACATTATCCAACCAATACATCCACTTCGCCCGCACGAACGCACAGAACGCTGACAACCGCTCCAAACTAGGAAAACTCGCCGAACGACGGGACCTTAGAACAACCCGAGAAGCGGAGCACCCTATTCCCCCCGCATTCTTTCCCGGACACCGGAGCAGAGGAGCAGAGCATTTAATGGAAGTGGGCTACTGAACATAAAGCGTCAAACTCTCCAGAGAGAGAGGGGGGGAGAGAGGACGGGAACGAAGGACATCAGATCACGCATTTCTAGAGAGAGAGAGAGAGAAAGAGCGTGGCGCGAGTAGGAGGAGGAGGGGGAGGAGGGGCAGGTGGTGCGCATGGTGACAGTAGGGAGACATGTGCACCGGATTCAATGGTAGAGACGCGACTCTGCCCTGCGTCTAGACAGAGAGACAGAGAGAATGGTCGTTTGTTTCAGATTGGAGAAATTCTATTTATGTTTGCTTCGTTCGCGCTGACGTGGAATATCGGCGTCCGAGAATTGCACTTCTCCTTCGCTTCGGGTCTCGCTTCCGAATCGATTTTCCTGCTTCCGCAACAAGACGAAAAGGTCAAAGATAAAAAAGAAAGATAAGTGCACTATAAGTCCTAAAATTTATCGAGAAAGTATAATCGAAATTTTGAACTTTCAAAAATTACAATTAAATTCTAAAATTTGTCAAAAAATGTAATCGAGTTCTAAACATTTCAAAACATGTCATTAATTGAAGGACTTGATTAAATCAATTTGATAAGTTTTAGAACTTGATTGCACATTTTGAAAGTCATAGGATCGGATTGCACTTTCATGATAAATTTTAAAACTTAATTGCATTTTTTGAAATTTTTAGGATTCAATTCTATTTTCGTGACAAATTTTAAGGCTGTTGTTGCATTTATCCCAAAAAAAAAAAAGAAACCTGCCATATATCAATACAACAAAACTTTAGCCGACCGTGTAATAATATTGTCCTTTGAACTTTTTGCTCAACATGGTCCTCAAATTTTAACACGATGTGCAATGTTGCTCCCGAGTTTTTAGTTTGCTCGGTATGATCCCTAAACTTTTGATAAGGGTGCGTTTTGCAACCATTTTGTTTCCAAAAACAATTTTTGTTCAAAACTGATTCTTTTTTATTCCGTGTCCGAAAATAATTTCTAAACATTTGAAGATATTTGGTAACTGTCCAAAATTTTATATTATTGGAATAGAAAAAGAACAGTAAGGCGCAAAATTTCTTTTTATTAATAATATTTTAAAATTTTTAATATTTCTTTCCTTTTTTTTTCTTCTTTCCCTTCCTTGGCCATCGCCAGGTCGCCGGCACCAGCGATCGGCCATAGGCCAGGGCCGACGAGAGTATCACGGCCCTCACCGGCTCCAATGAGGGCTGGACCCTCGCCGGCCATAGGTGAGGACCACCCTCGCCGGCTTCAGCAAGGGCTGGACCCTCACCGCCTGGGCAAGGACTACCCTAGCCAGAGCTGGCAAAGGCTGGACCCTCGCTGCCACCCTCGCCAAATCCAGCGAGGGCGGCTAGCAGCCTGGGCGAGGGCCGTCGAGTCAACGAGGGCGGCCCTTGCCTAGGCCGCGAGCTGCCCTCGCCGGCCCTGGCCTGTGGCCGATTGCTAGTGGCAAGCGGCCCGCCACAGGCCAGGAAGAAGAAGAAGAAAAATTTTCCATTTTTAATTTTGTTCCAAAATTGATTTTGAGAACAAATTTGTGCCCGGGAACAAAAATTTACCAAACGGATTTCTGTTCTAAAATTGATTCTGGGAACAAAAGAATAGAAATAGTTACTATTTGGCAGGTTGCCAAACGCATCCTAAATGTTCAATCTATAATTGTTATATTCTAATTTGAGCTAACCATCTTACGTCCACACATAACGTACCGCATTGAAAGTCAAATTAGCAAATTCCGTTAAACTAGAATTCAACATTTTCCTTTAATTCGGGGACTAAATTGAACATGTATCAAAACTTCGTAAAACATATTGAACAAATTAAAAATTTAGAGACCGTATTAAACAAATTAAAAATTTAGGAACAACATCACATGTTGCGTCAAAGTTTGGAGATTATTTATGTCATTTTTCTCTTTTCATCAAATCCCTGCTCTATTCCCTTTTGCTTAATCTGCTAAAAAGAGCACACACAAAAGAGTGTAGGAGGAAAACAAACAAAAAGGTTCTACAAATATTTTTAAACGCGTGTGGATTAAGAAAAATATTTTCTAATGCAAATTACTTCAAGAAAAAAGTCTAAAAGCTGGTAACACGAGAGACATTAACATTCGATTTTTAATTTAAAATGTATAAAAATAATTGACAAATTATCTTGACCGTGTATTACACAGAGGAAGGTGGGTGCACAGATACAATTGGAATTAAAACCGGTAGTGGTGATCGGTTCTCAATCCGATCCGATTCGATCCTACTCAGGAATCGAAAACCGGATTAGAAGGACCGTTCCTGATTTTTGGAATCAGGGATCAGACCAGACTTACCGGTTGGTCCGGTCCCCGAGTGGCCCAATAGAAGCGGTTGATTTACAAATAATTCCCAAGGAACGTAGCAATCGATGACACTCGGCTTCCTCCAGTGCCGAGCAAACAGAAGTCCCTTTTAAGCAATGAAAGCAACTGTAAGGGTAAAAGCAAGGACTGAGACTAGGCCATGTCTGAGGCATTATCAGAACATAAGAGACCGTTCAGTGAACAATTGGCCATATCCGAGGCATTATCAGAACTGAGACTTGCCACATCCGATGGGGGAAGCTACCGGTTATCAGCTTTTTGCTCTTTTTAATTTCATGACCTTTTGTTTTCATCTCGCGCGAACCAAGAGAAGTTAAAGCAAAGCAAAAGAAGAAAGGCATCCGGTCCTTGAAAATGTCGACACGTAAGAACAAAGAAGAGATGCAATGCTCGATGATTTCTCGGAAGAGAAGAAGACCCGGAACACAATCAGTCTGAAAGGAAAGAAACGAAGAGATGAAGCGAGGAGACTCGGCGAGATGTCAGGTGTGGGAGGGAGAGCTCTTCCAAGTCGTCTTCCGCCGAGCATGAGAGGCAGAACTAAGAGGGGAGAGGTCAAGCGAGGCGTGAGAGGCAAAGCTCAGCTGAGAGGCGATTTAGGATCTCTAAAGGGAAAGAGGAGAGAGGAGAGCGGGACACGAGAGAAGGTAAGGGAAAGAAATTTGCTTAAGAAATAAAAATAATAAAAAAAACTATCAATCTAGTCCGAGCAATACGATTCCCCCCTAAAATTGGAGGTCGGACTAAAAATCACCAGTTCTAATTTTATGGAACCAGGAACGGGACCGTGCTCCCGGGAACCGCTCAAAACCAGCGGGTCCAGTCCGGTCCAATCCAGGTGGTTCCCATTTCGATTGATTCGTATCCCCTAAAAATAGGTACATACAACATATGTAGAGTCAAAAGTAAATGAAGAATAGATAGTATCAAGTGCAATTATATATTTATATCTATAAATTGACGAAAAAAGTTAACTAAATTTACTACGAAATATAGGTTACATTATTTTTTTTCTCCTTGGGATGCGTTTGTTTCGTGAAAAATGAAGATTTGGAAAACATTTACTTAAGAGTAATTGCTTCTATCGATTACAAAAAAAAAACAAAAGAAAAATTCATCGTCCGTAAAAACGTTTAGACACAAATTATTATCGATGATAAAATATTTTTTATTAACTAATTATTTCGAGCAGTATAATGATTATTTAAAAAAATCTCAAATTATTCATTTTTCAAAAAACAAACTGATGCTTTTTTGTTCAGAAAAAAGGATCAGTTTGTGCTAAGGGGGATCGGTTCCCGGTCCGATCCGATTCCAAGGTAGAACTGGGAATCGGACCGGGAGGACCAATTCTCAAAATTGGGAACTAGCGTCCGGACCGTTTGATCCTAGGACCGGGAATCGGACCGACCATCAGTCAGGTCCAGTTCCGGTCCGGTCCAATGGAACCGGTCACTTTCAACCAAACATTTTAATGGAATCGATCCAATGAAATCAATCACTTTCAATGAAATATTTTACCAGTCGGTCCAATGGAATGTAGCTATTCACAACTGATAAATAGACCGAAGCTTTTCAATTAAAAACCTAACGATGGTCTGCCTTTTTATTCATACATACGTGATTAATCTTTGTTTGACTAGCTTATAATTTGGGTCTCCGCATGTTCACATATGCGGCATAGTTCCCCACAAAATGATGCCATTGATAGAGAAAGTGGAAAGACCCTTTTGACTGATGCGTTCTTCTCAACAGCGCTGAGCAGGTTCCAACTGTCATCATGCTGAGGGTTGTGTTTGTTTAGACTCAGTTCCTATGCGTTTCTTTGCTACGGAGGTTCATCGGAAACTCTTCGATGTTCTGTGCTCGCTTGCTTTCTTTCTTGTCGCTCAACAACTGGTACTTACATTATTTTCGTGGACTTACTTTTCTGGAGATTTTAGTGTTTCAATTGTTTCTTTCTCATCCAGATCTGGCACTTGCTACACTGCAGATAATGAACACTAGAAACTGAGCACTTGATCACGATACATCAAGAGCAACATTGTACTAGGTGGCAGCAACCTTGTTAGATTTAGAAATTTTGCACAACCCTACATTTTACTTATATTTTCTGAAGAAATAAAAATAAAATAAAATATATATAGTCGGTCCGGTCCGGTCCGGTTCCCTTTTAGAATTAGGAATCAGACTGTCCGGATACCGGTTCTACTTTTAGGAATCAGGAACTGAACAAATACTCTTGAAAACCGGACTAAATCGGCTGGTTCAGTTCGGTCCAATCCAGATAGTTTCCGGTTCGGTGATCTATTTTGCACATTCCTAATTTGCTCCCACAAAACAGCCTCTTTTGTCCTTTGTGTCGAGCCTTCCAAAGCACCGGAAGAAGCGATGGCTTATGAAGAGAGCGAGAGAGTTCACAAGCTGACAAACGTCACTGTCTTCCTATCCATTCCATCCATGCTTGGCTTTTGATCCAATGACGACTGTTTCTAGGAACTCAAAAGAAGGACATTCCTTCTTTGATCAAATTCCCACTATACCTATTCCAAATTTTTCTTATTTTATTCAATGTATTCAACTCGCATCAATTTTCGACATACATCCTATCAATTCTCAAGCACCAAGAAATTGCTAGCTTCGATCTCTCTTTAACCATGGACTTAAATAAGTTAATTGACTTCCTCTTTTCTTTGATACAAGAGAGGCCGATTCGAGAGTATTGTCCGATTAATTGAGTCAAAAACTTTTGAATGAACCTAACCAAGACCGAACTCGTGCTTGATAGAATTCAAACTTGCGACTTCGAGAACTTAGGATACAAATGATAACCATTCCGTTTCTTTATATTTCTATTTTTCTGTTTTCGAGAATAGGTTTGGAATAGCGATCCGTTTGGCCACGCAATTTCATTTTTTTTATTTCCGAGATAAATTTTTAGCCAGAAATATATTTGGAATAAAAATGAGAATTAGATTTTTTTTTTTTACTTTTCAATTTATGGTACATAAATAGAAATAACAACTCTCTAATTAATCGCCCTCGCCGCTCGCCACCGACCCCCGCCGCTCGCCCTCCGGCTGTTCACCGCCACCGCCCACTGGCCATCCGCCTCCACCTACCAGCCGCCGGGAACAAAAATTTAAGAATAACCTATCAAATTAATTTCTACTTCGGGAGCAAAAATTTTGTGTCGTTATCAAACTCTACTTTTTGCTCAAAAACTCGTCTAGGGAATAAAAATATTTTTTTCTATTTCCAGCCAAAAATAGAGCCGAAGAAGAGAATGGTTAACGGTCGTGCCGTTGCTATCCTTGGGCAATAATTTCACCTCAAAGATGCCTCGGAAGGCACAATTTGGAGGGGTGCTTGGACGTGTATCTTAGAAGCAGTAGGTATAACCTAATGAGCAATATGACAGTTTGGCTTGTTTCTCTACTTCACCAACCGAGACCCCTATTTTTTTTTTCTCAATCTTTAAATTTTTTATGGCCAAAACCAGCGAAGGCTAGTTGACTAATGAACATACCGATCGATTGCTTTTTCATATGGAGTGAGATTCTTCTCATCGATCGGTTCCAATGAAATAACTCGCGACACACGAAATTAAAACCAAAATCAAATGCACCCTGAACATGTGAGCCCTGCTCACATCCGCCATTGAACGGTACATGTGAGCCGGGGCTAAAATGACCCAAGCGTACGCTACATCCGTTAGAGATCGATCATCAAGTAACCATTGTGAAGTCTACGTACGCAAACGCTCCTTTTTTTTTCCCGTTCGGTTGTACATGTGCATGCTCGCTCTTTTGCATGAAACAGTGATTTTGGTTTGGATGTTTCGGTCAATGGCTTCGTGCACGCTAGTTTCGGTGATTTCAAGTGCGTACACATATACATTATGCGTTTTCACGAGAGGATGATTCATGCTAATGGTAACCCGTACCGGCCACGTCAATAAAGACACGAAATCATGCGAAATTAGATTTTTCTAGCGTTAACCAAACAAGTATTGCATGGTCCCATCCCTATGCCGGCCATCCGTTATCCTCCCGATACCATGTCCACACATTGTCACTCGCGCAAATACGAAGAAACTCATACATACTCGTTCGCAAATACCGGTGAAGTATCCCTACTAAACTTTGAACATTCGGGCCCCGGCTAAATGCTACGTACATAAATGCACGATACCGATAGACAATCGATCCTTTCGAGAAGCGATTGGATATTAGCCAGATAATCGCGTAAGCTGCTAGAGTTGAACTTACCTTATTAAAGAATCTAAGGGAAGTGGTGGTTGGCGAGGATATGAGGATGCGAATAGAGAGAGGTGGGTGGGTTGGTGGGGATAGAGGCAGAGATTTGAGAGCACACGCCAAACCCCGCTCGGATCACTTCCGCCACCTACCAACGGGGGTTGGTGGGGGAGAGGAGGCACGAGCTAATGGTGTTTGGACCCATAAAAAGAGAGACATACTTAATTCTTAATTTAGAAATAAGAAAAAAGAGCCCGGGTCCGGTCGCAATAAAGTCGTCCGGTGTCCCGCCAAGGCTTCCATGCGGATCGGGCACTTTCGAAGAAAATAGAAAGGCTAGCGGCAGAACGGCGAAAGTGTGAAATTTGAATGCAAAGTCTTGCTCACGCAATGTCAAGAGCGACTCGAGCCGAGTGCCGCCTCGCCCCGGGATTTATACACGTGTTTCTTGTGATGGGCGAGCTTGGGTAGCAAATTAGACCGATCTCGGCACCAAACCCTAGTCAAGACTCATCCAATGATCATCTCGAAGCGGAAGCAAACCTAGCTGGGTGGCGCTGTCGGGGACGATTTGGAGTAGGTTCTGGAATATGATAGAAAAAAATTTCAAATTTCAAATGATTTGGAAATGATTTTAAGGAGTGGATGCCATATATAATGATTTGTCATACATATTACATTAGAGGTGAAACTCCACGAGGCATTTTTTTATAACTTTAATGTTTTATATGAGATCTGATATAAATATCACGATCGACAGAGTAAATTAGTGCGTACCTACTTTACTGGTCTACACTATTGGAATCTCTTTCCTTCAATTGACTACTTAACTTTCTTCTTTATGCAAATCTATTATCACATTCATTTGAAGGATTTCCCTGATAGAGATATTTAGAAAGTTTTGATGATTTTTTATATCTCTCGAGATTGTGCGAATATCTCTTTTTGATTGTGCGTATCTTGATTAATATGTTATCTTATTTAGTCATTTCATAAAGCCTATAAATAGGCTGATATAATCTCATTATGATACATTGGAATTATTCTAAATATATCTAACATTCCTCGGGCAAAAACGCAATACTTTTTTTTTATTATCCGGAATCAACACCTTGATGGTGATTGATGCCACTCATCAAATTTAATATTACCACTGTTGTCAATTAATTAAGTGAATGTTGTCATAATAATATTCTACTTCTGCCGTATGCTTTGAATTTCTCATAGGAGAAAATGATTGTTTTCGGCCAAAATACTAAATAGCACATTCTTTAGAAAGAAAATAAACATTGTTTATTCGAGTAATTGACGATAAGAAGTGTATTCATTGCATGATTAGATTGAATTAGTCAAAGATTCTCTAATGTTGATTTCGATGATATTTCCAAATTTCGACTTTCTTTTTAGACTTTAAGTGATTCAAACTTTACTATCGGTTGAGTTAGCTCGACGACATAACTATCGTGTTCTATTATGAATTGTTATGAGATTTTTTAGTTATACTCTTGAAACTACAAAAGAGTCTATTTCAGTAATTTATCAATCTCATAGATTTTTTTTTATTTAGGTAATTTTAATTTCATATTTTCCTATATAGATAGATTGGCCTTTTCAGTTTTAAGATATTGTCCTTGGATTTGGAAAATACCCGAGTTTCCGCTATTACGACTTGTTTTTCCTTAATGTCATAAGAAAAAAGATGTTTCGAAATTGACTTGTAGGTTTTGCAGCAAGGAACAGATCACATGTGGCCGCAGCACCAAGGATGGAGTTAAGGAAAACCCTCTGTATTTCACACTAAACAAAGGCTAAACTCGATCACTTCCAGCTGAAAATTATACTATATTCGATCCTTAATGAGCACGACAGGTTCTAACGTAGATTTCGAGCTTCCCAAAAGGCTACACAGCAAGTGAAAAGTTTCTGGTTCTTGTAGTTGAATCTACCAATCCAGACAATGCTCAAACCCTATATAAGTACTTAATGCATTCAAGCAAGCATTTGCCTTTCTCCCTAGACAGCCAAACAACGCAAAGTCGAAACTCAACGGAGTGCCATTCGTCGGTCAAGCCATGCACCCATTAAAATTTAGGGTTTCAATCCGTGCATCGAGGGGCATTGACCCAAAGAAGCTTTCACGCAGTTGGTGGCATTCGAACAAGTGACATCCAATTCCTGAATTGGGAATCGCCTGACGCTCTGACCAATTGCACAAATCCCGAAACTTGAACTTTCAATAATTCTTGTCCGTTAATCCTTATTCCGTTATCGGGCGAGAGTGAAGATAGGGTCCATCCTTTATACTGTTATTTGTCAAAGTATCATGTCAATAACCATGCCTTCCACATGTAATCTCATGATAATCATACTTATGCATGTTGATAATCACTTCTCGTAAAATTTTATATCTATCTATATGTCGTGATAGAACACCGCATGCTGAGAAAGAATTTTAACAGATGGCTTATGATATTATATTATTTAAATATTAAATCTCGCATTCATCAGTTAGCTTCATCTTTTAAAACAGTTGGCAGTGATTGCTCAAAATCTCACATATTAGAATATTTAGATATTAAATCACACATTCTTCCAAAAGCATTGATACTCAGATCGTTAATTCAAATACTCTTGTTATATTGACGACGGTTCCACAAAATCTCACACGTTGAAACATCTTAATATTAAATCGGGCATTCATCCAAAAGCCTTGAAACTTTGATCGGTAATTTGGACATTCGGAGTCATATTTGTACGTCCACGTTTTCAGCAAACAACGAGTTACTCCCGTGCCAGACGGAGGTCACTGTCATGCCTTCGGAAGAGCTGCGTCGAACGAGGCAGTGTGCGTAGGTGAGGGCGTGGGGGTTGGCTAAGGAGCAAACAGAAACGTAAACCCTCACGTGTTAATCCAAACGGAAGTAGGTAAAGAGGCTGAAGAGCTCGACAAGTGCCTCAGTCTGTCTCGTGCGTAGCGGTCCAGACGCCACCAAATTTGCTTTCTTCGATCGGACGAAGATTTCTCTCCTTTTTCTTTTTATCTCTTTCTTATTGCAGAGAGAGAGAGAGAGAGGCTTGTCACGTGCAGTCCTACCCATCAATATTTGGAGTAGTTCTCCGAAAGTCGAAAGCTACCCTCCGCCACATGCATTCCTCATCTCTCTCTCCCAGTTCTCCGAAAGTCGAAAGCTACCCTCCGCTACATGCATGCATTCCTCATCTCTCTCTCCCTCCCTCGATCTCGAGCACGCATGCACACACAGTTACATGCACCCATCCAGACAGGAGGTGCATTAAGTGCTTCAGAATAGGTATATGGTCATGACTTAGGCAGGCAACTCTTTAGAGCATCGAGGAGAATCTTGAGAAAAAGAAGAAAGGCCCGTCAATGAGGTCGGTAGTCCGTACCAATGCGGCAATTTAAGGACGGTCATGTAAGGTCGGATCGGTCATCTAAAAACACTTGTATCTATGACATAGGTGTAAGGTGCGGGCTTAATTAGTTTCCAACACCTCTAAGTAAGTACAAGCTATTTCATATTCAGACGACTCAATCAAAGTTCGATTTTCGCTTTCCGCGTAAACCACGAGCTTTCTTGGATATCCCGAACTTTCTCGCCAGTCTATCACTAGAACATGTGGGTGTTCGTAAACATTTTCACAAAACTGCACACCCTTCACCTTTAACTCATCCTCTATGGTTTTACATTTCAATTCCTTATGCCAGAAAGGGTATAGATTTCTCTTATGTTAGCGAAGACATGTAAATGAGGAAATGCTAGGTACCAGTGTATGAGCATCAATGACAAGGGCATCCAGTTCTTTCTGGTATATGTATATGAACCATCCTAAACGACCATTGACCTCTTATGATGCAGAGAAGATTAGAATAGGGGAGTGCCAAACCGCCAATAATCAGGAACAATGTTAAGAGGTGAGAGAAGAATGACCAAATCTCCATGGCAACCTTTTGGTCATGGACATTTCAAGCCCATTTTCCCTTGGAAGTTTCTTCAAAAAAGCTGTCCAAGCGAAGCCCAACCCAACTGCACGAGTGATGGCCGGACACGGCCAATTTACATCACTAGTGGGAAACATGAACCCCTAATAGAAATTCACTCAAATGTAATTAATACGCGCGAGTGAGTTGTGTTAGAAAGTCATTAATCGGACAATTGGTGTGATGTAAAACAATTAGCATATGCTAGTTGACAATTAGCATATAACTCATTAACTTAAACTTTTAAAAGAAGATGGATCCAACTGGATCTCTAAACTAGCTCAAACTCGGGCTTTCTCTTGGCCATCTCCCTTGATGAGGTGAATATCTCGAAGAAAGAATCTCATGACAACACGAAGGGGGAGCATGTTGATATGCACATGCAATTGTGTTAAAAAAATCTCACATCGAAGATCGGTATGCTGTAGAGTAATTAATATATATCCTTGTTGAGAGTACTTGGCTAATAGGGGCATATCTGTCTATTTCCTTTATTATTTTATATATTGCAGCAATAAGGGTAATATTGTAATTTTGGCCTTTTTAGCTTTATTATAAATAGATAGCTTGGGGTCACATAGACCTAACCAAGCATTCAATTCAGTTTTTTCTCTCAACATGGTATCAGAGTCAGATCTGAACTGAAACCCTAACCCTAATCTCTTCTCTGCGCAACCTTTCTTTTTCCTCTCTTCACGCCTTCACTCTCTCCCACCGCAGTTCCTTCTCATCTTCTCCTTTGCTCTCTTTCATAGTGTAGGGCAGCACTAATGAGGTGATTCTTTGAATCTAGTGTCTGCCCTAAACTTCACCTCTATGACATAACCAAAACTTCTTTGCAGTCCGTAATAGGTGGTTCAACTTCTTCTGCGATTTTTTGGATCTTCTTGTCTGGAATTGGTTTTGCCTTGCCGTTGGCCTACAATTCTCTCGTGTGTGAAGACCAAAGCACTGCAGTTCGTGGACCACCATATTTTTTCAGATTCTTTGGGATAAATTAGAATTATTGATTTTTTTTCAAGTTTTCAAAATCTTGAAAAAATCGATTTTTTTCTTCCCTTGATCTGATCTTGCTGATTTTTTGGAGGATTTTTTGCCTACTACCAGTGACACAATGTCTGACGGTTCAGTGGAGAACCCTCCACCTGCAGGAGATGGCCGTATAGATTATATTACTTTCGCTACAATCTCTGTGAAGCTCGACGGCACAAATTATTTGATATGGTCTCGATCTGTATTCTTGACCATTGCAGGCCGTGGGCTTATAGGTCATATCAACGGCACTTCTGTGAAGCTGGAAACATCTGGTGCTACTCAAGACAAGTGGATCTCGAATGACTCTTTGGTAATGTCTTTTTTGCTTAACTCGATGCAGCCACATATTGCAAAAGGATATTTGCTTCTTGATACTGCGGCGCAAATTTGGTCAGCTGCTAGGGATACTTATGGTCAAATCGGGAATGATGCACAAGTGTATGAACTTCGAAAAAGGGTTCATAACACTTCTCAGAAGGAGATGACTATATCTCAATATTATGCTGAGCTTCGAAGTTTATGGCAAGAGCTAGATCATTATACAGATTATCAACCAACTAATGCTACAGACATTGCTGCCTACAAGAACCATGTGGACAAGATCAGAGTTTATGATTTCTTGGCAGGATTGAATGTTGAATATGATCATATACGTGTTCAAGTCCTTAGCCGGTCTCCATTCCCCACTCTGGAGCAGTCCTATGCCCTAGTTCACTCAGAAGAAAGCCGTAGGACAGCAATGCTCCACTCCTCTACTATTGATCGATCTGCTCTACAAATTAGTGCTGGCACTATTACTAAATCTGGTTCGTTCCCTCGATTTAATGATACCCCTAAGGAAGTTGTGAAATGTGAATATTGTCATAGGCCTTATCATACTAAGGCTACCTGCTGGAAGTTACATGGAAAACCTGCAGATTTTGAGGAAAAAAAGACACAGAGAAAGACAAAAAACAAAGCAAACCATACTGAAACTGTTACTGCTGCACCTACTACTGATATCGGTTTATCCCAGGAAGAACTTCAGGCATTTCGACGTCTACTGAAAGCTTCTACTACTGCTGCTTCCTCCACAGAGTCTACTTCTTATTATTCCGCTCCACCTCTTTAGGGGGAGTGTCCTAGAGTAGAGGTGTTGCCAATTCTAGGTGTTCCTGAGGATATTACTTACTCTTCTCCTTCTCCTCCTCCTCCAGTAGTCTCTGATAGTTCTCCTTCTTCTTCTCAAGAGGAAAACGATGCAATGCAAGTAGAGAATAATGCAATACCTCAGGGGGAGATATCAGAGGTTCAGGGGGAGATCACACCTGTTAAGCAAAGTATTGGTATCTTTCAAAGGCGGATTGATAGTGGGGAAACATTAAAGACATATCGTCGTAGGAATTCCACTACTAACACGCAGGTTAAGACCACTGATACATTGCCTATTCAGTCAACATCTCCGGATCCGGATTCTACTACTCCTTCTGATGAGGTTTCTTCTTCTGATCTTCCTATCGCACTCTGAAAGGGTATCAGAACTTGTACTCAACACCCTATATCCAATGTTGTTTCCTATGACTCTTTGTCCAGCTCTTATCGTACTTTTATATCTTCTCTATATTCTGTTTCTATTCCACGGAATTGGCAAGAAGCTTTTGCAGATGAGAAGTGGAAGACAGCAATGGTGGAGGAAATGCATGCTTTGAAGAAAAATGACACGTGGGATCTTGTTGTTCTTCCTCCTGGGAAACAACCGGTAGGATGTAAGTGGGTGTTTGTAGTCAAACAGAAGATGGATGGTACTGTGGATAGATATAAAGCACGGTTGGTGGCGAAGGGATTTACTCAGACTTATGGGATTGACTATCAAGAAACCTTTGCTCCTGTTGCCAAGTTGAATACTGTTCAAGTGTTACTTTCGTGTGCTGTAAACCAAGGATGGGATCTTCAGCAGTTAGATGTGAAGAATGCCTTTCTTCATGGAGAGTTAGAAGAGGAGGTATATATGGAGATTCCTCCAGGTTTTTCTTGTGACAAAACTCAAGGTAAAGTGTGTAAGCTGAAACGTGCACTTTATGGTTTAAAGCAATCACCTCGAGCTTGGTTTGGTAGGTTTCAGAAAGCTATGATCTTTGTTGGGTATAAACAAAGTAATTATGATCATACTTTGTTTGTGAAGAGATCAGGTGCTAAAGTCACTATTCTTATTGTCTATGTAGACGACATTATTGTCACAGGGAATGATACTGATGAGATAAGCCGATTGAAGAATTTTCTTGGACAAGAATTCGAAATAAAGGATCTTGGCAAGCTTCGATACTTTCTTGGGATTGAAGTTGCCAGATCTTCAAAAGGTATCTTTCTATCCCAAAGGAAGTATGTCCTTGATCTTTTAACAGAAGTTGGGTTATTAGGATGTCGTCCCTCTGATACGCCTATTGAGGTCAATACTCGTCTTCAAGAAAAGGATGGTGATCCCGTCGATAAGGGTCGTTATCAACGGTTAGTGGGCAAGTTGATTTATTTATCACACAACAGACCTGATATTGCTTTTGCTGTGAGCCTAGTGAGTCAGTTTATGCATGATCCATACTCTACTCATATGGATGTTGTTCTTAGAATCCTTCGATATTTGAAATCTGCTCCCGAAAAAGGGATTCTTTTATCTCCTCGTGATGGCTTGAAAGTTGAAGCCTATACAGATGCTAATTGGGCTAGATCTCCTGACAGAAAGTCTATTTCTGGGTATTGTACTTTCTTAGGAGGGAATCTTGTGATTTGACGCAGCAAAAAAGCAGAATGTGATTGCTCGATCTAGTGCTGAAGCAGAATTTCGTGCAATGGCACATGGAGTTTGTAAACTGTTATGGCTTAAAGGATTACTTGAAAATCTTGGTGTATCTGTTCCTATTCCTATGATGCTATATTGTGATAATAAAGCCGCCATTAGTATTGCTCACAATCCTGTACAGCATGACCGTACAAAACATGTGGAGATTGACAGGCACTTTATCAAAGAGAAGTTGGAGAGCGGTTTAATTTGTATGCCCTTTGTTCAGTCCAGTGATCAACTTGCTGATGTGTTAACTAAAGGATTAGGGAGTAAATCGTTTCATCTTGTTTTAGTCAAGTTGGGCATGTGTAATATCTATGTTCCAACTTGAGGGGGAGTGTTGAGAGTACTTGGCTAATAGGGGCATATCTGTCTATTTCCTTTATTATTTTATATATTGCAGCAATAAGGGTAATATTGTAATTTTGGCCTTTTTGGCTTTATTATAAATAGATAGCTTGGGGTCACATAGACCTAACCAAGCATTCAATTCAGTTTTTTCTCTCAACAATCCTAATTTTGAGTAGAGGTGAGTCCAATTCGATATGGTGATTGCTTGAATTTGGGCTTCCTCTTGGCGATTTCTCTTGGTGAAGAGATTAGACTTCTGATGCCCTTCCAACGTATGTGATGAGAAACCACCAGTGACCTAGTTGACCATATCAATGCACACTTACTTCCATGTGATTTGCAGCCCCATTTTTACAGCTTGAAATCGTATTAGAAAATCCAATTCGTATGTACCACAGATTCGGCTTATGTGCCAGGCGTAAAATAATTATAACTTCGTCCCAACTCGCATCCAATGATGTAGTATCGACGAGCTCACTTAAATGACTAATAGTTATTGAGCAAATCAAACTTTCGAATAGAGGTGTGGAGCTCCTATGTTGATGTGCAGGGGGGAGCGTCGACGTTAGTTGTCCCTTTTTACCTTTCCATTATCGAATGTGACAATACAATTCGTTTACTTGGCATTGGCAGAAATTTGCACAAGTCACTATAAGTTAATCGTTTAGCATGCTCTATGATGAGGTCTTAATGCCGACGAGAATAGCCACGAATTGCAAAAAGTGACTTCAAAATGCAAGCACGCATTGGGCTTCGCCCAAGGCATGGTATCTTAGCTTGCCAAGGTCAATCACTTCATAAGGGGAGGGTTTTCCTCCCTTTGATAAGTAATGTCTAAAGATGTCACAGTAACATCTACTTCGTTCGATCTTCTTGTTCTTAAAAGATTAGAGATAGTTCATAGGGATGCTTAATCAAATAGATTTAGAACGTATCAGGCAAGGGAGATTACATAGCGAAAAGAAGTGGAATGATTCGCAAACGACACAAATTTTAAAGCTCTATTCATTTGGTGGTCATGACAAATTATTTCGTTCATAAAGGTCACGCCTATTATGCATTTATCAACCAAAAAATAATAAGTCAAGGTGCATGTTATCATAATCTTAGATTATGCTGTTTAGAGATAAATAGTAGGAAACTAATTATTAAAAGGTCATTGTGAGTGACCATGTAGCCCATTAATGAATGGATAATCATTAGCAGATGACTGGGGGAGAGTGGGAGCAAAAATTAAGTAATCAACATCTTTCTTTTTGAATGATCGAGTACATTTCTTTGCACAAAAACTATAAAGCAGGGTAGCCACTCCTGCTACCGAATATGGGCAGTCAACCCATAGCCCTAGAAAATTGCTCAGTCACGACAAATCAATTTCGAAAGGGCATTTTTGTTGCTCTAATGGCCAAGTAAACTCTAAATATGCTGCGTTTGGCAGAGCTTCGGGAAGGGACTTTAGCCAGTGAAATTTCTAACATCCACGACAGCCATCTTATAAATGGAATCAGCCAACAAAACTTGCTCTAATGCAAAGCCAAATTTCTAGCCCTCCAAATGTTACAAATTTATGAATTGCAAGCAATCTTCAAAATCAAACATTCTAAGGACTTCCCTTTGAAGATGTTGACTAGCACGAGAAAGCTAGTCGCTCCAGTTTCCGATCTCACATGAAATTCTGCTCGGTTGTAGAAGCCTGCCCCATATCTCCCAGGAAACTGAACAGTCAAAGGAGAAATGGTCTCTCAATTCATCGATACCAGGAGAAAGTATCATGACCGAGAGACGGAGATGCCCCCATCAAGCCAATCTGTCCTTAGTAGGCAATCTGTTGAATATAGCCATCCAAGAAACAAAACAATGTTCTGGAAAAGAAGTCAGAAACCAAATGAGTTTTGTGCCACGGTACCTTTCATGACTTTGAGCGCAAAGAAGTCCAAAAAAGAGCAACTGAAAATAGACCATTCTTGGACGACTCCCAGATGAGCTGTAATGCGATGGGAATAAGGCGCCACAAGTTGCAGCTTGAATGTCCACAAGAAGTCAGCCATTGCATGAAAAGGCCAATACCGGGTTGAATCCCGTATAATTGCTTAAACTCGAGCTTGGATTGGAAATTCTAGAAACATAGCCTGTCACATAAAATATGCCTGAGTAAAGATTCAAGAGGGTGCCAACAATCAAACTAGAGAAAGGTGGAGGCTTGATTACCAATCCTATGCCGAAAAAACAGCCTAACCAAGCTTTCTCACATTAAGGATTTTGATCAGCCTCAATTTTACTGACCAAAAACTCTTCCCACACAACAACAAACTGATTCATAATGACATCACCGTCATCCATTATTCAAACTGTTTTATGTCATTATTTCTCCCCTTTAACATGTAAACTGCAATGTGTACTAGTAGAAAGAAATACATGGAGTGTATTTAATTTGTTACCTGTTCCCTCAATCTTTCACCGGATGCTTTGGCAATTAACTGGGTCATATGAATTCAAGTTTGCCTACTCCCGCAAATCAGTTTCACCAGTAGTCTCTGCAAGAACAAGATCCCTCTCTGAATCTGTGAAATCTGGAACGATCTCGCACGATGATTTCCCTATTGTATATCTTCGAGATAAGCTTTATCACAGCATGACAATCCCCACATATTCTTAGGTTCTTTATAACTTGAATAGGGGTTCCCTCAGCTGTACTAATTAAACCAAAAGCAACGGCCAGTTTTTCGCTATGATAACATATGGCAATCTCTTTCTCCTCATCACCAATGTCATGCAACACAAAATCAGTCCCCGCCACATATCCATGATCTGTAATCTTGAACCTGATCTCCTCTAGCTTCCTATATATCTCTTGCCAACTTTCATGGCCTTGGTCTCCATTGTTGAACTTGTGTATCTTACCATCCACTTCAATATAGCTAAAACCAGGCACCTTTTTTATGTCCCTATTTTTCATAGCTTCTCTCACCCTACCAACATCATCCCACCTTGCACGAGCGGCATAGATATTGGACAATAGCACGAAGTCACCACAACCGTTGGACCCCATTTCTAGAAGGTGCCGCGAGGCAATCTCCCCCATCTCCACATTTCCGTAAGTTTTGCAAGCACCAAGCAAACTCTGCCAGAATACCACATCCGGCATCATCGGCATAGATGTTATAATATCGTATGCCTCTTTAATTCGTCCAGCTCGGCCCAACAAATCAACGACTGTACCGTAATGCTTCACATTTGGAACTACTCCACATTCCTTCATTGAATCAAACAACCTAACCCCCTCTTCCACCAATCCCGCATGGTTGCACGCACATAAAGCAGCAAGGAATGATACCGCATCGGGTTCTACCCCAGCTTGACCCATCTGCTTGAAAAGCTCAATGGCTTTATATCCATCACCCTGCATCGCAAATGCCATGATCATGGTATTCCATGTAACAAGACCCTTCCTGGACCTCATACCATCAAAAACCTCATAAGCTTTATCGACAAACCCACATTTGGCATACATGTCAATCACAACGTTGCAAACTTGGACGTTCTGGTCAAGCTTCTCCTCCCTTATATAGTCATGAACCCTTCCACCTTCTCGCGTGGCTCCCAGCTGCGAGCACGCGGAAAGAGCACCAATGACCGTCACTTCATTAGGCTTCAAGCCTTCCTCTTTCATCCTCTTATACAAAGATATAGCCTCAGTGGGTCGGTGGCCCTGAGCCAGCCCGGAAATCAACGCGTTCCACGCGGCAATATCTCTCACGGGCATTTCATCGAACACCTTCTCCGCAGAATCAAGATGGCCGCCCTTGGCGTACACGTCGAGCAGCGTCGTCCGCAGCAGCACGTCCGCGCAAAACCCGAAACGCACCACCTGGGAATGCAGCTGAAGCGCCTCGGGGACGGCGAGAGCGCGCGCGCAGGCCTTCAACGCGAAGGAGCAGGAGAGCGCGTCGACCCTGCGCGAGCCGCGCAGCATGGAGCGGTACCAAGGGACGGCCTCGGCGGGTTCGGGGCTCAGGGCGATGCCCCGGAGGACGGCGTTGAAGTCGTTCGTGGAGGGGAGGCGGATGAGGCGGAAGACGCGGGTGGCGAAGGAGAGGTCGCCGGAGGGCGAAACGGCGCAGAGCTCGACCAGCCTCGTGCGGGCGGTGGTGGACTGGAACTGGCCGGTGACCAAGAGATGGGCTTGGAGCTGCTTGATGCGGGAGAGGGAGGTGCACCTCTGCAGCAGCGAGTCCAACCAGCGCATGCCTTGCCTTGCCCTTGCCTTGCCTTTGCCTTTGCCTTTGCGTGAGCTTGCTCAAAAACCATGGCTTTCGCGGACCGGAAGCATGGTGCCAGCGGCCGCGGCAAGTTTTGGCTTTGCGAAAATTGCCGATCGCTGTCGTAGTTACACTACACGTTTTACATTCGGCAAAAGTGAGCATTTGCAGTAAGTGACCAGTAATTTTTTTTTCAAGTAATTACTAAATTTTTCTATAAAGAAAAGTGACTTTCTTAAAAATTTGGAATGCGTTTGGTAATATTTCTTATACATGGAATAATTTCTTTTTAAAAATAGTTTTTTTTCCTATTTTTATTCCTTGGACGAGTGTTTCAGAAGAACGTGTTTGGTAAATGCAAAAAAAGAACAGAAAAGCGTTTAATGCGATCTTAAAAAAAAATTTGTGATGAGGAAATTTTTTTTAGTTTTTTAATAATTTTCTCAGATTTTTCTAATTTTTTGAATTTTTTTTGCGTTTTCTATTTTTCCTCCCTTCTTCCTCTTCTGGCTAGTCGCCGGGCCTCGGCGATGGCTAGTGACCAGCTAGCAACAAGGCCCGGCGCGGTCAACCTTGTTGGCCTTGGGCGAGCCACGCCGACCCCTGGCAAGGCTGAGTTGGCCATGGCGAGGCTGACCTTGCGATGCTTAGGTGAGGTCAAGCCTCGCCGATCCTCGTCTGTAACCAGTTGCCGTGCCAATGCCGAGGCCTGGCGATGAGCTAGAGGAGGAAGAAAAAAGAAAGATAAAAAGAAAATGATCTTGTTTTAGAAATAAAAAGATTTTTTCTACTTTTTGTTTCTGTTCAAAAAATTACCTAACGTTACCAAATGGAGTTTTGCTTTTTTTCTATTTCGGGAAACAAAAAAATAAAAAAATAGAAATGTCACCAAACAAACTATTGGTGATTGATCAAGGCGGAGAGTAACTATCCGTATGAATGTGTTTTTGAAAACAGAAGCAAATAGAATTATACCAGTCCTGCAACATTACGATATTGCAAAAATCGCTTTTTCGATGCGCTTGTCGACCATCCTTGATGAACAAAATGTCTCGATTTTCAAAGATATTGATCACTCATGATACGAAAAAGTAGTGCATTTGTCCAGAGGGCACCGGCAAACGAAGAACCACGACATCATAATAGTCCTCCAGCAAGCAGATCCAAGTACTAAGAAAGACCACAAGTCTTATTCTTCTTATTGACCAACTCCGCAATGCTCAATAGTTTTCGCCAATAAACAGGCCAGATGCAAGAAGAGGCACCTGAAGTAAAAAAGGTTTTCCTGAAAATCATGTAAGTTACAAAATTTTCCTGCTTGTATTCAGTATGCCGATCGTGTATTTTTAACGTTACAAGGGTGCAGTCGCAGTCATGCATACTGTGGCTAGGCCGAACCTCTTCACAAGTTATTTTCGTATGACGATTCCTGAACTTTGAATGTAGGATTCACGAGCTTATTGCCTCCCCAGAGCAAAATTTAGGAGCCTCATGCGAAAGCCATCGTTTGAGCTGTCGCCACGAAAACTAGGTAGCCTGGCTCTGATCACGCTGAAGCATTTGTTGAAGTTGAATCACTTGTTCCCTCTGTTCTGGTGGCAGAGAACTCAACTGTTCTGCCGTTAAGCTCATGACTTGCTGAAGCAAAACAGACTCAACATCTGACGAAGCCTGTCATTGGAAAAACAAAAGAATCAGGCAGATAGGACCTCATTCAGTTCAGTATCCTCTATTAAGCTTCAAGAGCACAGAGAATCAAGAATGCACGGGAAAATATGAACAAAAAAATCCCATGTCAGAATTGAAACTAGAAACCTTTCCATGCATATTTACAATTTGTTTCAGTTATAAATCTCAAAATAGAAAATTTTATCTTGGAAGGTGCCACCAGATGACAGTTTAAAGTTGCATTGCTCAACCCATTGAACATCTGCAAGTATCATCAAAAAGAAATTACCTGAGATGCTTGCCTTTCAGGATGCTGCAGTTCCATTTGGGGAGCCGGATTAAGAGAAACTGGACCAAAGTGAGGTGCCCCAGGTCCCACAGTATTATTCAGACCCCCCAAAGGGAAAGAGCTGGCCGTGACATCTTCTAATCTCATCCGCTTAGAAGGGTGATTGCTTAGTTCTGAAAGCTCACTGCCAATTCTACCTGAAATGCCTGATGATATTGAGGGGCCAGGCTGTTATTTCAAAGGACATTAGACAGAAGAAATTGCTCATCCAAAGAAATGATAAGATTCACCTTCCTATAAAAGAGAAACTAATAACATGTCAAAGCAGTTCTTTTTCTGCAAAAGCAAAGAATTAGAAGAATTAGCAAGGTTTGATTTATGACAGGATCAAAAGATTCTTCAAGCACTTCAAAGTTTCTATGCAATATGCATGGCATGTTAACAAACAATAACTTAACGTATTAAAAGTTTTGCCACTTGCTAAACTGCAATGTGTAGATAAACGGAGAAGTAGTACGCACAGAATACCAGTACACGATATGATAGTCCAACATTATATCTTGTCTCCTCGAAATCTTGTAATATTTGATAGATTTAATTATCCACACTCTCAACAAATAAATCACAGCAGACTCCAGAATCGTACTCTATGCTCACCAAATGCCCATTATAACTGCCCAAATTCCATTTATCAGTTCTTCTACAATGCCGCTAGAGGGAAAATAAAAGTCTCGGCCTCAAAAACACAGAAAGTTTCCTAGATTCAACTAACAGTATTCATCAACAGATTCTCTATATTTGTGATTTTGCAAACAGCAAATGTTTTAAAACCTGATCCCCAACATCTGATGTGGAAGGATGAGGCAAAATAGAAGGAATCCTAGCTGCATTTGAAAGACCCACCTGAAAGTTATGAGCTAAATCTGCACTGCCAACCAGTCTTGGTTGTTGAGATGACAAGGAGTGCATTTGCTGAGTAACAGAAGCAGCAGTCGGCACGGGACCTCGTGCTGTGATAGGTAAGCTGGCGGAAGCTCCTGACGCTGTGAACATCCCCTGTGGGTAGTTAACTTGTGGAAATTGGATTTGAGGTTGCATCACAAGTTGTGATGGCCCAGATATTTGGTTTTGTGCATGAGAACTTTGAGACACCGAAGAAACTTCACCATGCTGCAGTTTGGGCATCAATCCAGGTTGTTGCATCCTCTGTCCAAGTGGGGGTAGCCCAGAAGGTGTTGGAATTGCTTGCTGCTGAATCATATGACCATCTCTGGCTGAAGGCTCTGAAGGTTGAGAAGGACCCTGCCTAATATTTGGCATATTCAACTGCAAATTTCAAACAAGATGCTCACTTTGACATATAATAACATGAACTAACCCCCAACAAGAAAGTGGGTAAGAAACTAACCGTTTGTGGAGTCACCAATCCAAGCATTATTTCTGCCTACATGAGTCCCCTCCCAAAAAAAAAGTAAATCAATATTGATAACTCAGGCCGATCAGTAATCAGGTGACAAAACAGTGCATCAATATTGACAGAAGCACATCATAATAAACCGGCTGTGAACAGTGGCAATAGGCAATGCTAGAACTTCAATAATCCCTTTTATAGACAATCAACATGTCATTTACAAAAAGGGAAAAAAAACAAAATATGTAGGTTTAACTTCTCCTGCGAAAAAAGATTGAAACTGTAAATAGGATAACCTGAGGCCGGAACATGTTAGAACTCTCAATATTGTAAAAAAGATCTCAGGCCAGTAAGAGTAATGAAAGTGTCAACCAAACTTGTCATCTCCCAAGCTCATGTCTCTTTTTCCACAAAAAATGTAATTTTTGGTACCATAGCACCTCTGTTTCTCGCGAAAAGGGATCAATAAAGATACACAATAATCAGTCTTAATAAAGTAGTGAAATTGGAAGAACCCTAAAAGAACTCTTTCAAGATTCGTCATAAATAGGATGAAAGTGAGAATAAGAACTCCCAGGCATATAAAAGGTTCTAAAGTAGGCCCTGGAAAAGATTTCGTGTGTGGATGAAGGCATCATAGAAAAGAACGACCAGAATAAGAACTCTGTTCTAGAGATTCTATGGTATAGAATATGATAGGAGAGGAGATTTCGAAATGCTGACAAGTACCTGAAATAGAGCTTTACACAATTGTGGTTTTGATAGCAGCAGCTGCCTTGCAAATTCCTTACCACGAGTAGCCATTGCCTACAATCAAAACAGAAGTTTCTGATGGGCCAATCCATGATCAAACAAAGAGAAAATGATCAGCTTTTCTGCAATGTGCTTACTTTCAGCTCAGATATAACTTCAGTAAGTTGGCTCCTTGACATTTTGGCCAGGTGAAGGGTTAATGGATCATTTGCCAGAGCTGATTGACTCTGAAGACCATTTTGATTTGGCAGCATGCTGGCCTGGGCACCACCAAGAGCTCCTGCCATGGCTGCTGCGGCAGTTATAGCAATATGGAGACCAATGGGCTGATTAACAGACTCTCCATGAATGGCAGGGCCCCCTACTTGCCTTGGAGGATCTGCATCCAGACATTGGTGGGTAAAAGGGATCTATTTAAGATTTTATTTAGATAGCCTAAGATGACTGAACAAAAATAGCTCGTAGAATGGAGGAAACTGACCAGTACTTGAAGACAATCCAGGCCCACCGCGGCCCTGAAAGAAAAGCCATTAATAGATAATCTTCGTACTCCACCAAAATTTATACAAAACAGCCAACACAGTCAAGTCGATGAGGGGGTGGGGAGGGAGCCATGGAGATGAGATACAATGGAATGACTTTTTTTTTCTCTTTTTCTGCATCAATTTTTTGTTTACATCATTTACCAAGTCAGCCAACTAGGACAGTAAAGAGAACCCAGAAAAGGGTTCTACAACCCCAGTAAAGTCCATGATACTTTAGGACAATGCCACATCATTTTCTTTTCAAAATTCATATCAAGGTTATTGCCCTGTATAAAATCAGTATCTTCTAAAACTTAGTTCAAAGATTGGCCCTACTTCCTTTCTGTACAATGCTTTCAGTTAACACTAGTGTCTTAATCCTTTATCACACATAACAGACAAAGCATCTCTAAATTCATCCCGAATAAAACAAGGAAGCCAACAAAGATAAGTCAACATGTGGAAAAGAATCCAAAAAATAGTACAAAATAGCAAAGAACTTCATTTTTGCCTGATTATACATCCATGTATCTTGTGGATGCTCGACTTTATCCCAGGGTCTCCTAAGCGATAAAAGAAAGAACAACTAATAGTCCTTTTTAACCTGCGTCGCCACCGAAAAATTTCATCTTCCTACTAGATCGTGTAAAGCCATCATTTACCTATCCAAACCACCATTAATGAGTTTCCCCCATCTTAAACTTGAAGAAAAGAAGGAGAATATTTATTTTTTGATTACCGAAATCTCAATTGCTGAAACCCCTTCCAACTCCCACCTCATAACAACATCCTTATTACAGAAAACAATTCAGACACCATAAAGCTATCATATACATATCCAAACCACCATACATGAATTTCTCCAATCTTATCCTCAATAGAGGAGAGGAGAAACTTTGTTTTTCATTACCCAAATCTCAATTGCTGAAATCCATAACAACAGGAAACAATTCAGACACCATAAAGGAGGAATACATGGGCAAAACAATATTTGAATTAGCTTATAAATAGTGAATAAGATATATTTCACCTCACCAAGTATGACTAAGGAAACCAATCAACTTCTGCAAACAAACAACCAGAAAGCAGTCTAATGAAACTCAAAGGCACATGCAATGTTCGAGGTTGCACTGCATTATCAAACACATTATTCCTAGAAGAGGATCGGTCCATTTTACACAACCCATAAACAGCATTTCTCAATTCATTACTAACAACTTTTACGAATAGTTCATCCATTGGTTACATCAAAAGAAACTACAATGCACTACTGCACTTGTGAGACAAACCAGTAATATGTCGTCATGACGATGAAAAAATTGACAAAAGAAAGTATCCATATAAAAATACAAGAGTTCAGTGACAGTAACCTGCTCCCGATTTCTATCAGATCCTTTGTCATTTTCAGCGAAATCGACCCTTAGTTGCCTCCCATTGATCTCATAACCCTGAAGGTTTCGACGAGCACTCAAAGCTGTCTCCTCATCCTTGTACTCACAGAAACCGTAACCTTTTGGCTTTCCAGTTTCTCTGTCAATTACCAACCTGAAACATGCGAGCAGAAATAGTGCAAACAAATTCGAGTGAAAATGATTATCGATAGTGAAATCAATCGTGTTGAAAAAAGATGAGTTGAAAGGAGAGCTAAAAAGTACAATTTACTTTAAGCCTCTGGGATGCCTCATTACTTGCCCAAGTGTTAGTCTAATACCAGTGTTTTTAAACCCGGACCGCTTGAAGAACCAATCTAGCTTCCCATTTGCAGGTCAAATGGTTAAAATGGTGGAACCACTGGAATGATCATTATCGCGATTTACAACTAAATAAGGTGATTTAAATAATTAGAGGCGATTATTCATTAATGAGCACCCAACTCAGTTAATTTGGAAGGTGGCATACATTCTTAGGGTCAGGGGTTCGGTTCCCCTTGTTACCGCCCCTGCAAATTTTTTTAGGTCTAAAGAACTGGTCGAAATCAGTGAGTGGTCCACCGGATTTGCTGGTTGAACCAGGTGAAAACCGGGTTTGACCAGTTCTTCACCAACCAGGTTATCAAATAAAAACTGTACTGGACCACGGTCCAGTTCTCGGTTCAATTAGTTCAACCGGCTGTTATGGTCCAGGTTTAAAAACACTGCTGATAGCAGAAAAGTGCTATGCGAAGTGCTCTAGCGGTATTCTTGCATTGAATTCCCAATAGTTTAACTGTTGACATTTCTTCAGTATTCGAAATTTTCACTTTTTCAATTGTTGAACTCTCGGCCAATTGAACGAATATCTGACAAGGTAAAACCAACTTCTTTTTGTTCTTGGAAACAAATGCAACCAGAGCATCATCTGAGAAGAACGCGGCCCACCCCATGTAGCTTTTTTGCATTCCAAGAAAACACATCGCAAGTAAAGCAAATACACTTACGCCCCAATTTAGGATGCGCCAATACTTAACATCACACATGGCACTAGATAAACATTCCAGGAGAAGCCAATTGAAAACTCCGTAAGTACCACCACAAAAAATCTATACAATTCAGCAAACTTGCCAGTGAAGCACGAACACTGGAGCTAGCTCATCACTACCGAAATCTCATCGAAGTGATACGCACCTGAAAGACACAACGGGGCCGACCTCCTGACAGATTTCCTTAAGCTGCTCCTCGGTGGCGTCATAGGGAATGTTTCCAACTGAAACAAAAACGCAAAAAAGAACAAACGATTACTCACACAATCCACCGCCATGCACAAAGCCTCGATTCACTGTAAAGAAGAATCGCACCCAGAAGAAAATTTCCAGTCTTTAAGAGGAAATCGCAGCTCCCGAAGCCCCAAGACGAGATTTTGCCCCGATTTTTTTCGCCGATTCACGATGAATCGAAGCGAGGAGGACGGCACAGAGACAGAGGGAGGGAGAGAGAGAGAGAGAGTACCGAAAACGCAACGATGTTGGGAAGAGGCCATGAATCAACAACAACAAGGGGAGCGGGAGAAGGTGAAGCTCGGCTCCATCTTCTTCTTCTTCCTCCACCTCCTTCTCCCTCCCTCCCTCGTCCTCCTCCGCCGCCCTCGCTCGCCTGTATCTTCGTCGGCCCTTCGCTCCTAATGCGATTCGCCGATGGGAAAGCACGGAGTCGCGAGACTTTCTGCGGATTCGACAAGGGTGTGCGCGCGCGCTCCGGAGACGAGCCTTGGTCGCCGAGGAATCGGAGTCGGCGACGGCGGAGGAGAAGAAGCGCTTGGTCGCGGCGGTCTCGTCTCCCTCCTCTCTTAGCTCGCTCGGTCACACGACACCACCCCGCGGCCAGCCTGGCCAGGCCCAAAGAGATTTATGAAAGGAGATTTAGGACGTGTTGTCAGAATTAAATGCTAGTTTGTATACGTTCTCTTCTAAGGGCGTGAATGAAAATCGTTCTCTTTCCCAATCCAACCTTTTGTCAAAAATAGATTTTTCCATTTTTATTTCTTAAACGAATTTCTAAAAAAAAGTAGTATTTAATAACGACATAAAATTCGTTCAATAAGTTATTTTTAAATTTCTGTTCCTGACGGCGACGGACACGATAACTGACGGTCAATAGGCGACGGTTTAGAAATTCGTTTGATAGGTTATTCTATTTTTGTTCCCGGCGGCAGCGGACGGCCGGCACAGCAGTGTGGGCAGTGGTGAGTGGCGAGGGCAAGCGATTAGAAATGTTTTTATCCATGTTTATGTTCCAAAAATAGAAAATTAAAAAATATATATGCATTTTCTCATTTCTGTTCCAAACATATTTCTGATATAAAAATTTAGGGAAAAAACCACTAAAAACCCCGAACTTTGCCATCTGTGACACATTTATCCCGAACTTTTTTTTGTGACACCAAAAACCCCAAACTATGCTATTTGTGATACATTTACCCCAAGGTATTTAGTCTATGGGCATTTTCGTCTTTTTTGCTTTTTCTTTTTTTTTCTTTTTTTTTCCTTTCCGACGAGGGTCAACCTCGCCTGAGTCAGGCGAGGGCCGCCCTCGCTAGCCCAAGCGAGGCGACCCTCGCCCGACGCCCTCGCAGGAAAAGAAAAAAAAATAAAAAAAAGACGAAAATACCCATGAACTAAATACATTGGGGTAAATGTGTCACAAAAAAAAGTTCGGAATAAATATGTCACAGGTGGCAAAGTTTGGAACTTTTGGTGATTTTTTTCCAAAATTTTATCCCAAAAATAAATAAAAAATGTGAAATTGCGAACCCAAACGGATTTCTATAATAGTTATCATGGGATAGATATGCATATGAATATTTTCTATGCACCAACTACATATCTTATTAGCAAGACAATGCATTGAAAAACACCAAATTTTCTTAAATTGAATATTTAAAGAGCTTCGAGAAATGCTGGTTGAAATTAGATCCTTGCTTCTCGTTGACCATGCGAAATAATGGCCCACCGAATTCCATGGACTCCAATATGGTGTGCGCTCTCTCTCTCTCTCTGCTTACACGGTTTTTGAACTGAGGAACGCATCAAGATCAAATCTTTCGCTCTGTTTCTCAGACCCTTCTTCGTCGTCTCGCGGTCGAAAACCAGAACGGAGTGAAGCCCAGATCCAGCTCGAAAGCTACATTCCGCTCATCCTCACGCGCCACATTTCACGACCCAATCGTGGGTTCGTGATCGTGTGTCGGGCTGCTGTCGAAGGAAGCCACGTGCAGTGCTAAGATGGGTAAACTGGTAAACCTCTCTCTCTCTCTCTCTCTCTCTCTCTCTCTCTCTCTCTCTCTGATGCCAGAGAATTGGAAAGATAATGAGGAAGTAGTGAGATTGCCTGGGTATGTTTGCTAGATCTGGAGGTTGGAATTATCTTCTGATGTTGAATGTGTTGGCTTCGGTGAGAGCTCGGGACATTGTCAGATTGGGTCGCGGGGAAGTGAACGTTAGTAAAGGGAATAAGTGACACAGCTGTAAGAGGGGGGGAAACGTAGCTGCCTTTCTTGTTAGATGTGTGGTCCCAAGTTGATGTGGAGGGACTGAAATGGGTGGAATGTAGATCCTTGATACTATGCTCGAACTGAACTGTCTTGTGGAATTCGTCACCGTCGAGTTCCACGAGTTTTATCAGTCCGTGACTCGTTGCCTGTACAGTGCCCGGCACCTCTTTTCTCTTGCTCAATTGATACGTTTCTGTTTTTTCAAAGCATATTGAGGGACAGTTCTTGGTTCCTTTATGCGGGGGGATTTGACAGAACACAGAATATATTGCAGGGCATCAGATTTCTTGTCCAGTTCTAGGTTGCCGAATGCAATAAGCTGTGTTGGTGTCAGCATTTCCGAAGAGATCTGAAGTCATCTGAGTTGACTGGTTCTGTTGAAAAGATGGTACTTTGGGAAGGGTATGTAAGTGATGAAGCAATGGGTACATTTGCCCCAATCGTGGTCTATTGGGTGTATGCAGGATTCTATCAACTATTGCCTCCCCTGGACAATTACCGGTTACATACTAGAAAAGAGGAGGAAGAGAAGAATTCGGTACCGCTTACAATGGTTGTGAAAGGTGTATTGCTTCAACAACTTGCGCAAGCAACTGTTGCTCAGGGGCTCTTTATGGTTAGTATTTTGATTTTAAAATCATTTTTCAGCCGTTGTCTAAGTCTTGGAATTAATTTCACAAGTTTTTTTATTTTTCTGGTCTTTGTGTAATGGTTTATTAGCTTGCTTTTTGGTTTTAGAGAACCTGACTACTGCAGTAATCAATTTATATCAGATAGGAGAATCTAGTGCTTTAAGTTCCTTGTCGAGAATACGTGAGAGCTGGAGAAGGAGGACATGTTTAGATTATTTCTTGGGCGGTTAAGAAACTTGTGTACATGTGTGCTAATTAGCGAACTTTAGCTTCCTTCAATGTGGGAGATTTAATCTGTAAAATATTCTTTTTTCCCTTTCTTTTCTTTTTGTTTTTCTTTAATTGGGGGGACGGGCGCGGAGGGATTTCTCGGCCTTTTGGATTCTTTCAATTAATGTAGATGAAAGTTAAAACTGGCTTCCATTTGCTTATTGTCACCATAGAATTATGTTGTTTATTTCAACATGCTGTACTGCAAGGTGTCGGACTAGCCCTCCTGGAAGGAGGAGGAAGAGTTCAATCATGTGTAGTTGCTCAAAATTGACAATAATCACCTGGCAGAGCGCTAGGATACCAATCTCATAGAGTTAATAGGACATAGAACAACGATATGGTTTAAGTTAGAAGTTATAAGTGTTAAAGAATTGACTAGAGGAAACAGATGCACCAATACTTTCCTTCTCGTCCATTCTGGATGGTGCAAATACACCAGCACTCATTAGAAATGATCACCTTTAATGGAAATGAAGATGTAAACTAAAGTCATAATGTCTGAAATTATTGATACTGATTGTCAAATTGTAGAATTAGATATAAGTCTGAGCTGGAAATTAAGTGGAGTTGCACAAAAGATCCATGTGCTTTCCCCGTTGCCCTTCTGTGAATAACGTAAGGTTGATATCACATTGATCGAGTGTTTCTGATGATGGACTCAAGTCCTACATTTCATCAACCTCATTTCAGTTGAGTTCTTTCCTTTGCAGTTGTGTTGTATGACTGAATGTTGTCGAAATTCTTGTTACTTGTTTGCAGCATTTCTATTATAAACGGGAAATCCATGTTTGACTGCATGGTTGATCAGTTGTAACAATGGCAAGTTCTGTGACATTGTTTTGCATACCTATACATGCGGCACATGCCTATGTTTATCGTCGTTGCCAGGGAGGTTGATATTTGGCGTAAAATATCATTCTGTTTCCATTTGATTGCAGTTGACATCAAAAGCTAATCCATCAGGAGTGACAGTTCAGCCCTCCATACCTATCCAAATACTGCAGTTTTTAGTTGCAATGCTGGTCATGGACACGTGGCAGTACTTTGTGCACCGCTATATGCATCAGAACAAGTTCTTGTACCGCCATGTCCACTCGCAGCATCATAGGTTGGTTGTCCCTTACGCAATTGGTGCTCTGTATAATCATCCACTCGAGGGTCTCCTACTTGACACTTTTGGTGGGGCAATCTCTTTCCTTGTGTCCGGGATGACCGCAAGAACTGCTGTGTATTTCTTTTGCTTTGCTGTGATTAAAACGGTCGATGATCACTGTGGGCTATGGTTGCCTGGCAACATATTTCATATTTTCTTCAAGAACAACACTGCTTATCACGACGTCCATCATCAGCTTCAAGGCACTAAGTACAACTATTCTCAGCCATTCTTCTCCATTTGGGATAAGCTCTTAGGGACTCACATGCCCTACAACCTTGTAAAGCGACCAGAAGGAGGTTTTGAGGCACAACTGGTGAAAGACAAATGACACTAGGATGATATTTTTTTTTTCAGCATTTCAAGCATTTTCATGATGATGGCTTTCATTCTCGGGATGTCAGGCAGAGATGTTCTCATAAGGCTCTGGGTTTAGCGGGAAATTCTTCGAGGTTGTGAATTTGTTTTTAGATGATTGAGTGTATTTATTTTCTTAGTTGACTGGCCCATCTTTGGTAGCTATCCTGTTGTTCAATGTTCAATCCATTTCTTTTACGCATGTGCTAGATTTTTCAGGTACCTTGAAGCCGATGTAAAGAACAGGATGACAATTTATTTGTTGCGTTGTATTGTTAGGAGGTTGCATACTGCTTAGACAATGCAACATTTTGTGTGGCGTTGCTGGTTTTTTTTTGTCTTTTGAGGCTTTGATGTCTACCTGCACTAAACTTTTGTTACTCCCATGTCAATTAGACAACAGAACAGTTTTCCTTTTCTGTGGACATGAATGGTTTTCTCTCTACTTCTGTAATAGATTAAACACGAGACTATACGAGGTGCTAATCTTGATTTGGAACTCTTTTATCGCTTACTTGTTCTTGCAAGCGCAAAACTCTTCGTATGAGGTATTTCCCCTCCCTTGAATTCTCTCCGAGAAATCAAAATGTTATCCGATGCAATAAAGAGCAAACCAATTAACTTGCTATAAGCTACCGATTAAGAAAAAAATATCTTGCTGGAAGCTTCAGGTGCTTTATCCGATTAGAAATTTTACCAAAGCTAATCCGAATTTTCAACATAAAGATTCTTACAAGACTTGTTAAATATCTTTCATCACATAAATCCTTTCCCTGATGTCATCCTCAGTTTCTATTCACTACTCAGCGCCCGCTACCTGGGGATCGCTGTTCCTAACTCTGCAAACGTGTTTAATCATGGATTGTTAACAGTGTATAATACTATAATTGGCAGATTTACCATAGGTCTATTTGCTTTGGTTGCTTAACATTCACTTTGCACAGTTTAATCGTAAGCAGAGTTTCCAGCCAAGTCCGAATATAACCTGAAAACAGAAATACAACTTTCCAACAAATCCAACCATAGATAGTGCACCTGCCAAGCAACTCGCCAGCCTGGAAATTGTTTTAGGAGTATCTACCTTTCGAATGTTTCATCTAAACTAAAGGCAACGCAACAGACATATCCTTTCACATGTACAAATCACGTTTTAGCATTGGCATATCAATAGCTGAAAAATGTGCCCTTCAACGTTTCTGAGTCCTAAGAAAGTAAGAGAATCAGATCTACCACCATCCCCCACTTGGCAACATGCTGCAAGCAGGGCTGGAGTTTGAAAGTCAGATACTTGGATGGAATATCAGATCTTGAGAGAATGGCAACATGTAATTCATGACAACACAGCGTAATATCAGCTCTCAGGCATTCTCATCTGCGTTATTTCAGCTGGTGGTCGCAAGGTGCAGACCATCTCTTTTGTCTTTCCAAAATAGACCTGTATTTACAAGTGACAGACCAACAAATAGCATGAGATTCTAGGTATGCCGGTAAGAAATGGCTAGAGAATATATGCAACTCACTAAGGCAAAATAATATTAACAAAAAAAAGATCAAGAAGATTGCAACAATGGAATTCACCAAACCTGATCAAGGGAATTCCTCAGCTTACTCTCCATTTCCTCTATCATCCTTCCCATGTTACAAAGATGGCCCTCAGCAATTGAGAGGTCCATATTCATCTACATGGCAAGAAAACATGAAAAGTTCCATATGAAGCAAACTGAAGTCAACATGCAGATGATGTAAACTAAAATATCTTGCACCCAAGATAATTGCTTCAAAATGAGATCCTCATTAATTCCATGACTAACAAAGCTTTGAATAACATAATGATGCTAACTAAGTCCTCATTAATTCAATGACTAACAAAGCTTTAAGTAACATAATGATGCTAAAACTGAACTCGATCGCTAGATATCCCAAAAACTAAGAGAACCTTCCCTCCCAGTGAACCTAAAAAGATTATCCTGTGGTTTAAAAAATAAGGGTTAATACCACGAAAAACCCCAAACTGGTACACTTGTGACAATTTTACCCAAAACTAATTTTTTGACTATAAAAAAACCCCCAACTGGTATACCTGTGATAAATTTACCCCAAACTAATTTTTTGACCACCAAAAACCCCAAACTAGTACATTTGTGACAAATTTACTCTCCGATAATTTCCATTAAATTGAATTAATACCAAAAAAAAATCATAAACTAATACACCTGTGACAAACGGAGGGTAAAACATAAAATTGGTACATCTGCCAATAGCCGCATGTCATTTAACAAAGTAATTTGGCAGTAAAATTTAACAGAAATAAACTGAAAATAAATTTGTCACGGGTGTACCAATTTGGGTTTTTGATGATCAAAAAATTAATTTGAGGTAAAATTATCACAGGCGTACAAGTTTGGGGTTTTTCGCGGTATTAACCCAAAAAATAATAGCATACCAGTAAGAAGCAACTCATAAAGAATACTACTGAGACAGCCTGCTTACAATTACATAGATCATTTCTTAGACATTATGCAGCCATCATACAATGGGGCAGAACTACCAGAGACACGCGCATGCATGGGAGGGAGAGAGAGAGAGAGAGAGAGAGAGGAGAATAAGGCCCAATGTGCATAGTTTTCCTAACTGCAAACTTTGTCAAGCTGGCTGAAAGTATATCTACGTTAGAAATACTTTACTAAAGAATAAAAGTAGAGAGCCCATTCAATTTCGTGCACACATCCGTGATGTGTCGAAATGGGTACTTAGGCCTAAAGTGCCAAATCCAGGCAACATTGATATTTAAATATACGAAGGCCCATCTGGGTCAAGCTTTCTGCTAAAAATTTAGACACTCGTATGCTTTTCCATCCCAGTAACTCTCACATGTTTCAGGCAAACATCATCTTCAGTTAGTATTATTAACGCTATATTTGAATCTCCTAATATATCAAGGAAGAAATTTCCTCTTCAACTGAGCTATTATAGGGGCTCTGCTAAAAGTTGTCTCAACAGGTAATTAAAAACCTCCACGTTCAATGTAATCAAATTACCTGTCTTCTAATAGACCCAGACAAACTGAATGTGCCGGATGATTCATCATCTGTAGTGAGAGAGAGCATAACAGTGCTGGTTAAACAATAATGAGCTGTCCCATCTTCTTCAGGACCCACCTATATACAAAACCGAAGATGTAGTATGACAGAACCCTAGAATGCAACAGCAAATTTAAAAAAAAAAAAAAAGGAGAGAGGAGATGCGGGAAACAAGGAAAAGGTGAGGTTAAGAACAACTAACGGTTAAACTGATTGTACCTCAATTACATGTATAGCATCCCACGCCCCTTCCTCCAGGTAACCCCTTCTTCCATGGGCCGTCTTCGATCCATCTTGATGAGAAAATAGAATGTGAAGAAATTAGTGATTGGTACACTATAAAATGGGCCATCTAGCACAATAGAACCTCACCTTTCTTTATCAAAAAGCAGCCAACAAAACCTTCATTGTCGTCTTCCCACATGTAGACCGACGAAATGCCACCTTCATAGTACCTATGCATCGACTGCTTAATCAAATTGCCATATCTATGAATGTAAATGGCATTTGTTTATAAAATACAAACATCCACAAGCTCGGATGAGGGCATCTGAGATGCTTAGATTGTTCCTTAATATTTTCATTGGCAATTATACCATTCCTTTCTCATAACCGGAATAGAGAACGAGGTAAGCAAAGGACCTCACTGGTCACGATATATTGCAAAGATGTCATTCGCCTCAATCTCCAGTTTCCTTAATTCTGAAGACGGCTGCGTGCCATCTTCCAATGGTGGATGGTATTTACTAGACCAGGGTGACCTGCATGGACATAGCAGGTAGCAAAGTAAGAAAAGAGCTGATTCATTATAGACCTAGCAACCAATAACCAACAGCAAAATAGATAGTGACGATAGATCCTAAACTGAAGAGTCACAATGAAGTTCCAACAATTTGTTTACTCCAGCAAGTTATCACTGATTCCTAGCGTGTCACGTGCCCATAATATGATTATTCTGCTTTGTTATACGTAAAAGAAGGTAACTTAGCGAAGAAAAGGAAAAAAGTAATCGACAGTGTCATTGTCTTGCAGTCGTTACGCTATATCTGACCTGCAAGCAAGTGATGCACATTTCTTTTCCCAAAGCCGAAAGTAAAAACTGTAGCATTCAAAAAGGAGCATAAAACCTTGACAAACTTCTAATACAACGCAAATAGCCCATATAATAATACCAGCACACTATAAGCAGCTATCAGATTACGCTAAGGTTCCACGCTACTTCAAGAGTAGATAGTCAACAGCCGCACCTGTAAGAGTCAGCATCTCTGTTGTATTCACACAAAATAAACTCCTTTCCAGAGTCTACATCGCACAAAACCTGCCATTTGCTCCATGAGTGAGTTCCGTAGTGATATCTTTTGCAATTTTAAAAAAGTAGATAATGCGACCACTGTACGCTAGTATAAATCCTGACTCTTTCCAGCCGCAAGTTCTACAGTACAGGGATTACATTCGGCCCGGGAAATTCGGAATCCCCAAGCCGCGAAATTTAGATCAACTTGAGGAATGAGCCAATGCGAACCCAGTTCTAACATTAAATGCAGATGGAAAAAACAAGAAGAAAAGGACAGGATCAACCGACAGCATCGTGCCATTTACCGCAAACCTATCCAGTAACGCCTCAACAATGACCTCATCCTGTTCCGAACTCATCATCTCGTTTCCGTCCGGCATCGAACTCACCCCGTTCTATCCGACATCAACATCAGCGTTTCACTAAGGACCCCCAATCCTATCCAAAACCCCCCCAATGGTCTATTCCCCCCACGTTCTCGGCCATCGCCAATTCGAGCATTGTCGCTCCCATGGGGCTTCCATTTCCAGGACAATCACGGCGTCGAGGAAAAACACGACAAGCTTCGGACTTTCCCAAAATCCCCGAGGGGAACCGCCAGAAAGAAAACCGCGAAAACCCTAGGCGCGACGGGAATCGGAAACATCGGCCCGCGGGCCGGCCGGCCGCCGCCGCCGCCCCCCAAAACCAGCGGAGCTCATCAAAATCCGAAGCGCACTGTCGATTTGAGAAACCACGAGCCCAGAGGAATTCCCAAATCGGAACAGAAAAGAAAGGAAAGAGACGTCTCGAGAACCTGGAGGGGCTGGTCGACTTGGGAGAGGAGATCGGAGGAGTGGTGGGGCAAGAGGCTGAGGAGAGCCGAGAGGGCCGTCTCCGTGTGCTTCGGCGGCATCCTCCTCATCAATCCCAACGCCGCCTCCATTTCCCTCCTCCTCCTCCTCCTCCTCCTCCTCCTCCTCCTCCTTCGGCTTCGTCTTCTCCTTCGACGACGAAGGACACGGAGCAGCAACCGGAACGTGCGCGGCACAGAGAGAGAGAGAGGGATGGAGGGAGAGAGAGAGGCGTGTTCCCGCGAGGGAAGCTCGGATCGAACCAGAAGTCGCACCTCCTTCCTCTCTCTCTCTCTCTCTCTCTCTCTCTTCGGACACGGGTTGTTGAAAGATGTTTGAAATTTTTTTGCGCATTTTCAGGTTTCGTTTCTTCTTTTTTGTGTTTTTCGTTTTGGTGGGGCGTATGAACTTTTGAATTATTGGGGTGGGTGATCAAATCGACTTCCGAAAATGGAATTGTTTCGGGTAGTCCCAAAAGGCCAACGGCTCCGGAATCGGACGGCGATGGGCCTGGGCGAGGCGGGCTACCACCCTCGCCGGTCACGATAAAAGAGAAAATGAAGAGGAAAAAAATAAAAGTTTCAGAAAAAAAATATTAAGAGATTGTAAAGTTTGTTCAATTTGGCGTCGGTCGTGCCATATAAGACGGTTGACGTCCATATCAAGAATTTCTAGCTAAAGTTAGCCGGACGGACTATATTGATAAATAGTCAATATGTTTAGTACTCGATTAATATAATTAAATGATTTATGACTGAATTAACACAAATGCAATAGGTATATGACTTTTTTTGATACTTCTTCCTACATCTATCTATAAATGCTTAAAATAATACTTACGTCGTAATATTTTATTTTTTTTGTTCTTCTTTCTTGCTAACATTCAAATGATATTATAATTCCTTCCTTTCGATTTCTTTCCAGTCTTTTTTTCTCCCGTGATTATTTAAAATTCATTCTTCTCCTTCCTACTCACTCCATCCAAACCGAGAATACCACTAAACTCTTCCCTCTCCCAACCCTCAACGCACACCACTCTTGATCACAGCCTATGACAGATTCAATGTAAAACTCCGATCGAATTCAGCCACCGTTATAATACACTAATTCGGATGAGGAGCGGGGACGAGACTTACGAAACCAGAAAAGTTAAAGGCTTGGGGATAAGGACCCGGACCGAATCGCCTCGACGTGCACGAGCAAAGGTCGTCTGTAACTTTGATCTCGCGCGACCAGAAGTGATTTACTCTTTCGAAATTGGCGTGTCGGGCTTTCGAAGCTTTTAATTTTAGTGTCGTAAGAGGAGACCAAGAGCTAGTCTCGCCAGATTACTCTTCGGGGCCTTCGTATCCCGTGACTAAACTTATCTAATGGAAAAGAACACAAGGAGTGGAGTGGAGTGGAATGCACACTTCACATGGACCAGGAAGGAAAGCATGCGCAGCAGTTCGGGAGTGGCTTTTGAAAACGGGAGCCCGACAGGACCCTACGAACCGACGAGACCCATGGCTTTTTGTCGATCCAGATGATTGCCCTCCACGTGACTCCCTGGACTTTCACTGCCTTAACATCAATGATTTGAGAAAAAAGGGACCACTTAAAAGCAAAAATGCCAGACGAAATCATAGACCCTGTGAGAGAGAGAGAGAGAGAGAGAACGGTTAAGATAACTTTATGGCCACGGAGTCATTGACAAGCACCAAAAAAATTTCTCAATTACCAATAATTTCACAGGACCAAGTCTTTCGAATAATGCAATGTCATTCCGTGTGCAAAGGTACGTTAGAGAAATCTCGTATCAGAAAATTAACGTACCGTGAAGAAATTAATATATATCTTAATTGATCTATAACTTATTAACTTAATCTTTTAAGTGAAGATAGATCCAACCGGATATATTAACAGGCTCGAACATAGGCTCTCTCTTAATGATCTCTTCAGATAAAAAGTATCGGGCACAATTCTTGTGGATTGTCACGCATATTAAAGCAAGGTTTTATTCTAAGTGAAAATCACAGCTTCACAGCAACGGGCAATCAATCTGGAAAGCAAAGAATCCCACTTGCCCAGCAGGAATATTAACAGTATGTTGAATTTGAAAATTGCGATGTGCCAAGATAACCTCTTAATGAGTGCACTATCGTGCGCCACTTCAAAAGCATGATCACCGAATGGGTAATACAGATATCCAGGTACTCTTGCTTGTAAGGTATTCCAAGATCAGGTCTTTTGCGAGCCTTCACCTTTCTACCATTGTGAGTTACTGATACACTAACAGAGAACAACCAAACGCCAGTCATTTTACAGCATAACATCAGCCTGGAGGAATAGATGGAGAATCAAGTGAAAAATGGCTGTTTCACCAGAACCAATATTTAGATCACGAAAATGTTATACGAACCACACAGATAGCAAAAGTAAGCATCCCCATTTGACAGACTATATGGATTGGCCAGAAAGCTCGCAAGCTTCGACTTTCAGGTTCAATTTCGCACGCCGCTCTTCATAGGATGCTGTGGCAGAATAAGGGTAAAGTATCGTTAGAACGCCTTACATAGTTTTCCCACCCCCAAAAGAGAAGGACACAAGGAAACGATACACGCGCCTCACCCCCTCTTGCAAATGAAGTTGATGGGGGGCAGGGGGGGGGGGGGGGTGCAATGAGTCTTAAGTTTACAATGATAATCTAACTACATTGCAAGTCCCATAAAGCAAGCAACTATAAACATAAGCTGGACCAGGTTCACAATGACGCTAGTTTGTCCTAGTTCAAGAGTCCCAATGTAGCATTTTTTTCCCTCCCAGAAGTAACAGAATGCCGAAGTATTAAAGAGCACTTCACATCAGAGCATGATGCACAATTTCAAGAGCAAAACAACATGAACTTCAGCAGTATAGGAGGACTTACGCTCAGTTGGCCGTGACATGAGAGAAATATGTGAGGCTGCCTTCTTTTTTCGGTGGGTACCTAATAAGCTCTGATCTGAGAAACCTGAAGATGTATTTATTACTGTACAATAGCAAAGACATTAAAGTATCATATTGACATGGTTAAATCAGAGCATCACTTCCTCCTACCATTTTCCTGAGGCAAGCAACTTAGAAGAGCCTCATGAGTCATTGCAGCTTGGAGTTCATATGTTTGATAGGCTTCCTCCAAGTGCAGATGTAATGCTTGCTGAGCATCTATTTTGAGATAATCAGCATCAATAAGGATTTGAAAAAAGAAGATGCTAGCAAGAAAGAAAATGAACTAAGATGACTTAAAATGAACACAAACAATAGATAGAAGTGCAAGCAAATCACCTTTTCTTTTTCAAGAAAGAAAATCTATGAGTTGTACCCAGAGGACATTATCAAAAGCACGAATGATTAAATAAGATGAGTAGATTATGCTATTAAATGAAGCAAGTACCTGAGGAACAAATAAACCTGACACCTTCAAATTCACAAGTTTGAAGAACTAATGGCATTTCTGGAGCCATGGTGTATTGCGGCTTTCTTGGTGTCCCATCAGTGTCCAATAAGGCATCTATCACCTATAGATATGAGAATCAAAAAATTATGTCTCCTAACCAACCAATGAAGTAATTCGGCTTTGCAGCCAACTCTGTCAATGTAACCAATGCTCCTAATTTCTGATTCCAACCTGAAGAGTTTCCAGGAAGGTTATGCTCTCGTCACATGCGAAGCAATCATATTCAGATGTACAGGAGAATTTTTGGTATAACTAATCAATTGGTCAAAACTAAAAACACTCCTTTTTTTTTTCTCATGTGCCTTCACCCAGAAGGCCTCAAAATTTTGAGTCTTGTATGCTGGATCTGAACTCTAGCTCTCACATTTAGTAAACCATGTCTCTTTTACAGCTTGTCCATGGTCAAGCACATGCATGCATTGCAAATTAGTGCCATGTTCAAAGACTTCAAGTAATGTCAAATGATTCACTGCTTTTTAGCTACCTCAAGCTAATTACATCTCAGACACTTCATGATCAGTAAATTCAAATGCTAGCTTGCCATTTAAGTTGGTATTTTACTCGCAAATCCAGAGCCCGTATACTCGGAGCTGACATTGCTGCTCTTTGGGAATTGGAATTAGTGATGAAATATGATGATAACAACCAAAATCCATGGCTGCGCTTGATACTGCAAATTGATAACGAGAAGTGACATACAAGGGAATGCATTTTGCATTCGTTTTTCTGGAGCCTACAATTTGTAATAGCATGTGTCTTGCTCATGCCAACTTGTGGTAGCAAAGCATCTGAACATCACATCTTTATTTTCCACATACCAAACAATTGACTCGCTAAAAAAGAAGGATTAATTTGTGTCACAACATGGTTATGCAGATCGCACAATGTCATCTCATATAAAGCCTTTCCTCTGTCATGTCTTGTCCAATATTGATAGCCCCACGCATTCCGTTGCTTTGACTCATAGTAATCGAACAAACTTAGAGTTATCATATCTCTCGCCTAGTTCCCACGTTCAACTTATGGTGACCAAGACAGAATGGTAAAGTATCTAATAGTACGTACATTAGGAGATTCAAGACCTTGGCCAACCATAAACATCACAGCGACCATGCAACGAACTTGGTGCCACAAAAATGCACTGCCCTTAATTTTGAAACACCAGAGTTCATTACTTTCCAACCTGCACAAAACGAAATTTATTAAAATCAGAAAAGACAATGCAAACTAGATTGGTCTTATTAATGTAATAACTTGTACAAGAGAGAAACTAGCCCAAATGAAAAGGCCCGTTTTTCGCCTTGATTTCTCTATCATTATACCAAACAAGGAATAAAAATGCATTTTTCTTTCCTTACAATGATCTCAAAAAAAAAAAAATCTACCAGAACCAACCTCTTATCACAAGAAGAGAGTTCAAAGGATGTTATATGACGCTTGTAGTTGTGGACATTAAATGCATCCATCTTACAAAAATTTCTGAAATCATGATCCCCAACAAACTTTTGGCCTGCACTCTCCATTGCCTAGCATAATAACAGAGAAAGGACTTCTATCAAATGAAATGAAATAAGTCCTAATAACAAATTTGTTAATTCAAATCAGTTAAAAGTTGTTTATGAAATGAAATAGTCATAAAATAGAAAAATGGAGAGATACCCTAATATCCAAATTATCTCTCCAAAAGAAATATTTGTACTCCCTGCTCATACAGCTAAACCTGCAAGATATTGAGAAAGAAAGAATCGTGTGAAAAGGCAAACCCCACCCATGTTTATGCCATCATTAGCATTATAAATTCAACGAATTGGAGGCACCTCTAACTCATTTCATCAGTAGATGCCCATCCTATCGAATCAAAATAAAGTATACCATGAGAAGGAAAACAACCTTGCGCTAAAATCAATTGGAACAGGAGACCAGCCAGTTACTCGGATATCTTTGGGTAAGACTCGATTCAACACTCTCACATAATCAATTTCCGCGTCTAAGACTGACATATAAGTAAAAAGTAAGCATCATATTAAACATGATACATTTTTCATCGTAAATAATTCATTGCAGAAAATCAAATAAAGTAAGAAACTGTCATGACTGCATAATCCCAACACATATGCACTTCTTGCAGAATAACCCTGCTAACTGAGAAATGCTGACCACTTAATCTCCAATGAATCGCTTTTGTTGAGGAAAGCAGTGTGATGCGTATACCTATGTATAGGAATATGTATATTTTATGGATGCTTTATTGCCGTACCGGCAGTTTATTTCCATATGCAACCTGGACATCAGCTTTGCCCAAAATACACCAATTTTTTAGCAATTGATCGTTTTTTTTGGGGGGGGGTGCCGGTAGCAATTAAATTGAGTCACAAGTTTCCAGCGAAGTTCCAACTTCGTCATTTGAAAGCAATTTAAAGACTTTATAGCAATAAATAGAGCTCAAAACAATTAAAGATCGGTCACTCAGTAAAAACAACATACCATCTCCCTCCATGGAAAGTTCCCAACTGTTTGCGTCATCTGTGTTCTTAGGTCGCAGGTTTGATCGTAGAAACAGGGAAATGACCTGCATCAGAAAGCAAACCAGAGCCTACTTATGATGTACTGAAGAAAAGAAGCAACCTGGAGATAATAGAACAACAACATGAATCATTAAAGGAGCCAACTGAAGACATAATTATCCTAGGTAAAACGACAATTGATATTAGACACTTGTCCACATCATAATTCCTTCTTGTATCTTGTGGTGGCATCTCTATAAACCACTCAATCATCTTGCAAAAAGACTCCCAGCTATCAGAACGCTTGCTCTTTGGTACTTTCTCATCTCCAATTCACATCATTGCTTCTCTAAACCTGTTCACTTCAGAACTTGCACTCCAATTACAATATTCTATGACCAAATTAACACCCAATCTCAAATTCCGCTAGAAAATTGAGCTTCGCATATGCTCCTAACTGATTCTTATCCAGTAAGATCATAATCAACGAAAGCACCCATAAAAGGAACATCACCATGAATATTCACAGTAACCACATCTATCACGAGGACGGAAAGACAAGGTTGTTACAGGGAAAAACTCTGATAATTGCTCCTTGTCCCCATACTTATGCCAAAATTGCATTTTAGTACTTATAAGTACTAAGTAGTACACATGCAACAGTCAACCATCTTTTTAAGGAAGCCCTTAACAACTTGTTTCTGAGGTTTCCAAGTTTAAGAAATAAACCAAAATTGAAAACAACAAATGAGAATGTGCTTTTCTACTAAATATAAGATGACTCGTGTTTTTGCAAGAAATTGCTCAACATTTAATACAAGTTGAACAAAGACCCACATTCTCTTTGCAAGGAAATGGTGATTGCATAGAAAAATGAAGGAAAAAGAAAAAACCCAATCTAGCATCTGTGAACGAAATAACAATCTACTGATCCATCAAGAACTTATTAGCAGAGTAGCAGTTTTTTGCTGAACTTACTTGCCCAAAAGATGAAACTCCTTTGTCTGTTCTGCCACATCTTGAGTACTGTGACTTTTTCTTGTCACCAACTAAAAGCCTTGTCTTCTCAAGAGCTTTAAAAATTTCAGACTGCATGACACCAAAATCAGTATGATGAGATTCGGATCGAAACGGATCATGTGTCCGTCAAGAATGTCAACAATGGCAAAACAGAACATTTGCAGATTTCAAATCGATAGCATCCATGATTCAAACATTCACATTGCACAATATTAAAAAACTCTTTTCTGTGTATCTTTGATAAAAAGAAGAAAATCAGCGACTTTGTGCGCATGGTACAAACTGATCTACTAGTGTACCAAAAGATAGGAGTCCTTACTGCGAACATAAATTAACGTCTTACAAAGAATGAGAACCTTTTTTTATAGCACAAATTTTCCATTAGGCCCCATGCTGAAAATAAATGGAAATATTGAGGAGAAAATGGAATTTAGGACAGGACCTCGACAGTTGGATCCAATTGTGCTTCAGAAGCAAAACCATAAAACCTGTAAAATAAAGCATAAGTGAAGTGATTTCATTGTGCCAAAGAAAAGCCACAATGTATTCAACGACCTAACGCACAACACATTAAGGATTTCATTTGTCTAGGAAATTAGTTAGACTTGCCGTGTACTGTAACAGAAATTTAATCGCATATTTCACGAATCACATCCACGACACATTCACTTGCGACAGATACTACAACTTAAGAGATTTCTGCAGTGACACCCTAGCATTTCATGTTTTTGGAACATGAATGCTTCCATAGCAGAAATTTCTTCAAATTATTAATAACAGCTAAACTTTCACAATTTACAGAGTATCTTATATTCCATGGTGCCATTTAAGAACAGACAAAATCAAGACCGGGGAAAAGATATTATGCGGCACCGGATTAAGATCGTATTTATGATGCAACAGTTGCATTGTATGCCAAACAGTACAATGGCCACAATCTGTACCTTTGTCCAAAATACATCAATCTTAAAGCAACATATCTCCTTGGATGGTGTTCGAGAATTCCTGTTTTGAAATCTGCATCAAGAGGTATCACAACATTCACTTTAATATGGCCACACATTGAAAGAACTTCGGCCAAACAACATGCACATGTCTATGGTAACAGGGTTGTCAGATATAACTAACTCGAACCCTATAAAACTATAGAAGTAGAAACTATTCGCACGACAACATTGCTGCTTTGATTATGTCTAGTTTTAGCGCTTAGGGTTGCTTGTCTTTCTTTAGACTGTTTGGAGTCACAACTAACACAGACCGTTATGCAACTCCAAGAAATTTTCAGCACTACAGTATCCTATAACCTCTCAAAATTTGCAAGAAGGCCACTTAATTGTTGTTGGCTTTCGAGCTTAAACCATTCCTCCCATTCCTGAAAACTGACCGGCCTCATAAGTCACTGAAAAATCCTCAACCGGAACTTGAAGAGCAATAAACGTACAAGATGTCGGTGGTTCAGATCAAACATGCAATTAGCGCTCAGAAAGTTTCCCAGTAACACCTTTTTTCTTCCTAGTCTTCTTGCCCGAGCTCATTGATTCGCCATTCCCATCGACCACACCGCCTCCATCTACGACAGAACTAATCTTGTCTTCCATCTGCACAAAATGAAGTAATAAGCTCAAGTACATCACATTCGGCGCGGAACATCACATTTGCTTATCATCTACGTGCGTAGCCAATAACAGAGCAGCGCCAGCCGAAAAGACGCGCGCATTCACTCAGATCACTGGCAACAACGCACGCCCAACTCGAACGCGCGCCTTGACCCAACACCAAAACCAGCTCTGGGCTACTCAAAAAGACTTTAATGATTCAATCAAAAAGTTGCAAGGACAGTGAAATCCAAATGGCTCACCTTTCGACAGCAACACCTGGAGAGCCGAGAAGAAAGCTCCGCATTCCGCACCTCCAGCTCCTGAAACGAAATGGGCAAGTCGCGAAACCGACAAAGTCAGCGCGTACAAAGAACGCCGCCCTACATGTGAGTAAGCAACGGGGGGGCGGAGGGAGGAAAAACGGAACGGAACGGAACGGAGCGTGGCGACCACAGCGGCCGTTCGGCGTACTACATGTGAGTAGGCGCCGCTCGATCGAGGTATAGCTTCAGGGGGAATCGCACTCGAATTCTCGATGGACAGGAACAAGGAGGAAGGAGCGTTTCCAATGGCGCGCGCGCGCCACAGAGAGAGAGAGAGAGAGAGAGAGAGGAGCGTACGTGGAGTCTCGTCTGGAGAGAATCGATTTGGAAGCGAAGGGCGTCGACTGAATCGGCAGCATCGGGCGAAGTAGACATCATCGCCGCCTCTCCTGCTTCGCGTCGCCTCGCCTCGCTCGGCGTTCTGCTCGCGGCTCCTCCTACTCCGGTGAGGCTCTCCGATGGGTTTGAGGAGGGGGCTGGCAGAAGAAGATCCGTGGCCGACGCAATACGAAAAATAACATTAAATAAAAAGATTAATCGAAAAATCCTAAACCGATACGTCAGAAATATGATGATTAAATTTAGGGAAAAAGCCACAAAAAACCCCAAATTTTACCACTTGTGACACATTTACCCCGAACTTTTTTTTGTGACACCAAAAACCGGCGCCGGCGAGGCTCGCCCTCGCCGGAAAGGAAAAAAAATAAAAAAAAAAAGAAAAAAGCAAAAAGACGAAAATGCCCATAGACAATGTACGTTAGGGTAAATGTGTCACAAATAATAAAGTTTGGGGTTTTTGGTGTCACAAAAAAAAGTTCGGGGTAAATGTGTCACAAGTGGTAAAGTTTGGGGTTTTTTGTGGCTTTTTCCCTTAAATTTAATAATGTGTCGAGTTTTTATGATCAAAAAATTAATTTAAAATTTACCCATACGAGATTTTTCGTAAAATGTGAAAGAACAGATAAATTATATATAATAAAAAATTAAGTGTTGTTTATAATTCTTTTCTTGTTTAAGGAATTTTATGTCCTTTTGTTTTTAATTTGCCTTTTTGGCAAAAATTTAATTAGTTGTTAAGGGTAGAATTGAGTCAAGTTAAGTTATTCGTGAATAGTTCGAGCTTCCCCATGGGCTTGGTGATTACTTGAGTATCTCAATTACAAGTTCAGTTACTTGAGTATCTCGTCGAGTTTCTATTACACTTTTAAAATTGTTAATTGCTACGATAAAAAGGCATGCGCATTTCATTCCTAGCTTGATTACAAATCCATCTAGCTCGAGGTGGAGCTCCATCGGAGTAGACAAATAAAATAGTGATACTCAAATCTTATTCCGAAGCCAAGTATGTAACTCCATGTCAAGCACAAATGCAATAATTATATCGGCTCAACATACTTGATTACACGGCCCTTCCTTATAATTAAGATTGAGGATGAAAAAGTACACTTTGAACCATTCGATTTAATCGTATTATAAAAGTATCTTCAAATGATTAATTTGAAAAGCAATTTTCGAAAGTGATCGGTTATATTATTTATTATAAAAAAATAAAAAATATATATCTTCATTTTTTACGAGAATATTTAGATATGAATTATTATCGATAATCAAATTACATTATATATAATTAATTATTTTAAATGATAAAAGTGATTATTTTTAAGAATACATTTTTTAAATTATTCGTTTTTGAAGTATGGTTTCACTTTCTTCTCTAGATAAAAATCGAACGGTGATAGTATTGCTGCTCTCTCTGCTTTTGATCATGACTAAGTTTAACACGCGTAAAATAATCTTGATCCCGTTCGTTTGCCGGAAAATATTTTTCCGAAAAATATTTTTCGGATTTTCTGGTGTTCGGGGGCGGAAAACGTTTTTCGTAGGAAAATATTTTCCTTCCCCCTCTCACAAAATAGCCTAAGTTTATGGAAAATGACTTCCGCTTCTTCAAAAGCCAAAATCATTTTTCGGAGCTGCTTCTTCTTCTTCTTCACTAAGGTCGCCGCCCGCCGCCGGTCGCCTGCCGCCCGCCACCGCCGACCGCCGCCGACCGCCGGCGAAAAATATTTTCCGAAATTTTTTCATATTAGTCGCCGAACATCGGAAAATTATGTTCCGGAAAAATATTTTCCAGAAAAATAATTTCTGGGAAAATATTTTCCAAAAGGAGAATATTTTTCCGGAAACGAACGGAACCTTAATTCCGATCGCGGGTGCCGCCGCCGCGATTGCGCACAGTCTATCCTCCGGTGTCTCTGCGGCCGCCGTCCGGCTAACTTGATCGGACGAGATACGATGCCGAGTAACGGCAACGATGCAGCAGTGGCTTACGCAAGGGAGGTGGGAGTGATCCGGGAAGCCGCAAATCGGGTCAAAAAGGAAACGAGCGACGTGGGCTCAGCCTGCCCACATCTTCGGTCTCTCTTCTGGACTTCCACAACCATTAGAGGCCATTAACATTCTCTCTCTATCTCTCTCTCCCTGTGTTGGGTCTCTGATTCTGTCTGTTCATGTCCCTGGCAAGCGAAGCTTCGTCGGTGCAAGAACGACAGACTAAGCAAATGGCGGGTTCGGCGGCCGTGACGGGTCTGAAAGCTGTCTTCCTGATGTTGGGTTGCTTCATGGTGGCCACTCTCGTCTACACCATTGCCGTCGATGGCCTCCCCTTCCGCTCTGACCTCCTCACTCCGTATTCTCCCTTCCTCTCTCTCTCTCTCTCTCTCTCTCTCTCGTACTGTTTGTGGTGCCTTTTTGTTGTGCCAGCATGTTGACGACAGCGCTTTATGCATGCATTTCGGAACATGGAAAAGACTTTGCACGTCTATTTCGATGCATCCTCCTGAGTAAGAGGTAAAACTGCTTCCGGTTTCGTGCGGACCTCGACATCCTTGGATGTAAAACAACAAGAGGGTGTTCCCTTTTCCTGGTGAAGATAAAGATGCAGGGGATTAGAAGTAACAGGGCGTCCGAGCACTGGCACGTAGGACACTGCATTTGCGGAAAGGCGCACGCGGCTCCTGTTGGTGGCTTGGTGAGGTTACTAGTATAACCACCAACCGAGGATCCAAGTCAGGTCCCCCTGGAAGAGACTTGCACGTCTATTTCGATGCCAACCTCGTTTACCAGTCCTTAGTGGAGGACGAGGGAAAAAAAAACCCGACTTTGCTCTTATGTTCATACCGGATACGTGTGGGATACAGAAATGAACATGTGAAATTGTTCAACTACCGATTTGTCTGAGATAATCCAGTCCCCTTTCTTGCCTTGCCCAGCACGTGTGTAATTTGAGATGAGATGATCCTACCAATGCGATATGAATCTTTAGGAGATCACCTTTCGTGAAGATGGGAAGTGCAGGGTCTTATTGAACCGGACTGTTTTTGCCAATCCGTCTTGTACGGTGCTTGTGGTCGCTACAGGGTATCCAATATCTATGTTACCAGGGACAAAAATTTTGGTTTAATCCTTGAGAGAATGACTTTTAGACGGTTGGTCTGGACTAATGTTTAGTTATTGCATAATTTGGTCAAAACTCAAATTATCGATCACTTGATCATGCGAAATCTTTCTTTTCTTTCTTTACTACATCATACATATTACAAAAAGTGGATTGAAGATATACTTTTCCTGGCTCTGTTGCAGGTGGATGGCAGCAACCTTGGTTGACTACTATATCAACATTGTTCCGCTCGCAGTATGCACCTTGGCTATTACAGATTACATCTCTTTACGCAACGTCATCAATTGATTAGTTTGAAAACCATCTTAATTATAACATCATATAAGAATACTGCTTGTGGTTAATTACATAATTACAACTACCTAAGTGCTATAATGTTCAGGTAATGCAGTCACCTTTCACAATTATCAATTTTCATCTTTCAGGAATAAGAAAGCCAGAATATGTTACCCGATGTTTTTTGAGCTCTTTCCAGTTTAAACTGACAAGCAGCAGTATTTCATGGGAGCAAACAGACACTGAGTTTATATATATTTTGGATAATTGATTCTAAATCATGTGAAGCTGAAAACTGACACTTAAATAAAGCCTTAATAAGAGCTGGCAATTCCACAAGTTCAATCTGTTTGCAAATCAATTAAAGAAATGGTATATTTCTTTTGTTGTTGAAGCTTTTTTTGGAATGGAATTCCGCAAAAAATTTGTGTTGCATGCTTACACTGAATATGTTTTCAGGCTTGGGTTTGGTACAAGGAATCAAACTTTTTTAGTGCTTTACTTTGGACAGTGCTTCTTGTCTGCCTAGGCAGGTATGCTCTTATTACTCTCTCAACAGGATTTCTTCTTCTTATTTTGCAGTTGCAAGCGACACGAAAGCCGCTTAAGTGTTTTACAAGTGCAAAATGCTTTCATTTGATTTTTCAGCTGACATTTACGTGTATTATGATGCGATTCTTATCCCAGTGTCACAATGTGCTTCTACATTCTTTTGCAATTTCTCAAGCTCTCACCTCAAGAATCTTCACAAGATCCCATCTACCATGTTCTGTTGCGGTATTCTAGCAAGTATGTTTACATGCCATATTATGTATGAGTATATCATTTTTTGTTTCTACTGGATTTTGGAGTTGCACTTTTATAGTACTTTACAGAGACGTTATCATTTCATGGTTTCGCCTGATTCTGAGTAATGAACAATTTTCTGCTCCTTTCCCTGGAGCTATAAATCCTAGAATCTCTCAGATGTTTGTTTAGGTTGCTCTGCATTTTCAGTTTAATAATGGGTTACTAACAAGCCCACCCATTCTTATATTATGCTTTCAATTTTAAGCTGCTGTCTCTTTCTTGTGTAGAATAGCAAATGGAAAGTCTTCATGTGCTAATTCTGTCATTTTAAATTATGATTTTTGATGTACTGGAGTACCTTTTGACCTGAGAAATTTTCTTCTTCAGGGATGGTGTGGAACAGAATAAGCAGCATTTTCCTGTTATAACTGCTAGAATCACTTTCATTGCTTTGGGTTGTTTGATGCTGGTGACTCTTCTCTACACTATCTTCACTGATGGGAGTCCTTTCCGGAAAGAACTTTTAGTACCGTAAGTAACTTGCTTTGTCTTCAATGGGTCTTTATCATTTCGTTCCATAACATTTGGACTTATGGGGAGAAGGTATGAAGATAGGTTGATTTTTATTTTGTCATGGTGTGCTATAAGGGATAAACCTATGAATATAATAAATGCCCATGCATATTTTTCTGTTTAAGTGTCATGACAACTGGTTAGGAACTCCGTATTTTTGGGTTTGAGAACCTTTTGTTGCATTGGTTTTCCTACTTATTCAGCTGATAGGAGCTCGCATCTTTTCCCCCTGTATCCTCAGTGTGTAAATCATATCAATCTGTACTATAGAGAAGCAACGTGTCCCGCATGCTGGTTTGAATCTTAAGAGTAGCGGTATCAATGGGAAAGAATTGTTTGGTTTTAGCACAAGATGTGTGAGCTGTGAGTAGGAAGTATACCTTCCCTGTGTCTCTTTGTCTTGTGGTGTGCTGTTACCCTGTGTCTGCCATATAGTATAACTGTCACTAGGAGCATCTTTCATTTAACGAGAACCAAATTCTCCCTTAATTTGACGCTTTAAGTATGAAGGTTTCTATGCTTTTCTATCTGATATTTTATTATTCTTTTATGAGATTTAAGCAGTTCCCCATGCCAGGACAGTACTACTCTTTTCTATAGGAGGGGGACCTACTTTTTTCATCTGCATATGAGTCAATGTATGAACATATCAGCATAATGGTCTCAGTCCTGTGAATGTACTGAATGGTGCTAACAATATGCAGGTGGATGACAGCGACGCTGATTGACTTCTACATCAACGTTGTTGCTCTTTCTGTATGTCTCAAATGCTTATGTTGGCTAACTGTAGTGCATGAAATTATTTGACTCATTCGATGGAACAGAGTGATGGAGTTGGTGAATACTTCAGGGACCCTTGTTTCTCATACTGGGCACGCCCACATGAATTTAGGGAAATCAAAGTATGATCCGACGACATGTGACCTCTGTGCACGGAATGCGGGGTTCGGGGGCAGCGCCCCCGAAACAACAATGGATTTACTGGCCCGTTTGTTATGGGATTAAAGGGATTCGGATAGGCTTGGGCTTTGGGCCCATTTAAGTCCTATATATATTGTACTCGTATAAAAGATCATTGTAACAAGTGGCTGTGGTTGTAAACCTAAATCATAGTGGAATCCCTTTGCAGGACGTAGTCATATTCGGAGGTGAACTTGGGTAAACTCGTGCATCATTCAATTTTCTTCTATTCTCTGCGTGATCGTTCTAATTTAGTTTGCGATACACCACCTTTCACAGAGGACATGCACAAATAGGAATTTTTGTCTGTTAGAATCAAATAGAAGGAATATAAAGCGATCTCATATGCTTTGATTAACAACAAGCAGAGGCTGCATAATATCTCAACTAGTGGATAATTAACTTTAGAGTTTAGGCTTCATAAGCTTATGAAACCGTTACCTGCAATCATGCCTATTAGATTTGAGAGCAGCACCTGTGATTTTAGACACCCACAATTAGGAGTTCTTGTTTGATGACTAGGATTGTTGATGAGGCAATTTTCTTGTTTTACCCTGCATAAATGATGTCTATTTCAATCTCGTGGTCTTACAGGTTTGGGTTGCTTATAAGGAATCAAGTTGGCTTAGTGCATTTGTGTGGATCCTTCTCTTGATATGCTTTGGCAGGTAATGTATCCATATTCACCATGTTTCCGTTACTGCTGTGAGCTCTGTCCAGAATTCAAATCTACCGGGTTGCAAGCATTACATAGAACTTTAAAGTTGTTTGATGATTATTGATCATATTATGTGGTGGTATTTGATTGTCTTTATTTCTCGTTTATATGCTGATTTCAATAACAAAGACCATCTACCTACATTTTCCAGATCTATGTTGTAGGCCCCTGATTTTGTATAGTACCTAAGCTTCAACAGTCTTACTTTATCCTTCCTTGTATCACATAGGGCAATCAATATCCTATGCTTGATATAACGACCTCTCATAGGCTTTGTTTAGTTGGTGGATGATATTCTTCATGGCCCAATGCTTAGTCTTAGGCAAGCTGTGTCTGCAATTGTCCATATGTTTCCGCATGACACTTGAATTGGAAGAGGAATTTTAGAAACTTAAACTGGCCATTCCGCCTCTTGCTGCTTTCATGGGCTTCCTGCTTGGACCTTGCTAGTAATATCCTGGGAGATATGTCAAAAACCTTGGAATGGCACTCGTCATGATCATAGTCCCTTGTTTTCTTGCAAACTGTACCAAATGAGTGTTCATTTTTATTGTGGCCTATTTGGAAATAGGCTGAAATGCCCGAGCTCCCTATTGCGTATTCAATTTGTAAGATGTCAAATAAACCTTTCTTCAGTGAGTCAGTGACTTTGTTTTGTGTTTCTTGTGCAGTGTTAGTACATGTGCCTACATAGTACGAGGACTCTTCCAACTTTCCTCCCAGGATCCGCTGTACCTCATCCTGTTTAACAACGGTAATAGGTATGTCAAATTGTCTCTGGACATTGTATTTCTGTTCTGTCACTACTAGTAGAGAATTGCATTTCTTCTGTCCAAGGATATGATTCTCCAGAATGAGTCGCAATTGATTTCTACGTAACTGATATCTCCAAATGTTTGGGAAGAAGCTTCCGTGAAATTTTTCTTTGGTATTATGGGAGAACACAGCTTCATTTTCACTTTCAAGAAGGAAATTACTTCAGGAGTTGTGAGAAAGGTACTTTGGTCAAAAACAAAAATATAATTGTAACTTGAGCAACATGGGGATGCATTTACCTCTGGCTTTGGTCATATTGTATGGGGCGATCAATTGGGATAGCCTTTTGGTATGCGAACATTGGCACTCATAACAGACCATGCTTGGTTTCTCTCTTTATTCATACTTCTTGTATTAAGTTTCACACAAATCGTGAAGGCAACCATGATGAATTCTCTGGTCACTTCAGCTATTTTGTAGATTCCCTTCTACTACTACACCATACTCTTTGATAAGACATGATGAGCATAATGCACAGATAGACGCAAACATGATTCTTGTTTATTCCCACAATAATTTCTGAACATGACAGCAGAAAGCTGAAAACGGTGATTACTACTATACTGTCAATAATTGCTTTGTCCTACCGTTTTCGGGCAATGTGGTATGAAAGAACATGCTCTCATCCTAAATATCATTACTACTGACTTTTCATGCTTTCTGTCTCCTTTTGGGTAATAGAGCTCATTTGGTTGAGGTTTTGGCTAACTAAATCGCATGTTATTGTCCATATATTCAAAAGTGCTTTTTTGCTATTTTATCCTGAGGATTAAGGTGATTCCATTGGAAACGCTAGGGCAGAAAACAGGTATGAGAGAACTTCAGCATGAAAAGGCGCAAGAATGAGTGACGAGTGAAGTACTTGTGGAATTCATGTTGAAGACAGTTGGCCACGGGCAGAGCCAAAAGCTTCCATTTCTTACTGTAAAGTTTTTATGCTGTATCATTCTACAGCATTCGCGTAGTGATGATTCATTTAAAAACACCAATGGTGTAAATATTCTTTTACAAAAGCGCCTTTGAACGGAAACGTCTACTACTAATGGATTGAATGTGGTTGCCAACAAATAACGAGTGTTTGTCATTGCTTAAATCCTGCTTGAGTAATTGTCTTTTTTCACCAAAAATGTCTAAACTGCGCAATCTGTCAAGGATCGTCCCGGGATGAACTCCATGAGAACACACGGTCCCTTTTTGTTTCATCCCACGAGAACACACGGCCCTTTTTGTACGAATGGGACGAGCATTGTTCTGGTTATTCTTAAGCCTGAGTGATCAATCAACCTGCTCAAAAACCAGCTCTGGAGTCGCTCCAAAACAGATCGGTTCTTACCACACTTTCTGAGCCTGGTTTCTTTGGAAATAATCACGAGCCAAGTTGTGAACCTGGGATGGACCAAGAATGGCTTTTCATCAAACAAATGAATGAAGTGACACGACGAAGGTAATTAGAAAACAAAGGATTTGAAGGAACGGATGGTTTGGACTGCATTGCCATTATTGTACATATGGTCTCACTATAGAACATCTCGCACTCATCGGACTAAGAGAAGGCCTTTTTAGGTGGGCAATACGAAGCTGAAAATTCCAGGTCAAAACTCTATTTTGAGTAGTCAGAGAGTTTGGACTACTGACCTATATATTCTATCATTCAAATGAATTCGAGTTCACAGTAGTTCTGTATGACTAATGCGGCGGCACTTTAATACAATCTACTATGGAAGACCACATGCAGGTCGAATCATACATTTGATTTATCCAATTCAACAGATGAAGCGGCATCCGATTTTCGCAATCGAAGTGCAGAATCTTTACAAGGGGGCATGTAGGGAGGGGGTTCCCTGATGCTAGTCTCAGGGGTCCCGCCGTTCTTCACAATGAACACGGTGGTCATTCCCCAACTGTAGTGTCGATCCAGATGACAGTGCCATAACCATACTCCTGGTATCGGAAAGCAGATATTAGACCCAATATGCCAAGAAACACGGATTGATTTCAACCGAGGTTTGTTCGGCAAAATAAGACAGAAGTTGGTGTTAAAATGAGTTACTCCGAAATGAATAGGTAATAATAACTGCATGACCGAAGGGCAAAGGCAAGTACCAGGATTACTGGCTTTGAATCTGAGGGCGACCCATCCTTTTTTAGGCAGTGAAGCGGTATTCACTTCGGGAGGATCGACCAGATTGTAAGTCTTGGGGTCCGTCTCATTGTCGAAGTTCCCATAACCAGCTCCGACAACAAAGAAGCCATACCCGTGCAAGTGCATCGGGTGATCCTCCGATGCATCCATAACATTGGTTCCTTGGAAAACAATCTCCACTTCTTCGTTGTAGTTTAGCACCTTGACTCTGGTCCCTTGTACTGCCACCTCGTAATCATCCGGCACATCGTCTGCTGTAAAGTTGAAAAAATTTTGTGGCCATTCTGGAAAATCCGTTGTGAAATAACCGCTCAGGTTCCTGTCATGGACATTCATCTGTGAGTCGAGTCCAACGATGATCACGACAAATCTACACTGTAAATGAATATTTCTGTATTGCATCAATTAATTTCCTTCCATGACGAGAGGTTTAGCATTCCTGTCCTAAAACTGTAGCTAAAGATTGAACAAGCTCATCAACAAAATGAACAAATGAATGCTTGACGAATACCTGTAGTAAGCCATGAGTACATCGGTCGACGGGTTTACCCAACTAACATTGTTTAAGCTTGATGCAAGGCCAGTTCTCGTGTCTGAACCATTGAAAAACTCAACTTCGCCCATGGAAGCCGTGATATACATGAAGGTAGTTATATTTCTGGGGACCTCAATAGGGTACTCTTCGTTTGCTAAGCTTCTGATTAGACTCATGAAGTTTATTGCAGATTTATAGTCAAAATAGATCGGTAGTGTGTCGGGAAAGTAAGGACCCGATGTATCGGTGTAGTTGCCGGTATACTGAAGAATCGCGGTGGCATTCACTTTGTCATAATCCGTGACATCTGGCTTAACACTGTCATACTGTCTAGTTGCCATGTAGTATTGACCGAGAGATTGGTCTGCTGTGACCAGTATATCCATGGTTTGCCCTGGGGCAATCATCACAAAACTCGAGACAACTGGTTTAATGTAGGCCCCATCCATCCCAACGACAGTGAAATTATGTTTTCCGATGGCAAAGAACATTTCTGCATTCATCACCGCATTGACCAGACGAAGAAGGTACCTTTTCCCATAATCGACTGACCAGCGATAGGTGAAATCTGCAATCAAAAGCTTCGTAAATGGCAAGACATAGAGAACATTTTTGTTTGGAAACGCCCATGCAACAGTTTGTCATAAGCTTTTGCATCATTGAAACACAATATAAGTCGGTTCATTTCTCTAGTGAGGGCGAATTCCGATGATTCTACATTCCCCGAATTGGTCAAATGCACATCAAAGCAAGTGAAAGCACTCTTGACTTTGCGACCGTCAGTAAGTTCTGCAAACGAATTGCGCAGTTGTTTTCTGTTCCACAATAGTCTCGTGTAGATAATAGGTATGATTAGTATGTTTTCTTGGCTGCGCTGGTTACCTTTAGAACAATCACAAAAGTCTCCCGGTTGGCCGTTGATAACATATGCATCCGAGCGAGGAGTGTCTGCACCTTCTTGTAGGTCCTCCTCAACTTCCTCGTTCAAATCTCCTTTGTACCAAGACCCTACGTATAGGCAAGTAACAAAGAATTTAGGCTATCATACAGAGAGACCGACAAAATGAATATGCAATCACCGTGGAGTAAGAGAAAACAAAAAGGAGTGACAGAAGAGAAGGAAGTATGTAATCCCGAAATTTCACAGCATGGCCTGTTTGACAGAAGAAAACATATTGTACATGTCCCAGCTTCCTTGTGGTGCAAGTTCAGGCCGAACAGGGATGCATGAAACGGGAACAAAATAAAAGCGACAAGAGAGATACAAGCGACTCCTGAAATTTCATGGTTGTTTCACAATGCTTTTCTTCTCTTTCTTGTCCATGACAGATTATGTTGTCTTGTCCTAGACCCCGACCATATTGATGACAGAAACCATAAGAGAGACTCGCTTAATTCTTTTGAATCCGTCCCTGAAACTTCAAATTGAATCTAATGATTCATGAAACAGCAACAGATGAAAACAGACGAGAGAAACAAATCTTTCAGATCGGAAAAGACCGAATGAGGAGGTCATTGACGTCTACTTACCCAGCACTACCACTTCTTCACCATCTGGTTTCTCAAAAGGGTAAGTTGTGCCCTCCTCAGGGTATATGATAATGGCCCCATGAACTCCAGCTCGGGTCCAATCGCTGTGAGCGTGCCACCAAAGCGTGCCCACTTCTTTCGAAAATATGACCTCATAAGTAAAGTTCGATCCGGGTTCGATCGGGCACTGTGTTACGTATACTGGACCATCTGACCATGGATTTCTCGGCTGCTTTACTCCGTGCCTGCAAGTTAAATGATTAATTAAGAAAACTTAGCTGTGTGTTATGCGTAATTATCACTTTGTATTAAGGAGCATGCAATAGAAGGCCGATACTTTTTGCCCAGAGATATCACCAAGAGGGAGCCTAAGTCCGAACCTGTTAACATATCCAATTGGACCCACCTTTACTCAAAAGCTTAAGCCAATAAGTTATGGGACAACTAGGATATATTAACTGCTTTACACCATACCAATTATCCAACGTGGGATTTCTCTAACACAACTCACACGTGCGTCCTATCACTTTAAAAAGAGAATTATTCCTCATTTAACATGCTTAACAGATGTTCTAAGGGCATTCGTCAAACGAACTCATGATGATCTGATTAAACCACATAATCTCATTGCCGGAGAGCTTAATCTGAAATCAAAACATAATCTCGTCGTCGTCGAAAATACAAGCAGCTTTTTCCACAGAAACAGATCAAAACTTGGTGAATCTAACACGAGGGGTGATAACTAAAAACAGTTCTTAACTGTAGGTGCACCGGAATTGCTGCATTAGTCTAACTTTAAAATCGCTGTGGTGACATTTTGACCCTTCCAATGCAAATTTTGCAAGAATCTAGGTTGCTGGTTCTGAAAGTGCAGCTTTATCGAGACATCCTTAATTGGACGGACAGATTCTTGGGACTAGATTGCAACCAACTTTCAACAAGAGGAGAAAGACAGAGGAGGAAGAGAATTGACCGCTGAGGTAACGACGGAGCCACACCTTTTAGCCCCGTTTTTAAATTGACCATTCCCACCACTGTACGTGTTCCAATTCTTATTTGATTTTTAGTTAGGGTGCCGCTAGTGTCTCGGAGACGCTTGTTACCAGGACCCTCTCGCTTGTTGCGCCGTGATAACACGCTCGTGCTTTTCCGTTCCTCGGCACTTATTACTCGGAGAAAAACAATCATTATCGGATGAATATGCGTTTGATCCATCCGTACCCTTGTCATTATATTTGGCGGGTCTCGTATTCGCACGACGGACCTCGCCGGAACGAATGGAGGCGGACATGTTCGGGTATGAAAAAACGCACTATATAGCTTCACTTTCATTTGAAAGGGTGTTAAAGAGAGAGAGAGAGAGAGAGAGAGAGAGAGAGAGAGAGAGAGAGAGAGGTGAGGTACCAGTGAATGGTGACTCCGTAGTCGCCGTGATTGTGGACGTTGACGTAGACGGTATCGCCTTTGTGAACGCGAATCACCGGCCCGGGCAAGCTGTCGTTCACGGTCAGCATGCTCTTGGAGCTGCACAGCCTTGTGAAGTTGGTCTCTTTCAGCTACGACCAAACCCAAAAAACAAACAAACAAACAAACAATAAGTTAATCATAATTTTCCGTGCCCCTCCAATCTCGAGTTTGCAATGTTGCAAACAAAAACTGTGCGTGTTCAGGAAGTGGAGGCATTGTCCCCATGCAGCAGCAAAAAACCAGGCGCGCGTGTTCTGCTCAAGAAAAGCTTCAGACCACTCGAAAAGACCGACAGCGTGCATCTTCAATCCAAGAACTTACGATGAAGTCATGGTAATGGACTTTGGCACGAGCGGAGGGAGCGAGAATGCAGACACCCAGCAGCAGAATCAGCCCTGCAGACTCCAAGAACGACAACGACAATCTGGTCCCCATCCTCGTTGGTCGGCGTTCCCTGTTATCGGCAGCGGCGAACATGAAGGCGTCACGACCACCAGCGAGGATTTCGAGCAATGTCCACAACTTCGGCAGCTGCTCTCCAACCTTTTTAAGAGAGAGAGAGAGGGAGAGTTGATGCAGGATTTCACTGTCTTCTCGTCACTTCATTAGCGTCGCCAGGTAGGTGAGCGAAGTTCATATTGAGATTGACTGACCGTTCTGGTTTATTTAGTTAGATCGCGTTCAAATCAGCGGTCGGACAACGTCGGGAGGGGCTTGGATGATAAACTCTCGACCGAATTACATTGACGAATTAAGCCCGATCGATGCACGCTTGAAAACGTTATAATATAGACTGAGGATTACGCGATTACAAGATAGTTGAACAATACATTACACGCGGCGAAAGCCAAGCACGTGTCTGGCAAGGATTTCTTTGAAAAACAAGTCTCGCGATGCGTTCAGTAGATCGATACGTTATATTCGCCATCGGATAAATACGGCATGGTACGCACCATTGTCCGAGAGTGGACATGGATGGACATCTATAGTCCTAATTGGGAAAGAGTAGAATAATATGTAGATACGCAATATAAGAAAACTCTTTCGCAAAAATTATGTTAGACGATCATTACAAAAACTATATATCACAAGATAGTCCAAATCTGACGACTAATCCATTTGGTTCAACGTTTGGAATGGGCTTTGGAGGTCTAAAGTCCACTGGTCAAATGCAAATGGCCTTTGGTTCGATTTTTGGAGAACTTTGGGGAAGTGCAATTGCATTTTCAAAGGCTTCTAAAAGACTTTAGCTCAAGGTAGATCCAAAGGTACTTTAGAAAGTAGCATTCTTGGAATGCAAATAGATTTTTTTTACTTCCAACTTTGTCTTCGCTCAACTTTCATAATTTCGAAAATTTCCTTGAAAACTTTAACTTGCGGCCGAAGGCCTTAGCTACCGACGAGCCACCGCCACCCTCGCTGCGAGGCCTAGGTGACCGTCGCCTAGGTCTCGCGACCAGGGGAGTTTGACAAGCTTAGGCGAGGCTAGCTGGCGGCTAAATTTGACTATCACCGGCTAAGTTCTACCGGCAAATAGTTTAATATTTTTTTAAAAAAATTAGCAAAAATCCTTTACAAGTAGAGTCTTTATCAAAAGGCATTTAGGTCAAAGTTACTTCCCAATGTGTTTTTAAATTACACTTTACTAAACACTACTTATATTTCCATAGACATTCCCCCAAAATCGAACCAAACGCACCCTAAAGTATAGGCCTAATTCCCTAAAAAACCCTCAACTTTAGGTTAAGTCCCAAATCTACCCCGAACTTTCTTTTATCTCAGAAAAAACCCAAAACTTTAAGTTAAGTCCCAAATCTACCCCGAAGTTTTTTTTATATCAGAAAAAACCCTAAACTTTAGGTCAAATCCCAAATCTGCCCTAAACTTTTTTTTGTCTTGAAAAAAACCTCAAACTTTAGGTTCAGTCCCAAATCTACCCCAAATTTTATTTTATGTAAAACAAATCACCAAAATTCAATTTATTTTCAAAAATATACTCCGATAATCCAGTTCCAACTTGACGTGGCATTTCCATGTCGATAATAAATGATTTTATTTGGTTTTATTTCGGAGAATTTCAACAATTTTTATTTGGTTTGATTTGTTGTCGAAGTGAAAACTCAACGTCGGTCTGTTTCTATCACCTCATTACTTTGCTGATGTTGATTTGTTATGACGTGGAAGTGCCACGTCAAGTTGGGATGGGATCACGGGGGTATATTTTTTAAAATAAATTGAAATTTGCTGATTTTTTCTACATAAAACAAAATTCGAGGTAGATTTGGGACTGAATTTAAAGTTTGGGATTTTTTCCGAGACAAAAAAAAGTTCAGGGCAGATTTGGGACTGAACCTAAAGTTTGGGGTTTTTTTCGAGACAAAAAAAAGTTTGGGACAGATTTGGGACTGGACCTAAAGTTTAGGGTTTTTTCTTAGACAAAAAAAAGTTCGGGGCAGATTTGGGATTTGATCTAAAGTTTGGGGTTTTTTAGGGAATTCACCCCTAAAGTATAGGAAAAGTAAGACTATTTTGATCAACATTGTATACCGATCAACATTGTATACCAATCAACACAATACCGATTAAGTGTGCCAAATAAAGTTCTTCAACACCCAAAATTTTTTCAATCAGCTATTGGCGGTTGGGTGATTTTGTTATAATTTTCCATTATTTTTTTGTTTAATTGATATTATTTTCGCAAAGCATACTTATGTTGTAGAAACAAGTTTTAAGATATAGTATAGATCACACTTTTAAGATATTTTTTTATTGAAATTTTATTGCGACTTCTAAACTATATCTCATGCTTCTCTTAATTTAACATCATTTAATCACATAGAAAAGTTAATTTGTGAAGTCACCAATATTTCACAATTGTGGGAAGAATCTTTATATACCATATCAAATATAGTAATGTAATTAAAAAAATATTAACAATAATAATGATACAACCAAGTTAATATTTATAAGATCAGGAAAAATAACCAACTTGAAGCATCAATAAATGCAACGTGTATTAACAAGGGATAATGACATAAATTGTCCTTAAACTTTGGTCCAATATGCAATGTGGTTCCTAAATTTTAAATTTATTTAATATAGTTCCTGAACTTTAACTTAATGTGCAATGTCTTCTCAAATAATTAATTTGTTCAATTTGGTCCTGAACTTTTGGCACATGTTCAATGTGGTCCCTCAACTGTATGACAATATTCAATATTGTCCTTCCATTAATTCAAGTTCAGGGACAACTTTGAACATTTCATACAGTCTAGGGAATAAATTGAACATGTACCAAAAGTCCATGGATCACATGGAACAAATAAAAAGTTTTGGGACGACATTACATGTTGAACTAAAGTTCATAGACCATATTGAATAAATTTAAAGTTCAATGACCACATAACACATTGAGCCAAAAGTTCAGGGACCATTGGTGTCATTTACCCTATTAACAACCAATTGTCGACAACAAGATTACCGGGATGGGAAACAACCCGGCTCGTTCCCTCACACCAAACGTAGAAAGTGGTTGCAATTCATACATTATTATTAAATACCAAAATTAGCACGAACTAATATTAAATAAAAACTTATAAACTCGTAGTCCTAAAGATAATGTTCAATCTTCGTCCAGCCCAGTCCGGTCAAGTTCAAGTCCTGTGAAAAAGTTCTGCTTTAGTTCTAACTTCTTGTTTGGCCAGAGGGGGCACATTCTTGTGTTTGTTCATGAGTTGAATCAACCGTGACTGCTACAGGTACAAGGGAAATGGGCTACTAACAAAATCACACCGGCACCATGGAGTGACCGGCTGCGGCGGCGACCCAATAATATGGACTATCAGATGCAAGGTCATGAATTCAAACCCGATTGCGGCGGTAATGCATGGATATAGATTCGATGGGTAGGTTCGGACTTCTATTACTTCAGTGGAGTTATGGCGGCGGGGCTCCCCTAATGCGAATCAATAGATCGTGAGTGATGCCGAGCGACAACCTCTCTGGAGGCCCTAAATTCGAGCGCTCCCCTCTGTTCGAAGGGACTAGCCATCCCGATCGCCTCTCCCCCATCATTTCCGGTCCAACGAACAAAAAAACACCGATGAAATTGAATAGATGACGAGAAATTATAAAAAAAGGAACCCATCACCAGACGAAATCACACGTGTCGGTTAGTAGTTTCAGATACTCCTGAACGACCGACCATGTGACAAATAGGAAAAATGAAATGCTGTTCATTTAGTAATTGATATTCCTTGGGCTATATTTGGTAGTTGGGATAAAATTTGGTATATGATAAAATATTTATCATATCTCATGTTTGGTATCTGTCCAATATAGGATAAAGTCAGATATATGAGGTATATAGCCCTGATAAAATTATCCCATAGAGTAGGTGGGATAAAGGTGGCTAGAATTTCTATTATTCATAATATAAAAATTAATTTTGTTGAACAAAAAACTTGTTAAATTAATAAAATTAAAATAATATTTGAATACAAATAATATATGAATTTTAATATAAAAAATTCAAAATAACAAAAAGGTAACAATAATTTCATTTTTTTATTCTAATTTATATATGTTCAAAATTTATTTATATCTTGTGATATAAATTTCATATATAAATCAATACTAATGTATTTATATTTATTATATATTTTAGGTATTTTAGTATAGCTTACTATTTAATAAAAATTTATTAAAGAATGATGGAAGGGGAAAAAATAAATAAATAAACAAAATAATCAAAAAAGAGAGGGAAAAATAAAATTGAAATAGGTAAGAGTGTCATGAGAGAGATTTTTATAATCTCCGTTTAAGCAAATAATGAATATGGTAAGATGTGAAAATATCCGGCTTTATTTCCGTGATTTAGCCAATAGGATACAGCAAATCCCTTGCAAGAATGGCTTCTCATAACTTTTTTTTTTTGGGTCAAAAGCTTCTTAATAACTTGAAGAGCGCAAAAATTGCTGGCCGTATAATTTCCATCCGAGATTGTCAAAGGGTTCTAGTTCGTTGACGGTTGACACTGGCTCAACGGCCCGCACCATTGGACTGCTTCGAGAGCTTTTGTCTCCTATCAAAGTTGAAAAGAGTTCTGCCTGGCTTCATCGTCAATTTTGGTTCCATCCGAGCACTTGTAATTTGTCTCCTAATGCAGGGAATTAATGAGGTCGAATTAAGTTCCTTACTTTACCTCCCCGCCCGTTTCGCCTTCCCATTTTTTACTTTTTGGATAATTCGGGGATACGCATCGGATCGGCTACCGAGAGGTTCGTGGAATAGAATACCCTATGAACCAGGAATTTCAAATCCTATCCTATATAATTCTATCCTGACTAGAAATCCAGATAACCAAACGCAGCCTTGATGGATTGAATGGAAGGATGACTTCGTCTTCAAAGACCAACTAACCAAAACATCGCTACCGGAACCAACGACAATCCGAACAAGCACAACTGTGATGTCATTGTCGCTTGCTAAACATTCTTGAACCAAGGCTTCTTGGTCCAATTTGAGGTCGACCTCGAGACTCTTCTAGGGGTCTCTGGTGCTGAGATCTCTTCTTCTGATTGGACCTTGCATGCACCCCTCAAAGATGGTCCTCCCTCGATCAGGGAAAACAAGGTCAGTTTGCAATAGGTATACTATCTCAGTCCTCTACAGAACCTGCCGTTCCACCCATAGATCTTGGTCACGGGAGGTTGGGCTGGAAAAATCTACAGTGAAATTTATCCAAAAAATCCTAAACTTATTGTGTTTTTGTCAATTCACTTGTAAAACCTTTTAATTTTGTCAATTGAGTCTTAAATATTTTCATATTTTGCCAATTGAGTCCATTCGGCCAATTTTGGCCTGAAATCGCTGACGTGGTAGCTAGTCTTGCCACGTAAGACGATCGACGTTGATATGGACAAGATTTATTAATATATTTTTGAATCTTTTAATTATTATTTTTCCCTCTTCTTCCTCGATCGGTCAACCAACCTCTAGTGATCGACCAAAGGTTACGACCAGCGAGGGTTAGCCTTGTAAATTAAATATGTCTACGCTTAGTGTTAGGCAAAAAAATCAAACTAAGCATGAGGAGAAGTGTTAGAGTAATTAAATATTAAACTATGCCTTCATCTAATAACTTAAGCTTTTGGAACAGTTGGCAGTGGTATCTCCAAAATCTCATAAGCCTTGGGTGAGGTCACCCTTGCCGAGATATGGCGAGGTCGCCCCTCATCGGTCGCAGCCTCCGGTTGCCAAAGGCTAGGCAACCGGTAAAGGAAGAAGAAGGAAAAAAAAGAAAAATAATAATTAAAAAATTCGACAAAATATTAAAAAAATTAATAAATTTTGTCCATTTCAGCGTTGACTGTTACATGGCACTACTTGCGTCCATGCCACTAATTTCCGGCAAAATTGATCGGATTGGATATATTCAATTGACAAAAAGTAAAAAGGTTTATGGCTTAATGGGTAAAATTGAAAGGTTTATGACTGAATTGATAAAAGTGTAATAGGTTCGGGACATTTGTAGATAATTTTCCCAAAATCTATGCTCCAGCTATCGATTGGTTCAGAACTTCATATACTTATTGTCCACGTTGGAGTGTCCAGAGCTCCCGAAGGGGCCCGGTGAACAATCGTTGCGTCTAAGATCTCCCCTCTCAAATTCTCAAATCCCATGCATCAGTCACGCTTTCCATGTAGAGAGGGAGAAACCCATTTACTCTGCGTTGCAATAATTGCGAAAAACCATGAATTTGTATGAGAGAATTTGTACACTCTTTGGCAACGCACGGTACGACCATTCCATAAAACTCTCCTTTTCCCAAGGTCTGAACGGCTAGATAATCTAGGCGTTTGCTCCAAAAGCTGTGAGGCTATGCGATAATGTAGCATGGGGTTGGACCCATTGTTGGCTCTACCATGGAACCTTGCTTGTTCGTCAACCATCTGAAAAAGCAAGTTCTTTCCTTTCCCTCATTCTCTGTCCCCACTATTCACTCACTGGACGGTCATGATTGAGAATTCTAACTGAGGCGAGTGTTCGGATCTATCACGACATAACTCGATCTGCCGATTGGTCATGGAAGTTTTTCCAAGGTAGTTTCCCTTAATGAGTGTTGGTCTTTTACCCAAGTAAAGATATGGATAAAGCTCCATAAGGATGGCTAGGGAGAGTTTGGGAAAACTTGATGAAACCACTTTGGGCTCTGAGTGAAAGCAGTCGGGGTAGCTGTTTTTGAGTTTCGAGCTTTAGGAAAACAAGATTTGGGCTCAAAGAGAAAGGGATTTAAGAGTCCGAAATTGCTTTTCAGAGTTTTCCTAAACACAACATGAGCAGTTAATATGTGCGGATTAGGTGCACAGTAAAGATTCAGTTCCATATGATACCGATTGGCAGTTGCAAATGATCTCATGCTTGGGACGTTAATCGGGTTTCGGCTCACGTTTCACCTAGCTCACGAGATAATCAGAGTGTTTTGTGAATAAGAAATTTGACTTATCTAAGGAGAGTTTCCTTATAAATTAAAGGAGATATTGATGAACTTGAAAACGACATAAATATGACATACACCGGTTTTTTTCCAGTTTATTCTACAAAAGTTTTGTAATGACGTGATTCTTGACAAACAACCTAAAGCCCAAATATGACATGCACACACAAATTGGTAATTTTAGCAACCCACTTGAAATTAAACAGTTTTATACAGAACCCACGAAGCTTACGCTCACATGCATCATAGCTAATGCAGAAAAATTCAACTTGCAATACAAAGGAGGACAAAGGTTTTGGGTGCTCCGCAGTCGCTCAACACGACGCACGTCGCCATCGATCATCGCGTGCGAAGTGCCACGGATCCTCCTAATCTTCTAATGAAACTAACGGGCACTCTGTCATGCGATGATAATTTATTTGGATGGATTTGGAGTGTCAAATTCCCAACCTTTTCCATGCATCTGTTGAGAACAGTTGGGAAGCGACCAGTGAGGAGCATTGCGCGTTGGCGCAGAGCGCCACGCATCCAGTGGCTCAGCGGAAGATCAGTGATTTTGCAAGTCTCTGCAATAGTCAATGCTCTATGGTCGGATCCTTACTCACTGTCACTGTCGTGGAAGAAGATTGGTTGCTAACTTGGGATCAACGTTGGACAGGGACAGCAGATGAAAACGCACGTGAAGGAGCATCGTTTCGGGCCTTTCAAAGGGTTGTTCTGTCGCCTTTGAATGGAAGGAGCAACTTCCCCTTTGGAGGAGCCTTCAAAGAAATCTTGAATTTTTTAATTTCTTTCGTTGCTGATTAATGTATTGGTTTCCTATTTAGCTCTAAACTAATTTTTGGGAACTTTTGGTTTGAAGTACAGTTGAAACATCTAGAAATAGACATGTCAAAGAAAAAGTCATGAGTGGCTCGAAGTGAATCTATAGTTTTGAATAAGCAACTAACTTTCCCTCTCCTAAACCTATTGATGGTTTGGGAGCAGACACTCTTAGTAAAATTAGGTTACGTACTTGAAACTCCTATGTTAATGATGTCTTAGTAACAGATGGTATATGTCAGCTGGGCACGGCGCAGTTAGAGTAAGCCGTCAAGAATCGTTATTGTTCCTTTCGTTGTCCCGAAGATGAACCCTTTTGGTCTTCAACATTCCACTAGAAATCGCAATAAAAACTCTGGCTAATCTATGCACTTTGTGGGGATCTTGTAAGTCTTTACACTCCAATTGAGTTATGTCAAATTAGAATTAGGCATGCAAGTTTGATTTTTTACTTTTCTAAGAGAAAATGGAGGAAAACAATGAAAGAAATGTGAATGCAGAAGTTTAGTGTATTTTTGTAAGGGCAGAATTTTTGTTTCGGAAGTGAAAAGATTACATGGAAACAGCTAGTGGGGGCAAAAAGAAAATGTGAGGAAATAAAGAAATGAGTGCCACTTTACTCTTATAGCATTTTGATCTTGAAATTTGAAATCAGTTTAGGGAACAAACATGACCTTGTCTACAGTTATTCCTTGTAATTTATCACGATATTTTTAAAATCAAATATATGGAGGTAGTACTGTCGTCCGAATGCCAAGGGCACAACTAGAGAGGAATTTTTTTCCTCGCTCTTACCCAAAAGAAGGGAGAATGACATAAATACTCTTTAAACTTTGATCCAAAATACAATATCATTCATAAATTTTTAATTTGTTTAATCCATATCCTAAAGTATTAGTAAATGTTCAATCTAGTCCTAAACTATATGAAAATATTTAATTTCGTCTTTTTGTCGATTCAAGTTTAACGAAATCTACGGATGTGACTTCCAATCAGTTAAGTTTGAATGGTGGACACAAAAAAAAGGTTGACAAGTGAATTATCCAAGAGATATTCATCTCAAATCAGAATATAGTGATCCATATTATCAAATAATGATGAACATGTTAATGCCCTAATATTCTTTTCCTTTTCGAAAGTAGATGAACAAAAAGATGGACATATTGACTTATTCGTTTTAAAAATCTAACTCAATTGTAATAATTCACGTCATCAAATGACGTATGATTTGTCGTTTTAGTAAACAAAAGGACTACATTGAAAATTTACTAATAGTACAGAGATCATATTAAACAAATTAAATGTTCAAAGACGACATTGCACATTGGACCACAGTTCAAAAATTATTTATGTCATTTCCTCTCAATAGAACTAGAGCAAACTCTAACGAATAAAAATTGTGCCCGCAACTATTGTCTCATTTTGCTGTGATACAATTAGGAACAAATGTCAACATACAATTTAAACTCTGAATAAACTAACACTTGGTCCGTCTCGTTTAATCGTGACTGTAGTTTATCTATAATATCCTAATAAAACGGGTGTGTAGGGGTGGCAACATTTGTGCACATATATATTACAACATCGGAATTTTGACATTATCGTGGCAACATATGATGATTTCATTTTGTTTCAAACCTATGCACTGTGCTGTATAGGGGGTGGCAATTCCTAACACAACATGAATTTATTGAAAGAAATATGAACTTCACACAACGGGATTTAACTTGAAGTTGACACAAATTAATTGGTTCTTATCTATATTAATAAAACTCACATTGCATTCACAGTAAAGCGTTTTCTTTTCGGAACGATATGAATAATCAACACAAGTATAATACCGATATACGAATTACCAGCTCTATCATTCTTATAACTCTATAAAAAAAAACAAGGAATATTCCATCAGAATTCTAGTTGAATTCCAATGCTGCCCCTTTTTCCTTGACCTTATAACTATATCAACATAAAATCTTGATCTTGCTTTTGCCTTCTCGTTGGTGGAGGAGTTGTGACATGGAAGACGAAGAAGCAAGATAAATCCATGGAAGTTGCGAATTCTGTAGAGTATATGATCAGCCAAAACACACATCGCTTACACAGTGATTCATCAATTGCTAGAAGAAAATGCTGGAGAAGGATTCGTGAGTTTCCACTTCCATATTACCCACTAGAAGCTTATCATACATCAACCCTAAAATAGGTTCTCAGGACATCATGTTGGTGTTTGTTTGTAAAACAAATAAATAAAGCTTTTTCGTTATCCCACTTAGGAAAGAAAGTAAAGTTTTTATCCATTTATAAGTAAAGGTATTATTACTTGTCGTAAACGGAGAAATATGAGTGAATGGGCTAGATCCCCCATTATTTGCGTGCGGGATTAAAACGCTTACTTGTGCGCACCGCATACCAAAAAAAAGACTTAATCAATAATTTATTTTTATTTTTTATTTTTTATTTTTTTAAACTTATGACTGTTCGAACAAAACTATCCATTTTAGGACACAAAAAGGTATGTCCAAAATCAACAGTTTTCATGCTCGAAGAGTTATGTCTGAATTGCAACTTTTCGGACATGAACGGTTGTGTCCGAATGGTGGTTTTCACACACGAAGGGTTATGTCTAAATTGCAATTTTTCGGATATGAATGAGCGTGTCAGTATTGAAAGGTAGACACCAAAAGGTGTGTTCTATTTGCTTATATATATTGGACAATTATGTTTAATTGACAAATTTTTTTAAAAACTCCCTTCATTTTTGTCTTCCTTAAGAGAAAAATGAGACGGCCATTTTCTTAATTGTTTCGCATAGAGTTTTAAGAGAAATACTGGAATTGCTATTCAGTATTCTTACTGTGACTTTGTTGTATCCTGAAGGGAATTTACTAGTAATCTATAGCAATTTCGTGAGGTAAATTGATTCTAAAAAAGAGTTATTACACACCTCAAAATCCGACTTCATTCCGATTCCATTTTCTTTCAACATATTTCCAACATATCATGCACTGGCCTTCATCAGCCAAGGTGTTCTTCTGTTACCACGCAACATGGGGGCACATAATAATTACTATCCAAATCGTTACTTTCAAAAATATTACAAAATTGTTGAAATATCCTATGAAAGCTAAACGTGGCATAGACCTACCGAGCATGCTCTAAAAAGCTCCACCATTTTTTCTTTTTGTACAGCAATTATTTCAGCCACCCACCCAGATAGACATGCCCACGGGCCGATTTTGGCCCGAAACAGGTCCGGGTCAAATTCAGGACCAGCCCGTTGACTGGGCCCACAGTTCGAAACTGAAACCGGCCCGTGGATGGGCCCGGTTCCGGTTCCAATAATTTTGGAACCGGCCCGGAACCGGCAGCTCCGGACCAAATTCCAAAAAAAAAAAAACTGCTTACCCTGCAGCGTTTCCTCATCTCCAGAATCTTTCCCTCCTCCGTCGTCGCAACCCATGGCCCACGCGCTCCCCCTGCAGACCAGCAACATCGCCAACACCGCCGCCGCCGGTGCGGCGACGGCCGCGGCGCGCAAGGGTAGGACCGTGGAGGAGACCTACCAGAAGAAGTCCCAGCTTGAGCACATCCTCCTCCGCCCCGACACCTACATAGGCTCCGTCGAGAAGCACACCCAGTCGCTGTGGGTCTACGAGGGTGACGAGGTGGTCCACCGCCTCGTCGCCTACATCCCCGGCCTCTACAAGATCTTCGACCAGATCCTCGTCGACGCCGCCGACAACAAGCAGCGGGAGCCTGCAGCCCCACGTTCCAAGCCCACCCACACCCACCTCCTCCGGTCCTCCACCAAATCCCTCCTTCCCCCCTCTCCCTGCGCCTCCTCCAGTCCTCCCCTTTTCTCCTCCGCCCGCCCCCTGTCTTCCCAGATCTGACCCCCGCTGCCATCGCCCCAGCCCATGGCCGTAGCCGCTGATGCCCCCTCCTCCCCCCTCGCTACCCTGCGCCTCCTCCCCTTTTCTCCTCCTCCCCCCTCGAATTGGAACCGGCCCAGAACCGGAACCGCCCCCTTGTGGTTCCGATTCCGGTTCATACATGGCCACGAACCGGAATCGCCGGTTCCGAACCGGAACCGCCGGTTCCGAACCGGAACCAGCGGTTCCTGAATCGTGGCCATGTCTACACCCAGACACTCTCTCTCTCTCTATCCCTTGGCCTTGGTTTCTGGAAAAAAAAAAACAGAGTTTGTGGTGATGCAGCCTCCGGTTCCGAGTCACGGTGTCCATATCGAACAAGGACTTGATAAGATGGTTGGGCCCAAAGAATGTAATGCCGGTGGTAGATGGAGTCCATGTTCAGCTGAGGTTGACTACCGTTAACTCTGTTCACCCGCTGGTCTCCACCGAGGAAGAATTATCAAGAGGCAGGTCGCCTCACCGGATGAGAACCTTCTGGTAGAGTTTTCCGGTGGGGCGTTGGAAAGGACGAGCGTCACTTCCTGTGCCTTAAAAATTTGGCAGTGACCTGACTTTTGCCAACCTAAAGATGGAGGTGGTCTTGGTATTAGAACGTTATAGGCCGGTTTCGATGCTGGCTTCACTTTGGAAGTCGCCATGGACGCCAGCCTCTGATCAGAGGACACTTTCGGGCGACCTTGTGAGACCGAAATACCTGAGAAACTCCAAGGCAGTTTTTATAAAACGAAGCCCCAACTTGAGGGTGGCTCTGAATCAGTGAAACCTGATTCATCAATATCTGAAGCAGCATAACTATAGCTTCACTACAGTTGACCAACGGTGCCATATAACTAAGGTTCTTCATAGGCAGGCATGGAAATTCTACACCCATGCCGAAGACTAGCACACTCCTGCCGGATATACATGATATTTGGACAAGTATAGAAAAGATGCTGTGATTATTAACAGTGATGTCTGGTTGAACATGATCTTCTTGAACATGTATGAAACAAGATACACTGATTACTAACGGTGATGTATGGTTGGTCGATTAACAAGGGAAATTGATTAGGATGCCCAAGGGAAATTATCAGAATTGCAGAATGAAGCATCACATAAAATCTGGGTGAATATCTTCCTCTACCTTCTGATCATTTGTTTTAGATTCCAGGACACCATTACTAAATTGATCCGCATCATCTTTGTACGTGCCTACCTGCAAGGCATCTTCATCTTGTGACATGTAATTGCTCCATTTGGTGGTACTCCTTGTGGCTGCAGTTGATTGATTGATCACTGGGTCGATGTCATTTTCTCTTTGGGAATTCGTCCAACTGGAAGTCCTGAAAGCTAACTCATTTTGGTTCTTCTTCGGCTCTTCATCTGCAAATAATGTCCAGAAAATGCTTAGGTTATGAATTTTCCATCACTAGTCACCATGCCTACTTTGGCTTCATCAGCCATTGTTCGTGTAACAAGCTGAGAAGGCTATATATGGCAGTCAAATATGTTGTTTTTCATAATCATAAAGGCATGGACGATTGCAAATAGCTGCAGTCTCCTAATCTATCGGTTTGCTAACAATTTAAGTAGGCAAATGGCACTCAAGACTCCTCAAACTTATTGAGTCAGAAAAGGTATCGAGCTTCAGCAATAACTGCAGATTCGTTTGAGCAAACTACAATGTGCTAACAAGATATGTTGCCGATGACGATTTGCTAGCAAGTAATGTTGCTGATGATGATTGACTTTGCATATTTGACAACACGGGGCAATCGATTACTATTAGCATCTCCTTGATGATCAAATCAGGGCTTCACTCGGATTTGCTCAGAGGATTACACTCTGTATCGAAACTGACAGCTAGAACATTGACTTTCCTCCATCATCTTCACAAATTCATAGGGCAAATGGTGTCTTCCTAGTTAAAGTTCTGCAATTAACTTATGGAGAAGACTCTTCAATCTAATATCAAGAGGAATCTTACCTGGAAAGGTAGTCTGTTTCCGGATATTTCCGGTTGCAAACGATGGTTTAAAGAGCTTGTCGCCCTTTGGACCATCCGATCGACGAGAGGAGTCCCTCAGTTTGGGCTTCTTGGGAATTTCTTTCGGAAGTTCCGTCACAATCTTCATCTCCCCATCGTCTTCTGCTCAGAAAATTCATCGCGTGAGAGACCGAGCAACAATACTACCGACATCCAGTCAGTATCGTCCCAGAGTAATCGTACTAAATCTGTGTCAGAAATTCAGAATCGAGATTATATGATCAAAAGGGATGTGAATGGACTAAAGGTCTCCGCTGAATAAATTAGAACCTTCTTCTTCGGAGCGCATGTGCTCGACGTCGAGATACTCGCTCCAATCGCTCCTCTTCAGCTTCCTCCCGTCACCACCACCCGCACGATCGCGGACCGCTCCTCCTCCTCCTCCTCCGCCTTCGAGCGGCGGATCTAGGGCTCCGAGATCGGAGGAGGAGAGGCGGGACATGTTGAAGGACTGGACGAACTTGCGGACGTCCCTGGCCATGAAGCCCCGGGCGAAGACCTTCCTCACGGACTGCTTCTGGTTGCAGACGACGCACGTCCACCTGTTGCTGCTCTTCTTCTGCTGCTTCACCTGCCGATTCGGACAACATCGGTGACGACGCATCAGAGCTCCAAAAGCAAGAGAGAGAGAGACACACACACGGAGACGGAGACGGAGACGGAGACCTGCATGGTGGAGCATTGGCAACATTGCAGAGCGATGAAGATCGTCGTCGCCGTCGCCGTCGCCATCGCCATAGCTCAGATCGCAGTCTCTTCCAGTTGCAGAGCAGCGAATTGATCTTTGCCGGCGGATTGGGGGGATCTCTCCCTATTCAAACTGAGGATTTGGATTTGGCGCCAAGCATTTTGGGACGGGCTTGGGCTTGGGCTTGGGCTTGGGTTTAACCAGATATGTCGTAAATCATTTCTTTTGGCAATAATTTAAAGGGAAAAAGCCACCACAAACTTTTCCACCTGTGACACATTTACCCGAACTTTTTTTGTGACACCAAAAACTCCAAACTTTGCTATTTGTGACACATTTACCCCAATGCATTTAGTCTATGGGCATTTTCGTCTTTTTTGTATTTTTTTTTTCTTTTCCGGCGAAGGGAGCCTCGCCGGCGTCCGGCGAGGGCTGCCCTCGCCGGCCCTCGCCGGACGCCGGCGAGGCCGGCCCTCGCCGGACGCCGGCGAGGGGGGCCCTCGCCAGATCCGGCGAGGGCGGCCCTCGCCGGCGTCCGGCGAGGGTCGCCCTCGCCTGGGCGAGCGAGGGCGGCCCTCGCCCGACCCAGGCGAGGTCGACCCTCGCCGGCGTCGGGCGAGGGTCGCCCTCGCCTGGGCGAGCGAGGGCGGCCCTCGCCCGACCCAGGCGAGGTCGACCCTCGCCGGCGTCGGGCGAGGGTCGACCTCGCCTGGGTCGGGCGAGGGCCGCCCTCGCTCGCCCAGGCGAGGCGACCCTCGCCCGACGCCGGCGAGGGTCGACCTCGCCGGATCGGGCGAGGGCCGCCCTCGCTCGACGCCGGCTAGGGCGGCCCTCGCCAGATCCGGCGAGGGCGGCCCTCGCCGGCGTCGGGCGAGGCTCGCCCTCGCCTGGGCGAGCGAGGGCGGCCCTCGCCCGACCCAGGCGAGGTCGACCCTCGCCCGACGCCGGCGAGGGTCGACCTCGCCTGGGTCGGGCGAGGGCCGCCCTCGCTCGCCCAGGCGAGGGCGAGCCTCGCCCGACGCCGGCGAGGGCGACCCTCGCCGGACGCCGGCGAGGGCCCCCCTCGCCGGATCCGGCGAGGCTCCCTTCGCCGGAAAAGAAAAAAAAAAGGAAAAAAAAGAAAATACAAAAAAGACGAAAATGCCCATAGACTAAATACATTGGGGTAAATGTGTCACAAATAGCAAAGTTTGGGGTTTTTGGTGTCACAAAAAAAGTTCGGGGTAAATGTGTCACAGGTGGAAAAGTTTGGGGTTTTTGGTGGCTTTTTCCCTAATTTAAAATATTATTCGAGAGATAATAGCATAAATAATTCATGAATCTTAGTCAACGTGCAATGTGGTCCATGAACTTTAATTTGTGTAATGTGATTCATAAACCTTGACCCAGTGTGCAACATCATCTCTAGATTTATAGTTTATACGTTCAATGTAATTCCTAAATTATGTGAAAATATTTAAAAATTCATAAACCACAATAAAAATTAGATCAAAGTTCAAAGATCACATTAGACAAATTAAAATTTTAAGGACTACATTGTACATTTGACCAAAGTTCAGAAACAATTTGCGTCATTTTCTCATTATTCAACTTTGTTACTTTTCCAACTCGACCGAAAAAAAAAACTTTGTTAATTTTTCGTTCAAAATTTACAATATTGTTCAAATTTTAAATTGGAGAGCCGATTTTGATGTATAACGAAAGCTTAAATATTACTAAAATTTTGTCATATCAGTGATGAAGGCTAATGTATCAATGTTGACAATTAGTTTTCACCTAAATTAATGTTGAGATTTAGTTTTCAAGTAGAAAAAATTCAGTCTCCTGATTAATGTGAGGCGAATGTAGGTGAACTAAATATTGATTGCCCCGCCGTGGAAAGCTCATGTAAAGTGCATAATCTAATCGAATCGAGTGAGTATAGCAATATTTCAAGTCGATCACAATTAATCGTGCACATTATGTAATTATTGACCGATCGATTAGCTATATACAAGAATAAAGTATTTTCAAACTCGGCCTCCAATTAACGGGGTGCTTGAATTTGAGAAAAGGCAAACTAAATTTGTGTAATTACTATGGCTCAAGTGGTTAGACTATAACTTACAATCGGACTTGCAAAGATTGGCGCATGCAAATTGAGTCCAGAAACCTATGTCACTTTTGCCAATTCAGTCTTAAACATTTTAATCATATTAATTGAATCCTAAACATTTTCACGTTTTGTTAATTTAGTTAATCTGGCCAATTTTGATCAGAAATCATTAACGTGGAAACCGGTTGTTCTACGTGGCACGGCTAGTGCTGACGTAGATAATTTTTAAAAATATTTTAATACTTGTTTGAATTATTTATTAAATTTTTTTTTATTTCCTATTCCTTCTTTCCTTTTTTCTTACCATGGCCGGCAAGGACCGGTGAGCCTCGCTAGCCACTGTAAAAAAAAAAAGACAAGAAGAAAAAAAAGAAAGAAAATAATAAATAAATAATAATTAAAAAATTATCCATGTTAGCGTCACCACGCCATGCAAATGGCTAGTGTCCAAGTCAATGATTTCCAGTTAAGATTGATAGGATAAATTTAATAAACAAAACGTGAAAAATGTTTATGACACAATTAAAATATTTATGATTGAATTGGTAAAAGTGTAATAAATTATGACTTTTTGCACAATTTTCCGAGAATCTTAATATACCAATTTGGCAATCGACTAGCTTTATTCTTAGGCTAAGAATTGAACCGAAAATCTTTTGTCAAGTTGGAACGTGTCGCCAAAATATTTGATATGATTTCACAGGTATTTGAATGGGAAATCGAGATGTTATCGATATTTGCTTATCATGAAGAGCGCCTTGGGAAGTTTTCATAAAGGAAAGAGGGATTTGCGGATCCTCAAAGAAAAGCAAAATAGCTTTTTTGTTTATTTCGTAAAAAATAAATAATTTATATAATATTTTCTTAAAAATGATGGCTCGTATAACTTACGCTAATTAGTTAATAAAATATTTTTTCATAATCAGCGATAATTTATTATTTAAATATTTTCGCAACCGGTAAAAACATTTTACGACCATAATTATCTTTAAAAAATATTTTCCCAAAGCAAAAGGGCGTCCTCGCTTGCTCTTTCATTCGCTCGGAGTCGTGGTCGAAGTCGAACGCCGGTCTTTCCTCTCGCTCGTTGCTGTTCCGTCGTCATCCACCAGCAATCGACTCCAGAGATGGAGTCTCACATAGAGCGGGTCCTGTGGACCCAGGACCAGATTTCGCTCCGGGTGTCCGAGCTCGCCTCCGACATCGCTTCCGACTTGGACGCCGCGGCCCCGCCCCCGGTCTTCGTCGCCGTCGCCACCGGCGCTTTCCTCTTCGTGGCCGACCTGGTCAGGAAGGTGCCGCTGCCCCTGGTCGTCGATTTCGTCCGCTCCGATTCCTACGGCTCCGGCACGGAGTCCAGCGGCGCCCCCGCCGTGTCCCTTGACTTGAAGGTGGACGTCCGAGGCAGGCATGTCGTCTTGGTAATGGATGTGTTCTCAAGTTTTCATCTTTCGAGTCTAGAAGAGCGGTACCCGCAAACTGCTTCTCGTGTTTTTCTTCGAATTTGTGATGAATGCTCGTGCACGAGATGCTCCAGGATAACCATTGTCTCTTTCTTTGATTCCGAATCATAATATCAGCACTGCTAGTATTTTCTGTGACGTTTTACTGTTAGCTCATCAAGAATTTCCCAAATCTGGGAGATTGATTAGGAGTTTGAGACTTTGTAAGTTTGTTTTAGCCTACAGGTTTGGATCAAGTGCGTGCCGATGGGTTAAACTCATTCAGCTTGAAAGATAGACTAGTACTAGTCTGAATGGTCTGAATGGTCTTATTGTTGGCATAGACTAGTACTCCTCCAGTTTCAGAACCTACTTTCGCTTGACTTGGCGAAGTACCAGAACGATTACATAATCTACACGAGAAAAGATAGATCTATTGGAGTGGTTGTGGCTACCCTTTTTTTGATAGTCTAATGTTGATCTGTCAAAAAGCTCTGACAGGTGGTTAGGTCATTTTTTTAGGTTGGTAATATTTGCGGAGATATCATTTTAGGTTTCGGAACTGAGTCCTTTTTGAATAAACAGTCTGTTTTGCTAGAATGTCGCCATATTAAAAATGGTGTCCCTTTATAATTACCTGCCGTGAGAACGATATTATGTGGCATGAGGTTAACATGAGCTCATTCATATACATCTATGTCAACGTCGATTCTACATTTGCGGAACTTCTTGCACAAGCGTTGCCACCTGATAAAATGAAATGTTCGTGTATCTTTCTTCTTATATTGACAGCTGGTTCTTACATATAGATATAGTCATGTTGGCAGACTTTACTGGTGATTTTGAAGCTCGCTAATGTCTCCGAAAATCATTTTTATCAGGTTGAGGACATCGTTGATACGGGGAACACCTTGTCCTGCCTTATTGGCCACTTAAAGTCGAAAGGAGCATCATCTATTTCAGTTTGTGCTTTTCTTGATAAATCAGTGAGGAGAAAGGTTCATTTTCAGTTGGTGGGTGATGGAAAATTCTATCGTGGATTTGAGGTTCTCTCTCTCTCTCTCTCTCTCTCTCTCTCTCTCAGGTGCTTTGCGATTCTTTTGTTGAAGTCTAAGAAAGTTTTCTCTGCATAACTGTCTTGTTATATCTTTGTGTTGTCTGACTATTACAATGACAAGAATTTGGAAGAGGTTACATGAGACAAATTAGCTAGACCAGTCCACCTCTATGAGGTGTACCAAGATATTCTGGCTGGGAAGGTCAAAATCCCCTATGAGAAAAGTGTGAGCAACTTACTTTGGTAACATCATTTAGTTACTACAGATGATGTATACATGCTTTGTAGCTTATATAAGCTTGTGGATGAGGAAGTTGTTGCCTTGAGTTGCAGATTGTTCTTTACCCTTTCGTAAGTGTCGCTCGGTATGTCATTTATATATTTGACCAGCTTTCCATGCATGGTGGTTGCCATCTTCATTGGATTTGTTGATCAACCTTCTTCTTTTTCCTTTTTCAACCATCTGGTCTAGACTGTTACTTTATTTTGAGGTCGTGGTCCAAATAGGATGCTGCTTTGTGCTTGTGCTCTGTCTGTAAGTTGATTTAGCCAAAAAGGCTTGCTTTCTCCTTAACTATATTAAGATTGTATGCCGTCCTATGGATGTTGATTTGCTTTAGGTTGTTTGATTACTTGGAAGGGATTCTTCCTTGCAAGTTGCAACCTGATCGTTCATTCTCCCCCGAGTAAGATTTTTGAGTGTTTTTCTTTTGGGCAAGTCCATTTCTGAATCAAGCAAGCACCAAATTGCCATACTAAATTATTTTAGTGCCGATAATCTTGGTAACCACCCATCGTTTTACATTCTTTTCATTATTTTTTCTCGATAGGCTCTTATGTGTTTGCAACTTACAAATCGAACACAGCTTAGAACGTTGATGCGATCCTCTGTTTTTTTGGGCAGTGCCCGGATTATTTTGTGGTGGGATACGGAATGGATTATGCCGAGCTATACAGGAACTTGCCTTACATTGGTGTCTTGAAGCCACAGCACTACACATTATCTGATTGATGTCATCCTCAAATAGGTTAACTGGATTCAGGTACCTGGGCATACTTTTTCGACGAGCAACATATTTATTCCATATGGTCCATGAGGGTTGATCCCCTTAACGTGATGGACAGAACCATTTCTATTGTTAAGACACAAATTACACCATTCACATGTCGAGAATGCAGACATGGCAAGGAATTGTCCTGCAAAGAAGTGATAATAGAGTTGCCCTACTAAAGATTTATGTTAGTTTCACTTTGTCCCACCAAATATAATTTGGGTCGATTTGTCCATGATGTTTTCACAACTTCTGCGTTCTGTCCTCTGACTCGAATCTCTCTATAGGGAGAAATCATTGTGTTGCTCTCACGTGCTAGATCGTCGGCACATAATTCGACCATGATCGTCAAAATTCATCACTATGGTCTCATAAGACATGAATCTGAAACCTGTGGACAATGCCGCCTCTATTTTCCATTGGCAAAACTGGACAGGATTTCTCGATGTTGTGCGGTCTCTCTTTCGGGTGCATGTTGAAGGAAGCAAATCATGAATAAAGCATAAGCGAGGGAAGCTATAAACAAGGTATATGTGTGAATCAATTTGCTCAAGTTGGAATAAACTATTCAGAACTGAACGTTTGGTAAATATTTCGTTAACTACCCGGTTTTTTCTCCTAGGCCCGGTATATGCACACACCGATGATATGTCGAATGTCGAACCATATGGTTTCACTTGAAACTCGCTTGATTTGAAAAATGAGATGGCATAGAATCGCATCAATTCTATTTACCCTTCCAACGCAAAAGGGTTAAAAAGATTAATTTTGGAAAGTAAAGAAAAAATTTTCACCATGATGTTGATAATCATTTAGAAAGGCATGCAAAAGAGCGAGTCAAATGCGAAACAATTGCTGAATGTAATTTAACACAACAAGGTAAGGCATGGGCGATTTATCACTCCTGGACCTATCAAAATTAGTTATAGATAGATCAATTTCTTGACTCATATTTGATGGGTTAATTATATTCACTAAATGGATTATAAATAGGTTTAAAATGATAAAGTTCAAATAATATGAGAATTAAATGGGTTCACAACTTTCTTAGATCCAACCAACCTCTATAACCATATTTTTACTCTATCTCGCCCTTACTCGATATTGCGTTTGCATACTTCGAGCTCCCACTTCATTTTCGATATGAGTTTTTTTAAATTTAATTAAATATAAAAATATTTTAGTAATATGAATCAAATTGAGTATGCGTTAGATAGGTTACAGGTCACTCGATTTACACGGAAATGGGCGAAAACGGGTTAAAAGAGCAAAATTTGGGTAGGCAACGTCAACCTTGTTGCGTCCTTGGTTTGCGCCCCTCTCTCGGACCAGCGCCTTCACAAAGGAAAGAAACGGCAGTTGCAAAAGTAGCCACGGCCATGGCCATCAGAAGCGTCCGCAGAACCCTTCGACCTCTCTGCTCGAACCTCCTTCCTTCTTCACTTCGCTCGGCCGCATCGCCTCCCGTCGCCGGGACCTCGCAACCCATCAAGCCTCTCTCCGCCGCCGCGGCCGCCGCCGCCGCCGACGATGAGCGGGCTCCGCCGAAGCCATCCCTCCCCAGCGCCAACTCCAGGAGAGACTCCATGATTCTCGAAAGCTTCAGGCGCAGACAACTCGGAGGCTCTCCCGAACCCCCGCGGAGCGAGCCGGCCCCGACGCATCCGCCGCCGCCTTCCGGGGAGAGGAGCGGCGACGAGGAGGTCCTCTCGGGCTTCGGGCCGCTGGGGCTGGGCGGAGAGGTGGTGGAGGCGGCCGAGGGGATGGGCGTCTTCGTGCCGAGCGAGATTCAGTGCGTTGGGATTCCCGCGATTTTGAAGGGGCAGAGCGTGGTTCTGAGCTCGCCTTCCGGGTCGGGCAGGACTCTGGCTTACTTGTTGCCTCTCGTTCAGGTACTACTCTTCTTCGTTCGCCATTCGAGACCGCGTCATCATGGTCGTGCTCGTGCTCGTGTCGGTAGTTTCGCGTCATTGCGCTGTCCTTGCTGAAATAACTTTTTTTCCGCTATGATGAGAAGTTGAATTCAATCGATAGACAGGGTCAAAGAGTGAGCTTGGGCAGTGGTTTCAAGTTGATCGCGTTGTATCATGCTTGGGTTTTTCTGTCATGCCATGTTATGTTCTCATGTCTCGTCATGAATTGCCACCCTTGGGGAGTTAGTTAGTTTATGGAACTGCTCATTTGGGAGCTTCTAGGTTTGGAGTTGTATTGTGGGCCATTGAAATGAAGTTCGAATTACGGAAAAGAACTCTCTTTTACTTGCCCCTTTCGATGTCTCTTGGGTTTGCGGTCTTTCAGAATTGGGACGCACCATTTATGAAGGCATACAAACTTTGATCGAAGCAATCATGCTCTCTTCATTGTAGAATGTAAGACCTGTCTCTCTTTTTTTGGTTGATTCAGTAGATGCTGAGACGGGATTCGGCATTGTTTGGAATCGAGCGCGACTCCCCGAGGGCTATCCTCTTGTGTTCTTCGGACGAATCATGTGACAAGGTCCTCCTTTTCTGCTCTAGCTTTCAACACCGACCGCACTTTCTTTTTCACCTCCTATTAAGCTCCAGTCCTAGACCTAATCTCATAGGGCATATAGGTTTTTCGTATGGCAAGTTACATCACAAGTTGTGCACAAGTAAAATCAAGCGAAAAATGCGGTGGTGATGCATTGGAAGATAAGGGAGGTTCGCTGAATGCTCCGATTGGGTTGTTGGTTGGAACCCCTGAAGAGGTCCTTCAGCAAATCGAAGATGGCGATGTTATGACCACTGCAGTCAAGTACTTGGTATGCGCTTTTCTTTGTAATCAGAATTGATGGTTTCACTCTCTCTGTTGTTACTGTGAAGTCTCAATTGCATGATAGTTCGCCATTATGCTGAATTATGGGATGAATTTTCTTAGGTTTTGGATGAGGCAGATATCATGTTAGATGCTGGCTTGTTTCCCAAAGTACAGAAGATTTCAAGCCACTTGAAGAACTTTGCTGTTGAATCCGATGATCAGCATTTTCAAGCGGTTCTAGTCATTTCAGCGATCTCGGAGGTATGTTGACTCCATTCTGATGTCATAACAAGTTGAAAACTCACAATCTGGCTGCCCGTTATGGTTAGCAAGACTTCCGACTTCAAGCTAAACTGTTGGGCATAAGCTTGAGTATACTAAGGTTAAATTAATTAAACACCCTCTAGGCATCACCCTCTTGATGTGTTCCGCATGGATACAGGATCCCGACTAAACTGGTTGACATAGATAGCTGATTGACCGATCAAATCTGCATTAAAATCCCAAAAATACGGTACCCCATGACCGGAGGCAATTTTCAGAATCAAGAAATCTATGCATGTAATTTGATTAGGAAACAAGGTTGGCAGAAACTGATCTTTGTTTCGTACAGGTACCAATGAACCACATTTTTTTTTCTGACTGATTTTTGAGTGCTGTCGTGCATAACAAATACCAGATACTAGAAAAACATGCTGTGGAGCGTCTGGAGCATGATCGAGCTGGTAAAGTGGCTGCAATGCTACTGGAAATCGACCCGAAAGAAGTACTCTATCTGATTGAATCTCAAGATGCCTTGAGGAAGAAAGTGGCGAACGCTGTAGCGTCCCTTCATTTGGCTTCTTGATCATTGCATTTGGTCTAGTTTTGTAGTCTGTACGTAGGTGTAGCCAACGTACCGACGCATGGTTCAAGACATTTCTTCATGATGCGAGCAATTGCATGCTTGTTCTTAGTAAGCCTTGGTTGCAACTGGTTTGTGCTCTGGATCTGTTTAGTAACGTTTCTGTTTCTTTATTTTTCTGTTCTTTTGTTCCCCGGAACAGAAAAAGAACATAAATCCGTTTAGTAAAAAAAATTTATTTTTTTGTTTCTGTTCCAAAAAAGTGCTCCAGAAATAGATTTGGAACAGAAACAAGAAGCAAAAAAAATCTGCTTCTTGTTTCTGGAACAAGAAAAAAGAAACAATTTTTTTTCTAGAATTCTCTAAAAATAAGAAACAATCCATCGGTCGCAACCCGTCCACCGCTGCCTCTCAACGTCCTTCGCCGCCACCTATCGCCCGACTTCCGCCGCCTCCCGCCCGATGACCGCCTCTTGTCGTCAACCATCGTTCTCCACCGCTCGACGCTTGTCACCACCCGCCATCGACCGCTGTCCTCCATCGTTGGCCGCCGTGCTCCATCGCCCAACGCCAGCCGCCACCCGGCGCTGGCCGCCTCCCCTCGCCAACCACCCGACGCTGGCGATCACCCACCACCGGTCGCCGTCCTTAGTCGCCGCCGGCCACCCACCACCGGTCGCCATTCTCCACCGCCGGCCATTGTGCTCCACCGCCCGACGCCGGCCACCGCCCAGCACCGGCTGCCCTCGGCCGCCGGCCACCTCCCGCCTCTGGCCATCCGATGCCGGTGGTCATCCACCATCGGCCGCCATCCTTCGCCACCGATCGCCGTGCTCTATCGACCGACGATAGCCACCCTCCGCCGCCAGCCACCTCTCGTCGTCGCCCCCCGCTGCCGTCACCACCACTCGATGCCACCGTGCTCCACCGCTGACCACCGTGCTCCACTGCCTCCCACCGCTGGCCGCCATCCTCTGCCGCCGTCGACCACCGTCCTCCGCCCCCCACCGCCCCCCACCGCCACCTGCCGTCCTCTGCCGGTAGCCCAGAAGGGAGAAACTTGTCCATGGAATAGAAATAGATCATTCGTACCCTAAACACATTTCTATTCTTTTTCTATTACAGGAATAGAAATTTTGTGTAGTTATTAAACGCTTTTTTGGTCAAAAACTGTTTCAAGAAATAGAAATAGAAAAAACTATTTCTGATAAAAAATTATTTCTGAGAACAGAAACGTTGCTATGCAGACCCTCAGAGACTAGTGGTTTGACGAATTTCGAGGCGTTTCATTTAACATAGTGTGTCCATTCTGAGGTTTTTAGTTATTCTTTCTTTGCATGTGGTGTTATGTCGGGATGGCAGAATAGAACATGAAATACTGAAACCGAAGCTTAGAACTCGATTTTGAGGCATGAAAAATTACTAAATTCAAATAATCCAGTTGAAATGAGAGAAAAACATTGCATCCTATTTCAAGGAATGCGAAATTAAGAGTACGATTGGCATCGGTGCAAACATCTTTGTGCAATTCAAAGGTTGAGGCATTACATGATTTTGCCAGCATATTTTTTCTAAAAGGCGAGGAAATTCTTAAGGGACTTTGTACACCAACTGAGGAAAACAATGCAATTCTTAGGCTCCGTTCATTTCCGGAAAAATATTTTTCCGAAAAACATTTTCCGCATTTTCCAGTGTTCGGGGGCAGAAAATGTTTTCTATGGGAAAACATTTTCCTTCCCTACCCCCAAATCCTTCATTGTTTTGAGGAAAATGATTTCTTCTTTTCACAAAAAAGAAATCATTTTCTCCCAAAGTGAAGGCAAAATTGTTCATGAGAGGGAAAATATTTTTCGTGGAAAGAAATTTGATCGCCGGTCACCGCCTTCGGCCGCCATCGCCCGCCGCCGCCGGTCGCCCGCCGCCGCCGCCGCCGGTCGCCGGCCGCCTACCGCTGCCGGCCATCGCCGCCGCCAGCCGCCAATCGCTGGTCGCCGGCCTTAGCCGTCGGCCGCCGAATCGGCGATCGCCGAACACTAGAAAATATTTTCCAAAACCTTTTCAAATTTTAGCCGAACACCAGAAAATTGTGTTTCAGGAAAACTTTTTTCAGGAAAATGACTTCCGGAAAAATATTTTCCAAAAGGAGAATATTTTCCGGGAAACGAACGGAGCCTAGGCTTCGTTTATTTTCTAGGAAAACATTTTCTGGGTATTCCAGTGTTTGAGGGCGGAAAATAAACTAACCCCGGAAAACATTTTCCCTCAATGAGTGAAAACATGAAGAAAAGTAAGGAAAATGATTTCTTCTTTTGAAAAGTGGAAAACATTTTCCGCCGGCCTCCTTCTTTCCTCGCTGGCCATCGGGGCCACCGCTGCCAATCGTTGCAGGTTGCTGGTTGCCGCAGCCGCCGCTAGTCACTGGTGACAACGGTGGGCACCAATTGCCGGCCGCCCATCGCTACGGATCAACGATCGTTGGCCCCTGCTGCCGTCGATCGCCGGTCACCGAGCACAGAAAAATTATGGCATTTTTCAGGAAAATGACTTCCAAGAAAACATTTTCTAAAAATATCACATTTTCTGCCAGACAAACGGGTCCTTATATAATGAACAAAATAAAGTTTAGTTTTTCATGGTAATTATCTTATGGGCAAAAATACACTGGAAGTGCTATAATTTGTGTACGACGATCACTTTGGTGCCATAACTTTTTTTCGGATCACTTTGATGACAACTTTTTTTGAAAAACGATCATTTTAGTGCCAATGCTGACGTGGCTTAGTGGAAATCTGATGTGGCGCTGACACGGCTCACCGGAGAGGTCCAGTCAGCATTAAAAACAAAAAACGACGCCGTTTAGCCCTCCGACGTGTACTTTTTTTTAAAAAAATTATATTAAATAAAAAATAAATAAATGTAAAAAAAAAAGCCTGCAGCAGCGGCGAGGGAGCCCTCGCCGCTGCTGCTGCCAACACACCACCGCCAGGAAGGGCCGGCAGTGGTGGGTGCAGTGGTCGGCGAGGGTCGTCGACCCCTGGTAACCCACCACCGCCGGGAAGGGCTGGCGGTGGTGGGCGCAGTGGTCAGCGAGGGCTGGATTCGGCGAGGCGAGACCTCGCCGTCGCGACCCAAGCGACGGCGAGGTCTCGCCTCGCCGGATCCAGGCGAGGCCGACCTCACCGTCGCTTGAGTCACGACGGCGAGGCGCGGACTCACCTTTACTGGGCGAGGCGAGACCTCGCCATCACGACCCAAGCGATGGCGAGGTCAGCCTCGCCTCACCGGATCCGGCTCTCGCTGGGCTCGGTGAGGGTCGTCGAGCCCCGACCAGGGGCCGATGACCCTCGCCGACCACTGCACCCACCACCGCCGGCCCTTCCCTGCAGTGGTGGCTGGCGGCAGCAGCGACAAGGGCTCCCTTGCCGCTGCTGCAACCTTTTTTTTTTTCTAAAAGTTAAAAAATTCGAAAAAAAGTCACATAATTTCCACGTGTATAAGTCAGATTTTTTAATATAAATGTTAGGTCAGCTTTTTGCCCGAAATTTTGGCTGGAGTCACTAAAGTGATTAATTTTCCTCCGACTTGACACTAAAGTGATCCGAAAAAAAGTTATGACACCAAAGTGATCGTTGTACACAAGTTGTGGCACTTCTGGTGTACTTTTGCCTTATCTTATGATTGAATGTTCTCATAGCTGACCTGCAAATCACATTTAGGCTCCATTCGTTTGGCGGAAAATATTCTCCTTTTGGAAAATATTTTTCCGGAAATTATTTTCCTGAAAAATGTTTTCCTGGAACACAATTTTCTGGTGTTCGGCTAAAATCTGAAAAAGTTTCGAAAAATATTTTCTAGTGTTCGGCGACCGCCGATTCGGCTGCGTCCGGCGACCGGCGGCTAGCAGCGGGCGGCGGCGGTGACCGGCGGCCGGCGGTGGCGACCGGTGGCCAACGGTGGTGACCGGCGATCAACTTTCTCGCCCACGGAAAACATTTTCCCTCCGATGGGCAATTTTACCTTCACTTTGGGGGAAAATAATTTCTTCTTTGTGAAAAGAGGAAATCATTTTCCTCAAAACAATGAAGGATTTGGGGGTGGGGAAGGAAAATGTTTGCCCACGGAAAACATTTTTCGCCCCCGAGCACCGGAAAATGCAAAAATGTTTTCCGGAAAAATACTTTTCCGGAAACGAACGAAGCCTTAAATTCATATGATTTTTCATCCGCCGTTCATTCAAATAACTTTTTATAATGATTCAATTTTGTAAATACTAAATAATATGATTATTTTGCGCATTTGAAAGGCATTTACTTTTTTTTTTATAATTGAGGTGTCCGCGCGGCCGGCGAGCTAGGGTTCAAACCAGCGGTGATGCCCGACTAGTTCTCGAGGGGGGCTAGCGCAGCATCCCACCGCCACGACTCCCCACTTAAATCACCGATGGGCGAGTTTGAACCCAAGATCTCTCGCGAAAGGAACTGAGCTCAAACCAACGTGGTCACCGATAGGTGGGTAAGGTATTTACTTTTTAATTGGCCTAATTCCAAAAAAAAACACAAACTCTAGCTTGAGTGATATTCAACTTTTTTTTGTCTCATTACGAATCACCAACTATCACTTATTAAATTCCAAATTTGTCCCCGTTGACTTAGAATCGAATTGTCTAACGTGATTATTCCATCTCTGCAATAAATCCATTACGTTTGCTAGTTGGATTTAAGGCACTAGTCATTGTCTTCTTTTTTTAGCCACAACTTGCAAAATAATAGTGAAGTTGTTCATGGTCTTTTTCATTTTACCGGTAATTCAAAAAGATCTCTAGATTGAATCTCTCTGGCTAACCTCCATTGTTTCGCTGTAATATGAAGTTGTGGACCACCACCTGCCGAGAGACACCGTGAACGAGATCTGTCAAGTTTACGACCATAATGTTTTTTTGAAACAAGCCCAAGTCCTCCCCTTGGAACTTCGAAGTCTATGTCAAATGGACATTAATCAATTGATCTGATTTAATATATCGGGCTCTAGTGATGGATATTAACAAATGGATTTTTTTGGGAAATATAGTAAATGAGATTCTAAAATTACTTGTAACAATCTACAAGATCTGAAACTTTGGTTAACGGAGAGTAAAAGATTTTTATTGGGATAAAAAAAAGTTCGGGTCAAAATTTGTGATGAAGGTAAAGTTGGTACTTTGTTTTTTGGAATTATCGTATGCATACTGTACTAGTACTTTGTAGGGAGTCGATTGCGAAAAGAAAGAAAAGTCAAGGACCCAATTACAAGTTGCACGAGAATTTTTGCACCAGAACGGACCTCGAGGGTTTTAAGTTAAACCCATGATGAGCCGGAGCGAGACGCGAACACGGACATTATCCACACGAGAGAGGTTTCGCCGTCGTCGTCCACCGTCGAGAGTCGCCGGGCGCGACCCCAAAGTTCGCGCAAACTTCCGTTGCACCGCCGCAGACGACGGCGAATCATGGGGTGCACGGGCCGAGCAATCTTGTCCCTCTCCCTCTCCTCCAACCTCCTCCCTCTCTCTCGCCTCTCCTCCGCCAGGCGCCTCGTCAGATTGTCGCCGCCCGCGACGGCGGCGGGGACGTCGCTGGGGAGGCTCAAGGTCAGGCCCATGTGCTCCTCGTCCGCCGCCACGCCGGCGACCGCGGAGTCGGACGCGGCGATTGAGCCCATGAAGCACACGATGCTTCTCGAGAGGCTGAGGCTGAGGCACTTGAAGGACTCTCCGAAGCCGCAGCAGAGTAGGACCCCGGAAAGCAAGGGCGGGAGTGGAACGGCGAGGAGCCCAAAGGAAGAAGCTTTCGAGGTGAAGGGGGAGAAGAAGAAGAAGAAGGCGGCGATGGTGGGGAGTTTCGAGGAGCTGGGGCTGAGCGAGGAGGTGATGGGGGCTGTGAGAGAGATGGCGATTGAAGTCCCCACTGAGATTCAGTGCTTGGGGATTCCTGCCGTTTTGGAGGGGAAGAGTGTGGTGTTGGGCTCTCACACTGGCTCTGGCAAGACTCTTGCCTACTTGTTGCCTCTTGTTCAGGTATATATATATTCGCTCAGTTGTGCTTAGCTACGGATACCCTTCGTGGTTAAGTCGAATTTGGTGCTGTTTTGTTTGCCAGTGTGGTTAGATTTGAATAAATCCTTTGAAAATGTGAGTTGGGTCGTTCGTTTCGACTTGGAGAAGTGTTTCTTGGCATTAAGTTACTTCAAGGATCCAATTTTTTTCATTTAATGGACTGAGCCTTTTCCTGCTTTCCGGATTTGGGGCTTACCCTACCATTGGATTCCGCTCCTTTGCGGTTTTTCTTTGTCCTTAAAATCCGCACACAAGTTGTAAATACTGCCCTATATGTTGATCCGTGTGTTCGGAGTGAGGAAATATCAATTTCATAGTTTTATGTTGTAGTTGCTGAGAAGGGATGAGGAACTTTATGGGAGGTTGATGAGGCCTCGGCGTCCTCGAGCGGTGGTTCTTTGCCCCACTCGCGAGCTATCTGAGCAGGTAGTTCTTCACTTGCCACTGTAACTTTGTACTAACTTCACGTATTCACTTCTGTTAATCGGTTTGAAATTTAATTGTTGGACAGGTCTTCCGAGTGTCCAAGTCTATAAGCCATCACGCGCGTTTCAGGTCCACTATGGTGAGTGGTGGTGGCCGGATAAGGCCCCAAGAAGATTCATTGAATAGCCCGATCGACATGGTAGTGGGGACTCCTGGCAGGCTTCTCCAGCACATCGAAGAAGGGAACTTGGTGTACGGTGACATCAAGTACTTGGTTAGTTTTGCTTTGTATTGAATTATGCCATTTGTTTCTTTCCTTACTATAATTGTTATATATGTTGAAGGATTATATTTAGGATGTGGATCCGTGATCATCTGAGAATTCAAAAAGAAAATGTAAAGTTGGTTTCTTGATTAATTGAGCTTTCTTTAGGTTTTGGATGAAGCAGATACTATGTTCGATCGTGGCTTTGGTCCTGACATTCGTAAGTTCCTTGGTCCACTGAAAAATCGAGCACTAAAATCTGATGGCCTGGGATTTCAGACTGTTTTGGTAACTGCCACAATGACTAAGGTACACATCCATTTTTATGATCATCTTACCTGTTTTCTCTTCTAAAAGTTTTTTGTTGTTTTTTTTTCTTCGTATTTTTGGGGGTGGGAGTGCAGAACCAACTGCACCACTGTTTTTCATTGTTTAAAAGACCCAAACTCTAGGGCTTTTTTTTTGTGTAGTCGTCATATATCTAGAGTGTAATTGAATTGATTAATCCTACCAGTTCATTTGAATCATCAAAAACTTTAACAGATCTCTGTATGTTGTATATTTAGTTCATAGAATGAATTGTACTCTTATCTTGCGGTTTACAATGAATTCTTTGTGACCTTTAGTTGCTATCATCTTCTTCTATCCCTCATTCTTTTGATAGCATTGTTGCTACTGAACTTTAAAAACATTCTTGAGAGTCTCGATTCAACTACTACTTCAATTCGCATATGAGTTTATTTAGGAAAATGTAACCGTTTATGCTCAATTAGATTCGTCTGATCTTTGAAGATGTTCCCCAAAATATCTTGTAGTTCAATATGCGAAAATTCATATTTATGCTCGATTTGTTGGTTTAGTTTTTGAAGATGTTCCTAAAAAATATTACTTTCACAGTATTTATTTATTTTCAATTTGGAGGCTTATTTCCGTTATGGTTATGGACATTGGACTCAAAATGTGCTGTTGGTACAAGTGTTCACTTTCTTTCGGTGGATTGATTCTGTCCAAACAAGTGTCAGAACTGACTGCTGTAAGTTTTGCAGGCTGTGCAGAAGCTGGTTGATGAAGAGTTTCAAGGAATAGCACATTTACGTACATCTACACTGCATAAGAAAATTGCATCTGCTCGCCATGACTTCATTAAAATTTCGGGTTCTGAAAACAAGCTTGAATCCTTGCTACAGGTCCATATTTATTGCACTTCTCAGTTTTTCCTATTAAGATTGTGAGGTCTAATTTAATTATGCCACAGCTAATCAACTGATTTCACATGTTTCTATATCACTGGTATACATGATTTCCTTGTTAAATTCATGTATATCTGATGGACTATCTGAACTTATATTCGCATTCTCTTTATCATCCTCAAATATGGTTCAATAAGCCTTTTATGTACAATGTGTTGATTTGGGTTACTAGCGACTCCTTTCTTTATCAATCTCGTTGACTCTTTGAGATGAAAAAACGGAATGGGGTCTGCTTATGCAAGAAGAGGCAATATGTGCAAGTGTTTGATCCTGACATATGTAAATGATTTTCTGTGTGTTGTGTAAGCTAACTGTTGCTTCAGATGGGATTCATCTTTTACCAAGACGGAAGTTTTTTGAAAGACATGCTTGAAATTAGAATAGGAATATTTTATCGTGCAAAGTGCAAAATAACTTACCTCAGTGTTATGTTACTGCAAGAGAAGAATCCAGTGATATGTGGTGTTTGAGATATGCACCTCTTTACTCGCATATCAGTTATCATATTCCAAAAGGTCTTTATAAATTAAAAAGTTGGGTCGAACAACGGAAGTTTCCTTTTTGGTGTAAATGAGCTTTCCTTGTGATCATCTGTCTGGTTACTTTTATAAGTTCGCTTCTGGCTGCAAGCACTTCAAAAACCATTGTATTTGAAACGTCCAACTCATTGCACCAAATGTGGAAGAGTATATTTAACAAGTGCCTCAATGTGGGAATGAGGACACATGGATGTCTCACTTTGATTTCGTTCTTACGTGGAGGCAGGTCCTTGAGCCTAGCTTGGCAAAGGGAAACAAAGTGATGGTGTTTTGTAATACTCTGAATTCCAGTCGTGCCGTGGATCACTTTCTCCATGAGAACCAAATCTCTACTGTCAACTACCACGGAGAAGTGCCGGCTGAGCAGAGGTAAGTTAACGATAAGCACATTTTCTACCCCTTGTCTTTTTCTACTTGCAGCCTTCAAATGGTAATTGACTGCTTTTTTTCCTTTTTCATTAACTTTAAAGTTGTTGTATGAGAACTGTGATCACAGAGCACCTAGAAATTTCATTTGTACTGTTCATGGATATCCCTTTCCGGGCCTGTGGATGTGTTCAATCAGTGTTAACTCCGCTATGGCCTGCCTGTCTTCTTCTGATTTTCCAGAATCATTTTGAAGCTCTAGCTTTAAATGCTTATAAGTAGTATTCTCTGCCTATAACAGAGTTGAAAATTTGAAGAAATTTAAGAATGAAGATGGAGATTGCCCTACATTGGTCTGTACAGATTTGGCTGCTAGGGGACTGGATTTGGACGTGGATCATGTCATCATGTTTGATTTCCCACTGAACTCTGTAAGCTCTCTCTCTCATGCGCACATACAAACGCGCACAGAGAAACTGACGCTCTCTCTTGACTTTTAGATCGACTACCTTCATCGCACTGGAAGAACTGCTCGAATGGGTGCAAAAGGTGGGTGGCAATTGCTTATGTAGAGTGTAGCAACCTTAATGACTCTCCTATAGTAAACTCTACTTAAACTACATCATGCTTTTATACCTAACACTTCATTACATCTGAAACAGAAGGTTTGCTTGGAGAGCTGGTCAAGTCATTTTTGGCTAATAACCGTTTGACGGTTGCAGATTTCCTACTATAATGAACTCTCTCTTTAAACTAAAGTAGATTTTCATGGCAATATATTATCAAGTGCAAGAAGGGAGGGAAAAAGAAGGCACTGGACCTTAGGGATGCCGATATATAATTCTGAATCTAGCTGCCCTTCATTTTTTGCTGGAAAGTTATGTCTGCTTATGCATGTGTCCTATTATCATAAAGATGATATTAAGGAGCTAATTTTATACTTTTTTATACCGATAGCGATGGCATGGGTCGACTACCCATCGTCTCTTCAAGGAGTTAAAGCTCAAATATGCATCTAAACAACCTTTTTCTTTTCTTTCTACAGGAAAAGTGACTAGCTTGGTTGCCAAAAAGGACCTTCTTTTGGCCACTCGGATAGAAGAAGCAATCAGGAAGAATGAGAGCTTGGAAGCTCTTACTGTGGATAATGTCCGCAGGGACATAGCTAGGGCACGAATAAGCGAACCAAAGGGGAAGAACACGAAATTGAGTAAGGTAACGGATCAGAGAAACAAGGGCAAAACAGCAGCCAATAAATCTTCTATCTCTCGCGCTAAGGCGGTGTCCTCGCAAGTTTCTGGAAGGAAAACTGCTGGAACAAGAGCTGGGACAACATCATCCTCGCAAATTTCTCGCACTAAGGCAGTGTCCTCGCAAGTTTCTGGAAGGAAAACCGCTGGAACAAGAGCTGGGAAAACATCATCCTCACAGATTTCTGTAAGGAAAACCGCTGGAACAAAAGCTGGGAAAACATCATCCTCGGCCCAACCGTCGAGGGCAGTTAAGATTTCAAAAGTGACGAGGCCTTCCGGTGTTGGTAAGTCTGCCAAATCGACGTCTAACGGCAGGAAACTAACGCAAAGCAAATCTGGCAAATTAAGTGTAGTTGGGTTTAGGGGTCGGAATTCTTCGTTGAGCAAGAAAGTAGTCGATGCTTAACTGCTCTGTGGCACCCCCAAAAAATGGAAATGGATCTGTAAATTGATTTAAGTTGTCATCTTTTTCCCTTTTCTTGTTGAGATTGGTTTAAAATCAGAGGTCCTGGCAAGGAGTAAGAATCAAAGAAAAGAGAAATCCTGGTCAGAGGATTGATTCTTGGAAACTGTTTCCATGTATGCGGATCTTTACCTCAACTCCATTTCCAACATTTGGTGCTCCAACATTACATAGAGTTAAACATACATTCAGAATCAGAAGACACTTGCTTGGTACAATGTAGGATAAAAGCACGTCGATTGAAATTACGTGTCACTTCACTTCCATGTCAGTAACAGAGGGCGAGGAGCCTTCGGAGGGGTGACTACTTTACCGTTGGCATCGTAAATTATCACCCCGGAAAAGTCGGGTAGCTGACACTTACCGCCCATGAGAATGTTCCTCTGCCACACCGAGGCAGCGGAGGCGGTGGCTTCTTCTTCGTTAGCTCCGGCATCCATAAACATGCTGTCCTCATGGTCCGCTCGCGACTCCAAGATGAACGTGTCGTTGTGGAGTTCAATGACGGGCTGCTCCTCCTCGAAGAAGCCATAGCACTCTTGCCAGTGCCGCCGCCGCCTCCTCTGGGAATGAGAGGCGCACATGAACAGCGCAAAGGCACAGAGGAGGAGGGTCATTGCGACCAGGCCGAGCTGGGGCGCGCCCGTTGCTGGGTGCATCGATCGGAGCGGGCGAGCCATGGGAGGGAGGAGGGTCTAGGGCAGTGTGTGATGGGTGGAATTCAGGGCGACAAAGCACACGCACATATATATACTGATGCCAAATGGGGTTCGTTAGATTAGATGAGAATGGAGGATTCGGTGATGGTTTGGTTCAGGTCAAGGCGATTGACATCATCATCGTTGTGAGGGGTTTGGTTCAGTTCTTATCTTTGACATTCCAAGAACTCATCAGGTTGACTTCAGCTAGAATTGATTGTTAAACCAGGATTTGACTTTCTGACTGGGGTGTGATTTTCGAATTCCACCGATACCCTCTATCCAATCTTCTTGGGCCTTCAAGATTGTGGGGCTTGTTCCTCAGAATCCTCCTTGTGGTTCTTGGGCTGAAAGTGGTGTTCGCAGATGCTCTTCTTGCCCACCTTCATCAGCTACACGCCATGCAGGAGGTGTGAATTCGTCTCCATCCAAAAGGGTCTGCGTCTCTTCCCAGAAGCTCGGCTGAGATCACGGAAATGCCTCCGCAGGCCCCAATCTCGCTCTGCAAATCCCTCCTCCGACGGAGCTTGCGAAGACCGCCTCCGCAACCCCGGTCTTCTTCCGCTTCATCTTCCTTCGCTTCGCTCTCGCCATCCCTAAATCCACTCAATCCCCGCTACCTCGGTTCGTTCCGGCGCTCGCCCGGTTCCCACCTCGGACCGGGCCGGAGGGGGCTCGCCACCGAGCCGGGCGCCGACCCGGCGCCGGAGTACGACGCGGAGGTGGACGCGATAAACCTGAAGTTCGCGGAGGCGAGGGAGGAGATCGAGATGGCGATGGAGTCGAAGGAGACGGTGTACTTCGACGAGGAGGCCGAGTGCGCCAGGGCGGCGGTGAAGGAGGCCGTCGACCGGTTCGAAGGGTTGCTGCGGAGGCTCCCGGAGGCCGAGAAGGGGGCGCTGCAGCGGTCCATGGGCCTGAAGATGGAGCAGCTCAAGGCCGAGCTGGAGCAGCTCAACGAATGAACTTTGGATCCTCCGGCCGGCTCCGGTTGGTGTACTCTGCTCTATCACTCTAGCTAATTTTGTTGCTCGAGAATTCTTGATCAAATCGAGGCGGTTTCTGATTTTCTTTTCCAGGTACTTGGACAAGTGAATGGTTTTTGAGGAGAGCTTGCGAAGTACATTTGGTTAGACGATGTTGTCGTAGTTTTAGGCAATAATGCAGCGGGTTTTTGCACTGTCGGTTCGAAACTCTCTATTGTTGGTGATTGAATCTTGCCTATACCCTTTGATTTGGTTGGGTGAAAATGGCAATGGACATTGTCCATAAACGGCGAAGCATGGCCTCTTACCCGAGACCGGAGCTAATTGATTTTGTTCTGGGATCAATGTGGCTTCTGGCAGTTCGCAATTGAATCAACTGAATCGTAACGCGGGGGTACACATGTTAAGCCTTTGTATGTTATCAGCAGGAGTTGGGGGTTGCGGGTATGTTTGCATGTGATGAGACAATTAGGAATCCATGGAGGTGGTCATGCATAGTCGTTACTCATATTTAGAATCCGAGAATAGTGGCCGATTAGTTGCTTCCCTCTGATGTTTGTGCTCCATTCATGTCTCTTACTCGGATAAGTTTGTTTCAGAGTTCTTGTTCCTGGAGTTGCTTTGTACTATCGTAGCTCGCTTGCTGGTAAGCCTTTTGAATTGGGTAACATGTCGGCTTCGAATCAAACCCTCGGATTCGTCCCCTTGAATGCGTCGGGAAGAAAGAACCATCTGACAAGGTCTTCTTTGATGTTACAGACCTGTGTACTCTGAACTCTTTCTTGTGTTTTCAAATTTACCCGTCATGTTCAGCGGACTATTCTCGTGCTCTTTGATAAGTAGGGAGGAACCAAACTTGATTCACCGTTGGTCTTAATGAGGATTTGACCCCAATTAATACCATTCAAGTTTTTCCCTAGATTGGCCGTGTTTCTGCATCATCTGGTCAAGATAATGACAATGTCGAATAGAGGCATGTAGTTTGTGTTGAATAATTTCCAGTTTCCCTGAAGTATAGCAAGAGCTGTAATGTCAACTTCTTGTTTAGTAACTTACCCCTTATGGTATGCATATGGAATGTGTGGCATTGTGCTCTGCTGGCCCGGCATCTTCAAGTGGAAAAAGGGGTCAAGTGAAGTCTTTTTTAGCCAGAAGTGCTCTGAGGGCCTTCGTTTGGTTGAAAATACTCTAATCGACTGCACTTATTAGCTACTTTCATCTCTCATTTGGCTTAAAACTTCTGAATGCTCCTCTATTCAATGAGTAGAAAACTCAAAACCACACACATGGAAGAAGTGAGAATGAGTTAAGCAGAGATTGTTGGAGAGTTGTATATGGTGAGAAAAAGCTCAGTGTCGCCATTTCTTGTTGCCCTAAAGCATTTTGCGGCATTGATTTTGGTGGATGAAACGCCATTGGTAATTGGGAACTGTTAGTTTTAACATAGGTTTGGCAAAACTACTGTTTCCAACATCACAAGAGAACAAACATAAAACACTCTAGTTGTGAACTCATCGTTTGAGGCGGGCAAGAGCAACGTTGATCCTAATCCTCAAGTCGAATGTCAAGAAGGCGTAGATCTGCCAGCATAAACGCTATGTACCTAAAGAAACTATGGGACGACTGCATCCATGTGTTTCCAACGTCGAACTCTTTGTGCGTGGCAATGACTACAGGGGACACGTCGAGCCCATATCTTCCTGACTTGTTTTGGTTTCGCATTGCGATCAAAACCGATTGAGGCACTGAACTTATCGATAAGGCCAGGAAATTGCACGTCAGTGTAAGGGATATGAATCGCCTGGTGCTGTGCAAAACTGCCGAGATTAAACGGATAAATGTTGCCCCGGAGATGAAACCTCGGTTCAGAATGGACGCTTTTCTAAAACTTCATCCTCCGATTTCTATCTAGACGCTGTATAGTTATTGGATTGGCAAAACATCCCAGTTCATCGGAGGAAGTGTATACAAAGTTATTCAATCCAACTTGGTAAAAATGGAATTCAAACTTGGTCGAGCATTCATGGCAAAAGCAACGAACGTTCAACCGCCAATGATCGAACACCCGGCTTGAAAATGTGTTTGGTTGGGTTTTGCTTTTTTGTCAATTATATCATGAAAGATCTTGATTTAATACATGCAACATGTACTTATAATGGAGATAATTATCCAAAAAGTCTTAAACCTATAGATGGCGGTCAATTTAGTCTTAAATTTTTCGATATGGCCAAAATTAGTCTTAAACATTTTGAAAATTTGCCAATGTAGCCCTTCCATACAAAATTGACTGTAAATCATTGATGTAATTGCCGGCTATTCTACATAGTGCGGCCGGTGCTAACATATATGATTTTTTCAATTTTTTAAAATTTTTTATTTTTATGAATTTTTAGTTCTTCTCTTTTCTTTTCTTTTTCCTATTCACATGCCAGAAGGGTTAGCAAGGGTCGATAGGACCTCAACAATGGCTAGCCACAAGCGAGGGCCCACACGCACTCGCCCAGTATGGGCGACCCTCGCCCTCGACTAGCTCTAGCCGGCTGAGATGGTCGACTGTTAGTGTATGAGCAAGTTGTAGAGATGGCTTTCGTGGTTGGAGAAGGGCTACGAGTGTCGTTTTGCTATTCAGCTTCGACGCTTCGGGAAGACGAAAAATAACAACAAAAATGAGAAAGAAAAAAATTCATAAAATTCAAAAAAGTATGCAAAACAATGCTGTTTTGCTTAAGATGTCGATTATGCCATGTAGGGTGATGTTTTAAACTGTGCCTCCATCCCTAGCCTAAATCGCCGGAAGGATTATATTGAAAAATCATTAGAAGGTTTAGGGCCAAATTGGCAAAATTAAAAAGTTTAGAACTGAATTGACCGCCATACAATAAATTTAGGACTAATCGGGTAATTTTCCCCTTTATCGTTAATTGTTTTTTACAAAGTTTTTCCTTTGATTTGCGTTATATATATATATATATATATAAAAGATGATAGTAGAGTAATTACGGACTAATTTATGTAAAAGATGGATCCAAATCACCCATTACAATATGCCATGGAATGTATACACAACAATGGATGGGATCTAGGTCAGACAAAAAAGAGAATGGAGAAAGGCCTGAAACACTACTGTAGGGGCGGGTGCCAATGGTTGGGAAGGAACTCTGAGCCTTCAGATGACCCAAAATATCATATCATATTTATTAAGGACTGAATTTTAGATGCATGATTTCCAAGGCAAAGAGACACCGGAAAACGATGAAGGCCCATGGCTTTCTGCGACAAGCTGAGGTAAACAATCAAAAAGCAAAAGCTGCTTCCCCATGGCGGGAGCTCATGTGATGTCTATACGAAGCCTGAAAGTGCATGGCATGCCCCCTCGAATCTTTTCAAGCTTTTGTAGCTGATAAGCAGGTCATGTCGCGGGGTCCCGAGGGCTGACAACGAGGAGTGTTGGGACAAGGATACTGGTTTTCAGTGAACGTGCCCGCCGATGGTCGCTCATGCGGCGCTCGAGTCCTTGCTGTCTTCGTGCGAAGGGACATCTAATGATGACGGTGCGATTTAAGGTTCAATGGCGGAGGAGAAATTGTAAGCAGCAAGCGCCTTAATAGGTAGCGAAGTCCCAGGTAGTCAGCTACGTGATTGTGCAGAGATGATTCATTTTGCTCCTGCTGGTCATCTTCAGGTCGCAAAAAGAGAGATTGGTGAGATGACATGCTGGATTCCGGGGCACCTCGTGCGATCCTCTTTTTGACCACAGAGATCGAAAGCTATCTCATGGACCGGCTCGAGTTTAACACTCGGACATGATGCGGAGACAAATCAAAAGAGTGTTTTTTTTGGGCATGTGCCGAAGGTGAGGGAAGGCACGGGCTTCTTGCCTCGTCCCTGTCTGCTCCTCCCCTGCACCATGCCCTGACCAAAAGGAAAAGTTACAAATATTAAAGCCTTAAGGCCCACATTGATCTTAGTAATTGATTTTATCCGTCACATTAGCAGCTCCGAAGGGACTCGCTGAATGTTAGCCATCGAGAACACTTGCGGTGCATGAATTCTTTGCGGGGCCTGGCCGCGGGAAGTTGCGCTGCTTATAAAGAAGGACTTGATCTTGAAAGAGAGCCAGCTCGAGGAACCGCCTCACTTTCTCCAACATGCCGCACACTACGCTTGTGTTCATGTCTAGGACTTGCCTTTTCCTTTGCTTCCCAATCGCCATTCTAGCCGGACCATCCCACGCTTCATCTGGGTCTGCTGATCAATTCAAGCTTTAAGCTCCACCAAGAACCCCGCCAAACTTCCACTGAACAAACCAGTCCACATGCAGACTAATGCAATTGAATCTGATTCATCCCAATGCCGGTTTAGCAACATCCCAAGCTTTTGGTTTACTATTTTCCAGTTCTTGAACGAGTTATGTAGTGTCCTTTTTCGTTTTTCACAGCCAGCTTTTTATTCTTGAATGCAGGAGGGAATGACAAGATCATTAACCCTTCATTAATTCGAGACACGCTGGAGAATTTCTTCTGTTGGATGGTCTACTGCATTCCGTAACAAAATGAAGAAGCCCAACGATAAAAATTAAAGCAAGGAAGAAGAAACAGGCAAGAAAAGTAAAGGATGAAGAAAATCAATGACATTGCCGCATCTAAAAACTGTACAGACCCAAGACTACCCCATTCTAATCTAATAAATCATGGCCTAAAGCATCCTACCCTGTCTTTCTCATTCGACAGCTCTCGCTTTATGCATCTCGGGGTCGAAAGGCGAATCGAATTACCAATGTCTTTAACAGTTACAGAAAGAAAATTAACGTCTAAACTAGCTCTGTGTCGACGATGGCTTTATCAGCGGTTGAGAGGTCTTCCCCCACTCTTCGGGCACACTCTTCACCTCCATTAGCAGCGCCACGACCTCCTTCATGGTGGGACGCTCCACTGGTGAAGAGTTCACGCAGAACATCGCGATCCCGAGTGTCTGAAGCATCTCTTGCACCATCTGATCCGGTAGGCTTTGGAGCTTCGTGTCGAGGATTGTCACGGCTGGTTCGAAACTTCCCATCTTCTTCTTCACCCATTCGACAATGTGGAGCCCATCACCTGCCTGGGACTCGACGGCGCTGCGCCCACTTAAAATTTCAAGCAAGACCACTCCATAACTATAGACATCACTCTTCTCCGTTATGTTCATTGTATATCCATACTCTGCATAGAAATGATGAAACATCCATTAGACAATGCTCAAATCACTGAACGCACATTTTAAATGAGTCGATGGAGCATGATTTCTACATCTTCCCAGCACTGACCCAGAGCCAATAAGAGAAGAAAAATTACAACTCGAACACAGTTAGTCCTTGTCAGAACAAAATTTGATGTGGCAAGAACCTAACATCGATCGAGACATGTTGAAGTCTCTAACCTTATGCGTACAAATGCCATTGCTAGCATAAGCACCTGGAAGATCGACCAATATACAAGAAGGAATTTATGTATGTGGATGAGTATTGAAGTTACCTGGGGCAATATAGCCATAAGATCCAGCTACTCTTGACATCGCGTGACGGTAGTTTGGAGAATTCATCATTTTAGCCAGGCCGAAATCTGCTAGATAAGCCTCGAACTTCGAATCCAGAAGTATGTTATTGCACTTGACATCTCTGTGAAGTATCGCCGGAGCGCAATCATGATGAAGGTAGGCAAGACCCTGTGCAGATCCCACTGCAATTTTGTAACGAATTTCCCAATCCAAGTTCCTATTTCCCTGGAGAAGCTGCCTCAGATTACCATTAGATATGTAATTGTAAAGCAAGAGCTTCACGCTCTTATTAGAACAGTATCCCAGGAGCTTCACGATGTTCCGATGCCGAATATGCCCCAGAATTTGAATTTCCGCAGCGAAAGAATCCACTGCCAGCTCCTCGTCGTGTTTTGTTTTCCAGAGCTTCTTCACTGCAATCATTTCCCCGTTTGGCATTTCCGCCTTATACACAACTCCCGAGCATCCTTTGCCAATAACATTCTCCTCTCGTAGGCACTCCAAGATATTATCCATGGTAAAGTTGAGCTTTTGGAATGGTATGAAAGTCCATGGAAAGGAGAAGTCCTCTGCACCCGACGATGAGGCCAACATCCCTAAAGATTTTTCAACCATGTATCGATTATTTCGAGTCACCAAGATCCACGAAGCAAGGAGCGCTACAGTCAATATAGCTAGAATGACAGTAATCAAAGCTACGGTTGTAGCTGATTTTAACCCATTTCTGCGAAAGAGGCCCGTGGAACAAGTCGATCCGTCCATTGATTGGCAAAGGTTATGGTTTTCTAGGTAGGAACTTCCTGACAAGGTTCTGAAGAATGGGGTTATTGGTATTGGACCTGAAAAATTGTTACAGGAAATATTTAGGGTAGTAAGACTGGTCATGTAACTCAAGACGGCAATTTTACCAGACAGCATATTTCGTGACAGATCAAGCGATTGCAGTTGGGTCAACCCAGCCATTGACTCAGGAAGTTCTCCGGTCAACCCATTTGAGCTCAAGTCCAGGCCAATAGTAAGGCTCGTGATATAACCGATCTCAGGTGGGATTGTACCTGTGAAGCTATTAAAGCTCAGATCAAGCAGAGTCAGTTTCTGCAAATTTTTGATTGATTTCGGGATCGACCCTGTGAGCAAATTATTGTTGGCAATGAGCTTATTCAAGTAACTCAAGTTTCCGAAGCTTGAAGGTATTTTGCCGATGAAGCTGTTCTGGCTGAGATCAAGCTGCTCTAAGTTTACTAACTCCCCTAACTGAAGAGGAATTACTCCAGTTATGTGATTGCTGTGCACATCCAACAACTCAAGAACTGTGATATTGGCTATCTCCTGAGGAAGCCCACCAGAGAAATGGTTCATGTACAAGTCGAGAAACACAAGGTTCTGCAACTGTCCAATTTCTTTTGGAATGCGACCCGAAAGCTGGTTTTCTCCAAGCCTCAACCTCACCAGTGACTGACACTTTGCTAGGTTTGGTGGCAACCCTCCTGTTAGCGAATTTCCTAACAGTAAAAGCTTGCTCAGCTTCTTCAAACTGAAAATCTCTTCTGGGATAGAACCAGTGAGATTATTTCTTGAAAGATCGAGTGCATAAAGCTCAGTGCAGTTACCAAAAGCGGATGGTATCGTTCCAGAAACCGAATTTCCCCACAAGAAAAAACTCTGCAAGAACTTCAAGTTGCCGACTTGCCACGGAATGTTGCCAGACAATTGGTTCTTATCAAGCTGAAGTGCAGTCAGGCTTGTGCAGTTGCTCAACTGCCAGGGGATTGAACCTGTGAACGCATTATCAGACAAGTGAAGCTGTTCAAGAACTATCAACTTCCCCAAATCACCGGGGATTTCACCGGAGAGATCATTGGCTGAGACATCAAGGACAACAAGCGACGAGCAATTCGAAAGTTGAGCCGGTATAGGCCCAGTTAGCCCATTCCCCCACAAAAGCAAGCTGGTGAGCTTCTGCAACTTGCCTAGTTGGGGAGGGATTGGACCAGTGAGCTTGTTCATGTGCAGATACAAATTCGTGAGCCCAGAACACGACCCGAGCTCGGGAGGGATCGGACCAAACACATCACTATCATAAAGTGCCAAAGTTTGGAGATTTACCAAGTTCCCAAATGTGGAAGGTATCACACCAGAGAGGCCAGTAGCAGCAGCACCAAAGGTGGTCAAATTGGTGAGGAGCCCCAACTGCGCTGGAATCTCCCCCGTTAAATATGGGTTCCCACCAATTCTGAACTGCTGGAGAGAAACCAAAGAGCCTAACTGGGATGGTATTGACCCATTGAGGAGATTGTCTTGGATACAGAGCACTTGCAGTGCAGTAAGGGTAGAGAGCTGTGAAGGGATTATGCCAGTGAGCTTGTTGGAGTTCAAGAAAAGGAACTCAAGTGAAGAGAGCTTGCCAAGCTCAGGGGGTATTGGGCTAGAGAGAGAGTTGGAGGAGAGGTCAAGAAGCCTAAGGTGCGAGAGCAAGCCAAGAGAAGGAGGGATTGTTCCTGAAATGTTGGTCGAGGAGAGATTGAGGAGTTGAAGGGATGAGAGAGATGATATATCTTGAGGCAGAGAGGAGAGATTGAGGAAAGTATTGGGCAGAGACAGAGAGATAACTCTATCCTGAGGAGAGCAAGTGACACCTTGCCATGAACATGGAGTCTGGCTTGATGGATTCCATGTGGAAAGGACTGGAGATGAAGAGGAAGAAGAAGAGCCCAAAGCAGTGAGGAGAGAGAGAAGGGCTTGGCCATCAGAAGAAAGAGAAGTGACTAGGGTTTTGGAGCTAGAGAACCAAATGAAGAAGAAGAAGAAGAAGGCCTCGAGGAATAAAGGGTTGGTGTCAAAATGGCTCCTTTTGGCCATGGAAGAGTCGAAATGTGGCCTTTGAGGTGGTGGCGAAATTAAGGGAATGTGACTGTTTGATCAAAAAATGGCGATTACAGTTTCTCGTTCTCTCTCTTTCTCTCTCTCTCTCTCTCTCTCTCTCTGCTTCTTCTTCTCGGTAGTATCAACACAGTAATGACGGTGCAAGTCCACTCTTAGGAGACAAGTTCCATGTGAGAAAGGATTTCGTGGTGGGTGTATGTGGATGCTTATCTTTCACACAAAGCTTTTCAAACCATGCATGTGAGAGAAGGTCCAAGAAAAGAAAAAAACAAACTCCCTTCGAGTCATCGATGGGTGCTACAGCATGGAATTAAATGCAGTCATCAAGCTGTTAGAGAAGAAGAAGAAGAAGAAGAAGAAGACCCTTTCACTCTGCTTAACGGGAAAAAAGCTCCTCTCCGGCCCGGTGGAGCAACGGCAAGTTTGATTCAGAGTTGGCGCTTTTCAAGACAGATGAATACAGAACGAGCTTGGTTTCAGTGTACTCCATCTGAGACGGCCATTGAAAAGAGTCGTTCGCAAGTGAAGAGAGAGTATGCAATCCTACGATGTATAGATATGAATGGGTTGTGAATGGGAGGAGCTCCGGCTCTCACGAAGAAGCTCTCGTCTTTGCTTGCAGTCGCAGCTGAGACAAACGAAACTTGGAATGGCGTTCAAATACCAGGAACTCCCCCTTCCTTGCTCCTTATACTTCTCATTTATATCATATTTCGAGAGAGAAGTATCACCTGTGCACTATTTTCAAAGAGGAGACTGCCCCACTTTTTTGCGCCAATTCTTCCACTTGAATCCACTTTGTTTTCGGATTCTTAATTACCCGGTTGCTTAAGGCCGTTTGGCAAATTACCAAATAGTAAAAATTTCTATTCTTTTATTCCCAGAATCAGTTTGGGAATAAAAATCCGTTTGTTAAATTTTTTGTGTCCGGGCACAATTTTGCAAAAAATTATTTCCAAAATCAGTTTTGGAATAGAATCAAGAAGCAAAAAATTTGCTTCTTGATTCTTGAATAATTTTTTCATTTATGATTTTTATTGGTTTTCTTCTTTTTTTTTGTCTAATATTCTTCTTCTTCCTGGCTTGCTACTGGCCACAAGGCAGGGCCGACGAGGGCAGTTCGCAGCCATGACAGCGAGGTCTTACCCAAATCCGGCGAAGTTGACCTCGCCCAGCCTAGACAAGGCCAACCTCGCCGTCGCCACTCAGGCGATGGACCTGGGTAGCGACGGCGAGGTCGGCCTCACCTTGGCTAGGCGAGGCTCGACCTCGCCCAAATCCGGTGAGGCTCGACCTCGCCATCGTTAGCGACAGCCATGGCTAAGGAAGGGAAGGGAAGGGAAAAAAACAAGAAAAAAAATATTAAAAAATTCAAAATATTATTAAAATATTATTAATAAAATGAAATTTTGTGTAGTTACAAAACGCATTTATGTTCTTTTTTCTATTATAAGAATAGAAATTTTGGGCAATTACCAAATGTCTTCAAATGCTTAGAAATTGTTCCTGAGTATGGAATAAAAAAGAATCATTTTTTAGCAGAATCTGTTCCTGGGCACAAAACCCTTAACAACTTCTCTATAATTAAGTCCCCTAGCTACTTCGTTGTGTCTCTGTTGAGGTTAGAATATGGGGATTGTTTTTTCCATTCCATTTTCTTTTACTGCTGGGGGTTTTGCAATACAATTTAAATGAAGTTTATTCTTCATCAAGTCAATATAGAGATAAGACATGATCTAACATTTAGTTCTATCGGTTGATCATTTAAGAGAAAGGAAGCTTATGCACTTATTCTCGATGTAGAGTCGAAGGTCTTAATCTTTATATACATAATGCAATTGAATACTAAGCCCTTCGATTAGCATGATAGAGCTTTACCAGAAAGGTATAATTTAACTCTAAACTTTTTTATTGATTCCATTGACAAGACTGTTGACAGTAGACAAAAAGAGCTTTCTGATGAATTAGAAAGTCAAATAGGTAAAGATCTAGATGTTAATAAAGCTGGGATTCATTTCGTAGCTGTCTTCTTGTTAATTTATATGTTGCCAGTTAACTATATTTAACAATATGACTCTTGTAATTTTCTTGGTAGAGTGTAAAAATGAATGGATTCTTGTTTTTTTGCATGAAGTTGAATAAATACATGATGAGTAGAATTTATAGAAAATTACGACTATCAGGTTTTAAATAATTTCAAGTGATTGAGGTGTAATACATTTTAAGTTCTAACGTCTACATAATAGTTGTAGGCAAAAAGATAGATACATAATCCATCGCAATATGACTCACCCATGGATTTTTTTAAATAGTTTGGGTCTATTGGTTGTCAAATATCTTAACATTTAGAAATTATTACTTCTCGAGAAAAATGCATTAAATAGGAGAAATTTAAGGTGATATCAGAGCACGGCAATTTATAAGTTTACCTCTACTAGTCACCATGTATGAGTGTAGCTTTCTAAGTTTTCCTTTCTCTAAAATGTGGAGCAAGCGATGATCAATTTGGGCAAAGAGCGATGTCATATTGGAAAAGCATTTAGATTTCCTCTTTCTCATTTGAGTAGGTAACAAAACCTAGAAAACTAATCGCGTAATTAACTAGACAATGGGCACCATCTAACATCATATGCGACAATTTTTGTTGCCTTCTTATCTGTTTACTCGCACCAAAGTTCACAATCCCTTATGATACTCGCTTGAAGGCGCACGGCTCGACAAAATCTTTTAGCATTCGCTTGAGTTTTGTAACAAACCAAGTACGATGCGTCATTAATAAAAACGTACTGTGTATGTACAATTAATGGGGGGAAATTTCATGCACAGTGATTAGCAAATTAGGGTTTTTAACTCAAAGCAAGAACCGAGCACAAGATGGAGTGGGTTAATTATATTTTTTGGGTAAACAGGTACGGATGGCATCAAAAATTTCAGAGACACCATATGGGAGATCGTGGAGAAAATGGCAGAGCCTAGCTCCTAGGGAAGAGCAGGCCCAAAAAAAGAATAAGAAAATGAAACTTTGGTGATAATAAGAGGGTGAGGCTAACTTAGGAGATTGCGAAAGTTGGTGAAAAATAAAAGGGTTAAAATGAAAGCAGCAGCAACTCTCAGTTCAATGTCTTTTTCCCACGGAATCATTATACAATTGCATTAGATAATGATGCATGTCGAATGCAATAAAGAAATGCTTGCCCTACTAGCGTGGCCTGCCTCACAATGCATAAAGCTAGGGTTTTTTTTAATATAGCTGGGCGTGGATGTAGAGGGAAGGTCTCATCGGGGTGTGGTAAAAATTTTGTGCTCTGTTAAAAATTTTCTGGTTTTCACTGTCTTTTTATGGGTGTAAGCTGGTGAAATTAAAGTGTGATGGGTTTTGCGATTTGGTTTCCGAGGAAGAGGTGGTGGGTTTGTTTTGGGAGTGGAGCTAAAGAGCAAAACATTTAACAAAATAAAAATTTCTACAGTCACATGAGAGAGAGAGAGAGAGAGAGAGAGAGAGAGAGGTTTTAAGGATTACGTTAGGGCACAGGTCCGATTAGGGTTTTAAGCTTTTGACTGCATACTAACAATTCAGCCGCACGAGACACATAGTATTCATTTTTAAGCAAATATATTAGACCTATGGGAAAAGAAATATTGAAGTTCTCTGCATGTGAACTTATGCGGTCGCTCGTTCTTTTTGGTAAATATTCTCCGAAGCTGTAGCATGTAAAGACGGGGAGGAACTTATGAGTAGAGATGAGTGATGTTTAAGAGTTAAATTAACCCATAACAGCAAAGTAGGAATTTTACAGAGAACTGACTAATGTTGGAAGTTAAATTGATTTATAACAGTAAGTTAGGTACTACTACGTCAATACATTAATCAACTAATTTTGTAGCTGAATCTCAATGATTCTAGCGTATGAAGGAAATTTTCTCTGCGTGAAAAAACCCTAGTCTTGTACGTCAAGTGGAAGAGTTTGTGAAGTTATCACTTGAGTAAAAATCCGTATCGAATGTACATATCTTAGATATCCCTTGTAGAGGCTCGATTCACATGGATCAACCTACAAGTGCGAAATAAATGCCACTCAAGCAAATGTGTTCACTTCCTCGTGTAATTATGTAAAGGATTTCGCCACGATAAATATTGTTTATTCAACTAGTTTATACATATTTTTGGGATAATAATAACTACATAAAAAACTAGCTTCTTCCACAATCATTTTACAACTGTTAATATGTAAACTAATGTTACAATAGTTACACAGAAGAAGCTATTTAGGTTGTGAAAATAGCATGAGCTAATTTTTTTTAATTAAGAATATTAGTTTCTTTTGTCTAACATATACGGTTGTTTTGATTCTATTATTTATCGTGTGCGTGAGTCCCAAATATACGCAGGTGAAGTCCCCCTCAAAGGCCAAACCTTGGATTCCATTATAAACTAATTAACAAATATTATCAGTTATTTATTAAGGTTGCAGCATCTTTTAGTAATATTTAAGTTGTGAAGAAATGTCTTCTGATCAAATAGCTCTGGAAGTTTTTTTAACATGGAAATTGGTGAAATGAAGTGAGCCAACTTTATAAGCTGCGAGAAAATATGGTGACTTGTATGTAGTTATACAATATATGGTCAACTTATGCATGCTGTTCATTTCTGAAGTCTTAAAAAAATGTCAAAGACTTCAAGCTTATATCCAAAGAGGAAATTGATGAAGACTTTTCTATGTTATAATGAGATGAATGCTCTTACAAGGATTGCAACTCCCGGATCAGCAATCTCAGCTTAAAAAAAACAGGCAAAAAGCAAAATCGCAAGATGCGATCTACAAGTAGCGGTTTATAGTTTTAGAAAAACTCATTCAAATGCTTTGCTTGGCTCACACCCTAAAGAAACGTTGTTGGACTTATATATTATCCAATAACTATCTTGAAATCCATGCAAGATTACTATTCTAATTCGTTCAAAATCAAGATTCAAGGGGTTAATTCATCTCCTAATGTTGACACATCAGTGGCTACCTCCCGGGCTAAGATCCCAAAACACCTATTTTGATGAGCGAGCACCTACGTGTTCATATATGTGACCCCACGAGATTGATTTAGTGAAAAAGAATCGATACTTACGTAAATATGATTCTCCACACTACTGGCTCAAACAATCTCTATTTGGGCCATTCACTCAGACTTCAGCTCACTTTTATATAACTCGCGGGTTTGGAGTTCGCTTATCTGAAGTGAATTTTCTAGTCACTCGAAAGAAAAAATTTACAGTAAAGACAGTCGTTTCGTGGTTAAAAGAGGGCTAATATACACGTAGACACTTTTTCATTGGACACCAACCACGAAACTTCTGATTCACTCAATGGCCACCAACATGATAGGGTTTACTTCAATTAAAGACCCCAAATTTGCAGGATCATCACCAAGATAAGTGGACCATTTAATTCCAACCACTTTGACTAAATGGTTGGGAAGCAGTAACGTAATGTGGTCGCATATCCAGCTACATTTTTTTTTAAAGTTCCCTAAAAATGGTTCATCAACTTCTAAGAAATTAACATTATAATATACACATACGATTATATCCACATAATAGTTATTTAAAGCTCATGATACTGTGGGTACCTTTCAAGAGATGTGTAGATTAATCAAAGCACAGGATAGGACAGACTGACTCAAAGCTCGGTCGAGCTTTTCGACGATTAAGGTGCAAGAAACTCCGCGGTGTTCCATGCATTACGTTAATGCGCCGCTCATTTTCTGCAATATTTGGGATCCAGCTAATCTTTTCCTATACTATATCTTACATTTACATGTATATAATATATATTATACATATGTATGTATGCATTTAGCGTTTCAAATTTCAACAGTATGCTGCTTTTTGAATGCCTGTGTGCGGCGGGTTTGTCATTAGTGAGCGCGTACCAATATTTTGGAGGGTTTGAAGAGGCTGCACAAATGGGTTTATAATTCGATTTTTTTGTTGTTAAGCCTATGCTATGCATAGCGATTTTGTTTTATTATATGGTTTTTCAGACCCCCTAAGATTTTGAGTGAAAATAATATGAATTTTACATATAAAGAAAGGAGGGTTTTATCACTATACCCCAGCCTAAACCCCAAAAAAATATAAAAAGAAATGGACATAGGTCTGCACTCCGCAGTGGCTCTACACAAGGGGACACTCAATTATTATAGTCTCTATACTTAATTGCGTTGTTAATGATAAAGTAATGCGGGGCAATTTCTTGATGTACAAGCAATTCCAATTCTCCTGAATTTTGTATACATGTGTGTGCTGAAGATTGACCAGCCCACAGCAAATTGCATTTACAACCAGACACTGTTATATTTTTCATCTTTCTTTTTTTCCGGGTTTTGATGTAGCTGCTCCTAAATTCAGATCTCATGTACTTCCGTTTTTTCAACAATTCAAATTGATCCCGATCTCACTTGCTTTATTAGCAAAGCAAGGCCTTATGTTGCGCAAGGGAAAATGAGTTTCACGAGAAAATGATATCACGCGTTATACCGACACGATACCTCCAATACTTAGGTACTTGATCAGGGATGATGGAGGTGTTTGATCTTTTAACATATTTATTATGACCTTTTAAGATGCATGCGACGTAAGATAAATTGATGGGTGTTTTGATCGAGGACGAAGGAGGTTCTCTTGCGAATTAAAGAAGCTCGAACTCTATGAGTCTATAGTATTAGGCATGTGAAAGGCGTAGACTGTGGAGCCTAGTGCCATTTCTGTACTTTCATTTAGAGGGCTTGCGGTTTAAATTAACATAATTTAGTGCCCGCAAAGCCAAAAAATAAAGAATTGGAAGGAAAAGGGGAGCGATGCATTAGTGTTTTAAAACCTAAGTACGGAGACTTTAGGGCCACTTTCTTGACCCTTTTCCATCATAAAAATTTTCTGGAGCCCCAAACCCTAGCCACAGGTACATGTACGTAGCATAGACTTCACTCGGATTGCCTTACACAAGTTGACAAATCCCCCAACTCATTAATAACGGGACAAGAAACAGGAAGGCGACAGACAAAACCCCGCCATACCCATCCCTGAATTGCGAGGTCCATCATGGCCAGGCATTCATCAGTATTCATCGTGGTCATTTGTGTATTGAGGAAAAGGGGACTTCAAAAGGACTTTGCTCTGCTCGGAGAGGTTCTCATTTTGATTCAGAAAAAGGGTGCAAAACTGAAATCCTGTATGCCTTCATCCCGCGGCCATCATGTTGCACATACCGCCGACAGAAGAATGAATTCTCGACAGAGCTCAGGGCGACGCTTCCAGCCTCATGTGGTGCCGCGAAAAGGTTCCAACCCAACCATATCAGCTCGAGGCTTGTTTTCCAGATACTCGGGGCGCATATGGAATCCATTCTGGAGTAGAAATTCTGCTTCAAAATGTATTTTGAAATAAAAATGCGTTTGTTAAAAAATTTCCGAAATGCATTCTGGAGCAATTTTTGCATTCTAGAATAAAAATGCATTTGTTAAAAATATTTGATTCCAAAATGCATTCTTGATTTCAAAATGCATTTTTTATTTCAGAATGAGTTTTTGGCAAGAAAAAGAGAAGATACTTTTTGTAACTTCTCTCTTCCAGAATGCATTCTCCCTATTTTCTTTCTTTTTCGTGGCCTTTACAACACATTATGAGATTTCACTAATTTTTTTTTTCAGAAAATGCATAAAAATTGAAAAATTCCAGAAAAATTCATAAAAATTTCCAGAAAATAAAAAAAAAGTCAAATTTCGGGAAAATAGGAAATTTGGTGAATTTTTTTCAAAAAATATAAAAAAATAAAAAATTTCAAAATTTCACATAATAGCTTAGAATACCTTTGGACACCCACTTTGAGTGAAATTTAATTTTTTTTTAGGTACCCAAAAAAATCAAAAAATCAAAAATTTCAAAATTTCACAAAATAACTTAGATTACCTTTTGGCACCCATTTTGAGTGAAATTTATTTTTTTAAGGTGCCCAAAAAAATCAAAAAATCAAAAATTTCAAAATTTACAAAATGGCTTAGAATACCTTTGGACACCCACTTTGAGTAAAATTTATTTTTTTTAGGTGCCCAAAAAAATAAAAAAATAAAAAATTTCACAGAATGGCTTAGAATACCTGTAACCACTCACTTTGAATGAAATTTAAATTTTTTTATGTGCATAAAAAATCAACAAATCAAAATAGATTTCTGTTCCAGAAATCAATTTCTGGAACAGAATTAGTCATGTTTTATCAAACAGATTTCCCCTCTAAAAATCAATTTCTAGCAAGAATTCCGGAAATCAATTTCTGGCGAGAATTTGATTTCTGCAGTAGAATGGTTACCATTCACGCCATCATTAGCCCCAGATATGCAGCATAAAAGATTTCGCCCTAAGCTCGCACAAACTCAAACCACTTTGTTCTGATCCGAGACCCAAGAAAATAATAGTACTGTTTCGGGTAGTAAAATACATTATGTTGAATAAGAAAATATTAAGATACATTATGCCCAAAAAAACACGTGAATTTGAATTAGAGAAAAAAATGGCTATTGATTTCATAATCGTAATAAATAAATACACTATCTCGCAGGAAAGAAAAAGCTACAGAAAATCTTGAATCCTATCGAGTGAGGCTACGTAGCAACATATCGAGGTTGTGACTTGCTCGTGTTATTGCTCACTGTCAAATTTGAACCACTTCCAATTTGCATAAAGTGAAGCTTCGCTATCCAAAGGTACCTGGACGGTCGCAGAGGCCTCTGACTTGGTAGCTCTAATTACGGCAGGCAGCTTCTCCCTGTATTTCTTCACCATCATTTCTGCCTCGGAAAATACTTTCTGAGCAGACCAAGTATTAAGCGGAAGGGAGAAAACATGTTAGTTAACGTCTCGTGCTTAATGTATGCAACCGTGATGACACGGCGCCAAGGAAACATCACCCACAATGATATCACTACCTCTTTGTTTGATATAAATAGACCAGGCTTGCTTTCAAGGTCCACAATGCTGAAATCAACAAATGCAAGAAGTTAAGAGGCATATCCGATGACTGGATGATGTTATTTTGAGTTAGCCCGAAAGAAAAAGGGCGTTGAGAGAGCTTCATGAAGTGCCATAAGGATATGGAGCTAATAAGTAAGCAAGGGGAAGGAGATTAGGAAATATCACTTAGAATTCTTTAGCAGTATTTCTTTGCTTATAAAGAGATTTACTCGAAGCAATTTACTTTCATCGATTCGAACTCACTCAGAGAGAATTCGACATAAAAAATGCAATTTGTTGAACTTAAAAATAAGGTTATATAACCAAAGAGAGGCGATGTTATTCACAAATGAGAGGAGCTCGACTGGAGCTTGTCCAATTATGAGAACTAAACGTTCAAAGCAAATGAATCAGTCAATGATCTCCATTAAGCATTCACAATATCAAGAATACAGGCTAAGTGGCAATGCCCTAGACAAGCATAAATGAATGAAAATAATAAGATATTTGCTTCCACAATTACCTGAGAGAGATTTTATCGGGAATTATTGACTTCACAACCAGTACTTTAACTTTCTCGTCAACTGAGAGGACATCGCCGACAGAAGTGATCCGGGTGGCAGTAATTTTCGAGATATGCAACAAACCACTGGATAACACAGAAGGTAATGGCAATGCAGGCACATCAGCACAGACTGACCAGAAAGTAAGCCGCTCAAGGCCAGCTATTAGAATTAGCATGTTAAGCTTTTACAATCAGCAAGCAAATTAGACAGTTCAAACCCAAAGATCTTTGGTCTCCACAAAATGAGGATGAACTTTCAAGTACAGTCTCATAAGTGCTAGTCTTGTGTCCTTTCTATCATATCTTTTATCTATTCAAAGTATTACAATGGAAAACACATGCATAAGGAAAAATTGTATTCTGATTGTATACTAGCAAGAGAAAAATGTGTTCGGGCCACCAACAGTCCAGAAACACCTGTTAGTCCTGTCACTAGACTAATGGGTTCAATATGTTTTGCTCAAACAGCATGTAATATCAGTATCAATTTCAACCATTATCATGTGATTGAAAAGTGGAAGATAGGATTAAGTAAGGGATGGTAAGTTTCGCTCATTAACAAACTTTGCGAAAAATTGCTGGACTTTGCCATATTTGCTACATATAATTGAAGGCAGTAATGGTAGTTTTCCCAATAAGCTGTTCATGCTTGTGCTGGCAATACAGATAGGCTTCACAAAAGACCAACAACTCTGCAGTTCTACATCCTTTACATCCATGGAACTTCCCAGACAAGTATAATGTTCTTATATCCAACGAACCACCAAGTATGATAATGGAGACCTTTAAGAGGTATCCTTGTATTAATTTCCATGCCTCGTGCCACCATATCTATTTGAGGTCAACATAGCGACGGCATGTTTGAGAAAAGAATAAAAGCTTTTGTTACCCTCTGAGATCACTTTCAAACTTAAGGAATTGCATCTCACCTTCTATTAGTGTCACCGATCCTTATCTGAGCTCCATAAGGTAAAATTTTCTTTACAGTTCCATCAAGAAGTGTCCCCTCTTGTAGGTGCAGCATCTCCTACAGGTAACACATAAATATGAGGGGAAGTTCAGACAAAACATGGAAAGAGCAGCAGAAAATGCTAGGAAAAAACTCACCCATGCATCTTTCTCACTCAAAATCAAGTCATTCTTATCCTCGTCCATCCTTGAAATCAACACTTTTATTCGGCGGCCCACCTATAAATCAAGAAACCATTTACACGAAGAAGTATGTACTTGGTAGGTTCTACGGGCAAAAATTCACTATAGAAACCAACACTTGGAAACAATGCTAAAATAAATGTGTTGACTGCTTTAAGTTTAGAGCATCCCCTATAGCTTAGCTCAACAGTGGCATTGGCATTGGCAAGGGCAATGACATGGCTGTCCCATAGTGACCATGAAGAATCGATATTGTTTCACTTAAACACCACAGTTGGGCTTGAATAGCAAGGAAGAAGAGAAATTAACTAGATTGTCAGCTACCCCCTTCCTTGCCAGTCATCCAATTGACCCAAAACCTCATAAAACAAATTTGGCACATCCCTGTACTGTACTCTTTTCCACTGCTAGAGCAATTAAGAGGCCAGCCATCCACTGCTAGAGCAATTAAGAAAAAATGCAGCAGTAACGGAAATTTCAATTATGCATTGAATACAAACTGAAGGTAGCTCACTTTGACTGGACAAATTAACCAGTGGGAACAATGAACAACATGCAGAAACTTCCTCTGATACTATTCATGTAGTAAGGAAGTCAACTGCTGACTCCAACCACTTGGAACTACTCTATACGAGGCCAGCCATAAGATCTGAATAAGTTTTCCAATTACAGAATCGTCAGAAGTGTCCATCTCACTAGAAAAATTATAACCTTTAAAAGATCTCATAAAGGATTTGACTTTGAGTCTCATTTTTCTGCTGCTCTTAGAGCTTTCGATGTTTATGGAATTCCTGCTGTCAGTCTTATTTTCATTGGGGTTTTCTTGTCATCCCTTTTTTTATATCATTTTTTTGTGTTTCGGATTTACAATTTCTTGAACAGTCCTTTTAACCAAATCCTAAATCAAAGAGCAAAAAATAAAAAAGTGAACCAGCAGGCACTCAAAAGGATGTGGCTGGTTATAAAGAATCAGTCTACACAGGCAATTCATAATCATTAACCTGAGTCCAACCACTCTATACAATTTTATAGTCCTTAAAATTATCTGTTGCGCATGCGGAGACACATGATCTGAAGGGTGCTAATTTGGTTTGGATAGACTTCTTTCCTCTCAAGAATATCCATTTCCTAAGTCTTAAAGTTCTATGTAGGACAATTAAATGCAAATTGACCAGAAAAAAGCTTTGGAAGGCGCAAAAACACTATCAAGTACCAAGTCCCTTTGCTGTTCCATGCAATAGAACGATCAAGTGAATCTTGGTTGTAAAAATAACGAGTGCGTAAAAAGAGAACACAAAGGGGCAAAAGGATAAACTTAGGTCATATTCAGCGGCCTATTTGGACTTACATTTTCTTTCAACTCGGTAAAATTGTTCACTCTATTAAGCAACTCTGCTTTAGGAAGGAAAGCTCGCAACCCCTTCAACGAAAAACAAAAACTTATCAGCAATGATCTAGAGAAGATATTAACAAGATTTAATTAGGATTGGCATATGCATCCAATGTATGATGAATACATATAGATGCAGATACCAGCACAACATCAGTCAACCAAATAACCGCCTAACCTCAATTCTTGTGAGAAGTCCACCTGTGTTCCACTCTGTAATTTTGACCTCTAGAGGCTCGTTCAGTTGCTTTATCTGATCAGCGAAACAGTAGAATCTCATAAAAAGGATTTCAAGATTTTCCACCAAGAGAATAGGTACAGAGTTAGTACCCTAGGATCTAATAAATGACACCTCAACCCCAAATATTTCTTAAGAAACCAAGGAATTGAATAAAAGATTTCTGTTTCCTTCCCTCATACAAAGGAGAAGGTAATGCATCACCACTTCTAATTCACTCAACAGGCAATTATTCCAAGTCAAGTTCAAGCTCTACATAGTACCTCACACACTATACACAGCTAAAAAATTGCAACTTTCTATCGAAGCCAAGTAAAATACACCACATGATATCAGTATCGATCTTAAACCAATTCTACCGGCTAGAATGGGCAAACAAAGTGAGAGAAGAACCTGCCTCACTCGATGCCAGGCAATCCTCCTAAAAAGCCGCCGAGTTGAAAGCAAAGGCCTTCCACTAAGTGTGCGCCCAAGCACCTCCGCAAACAACACCGTTCCCGTCTCCACCACCGGCCTACCCGGCCCCGGTCCTGCGCTCATCGCCTCATCATACTTTACAATTCCTATCTTCCCGCGAGCCATAAAAGCCTCCGCATCATTCTTCAAGTCGCACAGCAAATGATCCATCTCTTTCTCGTACAAAGGCAACACCTCCTTCGTCAACATTGTGCCCAGCAAATCGGCCCCCACGTTGACATCGAGCCTATTCTCATTACCCGAAACCACAACCCCGACCACAAAATCACCCTGCTTCGGCTCGTAATACTCAACGCTAACCTTCTCATCTACACTCTCGCTTCCGCTCTGCTCATCAAGAACCTCTACTACTTCACCTCTCTCATCGCCCTCGTCATCCGACGGATCTTCCTTATTCTTAAAGAACTTCAAGAACGGAGCCAGGGCCTCGTCTTCGCCGGACCCACCGGCGGGTTCGTTCGTTTCCGTTTCCGCAGCAGAGCCATCGTCCACGTAAAGCGGCGGGGAGGGCTTGTTCCGCAACTCGAGCTCTTCGTTCTCGGGCTTCCGAGGCAATTGGGTTATGGAGAAACCATCAAAGATGTCTTTTTGAGAGTAAAGGGCGACATGGGTGGTCCTATGCGAAGAAGAAAGGTTCGCGAAGAAGTTCGGGGACGAGAGCGGCGAGAGAGAAGAGCAAGAATCGCGAAGGGGGTCGGAAGAAGGGAAGCGCCGAGCTTGGACTGCGAAGAGAGAAGGAGGGAAATTGTTGAGGATGGGAAGGGTTGAAGATGGAGATGATATGGAGTTGCAAGGTTGAAGGAGGGTTTGCATCTTCGCTTACCCAAGGCTTCATGAGCAGAGAGCGCTGCGTCTTGCTCGCTCGCTGGCTCGCTCGCAAGTTAAATATCGTTTCATTTTATCCTTTCCACCGTGCAATCAATCATCCGAAGAGACAGAAATTGGACTTGTTGGGGGAATTCATTTTTAGATCTGTATTATTCTCTCTCTCTCTTCAATTTCATCCTTATCATTCAACTTATTTTTTCAAGAGAAGAAGAGTGAGGTCGGCAATTAGCCAATTTAATCCTGACAAAATATTGGGCATGTTAAATATGCCACGCAAGATTTACATTGAACCACCCAGAGATCGACACGTGACAATTCGGGCCCAACCAATCAGATTTTCAATATTTCTAACTCTCCACCCTCTTTCCCCCTCTCCGCTGTCTCTCCGCTGTTTCTCCATTTATCGAACGCTATCTCTCTCTCTAAGTTGACGACTCGACTTAGCTCAGCTCCGCTCCACTGTCTCTCTCCTCCTCCCTCTTCACGATCAAAACTCATTGCTTTGCTCTCTCTTCCCCCTCAGCGGACCGCACCGCCGCTGTTTTCTCTACCGTTGCCGCCTTCACAAAGGAAAGAGAAAGAGCAAAACGGAGTGATTTTAGCCGTGAAGAGGGAAGGAGGGAGAGAGAGTTCAGCCACATCGTGAAGAGGTAAAGAGGCAGAGCAGAGAGCTTTAACGGAGAGAGAGAGGGGAGTCGGAAATTTTGAAAAATCTAAGGACATGTTTACTGGAAATCCTAAAACTTGTCATAAAAGTGTAATTGAGTCCTAAAATTTGTCAAATTGGTTCAAATGAGTCATAAAATTAATACCGTCAAATTTACTAACGAAAAACGCTAACGTAGCTTTTTAAAATAATTTTTAATACTAATTTTTTTATAAATTAAATTTTAAAAATAAGCTAAATAATTAATATAAAAAAAAGGAAGAGGAGGAGGAGACGACCCACGGTGGCGAGCGGCTGTGGCCAAGCCCTCGCCGATGGCCGCCACCATAGCCGCCGGGAAGGGCCGGCGAAGGTCGTCTAGGCCTTCCCGAAAGCCGGTGACCCTCGCCCCAAATCGCCTAGGCCTAGCAAGGCCTTGCCCAGCGTTGCCCACCCCAAGTGAGGCCTCGCCCGCCCTCACCGACCCCAGGCGAAGGCCGGCGACCCTCCTCCGGATCTAGGGCAAGGGTTGCGCCCTCCTCCAGATCGATGCCCGTAGGCCCTCACTAAGGCCTCGCCCGGGGCCGGCGAGGGTCACCGGCCTTCGGGAAGGCCTAAGTGACCTCCACCAGCCCTTCCCGATAGTTGTGGCGATGGCCACCGACAAGGGCTTAGCCATAGCCCCATGCCGCCGTGGGTCTTCTCCTCCTTTTTTATTTATTTTAACTTTTAGCTTTTTTTATCAAATTTAATTTATATTCTTTTATTTTTTCCTGATGTGGTGCTTGTTGGATGCCACGTCATTGCCACGTATCTAAAAATAATAATAAAATAAGAAGCGTTAGCATTTTTCATTAACCTAGTTGGACAGTGTTAACTTTAGGACTCAATTGAACCAACTTGATAAATTTTAGGACTTAATTGCACTTTTTGCAAGTTTTAGAACTCAATTGTACTTTCGTGATAAGTTTTAGGACTTTTAGTGAACATATCCCAAAAATCTAACTGGTGGGCACGAATTGTTGCATGTTGATCTCTGGGTGGTTTAATGTAAATTCTACGTGACATATTTAACACACCCAATATTTTCTCATCAAATCTAAAATGCAAATACTTCTTTATTAACCTCTTACCTTTAAACAAAATTTATGGATAAGTGTGTTGAAAGTTCTAAAACCTTTCATGAAAGTGCAATTGAATCCTAAAACTTTTAGAAAGTGCAATCAAATTATATAATTTTGTCAAATTGGTGCAATCAAGTCCTTCTGTTGACATCATCCAACCTTTTTTTTGTCAGAACACCATCCAACTTGGCTAATTGAAAATGTTAACGCGGCTTTTTATTATTATTTTATCTTTTCTACGTGGCGCTAACATGGCTAAAACCTGAAAGATAAGGCCAAAACGACATCGTTTTGGCCCAAATCTATTTTTTTAAATTTAAATATTATTAAAATTAGATTAAAAATATACTATTTTTTTTTTTAAAAAAAGATGAAGGCAAGAGAGGGCGAGAGCCTAGGCCTGTAGGATCCTCGCCGCTGCTGCCCACCTTTGCTTGGAAAGGGTCGATGAGGTTGCGGCAAGGGTAGGCAAGGGTCGCCAAGCACCAACCAATGGTCGGCGACCCTGGTCGACTGCAGGTGAGGGGCGGGCCCTCATAGAAGAAAAAAAATTACAACATTTCAAAAATTGTCCACCCAGCATCGATCGTGCCACATAGGATAGATGGCATTGATGTCAATAATTTTCTAGCCAAAATTGACCAAAAGGACTACATCGGTATATCGTCAAAAGATTTATTAATAAATTAACATTGTTGAATAATTTATGACTGAATTTGCTGCTATACAATAGGTTTGTGCCTTTTTGGGTAATTTTCCTCTCATGATTGGCTATTAAAGTAACACCTACCATAATACAATTTTTGTTTTAATATAATCACGTGTTATTTGCTTAACTTTTAATTATAATCATAAATAAAATATTAAAAATATATGTAGTATTTGATATAATAATTTTTATATCTAATAATATGTTTGGTATTAAACTCATGAATCATCATTGATTATCAAAGTTAGAATTATTTTATTCCCTCTAATGCTGAATTAATGGATATTTTGGGAATTGGAATGCAATTCCTCTTTTATTAATTTTTTTTTGGTAAGATTCCTCTTTTATTAATTAATCTTTCATGAAACCAAATAGTGTAATGGGTATTACATTACTTAAACCAAACAGCGTGATAGTTATTATAGCTCTTTTACATGACATTACAGCGCAATAGCTATTATATTGCAATTTTATTCCCTTATTGCAACCAAACAGATCGACCGTAAACAACTATTAAATCTCAAATTCTCTCTAATTAATCTCTTAACGTTTTTCGACAAAAAAAAAATCTCTTAACGTTCGGTAACCATTAGAATCCAAACAATTCCCGAATAACCCCTAACTCATAATAGCCCAAAATAATTCCTATGGGGTTAACCCAAAGTCCAAACATCTCCCCGACCTTGCGATTTGAGAATCTTTTAGAATAGTACATCTAATCTAACGGGAGGCGAGGCCCCAATACCTTTTAAAGATTGAATATTTCGTTTATTTTTCCTATGTTTGAGATCTTTGCGGATATTTCTTATCTTTGGCATAGTCTATCTAGCCAAATCAAGTTGTTCACCGGAATAATGTGCACAAGTCGCTCACAAGTCACAAGCTTCTGGTGCAAATATTTTTATATGGATGTCCCTTATATAGGATTGGATCCTCATGCAGGATATATCTATATTTGATTTTCACTTGATATTTTTGATAGATTTTGAATTTTGTTATTTGATGGATATCTTATTGGGGTCTTCTTAATGGTTAATCATACCTAATGAGAAAATATTTTCATTTCTAATACACCGATAATGCATAATATGAGAAATACAATTTTTGGAAATGACAAATTTTTTTTCAATGGTATGTTTAACAAGTGCACGGGGAGGCACTTGTTAATAAAAGCCAATCTCATTTTGACATCATTACGATCCTAAAGTTTGAGGAATATAAATACACTTTTTTTTAGCTCTTGTATGACTGCTTGCCCTTTGAACTTGGATTTGATGACAAAATATTAACAATATATCTCTCTTGAGTTCGTGCGTGTGCCCTTTGGCATATTTCACGAGTTTTACTTGTATTGCGAATTTCATTTCGTGTTATTCTCGTTTTCGATGGAAGAGAAGAGAAGAAAAGAAAAAGAAAAAGGTAAAACACAATGAAAAATAGATTTGTATCTTCATATTTCACTCGTCAGTAATGCCGCTGTGCGTCGCTTCGCTTTTTCTCAGAAAAAGTGTAATTCAGGACGTCAATTTACCTATTGGATCGATAAGATTTCGATCCACTTGCAAGCACAATTCCCTAGAAGTCAAATACATTTGATGAACAGATGCAAATAAGTTTAAGTGATCATATTATAAAAGAATTCTCCGAAAGGAAACAAAAAAATCACCCAATTTATGACTTAGAATGAAGACCAACAAACTTTCAACCAGCGCTTATTGGGTACCTACAAATGCAATCGTTCCACGGATTATCCTCCTCCTCTTTCTCGCCTGAACTCCTCAGCGACCTCCACACCAAGCTTCCCACCTTAAATCCAGTCCCGAACGCCAGCATCCACACTCTGTCTCCTCTCTCGATCCTCCTCTTCGCCTCGAAGTACGCCAGCTCGTAGAACACGAGGCTGCTCGATGTGTTGCCGAACCTGTGCAGGCTCATCCGAGCCGGCTCGGTGGCCCCGTCGCTCAGCTCCATGACCCGTGCCACCTGCTCAATCACTGCCTTCCCGCCCGTGTGTATGCAAATGTGCTCGAAGGACGTCGTGAAGTCAGGCACTACCGGTTTCACATGCCCGCGAGATAATGCCGAGACGAGCGCTGAGCATGCGTAGGAGACGAGCTGGCTCAGCGGTAGGACACGGGGAGCGAGTATCTTGATGTGTTCGTGGAGGTTAGTTGTGGCGGCACGAACCAAATCCTTGGTGAGCGCAATCCCAGTGTTGCCCTCGTCGTCCTCTTCCTGGAACGCGGCCCTGTAAGAGCGGTCGTCGGCCCCATGGTGAGTCCTGAGTGAGTGAACGAGCTCGAACTTTGCGGCAGGGCGGCGGGCTGGCTCGCTGGTCAACAATGCGGCGGCGCAGCCGACACGGAAGATGCAGTTGGTCACGAGCATCGACCGGTTATCCCCAGAATACCAGTTCAGGCTGGTGCTCTCAGTTATCACCACGAGGGCATAATGGACATTTCTGCTGTGACGCAGGACTTTCGCCGCCAGGTCTATAGAGAGCACGCCGGAGCTACATCCCATGCCGCTCAAGTCATATGACTTGACATCGGGCCTGAGCTTATAACGATTCACGATGAGCGACGAGAGAGACGGCGACAGCGAGAAGCTCCCGCACGTGACTATCAGCACATCGATGGCCTGCGGGTGGACGGCGGTCTTCGCGAGGAGCGAGTCGACCGCCGAGAAGATACCTTCCTGGGCTTCTTGCTTGGCGGACTCCAGCCTCGCCTCCTCGTAGTCGGTTCGGAACATGAAGGGCGGGCCGTACGTCTCGTCCCCGAGGCCTGACTTGAGGTATATCTTCTGCATGAACTCCATGCTCTCGGGGCTGAAGCGCCGGCTCTTGCGCACGAAGCTCACCGAGACTCCGTACGTGCACTTGCGGTCGGAGCTCGGCTTGAAGCACGAGTAGTCGATAAGGAAAACCGGTGTCGGGCGACAGTAGCAGTAGCACGAGAGGACGATGCCGACGAATGCGAAAGGAATGAACAAGGAGAGAGAAGCGAGAGAGGGAGCGAAAGCGGAGATGAAGGGGCATGCTGTGGAGGTAATCTGGAGGATTTGGAGGATGGGTTTGATGAGTTTCATGTCTTGGTAGCTCCTCCGTTAGGGTTTTTGGTTTTGGTGGGATCTAGGGTTCGTCACCCCTTTAGTATGTGGATAGGTTTGAGAGTTGGGAGTCGATGGGATGAGGGAAAGAGCATTGGGAAGTTTCTTCTTGCACGGCTTTTATGCAGGTGCCGTCGTTCTTCAATAAATCAATCCACCTGTAATTGGTAAATGTCGTAGGCCCCGATACAAATGTGCTGCAGTTAGTAGTTGGTAACTCCGCATTAAATCAAGGGAAAAACCCTAGCTGACTGCACCGAGACTCTGCCGGGAGCAACGGTGAGTTAAGGCGCAATCGGTCGATTTCAAATTCTCGAGGAAAGGAAATCCCCCCCACAATAGCGGATCCAAATTTTTAGCAACTTTGAATGATGGTGCACGGGAGATTTTGTTCCTTCTATATGTAAAACGAAGCAACAGCAGCAGGTACAGAGAAAAGGGAGGAACATCCATGAAGGCTCTTCTTCCTTCTTCGCACGATACTTACTCACTTTACTTCCTTCACCGCGTCCACACCCTCGTATCTTGGTATTCGCCGCAATACAGGTACGACATTCATTCACGCCATAAATTCATTCGTGGAGGAAGTCTTTTAAGGCAAAATTCTGAAGTTCGGTGCGAGGCCGAGCTCCTTTTCCAGCGAAGTTATGACTTCCCTCCCGTGAAGTCTCTCCAGCAAATATTTCTAGTTGTTTCGCGCGAATAAGGTGCACAAGTCACTCACAAGTCGCAAGGTTATGGTGCAGATATTTCTATATGGATGTCCCTCATATAGGATATGATTCTCATGCAGGGTATATCTAGATTTGATTTTCAAATGATGTTTGATAGATTTATAATTTTGTTATATGATGGATGTCTTATTTGGCTCTTCTTCATAAGAGCTCCTGGACATTGGCTATTCATACCTAATGAAAAAAACATTTTCGTTTCTAATATACCGATAATACATAGGGATAAAAACACAAATGGTTTATAAACTTTGACCGAATATACAATGTGGTCCCTAAACTTTTAATTTGTTCAATGTGCTCCCCGAACATCTAATAAGTTTAATGTGATTCGTAAACTTTTGGTACATGTTCAATTTAGTTCATGGACTATATGAAAATGTTTAATGTTGCCATTCCATTAATTCAAGTTTAAGGACAACGTTGAACATTTCCATATAGTTCAGGGACTGAATAGAACGTGTACCAAAAGTTTATGGACCACATTGAATAAATCAAAAGTTCAGGAACAACATTTCACGTTGGGCTAAAGTTCATGAATCATATTGAATAAATTAAAAGTTTAAGGAACACATTGCACATCAAGCAAAAATTCGGGGACCATCTTTATCATTTTCCCCACGAGAAATACAATTTTTGAAAATGATAAATTTTTATCAGGTATGTTTAACAAGTGCATGCGGCAGCACCTGTTAACCAAAGCCATCTTATTTCGACATTATCATGATCCTAAAGTTTAAGGAATATAAATAAACATTCTTTCCTTTCGCTTTTGTAAGACTGCTTGCCCTTTGAACTTTGATTTGATGACAAAATATTAACGATACAGCTCTCTTGAGTTCGTGCGTGTGCCCTTTCGCATGTTCTGACGAGTTTCATTAGCATCGCGAATTTCCATTCGTGTTATTCTGATTTTCACTGCCTCAAATCTTTTCGGGCTAGAGAGTCCAATACTCCGAATTGACCAAAATATCTCCCATGCTTCAGAAAATTTACGTGTAAAAAATAGAACCCTACCTCCCCTCTCCCTCTCCCTCTCCCTCTCCCCAGCCTAGCTCCGCCACGCTTGGTCCCTCCTCTGCGTCGCTCCGTCGTCCTCCCTTGCTACTCACGACCGTCACCTCCTACCCTTGGAGCTCCTCTCTTTCTCTCTCTCTCTCCCTCTGTATGTGGGCATGCACCGTCATATAACAGTCGGAGGTCAGGGAACTCTAGTCACCTCCGACATGGGATCGCGTGAGGTCGGTGCAGCTAGTGAGGTGAGTGTTAAGCGTTAACGTAATTCTTTTACGAGGAAAAAAACAGAATTATAGGGATGTTAGATCTTCATGATTTTTCATAATAAAAGGAATGAAGACATATATTTATCCATAGCAATATCCTTTGAAATGATTGTTGCAAAGACAAAAGAAACGGAAAAATCTGATTTCTCTCCCTTAACCTACTTTTCCCTTTAACATACTTTGTTCTTAACGTTTCATATCTGATGGATGATAGAATAAAACCATTCGTTGTCTTGGGTGGAGAAAGGATCAAAGTCTATTTATATAGGCCATCGATCGGTGCCTTCCATCAAAGCACATTTCATTTCGCAAGAGTTGCACATCTTTGAAATAATTGTAACTTCTTAATAGAATTGCACATTTTCATCTTTTTTCATAGCCAATAGATTTTAGCACTTAAATAGTCATTAAACCATTAACTAATAACATCACGAGAGAAGAGTGACGTGGAGTGGAAAATGGTGGTAACTGATGGTAACTGCTAAGGCAACTGCATGGTGGAAGATGGCAGTTCTTTTTTTTTTTTTTTGGGTGACTAACGGTGTCGATGGAAAAGAAGGAAAGAAAAAGAAAAGGGTAAGAACGCAATGGAAAATAGATTTGCATTCCTCCGATTTTTCGCTCGTGAGTAATGCCACTGCGTGTCATTTTTCTCAAAATAGTGTAATCTTGGACGTCAGTTTACCTTTTAAATCAAGAAGATTCCGATCCACTTACAGCCACAATTCCCTAGAAGTCAAATACATTCGATGAACAGCAGATGCAGATAAGTTTAAGTGACATTAAAAACACGCAATTATAAAAGAATTCTCCCAAAATAATAAAAAAAATTACTCAATTTATTGTTGGAATAATAGGAGCTCTCAATCACGTGAACATGAGATCAAAATTGATAAGTATATCGAACCCCAATCAAAAGATGTCCTTATTAATCCAATAAGAAAGAAGATGTCATCATGTGGGTATAAATCTTCATCACTCTCCTCTATAATGTTTGTGTAATTTTCTCTTAATAATTTTGTATCTCTGATTCTCCGATTATAGTGGATTATTTGTTGCTGGCTCTCCCCGTGGATGTAGGTACCGATATTCGGATCGAACCACGTAAATATCTGGTGTCCTTTATTGTTCCTCGTTTATTTTTCTGGTATTTTCGCATTGACTTAATTTGTAAGATCCTGTCATTTCCGCATTATATTTCCAACAATTTCTACAAGGTGAGAGGAACTGATCAATCCACCAACCCCTCGAATTGCCTAAGCTGTTAGCCAAATCATATCCTCAAATGCATCTACAGTTCCTATTCTCGCTTAACCATGAATATTCTACGGTACGAACGCCGGTTCTCTTCTGACCTTGATAATGTAAATTGTGATGCTGCAATTTCCCATACACTGAGTCTAGCAGAAAGTAGCCGATGATCAATTTCACTGATTAGTCGACTGTGTGAATCACTGAACCGTGCTTGATTGACATGGAAGTTGTGTGCAGTTTTAGAATTTCTGTAGTGTTCTATTCTTTTTGGGGAAAATTCTAAACAATGGCATGAAATGCCCACATATTTTCAAATAAGTGCCCGAATTAGACTTTGTGTCAAATAAGGATATGAAATGTCCTCATTTTCTCAAATAAGAGTATAAAGTGGATTTTGTTTCAAATAAGGGTCTAAAATGGCTATGTCTATTTCAAAGAATGACCTATCATTCAAGATGGTAAGGGTATTTTCATCTTTTAACTTTTTTCCTTTTTTCTTTCTTTTTTTTCTTTTTCTGGTTTCTCTTTGTTCTTCACCAGTGGCCGGCGTTGGCCATCGGCAAAGCCCGGGAAGGGTTGGGAGAGGGCGGCCCTTGCCTGATTTGGTGAGGGCTACCCTAGTCAGCAACAGGCAAGGGACGGCCTTGCCCAGGGCGAGGGTCTCCTCGCCGAGGGGAGACTGGCCTCACCTGGGCAAGGCCGTCACTCGCCGATAGCCGGCAAGGGTTCCCCGCCCTTCCTGGGCTTCGCCGATGGCTGGCCAGCCACCGACCCGGCCAAAGAGAAAAACAGAAAAAGGAAAAAAATAAAATATAAATTAAAATTGTCTTTGGACGAAACTGCCCTTGATCGACCAGAATAAATTTGTCGACCGACGATCGATAAGGTCAAGCCCTTATTTGAAACTCTCATGGCTACTTCAAACCCTTATTTGAGACTAACATGCCACTTCAGACTCTTATTTAACACAAAATTCATTTTATGCCTTTATTTGAGAAAAGGAGAACACTCATATCCTTATTTGGAATTTTCCCTTCTTTTTGGACCAAACTTCTGAAGTTGAACGTATCGATCTGGAAAGATTAATTCGTTCAACCTAACTTATTTCCTATATGCTCGGACTGCGCCTAGCTCTTAAGCTCAACCTAACTTATGCCCACAAATAACTTGCTTCCTATTTTCAGGGGTTAATACCACGAAAAACTCCACATTGGTATATCTATAAATTTAGCCCAAACTAAATTTTTTACCACGAAAAACTTCAAACTAGTATATTTATTACAGATTTACCCCAAACTAATTTTTTAACCATTAAAAACCCTAAACTGGTACATTTTTTTTTATAAATTTACCCTTCGTTAAATTGGATTAATATCAAGAAAAATTACAAATAGGTACACTTATGATAAATGGAGGTAAAACCCCAAACTCATACACCCGTCAATTGCCACGTGTCATCCAACTCAGAAATTTAACGGTAAAATTTAACGAAAACTAACGAATGATAAAATTATCACACGTGTACTAGTTTAGAAATTTTTATGATAAAAAAATTAATTTATAATAAATTTATCATAAATATATCAATTTAAAATTTTCCGTTGTATTAAGCCTTATTAGTAAGAAGCTATCAGAATTTCTTGCTTAGTTTGGAGAAAGACTCTGACTTTTTATTTTATTCTTTATTTCTGGAGCAAGAAAAGATAGCGATTGATTGATTAAGACATTAGGTCCCACGTAATTGGCAAATGTTTCTCAAATTCGATTGATTAACGTCGGACATAAGACCCAAACTTCATAATCTTTCACATGCGTGTTCCCTATTAATTATTTTTTTTGGTCGAATATTCCCTACTAATTGGACGGATGAAATAATCAACTAGATTATGATTCTATTCTATTGCTTTTGTCATCAGGATGTTAGATAAAATTTTATGTGATTTCATTTCCATATTATTACAGTTATTTGACTCTGGAAGATATGATTTTCCAAGTTATGATCTCTATTGATTTAAAGAAATACCAACGAGTTTTCCACATATATTACCGGCTCCTTTTATTTCACGGGAAATGAATAGTTTGTAAAATATTTTCCTAAAAATAATTGCATATATCGCTTGAAATAATTAGTCAATGAAAAATATTTTTATCATCGATAATAAATTATATCTAAATATTTTTATGTGGATTTTTTCATTCCATCACTCCCTACCTAAAGATATGGATTTTTTCCATTATCATAAATTTCAATAAGTTTTTTAAAGTGTCAAAAAAATTATTGGTGAAAAAAGTGGATGGCTGATTTTTTTTTTGGGGCATAACTTGTATGTAAACTACCAATACTTTTATGAAATTATTAACTTTTCTTCGTAAATTGCAAATTATCAGTTTTTGTATTAACTTATTGACTTTTATTTGCATGACTTATTATGGTTTCGAATTTACTAACTCTTATATGAAACTAGATAAAGGCTCATGTACATCTATGCAGATAATGCACCCAATTAAAAAAATTATATATACACACACATATGTATATATCTCATGTTCATTGATTGTAATATTAGTTAACTATATGTACTCGGTATCTATTTCATTCTCTTATAAAGTATAGAGATTAATGATTAACATTAAGCCAATTTATCCTTTGCGCCCAATCCCTCCTCTTTCTAAGCTCCTCACATCTCAAATATATGGACCTCCTTATGCAAAAATTTGATCGAATGGAAAAACACTAATCAAATGAATAATTGTTCTACACTCTTGTCACACACACGTGTTTATATATATATACATATATATAGATATATCTATGTATATATAATACATACGAAGCTAAGAAATTGACCATGCATCGAATTCAATAGCATGTAGCTTTCACAACGATACTAACGCGTGGTCATCAATAGATCAAACCATATTGATCTCTCTCTATTGCATGGAAAAAAATAATTTCATTTGTTGCACTTGTCAGATCACCAAAAGGTTGATAGGCAAACGTGTGGGCTCTAACGATGCGCAGGCGTGAAAGCCTGACCCTGTATGAGCTGTCGTCATATATGCTCACAAATGGTATCCTAACAAGCATTAATAATTGATAAATTTTCCAAGGAGAAATATGTGGCATGGTTGTCGGCTGTCCGATGGGGTCCAAAAATGAGAGTAGATAAACAATTTAATGTCATATTCAGTAAAATTAAATTGCGTGGGACCTCCAGGACGAGGGTAGGAGGCCAATGGTTGTGTTTTTGACTCAGTCGTAGATGACTTATATAGATGACGTACAATCGGAAATGACAAACTATGGTTAAGTAAGGTTAATTTAGGATGCGTTTGGTTCAGCTTTTTCAGAGGATGAGAGTAGATAAACAATTTAATGTCGTATTCAATAAAATTAAATTGCGTGGGACCTCCAGGACGAGGGTAGGAGGCCAATGGTTGTGTTTTTGACTCAGTCGCAGATGACTTATACAGATGACGTACAATCGGAAATGACAAACTATGGTTAAGTAAGGTTGATTTAGGATGCGTTTGGTTCAACTTTTTCAGAGGGCTTTTGGCCTCTAAAGGGACATGTTGGGGTATTTGGCAAGCCTTTCCAATGGGCTTTCGGCCAAATGCTGGCCTTGGAAAAGCTGAAAGCCCAATGCTGGTCTAGGATTTGGCCGAATGCTGAAACTAATTTTTTCCTTCTCAAAATAGCCTCACCAATTCTCTAATTTTCTAGTTTCATTCATCTTCTGTGTGAGGGTGACCGACGAGGCTAGATCGGGTCAATGAGCCAGCAAGCTTGCGCGGCCCCAACGACGAGATGTCGCCTAGGGTCGCACGACCTCAGCTCTCGTCGATGGGGTCACATGACCTTAGGCAATGGCAGCCCGTGGCCTTAGCCCTTCGTCAGAGCTAGCGAAGGGTTTGATTTTTTTAATAAAAAAAATTAAACCAAAAGCCCTTTCTCAAAAAAAAATTACCTAAACTACTTAGGCCAAAGAAGTTTTATAAAAGATTTTTTACCAAACGCAATTTGGATTTCCTAATGGGTTTCAGGCCAAGGGCATTTGCATTTTCCCACGGCCCATTTGCAAAGCCGAACCAAACGCACCCCTAACTTTCCTCAAGAGCTGGATGATAAATGCAAAATTCTTAAAATTGTCGATTCATTTTTCAGTAAGTTTCTCTTGACGCCGTTCGTAAAAATTCTTGACCCTTCTCTTTGTGGCTTGGAATGATGTAAGAGGTTAGGTAGAAAAATGTTTCCGATGTAAATCGAAAAAAAAAAACGAAACTTCTTTGATAGCAGAAAAGTTGGTAAGTTGTCCAAAAGAGGATGGGTAATTTTATGTATTGATTGGTAAATTCGAGCCGTTAATTTAGAAAGTCACATAAAAGTTGGTAAAAAATAGGGATATATATGCATTGAAAGTCTTAAAAATTATCACGAAAGTGCAACTGAGTCTTATAGCTTGCAAAATAGGCAATCAAGTTTTAAAATTTGTCAAATTGATTCAATCGAATTCTTCCATTAACTTTGTCCAATTTGGGTAATGAAAAATATTAACATGACTTTTTCTTATTATTTTCTCTACCGTCGTTTTTGTTAAAATATGATTTTTAATATAAATTTCATTTTAATTCAATTTAAAAATAAAATAAATTATTAATATAAAAAAAGTGAATCGAGAAACCTGATGGGCGGAGAGGCTACAACCCTCGCCGCCGCCGCCCACCCTCACCGAGAAGGTGGGGATGGCCGACAGGGGTCGACGGGCCTCAATGCAAGCGAGGGCATGCAGCCCAGACATGGCTGAGGGCCACCATTAGCAGGGGTTTTAGGACTTGATTGAAGTAACCCTCACCCAAATCAGGCTGTAGGCCTCACCACCTTCCTTTTTTTTTTTTTTGCGGTCATACTCACCGCCTACTTGGTTTATCCCTTTTCTTAAGCTTTTTTTTAAAATTACTTTCAATAAAATTTGTATTAAAAATCATATTTAGCCAAAACAACATTGTTTTACCCACGTAGAGGATAGAAAAAAATTATTAAAAAAAAAGTCATGTCCGCCTTTTCTGTTAGTCAAATTAGACAGAGTTAATGGAAGGATTCTATTAAATCAATTTGACAAATTTTAAGATTTAATTGCACTTTTTGCAAGTTTTAGGATTCAATTACACTTCCGCAATAAAACTTTCATGATCAGTTTTAGAACTTTTAGTGTACATATTCCTAAAAAATAAGAAGAATATTTTTATGTTGGCGATAAGAGGAATGTGTAATTGAAAAAAAAAACAACTCGGTAACTAAAGTTGATAATACAAAATCAAATGATAATTTAATTGGAGAAAATTTGACAAGAGCAACCCCTATAAAAAAGTTGACAAGTAAGACAAATAAAGCTGGTAACACAATGAAATTGACGAACTAGATTAATGGGCATGGTCGAGATTACCAGAGTTTCGGATAGAAAACGACGTATTGGAGAAAACTGCAATCTCTTTGTTCTTATTATACTGGGGATACTAGCTATTCGGTTTTGGACCGAATGGGACGGTGGAAGGACCCCAAGAAAACTACAGTCTTTTTTCTGATTTGCCTAGAAAGAGGTTTTTTCTTTGGCATTAAATTCTAAATTTGTCGTCTCCCAAAAACTTTTCCTTCTTTTGAAACTCTCCTGCAGGCTTTCAACTTCAATATCTGAAGCTGAGAGCCTATTTTGTCTTTGATTTTCATTTTTTATTTTCGTTGATTGCCTTTTCTTTTCTCTTCTGCTCTGTTTTGGGAGATTGTGTGCGCATGAAGAAATTTTTGCAGCTAATCTTGGGTGAACATGGAATCCAATTCGGCCATTCGTCTAGTCGACAGCCATCGAAGAAGATATCCGTGACGTGGCTCTACAACCTTTCTAAGATTAGGCCGCTCTTCTCTCTCGATTTGGATTTAGATCTAGATTTGGGGGTTTTACTTTGCCGATTTAAATTTAGGTTTAAATCTAGGAGTTCTTTACAGGTAGTTGATCTGTATTCTTTCAACATATTAATGTTGGTGTCTCTACACGGCAATGGTGATGAGGATGTTGAACTTAGACGCACACTGCAACCCATTGCAAATGGAGTAGGGGATCTCGGCGTGTGCTCATAATTGAATCTTGTAATCGGCCGTCGAATGTTTACGGTGGTAGATATGTTCCTGAGGGATAAGAGTGTGCTTTTAACTGTAAACTATGTTGTTTGCTTTAATATTTGCATTTTAGTATTTGCTTTGTTCCGCAGTTGTTTGGGATTTACTAGACTTATATGCCTTCTATGTACCTCTCAAATATTATTCTGATGAATAAAATCTTTCTTTCGATTAAAAAAAATTTAATTTTGTCAATTTATGATAAATATTTTCTCCATTATATTTAACAAAAATTACAGCTTTATTCCGGAATAGAAACCAAAAGAGACAGACAACTAGAAACAGCCTAAAAATTCACGAGGGTAATGTGGTTCGCGGGATTATGCTTATTACTCCGATATTAGTGGGGCGGGGAGAGGCGGGGCTTCGCGAACTTTCCCTCTAGAATCACGCATAAATGGTTCATAAAATTAAGTGATGATAGATGTGTTTAAGGACTTGATTAGAAAATGGGGAAAAGTACCAAACAAAATAACTAAACCTATTACATCTATACCAATTCAGTTATAAACCTTTCAATTATACAATTTAATCTTAAATATTTTTACATCTTGCTAATTCAATTCCTCCGGTCAATTTAGGCCGGAAATCACTGATATGGACGCTGGTACACCTACGTGACACGGCTGTGCTGATGTGGCAAGCCTAAATTGGCTGGCATCCACATCCGTTCACCAGAGAGCCACCCTCCACTGGCTGTTAGCAAGGGTTGGCTGAGGCCATCCCTCACCAGATCCCGCAAGGGGACCCTCACCCATCCCTCACCAAAGGCCGACGAGGCCCCTCGCCAAAGGCTAGCGAGGGCCAACCTCGCTTGTGGTTAGTGTGAGTGTCCCGGCCCTCGCCCTCGTAAGCCATCATGGAGGCTGGCCTAGTGAAGGGAAATAAGGAAAAATTAAAAATTAAAAAAAGAGAAAGGAAAGAAAAAGAAAATAAAAAATTTAAAAAAAATTGAGTTTAAATATTAAAAAAATTGTTTCTTTTTTAGGCCGGATCCTTCTGTAAAGGGAAAATTGTCCAAAAAGTTCTAAACCTAGTGTATGGTGGCCAATTCAATCCTTAACATTTTAATTATGCTAATTTTTCAATTGTACCAATTTAGTCCTAAACCTATTGACTATTTGCCAGTTTAGTCCTAAATTTTTTAATAAATTGCCAATTTAGTCATTCCGACTAATTTTGGCCAGAAATCGCTGACGTCAACGCCAGCCATTTTATGTAGCGCTGACGTTGATACTTTTAAAAAAAATCGATTTTTTTTTAAATTATTATTTTTTCCTTTCTTCTTCTTCGTTGAGCCGGCGAGTCGCCAGCGGAGGTGGCCAGCCACTAGGCAAGGGTAAGTGACCCTCGCTGGCCCGGGGGTGAGGGCTGCAAGGTATCGCCAGTCATGGGCGAGGACGTCGCGGCCCTCGCCCACCCTCACTGTGGTTGGCGAGGCCTAGGCGAGGGCTCTCGACACCCTCGCCGGCCGCAACGAAGGTTGCCAGCCCTCGCCAAATTCGACGAGGGTCGTGACGCCTTCACCAGATCTGGCAAGGCAAGAGCATCGCGGCCCTCACCTAGGCTGTCGCTAGCCACATCGAGGGCAGGTGATGGCTCCCGACGCCCTCGCCGATCGCAGCGAGGACTCGAGAGCCCTTGCCAAATCCAGCAAGGGCCGCGACGCCTTCGCCAGATCTAGCGAGGCGAGGGCATCGCGATCCTCGCCCAAGCCATCGCTAGCCGCAATGAGGGCGAGCAAGGGCCACAATGCCCTCGCTATGGCCCGCGAAGGCCCGGGCGAGGGCTCACGACACCCTCGCCCGGGGGTCGCTGGCCCTTGCCCATTGGCCGGCCACCTCCGCCAACCCTCGGTCAACGACTCGCCGACTCAATGAAGAAGAAAGGAAAAAAAAAAGAACAGAATAAAATAAAATAATCAATAAAAATTTTGAATTTTTACTTAAAAATAGAAAATTATCCACGTAGGACAACCAACGCTGACTAGACCGCCGCGACAATAATTTCCAATCAATATTAGCCGGAATGACTAAATTGGCAATTCGTTAAAAAGTTTAGAACTAAAATGGCAAATAATCAATAGGTTTAGGACTAAATTGGCACAATTAAAAGGTTTAGGACTAAATTAGCAAAATTGAAAGGTTTAGGATTGAATTGGTCGCCGTACAATAGGTTTAGGACTTTTTTGACAATTTTTCCCTTCTGTAAATGTTTCAAGGCATTCTTTCTGGTGCATTTTGGAAGATTTATGACTTGGTTTAAGCATTTTCCATTTGGTTCGAATTGTATCTTCTCCGTTGCATGTATACACCATTCTCATCTTTTTCCTTTTTTCTCTCTGATGGGCTTGTTTCGGGTTATGTAAAGATGAGGCGTAGCTGCGGTGGGATGCGAAATTGGAATTTTGCGCTCCCTTTGTTTCGCCAACGATTGACAGTTTGATTAAAAAAATCTAATTTCAGCTGTTTATATTTTTTTAGAAAAATGAGCTAATTAAAAATATTTTCATTTTTAACCAAAAAAAACAATTCTGTACATAGGTAGATGAAGCATGATGCATTGGTTGGTGAGCGTGGATCGCTAAATACGACAAATTTGACAAATCATCGTCACTAGCATTAGATTTGGGTATGCATATATAAAAACAGTTCGACACAATATATAAAAAAGAATTACAATTAAAAGAAAATTTAGGACGAAGACGAGCTGCCTCTTTCTGAGGATGTCATCCATTGACCATCGTTTTAAAAAACATGTGACTATGTAATTACGTTGTCGATTTCTTTTATTTTATTTTTTAAAATTTTGTTATCTTCCTCATTCTTTTTTATCTTATCTGTGCGGTTCAATGATGCACACCCTCCATTATTATATTTTCTATGCCTTTGTTTAATAGTTGAAAATAGAAAATTGATTAATGAACGGCTATAAGAGGGTGGAAACTTGTTTATTCGCTGTTGACATATGTATCGGGCAACTAGTTTCATTTTTTTTTCTTTTCTCGATGAAGACATTTGTAGGTCTTGAATAGAACTCAAAAAAGAAAGAAAAAATTCAGGACATGATAAATATTAATCAGGTTATTAGTCTAATCACTCTTAGGCTAGTGAGTAGAAGGCCGCGGCCCAATGATCAGGAGACAAAGTCTCAAGTGATCATGTGATGTCTAGTACATTATTGTTTGATGCATCCTATGATTGAAGGTCCAACGCATATTACATTTTCTGTAATTTTTCAGTTTTTGCAACATTTATTTAATAATGTTGACTGCATTAGTATAAAAAAATGATTTCGCCGAAAATGAGATGAGCGGAAAATAACTTTTAGCTTTCATGAAACCGGGTCTAGAACCTAGGAAGCCTTTCTTATCTTTGCTCAAGCTAGACACTATACTTTCGATGGGTAAATATATAATAAAACTATATGACATGATGATATCGAGCAATTTGATCGTCTTGTTTTAAGATTAGACATGATAAGGTCGATAAGGGAGCAAAAATCTCCTTATAGCATGCTCAATTTGAGATACCGGATAAAGGCGAAGATTAAGTTAATGAATATTTGGTACAAATTGCATAATTATGAGGTAAATATGGCACGGTGTCCTAGCTCGGGATTTCTTATGGCATGGAGAAATACAAGCCGTCAGTTTACTAGGTAAATAAACCTTAGGATAAAATCTGATTATATTAACATATATCCACTATCGACAAACTTATAACAGTAGATTATATAAAATATAATATCAAGCCCATCGCTTTCGAAGAAATGACACTATAACAGTAGATTCTTTTCCAAGATTATAACAAAAAAAACGTTAGATAATAGAATTTTCGAGCACAATCTAATAACACGTAGCATTTGACATTGTTTTGATACTGACTGGTAGAGTCACATCAATTGATGCCTCAAAATAAACGAGTGGTCCAAATCTCAACCGTATAATACCTTATTTTTTGTGTCGAATAAGATAAATTTTCAAAATCAAGATTTTTGAAATTAATTATTCACAAGTGCAGTTATTTTCCTTATTTTTTGTGTCTAAACTAGTCATTTTTCTTGTTTTCCATGACTTAGAAGCTAAAGTATCTTCTATGGTGTTGCTAGATATTTGTCGACAATGTATCGGTAATCACTTATATTGCTAGATATCAACGATCATATATGAAAATATTAATCAAAGGTGTGTTTAGATCGTCAAAATAATCGTTTCGTACTCCTCTTTCGTCAATCAAATATTCCCTAAACTTTTGGATGTGAAATTTTGTGGGTCGTTTGGTGCCCCCATCTTCTTATTTCGAATGAGATTCTACATTTGCTTTGATCTCAAGCATTTGATTTCCTCTCTCTAGTCGTATCATTTGCTTAGAAGGTGCACGACAAGAGTAAAGATTCACAATGATGATTAAAGATCAAGCACGTAGTCGTGCTTAATGTGCAATTGGATTTGAAATGATCTCTCGGCATTTGTTCCGAGGTGGTCGTATGACAATCTCGTGCAAAATGCCTCATCTTTTTTCTACCTCTTTATAGAGATTTTACTCGTAAAAGTTAGATACAAAGTTTGAGAAGTCAAAAGAGGAATTCAACAATATACATATGCACATGCCTATCACAACCTAAAATTCATCGGTAGTAGAAAGTCTATAGACCAAGTTAATTGTGGGGGAAAGCACTCAAAAAGTCATAAACCTATTGCATTAATATAAATTTAGTTCTAAATTCAATTTGAACAGTTTAGTCCTAAATCTTTTCACAGGAAAGACAACTAAGCTTGACTTGTGTTGTGCGTGTGATGATGAAGGTCTGCCTTGGCAAATTACCAATTGAGTCCATCTAACTAATTTATGCTAAAAATTACTGACGGGACACCGGCCGTCTTACATGGTACGGTTAACGTTGATGTGACATTTTTTTCAAATTTTTATTAAGGCTGCACATGGCAACTTGCCAAATAGTGTTTGATTCTGTTCTTTTGTTCCTAGGATCAGTTTGGGAATAGAAATCCGTTTATTTAATTTTTTGATTCTGGGTACAAATTCTTGTAAATTTGTGCCCATAATCAGTTTTGGAGCAGAATCAAGAATAAAAAAAAAGTAGCTTCTTGATTCTGGGAACAAAAATGAGAATCAATTTTTTTTTCTGCTTCTTTTTCTTGGTTTTTAATATAGCTTCTAATGTCCGGCGCGAGGGCCACCCTTGCCATATTTGGCGAGATTAAAATATTTTAATAAAAAAGTATTATTAATAAAAAATTTTACCGGCCATGGAAAAAAATAAAATATATATTATTAATAAAAAAAATTTTACTGGCCATGGCTAGCGACCAGGCCATGGCGAAAAAAAATAAAGAATATATTATTAATAAAAAAAATTTTACTGGCCATGGCCAGCGATCAGGCCATGGCTAAAAAAATAAAAAATATATTTTCAATAAAAATATTTTTTATTTAAAATATTTTAATAAAAAATATTATTAATAAAAAAATTATTTATAAAAAAATATTTTACCAGTCATGGCCAGCGACCAGGCCGTGGCAAAAAAAAATAAAAAAAATAATTTCAATAAAAATATTTTTTATTTAAAATATTTTAAATAAAAATATTATTAATAAAAAAATTATTGATAAAAAAATATTTTACCAGTCATGGCCAGCGACCGGGCCATGGCAAAAAAAAATTTTTAAAAATAATTTCAATAAAAATATTATTAATAAAAAAATATTTATAAAAAATATTTTATCGGCCATGGCCAGCGACTAGGCCATGGTAAAAAAAATTTTATAAGAAAATTATTAATAAAAAAAATTTTATAAGTGATCAAAAATATTTTACCAGCCATGACCAAAAAAATAAAAAAAATTATTTTTAATAAAAGTATTATTAATTAAAAAATATTTTACTGGCCATGGCCAAGAAGGAGGAGAAGAAAAAAGAAAAGAAAGAAATATTAAAATATTTAAAATGTTATTAAAATATTATTAATAAAAAGAAATTTTATACCGTTACCAAACACATTTTTGTTCCCGGGCATAGAATTTTGGACCATTACCAAACGCTTTTAAATGTTCAGAATCAGTTCATGGGCACAGAATAAAAAAGAATCATTTATGATCAGAATCTGTTCCGAGACACAAAATGGTTGCCATGCGCACCCTAATTCTTCTTTTCTTTTTTTTTCCTCTTTTCCTTCTTTTTTTTTTCTTTCTTTTTCTTTTTTTTTCTTTTTTTTCCTCCGCTAGTTGCTAGCCACCCTCCGCCAGTTGCCGACAAGGGCCGAGCAAGGCTGCCCCTCACCATATTTGGCGAAGGGACCCTCACCCAGCCCTCGCCAAAGGCTAGCGAGGGGGGCGAGGGGGATGCCTTCACCGGCGGCTGGCAACCTCCGCCAGCCTCACGGTAGAGTGAAATAAGAAAAAAAGAAATGTGCATAGTTTCCATATGGCTAAAGACCGGTCTAATGATTGGAGGTACACAAGTTTTGCCGGTTTACTTGTTCTAGACATACTTCTCAGCCGAAGGCTGACCATAGATTTTGCACATGTGGGCCTGTAGGGTTCGTTTTCTGCTGCACTGCACCAACCAAATTTTGATTTCCTTTTCTCTCAATTGGTCTGTCCAACAAATTTCTCCCCCAAATGAAATTTCCGTGACTGAATTCATAGTCTCTTTCTAGCACCCGCCTGAATTGTGTGCTAACGATATGGACATTTCTGCTTACCAGGGCCAATTTATTAGAGGTTTTGAGTTCGATTCTAGCTGAGCGGTATCCCAATACATGGAGTCCTTCAGCCCTAAGTGAGTTATGACTAGAGATCTCGAGTTCACTACGTGAGTAGAAGCGAGGCATAGAGCAAATATGCATGAGACAGTTCTCCACGATATAATTTTATTAGTGAGTTTCCACATATTTGCTAAGTAATCAAATAAGAAAAACTTATCAGTGATCCAGAACTCGAGATACAATTGCACTGAATGTTCGTACGCTTAACTTTATTATTATTTTTTTCCCTTACAGAAGCCAACCTCCACAGCTATTAACACAACTAGTTATATTTTCAGAAGCTAAACGCCAACCAAACAGAATCAATCATGGTGGTGGATGCGGCCTGTATTGAAAAAGAGCAAATGCACTCATTTTGCATGAATTACACAGAGAAAGTCCATGGAATTATTCTTTACGAAGCATGCTTCAAAAGAGGGTCATGTCAAGAACCTTTTAAAATTTATTGTGTTCTCTGGAGCTGGACTGAACAATTTTCCTTTTTTTTTCACGGTGATGACGAAACTAAACCAAATTTTCTTGTCTTGTTTTGGATTGGCGCTTGCTTCGGTGGACAGGAAAAGAACCATGTGGCACGAGAAGGGAGCAGCTGGTGAACTGTCGAAAGGGACGAGCCCTCCTTTCTTTATATTCTCAGTATATAAATGAATAAGCAGAGAGCCTGAAAGTCTCTGCAATTGGCAAAAACCGGTCCTGCTGCTTCCATCTTTAAGCCCATCTGGGATTCGGCAAGAACCCTCGCAAAAGAGTCATCTGATAAGGCTTTTGGAAGAAGAGCATCTCCTCCTTGCAAACTGAGATCGGATTACGCTGGACTTGAGGTATGATCTCTGCCCAAACGCTTCGAGTTTGACCTGCCTCACGATGTCTATGTCTTATCTCTAGTTTCTTTACTTCGCCCAAATTGTTTAATTGTCTGTAATTTGAGCTCGCATGCATCGAAAACACCGTTAAATCGAAGTTTTGATCAATTTCTTCTGACATTGGCTTGCTATTAGAATTTACATGCTCTTCCATGTTCATGTCTACTCACCACAGAATCCATCCCATACTACATGGCCAAGTCGAACATGCAGCTTTGAGAAATCGTGCGCTTTTACGTCCACCATCATCTTCGTGTTTCTGGTATTTGATGAGACCACTAATTTCTCATCACTTCAGGCCAAAAAACCAAAGGTGTCGTTTTCTTAATTCCGGGGGAATAAAAAAGAACGTCGTTTTCGTACGAAATTTCCAGGTCATTTGCGCATGGTGCCGTGGCACGAATCTTGGCCTCACGTCTACAAAGTTTATTGCATGCTCCTTCCTTTCGAAGCCGTTGAAATATTGTCCAATATCATTTGATAAGGAGCAAAGTTTCTAACCTACTCAATTCCATTTATAGCTCTAAAAAAAAAAAAGAAGGGTCTAATTTCCATAAGGGGTCTCGAAAAAAGGCATCATTTCGTCACCCAAAAAGGACAAAAGGGAAAGACAAAAAAAGAGCTTGGTGCATGTCTTGACTCACGTCCACCGCACATGGTTGTCACCGGCGGTGCCTCCACCGCGGGGCCCGCCAACCACCGCTTGGTGCCAGCTTTGGCTAATGCTTTGCTCGTAATCAATAATCGTGATTAGCGCATCTCATGCCTCCACATGACATGTCCCTCACCTGACCACACATTTTATTATTACCATACCATTCTATACGCTTCGTACATAAAGATTTTTCCTTTTCAATTTTTTTTTTAACCAGATGGGGTTGACCTTGTCCAGCAGAAATAGAAAGTTAAATTTAGACCAAAAAAACGACACCCACAAATATTCTTTCATTCTTTCCTTGAGACTGTGTTAAGAAAATGGTTGTAGGTCATTAATCAAGGTAGTGCCGTGATCCATCTGCCCTCCCGGGTGCTACATCCACCAGACGATTCCTACTTTACTAGCTCCGCTTACCCTCCCCTTTTATTTTCTTCCTCTCTTTTTTTATTTCGTGGGGCGCCGGAGAAATTGCTTTTGAGCGATAATATTCTAATAAGAGGAGGCATTTAATTTGATCCAAGCAAAGTTCACGAGTAATTTGTTCCTCTCTCCTTGGCCCTGCATTTTTTAACTAGTTTTTGTTCCTCCCTCCTTTGTTTATTTCCTCCTTTTTGCTGACTGGGAGACAGAAATACTCCAAAAAGGGGAAAAGCAAATCTGTGAAAGGGCGCTCTCGCTTATCCACTTCCAAGCAAACCTCCTCATGCTAAATCCCCCCCCAAAAAAAAAAAGAAAAAAGATGGAAAAAGAAAAAAGATGGAAACAAGAAACTAGAATAATATGGAGGGGATTGTTGACCGAGTGTTGTTGGAAGATGATGACTTCACACACGTCCAACAAACATTATAAATTTTCTCTTTGCTTTTATTTTTTCAATGATGAATATTGAGGATGGTGAAATATATGTGGACCCACATGCTTATAATGTATGTTATTGCTTTCTCTAGAATTTTTCGCTTTTTCTTCATTCATTTTGGGCCAGGGCTCCTCCTGATGCTGTTGCTGAGAAAGCCTCCAAAGTCGATTGAACTTTAACATGTCACAGTCGAGAGCAACCGCAACCCTTGTTAGCCAAGCTAAAAAAGGTGTTCTTTAGGCCAAAAAGAGAAAAGAAAAAAAAGTTGAGCAACCTTTTGTCCGTCTGGGGAAAAAGGGTAGAAAAGCAAACGCTTGAACGATTCAACAAACGTATTCTGTGGGTTGAATTGAATCTTGTTGCCAATAAAGAGGTGTTTAATATGCATAAAAATCCAATATTCATTTGCACATGACTCATTTGCACAATGACTAATCATATTCTCGTTTGTTTCTTCGCAATTGGAAGAATGAAAATAGTTCAAAATGGTTTTCCATCTAATGTTAGATATGATGGTATGACGTTAAACGAGAGTTGATAATATTAATGTGAAAAAATGAAGAAGCAAAAACTCAGTTTTGAGAAAAAAACTACAAAGCAAAAGTTACAAACTTGTTGACCCTAGTTCCTTCTTTTTCTTTGTTTTTGCCATTTGGTCTTAATGTCAGAAAAGGAGCGCATTTGCTTCTAGAGTGACGGTCCCGCCGGCTACTTTAAGGCAGTTTTACCGACCGGCCGGACCGGCCAGCAACGCCATCGACCACTTTTGCTCTTCCGATGTTCGGTATCAAACATACTTTTCTATTAATTTAAACCAATCCATACACATCGGGTCTCATAAGAGAAAGATTGCAAATTTAAAATTTTTTCTAACTTCTAGTCTATACCATAATCCCAGAAAGTGGAACAATTTTCTAATCCGCGTTCTTCCGAAGTGTCCATCTAGTGGTTGTCTGTGCAATGGTGGTGGATCAGAAGACTAATTTATTGCAGAGGTCAACTCATAGTTGGCGCAAAACTACGAAGTGAGACCAGCTCTCTTCCACCGGCAGTCATTTAATTTGCGTTCTTTCTGGTTGGTCGGTTTTGGTCTGTTGGGGGTTTGATTATTTCCTCGACCCTTGTTCTTGTTAAACCCTTTTGAAAGCCTCCTCAATTTCTCCCTCAAAGCTCTCATTTTGATCCTCTGTCGGATTGAATTCTTTCTCGCTGCTTCGCTTTCTTTCATCCTCTTACCATTGCTCTCTGCTTTGTGTTATAATATTCGAGTCATCGCCATTCTTTGCTCAGAGATATGAGGCAACGGTCAAAGCATCAACCGGAGGTACTCCCTCCCTCTCTCTCTCTCCTGTAAATGAACATGTTATGTAGGTGTAATTTGCTTCAAAGTTTTGTTTTTTTCCTTGTTTATGGGGCTGTGATGTTTAAACGTGGGAGAATTTGCAGAGAAGTTGGGCTGAAATATGTTGTTTGGGTTGCTCCTGCCTGCAGCTGTTCTGGCCGAGAGTGGTCGTGCGCAAATGGCTCAACATCAGCGCCAAGGAATCGGATTACAGCGCCGATTCCGACGACGGAGACGACGATGTCGACTCCAACTCCGACACTGAAGGTGAGAGTGAGACCCAGATCACCAAATACTCGAATTTGGCAAAAAAGTCCTTCAAAATGTGAGCTTTGTTCTGTTTTGTCTTTGCTTTGTTCCTATGGTTTATGAGTTCTTGTTAAGATTTGATGTGCTTGTACTGGAAGTTCTTTTCCTTATTGGTTTTCTTAAATTTAGCTAGGGATTCAGGTTTAAGGATGCGATTATTGTCCTTGGTGTTTGAGTACCTATGGTTCTGTCTTGAGCAGTGTTTCAGTATTGAGGAGTTCTTTCTAATTTTGAAGTTGATGAACTGCAGAATTCGATCAAGGGGGAGGGGGGTCTCGGCTTAGGAATTGCTGCCGCAATGATACTCAAGTTGATCCTATTGGTAATGTTCCCACTGCAGAAACACATGAAATTGTTCCGAAAACAAATGATGGTCTCGTATGAAACTCTATGGTTCTTGTTAATATGATTCATTAGTATCATTTTCTCGTATTATCACTAACCTTTAATTGGAACAAAATCGAAATCAGATGCTCTTCCAAGAATGAGAAGAACGAAGTCAGAGACTTTCCGGGCTCAGTATATAAACACAAAAGAAATCAAGTACGTGCGTTTAGTCAGCTGTATCTCAATATCTGTGCGCATGGGATAGATGAACCACTTAGCATCACTTCAGTATATATAATTTTTTTTTTCTTAGTGTTTCCTTCTATCTCTTCTTCCCCTCCAAATCTAAGTATTCTTGCTTGTTCCTAGAATACGCGTTGGGACATGGAATGTGGGAGGAAAGCTTCCACCTGATGATCTGGATATTGATGAGTGGCTAAACATCAGTGAGCCTGCTGACATCTATGTGCTTGGGTATGTACTTCCTTTTAGTCTTTCAAAGTACTTCTGAGCTCTGATTGCAGGCTTTAAGCTTGCCACCTCTGTGGAATTACTTTCTGCAGAGGTACTTCATTGGTTCTTCCTGGGAGAGCCTATTTTGAGTAACTGAAACAATGAAACTGCCATTCACTTTTTTCATAGTATTAGCTTCATAAGTAGTGACTAACTCTATCCATTGCAGTCTTCAAGAGATCGTGCCCTTAAATGCTGGAAATATATTTGGGGCTGAAGATAGCCGCCCGGTACCAAAATGGGAAAACATCATACGCGAAACACTGAACAGAGTCCGACACACAAAGGCCAAGGTTAAATGCTATAGTGATCCTCCATCTCCATCAAGGTTTAAACCATCCGAAGACATCCCTGACATAGAAGACGAGTTACTACTTGAAACTGACAGTGATGGAGATGAGGAAGTTCATCCTATTGATGATGAACCCGATGGCTTTGGTGAGGAAAGACCAGTCACAGACAGAAGTTCATTCACGACTTTCGGGGGTGCACACTATGCTGACAGTGGCAAGTTTGGTGAGCCGGATGGCCAAGACTTGGAGAGGCAATTCTCTTCTCCAAAGAGGTTAGATCGGTTAAATTGCTTAAGGACAGAAGAGCAAGTAGAAGTTCCATTTGCTCAGCACAACACGAAATTGACAAGAATGCTTAGTGGTTCTGAGAGAATTGGTTTAATCTGGCCTGAGCCTCCATTAAATTTAATATCTCGGGGTGTTCTTGAGAGACCAAATTCTTTCAAGTCAATAAGATCGTTTCAAGCCTCAAAGTCTTTCAGAACATTTAATTCCTTCAAATCATTTACAAATGAAGCTCCACCGGATCTGTCTTTGCTGGCGGAACTGGACATTGAATCCCTTTTAAAACGGAAAAGACGAACACATTATGTCAGGATAGTCAGCAAGCAGATGGTTGGGATATTCCTGACAATTTGGGTTCGCAGGAGCTTACGCAGCCACATTCAGAACTTGAAGGTGTCAACTGTTGGTGTAGGCGTTATGGGCTACATAGGCAACAAGGTTGGTCCTCCCATTGAAGTACTCCTTGCAATTCTTTACTCTTCTATTAGAGACTTCTAGTACTATTTTTGCTGACTAAGATTATTCTAGTACAATACTTTCATCTCGTGCTGCTTACTGATAACATAGTGTGTCCAGGATGCTCATGCCTTAAGATTCACTGTTTGCATTCAGAAACTTACTTTATCACGTTTTTGGGCTCGTTCACCATTTCATACGTTTGACCTTTTCTTTTTACTGCACAAATACCTTCTAATAATCAGAAACATTTGGAAACTTAATTCTTTCAGGGATCAGTATCAGTCAGTATGTCCATATATCAGACGCGTTTCTGCTTTATTTGCGCTCACCTTACCTCAGGAGAAAAAGATGGAGATGAAGTAAAGAGGAATGCTGATGTGCATGAAATACATCGTAGAACTCACTTTCGTTCTGGAATTGGACTTCTCGACCATGAGTGAGTTCTAAGACTTAGTACATATATATTTTCCATTAGTATTTTCGTTCCATTTCACTTCAGCACATAAATATGTTTTATTGTTTTTCGGTTTCCATCTCACTTCAACTTTGGAATAAAACTATCAGTTGTCTGATCCTTCCATGCACTCATTTAGACAGAACGAAATGTTGCCATCTGATAGATAAAACTACCTTGGGTCTATGTAATGCTATTACTGGCATTGCTAGCGCCTGGGTATACCTCTCTGTGGTTTTCCCTTTCTCTCGTGGGGTTCTGTTGCCATCCGTTCCATGAACAACTTGTATCTATTTTGTATGACTGAAGACACATTCAACCGTTTGGTTATATATCAGATAGAACGTTGGCACAACCTTTTCAAAGGCATACGCTATTAGCTGCTGCATCCTAAAGTATGCAGAATTTTGTTGTTCGAAAGAAACCTTGATTACCTTGACAGCATGAATGAGATTGTGATTTTTAGTTCATTATATCTGGTAAACACGAACATTAGAGTCGTATTTGTTTATCATGTTACCCTTGTAATGCTTTAGGTAGCTGCAGATAATTTGGTGTCAATTGATATAACTTGAATCGTTGTTTGGCCGCTGACACATCTAATGACACGGAGGAGTTAGATGGATCTAACAAATTCAGGTTATGCAGTTTTAGTAAAGACTTTGAAACCATTATTTTGGCTTTACCCAATGAAACGTTCAGATCTCAGTCGCTTCGTCCACATATTAGATTTTGTCTGTTTGATATCATAATCTGATGTAGAGATAAAGGACCTTTTTCTATGGTTACCTTGTAACTGCCGGATGGAAAATAGGATCAAACACATCTGATGGAGTGATGCATAATGGTTATACTCTCATGGTTGGAGCTATGCGTCTGTCGTGTTTAATCTAAGAATCTACCTTATTGACCTATTGAAAAGAGTTTACAGAATGTTTTAACATTCTTATTTTTCTACTTTCATGAAGATTGACCTAAATTTATGTTCCCTGCAGCAAAATTATTTGGTTAGGTGACTTGAACTACCGGATCAACTTATCATATGAGAAAACAAGAGAACTCATCTCAAAAAAGGAGTGGTCTAAATTGCTCGAGAGAGATCAGGTAGACATACTACAATCTTTTATTTTCCACATTAGAAATGGTTTTGAGGGTCAATCCATTCTATTCGTGAACTTAACTGTTTACGAAACCTACCTTGTAGGATTAATAATGGCAATCTATTGACAAGGCAAGATCTTTTTTAGTAGGACTTGTCTACTTCAGGACATTTTAGCTGCTAAAGCAAGTTTGCGTATGCAAGATGGTGTCATGCTGTATATGTTAGGATTTACGGTCTAGAAGATTGTTTTGTACGATTTGTTTGAATTAGCTCCACATGAACCAATTTTCCTAGGATTAGCATCTTTTTCTATGGCTTTCTGCGAATGAGTGCGACCAAAGGGCAACCCGTATCTGGGTGGGATGCTTTTGCTTTTCTCTCATCGCAGCTTTATCTTAGAACACCAAATTGAACTTGATTTTATATGACCCCGGCTGACTAGTGCCGTAACCTTTCAACAGCTTGTACAAGAGCTAAGAAAAGGCCACACTTTTGGTGGGTGGTCCGAGGCTACTTTGAATTTCCCACCCACATACAAGTATGAAAATAATTCAGAGATGTATTTCGGAGAGGATCCCAAGTTTGGAAGACGTACTCCAGCATGGTATGCTTATGCTTCCCAGTGGCCGAATGAGATTAATGTTTGTTTCATATTAGTTGAGTGATGCATCCCCGTCTATTACAACCATTCTTTTCCCTGCTTCCATGGCAAATTTTAGTATAGCTTACTATACTAACATCGACTCTGGTGCCATGAAATCTCAAGTAGTTGGTGGTGTGAAGTGCTTTACTCTTTGATATCCTTAAGAGCCCTAGTTTTCTGCCAATTGCAAATATGCATTCAAAATGAAGATCCCTAGGAAACGTCGCTTTGAGAATACCTGGCGTCTCTTGTATCATGGCATTGTAGCGGTGAGGATGCTTAGATGTATGGCATTGATGGTGAATAACAGAGTGGCATGATTTTACTGAAGTTCTACCGCATGAACATGTGAATACATGAAAGCATGTATTTTTCGCATGCACAACTCCAAACTTGTTTTATGATGTGTTAGTTGCATGCCACACTCAATAGATTTTATCTATTCACAATCAAGATTCTCTGATTTGCAACAGTAGCTATCAGATATATCTTGATCTATGGAGTACCTGTCTGTTCATATGTTCACCTCTGCAATGTTGTGGAGTACATTGAAATGCGTAAAGCAGCTGTCGGGCATATATTGATTTTACATTTTTTTCTTTTTCCTGCCACGTCCACTTGAGCTTAACTGTTCAGCATGACATGATCTTGCTGAACTTGTTTTCTGGTGTTGATTATGCTCAATTACTTAAAGCCCGAATTGCCCTTTCAGGTGTGATCGCATTCTTTCGTACGGCAGAGGAATGAGACAACTTTGCTATGGGAGAGCTGAAATAAAACTCTCTGATCATCGACCTGTGGCTGCCATGTACATGGCAGAGGTTGAGGTGTTTTCTTCAAAGAAATTGCAGCGTGCCCTCACTTTCACCGATGCAGAAATTGAAAATGACGAATTTGCGGCAAACATGGGCTTTGTGCTTGAACAGGACCCTTAATGATCAAATAGGTGAATGGATTGCATGTTTTATGACACTCCAGTTTCCATTTAGAGTCACTCCGGTGGAACGTGAAGCAACCGTCAATGGGCTGCTGTAATCTTTTTTCCCACGTTCTGTGTTTTTAAGAGGGGTTGATGTAGGAGACGCCTAGTTGGGAGCTCTAAAGGAGGATGAGATATCATGAAAGAAGAGGCAAGAATTTGACAGCTTCCACAACTTACATGGATTTTTGGTATTGCTACCACGGTTTTCATTCGTTCATTGGTCTGCGTTACTGTCGTTGATTCTGTACATCGCAGTTTTACTGTGTAAATACTATAGGAAGAGAGGCTTGTGAGTAGGTTCGGCAAAATTCGGTGTGAAGTATGTTGGGTCTGTACATGATTTACTGTAGCGTCTATACGGGATCGCACTCAGAAAGCAGCTTTTTTCCGGAGAATGTTGATATAACACACGCATTGTTTCCCCTCTCATGCCGTGCTGAATTGATGATCTTGTGCTGTTCAGCCGCACTGATTCGTGATGTGGGATGAGCTTACAAGTTGCAACGGAGTGTGGAAAACTTCAGTCACTTCATCACATTCTCAGCAGCTTTTACTGTCTCGCCGCTCTCGCACTGGTCACGCTCATGCATGTAGGAAAGCTATGACTCTTAGACGCACATGGCTAGACATGAACGAGAGACACGGTGCATTTGGTTTCTTGATTCTCTTGAAAGCACACGAATGGTGAAACAATCCGATGATTCCTTAACATCGACCGTCGATTGAGCGAGCTCGTACGCTTTTAAGACGAGCACGATAGGCCCTAAAGCTCTTCCTATCGATACGTACCCTTCCCATGCCGGAACTTTCTGCCCAGCAGGCCCGAGAAAAATTTTACGGCACGGCGCGCCGTGTTCGGTGAAATTGGGGCAACCAATGGACGTGGATATCGTGGGAATTATGGGAAAATGTCTCGACTATCTAGTCTTCCATTCCGGTTTCCGGTGCTCCGGAGGCAGCTCTTCTTCGCGCGGTAGACAGGAAATAATTGCTCAGCAAACGAAGGGACAATATGCGAACAAACGCGCGAAGCTAATGGCTGCTCTTCCATGTCGTTCTTCTGAAAATGTGTTGAAGTTGGACGGATGGTACGGCTCAATTTGTAGGGAGACGAGAAGTTGTTGCCGCCTAACACGTAACACCTGCAATTCTCAACTGAGACTTGTCCTAAATCGCAGATACTAACTGCAGCCAAACCGAAATGCAACCTAAAACGGAAGTCGATTAATTCCATGGTCAAGCAGTAAAGCAACTTAGAAGCGGGCTAGCCCGCATCGGAAAATTTCTGCGATACGAAACGGTTAATATATTCTACCTGGCGTAAAACTTATTGACTTAAGATTTTAAGCGAAGACGTTTACTCTGCAATCTCCATCCGGGCGGTCGGTATCCCGGCTTCCGCCGTTGGTTTTCCAAGTGAAAACGTGGTTTGGTGTGTTCGGAGAGCGAGAGAGAGCATCGCTGCTTCTGTCGAGTTTCGTCCCCTGTTTCCTAAAATCAAAGTTAAGACCGCGATTGGAAGTTGGATTAAATTAAGACGGGGTTCACGTAGCTTTCCTCCCGACCGACCACGGCAATTCAAAGGCCTACGATTGGCCGGTGCAACTCAATCATGGTGCCTTGGTGGTGGCCCCATTTTTCCCCGAATGGCCATCTCGTGCTGACACGTGTGCTGTGCCTTTACAGTCGCTTCACTGTATTTTATAGCTTTCTGCGCGTTGGTGCCGCTCAACACCCAATACACCCGCGACGCGTCCGTCCCAATTGATTTTCGTCTCGTAAAATATTCCTGAATCGACGACCCTGACTTGAGGTTTACCCTTTATTGACATTTTATCTGTAAATGAGATGCATGTGTCACGGGTCTACAGTTTTTTTGATCGCGGAATAACCCCGGACAGCGCTTAGCGAGCCGAGAACATTAGACCAGCCTTTCATACATAATTGTTCCGAAAAATAATATGGCGAATAGCATTCTAGTATCGAATCGTATCACGCCCAACTTAGCTCGGGCATCTAATTTTTCAAACAAGACATACATTTCACTTTAAGCACAATAACTGGTTTCGGCCTCTTATAACCTAATTAGTAGTTTCCGATTAGTTTGTGCACGGATGGTTAATCCCGTCTTCAGAGCTCCTAAGGGTATATTCATTTTAACTTATGACTCTTAGAATAAACTACCTAACGTCGTTCTTACGAACCGGTTGTATCATCCCCTTCGCATATCTCACTCTTTATCCCAACGCCACCAGGGTCCATTCACAAGAGTATGAGAGTACGATTATAATCACGGTCCGCGACACATGCATGTAAACACATGGGTTTTCCATGTCGGAACTGTTGCTATCGATGTTGAATCCGCCTTACAATTCTTTGTCATCTGTGTTGACATGCACTTGCTTTTGGAATGCTAATGGAATGAAGATTTGGATAGAGGCATCAGTTTGTTGATTTTTCTCTGATGAAAATTGGTTTGAAAATAAATGCGTCATTGAGTGCCGATATGCAATTTTTATAATTTAGAAATTCAGTTTGCTCTTTTTCCTTACAACGAGTAAGCCGGTCACATATAGGTAAATTTCGATCAGTGAAACACTTCAATAATTTCATGATTAGGCGAGACGGCGGATCGAAACTCGCACGGATATTTCAAGATACGTTTGTTTCGGGGATAACTTTGTTATATAGAAAAATGTTTCTCCTTTTCGGGTTAGGAAACTCATTTTCCTAACTTCAAAACATGCACATTTTCTTTGACCGTAAATGGTTTTCTGTGGACCGATTATTCGCACAAACCAAACTGATCTACAGTCCAAAAAATTAATTCGCGAAAAATTCTTTCATTCAAATAAATGCGCGCTTAGCATTACGTGTTGCTTTCGCATAAAATTTTTTTAGTGGAAATTAATTTGCCCCACCTGCTACTATCATCATCAACAGCATCATCATAATCACCACCACCACCAACGGAGAATGAGTTCCAATTGACTTTTCCTACAATTTTTTATATTCATGAGTGCTGAACCGACTTCCACCTCACCGTTTGACTTTTCTCCCACTAAGTGTATTTTGTTCTATTCAATGTCAGCTCCTCTTTCTTTGGTTCTAAATTTGCTCAATTTTTTACGAACTCTTTACCTGAGTCTCGAATACATTCCGCTGCTAGTGCAAGCCACGTGTCCCTACAGCAATTTGATATTCATCGAAAATTCTAAAACTCATTACGAAAGTACGATCGAGCCCTTCTATTAACTCCGTTCGACTCGATAAAAGGAAAATACTGATAAGTTTTACGATTCGATTGTACCTTCATGAAATTTTTAAGGCTCGATTGTACTTTCGTGGTAAATTTTCAGGACTCGATTGCAGCCGCCTCGAAATAAATAAATAAGATTTAGCTTTTTGTGTTGGTGATAGGACACGATGCCGATCGCTCCGAAATTTTCACGAGCGCCTTGATGGTTTTCTATCGGAACAACAATCCATCTGACCGTGCACAAGTTCAATTCTTCCGCAAGGATCACGAACCACCGAGGGCTCCCCTCATGGTATGAATTCGATCGATTTATTTCTCTTTATTTTTCTTTTCCCGTCGCTTCCGTGCTGCTGTACAATTCGATTTCGCCGTATTTAGCGAGGACAACTCAATTCATACGAACGGGGGATAATATATCGTGGTGGGATGGTGGGCGTGGTCGCTCGGGAGGGACTTCAGTGGATGATGTCACTTTGGTTTTTTTGCTCTCCCCCACCATGCGCCCCCCCGCGGCACCGAAAATTTGAAGATAAGGTTTTCGAGGATTGGGCGGTGGTCATCCCGGACACGGCATCCCTCGGATTGCATGGCCATGGGCATGCGCGGCGTCGTCATCGCCGCCCATCATCATCCATCCGCCGCGGGCCCCACGGCACGGGGGCGCGGTCGTTGATTGGTTTCTGGGGGGGGGGCGGTGGGGGCCCACCCCGCATCACGGGAGGGGGAGGGCGAAAGGGCAAGCGCGGAAGGAGTGGGGGGCGGGGGGGGAGGCAGGGATCGGACGGTCGAGAGCGCGGGGGATGTAAATCTCGCGCGAGGGCGCGCCACGTGTGTGATGGGCGATACCTCGGGAATATATCAAGAGCTCGCCTCTCATTGGTCGGGGAAATATCTAATCGTGGTGGATACGCGCGTTCGGGGCAGCGAGATATTTGTTGCCCCCGCGTGCCCGCGAGGCCGCCCCCGCGCTGCCCGTTCGGTTCCATCCACCCAGAGCGACCACGTGGCGGTCGCAGGGTGGGCCGGGTCCTTTTCGGGCAGCGAGATGAGCTGCCCGTCCCTCGGCCTCCGCTTTGGAGCCGGTCCGGTCTCTCCTCTTCGATTGGGGGGGAATCCGAATTTTGTTGTGGCTGGCATGGATCTCTCTTCCAAGCACGCACGAGCTGCTTTTTCTGATTTTTTTCGTTTATTTTTTTTTTCCTATCGAATTTTGAATTTATACGAATGAATAGTTCGTAATTGTAATTGAGGGATAAATTATTTGGCCGTGTTTCGTTTTATTGATATTATGGAAATGCGCGTTTTGCGCTTAGAAATAAATTGCCTTCTTTTTTTTCTTCTTTCTAAATCGCGTCCCTACATCTTGAAACAGAAGCGAAGTGACGATGATCGTTAAAAAATTCTCGATAGTTGTAATCAGAGGACGGCGCATTAGGTTATTGTGTGCCGCCATTGATGGTGGCTTCGATGGCGGTATATATCTAATTGTGCAACAGAGACTCGCCGCCGCCGTCGAAAGGCAGCAGAGTAGTTTTGAATCGCAAGGCTCGGGCTTGCTATTAGTGCCAATGGTGCTAATCTAAGTCAAACAACTTAAAGAGTCGCAAAAATCTAGGTCGCATGCGCATATCTCTATCTCTTTCCTTCAAGTTTGGGGTCTATTCGGGCGACAATGTGGCCACCCTTGCTTCTCGTCGAGAAGGGCCGCTCCACCCTTCTCGATGGCTATGCGACAACCATGCATAACAATTACTTAGTAATGGATGTACAAACTTCTTCATAAATCAATTAGAGCATTTTCCACCATCTTGGTCTTATAAAAAGTAAACCATAGATTGTTTTACACAAAATAATGACCAACTTTTAGTTACTATAAACAAGTGAAGAACTTAACCGATGAGGCCAGAATTTGATGAAAAGAATAGTCGGCAATTCAATGAGTAGCGATATTTTCGGAGATTTAAGTACCTTTAGATAAATGTCGACAACTTAAAGAGTATTGACGATCAAGAAAGTTATCGACAGCAAACATTAGGCATCTCAGATGAACTCATCAACATCAACAATGCCATGCAAATGCTCTTTGAGCTTCTTGTGAATAAGTGTTGTTGTCATTTTTTGTAACTGCAGGTAGGTAGGATGAGGGTCGTGAGCACTATAAATACTAGTGTCTCTGTATTGTAGAAACCCCTGCACAAAAACATACAAATCACGTTTTCGATTCCTGTATTATAGTCATAACTATAGTTTCTAGATATGTTGTCCTCAATTAAATTTCGATATATATCTTAGTTGTAGTTTTGAAATACTTTGTAGTCGATTAAATTCTGGCCTAAATCTTCACCCTAGTTTCCAGATGCTTCGTCCTCAACTATATTCCAACATTATATCTCCGTCTCGTGTATTTTAACGTTGATCAAATTCCATTGAAGTACATTTATCGTTTTTTTGTATAACTATGATATTTCATGCTTAGATTCGCAACGGAACCTGTCTCTTTTAAGAGCGGCTCTTCGAGTAAAGGTCTTTCATTGTCGTCGAGGTAAACACCGGCGAAACAAAGGCAAGTGGCCCCCACCTCATCATCGCAATCCATACGAATAGCCACGTTTTTTTTTCTTTTCTTTTTTATTGAAAATCTTTGACCACCAGGTATCTATCCGCTCAGCAGCAAATGGATTGCCGCGTGCCGTCGACTTCCAATCAATTTCCGAAACGAAAAAGGTGGCACCAGCAGCTGCAACTTGGGCCCTGCAACTAGGGGGCTGCCCAAGTGGTCATACTACCCTCAATTCGATTTTGGCAAAAAAAAAAAAAGTTGCGAAAACATAAAACGCTGCACCAGGGTGGACGTACCCAATCGCACGTTTGTCCCGCGAAACCTCAACCAAAATATCTAGCACAGTAGTCGACAAAACTGTCATTATTATATTCGCGTCGCCTCGCCACCCCTCCCTTGCTCTGGTTTTTCCGTTCCTTAGTTTTATAATTTCTTTTGGGTTGCCATCATGTTCCCGACCATTTGACCTCCCCCCTATTTGCGCCATTTAAATGCGCGAATGATTCAACGTTAGTGCTCGTCTAAGTCAGTCTTATTAACTTTATTCTCTCCCCCCCTTAGCGTTCGACACGTCCCCCCGCCCCCCGCGGGATCCCCACTCGCCAAAGTAAACCATATATAACAAAGAGAAGGCGCGTATCGTAAACTGAGATGTTATGAACCTTTCAGAACTTAAAAAGTCGGGAGCACAAATTAAGGATAACAGTTTGTTCTAAAAGAGGAAGGATAAAAAAATTCAACCCTTTGACCGCTTGGTCTCCCTTTGGATCGGATGTAGGGTACCGTGGCCGGTTCGATTTTTGAAGCCATAGAATTTGCTCGATCATTTCAGGATCCTATCTCTTTCGCGAAAAAATAATTAGTTATATTTACTTAAAAAATAATTAATAAAAAATATTTTTATTATCGATAATAATTTAGGTCTAACTAATTTAATGGATGATGAATTATCTTTCGCTCATTTATTTTATTTGGTAATACGTGCAATCATAAACAGGAGAAGATGAGTAACAAAAAAAACAGAAGGCGACCGAATGTGGGGGGGGGGGGGGGGGATCATGGGGTTGTTATGGGGGCATGCACATGCACATGTCATGGGGGCATGCGCTGACATGACGTGGCGCTCGGCCTCTCACGCGAGAGGAAAATATCCTTTGCCACGTTCGCAGCGATCTCGAGCTCACAAGCTTGGAAAAGATCTTCTCTCTAAACCCTCTCTCCCCTCTCTCTTCTCTGCCTCTCTCTCTCTCTTCACCGCCAGAAAACTTCACTTAGCCCTTCCTCCTCCTCTTCCTTCCTTCCTCCCTCCTGATGATGATGATGATGATGGTGATGATTTCAATCTCCGCTCTCACTGTACGGTGCAGGAATTCCGGGTGAAGTGTGCGCCTTCCTCCTTCCCCCGAAGAAGAATCTTTCCTGGAGCGAGCAACGCGCGAGATTGCAAAGGTCAGTTGATGCTGTGGCCTGTTCAACCTCCTCTTCTTCTTCTTCGTTTGTCTTTGGGGGGCCCGTGCTGTTGTCGTCCTACGTGTTTCGAGTGTTGTTGGGGGATTTTGAGCCGGGAAATTTCCGATTTCGGGTGGAGATGTCCTTCTGGTTTGGGGGGTGCGAGGAATTCGTGAGCGAGCGAAAGAGAAGAAAATATATTAAAAAGGAAAGAAATTTCTGGCGATTTTGGATGGTCGGGCCGAAATGGGAATTTGTTGGCTCCGCCTGTGTTGATCTTGTTGACTCTGTATTGGCTTCTCTCGGCCGCGATGGCCGTGGATTTAGCTGTGCTCCTCGCGTTTTGTCTTGGATTCCTTCCGGCCGAACTTGTGATGATTTGACTGTGGCCTTTTTCTGCAGGAACTTTTTGTGTTTGGTTTGATTTCGGTGGTCGCTAGCTACCAGGAGCTGAAAGTTTGAATTTTGGAGACTCGGAGCGCAGACCCACATACACACCGCGGGGATATCAGTAAATTATCTGGAGTTGTTCGAGGTTCATCTTTGCTGAATAGCTCGTTCGCCGGTGTTCTTCGCGGCTCACCGTTCTACCCTCGATTGGGGATGTTGAATTAAGATTATCTCGATTCCCGGCTGGTAGCCCGCGAATTGAAGTTGGATGGTTTTTGCACTGGTTCACTTTCGTGCCATCTCCTGCGGTTGAGGGGTAGTTGGTTTCCTTCGGCGCTCGCTAGCTTCTAATGGCTGCGAGGGAGAGGTGGATTGATGGCCTCCAGTATTCTTCGCTATTCTGGCCTCCTCCACAAGACATACTGCAAAAGAAGGTGCGAGATATCTCGAGATTTCCTTGTTTTGTTCCGTAGGTGTAAGTTCTTTAGGCAATAGATGAGAAGCTTAAAGCACGGGATGTGTGGGCTACATCACCTAATAGTACATGTACAAGTCGAACAGACTCTTTCTATGCCCCTAGACATGGGCAGCTTATCTTTTCATAACTGACTCGACATAAGCTTGGAGCAACTGCATGTGTGCTTAATTACTGGAGGATTGTATGGTCCCTTGCATGAACGGAAGTTACATGTCAAAAAATAAATGTGTTCCAAGGATCTGGCCTCAATCTCTTACATGTTAGTGAGTCCTAATCAGCTCTGTCCTGAAATGTCCACGGCACGTTTTGAGGGTCTAATCCCAGTTGTCTGTCTTACTGGATTCATGCCTCAGAGGAGTTAATCTCATCTAACCCTGTTACAATGAGGTCCGTCAATCATTTAGCTGAATCTGACTTGTTAATATTTGTTACAGTGATCAACAATGGTAAGGGCATTTTAGACATTTTAAAAAAATCGCTTAAAGAGGTTACTGCTCCACGATCATGTGCGCTTCTGCCAGAGTCATGTTTGCAATTGAAGGAGGCAATGCTTCCTGGTTTTGACAACCCTTTCTTTGACATTAAAAGAAGGGCAATGGTCAGAGATGGATTAGACACTTGTTTCGGTGGGGGCAGACTCTAGAGTTCCTTAGCAGATACATGATTGAAGTCTAATGAAGTTTCAGTAATTAATATGTCATCTTTTGCTTAAATATTCGGACATTTATAAATAGAAAGGAGATTCAGTTAATATGTAGTGACTTTCTGGCCATGATTATATGATTGTGCATTAAGTTGATTGGATGTGGGGGCAAAATGTCATTACGCGTCAAACAATAGCTTTGTGAAGTAGTTTCTATGAATTTTTGTGGGGCACCAGACATGAGATCTTTAAAAGTGTAACGCTAGACTATGACTTACTGTAGATAGCAGCAGAGGCAATGCTCTGTTTCTAAATGTAAATCCATCCCTGGCAGTGTTGCATATTAATTTTAAAATGATACTTAACACTAGCCCGTAAAAACATTCAGTGTCAAACTTGGTTTTCTTCTAGCTTATCCGAAAGTAATGTACTAGTTTGTTAATTAGTCTATTCTTCTTGGCTATCTTTCCCCGGTCAACTGTTGTGCATCCTTGTTTGCAGGCTCAGGTTAATGCTTATGTTGAGCTCTTTGGTCAGTTCACGTCGGAACAATTTCCAGATGATATTGCTGAGGTATGCCCTTGTCTGCTTTACCTCTAACAGGCTCCTTAATTTTTCAGATAAGACATATACCGTACTGTACTGATTATGTTGTATTCACATTTTACGCTTATTTAGAATTAATTGATCTTGCTAACTGACGTGTATTGTTGCAACAGCTTATCCGAAGCCGTTATCCATCGAAAGAAAAGTGCCTGTTCGACGATGTGTTGGGTATGGATGCTTTATAAGTTTGTTTGTGTAGTAACCACTACAACCATTAAGCATTAAATAGTTATCATTTACTCTTTTGGTAGAAATTTTGATGTTGGTTTTTTCTTTGAAATGATTGCCAGCCACATTTGTTCTTCACCATCCAGAACATGGTCATGCTGTTGTTCTTCCGATAATCTCCTGCATTATTGATGGTACACTGGTGTATGATAGGGATGAGCCTCCATTTGTATCTTTCGTTTCTTTGGTCTGTCCAAGCAGTGAGGTATGATACCATAGTAAATATTCTTGCACGCTTCATTTTCTTTCTTTTATGGGCCAGCATTAATCGTTCTCGATCTTTAGTTTTATGAAACTATAGGTTGTTTCATTGGTCTGCTTCATAAAGTTCATAAGTCTCTGGATTGGATTTTACAAATTATAGTAGTTCTGAATGCTACATTTCTCCTTTTCACCACAGAAGGAGTATTCTGAGCAGTGGGCTCTGGCATGTGGGGAGATTTTGAGAATGTTGACCCTCTACAATCGTCCGATATATAAGACGGAACATCAGAATGGTGAACCAGACAGAAGCAATAGCTGCAGCAGTGCCTCAACGAGCAAATCTACAGAGGGAGACTCTGTTCCTATGGTTCAGCAGGAAAGGAGACCTATAAGGCCTCTATCTCCATGGATTACTGATATATTGCTTGCCGCTCCTCTTGGAATCAGAAGTGACTACTTCCGATGGTGTGTGCACTGTCTCTCGTAGACAATCCTCTACCGTATCACAGAACTTGTGACAACACATTGCTTTGTTTTTCATAAATAAGAGGACTTTAATTGGAAATCATATTTGGGACATGGGGAATGTACGAGAGAGAGAGAGAGAGAGAGAGAGAGAGAGAGAGAGAGAGAGAGAGAGAGAGAGAGAGAGAGAGGTGTAAATTCACCTAGGCTAGGCACAATACAAACGCAAGATCACCAAAGACAAATAAGAAAGGAATTCAATTAAAAATAATAGATTCACCAAGACTAGGTGCACTTTTCCATACATCATTCATATGATGAACAGTTCCCAAAGCCGTCTGTCACATCATATATCACTAGGCAGCAAGTCTTCACTGTTAGACAGCTCATGCATGTTATTCACCTCCTTTCTTTGGCGTTGTATCCAGTTGTTTTGACAAGTTCCCTGGCCCAATTTGGTGTTATAATGGACAATATCTTGTTTTGGCGTAGCCCTCAACCCCAACCCTTTTCTTCCTACTCACCCCGCGTGTACACAGAAACAAGTCTTGTAGCAGAAATGTAATGTACCAAGAACATCCTTTCTGCAGAACTAATAATTGTTTCATATGATTACAGGTGTGGTGGTGTTATGGGAAAGTATGCAGCCGGAGAACTTAAGCCTCCTATAACTTGTGAGTAATCTTATTTTGGTTTATATAATGTACATAATCATGTAGGTAGTATGCTTTTCGGAGATTTTTTTTGTTTTCTATAACTTAGTGCAGGGGAACCTATTTAGCTGGTGTGATGGACTAAGTTTTCGAGAATTTGCAGAGAGAAAGGGCTTGTCCAAACTTAAAAATGGTTTGGGCACATTTGTCATTAGGATGTTGGATGCCAAATTGCTGTTTTTTACTTTTAGGTAACTTTCGCTTGTGGTTACTAACCTGGGTTTGCCTTCATGGAGGTTACTGAACCTCAGTTTTATTTACCCGACACATTGAACTTTGATTTACTTCCAGTTGATGCACTTTGACTGGTTTTCCACTTAATTTTCTGGTGAAGCGGTGTTGTGTTGTCTTATGTGGCAAAAATACTGCCAAAAAAAAGACACATGGAGTTAATGTGTCTGACTGGCATCACAGCAACCTTAAACTTCAAAAGGAAAAAAAGGGAAGGAAAAAAGGGGAAAGAACTATAGAGGCGGGTGGAGAGGTAGGAGGGAGGAGCCGCCAGGTGTTTTTCTGTTTTCATTTCCTTTTTTTTTAAATTGTGGAGGGGTTATTGTGAAGTGATGCCAATTGGATGCTACATCAGCATTTTTTAATAATTTTGGTTGGGTTAGTGCTGATGTGGCATCAATTTGATGCTATATCAGCTCAACGTATCCTTATATGTGGCTTTTTTGCCACATAGGCAGACCATCAACAGTTCACTGGAATGTCAGTAGAAAAAGCCAAAGTGCGTCAATTGAAAGTAAATCAAAGTTCAGTGTATTTGGTGAATCAAATTGAAATTGAAGTCAAGTGACACCAATAAAACCCAAAAGTTCAGTGAATACCTGGGTAAGTTGCCCAAGCGGTGAAATCTGATCAACTATTATTGTGCTCCTATGTTGGAATCAGATTGCTAGTGAATATTCCTTTGTCTCGTGCATACTTACCACAGGATATTTATCAAGGATAGTAAGTGATCCAGCTGAAAACCTTGAAATTGTATCCCACATGTTAACTCTCAATAAAGCTGATAATTAATGAAGTGGAAGTCAGATTTGAAACTGAATCAAGGTTAATAAGCGAATATTTGAAATCATCCCCCCTTTATCCCTTGAGATCTGCAATTATCTCTTGGATATTTTGCTTCTTGCAGATAGACAACCGGGCATAACATCCATAAATTCCAAATATACCTTTATGGCTTTATTACAATTCTGTCCAACTTTTGATTTGTATTGTCCGATTTTGAGTTTTAATGCTGAAGACTAAAGTTAGTCCACCCTCACTGTAAGCGTCAAGAAAATCGAGCTCTTAAAGCTTTTTGTTACTACCTTGGAAGAGCTGGGACTAGGAATTACAGTGTTGGGCAAAATTTGCAAAAAGATTTTCATAACTGCTCATGGCGCAAGATCTTTGTCCATTCCAAAATTGATTTTTAATGCTGAATACTAAAGTTAGTCTGCTCTCACCGTAAGTGTCAAGAAAATCAAGCTTTTACTACCCTGGAAGAGCTGGCACTAGGAATCAGAGTGTTCGGCAAAATTTGCGAAAAAAGATTCATATTTGCTCATGGCACAATGTCTTGTCCATTGCAAAATTGTAATATATGATAGCTTTTACTACATGGCAATTCCATGGTAGGGAGACCTGCTTTCTAGTACGACCGAATATGTAAAGAACTTGTCTTTGACATGCTGAAAAGAGTGAGATAGCTGTACTTGTAACCTATTTCTGAATCAGATACAAATGAAAGAACTGAAGACATTTTAAAGAAGTTAGAGGTGCAGTGCTAGCATTTATTTAGATTGGGTACTAATTTGCAAGAAAAATTGGAAATTAGAGGGGTAACTGAGGAAAAGTAAAAGAATCAAGGACAATTGTAGTTGATGCGACAACTAAAGGAAGCAATATTTCAACAAAACAGCAAATTAAGACTGATAATTTCAACGAAACCAAAATAAAATTTTGGATCTATCATTTTATCAGTTTGGCAAAGTAGGATTTATATAGAGGACCCCATTTTGTGAGATAAAGCTTGCTTAGTAGGTCTATTCTTGATCTAGAGTGTGCTATTTAGTTGGCTCAATGAAGTAGACTTTTGCACGACCTCTCTCTCTCTCTCTCTCTCTCTCTCTCTCTGATGCTCGGGTGTGCACAACTGCACATAATGAGGGACACAGAGCTGATCACAAGCAAAGACGCTGAACGCATGAAACTTTGTGCAGCGCAGTCCCACTTTATGGCTGTTAACCCTCTTTCTGCTTGATGTAGAGGTTCCTACGTAATTGGAAAAGAACGAGCAGAGGGCGATGGATATTTGTAACAGAAACAATAATTTCCAGTACCTACTGTAACACTATGTTCATATTAAGAACTTACGCGTCTTCTGCTTGTTTCTGATCAGTTCATTTTAGCTAGCTAATGGTGGATTTGCCCTAGTAAATCTTGCTTTTATTTAGTCAAGTGTAGCATACAACATTATAAAAATAATCTGACTTGGTTTCTATAATTAGCTACTTCTCGAGGATCTGGAAAGCACCCTCAACTCATGCCATCGACTCCAAGGTGGGCAGTTGCAAATGGTGCAGGTGTCATATTGAGCGTTTGTGATGAGGAAGTTGCTCGCTACGAAACTGCTACTTTAACAGCAGTTGCGGTTCCTGCACTATTACTCCCTCCTCCCACTACAGCTCTAGATGAGCATCTAGTTGCTGGCTTACCAGCCCTTGAGCCATATGCACGTTTATTTCATAGGTAGCTTTCGCAACCAAAGTCTTTAATAAGGATTCTGTTTTTCCTGTTTTGTTGAATTATTTATGAATCTGTTTTTCCTTAAATTTTCAAATGTTAGATATTACGCAATTGCTACGCCAAGTGCCACACAAAGACTTCTTCTGGGACTTCTGGAGGCACCTCCATCATGGGCACCTGATGCACTTGATGCTGCTGTCCAACTTGTGGAACTTCTTCGTGCAGCCGAGGAGTACGCATCTGGAATGAGGGTATGTTTGATATAGAGTTGGAATTGATGTGTTTGATGTGATGGGATATTTCCATAAAAGCTTATTGTTCTATGGCATTCCACTACAATGCTGCTTTAGTAGGAGCTCATGAAGTTCAAGCTTGATATATGAATCTGGATTAGGACTACAAGCAAAAACTTATGGACATTTAAAAGTTGCAGGGAACTCTTATTCATCCTGATATCTATCTGTGGTACAGATGCTTTAACCATGCCATGTCCATGAATAGATGATATTTTATTGAGGGGCATGAGGTTAGTAGAAGAGCATGGATCTTTATATTCGTCCAATTTGTTAACAGTGATAGCAGGCTGCATTGCAAATGCTTTGTTGTGGCTATCTAAGAACCATGGATTTCATCTTGAGATATCATTAGATTCCTAATTAACTGATGATAGTAAGTAGAAGCCTATAGTTCTTCAATTCGCTGTTTACTCTGGAGGACAAAGTTCTTTATCTTTTATTGATACTGCTACTTTTGTGTACGATACCTACCATCTTAGGCTTTGTTTGTCATGTGATATCCCATCATATTGTGATGTCTTTGTTTAATGGTAGTTGGTGATTTTCGTTTCTCAGTTCAATATTTATCTCGTTCACTTATTTGGAATGAGGCATGCCTCTGACACCTTCAGTTAATTAAAAAAGTTTTATGCCCCCTTTATTCTACAAATGGCTATTCAGAAAGCTAATTCTTCATGTAGCAAGGCTTGAACCAAGTATACTTGGAATATTCTCGCTATTTGGTCCTTTTTCAAGTGGGCATTGCTCTTTTTCCTTACATATTTGATTACTTATTTTCCTCAAAGCTTATGTAGGACTATGAAGAAAGCTCACTCTTCATGAATTTGATCTACTGGAAATTTATCACAGAAATCTGTGGTTTATCTCAAATTTATTCCAATCAATAATCTACACAGATTTTTTTATTTGAAATGTTCTGTAGCTGAATTATCTAAATGAAATATATCGTCCTAAGGTGATTTCTGTTATAACTGATTTCATTCATTGACAGAACATTGTTGTACATGTGTTTTTTGGTTTTTCTGATTTGCTTGTTTTTATGTATTTGTGTTTGTTAATGTAGCTTCCTAGGAACTGGATGCATTTGCATTTCCTGCGTGCAATTGGAACTGCGATGTCCATGAGAGCTGGTGTAGCTGCTGATGCTGCTGCTGCTCTGCTGTTTCGCGTACTTTCCCAGCCTGCATTGCTTTTCCCTCCATTGAGGCAAGTTGAAGGGATTGAAGTCCAGCATGAACCTTTGGGTGGTTATGTCTCATCCTATAAGAAGCAGGTGATTGTTACTCATGTCAATTTTTTTTTCTTTTAGTCATGTTTGTTATTTGTTTCATTTACCTTTCATCGTCTACATTTTTCTTAAGAGAATGATCTATTGAACTAACTGTTGGCTTGAGATATACTTCAAACAGATAGAAGTGCCTGCTGCTGAAGCAACCATAGAAGCTACTGCCCAAGGGATTGCGTCAATGCTCTGTGCGCATGGCCCTGAAGTTGAATGGAGAATCTGCACCATTTGGGAAGCAGCTTATGGCTTGATCCCTCTAAGCTCTTCAGCAGTCGATCTTCCAGAAATCATAGTGGCAACGCCATTGCAACCTCCTGTACTGTCATGGAACCTCTACATACCTCTCCTTAAGGTCCTGGAATATCTCCCTAGAGGAAGTCCTTCAGAAGCATGTCTCATGAAGATATTTGTTGCTACAGTGGAAGCTATTCTTCAGAGAACTTTTCCGCCTAACACATACCAAGAGGAAACTGTACGGATGCGACATCTTTCTTCCTTAGGGTCAGCGTCCAAAAATTTGGCTGTGGCTGAGCTTCGTACCATGGTTCACTCACTCTTTTTAGAATCCTGTGCCTCGGTAGAACTAGCTTCTCGCCTTCTTTTTGTAGTATTGACTGTATGTGTTAGTTATGAAGCTCAATCCAGTGGGAGCAAGAGACCGACCGGTGAGTCTTTCAGTGTACGGAATGAAAGCTCTGAGGATTCTCAAGTCTCATTAGAAAATAGAAGAGAAACGAAAGTTAGAAAGATGAAAAAACAAGGGCCTGTAGCAGCATTTGATTCTTATGTTTTGGCTGCTGTATGTGCTCTTGCCTGTGAGCTGCAGCTGTTTCCCTTAATCTCAAGGGGGGCTAATCACTCAAACAAAAAGAATATGGATGGTCTAGTCAAGCCTGCTAAGATAAATGGATCTACTATTGAACTTCGGAATAGTTTCGACTCAGCTATTCACCATACACACAGAATATTAGCAATTTTGGAGGCACTTTTTTCCCTTAAACCATCATCAGTTGGAACATCATGGAGTTACAGTTCAAATGAAATTGTTGCTGCAGCTATGGTTGCTGCTCATGTCTCTGAACTGTTCAGGCGTTCAAAGGCTTGCATGCACTCTCTCTCTGTCTTAATGCGATGCAAGTGGGACAGTGAAATTCACAGCAGGGCTTCGTCTCTCTACAACCTCATTGATATCCATGGTAAAGCTGTCGCATCCATTGTTAACAAGGCTGAGCCTCTTGAGGCGCATTTACTGCACGCCCCTGTTTGGAAGGATTCTTTTCTGTATTTGGACAGAAAGACAAACAACTATGCAAATGCAAGTAATTGCTGCTTTGAACTGGGGCGATCATCCGTCCCTATGCATGGAGAATCAGTCAAAGTAAAGAGTTCAGTGAATTGTGGAAAAGCATTGGATTCTAGTGATATTTCTGCAGGTCCTCTGGGTAAAAGCATTGCCAGTTTCCCTTTGGATGCTTCTGATTTGGCCAATTTCCTCACGAAGGACAGGCATATAGGACTTAATTGCAGTGCCCAAGTTCTTTTAAGATCAATCATTGCAGAAAAACCGGAGTTATGTTTTGCTGTTGTTTCACTACTGTGGCATAAATTGATTGCTGCTCCTGAAACGCAACCAAGTGCAGAAAGCACATCTGCTCAGCAAGGATGGAGACAGGTAGTCCCTTGTTTCTGAAATTTCATGCTTTTAGTTTTAGCTCCGGATAAATTGTCTGATAGAACTTACTGATTTCCATTGTTTTCCTAATGCATAAGATAATACCAATGACGTTATATATCTGGACCAACCGCTTCATATATTATTGCATATTTCTGTTGAGACTCCCAATAAAAAACTAGATCACTTATACCACACTTCTGGAGTACATGGTGGATAATAAAGAGGCCTTGCTATAATGAAAGGAGCTCTGGCGGTCAAACTTCGATAAGGAAGAAGTTGATATCTGAATTTCCAAAAGTTACTGATGCATTAAGACATCATGAGTTGCTTCTGATGCTCTACGAGATGATTGTTTGGTAAGGAATAATATTATGATGTTTCACTACTAATTTTTGGATCTGTGACTGGATGGTCAATTGCAGAGGCTACTATTTTATAGATATTATGGAGATCATAGAGACAACATAAGAAACCTTGAGATTCTAAAAGTCTAGCAAGGGATTGACAAAGTCCATGTGGAAAGGGGTGCTCATCAATTTGAGGATTATGGTTATATGGAGCGAGTTCTAACAAATGAGATGGTAGAATTTGTAAAATGGATTAAAAAAAATATTTCTTGATGAATAATTGCTCAAAAAATGCCTCTGCAAATGAAAAACTGCTCTCCCAATAGGATGTGGTATTTAGTTGTGTTGAAAGGGTGATGAAATGGGTTCTTGGGGACTAAAGTAGTTTTGCTCTACATAAAAATAAGTTCCATATTAGAAGGAACTCTAAAGATTTTTGTTTATATAAGTCAAAAAACGAAATATATAGAGTTGCATTGATAAATGAAGATGCTCAAACGAAACACTTTCTAAGATTGGGGACCCCAAAGCACCAGGGGGTGGTGGAGTGGTTCTGATATATTGGCTCTAATTTTCAAGGTGGAGAGGTTGGAGGAGATTCTAATCTAAGCAGAATAAAGGAAGTGAAGAAGTTTATTGAAATAGATAAACAAGATGAGTGTGAGAGAAGCAAATAGGCCCTTAAGAGTGGATATTGACTAGAGATGACTATATTTGAGAAAAGTTGGTGTGACTATGATTGAGATAAGATCTAGGATGGCACGTATGAAGGCATGATTCCTTGAATCTTACTGAATGTTTGTACTTGATACATCATTTACAGATTCTTTCAGATATAGCAGGTAGAATTAGAAAGTTTCTCTTACATGGCTTTGAAACTAGTCCTAGTGGGAATTACATTTGTAAGCAAAACTTAGACACATCAGGCTGAGATGATCCCATAAGATTGTAGAAAACTAGCTGGCCATAATACATAGTGCCAATACTTATTCTTCTAGCTATTTCATATGATTCCCTAAATCAAAGACATGGTGTTCCTTATGTCAAGGGAAACTAGAAAAATATTTGCTGATTCTCCGGACATAGATATACTTCTTATTCTTCGATGATGCCTCTGCTTTAGTGAAAGAAGTTGTCATGGATTTTGAATTACCAGTATGGTTTGCTAGCAAGCATTTTCCTGTTAGTTGTTTCTCCCGTTCCCTCCTTTCCATAAATAACTCACTGTTGTTGGTTGCCATTATGCCAGTGGCATAGTGGTCACCGTTGTATTTGGAAAACCGGGAGGCGCGGTGTTGGATCCTCACAACTGGGTTGGGGTGGGGGTTTAAGGGATATTTAGCCACAAAACTATAGCTGAGTTTAACCACTGGCTGTTAGTATTAAACTCAAAATACTTTTCTACTTGCCAAATATATTATTGCCAACGATATGGTAGGACACCATGGAACTCTCCAGCGACCAATTCTGGATCAGTTTATGTAGCTTTTTATTCTTGTCTATCCCAGAGACTGCCCTGATTTTTTCATATTTGAATTTGTTAGGTAGTTGATGCTATGTGCAACGTCGTATCAGCATCACCAACAAAAGCAGCTGCAGCCGTTGTTCTTCAGGTCCAAATTTTGTTCAACTTGTGAAGATGTTGCTTGATCTGATGTTTCTGCTGTTGCTAGTTCAATGTTAATTGATATGATTAACTTACACGTTCAAGAGATTGTGATTTTCAGTTGTCTCACAATATGAAGTGGTTGTGTAATGAAATTAACTATTACACATCCTTATATTAGAAGAAATGAAACATGTGAATTGATCCAACAGATCCTTTTTTGCGACTCTTTCCTATATTATAATTGGTGTGGAGGATACTAACTACTTTGATTTAAATAATTATGAAATCAAAACAACACTTTTTAGGTGAACTTTCTAATCAGAGACGCTAGTTCTATTGATAGTTGCAAATCTTGGGGTACATTATATCAAGATAATATTTACGCACTAAAGTACGCTGTAAAATTCTTTTCTGGGTACAATTTATATTTGAGTTAGTGAGATAAAATTAATAATTAAAAAAAAATACCTTCCTTTGTTCAATTTAATGTGAGAGATTTTCTGGTTATGCTACACATTCAACCACAAAGCTCCATCATACAAGTTTGCTAGATATGCTTAGGCTACATATATACTTGCCTACATATTTTTGTGTATGGTGTGTGCATATCAGATTATACATACCATGTAATTCAGCAGTTTAGTCACTTTATGTCCGTGTTTGCTTGTCAGGCCGAGAGGGAATTGCAACCATGGATCGCTAAAGATGATGATCAAGGTCAGAAGATGTGGAGAATCAACCAGCGTATCATTAAACTGATAGTTGAGCTAATGAGAAACCATGAGAGACCAGAATCATTGATGATCCTCGCAAGTGCTTCAGATTTGCTTCTTCGTGCCACAGATGGGATGCTTGTAGATGGAGAAGCTTGTACTTTACCACAACTTGAGGTAACACCTAGGAAAGCATTTGCTTTTGTCATAGAATGGTATGTAGAGATTCCTATGATGGAGCGCAACGTATTTATGCGATGCTTGCACTTTTAGCCTGCTCTGTTTTTTTTCACTCCATATAGGTTCTAAGATTTTTTGGTCAAATAGTCTAAGTTATTATAGTTTTATGCGAGTACGTAATGACTAATCTCCTCAAATTGAGCAGTTACTTGAGGTGACGGCTAGAGCAGTACGACTGGTTCTGGAATGGGGTGAATCGGGGTTGGTTGTTGCAGATGGCCTTTCCAATCTTCTAAAGGTAAACTAAAAAAAATCGCAATGTGTTTTATGATACTCCAGTGTCTTCCTAGATATGTTTGTGTACTTGTAAGCGCACTCAGCATGAAATTGCCGCACATATTCTTGTCTTGTGTCTTGCATGTACAACCACATATCTGAGAAACAGTAATTAAACCAATTTTTCTCAAAATATTGGAGAAACATTCCATTCCAGTTTAGACTTGATACTTTTCTGACTCGATCGACTGGTCTAACACTGCAGTGCCGTCTACCAGCTACCGTCACATGCCTTTCTCATCCAAGTGCGCATGTTCGTGCTTTGAGCACGTCCGTTCTTCGTGATATCATGCAGACTGGTTCAGTTGATTCTAGACAAAATTTAAGAGAGAGAAATGGGATTCACGGTCCTTACCAGTACTTTAATTTGGGCGACATTGAGTGGCAAGCAGATATCGAGAAATGTCTAAAATGGGAAGCTCATAGCCGACTTGGAAGTGGAATGTCTATCCAGTTTCTTAACACCGCAGCTAAGGAATTAGGCTGTACAATATCCCTATGACACAGCTAGCATTTTTTTTAATATTAGGAGAAAGTGCTTATGAAGCCCATCTTACTTTCGGTTGTTATGTTTTTCACTAGCCCAGACTAGCTAATCATAGGAGTCATTATTTGGGTTGAAGATCTGGGACAGAGCAGCATCAGTCTGTTGTGAGTTGTAACCTCAAACATCTCATGACGATCGTCCTTCGAGCAAGGATGTGTACAGTGAGAAAGTCAATGACCATAATGAGGTTGATTGTTTAACAGTCAGTTCGGTTTTCCATATTTCTTATTGCTTAAGCTCGAAATGGTTCGTGCCATGGGAAATTTTATTCGTTTTTCACAGTTTCGTAATTCTAGGGGGTCCATGACCAAGCAACTCTAGCCAATTTCATGTCTCTTTCTCTTTTGAACTAATCGCGGATCCTCCCTATGGTGTTACAATGCTTCTGCTGCTTCCGTCTTCTAAATGCTGACGGTGAATCTCATTTGTTAAGGTAAAGCTCAGCTTCTTGTTGGAGGATTGAGATGATGGTAGTTGCTCATGGTAAAATCTTTTCGATGGCGTGGCAAACACAAGAATGTTGAAGCTGTCTCAAAAAATGTTGGGGGAATCACGCAAGCATTCATCCTTACTCTAGAATAAGTAATTGACACAAATAAATAGAAAGCCCTGGACCTGAACATGCAGGTTCTGATTGTAATTGTCAAAATTGCTTACAGATACTCTCAAATTCACAAATACAACGCAAGTACCTGGAAGCACTCTTGAACATTGCTCTCGTCATATTAATAAAGGAAGTAAGGTTGCGTTTGTTTCGCGAAAAATAATTTTCAGGAAAACACTTCCCTTATTTTCCAGCATTTGGTTTGCTTTGGAAAATAAGTCAATGGAAAATGCTTTCCTAATCAATGGAAAATGTTTTCTTACCAAAGCTTAAATTCAAGAAAATGATTTTCCATTTAAAAAAATCGGAAAACGTTTTTGAAAGTATGAATAACTATCAACACTTGGACCCGAAACTCTACAGTTGAACACGAAAACCCCCACATTGGTTCTCAAGTCTCGACATTCAAGATCAGGTCTCGACGGCCAAGCTCGCAACCTTAGTGTCCAGGGCCCGAACCCCTGGTGGTCGTACCCGATGCTTCGACACCCAAACTCGGGTTCATAAAGGCCGTGCTCAGGTCACCGATACTCAAGCTCTAGTCCTGACCCTCCGACCCGAATCCACAAAGGCTGTTCGCAACCTCAACACTCAAGCTCAGGCCCTTAATGAAATGATTGCTTTTATCAAAATATTTAATTAAAAAAATCGATTATTTATTAAAAAAATCATTATTATTATTTTTAAAATCGAATTATTTATTTCTTTTTTCTTTTTTTCCTTTTCTTCCTTTTACTTTTTCTTCTTCCTCAGGCCAATCGCCGGCCACTACGACGGCCGGTGAGCTCGAGGTGGCCTTTGGCTACGAGCCTCGAGCTCGCTCGAGGCCGGTGAGCACAAGGCTCGGCCGATCCAAGTGAGCCCGAGCTTCGCTAAGGTCGGCGAGCTCAAGGCTCGGCCAATCCAAGTGAGCCAGAGCTTCATCAAGGTCAGCGAGCTCGGGCTCGGCCAAGGCTGGCGAGCTTGCGGCTCGCCAGATCCAAGCCAGCTCGAGCTCCGCCAACAAGGCTTGGTCAAGGCAGGCTAGCTTGCGGCTCGCTTGTGGCCATTGCCGGGCGAGCCTTGAGCTTGCCGATGACCGTCACTAACCGGTCGCGGTGGAGGGAGGAGGGAGGAGGAAAACGAAAAGGAAAGAAAAGAAATAAAAAAGAGAAAAAAGAAAATTTAAAAACAATAATAATATTTCAATTTTTTCAAAAAAATAAAATAAAAAAGAGAAATAAAAAATAATAATAAATCGATTTTTTTAAATATTAATTTTTTTTCATAAAATAAAGTCACGAGATTTAAATCATTTTCCAATGAAATTCAAACATCAGAAAACGATTTTCATCGTGGATCACCAAACAAAAGAAAACTAAGCATATTCCTAGAAAATGAATTTTCGAAAAATATTTTCCATTATCATTGAGTTTTCTACAAAACAAACGCAATCTAAGTCGAGACTTTATTATGAACATGCCACAGAATGATTGACAGACAAGTATCACCAACAGTCCCACCAATAAAACGGAAAAGACAATCATTACTTCAAGCTCTTGATGAACTCACGACGCCGCCAAAATCATGACCTCCGAGTCCTTCCATCCATCATTTCCAACAGGTTCCAGCAAGGAATCCACACCAAAATAGCTTGCTTTCTTCAAACAGAAGAGTAGCTCCAGAAATTCATCCTTTATCGGCTTGTTTGGGCCGAATTGCACATGCCATTCTTTGCTTCTAGTATTGATGGTACAAAAGTCACCTCCATACTAACTCTGGCTGCAGGAATCCAGCAGACCCCATCCCTTTCAATAAATCAGTTGCCCACCATTTGTTTGATCAAACCACGCTTTGCCTATCATGCCTAACGTCCACACTTAGAAGCTCATCGAGTCAGCCTGGGACCAATCTCCAGCAAAAAATCCTCAGCAAGACATAAATCAGCAGGTACTTGCAGCAACATCTCTAGAATATTACTCGAGGGCGTGATCATCCCTACAAAGGTATCAGTAGAAAAGCAGAAATGAGAGGGGCCAACTATTTTGAACCACAACAGCTAATAATCAATAAGTAATTTTAAGAAGTCTTCAACTTCTAACATGGATTGAATCAAAAGTGAAGTATTCACGTGAATTTATGAGAGACCAGAATAAAGTACGGAAGGAGATGGCCAATAATTGATGGTGGAAGAGGAGCATGACACATCGCATTTTAGAGAATCCACTAATCAGGTTTTCCTGTCCAGCCAGCCATAGACACTAAAATAACTTCACTTTCCATGTCTGCCATAAAGAATCTTAACATCCCACTGGTAGCTGAGTCAATACCACGAACAACCAGGCCACGAAAAATATCTTGTTATTCTTGGAAACACAAGCATCAAGGAACCCCGAAAAATTACATAAGACCTCGTCATATATGGTGACCTGGTTGACCTGCATGCATGTGCAGTTGCAATTTGTCAAGCCACACTTTAATATCTCGTAAAAAAATAGAAAATTCAATAGAAAAACAAGTATAAATAAACGCTTAAATCACGAAATTTCTTAACACAATAATGAAGCACACCTGGCCAAGATAGACCAGCATATAAGACACTCAGAGCAAAAGCACCAAATGCTGCGCTACTCCAAAAAATTTTAAATACCAGAGTTAAAGGCTTAAGCACAGATTATCTGATCTTAAAAATGATGACACATGCAGGATGACACATGCAGGACAGCAAAAATACACTCAAATTTCAACTGCAAGACAAATAAGAGATAATTTAAAATCTCAAGTTTTAAAAGGAATTACCTCAAAAGGGACAATCCTTTTTAGTCACAACAGACAAGATTTTAAAGAGAAACGGTTCTTCGGTAAAGTACTTCATCATCACTCTCAGCTTCCTCATCTGAGACTATCTGACCCCCTGGTAGCTCTAGTTTTCCTCCAATACAAAAAGATGGGCCATCAAGATCTCTTTCAATATATTGAGCCTCCATCCGCTCTTCAAATCTATGGTCACTGCAATTAAGAAACCAATTCAGTGAAGATCTGATTCCCTTGCTTTGTAACCTCTGGTACCTAGGCTTGATCCTAGATTCCAAGCCATAAGTGAAGTATTCAGGAAACTCTACGAGCTCTTTCAAAGGTCTCCCCATATCGCTCTTGAAGAAATAATAGCTGTTCTTCATGAGCTCAACGCGCAAGGCAACTAACTGAGGACACTTCACAATCATCTTTGCCACATCCTCAGAGGGTATTCCTCTGCCTAAAAGGAACTCTACAGGTTTCATGATCACATTTTGGTTAAGGCTAACTATTTGTGGCATCTTCTCTACTACTTCAGCAAATCCCTCTGGCTCAATCTTGAGCTTCAAAGTGAAAAAGTATTGCTGCGAAGACAATTTAGCTTTCAAAGGAAGCCCAAGAATTTGTGGGTATTGAGCAATAACCAATGCTAGAGATTCCCTTCTTATACCAAAGCTGATCAAACAGTCAATGTTGGGTTTAACAGTCTCTTCAAGATCATAGCCAAGTATATATGCTCGCTTCTCCAACATCCTCGCGACAATTTTCTTCGGCAAACCCAAAGAAACCAGGTAATCGACCAGTGGCTTAATCACCGTCCCAACTCTCATCCCCAGGAAATACGGATACTGGGTAACCATTGGACCGATATCTCTAGGGCAAACTCCGATGCTGACAAGATAAGCAACCGAAGTACTCATGGTTCCCTCTAGCTTAAACCCCAATAGTTCCGGATATTTCTGCAGAACATAACCAGTATCTTGTCTCTCCACATCAAGTCCTCGGAGAAACTTCACAACCGGAGCTAGCTCGACAACCACACTGGCATGTAACACCTGGGGGTAATTCTTCACGAATTCTCCAAGCCTCGACCTCTGAATCCCAATCTTCTCGAGATAGCCCAACACCGGTATCACATTCTTGCGCACGCTACAACCAAGCATCAGAGGGTATTCATTTATATCATCAACCGTCAACCCCAGCTTCTGCAGGAACTCGACGCGCTCCCTCATGACCTCGACCGTCGAGGGCAGCTCCAGGCTCTCCAATTCATCCGGAATTACCCCTATCCCCTTCAAGTAATCGCAAATTATCACGCGCGAGACGAGCTTTTCCTTGCGGCCCTGCACTACGCCCCAAGTCACGGAAGGCATTTCGTATTCCGGGTACTTCGACGACTGCGTCGAGAACGAGGGCAAGAACCGGCGAAGCCCCGCGCATCCCCGCCGAACGGGATCGTGGGCGCGCGGGGCTTGGGGGGTCTCGATCGAGACGAGTCTCGGGACGACGGCGACGAGGGTGGAGAGGGTCTTGATGGGTTTCCTAGACGCCGAAAGGGGGCTCATTTCGGCAGATTCCGGAGGCGAACCGGAGCTCAACAAGCGCGGCGAGTTAGCAAGAAAGTGAAAAAGATCCTTTTTTTTTTTTTATGGGTGCCGCGAGCGATGAGCTGCGGCTTAGTGGCTTACTTGGGGGCCTCAATTTCGAACCCTACACGCCGCAGTTCGACATCCATGGACGGGATCGGCACGTACGGCAGCTTCCCCTGGTCGCGTCCGTCGCATTGCCTCGCTCCGCTCGGCCTGGCGGAACGCAGGCGCAGCGGAAGGGGTTTAGGGTTTTAGCGTGGGACAGAGCGGGGGAAGAGAGAGAGAGAGAGAGAGAGCGCTGCACCGATTCTTACAAGAGTCTCGGAATCGACATGAATTAGGTCTAAGGCTCGTTTGTTTTGATAGAAAATGAATAATTTAAAGATTATTTATTTTAAAAGAAAATCATTTGTATCGTTTAAAGGAATTAGCCTATTGAAGATAATTTCATTATCGATAATAATTTTTATCTAGATATTTTCATGAATGATAAAAATAGCTTATGTTTAGTTATTTTTGTAACCGAAGTAATCGATATTTTTTGGAATATATTTTTTATATCATGTTCGACTCGTATAATTGATTAGGGCCATGCCGAAAATTTAGTTTATCGATTTTATTTTGAAGAATAATCTATTAGAGAACTTAACTAAAATAAATAAATAATTCAAGAGAAGATCCCATTGTACCATAAGCAAAGTTAACCCATTAAAACTAAAAAGAATGAAATTAGAGCTTGAAAAGGAATTAATTGAGAAAAGAAAGAAACCATCAACGATAAAAAGGTATAGGATGTACTAAGAGAGGATGAATTTAAAATAATTTGGATAATTAAGTATAGAACGTGTCTTTATTCGACGATTATATGATATAAAAGCTAAACAATATATTGATTATTGAATCTAGACTTAATAATCTTGTGTTTTCTTGAAAAGTTTCTTTTTTTTAGGGAAAATACCAAAAAAACCCAAAACTATGCTACTTGTGACAAATTTACCCTTAACTTTTTTTTGTGACACGAAGAACTCCAAACTATGCCATTTGTGACAAATTTACCCTGAACTTTTTTTTGTGACATGAAAAACTTCAAATTATGTCACTTGTGACACATTTATCCTACAATACTTTGGCCCATGGTGATTTTTGTCTTTTTTATTTTTCTATTTTTTTTCTTCTCTCTTCCCTTCGCCGGCCATGGAGGAGGGAAGCCGGCGAGGGCTGCCTTCACCGGCGTCGGACGACCCTCGCCAAACACCGGCGAGGGCCGCCCTCGCTGGCTTCCCTCCCCATGGTCGACAGAGGGAAGAGAGAGAAGAAAACAAAAAAAGGAAAAAGATGAAAATGTCCATGGGCCAAAGTATTGTGAGATGAATGTGTCACAAGTGGCATAGTTTATAATTTTTCGTGTCACAAAAAAAATTCATAGTAAATTTGTCACAAATGGAATAGTCTGGGATTTTTCGTGTTACAAAAAAAAGTTCAGGATAAATTTATCATAAGTGACATAATTTGGGATTTTTTGTGGCATTTTTCCTTTTTTTTATGAGTTCTTGAGACATGTCATTTCAGTAAAAATATAGAAAAGTGTGGGACGCGCCAAAATGAAAATTTTATAATTATTAGGATTATAGAGTAACAAAGACTACCGGTTTAGGTGCCTTACCTAAAAGCTAAAGTTTTTGGACATATCCTTTTTGGTCTTCTTTTGTTTTTTTGTACGGTAACATATCCTTTTTGAAGTTCAATCTTATCTTGTGCATAGCTCAATACGTTGAACCTAATATTTATAGTAATGGATCCACTCATTTTCGAACCAGTCCGGCCCATTGATTAAGTCGACACCATGTATAATGAAAAAATGGATACTTGTACAAAATATCTCTCCAAGGAGCATCTAGCCTCAAGTTGAAGTTAAGAGACATTCCTAAACGATGCTAAGGAGTATATCCAATCAACTCGCTTTAATCAACATTCCATTCTTGCTATCGACCGAGATCAATCTATAGCTCTCCAATTTCCCCCTAAAATCCCGACACAATGGATCCAGCAAGGCTACACACCTCCATTTTGGAGCCATATGTCTTGCTCTATCACATCATGGTTGTAAATGTTCACTAGTAGTGGCTCGCACGACACTACTTGATACTAGGTTTCTTGATTACCAAGGTGCTTGTATTGGCATGGTTGAAACCACTCTCAATGTAGGAAAAGTTTTTGAAACACTGTTTCCCAACTTCAATAAGGGACTCTAAGGGGTTATTTGGTAACATGCCAAACAGTACCTAATTTTATTCTTTTGTTTTCCGGAACAAGAAGAATAGAAATCCGTTTGGTAAATTTTTTGTTCCCGAGCACAAATTTATTCCCAAAATCAGTTTTGAAATAAAATCAAGAATAAAAAAAAAGTTGATTCTTGATTCTGGGAACAAGAATTAGAAATGGAAAAGAAATTTTTTTTCCTTCTTCTTCTTCTTCTTCTTGATTGGTCTTCTTCATTTTTCTTGGCCTAGGGCCGGTCGTCGGCGAGGTTCTAGCCCTTGCCAGATTCGACGAGGGCGGCCCTCACTGGCCCTAGCCTATGGTCGGTTGCTGGCGCCGGCAACCTGGCCATGGGCTAAGGAAGGGGAAGAAGAAAAAAAGAAAAAAAAAGGAAAAAAAGAGAGAAAGAAATATTAAAATATTCAAAAATTATTAATAAAAAGAAATTTTATGTAATTACCAAATACATTTCTGTCATTTTTCTATTTCAGAAATAGAAATTTTGTGCAGTTACCAAATTCTTTTAAATGCTTAAAAAGTATTTCCGGGAATGGAATAAAAAAAATCATTTTTGAGCAGAAATTGTTTCCAATAACAAAATGGTTATCAAACGCACCCTAAGATTCTCATCTCCTTATAGCCTTAAATGTTCAATTACAAATTACTAGAGCTCCTTAGACTCGAGACTTTATTGCAACAACCATCCGCTATTAGATGGTGTACAGGATTCAAAACCATGCCATAGATCTCACTTTGCTAGTAGTTGAGAAAGCTCTTTTAGTCTTCATAAACAACTATCAATTTTTTGTGTCTCCGTTTTGAGACATATTTCTCGTTTAGAGTTAATCAAGCTTCTTTACGAAACTTGGGTGACTAACTATGAAAAATTCCATCAAAATAGTCGATTTATTTTATCTTCATAGTCAAACTTCACTCAAATGAAAGACAACAACGTGATTATCAGCCAGACACGCCACAAGATGAAGGTGAAGGAGAAAGGCTTGAAATAGTCTTTCAACTATAAAGGATATCCTCTTGTGTAATTTAGAGATCCCACACGGGTCATTGCCCTAGGGACTTTGATTGTGTTGGAAAAAAATGGAGAAGATGAAAATAAGATTAATTGCCTAAGGCGTACAAATATTATCCTAAAAGGATAACTTTGCCCCTTGAATTATAAACTCGATGCAACATGCTTAAGCAGCTATCCTCCCAAGATAACAGAGGCTACCGCTATAGCCAAACTCAAGGGAAAGATCCTTCCTCTTTACACTGGATTGAACAATAGAGGGAACAAGAATAATGAAATTATATGTAAAACCCAGCGAAGAAATGAAAGGAGAATAGATTATTTTCTTGTTGAGGTATGTATACTTTGGATTGTAGTTCGGAGGTTCTATTTGAAGATAGATAAAAAAACAGAAGAAGCCGCTTTTCCTTGAAATTGATGGCTGTCAAAACGATTACAAAACAATTTATTGTCATAACTTCAATCAAAATTATTACGACATTTCGGCTTTTAAACTTGCAAAACTATTGAAATATTCAACAGATTCCCATGCAAACTTTGTCTAGCCCCTGCAGAAGAAGAAGAGGAGCATGTATTTTTCAGAAATGGAAAGATTGTGATCGACTCCTTGGAGAAGATGGTGGTAAATACAAGTATCCGGTATCACTAAAACACAAACCTACTTCTCCACCAGCCAAACCACCTCCTAAACCAGTGTTGTTCCCTTTGTAATCCCATTCTTAAATGGGTAAGAAGCACTCCTCCCTGGAATTTCCTCCTTTTTCAAAATTGTGCTAATGAATCCCAGCCTCCTCCTCCTCTTCCAGTCTTGCCAGGCGTCTATGCGTTCCGATCTTTGGATTTTCCTCCGCCGGGAGAATCTCAGAATAATCCATCCTTTCCTCCTCCAGAGGACTTTACTGGCACACAATCTGGATACAAGCACATGCCAAAAGTGCCAAATCCAACTGGAGTGGACGAGCATGGGAGAACCATAAGGGTGAGCCCTGCCGAAGCAGTTCTCAACTGGCAGACAGAAAATGCATTTGCCCAGAATGGAAGTGCTCGATTCAATGGATACAAATCTATCTACTGCACAGCTCCGACTTGAGCACGTCCACCAGAAGGTGGATCAAATAACAGTAGCTTCCAATGCTACCAATGAGCTGCTTCTGAGTCCTACAGGATAGGCTCCAGGAGATAGAAACTGGGGTCATCTACATAGAACCGGGAAGTAACTTTATGAAGGGCGTGCAGTATGGAGCCTCTTGCTCTAAAACTCTATTAACCCCTAGTTCTCAAATTTGCGATATTCTGTTAAGATTCTCGGTTGGTGCTGAGACAGTGGAAATGAGCAAGTTTTTCATATGGTGATTTTCTTGACGACCGAAGGTCGAATCCGTGGCATGGGATGATGCCATTGGCCACTCAAACAACGAGATGGGGATTCACTCGGTCAGTTCAATCGTGTATGTGCGGATCCTTTTCTCAGATGCTTTTAATAAAAGCCAAACACATATATAGCCAAGTGAAACAACACAAAAAATTGTCGGATCCGAGTTCTCTGTTGTAGCCTAGTTTGGACATGAGAACCAACTGCTTGTCTTGTGCTTCCAATATCAAACCAGAAATGGAAGAATTCCATATTATGATCGACTGTACTGTGCATGGCTTGAACATATATACACATGCATGTGCAAGTTCTTTGAAGAAAAAAGATGCACAAACTAATATACTGCCCCAATACTCATATTTTCCATGCTTGGTAGTGTTATCTGATGGCGAGAGAAAAAGTAGTCCTCCGCATCACACTTCACAGAAAACCCTTAAGAAAAAGAAGGAAAAGAACACAGGTTCTATACATGGAAATATTGAAACAGCTCTAGATTGATCAGATTAGAAAGTTTTTGTTGCCGAAATTGGCCAACAATCACTCGCACACATCGTAGCGAACCTCGTTCAACTTGCCCTTGATCCACTTGAAGCTGTTCCTGAGGCTGGACTTGAGCTTGCCTTCCGCGGTGAACACGTTGTAGGCTGCAATCCGCTTCTTCCTCTTCAGCTCCGGATCGCTTGACGCCGCGAACACGTTGCCTTTTCCGCTCGGCCCGTTGAAGCTGTAGGAGTTTGATCTCTCTTCAGTCTCGAATTCGCCTAAGTATGCAGCTGAGTATGCCGGGTAGGACTTGTTCTTCTCCATATGTTCATAGGAGAGCTTTTCTAACTTTATGGATGACATGTCTCCAATGCCACATTTATATTGCACCAAAAGGTGTGTCATGATAAATGTGAAGCTTTTTATGCAACATATGCGTGCCTTTGCTTAGCAAGCCTGTCAAGATTAATTTAATAAAATTTATGATTTTAAGTGGAAAATCTGAAGTCTGATGTTTTGCCGCTTTGATCCCTCTCGGGTCACTCTCAACAGTGAAAAGTAGTCCCAACTTGGGACCTAAGTGGAATACGTAAGAAACCAGATATTATTTCGTTAATATCTTCGTCCCAACATGGGAGGAAGATCCTCTATCTCCTGCTGCATCTCAGTTGGTGTCCTGACATTCTCAATTGTTGTTGTACTCCATCATAGATCTCAAAGCAAATCATATTCACGGTAATTCAACAATTGAGATGATTGAGATCACGGAACGAACAGAGATAATCCTTGTCCTGGATGAAATTTTCGACAGGATTGAGTAATTGATACTGGGCATTCTAGCGACAATAATAAGGCTGTGTAGAAGAGTTGGGTGGGGTGGCATTTATGACTGAATCAAACTCAAAGTCCAGAAGGTGAGGTTGGGGGAGGATATGACTTGTGTGCGTCCTACTTTTTTTTTGTGCTTTTAATTTTGATTCTTTTGCTTGGTGTGGGAATCATGAGAGCCACCAGTGGTGGTGGGATGGTGTTGGTGGGTGGTGGGGGCCATCCTCCATGGCCGTGGAGAAGGTGGCTGAATCAATCAGTCAGTCCACTAGGGCCCTCGATCAGTCCTCTTCAGGAAGATCCAGTTTGAGTCCAGTACCGAGTGCATGCGTATTGGTGTTTAAGGAGTTAGATTGAGCGGACTGAGTATTTAACCAGCATCAATAGCGATGAGGTATGTGCGCCGCATATTAGACAAGCAAAACGCGTGATCACCACTCAATCGGTGAGATCACAAGACTCGGGATAATCGGGGCTCGAAGGATGGGAATGGGGCATTGGTGTGTCATTGAGTGATAAATTTTCAATAAATATGACAAAACTCATATGAGTGACATCCACAGATTGGTGAAGATCAAGAGAGGTGCAAATTTGAGAGGTCAAAATTTTTTCTTTCGAGATATCAAACACCGGTCCTTAACAAGGCACCTTTGTTTATTGCAGCATGTACTTCTTGATATCATGTTTAATATGGACCAAAAGCGAGGTCAATTCTAGCAGATTGAAACACGTGAACTTTAATCAGGTTGGTAACTTTGCCTTTCATGAAAGTGGATGGAGATGAAGACGGAGATGGAGAGTAGTCATCTTTCCACTTTGATGCTTCTGTTGGTGGCTCAGTGGACTGTGGGCCTCTGGTGTCCAATTACTGTGCCTTATCTTGAGGATTTTTCATTTATGTACATGATCATTTCTATGTTCATGAACCACCCACCAAACAAAAGAAGAACAGCTGGTCCACTGACGGCGTGTGTTTACACACGAGCCCTCACCAAAGAGATGAGGCGAGTAGATACGAATCGATTGAGTGACTGGGTTCTTAATGTCTGTCCTCCATCCGAAGGTTGTAGTAAACTATTTAGATTGATGCAAACGCGAGCTGATCTTAGCCTTGGACCGACCTGGCAAGAAGACCCACCAAACATGTTGTATGATATTCACAAGAAGCAGATACTCGTCCCCAAGCACAATAGAGCCAAGACAAGAACACTCTCCTGAGATTTCCAGTCTACTCAGTAGACCATAGACTAGAGACAACATTTCTGGGGCCTTTTTTTTTTTCTTTCTTTTTTTTTTTCACTTTTTGAGTTATGTCTAGTTACTGGAATTGTATCTCACAGTTGTGCTGCATCAAGCCTGTCGGGTTTCATAAAATCGATCATAACTCGTGTGAGAGACTCAAATGAAAATTCACTCGATCGGTAAGTGGCATGTCTAAGATCTCTTCTTCACCATCCGTCGACCCAATTTGTCATCCGATTCACTGGTTCAAAATCAAAATAGGATGAAAAGATTATCACGTTCCTGCGTCTTGTCATATATCACTTCACGTTCTGGCAATCAAAGGTCGTACCTTTTCAACACATGCAAAAGACAAGGATATCTCCATGCAGAAAGGGAAAGAAAAAGGGCATGAGTGGAACCTAGTCACTTCACTTCTCGTGCCAGAAAAGCGATAGTGGGTTGGGTTTGGTTAGGTGGGTCCCAGTCAATACAATGGAACACAATGATGTGATTTACGGCGATGCAATCTTTCGATCATTTCACTTTTGTTCAACCCACAATGATGATGGTTGCTTCACTTTTCCAATTCGTTCCTCGAGATTCATGACCCTGAATTGGTCAGAAGGAGCTTGATTACCAAGTCCCACTCGCAGGATCTGTTCAATATTAAGACGTTCAGTATTTGGAATCATCTCGAAATATACCTGATAAGCATCTTATCGTCACACATCAATCAGATGCTTGTGAACAAGATTTCCATCCTAATCACATGCATTTCCATCAAGCACGCTTCAGAGATGGGAAGGAAAAGAATAACCAGTGTGAAGAGTGAACTCCTTAGAATACATCCACAAATTGACAGGGCGTGAATCAGCCTCTGAGAATAAGTCTTTAGTTGATACTGATGTGTCTTTTTTCTCTAATCCAGGACAACAACTACTAAGCTCACGAAAAATGGTTTCCAGGATAAACATATGAGACTGAAAATAAACAATTGGTGTCACCAACAATGGCCTGTATGTAAGAGTCGCGACAGATAGATCTCTCTCCACTCAGTTTCTTTCATCAGCTTAATATGGTAAGGGTACACACAGTTTGCTAATGTAACTAAGAATAAGTTTCGCATACCATTAAACGTAAGCTCGACCAATTACTCCATTGCTGATAGCTCTTCATCAACATAAAAAAGAGGGTGTGATTAGCATCACGAAAATCCACATGCCATTTCGGATCCACCTAACTTTTAACCGGCAATAAATACGAGCACCTTGAACTGGTCATTCCAGCTCAATCAAATTGGGATAACTGAAATTGTAGAACTAAACTATTGCCCCTAAACATTCAAGTTTTGACACCAAAGTCGAACACGACAAGCAAATGCATAGCCACTCATGGCTTGAATTTCATATAACAGCTGACAACAAATTAATGAAGAGTTAGCACTCACGACAACTTGTACAGCAGAGCCTGAACCTACCCTGTACTTCTAAAAAAATTTCTATCTATACATCCTGCTTCCAAGGCTATAATCAAATCAGACAAAGGAATGTCCAGAATGAGGTTTAGATACAGCGAACGACAGACTGAACATCAGTAATCGAATGCACGCAATTAACTTGCTAATCTTGGGAATTTGGGAATTTGTTGAGTCAACTTTTCAGTTATAACCTGCAATTCAAGGTGCAGTTGCAGTTGCCACAGGATCAGCTTTGTTTTGTTGGAAGTCGACTATTCACTTGTAAGCTCCAACTGAATTCTGATATTTCCCCATGGTATTCTGACTGTCCTGGTCCATCACCTTGATGTTATATATTCACAAGCTCTGAATTAGCTGCTGAGATTCTGAGGCATATCATATTCCAGAGTCTTCTGTTCATGATTTTCATCAACCTCCAATGGTTCGGCTTTACGTGGTGTTAAGATTACATGTTTGATCAAAGATGAATAAAGGTCAAATTCAGCCTTCAGCTTCGTACAGGAGGCTTCTATCCATTTTTCAGCTACACTAGTAGCTACACTATCTTGGCTGTCCCTCTCATGTTCTTCAATTGCTGGCCGTATTTCATTGTACAAGTAGTCGAGCTGAGAATTGGCTTCATCCCTCATTTCCTACATCAGTGTTTCCCAGGGGAACTTAGACAATATTTTTAGTAGACAACTATGGTCTCACCATAAAAAAGCAAAATCAAAGCATCTGAGTAGCAATGATTTCATTTTTTTTTTCCCAGGCAGAACGGGGTATGATAATACTTCCCTGATGCAGCTAGATGACCATAAGAAGACATGAGATACGAGAGAGCAACAAAACAAAGTCGGAGCTTCATGGCAACAAAAATAACCGACTTTGTGCATTTCTCATATAATGTAGTGTGAGAAATATCTCTAGCACGTGATGATAATGTCACTATCCATCACTAATTTTGACAAAACTGTGATAGTATCTTTCACTATATTATCTCAGTAGTGCAGTGATAAAAAAAGATACTAGTTAATCATGTTAAGGTACATGCAGATGCTACATTTCAGATGCTACATTTCAGCAACACCTCCATGAAACGTCCGGACAAAGACTGCATAATGGTTCCGCTACTACTTATAAGACAGAAAGAAAAGGATCCTCAGCCTAGAAACAGATATAATCATGTCATGTTGCACAGACCAGTCTAATACAAAAAAGGACAATTTATACCTCACACTTGAGAAGTTCTTGTGCTTCTTTTGAAGGTAAGTGTTGAGCAACCAATTTGGCACCATTGCCATTTGGCAGAAGATGCTTTGGTCTTCCATTCAATACGATCTGTGACCTTTTCTTTGAAAGAGGCCCAGGTCCAAAGTGATAATTCCGGCATGCGCTATTACTCTTAATTCGAAATATCATTGCATTCTTCTGTGAGAATATCTTTTGCGAATCTTGAGGATAGAGTACAGCTTCTTCGTTTATTTCAGCTTTCACAACAGGTGATGCCACATCTTGAATTGGCACTAAATCTTGAGGTGTCACAAAAGGAGTAGTAGAATTGACCTGCTCATAATCATTAAACTGAACCGGGGGTTCAATTTTTCCATTTGAGATGTACTCCGGATCCATTGGATCATGAGTCTTTTGGAGCTTAGAAGTAGGCTCATCCTCTGCAGAATCATACAGTGGAATGTTTTCAACAGAGTACCTGCAAAAAAAAGTGACTGAGCATTTCTATAAAAAAACATTTACTGATATCCATTTAAAGATACGGACATAATTAAATGCCAGAGAAAAGAAAAGGTGAACAATGAAGTCCTCAAAGTAAAAACATGCAAATCTAACATATAAGACTATCAGCTTTACAAAGGACTATCAGAAGATGATAAAGAAGAAGCTGCCTTGTGTCCTAAATGCATGGTGTCCTAAACGCATTCTTCCTTAAGTCCACACACATTTTTTATGGCAGGACCTATAACATTTTCTCTTGATAAACATGGAAAGGAACATCAACAAACTCAGCAAATGCATGGCGCTGGATAGATGGGGAAAAACCATATGAGATGGGTGGACCCCATGATGATTGTGCGACTATTATAAGAAGAAGAGTAGCAGTTGATAAGTGATTTAATATGTAGATAACCAATTGAGAATTCAGAGAACATCCAAAAAATGATTGACATGATTAGCATAGAACGATAACAAAAAGAATACCTGTCATCATCATCTTCCCATAGATAAGTATCTTCCTGTAGAAAAAGGCATTAGATGAGGGAGGAGAAACATCAAAGCTCATTCATGTGACATAGAGAAGGAAAAACAAGAAACAGAGAGAATTTTCAAAGTTCATTCATGTGGCATCCACCGGAACTATGAATAAAAACCTCAGATGGTTGGTGATAAATATACCTAACTAAACAAGTTCGTAACTTTTGTAAAACTTTTCAACTATTAAGCCCGTAGGGACTCCTAACTTGTAGACCCCAATGCCAATTTCCATTGTTGACAGATTTTTTCCTCAGAGACTCATCAGTGACTGGATTCAAGATGCTAAAGTCAGCGACCGGAGAGATTTGGTAATTGCTTCAGCAAATGCATTGGGTGATATTACCCTACTGTTTGCTTTATAACTATATCGAGCGCCATTTTCATTATATTTCTTATGTTAGCAAGGATATATAGGACTTCAAGACAAATTTTCTTTTCTTCAATATTTTTTTTTTGTCCAAGGGCCTTTTGGGCTGTCATCATGCTTGTGCCAAAAGACATCAACTAGTGAGTTAACGAACTTCTAGTCAAAAACATCCCAAAGGGGCACAAAACTACCAATGCATCAGCTTGATTGATAGTTGAACTCAAGATTATTCAGTCAACAGCTGAATTCAAGATTATTGACAGCATGAACAATCTCAGGCAGCCGAGCTAACAAAGCATTTGAATGTCTGAACTGTTGGATAACAATTCCGTAAGGTGCTGCTTCCACCCAGTATACTCCTCCGGGCACACATCAGGGCCCAAATTTCCTCAGTCCAAATGCGAAGCAACAGAGTATCACAAACTTTTTTCAGCTCTTTTACATTAGTTGCAACAACATCGCCTCTCCTTTGAAAATAATCCAAACATTAAAATTTTAAACATGGACAGCATATGGAAGAAACCTCCAAATGGATTTCACCTTTGAAAAGGCAATCTTCATTTGTATGACCAAGACAGCCCCCTTTTATGAATAGATGAAAGAACTTTAAGAGCAGAATGACACTAAGGGATTCTCAGTCAATCCAAGACAGCTTTTTGGGTAATAATATTTCAAAAACCAGAAGAAATTTTTAAAGCTCCCTCCATGTGTGCAAATGAAGAAATATGAGATGCATTCAGTTAAAAAGTTAAACAACACTGGCTATACTACTTCAAATTACCATTAGACAACCCCTAATAACCTCTTCTTTCCCTTCAAATCAATCAAACAGTACAGAAATAGCCCAAATTTTGTCCTCCTTGCCTCAACCAAATTGACTCCAAATCAACCCACTCACACGGCATGCGAAATAAGGCCACATCTCTCGCTCCTCGCCACACATAGAAACCCCATAATACTTGTCAAGTAGAAAAGTGGACTTCTTTAGAAAAATCTAATCATAATTCACCCGAAGAATACACAAGAAGAATGGAGATCGACGACCCAACATACACCAATATTCCAAAAAGAAGTAGCTAGGATAACATGTGCATAACCATCAGGAAAAATAAAAACAGATTCGTTACCGAGCCATAAAAAATACCTGGAAACCACGGGATTTCGCACCCAGGAAACCAGAACAGCTAGGGGCACCACAGAGACAACGGACCTTGGCTCCACCATACCACTCAAAATTGTAATCATATGACAATTCAGTTCCAGCAGGAATGTCTTGCTTGGCAAATATGCCAACTCTTATCTCCCCCAATACATTCCATTTCCTTGTCTCGCAATTTGGCTGGCTGTTTGAAAAAAGAAGATTCAATCAATGATAAGGATTGACTTTGGCACCACAATGATGTCGGGGACATAGAAGCTATCTGTTGTTATACGAACAGCATGCAGAAAAATTTGAAGTCCAATGGCTAACACTATTCAATGTATAGTTCTACCAATCCGTAAAACAGAAAAACTTCTGTGGCTAACCATGAATGATTTATGAACCTAGCAAGGCTTCCCTTTTTAGTTGCATCAATGGACTCTGCGGCATTAAGATATATAATAAATGCATCCTTCAGACCTGCATCATGTAATAGGAAATTGGAAACAACTTTTAAAGGGTGAAAAAATTGTGAATATTATATTAATTAGCTGTTATACATCACCTTGAGTTTCGTAAGCTTGAGACCTTCGTTTTGCCTCTTTCCATGATATTACCTCTCCACAATATTCAATTATGAACTGCCCAGCCTGAATGAGGCCATACAACAGCTATTACTTTCAAGACAAGCATTTTTAAAAAAGACAACAGCCAATACAAATCTCATTATCAGGTAACTGCAAACTATGCATACGTACAGTTGGAGGCCCATAATTTAGTCACAGAAACCCTAGATTCCATTAAATCCATTCAAGCTGACTATGAAGCCAACAATTAAGCATATATCAAGTGACAGAGCCGCGCTAATTTGTCTATGGCTTCATTAAAGCTGTGTGAGCTATGCAAAGAGCAGGAATATCTCATGTTAAAGCTCCTGATTAAAGTTTTACCTTATTAATTATCAAAGAAAACCAAAAAAGGAGATTTATTCTAGGAGAAATATGCTGATTCATACCTTAATGTTCTCATCAGCAAGAAGACCCCATCCTCGGCCATCTGTCTTAAACAATTTCGTTCTAGCATATTGACATTTTTGAAATCTCTGTCAACAATGATCACACAAGACATCAATAACTGATTACTCTTATACACGAGTTTAGAAATCACATTCTTCAGCAATGCCCATTCCCATTATTTTGCAGAATTGAACAAGCAGAATTTTAGCTTTGGGAATCGAGCACGCAGAAACTTGGCATTTTCAAAACAAGAAACAACCTCAAAACTTGCACATTCATATGAACAATGCATTGCACCCGCATATGCAAACTCACCAAACTCTAGAGTCTAGACCGTTGCAGAGATTGCAACTTCATGTCAACTATTGTTGGTTGATATATTTTGAAGCATGAATATCTAAGTTTAAAGGGAAAATAGATGTGCTACACCATCGAGCTGGGAAAAATTTAGTGGCAGAACAATCTCCCTGTTATGTCTATGAGTTGAAGTATCGATTTACAAAATTAAGCATCGTCACAGAACAATCTCATCATACGTACATACATATAAGAATGATAAGGACATGAGTATGGAATTTACTACTATCGTGGACCAACTGTACAAATATAATGCCCAAATTTACACAAGCAGAAGTACTTCATCATAAATACATATATACATATAAGAATGCATCATGCCCTGGACGTACCTGATTCCTACAATACAAATTGCAGGGGCAGTATATTGGCGTACACTCTGTACTGGTTAGGACATTCAAGCATCTCTCTGCACAGGCACTGTCAGGATCAGTTGGATCGAGTTTGCAGTCACAAATGGCAATATCCTCTTCTTTCTGCCTCTTGTGCCTATTTAGTATTCAACCAAGGAAGGTTTAATTTATAGGCTCCAAAACAAGTATTTGAATGATTAGGTGGTTTTCCAACTTTAGCATTCCTTCATGGGAATACAATTCGAGGTTCCAAATTCCAACAAACTTACTTAGTTCCAATAAATATAATCAGAAACAAGTTAAGGAGAAACAACTATGCCTCAATTATCAATCACCCAAATAAAAATTAGAAATGACTTTAAAATCAAGACAAACATCCTTATTCTTGCTTAGAAGTTAAAAGATATGCTCACAGAGCTCCAAATTCAGAAGTTCTCTGGAGGTGAGCAACCACCACTCCAAATGGAATTTAAATGTCTAGAAAGTGCGGCATATTACAGACTAATTCACAAGGTTGACAATTAAAAGCAGTCATTTCATTTTAAAAACTTAAAAGCCACACTGATGTGGTAGTTTGGTCACTAAGCTTTTGAAGAACCACCACAGCGAAGTAACTTTTGCAGCAGAAAACTGATGCAGAAGTAAGACAATTGATCTCAAATAGACAGCCAATGTCATCAATTAGCAGATGTTCTTAAAAATCAGAGGTCACTTTTTAGTAAGTTCCTGAAGTGAAAATAGGGATAAAGGCACTGGAGGACCCTCAACTATTGCAAAATGTTCAATCAGGCCCCTCATCTTTTTTTCTGTGCAATGGGTTCCCTAAACTATATACTTCCTTGTTTGAGTTGGTCCTTCTGTTAAAAGATAATCTGAGATGTTGACATGTCATTTAAGATGTAGTTAAATGCTGATGTGTCATCCTACATGCCAAAAGGCATACATATATCTTTGTATTGGGTGGGTGGGGGGTTGCGGTTGTGGCAGCAGCAGCTGCATCCGACCTGGATGCCACCAAGGGTTGCTGGACCCTAACCGATGTCTAGGTGGTGCCACCCCACCATCCAGCCTCACTTTTAATCTCTACCCTATGGTCTTTTTTTCTTCTTTTTTGTTTTTGTTTTGTTATTTCTTTATTCCAGGTCAACAATGAGCTAGCGAAACGTGCTGATGTTTCGCTGATGTCGTCTGCCATGTCAGCAACAACCAACTGGAAAAAAATGTGTAAACTTTAGGATCCAACTGCACAAAACAAACGAGGAACTTGATTGGACATTTTGCAATAGTTCAGGGACCTCCGACACCTTTATCCCATGAAAATGCATTATTCAACGGAATTTGACAAAGAGACAACAATCTAATGTTCGAAAAACCACAAGAACGACATGCGGGTCTTCATCAAAAAATGACAAAACCATAGCAACTATCTCCAAGAGTACCCGCCCTACGCCAACACTATAGCTATTAGCTACTCCACCTAGCAACTAATTCCTCCTGCAATGCTCCTCATTCTCGTAATTTCCCCACCAAAACCCTAATTTTTTTTTTTTCATAAACATTCCCAGTCTCAGAAGTGAGAACAACTGTTCCTCTTGTGATACTTCGAAGCCGAAAACTGGACGGAACTTAATTCTTTCGCAAGAAACGACAGAGCCATTCTACTTTTCCGCACAAAATTCACGAAATCACAGACCGAATCGACGAACTGTCCTGGACCTTTACTCCTCGCTCTGTATGCGCAAAGATGTCATTTCGAGCCCTTCCACCACGACAGCTCTTCCACCCAATGTCACATGCTGCTCTCTAAAAACGCGACCAAAATCCGATATTGCACGAATCAAAGAGCCGCCTTCCGATCGGTTTCGCACGAATCCACATCATCACATCGCACGCACGCTCGACTTCGCTCCCCATCGAATCGTCATCCTTTTCCGGACACGGAGCACCGGAACAGAGCAACGAGAAGGAAAAACAACCGAAATCTTTACCTTCGATGGACGAACTCGTTCTGACTGATGTGGACGTACTGAGCCAGTTCTTGGATGCGTTGATCCTTCAAGAAGATGGACATCTTCGCCGAGCTACGCGCGAGTCGGCGTCAGAAAATCATTCGCGCTCGCGGCGGTGGGAATCGGGTGACTGTTTCGGATCAGTGTCGTGACGATGAAGACCGGTCGAAAAAGGGTCGAGGCCCAGGCCCAGGCCCAGCCCCACTTCCGGACGAATTAATCGGGCCGGGTCGGTTTTCTAGCGAGCACGAACGAAATCGGCTTGTTAGAGGATAGTTGCAAGAAGAATCATCCTCAAATTTGTTATTCATAATACATACCCTCGTCGTATTTACATTTGAAAGCCTACATTTTGCATCTCCGCGGAGAAAAAGGCCCGTTCGCCCTTGTTCAAGCACAAGGTCTGCCCAAACCCCTCCCCCCGCTTTTTCCCGATATCATTTCTCTCTCCTCGCGCACGGCGGCATAGCACATCGGCGGTCAAGAGCCAACCCAATGGATCAGGCCACCACTCGATGCCACGACCTGACCCCGACGTGTACGACGATACCCTCGCCCCTTGCATATATTTGTGCCCCTCTCCCTCGGTCTATGTCTCTATTTATGGTGGGAGCGGCTCGCGATGGTGAGGCCACGTGAACTGGGCCCGAGCCCACTAGTCGCAGTTGTTGAGGTCAGCGTTGAGTTCGCGAGGGCAACGGTTGGCCACCCCGCAAAGCTCTGTAGTAAGGCCGGGCCATGGCCGCCAAATCGAAGTCATTCTGACCTTGATCTGGCCTTGAGTTGGCAAGGCAACCGTTGCCAGCCTTAAAATCCAAGGTCGATAGCGGCCTTTGATGGAGCAATGGCGGCGCATGCGGCAGAGAAGGGAGAAGCGGTGGTGGGTGCGTCGAACTGCACAGGCCTCTCGGGTGGGGAGAAAGAGTGTGGATAGCCGTTTGGGGGTAAATGGTAAATTTGACGTATTATTCATGGGTGAGAGATACTACTTGAAATCCATTGTAAAAAGTCAAAGTCAGTTCAATATTTGATATGGAAAGTAAGGCCGGATATTTGTTAAATAATGCTATAATAAAACTTGCACTACGCGCGCCACATTCATTTTGAAGAAAACCTAAATGTTTTGTACATTTTTGTTGGTGAGTACTTGATAGCAAAGTCCTATTTCTATCCATAACTTTCTCTTCGAAGTTCATGGATGTTGTCCTGTCAATTTTTCCTAGTTTCTATCCATCTTCAATGAGCATATAGTGGCAGAAAAAGAAAATTGGTCTCTCCATCTCGTATGTGAGAAAAACAACTTTACCTCACCCTACTCAAGAGAATATTATATCTCATGATATATTGGATATTCGCGGGATGGATACCAAATTCAAAAGTTGGCATTACATACACTGTTGATGCTTAATAACGAAAATTTTTAAATTAAGCGGTTGAATATTTCAGATAATAAGAAATTTGAAAATTGCCCTGCTAAACTTTGGCAGGGTTGCGCAATAGCCCCCCAATTTGGAAAACATTGAAGTTATAAAAAAAAAAATAGAGCGTGACGCATGCTTAACGAAGTCAAGAAAATCTAGAAGAAGCTATTTTGGTTAAGAAAAAAAAGGAGTTGCTTAATGATTAGGCGAACGGAAAAACTAGCAACCGCAACAAAATTCAAAGTTCATGGTAGTAATTTGTAACATTTCAAAGTTTGCAGGCTATCGCACGGCGGTGCAATGCCCGAGGGGGGGAACATGAAATTTTTTTCCAAATTTAGGTGCTAATTGAAAAAAGATTGAATGATGAGCATTTCGATGACTGATGGAGCATTCCAATGAAATGATGTAACAAAAGACTGATGATGAACATATTTAAAAGGTAAAGGGATTATATCGAGAAAGAAGGTATGATAGTGATATTGAATTTTGAGTAAGAACGTAGGGACCATTAATGACATTATCCATTTTTTATCATATGACATTATGCGCAAGTGTTTGCGTAGAGAGATTAACGTGCCTAGTATTCACTCGTATTGTAAATGGTAAAGCCTAAAATAATATTAGTGTTAAATGAAATCACAATTTACTTAAACTCAACTTATCTCTATGACTTTTTCTTCACTCTCTCGATCTCTCGCTCGCTCGCTCACTCCGGACTCTTGCCTCAGTTTGGGTATGAATTGTTCTAAATTGAATTTACATATGAAAGTGTTTCAGCAATATAAGTCAGGCCGGATATAGATCACAAAATTTATGTTGCATGGAAATGTGTCGAAACGGGTTAAATGAGTCAATTTTGGAGGGACCATTTTTTACCCGATCCGACATGATTCACCCGTTTAATAGAACACATGGTATGATTGCTCTTTTGCAACATCTAGAGGCACCACTTCAGGTGCCAACCTTGTTCCTCGGCTGTTCTAGTTAAATTGTGGGCACTCAAGGAGGGTTTGATCCTGGCAAAGAGAACCTTATTGGACCTACTGCACTGATAATGCAACAAGAGAACGGCATTTGATAACGTGCGAACTAAACATTCGAAAGATCCATGTTCAATTCATCAAATATTTTCTTAACGTGCTTACTTTAGCGCATGTCATGAATTCTATGCAGGCATGTCGTGCAAGTTCGCCTTCCGGAACTATCCCTAACGCGCATGGGATCGACTTTTGTATGTTAATAGATCCGCCAAATATAGACCTCACAAGCAAACTCTCCGGTATTTCGAACTTTCGACGGAGACCATCTGTCTGATGCCATATGAAACCTCACAATCGAATCTATAAGAAATTTGTACGTCCCAATTCAAATGGAGATGATTCACCCAATTTGGAAATTCGTACCCCTTTTCCAAACTTTGGATAACAACGGACACCAAACTTTGAACTCGAGAGTTCTAATCACGATTCACAAAGGAAGGCTATGTTGTCACGCATGTTCTCGATTAGGCACCAACCCTACATGCTTTGACAGGGTCTAGAACCCAATTTCACATCCATTTATGGAAAAAGACCATATGGACTTTGACAGGGCTCGGATCTGGTCTTTTCCAATTGACCACATTGCCTGATCGAGCGGAAAAGTTTTGGTTCACTGATTTCTTCTTGATGTCGGGACATGTTGTTTGTCCATTTCGATTTCCAGAAGCAGCAACACACATTCTTCACCCAACTTCGCATGTGATTTGCTATTACCGTGTCTGATGATACCCGGGACATGAACCCACCCTTGAGCGCAACAGCATATATAACCCATCGAACCGAACCCGGTTCCCCACTCGGCCTAAGATTTTAAGTGCTTTGACAGGGCTCCGACGGACACGCGAGCTCCGATTGATCATATTTAGAGCTGAGAGGATCGGAATATAAAAGTTGTTTAGATTTAGCGATTTGGTTAGATGAACCGAATGTTTGATTGAGAAAAATGTGTATATATCTAAGTTTAGAGACCAAAATCAATGAGGACAGACTAGTAGACTCGTCCAAGAAAATACTTAGGCTGCAAATTAGAGACCCAGGCGAAACAGCATCATCGTTAAACCAACGAAAATCTAAGTGCAAAATAGCCCATATTTAAAGATCCATGATGCTGGATTAAGGTTTATTTTTTTTTAAATTAGTCAAAGGAAATGACAGTGTGAAGAAGTGATGTCCCACGCTAAAAAATACCATAAATCATTCACAAACAAGTTGTAGCGCAAAATCATCACCGTGGTGGTTGATCTAATAGTATATAATTTACTTCCAAATGGTTTGAGTTCCCCTGATCATTGGTCCTAATCTCCCTATCGCTCCTTGATCGCTAGAAGCCTCGACACGTTCACCACGTGGGTTGAACATGCCCACGACACCGGATAATTCCGACTCCGTTTCAACCAGTATCGTGATGCGGCGGAGGTGAACGTCAGTTAAACCGTTCCATGACACCGGATAATCCCGACTCTGTTTCGATTAGCATCGTGACGTGGCGGCATTGATAGGCGTATTCAAGATGAGCATTGGTTACTACTCAAATTGGACATTCCAAGACCTAAAAGTCTGATGACGCCAGTAATTTGTCATTTCCCAATTGTTTAAACCCACAAAGTAAAAGTTTAGCGCACCATCAATTATATTTTGACGGCGAGAAAGAGGGTGCCTCACGTTAACTTCACCGCCTCATTCTTGCCTTTTTTTTTTTTACTTTTCCATTATTTCTTTAGTTATTTATTTGCGTAGTTCATTTCCCCACGGATCTTAACATTCCTTTATTCGCCAAATGTGCACTTGCATTACTTTTTCACCTTTCGTCCCTCCTAATGGCCGGTAAACAACCGGTAGCCCGCGCCCATCGCGGGGTTGGCATCCACCGCTCAAATGAACGGTGCTCCTTTTTATCTTTATCCACGTACTGAAAGTTATCCTCGAGACCACGAGTTACATGCATTGGTGACCGCTCAGGTTTATAACGTGGATAATTGATTTTATAGTGGGCAGTTTTGTTGGAGTTGGCGAATACTTCGGGACCCTTATTTTTCATATCGGGTATGTCCACGTGAGCTTAGAAAAATTGAAGTATTATCCGACGACATGTGATCCATACGTGCGGAATGCGGAGGCAGCGCCTCCGACACGAGTGCCCCGCTGCTCGGTCAGTGAGCGAGGGTTCGGGGGCAGCGCCCCCTGACAGGGGTTCCGGCGGACAGCTGCCCCGCTCGCCAATGAGCGAGCAAGGGCTCAGGGCAGCGCCCCCGAAACCTCAACGGGTTTGGGCTTTTATTTAAGCTGGCCCGTATGGTGTGAGATTACGAGATTTCATATAGGTTTAGGTTTTGGACTCGTTTGGGACACATATATATTTTGTTTGTTTTTCTGATCATTGTAACGAGTTGAGTGGCTGTAAATTAAAAATATAGTGAAATTTCTTTGCAAGGCATAGCCCTATTCGAGGATGAATCTGGATAAATTCGTGCATCGTCTTTTTCTCTGATTTATGCATGATTGTTATGTTTCGATTCTCGATACATCCCTTCAAGTTTTCAGTCCCCGGGATAAGAAATCAGACCGAAAGGGGTCGGTTTTCAGTACGTGGAATCAAGACCGGAACCATCCACTTGAGAACCGCCGGTGTTATTTATTTATTTATTTATAGTTTATGCTAAAAAAAAGAAAAAAGAAGAAGATACAAACTTACAATGAACCGGCAACATACTGTCGATCAATACTTTGTCCTCAATTCTTTTAAAGCACCCAGTACTATCGAAACCTACTGCTTGGTTGATACTTTGTCTCCTATTCTTTTAATGGTTTCTGCTATAAAAAAATATGTACATATATTCTGGGCATGCTCCATCAGTTCGGTCTGGTTAGGCCGATACGATTCCTCCCCAAGAATCGGGAAATGGACCGGTGTATTCCCGGTTTCAAAAATTAAAAATCGAAAACTGGATTGATTCTCACAGGTACCATCCAGAGCTGGCCAGTGTGGTCCACTTTCTCGGGTTGAACCGGGACCGACACATACTTCTAATGTGTACGAGATGTATATCATACATACTTTGGCGATATCGATGTTTTAGTGATCATGTTATAATGTCCAACTCAAAAATTTAAACTACCGAGCAAATAAAGACTACATGTACATAAAAAAAAACCTCAAATTCAAAAGCTTACGCTCATAAATTTAGAGAAACCGCATGTATATGAATAGCGTATAAACCCCAAGTTAAGCAATGCCATATATCTCAACGTAGATATATGTTCAAAATTCGATAAAAGTCTTATGTTTCGAGATGAAATGAAACCATTTTTTAACGAGTTTTTAGGCATGAAATTTGCTGGACCGGTCCCTACTCGGCTTCACTGTTCATAACGTCAGATTACCGTTCTGTCTGTGTGCCACGGGAGTCAGCGTGATGTCATCGCTTTAAAATAAATAAATACAAAAAAAAAGGAGGGGGGTGGGGGGAAGCGTACGAACAGCAATGAATTGCTAACGAGATTACGTCATGCCCCCATGCTTTACCGCGCGCCACACGTGGCTCCGGTGGGCCCACCCCCCCCCCCCCCCCCGCGCCACTCCGTCTCGAGAAAATCACCCTTGACCTTGAGCTCCCCCCTCCCCCCGGCCACGTGCGGTGGGCCCCCGCACGTGGCCGCGTCACCTCACCGGAGCAATAAATTTTACCCGTGCGGGACAGGAGAACCGCGCGAGACCACCCCTATCTCGGCCGTCGGATGACGCGGGGCCCGGATAGGGGCCCACCGTGATCCGACGGCGGGTACGGCGTCGGGCGCACGTAGGGTCATCTTGCGAACGTCGCGTCCCCGTGCGAAGGGCGCTCCGGAGAGGCAAAAGTTGACGGGGACAAGAGCTTGGGTCGAGACGTGACCATTGATCTCAAGCAACTCCGGAGATTATTTGTGATTAGTTTAACGTGTGCACATTATTGGAGTGCTTGCCCGAAGAACTAATTAATTATTGTGCCACCCATAATTGTTATATGAACTTCGAACTGATCCACTTCGCCTCCGTCTTAATTTTTTTATTTTTATTTTTTATAGTCGAAATGTACGAAGCCGAGGCCCGATCACCTACAAGCCCCTGAAACATCCTCCATGTCCCGCGGACCAGTTAAATCGGGACATCAGAGGCCATTTGCAATCGATAAGTATCCGGACGAATGATCTTTAGTTTCCGAACAAAAAATCTCCTGGAGCACCGGTTGACCGTGCCAACACACTGTCTTGGGGGCGAGTCTTTCTTGCGCCGTGCTTAACAGCTTCCCTTGATAATAATAGTTTAGAAAAAGTCGCATGCGAGTGGGATTAAGTGTATAATAGATTTTTTTCGCTCTATTATATTATCGGGTATAAAGAGTAATCTTCTACGCGATCGGTAGTCATGCCCCGGATTTCGTGTTGTGTCTTTCTAAATTCTTTACCTCAGAGTACTCGAAATTTAATTACCTATTGATAATTCATCGATACACTAAACAAAACTCTTTTTATGGATTTGTGAATAGCAATCAGGAACCAGAATTTGCCCCAACGGCCGGCCACCTAAAAGAAAATCACTTCTGTTTAATTTCCTAATTTTGAATTGTCAAATATGCGATTAATGCTCGCTTACAATTCAAAGTACAATGACTTGACAATCTCATCGCAGATTCCACAATAGCAGGAAGAAAATTAAGAACGTACCAAACAAGACTTGATCAAACTAATTGACCCCCTAATCAAGTCCTGTATTTCAATCTCCGTTTCCCCATTTTCCCAATATATAAACCAGAAAATACGACGAACCAAGCCATTAGAGTGCGTCTCACGTTACGTGTCCTGTGGCAAGAAGTTCGAGAGGGCGAAACTTCAAAAAATAATATTTCCATCACAAAAGGAATCTTATTCGAGCGATCTTATTTTTCGATTTCACGCAACGTTTCGAGAGGAATCTCCCGGCAAAATTGACATCGCCTCTGCTAATATTAGGACTACCATCTTCTTCTTCTGGTTTGGTTCGGCATTCGGAAACTATAGTCACGCCCTCCTAATTGTGGAAACCTGGATTGGACATAAGATGAGACTAGGATCATTTCATAGTTTATTCAAAACCTTATATAATTCCTACTTAGCCAAGCTCTAATTCATTTAATTACGTGTTTTGATGCCCACTCACATCACATCTTTCTTTTTAAGGACATTCACCTAAAAATTCCAATACGGCCCCGGCACACGGCTCTCTAGATCCCAATCTAAACATCGCTCGGTCGGTGATTATATACGTACCCGTTTATTTTGCAAAAGACGAATGATTTGAAAATATATTTTCTAAAAAAAACGATCATTTTGCGTCGCTTATAAAGATGAATAAACGAAGATATTTTCATCACTCACGAAAATATTTAGACGTAATTTATTATTATAAAAAAAATCGTTTTCAATTTATTCATTTTTCGCACGCAGACGGACCCTAAATATGGCGCGTGCAAAGATTTCCATGTTTCGATAGTAAAAATAAACAAAGTAATTGCGAGAGATTTTTCTACACCGCCGGTGCACACCTGCTGGCGAAGATAAGATAACCACGAACGCCCACTCGCGACGATAAAAGGTGACAATCGTCAATCCCAAGCATCAAAGCAAATAACAAAGGTTTGCTACAGAGAGGAAACACCCTTCTTTTTCTTTTCATAAAAAATCAAGAACGGAGCTTTTGGCTGTAAAGCATCGAGGAGACAGCATCGATAGTGATGACATGCTTCTACATGCTTCGGTTGATGCTTTGTATGGATAATGGAGTTCCCAGGACACATCGTGATCAGATCAAAACCTAAATTTCGACACTGCCCTTTTTAATAGTTTTGCAAATTTTCCTATAAAAATTGTACCTTTCTTCTTTTCTTTCTTCTGTCCTTTACAGTACCAATCTGATGTGAGAACAAGGAGCGAAGTTACAGAGAAGATGAAAAGAAAAGATAAAAGCAAAGGGCCTAAAAACAATCGCCTAAAATTATTTTATGACAAGAAAGATTTTGCTTTTGTTAATCAAAGAATCCAGTGTGTGATGATTAGGGCCGTCATGAGCCAGTTGATGAAGGGTATTGGCCCGAACCGGGCCATGGCGGCGGCGGCGCCGGAGGCGGAGCATCTGTGCCGGCGCTCCCCTGATCTTGATTGTCCGGCGGCAGCGGCAGCTGCCTCGAGTAGCTGGCTCCCTGATGCCGCCCGGAGTAAAGCAGAGGAAAAGTAGGAGAAGGCGTTGGTCCAGAGGGCGCGAAAAAGGGCGGCGGCGGCGGCGGGGGCGGCGGCATCGGCGAAGAAGATGATAGCGAGGACGACGGTGATGGAGCGGAGAACGAGACCGAGAATGACGACGGGGATGCGAATTGGGACGGTTGAAGCTGAGAAGAAGTGTACAGCATCTGCTCCAACAAGCTTGAAGGTTGTCCCTGAAGAAGTCTTGAATATTCCCAATAGTCTCTGAACACGTCGGTGGCCTGAGCAGGTTGATAGGCCGCCTGCTGCGGCAGCAGTGGCGGCTGTGGCGGCCGTGGAGGAGGCAATGGGGCTGCTGCCACTCTCGGGACGGCAGCCGCCAAGCTAGCGACGTTTTGTGGCATTGGCTGCGCCAGCCGGGCGAGCTCGGGGAAGTTGAGCTTGGCCCGGTTGCCGCGGAAGCGGAGGGCGGCCTCGTCGTAGGCCCGGGCGGCGGCCTCGGCCGTGTCGAATGTCCCCAGCCACACTCGGGCGGCTTTGTGCGGGTCCCGTATCTCCGCAGCCCACTTGCCCCACGGCCTCTGCCTCACTCCCCTGTACTTCCTCCTCCTCTCTCCGCCCTCGTCCTGCGCCGCCGCTGCCGGCTCGGCAGCCGTCGTAGGCGGCACCGCCGTGACGGCGGGCGGCGGCACAACCGGCTTGGCTTCTTCGGCTGCAAAAGAACCGCACGAACAATTATTCCACCGTTATGGACGTAAAAATGCAAAACATGTGTACACGTTATACACGGAAAGCGGAAACCCAAGAATGGCATCGCGAGTCAAAACTTGGAAGCTTAATTTCTCGTAGCAAAACTTTTTTGACGAGCAAAGATGATTAGCTCAGAATACTCTCGTAGCATGTAACATAACACTGCCTGTCGAATGCATTTGGTCTTTATACTTTTCAAAATTAAAGAAAATAACAGCACGTTAAATATAATTGGGAAGGAAAAAGAAATGAGAGGGGCAATGCCAGAAGGCCATTCTAAGGGGACTGTTTCATTAAGAAGAAGAGATATTCCAATTTTCCGACAACAAAAATGATAGCACGAAAAAAGGGAAGAACGGAAAATAAAAGAAAATCTTTGCCATGCGAAGTATGCGGATGCGCCCTCGTGAAAATCATTTGTTCGAAAATATAAAATAAAATATCGAGGAAAGGACTAAAATGATTTTTCGATTTTTTTTTTTTGGGGGGGGGGTGGTGAGGAAACACTAACAACCGAGGGCAGAAGACGGCTCGGCTTGTTCCGATGACGAACCGCCGCCGCCGCCAAAATCGCCGTAAACCCTACAGCTCCTCGGGATGGACTCCAGCAACTGGTGGCCCGACGACGACGACGAGCTCTCCTCCTCCCGCCTCCGCTTCTGCCCGACCCAAGTGCCCGAACTCGAACCCGAGTCCCCCAAGCTAGACGGACCGGGGGATGAGGCCGCGAACGGGGAAAAAGCGGCGAAAGGTGACGAGGCCGAAGCCGAAGACGACGGGAGCGAAGCGGGAGCGAGAGCTTCCCCGAGCCCGCCGACCCCGCGGTGCCCCGCCGACACGACTTGCCTCAGCGCCGACACCATCACCGTCATCTCCGTCTCGTAGCTCCGCGGGTCCAGCGCGAGCCGCCGCGGCGCGGGGGCGCCCCCTTGCTGCTGGCGCGCGGCCCGGTCGAACGCTAGCTGCTGCGGCGGCGGCGGCGGCGGCACCGAGGGCGCCTCGCGGGCGCGATCGGCCAACTCCCCACGGTCGTCGCCGCCGCCGCCGCCATCTCCTCCTCCGCTCGAAACATGCCTGCTCGCGTGGTCCCCGGGATCCCCCTGCTTCGCCACCTTCAGGAGTATGCACATGAAAAAGAAAGGAAAAACTCCAAATCGGACAAAGAGGAAGGAAGGGAGAGTAAAAAGGCGGGTGGAAAACGAGGGGCCTTGTATGTATGCGTGAATACCTCCGGATGGGGAGGGAGGGCTTGTTTTCGGCTAAATACGGGGGCCACTTTTGGGGATTCTTTGATGATGACAAAGGGGTGTGTTTTTTTTTTTTCCGTCAATAGAGAATTCAAACTTTGACAGCCGCCATCGATATAGTAGTAGTACCACCACCACCACCTTCGAGCAAACCCCTTCCCTTCCCTTCCCTTCCTTGTTTCGCTTGCTGTGTGGCAGACGGGAAATCAAGAACGGCTTGCTTCCTTTGTTTTTAGTTCGGGGGCTAAGGAGGAGGAGAAGAGGGAGGAAACGATTAGAATATTTTCGGTGGGGGAGGCGCGCGTGACGCGAATGAAACACATGCGGATGTGTGCCCGTTTTTGCCCTCCGCCGTTCACACGGACACGAAGAAGAACCGACGGCAAATCCGAAGAGCGAGCTCTAGAGAGACAGAGAGAGCGCGAAAGAGACAAGAGGGCAATGTCGGTTTCTCTATTTTGTTCGAGTTAAAGAACAGGGGAGACGCATGAAGCTTGCAGAGACACAGAGTTCGTGTTGGATTTGATGTCTGTTCTTTCCTTTTCTTTCGTTGTTTTTTTCTGGGATTTGATGTTTGTTGACCGACATGAAAATTGAGGGATTCGGATTTAGAGCATACTTAATTAGTGCGCACAGTGATTAATCATTAATTTTGGGCTGGAGTAATCTTCTTTTTTTTTTTCTTCTTTTGTTCTGGGGTGATGAGCCCATATTAGGAATGTGCAAAAGAATCGGGACCCGCCCGAACCGCTCCGAACCGCCTGGAACAGGACCGGAACCGATGGTTCTCAAGGGAATCGGTCCGGTTCCCGGTTCCAATTTTGTGGAACCGGTACTGTTTGGGCCGGTTCCTGGTGTGGAACCGCCCACCCGGACCGGATCGGTAATATAATAATAATATATTTTATTTTTTAATTTTTAATTAAAAATATGACAAAAAAATTTAAAAAAAAAGAAGAAAATTTGTTATCATGTCTGAAGCTCTTGTGTAATTGGGATACTTTGGTCATTTTTCTCAATAATTAATGGGTACCCACTTGATTTATGGATGATGTGGTTAATATAATTGACCATAGTGTAGGAATTGTATGAAAAGTTATGTTATTTTCCTTTTGTTCTGTTGATCCGATATTGATCTATAGATTTTTTTTTATTTATCTAGGAAAACTTGTTGAGATCGGTTCCATGGACCCACCCAAGAACCGGACGGGACCGGACAGACGGTCCGGTTCTCAGGCGGGTCCATGGAATCGACGGGCGATTCTCAATTTCAATTTTTAGAACCGGTCCTGTAGCGGGCGATCCACGATTTCCGAGTGAGAACCGTCCACTCGGATCATGCACACCCCTAGCCCACACGTAATCTTGAGTGCTCGCCCCAAAGTCGGCTAGCTAGCAACTTGCTGAAGCCTAAGCCTGACAATTACTGTTCACTTTTCAATGCCTTTCAGATTTCTGATTTCGTTGTTTAATTAGTGGTAATACGAATATGAGGAAATTCCAAGTGAGATTTTTTCTATTTTCTTTTGGTTTGACCTCATTGGGTTTGACTGTTGAGACTGCGAGAGGAAGGTTCACCAAGAGCCAAGAAAAGAGTGATGTGTTTAGGAGCCGCACGGATCTTTGGCATTGAATGTTTGAACTCCTTTTGGGGGAGTTGGAGGAGCCAATGGGTTTAGACCGAGACCACATCCAACATGACAAAATAATAGTAAGTTCGCGGGCGTGCAACAAGAAACTTTGCTCGATCTTGATTTTGACCATTTCCCCTTTTGGGGTTTTGGATAAACTTTGACTCTTCAATTTTCTAATGGAGGGAGTTAGCAACTCGTTCACTCAAGAGCAAACACGAACGGATCAACGTTACGGCGCGACTCGCATTCTAAAAACCCCGATGACTACCGAAAGGCTAGTCTTGTGCACACGGCACGTACATGACCTTCGGAGTAAAAAGGCATAATTCGTCGTAAATTATTAATCAGCGCGCTTTACCTTAGTAAAGAACTATGTTGAGAGTAATATAAAAGCATTACTGTCAATTCAGTCCATCATCAGCATCTGCCAAGCCTCGCTCGAAGCCGGCGAGGCCGGCCCTTGCCAGCCTTGGACGACCTTGCCCTTCGCCGGCCCTCGCCTGTGGCCGGTCGTCAACCATTGAGGAGGCCGATGACCGTGGAGGAAGAAGGAAAAAACAAAGATATAAATAAAAGAAAACAAAAAAAATATTTTAAAAAATGGCGAAAATAATCCATGTTATTATTAGTTGTGCCACGAAGAAGGGACAGCGTCCACGTCATCTATTTCGGATTTGAAATTTGTTGGAATGACTATTTTGACAAATTTTTAAAATTTTTATGACTAAATTGATCAAATTAAAAGATTTATAATTGAGTTAGCATAAATACAATAGGTTCGGGATTTCATTGGTAATTTCTCCCCTCGTCTCGTTCATATTTTTTTTTTGGTAATCGAGGATTTGCCACCATTCTCCGGGGATGAGCCCCGCACGGGTAATCGGAGCGCCTATACCTTGGGAGAGACTAGCCCAGTAACCCACCACTAGGGCCCCCCACTTAAATTACGGAACCGAGCGAGGATTCGAACCCAGAACCTCTTGAGAAGGGAAGGAAAGCACCTACCAACTCGTCTCGTTCGTAGTTTTCGCTCTCTAAATCAGAGAAAAGCCCTCTTAAATACGCAGCTAAGATCTCTCGAGCGAACACACCCAAATTTCCGGCGGCTAAAACAAAACTTTTCGTCGGCGTATTTGGACTCGTCCTCGTCAAACGAAACGACATGGTATACTTTCACCGAGGCGAATCGGACTAACGCGCGGGGGACTAACGCGCGAGCGAGCCAGCTCGTTCTAGCTCCTTCGAGGCCCGGTCTTATCCTTAATTTCACCGAGGCGAATCGGACTTTGTATGCTTTGCCAAGCAATTTCGGACTTTTGTGGAACACTTTCTTCGTCGCTCCGGTGCAAATCGTCCTTTTGTGGGCGACCCGACCCGACCCGACCCGATCCATGCTTTTGTTTCTTTTGGCGAAACAGTCCCAAATGGAAGACGACAAAAGAAGGGAAAGAAAAAACGATTGGAGTGATGGCGAGCGAGCTTTCAGGTCAGCGGGAACTCTGGTCAACTCCGTTTCGGATCACGATGACCCCCGAACCCCCATCCGCTGTCCTTCGTTTTGGGCTTTTCCTTATCTACGCGCTTGTCAAATCGAGATGAAAACGAGCGATTAAAGGCCGAGCTCGAGTCCGGGACGGTAATTGATCACGTGCCGCGCGGGATTTTTCAAGGTCGGCATGATCAGCGACAGGAAAGATGACGACGGTTGCGACCAACGAACGGGATTCGTATGCTAAAGTTACGCGACGCGCCACTTGAGCTTCGACCCCCGCGATCTGCTCGTGTATGTTCGCGCGGATCGGGCTCCCGACAAAGCCGAGGAAACCAATCGAGGGGTTCGAAATCGCCTAATCGGGGAGAGACTGTCAGGCGCGCGCACGTAAACACATCCGGAACATCGAACTTGGTAGGGTTGGCTACGATTTAATCTCGGGGTACGGAGAAGTTCGGTGTGTCGGGCACGTGGCCCGCCGCGACCGTCTTAATGATCATGCCCTAATTGGACAGTAATGTTGTATTAAGACGCGGTCGAGGAGCTAGGGATTAGTGTTAATTATGGGTGCAAAGAGGGTGATTTGGTTCCCTTCTTGTTGGAGATTAGGACAATTACAAAGGTGTTTGGATATGGATGAAACTGGAAATATCCTCCCTACTGCCACCAATAAATTACTATTGGGGTAGGTTTACCGAATATTTCGTTCTAGAAGAATTGACCCGTGAATTCGTAGTCACCACGATAATTTTTTTCTTAATTTAATTAATTTCTCTGGAAATTTGTTAATCGTCCACCTGTCCTGTCAGATCGATCTATAGTTTGAGCTTACGATTGACAGAGGGTGATATGCATTGCCGAAAAAGGTCAAAAAAGGAGACATGAGTTTTATTTTGTTAGAAATGAATAATACTAAAAATATCGTGCATTACTTAAATTAGATAAATAAATACTTTTATCGTCCACAAAAACATTTGGAATATTTATCGTTGATTAATTATTTCAAGCAATATTATTAGATACATATGTGAGTTGTATTAAAAAAAATCCCGCGTTGAAGAATTAATGTGGTATAGAGTAGTTCATATATCATTGTTGGGCCATAATTCATCGGCTTTAAGCTTCTGAGTAAAAATGGCTCCAACTAATTTTTTTAACAGGCTCTTAGTGATTCCCCGAGCGAAAGGTATCAAGTTTTTGCTGTGCGCTCCTAACAAATTGGTATTAGAGCTGATGGTTTGTTCCGATGTTCGGTGGATGAAGTTGGGCATAATTTCCAGGCGGCGAGGCCTAATGGCAAGATTTTATATTTTGATGTAGAAGAATACCTAAATTAAGAGGGAGCTCCAGGAAGATTTGTTAGGATGTATGTGTGAATTGTGTTAAGAAAAATCCCAAATCAAAGAATTTTTGTGATACAAAGTATAATTAATATATCCTAATTGACCCGTAATTCATTGGTTTAAGTTTTTGAGTAAAGATATAAGTAACTGAATATGTTACCAGATTCTTGATGATCTCCCCGAGTGAAAGGTATTAAGTTTTTGCTATACACTCTTAATAGATAGGATCGATCATTTTCAAGATATTATTTTTCGAATTATTCATTTTATACGAAACAAATGAAGCCTCGGTATCAATAAGATATCTGTCGGGATGATATCTCAATTATCTTGATAATGCATTTAAATTTTGATACTTCCATTTCTTTCGGTTGAGGCTCGAAACTGGCACAGAAATGCGGTTGCAAGATTTCATGAGCTCCGTTCGCCCGTCGGCAGTCGAGATTTCATAATCGGCACGTGTTTGTTGGATGTCCCGTCCCACGTGGCCGTTAAGATGGCGATGGACATTTAATCTTAATATGGAGATGTGTGGCTCTGACGTGGCACTAAACACATGCTTTCTCTCTCTCTCTGTCTATCTCTCGCTCGGAAAGGATCAAAATGAAGGATTTGGAACGTATTTAATTCTCATTTCAATCACATCATGCACAGTATAATAGCACTCTAATACCACAGCAACATTGTATCATTTATCCATGATCCAAATTGATAGAAAATATAAAAGAAAACTGAGATTGGAGTGCAATTGTACTATTGCATGATATATGACCCTAAAATATTACGATTAGCACCCCCATAAAATTCGAGAGAGCTGCAATTACACCCTCCTCCTAGCCCAAAGTGGAGACATGCTGGGTAGAGATTTGATGTTTCCCTGCTTACCTCTTTTTCCACTTACGGTTCTTCTTCTTTTGCTAATCTTTCTGCAGTTTTTGGTGGACGGGATTCTCCAGAAAAGGACAAAAACTGCCGCACGGAGAATTAATTTAATTTAACTTACCGTAAAGACGCTCGATAATGATTCTCTTAAGCACGTTCGCGAAATTGCGTGACATGTGATCATGAATTACTGCGATTTTCTTTATTATTTCTTTTCCTCAAACTCTTTTATTTTATTCCTTTTTTGCTGCTTTTGGTGGCTTCTCTTGAACCCCTTTTCGCCTGCCGACGAATTGGAACGAAAAAGAAGCATAAAACTAATCGAATCCGCAGTGGAAATTGGAGATTAAAGGTCGGTTTTTGTACTGATCAAGCCGAAATTGAGTTAAATTAGTGGGAACACATCCGATTCTCAACCCCTTTATTAAAGGGTTTGTTTTTATAAAAAAAAATTTATTCTCTTTCGCTCGATATTCTAAAAGGTGTGAATAGTATTTAGGGGCTTGAGTTAGGTCGAAAACGGAGAGAGCAAAGGTCCACTCGGGGGAGTTCCCCCGAACATATAGCCTTTTTGTCGAGAATTTGTCAGTGCGAAAAACAAATGCCTCCTGTACGCAATAATAATAATTATGAAGAAAAGGCAATTGCTTCTGACTTATTATATTAAAGTACAGTTCAAAAAGTCCGACGTTCCCTTTTTGAGCGTGTTTTTTTTTGGTTGTGTAATGTAAACCAGCTGGAACTTATGCCTGAATAAGAATAAAGATGGGTTCAATTCATGTTTAGTGTTGTAAGTTCTAAAATGGGGTTAAGTACAGGAGAAAGAATATAGTTTTGTGTGGATTTTGACAAATTTCGAGACAATATGAAGATAAAAGACGCGGGTTTCTCCTTATTTGCATGTTCCAACTGAAATACCGCATCTTATTTCGATATCGAATGTTGCACGATAGAGTTTCGACACCTGCATTTTGCACCTTTGATTTTTGTAAAATGTACCCTTCCCACGTCTCTCCTAATTGTGATTTCTAGAATTGTTTTACCATGGCATTTGCACATTAACAATTCACGGTTTACATCATCTTCGTTATTTTTAAAAATCTGACGATGTTACCGTAGTATAATTCCCTTTCAAAAAGAGGGAAAGTATTGAGCGGTGAAGCACCGATTGGCAGCTTCCTCTTTCGACGTATTCTACTTAAAGCAACCTCTTTGGCTTCCTAATCCACAACCATACGAATATACAGTTATATGTGCATATTGCTAGGTTCTACGAGCCGAGGATTAGGATAATCCGAGTCACAAACTGATGCAACGCATTCTTGTTAGTGCTAATAATATATGTTGATCACCCCCATCTAGCTACATCCACCATTTTGCGAAAACCAGTGTCGGTATACGCGCCGGGTGTTGTTGCTCCGTGCGAAAGTAGGGAGCAAAATGCTGAAAACGATGTCCAAATTTACATGCTGAGTGGACCTTCCGAAGCTATCAGAAAGCTAGCTCCTACCAATCGATCGCAAAAGCAATTTGAAGCAAGTAGCTAAAGCTGCTTTGGCTTCCTCAGTTGGTGGAAAATCTCTCCCCACTTGCGGTGATGAGTTGAAAATCTCCACTTGCGGTGAGGAGTTACCTTTTCAAAGAACAAATAGTTGGGGGACAAGACAACTCTCTCTTCTTTCTCACTGCTTTCGTAAGATTAATGAGAATCGAGTCCTGTCAGAACTTAGAGCAACTAGGTGCACGAACTCGGCTAAGTTCTCTGCATTTGCTAGCAATCAGTAAATAATTACGAAAAGGAGTGGGCCAATCGCCATATATTCACATTATCATTACCCTTTTCTAAAGAGGATTCACTCTCGCTAGGCCTCCGTAAAAAGAACATGCGACCCGTGCGGTGCCCCGGTTTTTCCATAGTACGATGAAGCTCACCAGCCGACGAATGGGGTCTTTCCCTTTTGTCTGGTTAAGTCTATTACTGGGGTGATCACAATCTCCCTGGACTTCTTTGTTATTGTTAGAGATATGCTTCGTACGTGTCGCATGCACCCTTCTTCTACGGACTTGAGTTTCAGAGACATACGATTGGCAGTCGCGGAGCAAGTTAAGACTTCAAATTTCAATGCTCTCTCTCTCTCTCTCTCTCTCGTCTTTTCATTCTAATCTTCCCTGCCCTTTTCATCCCGCCTCTACTTTCCAGTCATCTCGTTGACGCGAGAACAGACGCACCCGTGTCACCCAAACTTCTTATGATAAACGGTTATTACCGACCCCGTGCGACATACTTGAAATCTAATCAACGAGAGAGTACTCTAAAGTCTAAAAAAGCAACATTTCAAGAGAAAAAAGAAAAAAAAAACCAAGAAGAAGCTGCGAAAGGGACATGCTGATGCTCAGCACATGTGTAGATTTGAAACAAATGATGGTTAGGGAAAATCGATGCCATCACGCTTTCCTTAAGCATGCTCAATGATGAGCTCCATCCATCTTTTCTCTTGTCGTTTACCGGCTTCATCATGAATATTTCAAATCTATTAATTGATTATCACTAGCAAATTGAAAAAGAAGGAGAAGAAGAAAATATACGTGTTAATGTCGTGCGGGTGAAGAAAAGACACGTCGTCGTCTCTGATTCACTTGGCTATAAGAAAAGGACGAAAAGACTTACATTTCTCCGGGGTAAAACCTTATCTTCATCGTACGTGTTTCGTTTTCAAGATAGGATATTCTCGTACTACAATATTCCATTTCGATCTGAGAGTATGATAGACGAAATTGGTTCGATTGCCATTGGGTCACTGGACTTGTCACGTTTACCCTTATCAAATTTGACTTTGTTTTTGTCAATTAAGGCCCCCTAACTTCCTTAAGTTTCCTTAATTTGTTCGCCATGATGCCTCGAGTTTCCAAGCTTTATTGCTAACGTGGTGCGCGGAAAGAAACTTTGGGAGTCTAATTCTAAGCCAAGGTGGACGATACAAATGTTTTCGAAATGATTTTGTCCTGAAAAATTTCCATTGGATACGAGATACTATTACATGAGCGCATTATACGTATGTACTCAAATGAATTTGGACCATCGAAAATGGTCGGTCCCATTAGAATCATCCCTTTGACTTGATAAGTCGATATATTAAGAGTGATGTGGTAAATCGTAAATGAACATTTAAATAAACGAGTCATATTCGACATCCAAAAACAATTTGTCAAATTATTTAAATCCCAATTTCGTAATCCGGTCAAAACGGGATAGCATTTGTCCCGAAGATTTGTCAATAAAAACTTACGCACTCAGGAAACGATAAACAATTAAGGTCAAACATGTACACATGTCGTGTGATTAAGTGTTTGGTAATCAAGTGTCGCATAAGTAGCATGGACAGCATAGGAATGGACCATAATACTGGGACCAGTTGGAAGGAACACTTCAAAAGATTGCTCAAATGATTTTGGGGGTGAAAATCAAATCATAGGCCAAGAAAAAAGTGCATGACCAGGGTTTTGATGCATATGCAACTTGGCCAACTTTCATCAACTTGTTCCTTAACTGTATGTTCTGACAGCACCAAGACCAAGTGGTCAAGCAGCAATTCTTTTACCTAGTTCTCATCCACAATAGTGATGCAACTTGCGGGCCTTCGAAAACGAAAAGGAAAGGAGACCCAGGAATGGTTCTTGCCTTTTGTTTTATGTCTTTTTGGTTGCTGAGTATGAAAACGCAGAGTGAGGATGCTTATGGTATAAACAAGTCCGTGTCACAACATCCAAATGCCACCACCTGCAAGTTGAAACCTGATCGAAAGCTCTCAATTGAGTACTTTACTTCGCCATCATTGACTTAACCCTGGATGCTGCCGTTGCCGCGCGCAGCGGCTGTTGACTGAAGTGTCGCTGACTTTGTCGCGACCGAATTCAGTACAGTAAAATGCGGGTCTAAAGATCGCTCCTGAAAGTGAAAGGAGAAAGAAGAACAAAGAAGCTGCAAATAATCAAGCTGTAGATATACTCGATGGACTTCAATGAAATATGCGCAGCTGCACTGATATTTCATGGAAAGATGGGAATTGCATTTCAACTTTTACCAGGAGATGTGTCCTAGAATCCCGATGATTATGAATAGGATTCACAATCCTAACAATGGTCAGTGAAGAAGATGAGGAGCTAACTAATCAAATTAAGAAGCAAATTCAGGTCAAAGCTACTTAATCACCTAATCTTCCGGCGCCAATGGTGTGAGGATGTGAATGAAGAATATCAGGATGTCTCTCATCTCTTCCAAACTATAGTGTTTGAGTAGAACGTTAGATGGTAGGTGAGTGAGAATTAAGATTGACTAAGTCGAAAAATTCTTGCTTATGTAAGTTTTGAGAAAAGAAAGAAGCTGTAATTTTCACGAGAACTGTTCAACATAACACCAGGGCCAGCAAAATCACAATGCTCCAGTACCCTATTGCCTCTGGATACCTTAGGTTTTACAAAAGGAAGAATTCGACTATGGAAATTTGAGCGCGGCATTCTGGAAGACGTGTGTTAGACAGACTATTCTCTGGTTAATACAGAGAATTCCATGACCACAACGAGAACAATTCCAGTTTCAAACATACATCTTGTCCTAAGCATGTGTTTTTCATGCAGGCGTACATCTATTTCTCCACGACGGCATCACGAGGTGCACGCCTGGGGAACAAAGTCTCGTGTCTGCCTGGACTTTTGTGATCAAGACAATGGAGCTACAGATCGGTGAAACGAACGTTCCTGATTAGATGGGAATGGCCTTTAGCTGCCGACTTTAAAAATCAATTTTGATCAAATCAAGCACAGTTATTTAGTCAAAAACCTCCACAGATTAATGCTGGGAGAATAAAACCGGACCTTTTTCCAAGCTAGGGAAAATTCAAGTGAAATCAAGACGAGAAATTGTCCATGTAAGGGCAGGCGACAGTAGAAAGAAAGCAGAAAGTATAGACAAGCTAACTTCAACTGAACAAGAAATCGATAATCCTTGTTTCAACCTTTCCGGTTTCTCTCATCCCTTAATATTTCGACCATCGAGTGATCTCGGTACCAAGCGGTTGCTTTTAAGAAATGGGCATTCATCAAACCCACGTATCAAAGGACGAAAGGACTCCATTCGTCAAATCTCCTTCAGCATCATGCCCTCGTCGCCATCATCGAGGAGTTGAAAAGAGCATCTTAGTCTTTCAAATAGTACGAAAGGACTCCAGGTGGCTCTTACCATTTCCAAACTCATTTCTCTGCATAAATTCAATTCGATACGGAGAGAACGAGATATGTTACTTGAATGTCCGTAATGCCTTTCGCAGAACTTGCACCAGTACCCTTTATCAGAACACTTATTCTTTACCAGTTCTCAATGGCTTCATCAATTACTGACTTCCTTTTATATACTGCCTATCAATTAATCTTCGTCTGATCTCTATTCTTGGCAAGCAAGATAGATGATGCATGCTTTCTTTGCATGGTTATTGCCTCGACCAGTGCAATGCTTCTGATCCCCGTAGTAAAACATCACGGCTTCTGTAATTTCTCTGGCAATTGGTATCTTCTTTCGTATTTCATACAGAGTGCAGAGGAAGAATAGTTTTATCGGTAAGGAGGCGAACTAAAATTAGTTCATCAGTCAATTCATCCGGATCAAGAGTTGGTTATTTCTCGATTTGTCTTGCATGGACGTCTTTCACGTTGTCATAATTAGAATCGCTCGAGCGGGATCACGGCGTTTCTCAATCAGCAGGTACATTGATGATAAAATCGAAGATTATCTATCGAGACCTCGAAAAATCGTGAAGAAACTTAGAAAAGCATACATGGATATTGGATCGACGATAAAGGGTAGTTAAGTAATTAACTCCGTTTTTATCCGGATTAGATGTGCCTTGGCCCACTCCTAAGCCGGATCACTTCCGCCCGAGACGTGGAACACGATATCCTCACAGCCGAACAGAGCGTTGTTCACCTCTCTCTCTTCCCGGAAGGAGAACCCAAAAAAAAAAAAAAAAAACAAGAACTGCAGAGCAGAGAAGCACCGGGAAGTCGAAGACGGAAAAGAATCGGAATTGACCTCTTCACTCGTCGTAGATCTCCCTCCCTTGGCGGCGGCGGCGGCGGCGAAAGTGGAGCAGACATGGCGGACGACAAGCAATCGACGTCGATTCCGTTGACCGAGCACTCGAGCCACAGCAAGAGCGGCGGCGGCGGCGGCGGGGGGAGCAATTCCTCTCTGCAAGACCCCGAGGACGTCGACAAGTCTCCCCCGAGCTCCCCGAATTCCTCCACTCGCAAGGTGATTCCCCTCGATTCTTCTCCTGAGGAATCCTTCCCTTTTTGATCGTTGGGCGATCGATTAGGTTCGCGTGAAGTCAGTACGTGTGTTGCTCGGAAGAGTCCCTCTATCGGGCTGACCGTAGATTTGGGGTCGGAGGTGGTGATTTAGCAGTTTGGCGTGCGTAGGTAAGTTGATGTTCCGCTAGAAGTCGGTGCAGAACTCGTTTCGCAGTTTATTGTGATGGTGGTGTGGCTTGGAGCTTAGAATTGAAACTCTGTCTAAGTTTGAAGTGGTCAGTAAGTAAGTACGTTTGTCCGCGTCGTGAACTGGCGGAGGGAAAGATGTTACTCAATTCGTCGTGTTTATGTCTTGACACTGGGAGATGGAACTTTCTGTTGACTTGAAGAAAACTAAGATACGCGCTACGTGCACCTTAAAGTAGATGAATGCTGTTGATAAGTTCTTCCTCGGGTAAGAGGTAAAGGAGGGTCGTTGCTGTTCCTTGGCAATGCTGGTGTCCTGATTGCGATTAATGTGACGATTGGAGAAGTTTTCCTTTGAAAGGTAAAGGCTTTGAGAGGATAGATGGCCTCTTTCAAATGTGAAATGATTAGTGTCCAGAATGCCTGATGTTCAACTGGCATGCCAGATAGACTGCCGATAATCCTCAAACTACCAATAGGATGAAAAAACAGCTTTCCAGGAAGCAGTTTTATTAAGTTGTTAGATGGAACGTGTTAAACGAGTTTTGCACAAACTGAGTTATTGTGGAAATGTCCTTCAACCTGTGTAGCACGATGACTGTGTATGCCGTTGGCCACCTCCATAAAGGTAACAGAAAGGAAAACAGTGTCATTTCTGCTTGATCAGTTTTGGTGAAGTTATATTTTCTCTAAAACACGGTCTTTTATTTGTGAAGACTAAATCATGGGTTATGTGTCTTTTGGCTTGATTCATGCTGCAAATAGTCCAGTTTGATTGAGTACATTGTATTAGATGCAGTCCCTGCGGATGAAACTTGGATGACTTTTTTTGTTTGTCACATGTCTTGTGCTGCAGGCTTGCTATGCTGTCCTTCAGAGTTGGGTCTCAAAGAAGTTCATGACTGGATGGTAATATGGTGAAAAGGATGTTGTAGTATCGGACAATAATTTCTGCCGTGTAATTTCTTCCTTGAGATAACCTTTTGGTTTTTTGGAATTTCAGTGTCGTTCTCTTTCCAGTTGCTGTCACCTTTTTTATCACTTGGTGGTTTATTCAGTTTGTAGATGGGTTTTTCAGTCCAATTTATGAAAGACTTGGCATTGACATATTTGGTGAGATTCCATGCCTCCTGTATAAGCTCTTGCTGTTGAAAGTTGAGCGACTTGATTACTTGTTATACTCAAGCATGTCATATTATATGTTGACATGATGTTCGTATTATGATGCGCATGAGCAATTCATAGTTGTAATGTTGGAATGCTGTAGTAAGTAGTTAGAATACTTAACATGCAATGATTCCTTTTACTGTATACGTTGCACAAATAACTAAACCTTGTAATTTCGAAGTATTCGAATGAGCCAGACTGGAAAATCTGGCAGTTAATTGATGTGGTCCATAAATGAACTTCTTAAGTCTGTAGAGGCTGTTCCTTTGAGTATCTTACTTCACGGATTCATTGAAGATGCTGTATTCTGACTCTCCACATTTTTACTCCGCCTATAGTTCCAACCTAGTACGAGTTACATGTCTGAATTGTGATCGGTATTTTACGGACCTTATTTAAGTTTAAGAGTGCACAATCCAGAATAAGTTAGCACCATAAGATTTGCCTTGCTGCATTTAAGTTGCATGGGCATATGCTGGGGTTATATATCACCAATTCTTAGTATATTGGTGCACCCAAATCAAGAATAGCGAGGGATTATACGGTACCCAGTGTCATTGTCAAGTTGTGGACTGACTGCATGGACTACAGACAACTCCTCAATGACATCATTTAGGAGTGTCTTTGTACTTTGTGCAATGTTCCATGACTTTGGATATTGGTCAAGGGTATTAAAGTACTTCAAGTGGGCACTTGGGTACTTCCGTAAGATATGCTCTCAGTGAAGATATTCTGGAAGGCAAACACAACTTTTAAATTGTTGCCCCTTTTATTATAGAATCATACTTGTATATTACGCTGTATCATGCTACGAATTTTGGAATTCATGCAGCTGTTGTGCTACTATTTAGATTAAGATGTATGAACATATGCACAGGCTTTTAAATGCTCGACATTTTACCTTAGCCCATACCATCTGAATTTTCTTCTACTTGCATTACCATTAGATCTTCTGGATCTGTTTCCAACTCCATCACCATTTGAATTGATGTGTAACCCGCATTTAAGCAGGGCCTTATCTTTTGCAGGCCTTGGGTTTGTGACATCGCTTATCTTTATATTCTTTGTTGGTATATTTGCCTCGTCATGGATGGGGGCCACTGTATTCTGGCTTGGAGAGTGGTTCATTAAGAGAATGCCTTTCATGAAGCACATATATTCAGCTTCTAAGCAAATTAGTGCTGCTATATCTCCAGGTAAAAATGAGTCTGGCTCTGTGTGTGTGTGTGTGTGTGTGTGTGTAGGTGCGTGCAAGTGAGCGAGAGCAGTATAATAGATTCAAGTAAACTGGTAACTTCAGAATATCACATTTTGTAATAGCTACAGCCTGTTGCTATATATATACGTACAATTGTTTTTTTTCTCCTAGTTGTCCAGACTTCCAACTGCAAACATGATTATTATACTACTGGATCTCTTATGATTCTGTGAAGTGATCAAAATACTGTAATGTATGGTGTTGTGACTAAAATAATTAGCTGGGTATGACCTTTTTTTTTTGTTTGTGCCATTAGAGTGTAATAAATCAACCTTTTATTTTGTGACAGACCAAAATACAACAGCCTTTAAGGAGGTTGCGATTATTCGTCATCCTCGTCTTGGTGAATATGCATTTGGTTTCATAACATCGACTGTTGTCCTCCAGGTAAAATGCAGCATTGTAAGATGTCTAATTCCGGGGTTGCGATTTGTATGTTCTTCAGAACAGCATGTCTGCTTTTATTTTTCTGTAATCTACACTTTTTGCAATGATATTGTCTCTATGGGGACTCGATGGATCTGGGGCGGTTCCTGGCTATGCATATCAAGCGGAGATATGTTTGTCTTGGCTTGCAGGTTTAGATAATTTGAAAGAATACTGATCGAGGCATAAGAGAAAAGAGAAAAGGGCTTACTGAGAATGAGATTTTCCAAATTAGTTAAGTGCTACTCAGAGATAATTGCTGCTGAATCATCTACCATCATTTGGCAAGCATCTGGGTGATTTCACTGTAACTTTTTATAGATTGAGAAAAACAGGAACTTTTAACCAATGTTTCTATTTGAAAATAATTTTTCTTGGAATGTATCTTTTATATCAGTAAAAGCATTGGCTGATAATCGGAGTCTCAAAGGGGATGCATGAGTCAATACCGGATGGTACTTGCTCTTTACACGAATGTTGGCTGCTGGAGAACCAGATGTATGTTAAGTGAGTCATTAGCAAGATGCTATATAGTGGAGTGAGGTCTGTTAATGTATTGTAATTTTCTGTGAAGGGGGGAAAATAGGGATGTGGTCACTAAACCACCGTCAGCATAAATAGACGGGGTTTCCTCTTCCAGGGAATTTAGGCATGGAGCAGTCACTTTCTGAGTTAATGACATTGATGTGATATTTGTCGTTCATGGTGAATCTTTGGAAATTCCACTATACTTAATGCATGCAAGTAAGAGGGATCAAATTCCTTGGCAGATTTTTGACTTCATTTATTCAAATGCCGAACTGGTGATAAAATTGTCTTCCAACTATATGAGCTTGTGGTACTGTTCATAAAGGCTACATTTCTGAACAATTTCTGGGCACCCCTTAATAGTTAATTGTTTCTAGTCGTTAATGTGATTGTCCGATGTTCAATTGCAGAGAGATGATGGGGATGAGGAGTTATGCAGTGTCTACGTTCCTACCAATCATCTTTACATTGGCGATATATTTTTGGTGAATTCTAAGGAGATAATAAGACCTAACTTGTCTATTCGTGAGGGCATAGGTAAGTTGTCCCTCTTGCATTTTGCTAACACGATGCACTTTGACGATGACTTTCTTCTCCACATTTGTGCAACAAGATTGTCCCCTTTCATGCTTTTTCTTCCACTTTGTCATCTGGTGCAAAAGTTAAGGCAAGGAGAAATGTTAGTGGAAAGAAAGAGTCACCCTTGAGTTTGGTCCAGGTCCCATTGGGTGTCTAGATTTTAGTAGCGTCCTTTGTCTTCTCTTTTTTAAGTTATCCAGATTGTGTCTTGAATTTGGTGCTTATGAATTGGTTACTCGGGATAACTTCTGCCGCTGATTAATAAGATGGCATTTGTGGTTGTAAAGTCCATACAAGCTTCGTGCTAAAATATTATGGTTGAATAGTATGGAAATTGGAATGACATCAGGGTTATGCAAGAGTTAGCAGTTCAAGATCTCTATTGTAGAACGTGGTATACAATAATTTCCTGTCAGGGACTAGCATTATATTACATGAACGGTTATTTTCTTCTCCTACTAATTGCAGAAATTATTGTCTCGGTCGGCATGTCAATGCCGCAAGTAATATCTCCAATAGAAAGAGTTCCCTATCAGTGCAACAGCATCCCTCTCAACAGAATGATGTGAAGGCAGAAATGTTGCTGATCCCGCATTTTTCGATCATCTGAAGACAGAAGTATACTTATTCTTCAGCTGTTAAGTCTTTGTATTTTCGAAATCTCCATGCTGTTAATGAGTTGTAAGTCCGGCTTCAGTCCAGTGTTTAGAGAAGTAACTCAAGTGGTCATGATATGATATCACGTTCCTCCGGCGTTGGTGTCGAGGAAATTGGATCTCGTTCGTGTGGAGTCTACAAACAGTTCTGGGGAATGGAGTGGAAGTGCCCTTTGGCCATCTGAAATCTAAAGATGCTGTGATCTTTTTGAGTGTTTTATTTTCTGCTACGCACTGTCTACACCACACATGCCTCTTTTTGCTGTACCATAGTTTTCATTATAAGAAAGTGGAAATTCTCTCTCTCTCTCTCTCTCTCTCTCTCTCTCAAGTATCCATTGGCTTATCTAGGGATTTATTTCAAGGCAATATTCATAGTCGACTTCCCTACAGCATCTTGCGATAGGAAAGGAAAGGAAGTAGACGAACTTTCCATGAAACAAAAAAGATGGAAGGTGCTAATACATGTTTATTTATTTGCACCTCAAATCCAACAAGAACTTGGAGCATGTTAGTGAGGAAAGCTCTCGCTCTGAAATGTTTTGACAAATGCGTTCTTGGGCGTGTCGTGTGTGCACATTTATGCAGAGGTGACAGTCTTATTAACACAGTTAGGATATTTTTAGAAGCTTGGAGTTGAATATGCTAAGATCACACTCAGGAGTCGGACACAAAATCACTTCTTTAGTTCCAGGAACAGATTTCATCTTTGCAGATATGCATTGGATCAAAATATCGATTTAGACTACCGCTAGTTAGCTCCTTTCAGTCTTATGCTGGCTGACATCTTACTACATAGATGAAACACTTGAATTTTATCATAGTGATGGTCTTCCATTCAAGCTTCTATCCTGTCACCATTGCATTCCATTTGCTTTATCTTGATTCCATTGAAGGGTTTCTTTCATGGTTAAGCCCTCAAACTCTTAGCCCCATGTATCCAGAGATGTAACGTCCTCTACTCTCGACTCAAGGACAACAAAATATGGAAAGCTTTTGCATCAGATTAAATTTCTTAATGTAATTTGTAAAGAAAAGTCTCTTTCCATCAGATGATTAAATGTTAAAAGAAATCAATAATGATCGGAATGATAAACAAAGGAAATCAGCCCTGCAAATTGGCTCGAAACAATTCAACTCCATTCTCTATCCATCGCCAAGCAGAAAAATCCTTCTGCGTCACAACCTTTTTAGAGTTTGACCTCGCAAACCATTCCAAAATGCAGCAGCATCGACCACTTTCTTACCTGGAAGTTGCACTTCCAATACCTGGTCATGTAAGAATAGTAATAAAATCATCTTTTTGCAAGAGTTCTCCAAAAACAACTAGAAGACAAAATACCAATGTCCCCAGAAAAGAACACTCGTTACTTTTTTCCAAAACTCCAAAAGTGATAGAGCAGTGGGTTCTTAGGACAACCCATACAAATTGCAAATGACCAAATTCCATGATAAATTTTGATTGGAAGGAACAAGCATACCTCCAGTGCCGTACCACCTCCACAAGGAACTATTAAAGCACCCTTGGCAAAACTTACGCCATCCACTTCACCAACTTCACTTCTGATCTCACTGCATACCCTCGTAGTGATCACTTTAAGCTCTAGGACATTCTGCTGAGCATTCTCTTTGTCCATCACGGCAAACTTGGCTCGGGTCCCTGGCCAGCCTGCAAATGCACGAACCTAAAATGTTGTATGTCATTCCACATGGTCCAACTCAGGGAAGAAAGGACCACTCACTTTATTATGAAGGGCCACAGCCTCCTCGTTGAAGCATAGCCATGACTCCTCAGGGATTATCTGTGAGAAGCAGCAGAAGCTATCAAAGACGCTATCCTCAGTTTCAAATGGTTACTGAAATTAAGAAATGGCCAACTCAATCTATCACATCCTGTTCTGGCATTTATTATGTAAGAAGAGTGGCACCTTGGGAGCTAAGGTGGCTTTAGTCTCATCTTGTGGCTTGGCTTTTGCTTGAGCAGAGCCATCCAGTAAAGAGGGAAGTTCATGGATCAAAAGCTTAGATCCTGGAATAAATGATATTTTCGTCAATAGGCAATTGCGCATATAACAAGTGGACATCACTGTCCAAATGAAGAATTTAGATACGACAACTGAATGAAGAACACAACTACAAATGTGAACAAGATGATACACTGGAATGGTGCTAAGTTCAGATATTATCTTTCCTCCTAATTAATTGGATCCTCCAAGTCCATAGAAAAGTATTGACAGTAACGAAATAAACATGAAACTACCATACTGATAACAATAAATGTTATGACAAAGATGAGTGATGACGTGTAAAATTAGAATCTAGAAACATGTAGCCATTCTATTGCTAGACTCCAGCTTCTCAAAATACAAGTGTCATAACATTGTCTGCGAGCGTTGTTTTTCCATCGGCAGTGAATAAAATAAAAATTCTACAAATTCAGCCTCTAATATGCTAAAAAAGCATTTGAGAATTGGCACACCTTCAGAGAACAACAGGTCAAGTAAATCTGGCGCCTGCAACAAAACCAGCTTATGAATGACAAATTTGATCCCAGGGAAGCTAACGAGCATGTAATTGACTGCGGAACTATTTTGTGTGTGTGTGTGTGGAGAGAGAGAGAGAGAGAGAGAGAGAGAGAGAGAGAGAGATTTATTAGTCAATGTCGGTACATAGAACAAAATTCAATTTATTTAATTAATCGAGCAATCATGTGAGAAAATCATTTCATCAAACAAAATTATGAAAAGCGCCATTCACCAAACAATTGCACCTGTCTTGCCTAGAGGTCAAATTAAGTCAAGCTACTCATGAGTTACTCAGGCTATCTCATATACTACTCAGGCTTGAGTCAATCTATTAGAGAACAAGTAGCTACAGCAATGAATTGAGTTGAGCTCAAACTGAAAAGTACGTAACTAAAGTAGAAAATCTAGGAGTTAAGTTTTCGTATATTTTGATCATAGAGAGTAATTTATCAAAACAAATATACTTTCAAAACAGAAGCTTGAGCTCCAGTTAGGTTAAGACTGAACTTTACTTTTCATAATTAAGGTAAATTGAGTCCAGTTTAGCGCAAATTCATGAAACATTGTCAGGCTTAAAGAAGCAAGCTCCATCAAACTCAAGTTGAGTACGGAGTTTCAAATAATCACATCGAGTCACTAGAGTCAGCTTGATTACACCCCTAGTCCTGCCCAACATATTTTGTACCAGCTAGTTGATATGGTACTATGGAAGAGCAGATGAAGGAAAAAACCTAACTATTCGCTCTGTAAACACCAACGGAACAAATTTTGGAAAATCAATTAAGAACAATCCATATCTGCATATTCTCTACCGAGAATTCTCACTACCTTAATTCGATCATCAACTTCCCATCGCTTAATAGCAATCACGGGTCCTGCATCCAAAGCACGGACAGTGAATGCTAATGATACTCCAGTTTCTTTGACACCATCCTGACACATAACTCCACAAATGAGACTATCCTCTTTATTTAATCACATCTTTTGTAAGCATATGTTAACTTAAGCCTACCTGAATTGCTCTTTGAACTGGAGCAGCGCCACGGTATAATGGCAATAGGCTTGGGTGTATATTAACAGTCCCTAATTGCAGATAAGTAAACCGATCGAATGTTATTCAAGCAGCCTCGTGACTTTAAAAATGATCATTGATTGATCACATTTAACAAAAACAAGAAGATCAATCATTGGTTAATCACGTGATCTGGAAGATAAACATGCAGATCATAATAAGAAGCTGGCATTGCATTTGACTAACCCAATGGAGGAATTTTAAGAAACTTGCTTGGTAGAATATTTCCATATGCTGCAGTGATGCAAATATCAGGATTCAATGCTCTTAAAGTATACAGAAAGGAGTCCTGAAAGAAAAGCAAATAGAAAATCTTAGCCTTATCGAAAGTTTTGTGCATTCTTTACAATGTCAAACTTTCTAGAGTGGCACTATCCAAGCAACGAAGAACTATTGGAGGAATTTGACAAAAAAAAAAAGTTAATTGGTAGTGCATTGTCAACGACTTATCAGTAACTAATATTTTCAGTGAACTAAGTACTGAGCAACCAAAAAGATGACAACAATATGTAGAGTTTGTCCCTATTAAGGTGCAAGGGAGAACCATCAGATAACCTATCCAACAGTTCCGATAGTTGCACATAAATAAGAAGAGTAACAAGCACGTCAAAACTGAGAGGACAAGAAGTAACCACTTAGATTAGTAAAGTAGTTACACAGCTAGTTGTAATCAAAGCAAGCAGTTCCACTTGTACGGAAAAAGATAAATGAGAAGTCCAAGTTCTGTGCTAGCTCAACTAACTAAATTCTTCTGCTAAACACAGCGAAAAATACAAAATCACTGAAACCGCAAAAAAGAAAAGCCATAGAGATTGAAAAAAAAGGCACTTGATCTTCATTACCTCTCCCGCTCGCTCTGGTGTGAGAATAAGTTCGGGGGAGAATCCCCTGTCGAGTGCATATTGTGCCACCGGAGACGGCAAGATCTTTTTTCCCCGGTCTCTTCTAGCCGGCGGTTGGGTAACTATTGCTGCAACCTAAATCGCACCGTATTAGCGACCCGAGTCACCATTGCCTGAGGTCGAAATCAGACCATACTAATCAACAAATCCAACCATTTGCCCCCTACTGTCGTGGGTTGACCATAATCTCTCCAAACAACCCAACATTGTCAACACAGCAATCACATTCCTATTCAGCTCAACATGAAATTTCAAAAGCACCCATCTACAGTATCATATGCATTAAATGTATATAGCAAAACCGGGTAAAGCAATGAACGGGAACAGCACGCGGAGCTCAGCGGATCAACGAAAGAGACCACAACACAGCAGGGCTGGAGGCGTTACCTCAAACGGGGAGCCTGGGGAGCTCGAGGCCTTGAAGAGGGCGTCAAGAACAATGGCAGAGACCTGCCCAGTTTGCGTAAAGGAAGGACCTTTAAGGACTACATCATGCAAATTCTCGTAAGAACGAACCGACACGAGTAAAAATACACGCGCAGCTAGAGAAAGAGACCTTAGGAGAGCCGAGGAAGACGAGGGGCTTCTTCTTGGCAGTAGGAGCGTATGATGAAGAAGAAGATGTGGAAGGGGAGACGGCGGTGCTGAAGCAGAAGAAACGACGCAGCATCATTGCAGACGAACTCATTTGCACTCCTCAGCCTCTGAACCTCCTCCTGCCTATCGACCCACCATCTCCATCTTCACAGATGAGGCGAAAAATTCTTCCTTTTTGCCATTTTCGGATGTCGGAGGGAGGAAGCCATTTTTACTCTGTAAAAAGAAGAGGGTAATTTTTGCCTTTCAATAATTTACTGGATTCGTGATGAAAATTGCTAATTACTCCTGGACAATTGATTTAGCTTTTTAATACAGAAAGTAACCTCTTGATACCCGCAAGTAAACTTTTCATTTATAGTAGAATAATGATTTTTCAAAGTGATTAATTCGGAGAGGTCGAGTGTTGTGAATAATCTTAACAATACACAAATATATAATTCCTCAAAAATTTTAACTGCGCGTCTATTCTTTGGGTCGGAATTGGGTTGATAAGCAAGAAAGTTAATTTTACCCTCCCATAATGTTTATAATTCTCAACAATCGTCGGTAACTACTTCACTTCATAAGTAGTTCTTGATAAAGAAAATTAATTGACTTTTTTCCACGATCGATTATCTTTTATATTGACAAAATATACACCTTTTTTTAATAAAATAAAATGTAGATGCTATTCATAATTTTGCAATACCATTAGTAAATTTGAAGCATTTACTTGAAGGATTGTATGCGACTAGTTACTTACTCATTTGACTAATGATATTTATACGTGCTCAGGAACTTTAATATCAACTAAAATAGCTAATTTATATTAGGTGAAATGACACTAGCAATTCCTTTGCTTTTACCCAAGATTCTTTTTTTTTTGGTCGAATTTACCCAAGATTCAAAACCAACTCTCCTTTTGTTTTTATTACTTTTGGTTTAAAATAAAACTCGTACTTTTTTAAAAGTGTGGACGTTGGTCCATCGGTTAAATTTTACCGGCGAAGCATTGAATTGGTAGCCAATAAGATAAGGTAGCAATCAAACAATGCATATCGATTGCGTTTGATTGGACTTTCGAAAATATTTAAGTTAAAAGGAATTTTTCAAAATGCAAATTACATGGGATAAATTGTAATTTAAAAGTCGATTGTAAATTAATTTTGAGTTAAATAGTGTTTGGACAAAAATTTCTTGCAAAGGACTTTTCTTATTTTTTTATTAAAAAGGAAAAGAAAACTTCAACCCTTCGCCGATTCCGGCTAAGGGCTCCAACAATGGCCATCGACACTCTAGATCTAGCTTGCCGGCAGTCCGCGGTTGGATGACGTTTGGTGGCTTCCGATTAGCCCGAGCAAGGGTTGCTTGGGGTTGTGCAATTCCCGGGCCGCACAAGCCGGGCAAGGTCCCCATGAGGTCACACGCCCCCATCAAGGGCTACTTAGGGGCGTGACCTCATGAGGCCCTTTCCTTGGTCGCTCGAACTCACGTGACCGCCTTGGCTTGAGTTGCACGAGTGACTACCTAAGGTCTCTGACAAGGCTAGCCGGTACTAGACTTGCTTGCCAACTGGATCTGGCCTTGTCGGCCGTCCTTGAGCAAAGAAGATGAACAGCCGTAACGAGGGTAAAATCGAAAATCAAAAAAATTGGTAAGGAAAATTTTGAAAGAAAAATATTAATTAACCTAGGGAGCCTTCCGCAAATGCTAAAATCTTTTGCAAGGCCAACATTTGGCTGAAAGGATCGGAAAAGATTTTGTAGAACACCCCATATTTGTAACAAAAAAAGTGGACGGGCGCTCGGTGGTTGCAAGACCACTGCCACCACGATAGTCCCGCCCTCTCGACAGTGAAAGCTGTGGTGGTGGTCGTCATGTCTATCGGAGGAGACCACCGAGATCTCGATCTCGTCTGCGAGGCGGCCATTGCGATGGTGGTCTCAACTCCGGCAAGACATGCAGAAAAGAGGGGAGGGGACAGATCCCGCGCCACCACCGCGATGGTGGTCAGGCACATTTTCTAGTGACCTGGTGAAATGAGCCCTTCAAATCCGCTTAAGAGGCCAAGTCAATCAGCTTAAATGGCCAAGGCATGTGCTAAAGTTGCCCTAAGCAGAAACTTATGCATCATCCCTTCTGATAGCTGTAAGTAATCAAACACCAAAACATAGCTCAATAACAATCTGCCTCTCAGATCTTCAAATCACACCTAATTGCTTCCCATTTCATTCAAGGTTGCCGACAGAACTAATAATGCGACAACCATCTGCTAGCTCAAAGCAGTATTTACAAATCCTGTTCTTCTTCATCGTGGATCGGTCTTATTTATCTCGAGATTTTGAGCGGCTCCGTTGAGCCATCGGGGGTAATTTCTCTGATGGACCACAAGGAAGCTTTTGTCCAGTTTCCTGCTCAATTTTGCGCTTGAGCTCCCTCAGAATACGAATTTGACCCAGCTTCTCAGGAGACAGTTTATCCCAGTAGATCCCTATAAACAAAGCAGCCTCCCTTACTAAGAACAACAAGATCACAGAAGATCAAGTACACTGTTACACCAGAGAGAGAGAGAGAGAGAGAGAGAGAGAGAGAGATGACGGGTTTAAAGGAGATATTACTGCTTCACTAACCTTGGGGCTTTGGAATGGAAGTGTTAGTGAAAATGACTTGTGTGGGAGTGCATATCACATCCACAGGCACATCATGTATTAACAACTTCTCCACTGGGATGTCATCCACCAATTGACAGTCATGCACTGCAAGAGCACATTCACCAATTTTCCGGCATGGTCAGCTAATAAATACTGCTATGGAAATTGATAATGAATGGTTAGAGCATGCTTATGTAGATGTATACTGCACCAGTATTAAAACACAAACGCTTGAGACATCCTTCATTAAGCAGATGGCCCCTTAAAATGTCAAAACTCAAGACACATTTTTAAATAAACGACATTTGTCTCCAATTTATCTTCCAATGATAAAACAGAAAACCCATACCAAATGCATATATAAATAAAAGTTCTTGCTTCCGAACAAGAATCCTGCAGTTCACTTACAATGACAGTACCAGACAATAAGAAACATACCATTGAATCTTCCACACTAGTTGATAGTTAGATCATGTAATGATGCAGTCGTCAGGATGAGATTTGAGAGGATAATTCCCTATTGGATAGTCAAAGGTTCACATGGACATGGAGGATGTTTTCACATCACCCATAGATTAATCATGTGCTTGCAATTGTGGGAATATCTGTGAGTCCAGGATACTATTTTCAGAGGAATAACTTTAGTTACTTAAACTAGGTGAAATATGGACAGAATTTATGAAACAACTCACCAGAGGTGACAACTGGTGTCGAGTCATCAATAGCTCCCATATATCGTAGCATGCCATACTCAAGTTCCGCAAAACCCTGCACCAAAATTTTAGCGAATGATTTAGAATCTCCAATAGCTTTTCAAGTTTCAGTGAATAGCAGGAGATCATATCTAAGATCTTGATTGCAGTCGCCAGACATTTTGCTTCACCAGTATCAGGAATGCACAAGCAAAAGATACTTCTAAAAGTGGATCTATGAGTTGCAAATATGTAGTATTGGTAGCAATTAACAACTGATAGTACAATTCTGTAAATTAGACAAAACCACCTTAGATGCCACTAGATCTTTGCAACCCGCAATTGAGCCAATACACATAAAACTGAAAATTGATTCAGAACCTTTTGAAGCAACCATACTTGTCCCTGCAATCCCCACAGGGAAAAAAAATTGTTGCTAGCAACAGCATGTCTATAATTACCTCACCCTTCCCAAGCCGAGCACCGGTCTTAGGGTCAACTGCAACGGAGCCAATCACAATCAGATCCACCTTTATCTTCTCATCCAATCCAATCGGCCTTCCATACTTGGCGACCCCCACAGAGGTACAAGCCTCATTGATGGCATGAGGGGCCAACATAGAGGACTGAAGAACAGAGAAAAAACCTGTCCTCAGACGGGGTTGAGGAGTTAACAACTTCTTCCCATCTGCACAAACAGCAGTACAATCTCTTAACTTTTTGAGAAAGTCAGCTCGACATTGCTACACACTTTTCCTTCTAAAGTTGCAAGTGAATTAAATTAACTTAAGGGAACATATCAGCTGGAAAAAACCTGACCAGAGAGAGTGAGGAACCTGACTTGCTTCTGGGGTGAATCCGGATTAACCTTCACACACTCTGCAACTCGAAAAATTTCCAACTCGCTTAACTGCCATAAGGCCCAAGTCAAACAAAGAGGGTAAAAAGACACTGTTCTATTCAATTTTTCTCATCACGGAATCAGAGAAGAAAATCATCAGTTCTGCCTGAAATTCCATTACTTCTATATAAGAGTGCATGATCACACTGGTTGGCTAATGGCGTTATAGGCTCTTATTCGGTGTCGAATATGTCTCACTTATTCAAATGCCTACATACTTAACATTATAAACCAATCCAATTAACCATTCTTCGTCTCCCCAAGATCACTAGAAGAACAAAAACGAAAATTTTCCACACGATAGCAAATTGAAAATTGAAAGGGAATAAGTAATCGGACAAAGTTTGCATTTTTCACCTTGCTGGCAGCAGCCGACGCACCGACGAAGTTGGGGATGCGGTGGTGAACGGGCCGGGGGTTCTGGGCCACGTCGCGCGCCTCCATGAAATCCCACACCCTCTTCCGGATCACCCACTTCCACGCCTTCGGGTCCTCCTCGGCTCCCTCGCGCTCCGACGCCTCCGCCATCGACTCCCGAGCCTCGGCGTCGAGACGGAGCCGCTCGGCCTCGTAGGCGGCCTCGTCGAGAGCCGCTCCCCTCTTGGCCCCGGCGGCGGCTCCCAGCTTCGGCGGCTTCTTCCGGGGATCGTCTCGCGAGGCGGAGGTTGACGACGACGACGACGACGAGAGCGAGAGCGAGAGCGGGTTGTGGGTTCGGTTCGTCGCGCGCAGAGAGGAATGCGCGATTCTGAATGGGGATGATGATAATCGGATTACACTCGAAGAATCCATGGACGTTGGAAAGTCTCTCTTCGTTGCTCTTTGGAGGTGACACCAGACATCATCATCTTATCGTATGAACAGGAGTCGGAATGGACAAGATTGCAGTGATCATCAGTACAGTCAGCACCGCATCATAAGATATCTGTTCTTCCCGAAAACGATATTTCAATTATCAATCCGACATATTCCTTAAATCATTCTTTTTTAACAAAATAAAAGTAGCCGAAGTTTTGAAACGGTTAGGTTAATCGTTATCGATTCTGGCGTTCATGTGGTGTCGTTTTCCTCGAGGACTGGAGGCACACTGCATAGATACAGTACCTTTGTTTACAGAGCCAACTATACTTGCACTCGTCTAGATAATCAGAGGACATAATCTGACATATATGGGTATGCTTATGCATGACTATCCTAGAATGATCGATGATGACTCCGGGCTCCTTGATTTGTAAAGCGTCGGACCCCCAATTAGACACGAGAGTAGAAGTACGAAATGTGGAAGCCATCGGAAATTCACTCTCCGGCATAGGAGATTCTTCTGGCAAAATAGTAGGTTTCGTACCCTCGATCCATGGCGGGAGAGAGAGAGTGCGGATCTTTCCAGAGACGCCAATGCCCGTCGCAACTTAAGTTTACTTACGTTTTATCATTGTAAGCTTTGGGACATATGAGTACTTGGAATTTTTGGTTGTGTTGCGACATTTTACACAGGTCACAACAATAAAGAGCACGGATGGATCCCACAGGGACCATCAGCGCGCACGAAGAAAGAGAGAGTATCAGGTCTATTTGCTCAAACACAACGTCTATCAATGATATATCGACCTCGATTCAACATTTTCGATCGGTTTAGCATTCCCCGTGGAAGAAGAAGAAGAAAGAGGAAAAAGGAGCAGGAGCAGGAAGGAGGAGGATCAGATAGCGAAGGAGGAAGTGGAAGAAAGAGAAGTGACGGCGATATGACAAAGACGATAGCAGCGAGGAGGAGGAGGAGGAGGAGGAACATAAGCTCTCAAGAGCCTAAAACATTCTTCATAACTAGCTCTTTGTGCCAATTCAACAGGGAAGAAAATTGAATAGGATACAACAGAAGCGGCTAAACTTGGCCTGGATTTACTAGAATGATACAAGAAAAAGAAGGAAAACAAGTCCCCCTACATGCTCTCTGTCTCTCCTTTCCCATCCTTCAAAACTGAGCCTATCTGCTAAGCAGGACATCTACCCATGAAAATTAAAAAAAGGACCTAATAGAATAATCCGTACAAGCATCCAAAAGAATGAAGATATAGAGAAAAGTAGAGGGCATCGTCGATTATGAAGCAATTAAAATCTACATCAAAAGTCGAGACTTAGAAGACGGCCACCCACATAAATAAAAAACAAACGGGTCCTTACTCCCACCCTTTGAGCAAAAGAAGTTTTTCCACGCCATGCCCCCGACCATACAGCGACCTACATCTCCTGCAACTGGGAGAAAGAAATCCGGATTACCGACCCAGCCAGAGAGCTGGCGTGCTTACACACTAAGGCTTCAGTGGCCTGTTCCTCGTTCTCAAAGAGAACCAGGGCCTGCTTCTTGCCGTTCACCTCGAAAACCTTTGTGTTTACAATGGGGCCATGTTCCTCCAGATGTTTCGCTATCTCCTCCTCCGTCACTTCCTGAGGGAGACTAGAGAGATGGATCATCTTGGTTGGTGAGCAACAGTAGCGGTAGTTCTTCGCAGCATTACGGTTGAAGCGGTTAAGATTTGAGTTCATGTAGTCATGCGTGTCAGCGCCTTGAGTTATGCTTGGATGCTTGGAGAAGTTGACCTCCAGCCGCTTCCCAAAAACCGCAGCTCCCTATAATTCAAAATTCGAAAGTTTAGATACCACAAACAGAGAACATGCATGCTACAGTTGATGCCAAATGGTGCAAATAATTCGACAAGTAATGCTCAGATCAACTGACAAGTGAATCTGCATCAACTCCTATCAATTGCTGCTTGCATAACGTGAACAGCAATCCTAGACGTCACATATAAGAGTGACACATTCTATCCAGATACTCTCAAATTCTCTCCAAGCCTAACAGGTGATATGTTATTGAAATTCAGTGAAAGAAAAGTCAATGGAATGTGACTTGGTGACTATTCCGATATGTTTCCACCTTCAATTGTTGAGAAGTTCTTCAAGTATAAACTAGATCTTCCTTCGAAAAGATCCAAGGACTGATATTGCATCATATACTATAATATGAACAGGATATAAACATGAATGCTTTGAATTATAACGAAGCATAGCATAAAGAGATAAACCATCTTCTTCCCACATACACACAGCGACATTGAAATTTTGCTAAGCTTGTCACTTGTACCTTCAAAAAGTGTACAGCCAACTCAGCCTGAAATCCATCACCCATCTCAACAAGTGCATGATCTGGTTTATTCCGCAGGAGCTTGATCCTCACGATGTTTCCATATAGAGAGAACAAGTTGAAAAGCTTATCCTCATCTATTTTCTGAATGGCCACATGTTGTCAAGTACAAATAATAAAAAAGTCCATCAAATTATGAACCGACAGTAATGTCTTTTCAGTACTTACATCAGGATTCAAATTAGAGACGAGAACGGTACACCTGTCATTAGTTCCACTTATTCCAGGAGGCAAACCTCCTCCGAAGGCAGCTGCTATTGCAGCAGCATTAGCCATCTACAAGAAAATTGAATAAAAAAAATTGATTAGCAAGGGAAACACAGGCATAGAAGGAATAAGCAAAAGAATTTAGCAAAGACTAAGAGAGAATTAAACAATATAAAAAATATCTCAGCAATAAGAAAGCAATAGTACCGATGACTCACCTGAGGAAATGGAACTGGAACACCAATAAAAAGACAAAGAAAGTAAAAGTCAGCAAAAATGGCTAAGGGAGCAAAGAAACTACAAGCGCAACTTATTGGCAGAAACAGAAGTATGTGATATGCGATAATTTAGTATAACAAACAAATGGTGCATATATAGTTCATAGCAGGAGTAATAGAGTTACCATCAAAGAAAATGTAGACAAAGAACAGGATGTTAAGGAAAAAAAAAACCAACACGTGAAGCATAAAGGCTAAGCATTATTGCTCGGCAAGAAAATACCTGCCCGTGCTCCACCAGCTTGGAGGGCATACACGCTTCCAGCATCCCCATACCCAGGCTATAAACATGAAAAACGAGAGCATTTGATATGGAAGAGTAAACGAGTATTCAAGACAAAACCTTGGGCCACAGCTGGTAAAGCAGAAGAGTACCAAGGCAGCATACCTGTGATGATCTACCTTTCTGTTCAGAAGGCAAACTTGGGTTTGTAAAATCCCTGCAGACAGTATAAGAATGTGCTCATCAACAATACAATGCCACCGAAAACGTGAAAATTCTATCCAAAAGCTATAGACTTACCTTGATCGCTCATTATTGTAGTTCACTTGTAGCTCATCAAGGCTGAATATCATGAAAAGGACACGTGATGAATTACGGCAGTCGATTGGAGACAATATTAATAAAAGAAGCAAATGGAAAGGCCAATAGATGCAGAAGCATGAAAAGAAAAAAGTTGGATAGGCATTCACACATACTTTGAAAACTGAATGTCCAGCTGGCAGCAACCATCATAGATATTACGTCCCTAAAATGACAAGCGTCTGTATCCTATTAGAAGGCATGCCTACTGATGATATTCAACATAATACTCTGCTAACTCAAGAAATTTAATCAGCACCTGAAGAGAAGTTCTTGCTGAAATTGCACTCTGGCGTGATTGGTACTGAATAAGAGCTTGAAAACCTAATTGGTCAAAACAGAGGAACAGACAAAAGTTAGGCTAAAGAAGATTTTAGTACAAAACATTGACCATTATGTTTGATGTCACTGCATGACTTGAACTAATCTTGAGCTCTTTGGAGTACAGAGCTTAAGAAATAGATGCAAAATAACTTTGCGTAGAGAATTAGGAAATACAGTGACACCAATACTCCACACCTCATGGGCAGCTCGGTGCATGAAGCTCCTGCGTTTACACAGGGTCCAGGGAAGGGCAGAACTCACATAAAAGCATCATATGGCCTTAAGTAGCTATAAACACAATTTCAGGATGGAGGAGGAGCCCAGGTTTGTGCGTAGGCGCATCTGCACGTGTGTACGTGCACGCGTGCATGCATGTGAAAGAGAGAAAGAGGGAGGGTAAGTGGGGCAGTTGGAGGAGGGGAGTGGGCTGACCGGCTGATTTTTGAAAAGTCACAATCTTCTCCACAAATCCATAAGGAGAAAACACTTGATGCAGCACCTCTACTGTTATAGGATAGAGCATGTGGTGAATGGTAACCAGTAGAATCCGATTGGGCTGAATATACCAAAAATAGTCAGGAAAACGTCAGCACAAGGAGAAGAGAAGCAGTATGACAAATAGGGACAGATGGGTACTTGTAGTTAAAAAATATGACTTACCATATATCTCGCAGGAGATATTCTACATGTTGAGAAATAAGCTAGACATACAAATGACACATTTCCTAACCACCTATCAACATGTAATGATATCAAAGCACCTATCAAGAGTTCAATCCTGACACCCCTCCAATTGTTATCCTCACAGTTCTCCTGTTACTATTTTCCAGTCCCTAGCATCTCATCAATGTGGTCAAATCCATATCTTGTGTTTCACATGTAAGGACCAGCATACACCGAGGGAGTGTTAAAAGAATGATGATAGATATAGAATATTAGTGATCTCCTAATGGGTTAAATTCTTGGGGAAAACCATTGCTGAATACATATAAATGCAAACGCAATGAAAATCAAAGCATTTATGAAAATAGCATCTTCCTCTTCTTTAATTCCCTCTTCTTTCTGGACAGAATTTACTTTCAAAGCTTGAGTGGAAAAGAACTGCAACTTTATTGGGTAAAACCATTCAGACATATGCAATAGGCGTAAACTCAAGTGAAAAGCCAAAGTCAAGTATCAAACGACACTACATCATCCAATCTCACTCACTCGGTTGAATTAACTTCCAACTCATATTATTCGATTTCAGGCAATTTAGAATGCCTTTGAGTTCCAACAAATTTGAGAAACCATCGATGAGAAAAGGTCAAAGCACAAAAAAGTACAAAGGTTGCAAGTACAACCATTGTCAAAGTATAAGAACAAATTTAGAAGGCATATCAGTTGCCCGTGAAAACTGGAAAAGATATAGCTGCAACAACTTTTGAGAATCAATTACCACTAAAATTATTATCATTGTGAGGTGTGTATGTTTGTGTGTAATTCTTGCACTCAAGTATTGCTAAACAATGAATAAAGGACATATCTTTGTAACAATTGTATAATATCAATTCCACTCACCAAATTACTTGTTAAAAAAAAAATTGAAAAGACAGCCAGCCTACGAGCCAAAACCACAAGTTGACTAGCAATTATGTTAGTCCACTAGCTGACTTCCAAATGACCTTATATGGCTTCAATTGAAGTTATAACACAGTCATCAATTGCTGTAGATTGTTCGTTTACAATGATAAATAAACTTGAAACAATAAACCATGCTTCATTTTTCAGCTTCTCTACAAACTAATCTAGGAAAGCTCATGAGTTGTCCTGACCAACTGAGCTCAGCTCAACAGCCATTGACCATTACCCACAGAAACTTGAAAAGTTCACTTCATTTTGTTGGTAATTTTCCAGGAATAATCAACAACCTGACACATCGACAAATAAAAAATAGACTGCTAACCTCATCTCCTCTCCCTTGAGCATTCTGATCCACTGTGGTAAGCTCTTGATGTGATGAGAATTGGACATATACATTCCTACCCCTATATTAAGAGGAATAAAGGTTGAAATAATTCAGAACACCCCTCAAAAAAAGCAGTCCGATCACCAAAGTCTTCTGCCTATTAATTCTTGTCATAGTCCTTGCAAATCACGAGGGCATTTGCTAAGCCATCAATTGTTTCTTGCCATGATAGTATTAAGAAAAAGCCAAGATAACTACTGCTCACAGTAACGATATCCACAAGCCTTTTACCTAATACTTGGCTGAACATTTGTATAGAACTGCAAGGCATTAATTGCAGAAGGTATATCCTGCATTTGGAGAAGAGCCTGCACAACAACAGGTTTTAACAACAATCACAAATCTCCCATCTGAATCTAATATAGGAAATAAGCTATACGAGATATCTAACAGCAGAGGACAGACCTGATTCTTTGCACGGAGCATTACAAGCTTCGTAATGACTCCAAATGGCTGAAATAGTTGAAGCAGATCATTCTGTACACAGATCAACCAATTATTAGGTAACTCTAGCATTTATGCGCAGAAATTTAATAATCCTCGGTTTTTTGCCGCAGGGGAGCGGGGTCCCGAAACAGCTCATCGTCAAAACTGTACATCTTAGTCATTGGAATCCCACTATGGGATCATGGATTGTCATTTCCTAAAAAAAAAATCCAACAGCCTGCCCAAGCTTACTAACTGTTTGATTCTAATGATATTCTGAAATTACCATAAAACAGGAGTGTAGATGAAGAAGTATGGCTCTGACAACTTGTGTTATGGAAAAGTGATCCTGCTATGGAAGCATTAGCTCCTGGGTACCTTACAAATAAAACACAGCCAAAAAGAGAACAAGAAAGGGAAATAAAATGTGTTTCCTTTGGAATTGCATGTCACCGTATGCCATTGTTGCATTCCTCTCTACTTGTGCTAATTAAACCTTAAAAAAAAAGGTAAAACCTGTTGTTTGTACAATTTGACAGTATACATGATCGGATAAAACATCCAAAGTACAAGGATTGTCTGGAAAATGTACGCTAAACTATTTGTCTTTTCCGCACCAGCATGGTACAGTAGGTAAAAGCCATCTCAACCTTAAGATGTGAGCCAGAAAACAACTCCTTCCCTCCATTGAAAATCGTCACAGAAATGCCATATTCAATCATCTTCCTTCACCTCGGGACTTAATTCGTTTGAAAGTCCCTACTTCAACGCCCAAAAGAAAAAACTTAGGAGCAGAAGCTGCAAGAGAACATGTACCTCTGAAATTTCATGCCCAACGTTGCGGACGTGAATCACTTTGGATGGCTCGGTCATTTTCGGCAACAAACCTGGAAGCACACCATGATGAGCAGAACCACCCAATCCTCCAGCATCAAATTTAATAATCCTCAACAAAAAACACTCTTTCATTCGAAAATAACAGCTAACGCCTCACATTTTCCATATCACATGCCAAACTCGAACGACCATGAAAAACCCGCATTGACAAAAGCTCCCACATAACCAAAAACGTGCCCAATAAATCGAAAGCGCAGTTCAGGTGAGAAAGATCCCAAAAAATTTCAACTTTACACTTTCCGGCCGTAAATACTAGTCTCTAACCACAAACCCACCACGAAAACATTGCTATGAAATGCAAAGTTCAATCGAGAGTCGTCGAGAACAAGAAGAGGACTTGCCTCTGAGAGAGAGAGAGAGAGAGAGAGAGAGGGGTGAAGTGAGTCAAGAAGAGTGAATGGATCGACTGTTTGGGATGTTCGTCATCGTTATAGATGGAGGAGGGGAAGAAGGAACGAAACGGAAACGAGGGCCGAAGTTCTGGAGATGGAGATGGGACGATGCAATGGACCTTGAAAAGCCCTGGAATTTGTCTTCTTCTCGCCCTAGATAGATTACGCCAAGCTCCACCTGTCGCCTTTTGTTTAGGATAATTATATACATTCCCCATATCATTATCATTGCGCTATTATTTTTCCTATTCAGAGGCATATTATGCACTTTCACATTTCTTATTGCCAAAAAATAGCACGTTGGGTTGATCGATTTCCGGGCAGCTCGATTGGGTAGAACCAAATCAGAGGGACCGGTTCCAGTTTTCAAAATGGGGGAACCTGTAGCATTAGTTTCCACAACTAGGGGACAAGGGTCCGATCCGGTTCTTGGATGGACTGATGGAACCGGTAGCAGTTTTTTCTTTTTTGATTTGTCATTAATATTCAAGATGAAATTAAAGATGTTGTTGACAATGAAGACGTTTCCACAATTAATGAGTTACGTATAATATTGTAGGTTTCATAGATATTTTTTCAATTTGTGACAAATTTTGGTTGAAATGAACAACTACCAATGTGTTTTGATTTGTTCTTGTCATTTTACTCATATGCATAAGTAAATGTAATTGCTCCAACATTAAAAAACCTTCCTTTGTGAAATGGGAGATAAATTCGGAGTTTTTTTACGGTCTTTTAAGAAATAAAAAAAATCTAAAAAAAATCGATCTAATCCAGATGTTTTGAGTGGGCGATTCTACATCTAGAACTGGATTGAATTTTACCAATTCAATTTTATAGAATTGGGAACCGGACCGGTGCCCTCGAAAACAACCAAAACTGACCGATTCAGTCCGATCCGGATGATTCCTTTTGTCCACCTTTAATAACTTGTGCATAGAAACAAATAATTATGGGATGTAAATTTTTAATTTCCCTTTTTGATAAATGAAAAAAAGGATGTTTCAGATGATCAAAGTTCAATTCTATCTCCATGCTCTTGGCATTTTGTTTTTGGTGAGCTGAAAAGAGAGCTCAAGCAGGATTCGCGAGATTGGAAAGAACAATATCTCTTTTATAAGTTCCATATTTATCGTGGAATAATTCCATAAACAATGATAAACTTTCATCGTGAGACATCAATACCCAAAATTTTTTTCCGTTTCGCGAATACTCGATACTTGTACCAACAACTGAAAAACATCTTGTATTAGACTTCTGTTCATATGGCCATTATCACATGGTAGAACTCGTCCATTACCACATCAAACTATGTGTTTGGTGTCGTCCATGAATATTGTCACGTCGAATTTTTAATGATTATTATGAATTTAAGTGTATAAGAAGGTCTTTATGAGTCTTACAAGTAGAAGTAAAATTTAAAGTATTGGTGTCGTACAATGCAAAGTTCAGGATTTTCTTATGAGATTATCTCAATTATCAACTAACAAGCTAAAGATGTTAATATATACGTTTTCATCTAAGCTTGATTTGTTTCGCGAAAAATAAATAATTTAGATAATATTTTCCTAAATAAAATTAATTGTATCGCTTACAAAAATAAATGAACAAAAACCATTTTCGTCGTTAATAAAAATATAAAGACATAAATTATTATCGATAATAAAAATAATTTTTATTATCAAATTGTTTCAAGCTATGTATGTACTCATATAAATATAATTCTTGCGGGCTCCCTAAAGTTTTAAGAATCATCTCTAGGACCAAAATTTTCTTAATGTAATTCAAAGAAAAAGAAAGCAGAGGCCCAAATTATTAAGTACTCACTCACCACCATTCAGTTCACCATGCAGCAATAGCTAAGTCCGATGAAACAGGTCAGCTCACATCCGAAGTGCAATTGTCGAAAGTCAGAAAAAGCCCCTACTCTTTTAAATGCACGGTGAAATTGGCCAAAAAAAATTTCCTCAAAATAAGAATCCTTTATCTCGCTATCCAAATCAGAAAACAACACGGTTCAGTACAAAAATATCTCAAATGAAACAAAATTTCATAAAGTGAAATCGATGTAGCTAGCAAAATTAGTTCCATATCATAAGAGACAACCAGAAGCCCTCCAAGCGATCCGTGACCAGGAACAGCGGGCCTAGTTATTTGCTCCATTACGCCTTCAAGCGTCCATAAAACTTCTGCTTCTCTTGCGTCGTCTGGAAGCGGCCATGTCCAAACTTAGAAGAGGTGTCGATGAACTTGAGCTTGATGTCCTCCAGAGCCACACGAGAAGTTTGCTTGAGCAAGGACTGTCGGAGTGTCACCACCCTTTTCTTGGGTCCAACACAGCATCCCTTGATCATCACATAATCATCTTTCACCAAGCCATAGTGCGGGAAGCCGCCCATTGGAGTGATGTCTTTCTCAGTTCTGAATTTTAAAGACAAAACAATGAGGGTTTAGATACTTCCTAGTTAGGCTTCGCTCGAATGAAGGATAAGAACTGCTATCCGCTCAGGATAATTCATTAAAGCCTTCGATAATGAGGACTAGCACATTCACACTTCACACTTATTTTACACCCAATAAATGGATATTCGAGGAAAAAATCAAACAACAGATAAATAGCACTAGTTGAAGCAAACACGACAAAAGTAAAGCCTAATCATCGCAGAACCAAATCAAAGGTTTCCTGCATCTCATGTACAGATTCTGACCTGTCAAACTCAGTAAGAGCAGTGTGGGACTCCTGACCAGCCTTGCCAATTTTATAGACCTTCTTGTTCATCTCAGTGCGGTGGTGGTACCCATTCTGACCAGCCCTAGCAACTGTGAACGAGACCCTAGCAGGATGCCACGCACCAATACAAGCAACCTTCCTTAGACCCCTGTGAGTCTTACGAGGAAGACGTGTTACACCCCACCGGGTGACAACACCTTCGTAACCTTTACCCTTTGTCACTCCAATGATGTCAATCATCTCATCCTTCTGGAACACAGCGTCAATGGGAATTTGCTTCTCAAAAAAGCCATATGCAAAGTCCACCTTTTGAGCAATAGTCCCACCATTGACCTGGATTTCCATCAAGTGTGCTTTCTTCTGTTTCAATCCCTTCATCTTTCTAATCTGTAGCAGATTAACCACAGAACACCATAAATGATATATTTAATCAGGTAACAAAATGCCCAGACTTTAAAACACTCTTAACCACAAAAAGTTCAGCACAGAAGCTATGACATTGTTCTGGAGGGAAAGCAGGCCGTACTTGAGTGTGAGCCAAAACACGAACTACAGTTGCATATTTCTTAATTTTCTCAAGCTGAGCTTGGATGTTCTTCTTTCCATCTTCAGTTTCATACTGCTTTGAGTACTTGGTGAATGCCTTCTTCTTGGACTTGCACCAGTTCTTGTAGAACCTGCGCCTCAATTCCTCACTCAAATGCTGAGCCCACACTGTGTTCAACGAGCGAAGGCCTCGAGGGGTCTTGACATAACCCACAACACCAACCACCACCATTGGAGGGGTTTCAATAACTGTCACTGCCTCACATGTTTCCTTCTTGTGAAGCTCTGCAAAGATGCAAAAGTAGAGACATAAATTCCCACGAAAGTGGCAGTGAAGAGAATCATAACTCAGAACCAGAGATGCCAGGACTTAAAGAAATATATAAATATGTAAAATTCCTTAAAGGCATATTGCAATAGTGTCTACTGACAATGAGCTTAATAACATCAGCAAGGGAAGATCCTAGAGCATAGTGCAGTACCATATGAGTATCTTTCGTTGACAAGCATCTAGTTAAAATTTAGAAATCATTTTATCATACAGTAGATGAAGAGACATCTGCCACACCACCCTCAAAACAAAATGAAAGTGAGCACATTGAGATGCATCCTTTTCCAACTAGTTGTGTCTCTTATCTGCTAGCAGTGAGAAGATAGTTCATCAACTCTCTACAGCCAAGCTGTAGTAAAACAAAACAAAGAAAAAAGAAAGACGACCAGCTCAAGAAGCTGATAAGACTATATTTTCTCGACATAAAATGTAATACCAACCTGAGTGACATTGTACAAAAACTTCACTAGTGAAGACAACAGAAAGTTGTTGTGGTTGGTGAACCTACTATTATTTACAAAAGAAATAGCGAAATGACTTATATATGTTATTGGCTAACTGGCCACCATAACCACAACAACGTGCTGTATGTCAAATATAAGGAAGTTTATCGTGGCCAGTGACTATGTGACAGCAAATTTTTATGAGAAGATGGAGCAAGTCTTAAAAGTCTTTCTGAATAACAGAAACGTCATCAAAGAAAGCAAATGAGTTAAATTCTCACTTGATCCGGGCTTTTCGACCTCCCTGACAATATGAGTCATCCCTGCCTTGTAGCCCAAGAAGGCAGTGAGCCTGCAAGGCTTGGTAGGATCATCCTTAGGAAAAGCCTTCACTGCAGAAGTCAAAGAAAAAAAATTGATTAAGGCAATGATCGAACAACTCCAGACCCAAAATGCCAAATAAGTATAATGACAAGGAAACAGCTAATGGCCTAAGGAATAAGAATCCATGGAAACTTGAAATGCTCAAAAAGCTCGACATTCAATTGAAAGCTGAAAAAAGAAGAAGACCAATAGTACCTTTCCCTCTGTGGCGAGCTGCTCTCTTTCTTGGCAGAAACCCAAGCGATCCGTGCCTGGGATGCTCAAACTTCCGATGCGACATTCTTCACCTCCTAGTAAATTTTTTACCAAAGTTAAGAATATCGAAACCAACACTCGAATGCAGAAGAAACTTGCAAATACCAAGTCTTTCCAAGTAAAAGAGAGACCGACAAAGTAACTGAAGTGAGACAAATGTCCAAGGACATGGCCAAATGAACTTAGTTCCGCGTCACTTATCAAAGCCAAAACTCGAAGAAAAGACATCCATTACGATGCGACTATACTCCGAAGCACCGACAAAAAAATACGAGAATATGCAGCAATTCACAAGCAAACAACCGCAGCAATTCAAACAGAGAGCAGCCTATTCCATAAAACAGGGAGCGAAAGAAATCACGATGCTTTGTCTCGCATCTATAGAGACCCATGTTCCTGTAAGTGAGTATTGCCTAGCCTACAACGGTGATCGATCCAGTGCGGTGCCAAACATACCATCTCACCCAACGAACGTCCACTCGCGAAATTCAAATTGCGCGGCGCAATGATCCTGCCCAGATTCATGAAATCCACCGGGGCAAAACCGATGGCCGAAACGAGCAGGGAGCGCGTCGATCCCAAAACATCAACACGCATGCCGATTGCTCATTCAGGAAGCCAGGAGAAGCTTGAAATCCGCAGCCGAAACGAAGCGGAAAGCAAAACGCTTTTGAGGAAGAGCTAGAAGAAGCTCGAAAATCGCACGCATTGCAGGTAGAATTTCTTCATTGTTGAAGCGAGAGAGAGAGAGAGAGAGAGGGAGGTGATACCTTCTGCTGCAGCGAGCTCGGAAGAACTGAGGCGGCTCTGCGGCCGCTGCGAGACTGGCTCAAGTGCTTATAGTGAATGAAGAACCCTAGGCAAGGCGGAGATGGTCCTGTATTTTCTCGAATTTGCGCAGATTGCCCAGTATTATCTTCTAATTCGTTGAGGACCCCCAGGCCCAGGGCCTAAATGAAAATTGATAAATAAATAAATAAATAAATATTCAACTCTTGCTGAAACTGAAATTAGGGGGTGTTGTCCCTCGCATGCACGCGAAGTTTGATTTTGATAGGTAAGATTGCAAGATTATTAGTCTGAATATAACGAATTAAGTCTAAACTCCTTTCTATATTAAAATCGAACGTTGTTAATCACATAATTATTTTTCTACTATAGTATAAACTAGAAAGTAGACCCATCAAAACGAGTTTCATTTCTTCACCCATATATAATAGATTAAGTTATTATATGATTTAGTTATATTCAATAAATGAATTTAGTATGGTAAAGTCCAACATAATATGGGTATTAAATACATGATTGACTTCAACCCAAAAAAAAAACATGATTAACCATGTCAAAGCTTTTCTCATCATAAAACACACTCAATTAAAATACAAACAATTGATTACCAAAACATCTATTTGAAATTTCTACTTTTAAGGAAACAATAATGTTGAGTTGAAAATGGGAAAACCACGAGATTATACGCTACTGTCATTCTTTCTTGAATTCTTGTGAGGATTAGAGGAGTCTTGGGACGACCGTGAATTTTAGCGGGAGTATACGTATTGTTCTAATTAAATTCATGATTGGCGAAGGGACTTGATTGAGAAAATGAAGTAAATTAAAGGACTTGATTACAATTATCATTCTAGGACTAAATAGGAGCTCCCGAGAAAAAAGAAAAAACACAGAAAAAAACGCGCTACTCTATCAGTTCCAGGCCCGCTGTATGTTCCAACTTTGGCTTTCTTGCACTTTGGGTGCTAAGTTTAAATGGGTTCGAGGCAGATTTTGTGTTGCTGCTCAACTAGGCATTCAAGAGATGCTGCTCTTCTGTAACAATAACAAAATCACTGAGCATCATGATGAGAAAGTTTTAGCTTTTTACAAATTTTCTTAGTTAATTATGAACTTTTGCTGTCGAGGATTCTTGGGTCTCTTTTCCATTAGATGGAAACCTGCATGAAGGAACAGGTCTGTACATGTTCATCAATCTCTCTGAAGATGATCTGGGTTTTTTCATATGTAGATCATAGACTTTCTTTTCTTGATAATGCCATCTTCTTCAGAAAGAATATTATATCTTCGATAGTGTTGCAGCAGTAACTTTCCTTTTCCATTCCTTTTTAAAACAGAACAAGATTGGTGGCTTAATAGTTATGTTCCTGAGGATTTCATATTGATTCTCGAGTTACCTGTTTTGGTGTTCAGCTCTGCAATTTCGAGTACGATAGGGTATGGTCTCAATGCGTCCGTGTTTCTCTGAAATTATCTGCACCGAGCGATCGGTTTTACCTATTGCTGTTCTGTCTTGGAGAGAATGATGGGAAGATCTTTGTGCAAATGCAGCATTGTCATGTTACTCTGATATTGTATGCCTCGACTTCTTCTTTTTCCTGATCTTTCTCGACTTTCCTAGGAGAGATCTCCTAGGGTCTTTGCAGCCGCAAGTTTCTTTTAGCTCACTCCCCGACATGCCTAAACACTCTTTCGTTACTCAGGGGTGTGCCGTACTTTTGTGACTCATCGATTAAAAGTAGAAAAATGAAATGGTTCGGGCTGCTGCCACTTGTGTGCTGCGCGAATAGCACGAGAAAACAAAAGAACCATCTGTCTTCAGGTTGACTTCATTGCAAAGAGTATAGACTCTGGAGGAGAACTCCAGTCTGGGACTCTGCTGCATCAAACAAGGCTGCATTTTGGAACCCCGCTGAATCGGGCTCGGAAAAGGTTTTGATTCCAAGTAGATGAAGATGGTTTCACCTCTGAATGGAGAAGTGATTTCGACTAAACACTGGAAGGTGCTCGTTGTAGGATGTTTTAACTTTTGACATTTCTTGACACATAATCAGTATCATTTGTAGATTGCACGTCTCTGGAGTCCGGATAGAGTGAAGAGATATGTGGTCCATTGTATTCTTTGGAGAAGCTTAAATGATTTTTCTCTTTGCTCTTGGTGATAATCTACAGAAGTTCATACTTTAAGCACAAAGCATCAGGTCATTGATTAAACAAGAAAAGCATGCACTCCTCTCTCTCTCTCTCTCTCTCTCTCGAGCGAGCCAGATTTGATACTGGAGCAAACGAGGCGAATCTGTCCGAATTCTTGCCTTTTAGTCAATCTATCCCCGAGCTTGCCAGTTTTACTTCTAGTGCTCTATACTGGCCTGAAAAGAGACGCCTTCATACGTGCAGGTAGTTCCTACAAAAGATCGAACCAAAGACAGACACAACATTCAAAGAATATCATCATGTGTGTTCATCAAATCTTTAACTTTGCCACTCGATGGCACGACTGCCGAAACTCCGAGCCCCCTCCAGGACGCCGCGCCACTAGGCCAGTCACCTAGCATCTGCACAAGTGCCTTCGACTGGTAAAGAAATGAAGAAAATTTGCAAAAAAAAAAAAGGAAAAAGAAAGAAACAAACATTTGAAAAGGGATTCCGACCTGCCGGATTCGAACCAGCGACCTAAGGATTAATCTGCCAGTAACCACTACAGTCCTCCGCTCTACCAACTGAGCTAAGGTCGGACTTGTGAATTGCTGTCGAACTTATTTAATACAATTACATATGTCATGCGACTTCTAGTCGTACGCGTACAAGGAAAAAGAAGAAATGCAACTAAACTCCGCTATGGTGCCCTCTCTGTGCAGCTTTTGATTTTAATCAATCAAAGTCGATTTGTTTACGGATGGCGATCTCGCCCTAATTTTCATATGAGCACATGGAAAATTATCAAAAAAGTCTTAAGCTTGTTCTTTCGTTGTCAATTCGGTCCTAAACGTTTTAATTTGGCTAATTTAATCGGAAACCTTTTGATAGTTTGCCAACGTGGATACCGGGTGTCTTATGTGGCGCGGTCGGCGCTGACATAGACAATTTCTGCAATTTAAAATATTATTATTATTTTTTAAAATATTTTTCTTTTGTTTTTGTTTCATTGTGGCGGTCGCGGCCCTCACCCAAGCCCTCGTGGCCCGCAAGCGAGGACGCGAAGGCCCTTGCTAGATCTGGACAAGGGCGATCGCCGGCCACGGGCGAAGCAGCCATCGCTAGGCCTTGTTGGCCACAATGAAAGAAAAATGAAAATAATATAATATATTAAAAATTTAGAAATATTTTTTAAAAATTACAAAAAAATTTTCACGTTAGCGCAACCATGCCACATAAGATGGCTAGTATCCACATTAGCAATTTTCGATTAAAATTGGCCAAAATGATAATATTGACAAATAATCAAAAGGTTTAGGACCAAATTGTCCAAATTAAAAAGTTTTGGATTAAATTGACATATGTACGATAGTGAAGAGATACGTGATCCATTGTATTCTCTGGATAAGCTTACATGATTTTTGTCTTTTGCCCTTGGTGATAATCTATAGATGTGTTTATACTTGAACACAAAGCATCAAGTCATTGATTTAATGAGAAAGCAGGCACTCCTCTCTCTCTCGCGAGAGCCAGAAATGGTACCGGAGCAAACAAGTCGAATTTGTCCGGATTCTTGCCTTCTTGTCAATCTATCCCCGAGCTTGCCACCATCGCTTCTATTGCTCCGTCTTAGCCTGAAAAGAGACGCCTTTATACGTGCGGGTAGTTCCTACAAAGGATTGATTAGACCAATGATTTTAAAAAAAACAGAAAGCATGCATCTCCTCTCTCGCGAGAGCCCGAACCGGTACCGAAGCAAACACGACGGATCGATCCGAATTCGTGCCTTTTAGTCAATCTATCCCCGAGCTCGCCGGTTTTTCCTTTCCGTTGCTCAATCGTAGCCTGAAAGGAGACACCTTCGTATGCGCAGGTAGTTCCTACAAAAGGATTGATCAGTCCAATGACAGGCATCGAGCCCCCTCGCCGAGGCCGTGCGGGCGCACAGGTGCCTTCGAACAGTGAGCCACGGACACACATTGAGGGCAAGCCAGGAGGGAAGGAGGAAATAAGGAAAAGGTGGAAAACAAATGAGACTAGAAAGACAAAAAAAGGAAGAAGTCCGACCTGCCGGATTCGAACCAGCGACCTAAGGATTTATCTGTGACCAACCACTACAGTCCTCCGCTCTACCAACTGAGCTAAGGTCGGATTTGTGAACGGCACTCGATCTTATGCATATAATCAATATTTCCTGCCAAGAGGTTATTGACATAATGCCACGGAAAGTACCATTAACTACCAGTAATCTCGTGAAGTCTATCTCTTCGCGAGAGAAGGAAGACAAAAGAAGAAATTGAGCTAAAGTCTGCGTGGTTGACGGAGTCGGAGCCCTCTCTAACAAAAGATTATTTGAGTCCGGGCATTGTATCCCGAGATAAGATTTTTGTTGTTACCGATTGCATTGAATTCCCGTATCCGTATAGGAAAATCACCATCTTTAAGATAGAAAAGCAGAAAAACGTCATCGGTACGTTTCTTGACTGTTTAAACCTCTTTTGAAGAATCGATTCGCCTAGTGCATTAGATAGAAAAGCAGAACCTCTTTAGGCTCCGTTTATTTTGTAAAAAATGAAGGATTTGCTTAATATTTTCTTAAAAGTGATTATTTGTATTACTTGAAATAATTAGTCATTAGAAAATATTTTTATAATCGATAATAATTTATCTCTAAATATTTTCATGGACAATGAAAATATTATTTATTCATTCATTTTTTGTAAACAACACGAGTAATCATCTTTAGGAAAGTGTTTTCCAAATAATTCATTTTTCATATAATTTTTGCGAAACACATACGGATCCTTAAAGTGGACCAATTTTCAAGGAAATGAACCTACGCGGTTAGCCGAGTGGGAAAGTGACTCGACCATCACACCCTCAAGAAACGCTCGATCCATCATTTCTTGTTCTCTCGTCGAGACAATACAGTATCGTTTCCAATACTCAGCGGCTCGATCGAACCCAGCCTTCGTGATATAGGTCATAGAAAAAGGTAAGTTCGCATATAGTTCCGACATGGATGGCCAATCTTTTGTGTTTTCCCTTGCTTTTGGCCCCAAGGATGGCATCACTTGAGAAACAAAACTTCATGCATTTCATTAACATAGCTGCTGACTGATCATAACAATGTATCGGTATGTTCTGCCACAACTCGGACACTCATATAAGAAAGTGCATGGACACGAAGTATTATTTAACTAGGACGGCCTCACGCTGATACGATCGAATATAACATCGAAAGAGAGATTAATATGCAGGTGTAACGTAAATTAGAAGAGATGGTGATGCTTCTTTCCATGAGCCTCCTCATCTTCCCTCTTCGTCTCCTCCTTCTCGTGATGCTCATATAAAGCGTAGCCGCCCCCTCCGACCGCCACCGCCGCCGCTATTTCCTCCTCCACCCTGTGCTTGCGGGCGTGCTCGGGGTCTTTCTCCGACCGGTGCTTCTCGTGCTGATATATATAATAGATTCAATTACCAAAGCCGGAGAAACAATAAGAAAAAAGAAGCATAATCATATGGGTGAATTTAGGTTACACGTGCAATATGATGATGGAGAAATAACGGTCAGTCGGATCAATGTTTCTGTTATACATAAAATAAGTTATAATCTTTTTATTTAACCAACCAATACATCCATAGCATAAATTGTTGAGTTTATTTATTTCGTGTATTAAGAGACAATACCTTCGCACGTTGTTAGACGCGATACTCGTTCAAGTTAGTTGTTTTTGTTCATCACTAGAGGGATGAATAGTCCAACCAGAATTATCGCATGAAAAGAGGGGGCAAAATGTTACCACGGCGTAAGCGCCGGCGGCGGCAGCGCCGAGTTCGCCGAGCTCCTCGAGGTGCCTGTGGTGCTTCTCCTCCTTCCGGTAATCGATGCCCCCCGGGCCCGAACCCACCCCGGTCACCACGGTGGTCTCAGTGTAGCCGCCCCGGGGGCCGCCACCGGTGTAGGTGGTGGCCGTCTCAGAGTAGGTGGCGTCCCCGTCATCCTTCTCGTGGTGGAAGAGGTGGTGGTGCTGCTTCCCCTCGGCCATGGTGGGCTGGCAAATGTGACAATTCAAACCACCAAATGACTAATTTGTTCTATGCAATAGAGGGCCAAACGGGGATGAATTGATTTATATAGGGATGTCGGGCCTCATTTTGGGGAGTCCAATCCAATCTCCTCCGACAACGTGGGAGGCAACGTGTGAAAGATCGGACGGTGAAGATACTGCGTAGCCCGAGTCAAAGTACTGGTGCATGATGGAAGGATATCCGCCTCCTAAAAATTGCTTCGCCTGTTGGCTAACTCCTATAAAAGGATCTAAAGATCATCTTATCGTGACGGTAATTCAGTCACACGTTTCGCGTTCACGATTGTTCATAGGCTTTGAACGTGAACTAGTAACGAATGATACGACTACGTATATGGTCTGGACACATTTAGATCGATGATGCGAGCGCAACGATGAAGATCAAGGATGCTGGATTTCTTCCATCCAAGCATTAACGATTAGGTGAGTCCATGGGATTGGTAGCTGGAGCTATCCTTGCCTAAATTTAAATTGTGATGTCGGCGAGAGCATCGGTTCATGCTTTCATCAGCTGCTGTCTCCTTGACGAACTGCTCAAAGTTGATAAGGTATTGTCACCGTCGTCAAAGGAGATTTAACCAAAAGTGAAAAAAGTAAAAACTTGTTAGTGAAAATCTGTGGAACGAAGGTTCAATCTGCAATTCAACCAGCCGCTTGTGTGACTGAGCCAAAAACACATTATCAAACAGGAACTTGAGTTAGTTCCATGATGCGATGCTATCACTGCAAAGCTTCGTGAACGAGGCAACAGTTAAAACAAGTCAGTGCACAAATCAGAGCCGTCATGCCAGCTCAAGTAGAACTTGCCTGTTAACTTAAAATGATTCAGGGATTCAAAAATTCTCTAATCGATCCAGTGAACAATCTACCATGTCATTCTCATTGGATAACATGTCAAGAATGCGCGGAGTCCGACCGTAGCATATACTCCAGAGCAGTCCTCCATACATTAAACAATGGACACCAAGCTGGAACAGAAGTAGTCTTCTTTCTTGGTCACACGATGCATGCAATTTGTATGTAGAAGCATTTTGGTCTGTCTCACAATAAGAATCTAAACCTGTGCCATCTAAATGAGCTCCGAAATTGTATCCATTGAAGATTTCGACTGTCCTGAGCCACCCAAAATCAACAGGATCCTTCACTGCTTGCAAGTAACGACTACCGTGAGCTAGGAAACCCCAAAGCATCTTTGTCAGAACAGCAATACAGCTCATGAAATCCCCAGATATGTTTTCAAAGTCCATATATAAAGCTTGACTCCAAAAAGGCCGCAACTGAACTTTGCTCATCAAGGAGCACCTGCAGGACTGGGGCTTGGGAATTGATGAACATGCAGTGTGCGGTTTTTCTGAAAATATACTCCATGCCGAGCTTCTAGAAAGAGACAACAAGGACTCTCCTGCACTTACCCAATAGGTTGCTGCAGATGCCATTAGAGAAGATTCAGAGCGAAACAGATGGTGGACTGCTCCTGCAAGAAGCAGCGAGTATGCTCCACTGATTCTGCTCGACTTCAAAGTTTCCAATACAAGAGCACCTGCTTTTATCTGTGGAGCAACTAATTGACTCGAACGGATCCTATAGGCAGAAGCCAATGTTATGTAGGCATTCAAGGAGAGATGGTGCAAGGGTTGCAGAAGAAACTTTTGCTTGATTCCAGCCTTTGATGCAAAGTCTTCATCAAAGACCCTTTCCGTAAGCAAACTCTCGAGCTTCTCACAGCAAGACTTTGGATCGCTATCTGATAGATATTCAGATATAACATCATCCATCAACTCACTCAACCTTCTGGCAGCCTCATCCTGATAGATGCTGCAGTTGGCACTATCTCCACCGACATAGCCATAGGCAGCACAGAAATCCTGAAAGGTTTGGGTGGTCTTAATATCTCAAAAATATTCATCAGGGTCCTGTTTATCAATTTCTTTCCTAGTGGCCATCATGATTTTGATGCTGACTTATCATTCGAGTCAGAAAAGTAATGAACTAAATAGCAGGTAAAATGTGGCTCAGGAACAACATGCACAATTTCATAGGTCAAAAAGCAGTTGTCAATTAGTGTGACCGCGGAGATATTAGAAATACCTCCCGAAGGATCTTACCTGATGCTCACCAACAAAGATTCTTCATGAACAGATAATGCATTATGCGACTAGCAGGAATACATGAACACGACGAGATAAATTATTAAGAGATATGCACATAGCAATGCTAGATAATCTACCAACAAAACATTACAACTTTGCTAAGCCCATACAGTGGCATGGGCTAACAATATAGCTTATATAAGACAGATATACTACAAAGAACAAATTCAAAGTATAAAGTAAAAAACACTAGGAAACCTAATCACTGAAACCCCATTGGCTGCAAAGTTGGAGTAATGAACTTCAGCTGAACTATGAACATATTAAGAGTTAGGAAATCTAGATGGGAAGAACACCACCAAAGCATTTATTATGTCAAGCAACCTCGAATATTATGTAGCAATAGAGACTGGAAGATAACAAAAGCTTGCTCCCTCCCTTTGTCTCATTTCTGGAGAGCTTTTCATTAAAAACTTAAACTTGCTGTTCTCTGTGTTCGGTTTACTAGAAGCTAGATCCTTGGTACTGTGTAACTCACTACTTTACCTCCACCATACTAGTTCTTTTCTTTCTTTTTGAGAACCTCAAGCTTCCTCCATCATAACCTAGTCTTGGAAAATAATTAAAGGACTTTTAACTTTTGAGGTTCCTTCCAAAAAACTTTTTCCTTCAACCAAAGTCAGTCTTCCCCAACTTCTAAAGAATGTATGACTTGTCAAACCCAAATGATATCAGTTAGTTGAAGTAGTTTCAGGCCATAGGGACAGGCTTGGATATGTCCCCATTTTGAGTATCATACCATTCGACAATTTGTTGTCACAAGTTGCAAAAGCTCACAGAAAAGCAGAGAGAAATCAAGAAAAGAAAAGAGCCTATAGATTACCGAGAACATGCAGCCAGAGGATATTATTTGACGGAAGAGTGATAAAGTTCGGATCTTTTACCTGCAAAGCATGATCCACATATCCTAAAGGTTCTGCATCACATCTTGCACAGGAACATTTAAATTGATACTTGGACTGTAGCTCAGACTGCCTAGCTGCCTGGAAGAATGAAGATTAACAGTACATTACAAATGAGGTCAGGCACTAACCAAAAAATACAAATGAAAGACCCAAAGAAGAAGCTAGACTTGGAGAGAGAGAGAGAGAGAGAGAGAGAGCACTTGGGGCTGCAAATCTAGTATATTGTGGGGGTGAGAGCATACGTGATGACGACAATATGGTAATGCAGATCGACTCCTGAGATTAGAGCATCCTAACAATTTCAATAAATAGCAATGAGTGGTTATTTCATTATGTTTATTTGCTCTCAGTACTAAATTTGAGATGAAAGGATTGAAATCACAACAGCTCTGCATAATTTCTAAATTCTTCAATTAAAGAACTTATATGGGAGGGCATTCTTTTCACTTGATGGCGCACAAAACTTAGAGCCTAAGCACCCAAGTCACTCACCTTCAGACAATAGTATTTGTACCACTGAGTAAAGCACGACTTTTTCTCTACACACAACATAAACCAAACATCACGAGAAAGCAAATAGCTTAGGCATGAAAAGACTACGCACCTTAGGCTGCAATAAGTCAGTGTATGCAACAGTCACCTCCTCCTCTTTCTTAATTGCCTTTATGCTACGAACTATTATTTTCGGCCCGTAATCTGCATAATCTTCATCGAAACTAAAAATGTTTACAAATTCGAGGGAGAAACAAATTGGACAAAGCTGTAACTTGTCAAATTATGTTCTTGCTACCTTTCCCAACTTCACCAGGTCTGCAAGCAACACTGTCCATCTGCAACATCATATTCCCAATAAACACAAGTTAACAACAGCCGGACCTTGATATGCAAACACACGAATACGCATTCGAGTTTCTGCATGTTTTTACCTGAGCTCGATCGCCATAAGGAACAATGCGGAGCCACGATTCGTCCGGAGCCCGAGCACTAATCTCCGGTCCACTAAACTGAAACCTATAACAAGCATTAGCCGAGCAACTGTGATTGATCCACGAGAACTCCGTACCATACACAGCAATCCCCAGGCCGCGACCGCCGACATCCTGGACTTCCACCGCGTTCGTAATCGTCGCGCACAGCGCCGCCTCCTCCAAAATGGCATCGCCCTCCACATATCCGCCGCCCAGGCCCAGCCTCCTCCTCGCCGCCGCCAGGGCCCTGGCGCCGCTCCGGATCCTCGCCGCAGCCTCCCCGTCGCCGGAGCTCATCAGCTTCTCGCGGTTCGTCAGGAGGCCGCCGATCCTCCGGCTCGAGGCGTCGGGGCAGCGGGCGAGGAGGCGGAGGGCCGCGCGGAGGTCGGAGGTGTCGCCGGAGGCCGAGCGGAGGAGGAGGAGGAGCTCCTCGGCGGAGGAGAGGCGGGGGGAGGAGGCGGAGGGAGGGCGGCAGCGGGCGGCGGAGCAGTAGAGGGAGGAGCGGGAGGAGCCGGCGAGCGGGGACGGAGGAGGCGGAGGAGGAGAGAGAGGGGAGAAGCAGGAGGAGCAGTGAGAGGGGAGGAAGGAGTCGTAGAGGGCGAGAGAGAGAGGAGCGATCGGCGGCGTGACGTCTTCGCCGACGGCGATGTCCGCCGTCGCTCTCATCGCCATCTCCATCTTCTCAAGACGGCTCCGCTCCGTCGTCGCTGCGCCACTGTTGTTAACTGTAAAGAGTGCAGTTAAGCTTCTACGTAAACCATCGTTTTTTTTTTCTAGAAATTGCGGGCGAGATTTTTTATTTCAATAAAAAAAATTAATAACTACTTTATTTTTTTCATCTTATATCTTAAATTCTTAATTAATAGAAATCAAAAGGATCAAGAAAAATTTCGAATAAAAATTTGAAGTGGCTAAATCGTCTCAAATAAGGACTTGAAATTGTCAAATAGTCTCAATTACTTAGAATGTGATTGCACTTTGTATAATATTTTCAACATTACATGTGATCTTCCTTATTAATAAATCTACTAATGACATAATAGACTTTCGGCCAAGCTTCCAAAAACCAATTTGACATTGAAAGGTTTTTTTTATCAAGTTTGATTTGTGTCGGGAATACACGAAATTTGAGTTTTGTAACTACGTTACCCACTTGTTAGGGTTCGGGATCGAAGGCCAAAGAAAATGACTGGATTTAAGATTGAAGTTCGAACCGACTTTTAAAATATTTAGGATTTAATTGAGCACGAGTTAAAATGGTTGAGACACTGCAAGGTAATTTTTCAATACCCTGGCAACAGTGGCCCAACGGTCATGATCTTCTTATCACATGCTCTCATCAAATGTGTATTTGCTATTCAACCTCGATCCATTACAATACAACAGTTCAAATAAGGCCTAGTCATGTTACAAAAGCAGTGGCAAAATCAATCTTAGGCTATGTTTGAATACAATGGTCAGCCAAACCATGATAAGAATTAAATGAATGATATGAATAAAATTGGGAAAGAAAATTTTCTTTTAAAGGGACAAGGAGGACTGACATCTATCTATACACCCACTCTCAATGTATTCAAAGAAGGCCCTATTTACTACATGGCAAGCAGCACCACTTCTCAATTTGGAGGAACACCCACTGGAAAGGGTTGGGAGGCTCGTCGTCGTCCAAGGACGCGGTCGGCAAGGGAAGCTCTCGGGGCAGATGCCGATGAAACGCGTCGACCGCAGCCGCCACCCCGTCCTCGTTTTCTATCAGCTTCGCTATTTCTATCGCCTGAGACTTCACCTGGAAGCATCGATGCATAGAGAAATGTTACAACACGGCACGGCAGCATTTTCAATCTCGAGAGAGTGAAACTGAGTCATCTTTTATTCTGTTTTACAATCTTGTTTTTTTTTTCTGCAGAAGATTCAGCATGCCAATTTGTGAAAGGCAGCCTCATTAAAAAGTAAAACTCGGTTTTATTTCATGGAATTTCTGCTATTCGACTTGCTTTGGTCAGGAAAAACTGCTGAAAATGTAATTCAACGATCAAGACGTGCTTTATCGCATCCATACGTCAAGGAGTGGGCTCATCAAGACATCAGAATTACCTCAGGTCGTAGCATAAATCTTATGGCATCCGAAAGATTCTCGACGCTGAGCTGTGAGATTGGTATGGGTGCAGGGCCAAGGCCTCTTTGGTGGACTCTATCGCCCCAGAAGAACTGATCTCCAAAAAAAGGAACTATGGTCGTAGGACACTGCAAATCACATTCTCAACATTAGTTATAAATGAAGCAAAAAATAGGCTCTGGACATTTGTTATAGATGTAGCACAAGATAGATGCTTAAAATTCTTTCGTAACAAAGAATCTGGAAGTGGCACTAAATCCTTGCCATCAGAAGATATTGCCTTATCTCTTCTTCGCGACGCACCACTTTCACAGCATATTTTTTCATTCATTCTAAATGAAAAGAATCCACTAGAAGCTTTATGGCCCATTTGCCATTAAGCAACCAAAAGCAAAATGCAAGGCTCGAATGTGTAAATTTTTACCCCAGCTTTTAGTCCAGTAGCTGTTGTTCCTGCACCACCATGATGAACCTGCAAGTTGAGCAATACGGTTTCACCTTAATTGGGTCTTATGAGCAGGAAGTAATGATGAAAAATTTGAACTAGCATTGACATTTTATGAAACCACGCTTCATCAGATCGAGCTATCAGAGTTCACTAACAAAATGACTAACAACTAGATCATCTACCCATCAGGTTCTTGCAGCGAAGGTGATGTAAAATCAATGAACATTCGTTCATGTAATAGACACGTGTCACAACTTATGATGATGCGACGGTATGAAGCCAAAGTACTCTCTTCTCTTAAGTACGGCAAACTCACCACAGCTGAACATTGGGGAAACAGCCAATCATGAGGGCAATCCTCCAAAAGGAAAATGTTGTCTGGAACATCCAGAACTGCAAGAAACAGAGTCAATTAGAATAGAGCCAGTTACCACATACAATTATGGAAACCCACACATATTCCGTTTCTTGACATTAATAAGCAAGATAACGAATAATTGAATTTGACAAGAAACCCTGTTAGCAGATCAGGTTCCACTACATTTAATTAAGAATTGAGTTTTTACTCCAAACATTAGTCTAGGTATTCCAAAACCAAGTGATATCTGAGCTCAAGAGAGAAAACTGTGCGATTTTTTTTAACGTAACAACGTTAATAAACTAATAACACATACAAACTAATGCAAAAGTGTTCAAAAAATCACCAATAAGAATGCTTTAAATCAAGCTATATCTTTTGAAGCACAATAAGAGGAAAGGCGGGAAAATTAAACAGCAAGATACTTACGGGTCCCAAGATCACCCCATCCTCGACCAACTATCCCTCTTTGTCCGGTATCCGTTAATGCCTTAATTATGATATCTGTAGTTTTCTTGGAATCTTCAAGAGGCTTCACAAGTCACCAATAAAATATTTAACATCAAACTCCAATAAAACTCATCTCTGAACAGAAAACAGAAAAATTCCAGAAAACTGATTTTTCCTATAATCCAATAGCAAGAGTTATCAGCATAACAGGGCAGAAATCAAGTAGTTAGCATATTAAGGATGGAGTTTTTACTGGATGCCAGAGCATATAGTCGACTAAACAGTTACTTCAAAAACTAGAAGGCATCCTTGAGATTACTAAGAAATAGCTGGGCCAAAATCTAGCACAAGTGAAGAGAGCAGAGATTCGCATCTAGCCAACTATAAAGGGTATGACTGCTTTGCAAAAGAAAATTTCCCATCTGGTATAATCAAATAAATCAAGTACGTTGCTCATATCTATACTCTTATGTACAAGCAAAAGGGTTCAACAAGAAGAAAACTTTGAAGCACAAAGAAATAGCCATACCATGCTCCCAAACCCGATATACATAGGTTTTGCTCCCTTTTGAATCCAATCAACAAATTCTTCCTGAGGTTTATACTTCGACCCGAGGTTAAGGAAACAATAGCCAACGACATCAACTAACGGCCCCCAATCTGCAGTTATTTAGGAACGACACGATGACACAAGATTATGTGATCTCAAACTAAGGAATTTCAAAGTATGTTTGCAAAAAATAGACATCAAGGCACAAGACCCAAAATTTAATTGCTGGTGGAACAAAGAACCTAATAGAATAACTAATTTCACATGTAGCTACTCCATCAAAGGCAAGTAAGAATATGACTTAAGGCAAAGAAAATCAAAGCTTTTCTCTACTAAGATGTCATGAAAATTTCTTAAGAAGTGATGTGTAGCAAGATAGATGATGAATACCAGAAAAATTTCCAACAGAAACATTAGCTGCAAATTCATGCCATCATAAGAGCTAGTTTTACTAATCCCACAAGCCATTTTTAAATGCTATACCTGACATTATAGCTCTTATGGTTTATTATCATTATGCCATACGAAGGAAGGTACTAACTGCCTTTACGATGACAAGAGAAGTCATGAAAAGTGAGGTACTCAACACAGTTAATTTGCCCTTATAATTGCAGTTCTCAAAGGTGAGGCTAGAGAGAATGCAACACAAGAATTGCAAATTGCTAGGAACTATTCAGGTTGTTTTGAAACACAGATATATCAAGGTGCAGATAAAGTACCTAGCATCAGATTAACAAAAATTAGGAGAAATCTCAGTACTTTGTTTAAGTGGAAATATTTCACATATGGAACAAACTCCAATGACAATGGGGATTTAGCAGCATTTAGATGCTCCCTGGTCAGAAGAACCAGTAAAATTTTTAAATTTCTCGCTGCAATTCTCTTGATTGATTCAGGTTTCTTCCTGTCTACCATTCCTCCCCTTAAATTTTTAGAGGCGGACAACTAGTTTCTATATGGGGCCACCAGCATGCAGTCACACCCCAGCTAGACACATTACCACCAAAAACTAGCTGAACATGCAAAACACAGCAAACACAAATTCTATAGCACCACTCCAAACAGCAGAACTTGTTTCTTGCAGAGGAGAGACATTTTTAGTCATAAAGAAGAACAGATCGAAATATTCTGGCAACAATGTCAATGACGAGCACTCTTGGCTAACTAGGGCTTCCTTACCACTCGGCTTAGGCACAAGATGAGGACTCCATATATATCCTGTTGGCAAATGAGATATTGATCCACGGTATGTACTAAAATATGCAATAGGAGCTAGCTTCAACTTCCTTTTCCTGAAGTCATTAATGTAGCCTCTTATACCCCACCATATCAGGAGATCGACGATTACATAAGAAAGCTGGATCCAGCAAAAACGATTTATCAGTGCAATGAGTTGACAGCAAACTTACTAGACGTTCTATAGTCGAAATGTGTGATATCGAAAAGCATACCCAGTTACCCGCTCTTTGAGGCACACGAGCCAATGGATGAGGAAATTCATATGTCGGCCTGCCTATCAAAAACGTATGTGAAAAGAAGCATCCTTTCAAAGAAAATGTAACTCGTAGCTAAACAAAACTTGCAGTCGAACAAAATTTAAATTTAGCACCAAAATTACTTAATAAGAGGATTTAAGGTCAAATGCTAAAACGGTCAAATACTTACGTCCATGGCATGGTAAAGAAGATGTGAAGAGGTACACCAAGAGCTTCCGCAATATGTGTATGTCCTGCAACCATAACCACATAAAAAAGTTCCACAAACCCTATCCAGGATGACAGGTCATTGTAGCTTTCCTTTTTCCTGGCTGCCCTTCCGATCTGTTTAGCAGCTAAGTATCTGTTCTACATTCAACCTGAACAGCCATAATGCCCATACTTCCATAGTTGTTGCTTTTGTAATCATTTTTCATACTTTCACATCTTATTTTTCAAAGGTTGTTCAGTATCCAACAAATGAAAACGACAACGACACCCTTAACAACACTGTCATGTATCATCAAAGCGCGAGAGAAGAAAGAGGTGATTCAGAATTAGGTGTAGGCGATGGCAAATAATTAGGAACGGACTAAAGAAAACTATGTAGTGTGTAAAGAAATCTCATGAGAAAGAGAGAGAGTTCGAACATGGAATTTTTTTCCAGGTCCTTAATTTGTTTTTGCACGCAATTAGCTGCAGATGGGATTTCTTTAGACACTACATAGTTTTCTTTAGTCAATAAACTTAGGGTTTGGATCCTCTCTAGCAATGACAGAAGATTATGCCTCTAAAAAACAAAGTTTCTTCAAATTAAAGATTCATCCATTGAATCTTAAGTATGATATATATGGATTGTTGGCCCGTTTCCCGACAATATTTTTAAGTTTTTGGGAAAAATGATAAGTTTAACATGATATTCAAGCACATTCACTGGTTTCAATCATGCATCTCCCACTCTTTTTGTCAGTTCCCTGTCACTCATTATCTGTTTGACATGGTTACTTCCACGTCTCGTTTTTCGTACATGAGGTCAGACCTATGCAAGACAGTCAGTTTTAAGACCTAGCTATACATTAATTGTCACCTTTTCTGACAAATTAGCTTTTGGGAGAAACAATATGTCTAACAACTATGTGGAGGAAAGTAACTTCTGGAAAATTCGAAGACAACAGTGGATTTTTGCAGTGTGAGCTTACCATAAGCAGGAGGATTTGCGATAATTGCCTGAGCTCTAAAAGGCAATCCAGTTTCTGTATCCGGTTCTGTGCAGGCTGGAAGAAGAGATTCAATTATAGCCTTCAGCTGTTTTCTCTGAATAGATATTTCTCCTGGCCCAGATGGGATGAAACCTTTATTTCTGGCCATAACTACAAATAACACACGAGCACCAGGCAACCGGAAATTGTCAACAGAAAGATGCTAGAAACTAGACCAGAATACTGAAGCATAAGACAAAACCAACATATCATTCGATTCAAGAGGAGATTAGGACCTTACATCCTGCTAAAACTCGAGGATCACCACCCAAAGGATAGAAGTCTACGCCAGCTGACCTCACAAAACTCTTGAAGTTGGCATGAGTAGCCAGCCTGACATGATGACCAAATTCCTGGAAACAAGGCCCAAGAAAAAAAGAAGAAGAAGCAAAACTCAGCTCATTTTAATCCTTTCTAGAACACTAAAGTTCATGTAAGCCAAGGAACACTTGTTTATCTCCATAGTAGTGATTTCAGAGCACACAGCTTCAGTAACATTTAGTGAAGTCATCCAAGGGCATCAAATTGGCAACCCCTGGAACCACAGACATCTAAATATTATCCTTCCCCAGGATTCTATCTTGAAGAGAAGATAAGGGCTCAAATGTGACCCACAGATAGAACAAAAAAAATTCTCTGAATTCTAAAGAAAACTTTCAGAAGAAATGCCCAATTGCTTAAAACCAGACAATAATTTATCTGATGTAGCAGACGCGATTGCGCTTGACACACTCTGGATTAGATTTACGGTTGGTTCAATTTCAATGCCTACTAAAAAAACCCCTGAGCAGCCAAGAGAAGTCCTATTTTAACGGCTCTAACTTGAGAGTCTGCAATCAGCAGGCACTCATAAATAGAGAAGACGCATCTATTCTTTCCAAACCACTACTCAGTTTAACATGATAGAGAAGGCATACTATACGTACTTTACGAAATGGAATAACAAACTAGAGTCTTCATGTGATAGTACAAAGCTATTAGATATTCGGTAGCCTTCAATATTTAGGGGAAATGACAAATACAAACTTAGCAGGCATACCAATAACAGACTCTTAAACTTGCCTGAAGTCTCTTGGCCATAGCCAAAAAAGTCTGCACGTCTCCTCTTGTTCCAACAACAAGCATGGTGATTTTCAACTTTGGAATCGATTTGTTTGAGTCCACGATAGAATCATCAACACTGATAGGTGCTGATTCAGCAGAATGAAGCTCCAGCAATTCTGAAGCCATGCTGTCGCTCTTGGTCAAATCAACTTCCACCGTGCCATCATTTTGAATTTTGACCAGCTCTATAATAAGCTTCTTCTGAGACAAGTACAGGAGAGATAGTCATTAGTGAAGTGAAGAATCACATACAAAGTACTGTGAAATATTGCTTATTAGTCATTATAATAGTAAAGAATTTTTTTCATGCGTACATTAATGTATGAAAATGTCTGGGATTTCCCATGAAGCTGCTAAACAACCATATAGTTTGGAAAGATAGAGTAAAGAAGTCACATAATTCCCTTCAAGTTCAACTAGCCAATAAGTCTGTGCTGTTTCCCGCAGCATTTGGCAACATATTCTCAGACCAGGCATTAGATGCTTAGCTTAATAGTTTCCCCTAAAAATAAAGCAGGACATAGAAATCTCATGCTCTGCAATGAAGCTACAAAATACAAACCATTTTTTCTTTCGCTCTTTTTTAAGGAAGACAGGCGAGGACCTTTTTGATGCATAATTGCAAGATACTCAAAAGTCCAATACATGTGATTATCATATACACACCTTTTCACGTTCTGACAGCCTGTCAAACAAATTGCGCCTTGAAGTTTCCTTTCTCTCTGTCATGGACCTGTAAAATGTAATATCCTGACTATCATATTGAACATTTCTGCGATGTCCGGTAGGAGCACTGATGCAATGATCCAAACCTGCAACCACAAACTAAATGAAATAAGCAAGGGCTAAATGGAAACAGATATAGATTAAGCATATTGAATTTTCTGTTTGATCAGTTAAAAGGTTAATTTGATATCTACACTCGAATACCATGAGCATATTGACAAGGAAGCAACTATTTCATGAGGACACTCACGGTAATTTCCAAAATTGATTAAAGTTAGAAAACATTGCTGAATAAGACATTCTGCTCCAAATTCACAAACTTTCAGATTGTTCTACATGAATCCTTGGGTAAAACAACTATTTTACCACAAGGGCTAAATCAACTTAGCGTAAATAGATGTGTTAATATTATGGTGAACACTTTGGCGAGCGAGAAAACTTAGTCCCAAAAATAGAGGCCCTAGAATTTCCCATTCTGGATGTTCTGGATATGAAGGAGCTACTTTCTCTTGCCTTTCTTATTCTCGTTTTCCCTGACAGAGTCAATTGGCAAAATCGACTATGCAGGCTTGACTTTTTTCCCCTTCACTTTTGGCATTTCGAGGCGCTTCCGCCACAGGCTTGTTTAACTCGCGAAATGAAAAACACGTTACAGGAATTAGAACAGAAGGATATTGCTTGCATTTCTAGAGTTCTACAACCACTCCACAAATGCAAAGAGACTGCGATTGAAATCGTAGTCGAAACAAAACTGTCATAAGAAATGAGAAGAACAACATGATGCCTAATCATACATTATGCTCTATTTAAAAGTCTACTTCAACTCGTGTACTTTCATGGATGATAATTTAACGACAGAACGCATTTGATAAGACCCCCGAAACAAAGCCTAATGGCACTTGTGGCCAATATTCACGATGTAGCAGGATCAGCTCCTTTCCTAAGCTTGTTCCTGCAGTAGTCTTTACCATTTTTCCCCTCAGTTTCTTCTTTTTAACAAGTATAATTTTGAACATTTGTCCTGCTATTGCTTAGTCATGCAGAACACTGCATTATAGTAAGCTAAAGCTTGCGAAACGTGTTGCTTACTTTCTCGAGCCGGAGAATGGACGTCGGATTCATCTGATCGGGAAATCTCCAAAACTGATGATGACCTCTCAGAACCAATCTTCCCGTCTTCTTGCTCCATAGAAGAGCCAGCATCTTGAAATGCCCCAGATTCATCACTACCACCTAATTGCAGCAAATCCGCGATCACTTCCTTGCCGCTGCCAATAATTCCTTCCCCTGATTCTTCGAGCGAGTGCTCCACCCCATTACTCCCCATATCACAAATTCGAATCCGCAAATAAAATTCTGAGTGCACCAGAACCCCAGTTATTTCGGAGACAGTCCAACTTCGAAATCCCGCAATGCGAATGGATACGATAAAGCAGGAAAAGAACTACGAGAAACAAGACCCGCAATCGGGATTTACTCGGAAAAGACTTCACGACATGAATCTTCAAATCAACCCAAATAAGCACAGAGACCCAGTCGACACCATGACCCTGAGCAAGTGTCGAAACCTGTCGCTTCAGCTTCTTCCCAGCAGCTCCCGCGGTGCTCAAAGAAAAAAAATTTCAAGAATCCGCGGAAACTTAAGAGGCTCAGCTTCGTCGGACGTCAGATTCCACCAAAGCAGAAACACCCTTGAAACTCTCTGTTCGCATGGAAGAGCAATTTGACTACGGCTGACCAAACGAACGAGCAGACCAACCGGTCAAATCAATCATATGCGTGGAACGTCCGGTGAAGCAAACGATGCCGTTCCTACTTCCTAGGAATCTAAAACTGAAACCCGAGTGAAAATTCGGGAAGATCAAACTTCGACGCCAGAATCACCACCAGCTGGGTAAAAAAAAAAAAACGAGAGACTTCCTTCTTCTGCACACGGATGGAATTGAGCTCCTTGGGGGCATACCCAGAAAAGCTCGTCCCCCGCAGCTTCTTCCGAGAAAAGAATCCACAGCAACGGGAGCGAGCAAACGGTCCAATCACTTCAGCAATCCCAACTAAGCTAAAGGGGGGAGATTAAAAAAACAAAAAAAAAGAGAAGAAGAAGAAGCGGGGTGAGCAAGTCGTGGATGAGCAGTGGGAACTCGGGAAGTTTCATGCGGCCATCTCGATCATGGGCATACGTCCAAGGCCCACCGTCAGCGTGTCCCAGCAGCCAACATCACCATTGAAACCTAAGGAACAACGGAATTGTCGATAGGTTGTATGATCCCGCCCATGACCCGAGCAGAAAAGCAAGGATTTTTGCCTTAAAAAAGCCGTTCTTTCGTTCACTCTTTCGGGCCAGATTTCCGCCCAAAGCTGGAAAGCTTTTTTTTGCATTAAAAAAAGAAAGAGGCGGGTGGGACCCGACGCGACGCATGATGTGGGAAGTCCAAACTCGAACCAATCGGAGAGCGCCAAGGTCACGAGAAATCCGATTACTGATTGGCGGGGGGAGGGACTGCCGCGTCTTGATTTCTTTTCCTGAATTTCTTGATTTGTCTCTCGAAATTGTTTTCTATTGTCGGTAAAGATTCATTTTTTCCAAGAAAGTAAGTATTAATACCGCGAGAAATCTCAAATTTGTGATAAATTTATTCCAAATTAATTTATTAACCGCCAAAAGCCCCAAATTGATATACTTATGATAAATTTACCTATTATTAATTTTCATCCAATTTCCTTGTCAAGATGGCACGTGCCAATTGATAGGTGTACCGGTTTGGGCTTCTACCCTCCGTTTATTTCAGGTGTGCCGGTTTGTGATTTTTTGTAATATCAATCCAATTTAACAGAAACTAATAGAGGGCAAATTAGCCACAAATGTACAAGTTTTTGGATTTTTGGTAATCAAAAAATTAATTTTTGGTAAATTCGTCACCGATGTACCGATTCGGCATTATTCGTGGTATTAGCTCAAAAAGTAATTCGATGAAACCGCGACTTACTGCTTTGGGTCCGTGATTCTCCGGGACACGGGGAAAACTTCTCCGAGAAGAGATTAATTAGTTTCTCGATAAGTCGGGCGGATAATAGGGGCCTAATTTATATTTGGTCCTTTTGAAAGGAAAATAAAAAGAGACTATTAATCGACTTTCCCATTAAAAATGAATCCCGTGGCTTAACCACATGAAATGAGCTCTCGCGAATAAAATATTAAGACTGGGGAATATTAAAATAAGTTCGCGCGAATGGGATTGGAATATTGTGGGCCATGGACAGCAGGTGCTGAGCTGGCAGCTCCTAAGGCCAGGTTGGACATTCGTTCACGGGACTCGAGGCGGTCGACGGCCATGACTTAACCCATATGAAATCTCCGGCGAATATGCTAATTCCTAAATTGAGAAGTGCGCTGTCCGAGCTACTGGAACGCTGACTTTATATGTCTAGTCTGGTTCAGCCATGGGCCACCATGGCGTGGTGGTCGGCCGCCACGGGTGACCCTCGGCCAGGTCTGCGCGAGGGCCACCCACCCTCGCCTTTAGTCGGCAAGGGTGGGACGGCGACGGCGACGACCGTAGCCCTCACCGCCTGTCTCCCTTCCCTTTCTTTTTTTAACATAACTTATTATTTAAAAATTGAATTCAAACAAATTTTATATCACATTTGGGTAAAAACGACGTCGTTTTCAGCATTATGTTTCATGATTTAACCACGCTATCGACACGTAGGATAGAGAAAATAATTTAAAAAAGGAAAAAAGCCACAAAAAACCTCAAACTTTACCACTTGTGACACATTTACTCCGAACTTTTTTTGTGACACCAAAAACCCTAAACTTTATTATTTGTGACACATAACCCTAACGTACATTGTCTATGGGCATTTTCGTCTTTTTGCTTTTTTTTTTTTTCCTTTCCGGCGAGGGCTCCCTCGCCGGATCCGGCGAGGGCGAGCCTCGCCGGCGCCGGGCGAGCCTCGCTGGATCCGGCGAGGGCGAGCCTCGCCGGCGCCGGGCGAGCCTCGCCGGCGTCGGGCGAGGCTCGCCCTCGCCTGGGCGAGCGAGGGCGAGGGTCGCCCGACGCCGGCGAGGCTCGCCCTCGCCCTCGCCTGGGCGAGCGAAGGCGAGGGTCGCCCGACGCCGGCGAGGCTCGCTCTCGCCGGATCTGGGCGAGGCTCGCCCTCGCCTGGGCGAGCGAGGGCGAGCCTCGCCGGCGTCGGGCGACCCTCGCCCTCGCTCGCCCAGGCGAGGGCGAGCCTCGCCGGCGTCGGGCGACCCTCGCCTTCGCTCGCCCAGGCGAGGGCGAGCCTCGCCGGCGTCGGGCGACCCGCGCCCTCGCTCGCCCAGGCGAGGGCGAGCCTCGCCCGACGCCGGCGAGGCTCGCCCGGCGCCGGCGAGGCTCGCCCTCGCCAGATCCAGCGAGGCTCGCCCGGCGCCGGCGAGGGAGCCCTCGCCGGAAAGGAAAAAAATAAAAAAAAAGAAAAAAGCAAAAAGACGAAAATGCCCATAGACAATGTACGTTAGGGTAAATGTGTCACAAATAATAAAGTTTGGGGTTTTTGGTGTCACAAAAAAAGTTCGGGGTAAATGTGTCACAAGTGGTAAAGTTTGGGGTTTTTTGTGGCTTTTTCCCTTTAAAAAATAGCTACGTCGACATTTTTTACTAGCCAAGTTAGACGGAGTTAACGAAATGACTCGATTAAATCAATTTGAAAAGTTTCGTGACTCAATTGCACTTTTACAACAAGTTTTAGGACTTTTAGTGCACGTATTACTTTCCAAAATATCAACAATTTCATGAGACATAATTTTTTTCTTAGAGGATGGGATTTTTAATGAACTCGCGTTAATGTTGAGTTTTTACGTAGGTGAGTAAGAAAGGTCAGTAGCGCCAATTTAAGAGACTAACTTGGATCGGAGCGAAGGAAATTAGGGGGCGCTGAAATTTAGATGGAACGGACGCCCTTTGAAGTGAGGATGAAGCTCGTGACGACAGATTTTAAAGTAGCGAGAGAGGAGGAATCGATAGAGAATCGAGGATCGCGGAGATCGGAAGTTGTGGAGCTGACCTCGGTCCGACCGTCGAGCCAAGACCAGCGGACCCGATAAAAAAAAAGGGAGACCCGAGAAATAATGGACTGAGGATCGAGAATCGAGGGTGCTGGTTCTTCGTGAAGAACAGAAGAATCGAGAAGAACTCGAAATTCAATTTGGGGTTGGTGGTTCTTAGGATTTTATACTCATTTTTTTACCTCCCGTTGCAAATTTTGAACAAAAATTGCCCCCCTCTCCAAATCCGCTATTAAGACAGCTGTCGAAGATTCGGGCCACTGGCAAATTCAATTCGAGATGACTTCAAATCATTATTTGAAATAATATCCACTCCAAGACTTTCATTTTTAAATAAAAATTACCGAATTTCAAGTACTTGTTAATTAGCAGGGTATTTATCCCGGTGGTCATCCTTTCTACTTGGAAAAGGAGAGATGGAGAATTCGAATCATCACCTTTTTAAAGATGGGACGTGGAGTTTCATAAGTGGATTTTTGACTCCCACACTCCGTAAAAATCTGAAGGTGAGTGAGAGTTGCTCGTCGACTATTAAAGTACGACAGATTGGACTACGAAGGCCAAACGAAAAAAGATACTCCCTTGTAATTGGCTATCTAAGCCACCCCAGCATCTTTGAAATTTATTATGCCTTGTCTCTTGTCTTCAATACTTGTGCAGTACCGCTTTGAATGAACGGACGAAATGGTGCCTAGTTGGACCAAAAAAACGTACGACAGATTAAAAAAAAAACGCTGTACTCGTTAATTTCTCACGTTTTTGAAGCCGTCGGTTCTGCTTTACATGGGCCAATCGCCGGAGAGGAGGGTGGCAGTGGCACGACGGTACTGCCGCATTGGAGGGGAGCAGCGTGGCGGCCGGCAACTACCCCAACCTTTTCCTCCCCTGCCTTTGGCAAGTTGTCGCACGCCCTCCCACCTTTCGCCTTCTCCGATCTCAACGCCATCAAAGAACAAAACACGCGACCATCCCCAGAGAGATCCTCACCCAGTCCCCACCACCCCCGACCACCACCGCCGCCACTGCAGAACCCTAAAACCCCCCCCCCCTCGAGAACAGCGGAAGCTGCTCCGCCATCGAGGGAAAAAAAAATGCCGTCGTAGGCTGCGGCGGCGGCGGCGGCGGCGGGCGGCGGGCGATGATGGCGTCTTCCGAGTCCAGAGAACCCGATCCGTCCCGTCCCTTCTCTCTCTCCTCCGCCGATTTGTTGACCGCCGTCGACGGCGGCGGCGGCGGCACCGCCATGGCCGCCCGCAGCGCCTCCGCCCCCGCCCCCTCCTCCTCCGCTACTCCCTCCTCCGAGTCGACCCTCCTGGACGCGGCGGCGGCGGCGGCGGCGGCGCCCCCCAGGACCGTCGACGACGTGTGGCGGGAGATCGTCGCCGGGCAGAGGAGGGAGTGCAAGGAGGAAGTCCCGGACGAGATGATGACTCTGGAGGATTTCCTGGTCAGGGCGGGCGCTTCCGTCGGGGTGGAGGAGGAGGAGGAGGAGGAGGAGGGAGAGGAGGTGGAGGAGGACGAGGATGTGGAGGTGAAGGTGAAGGTGCCCCCCGCCGAGAGGATGGGCAGCATGGGCAGCGGGGCGTTCGCGTTCGACGCGATGGGGCCCAGCACGATAGAGACGGTGGAAGGGTCCATCGTGGGGTTTGGGAATGGGGTGGAGTTGATCGGGGTAGGGAAAGGGAAGAGAGGGGCGTGCGTGCTGGACCCGTTGGATAGGGCGGCGCAGCAGAGGCAGAGGAGGATGATCAAGAACAGAGAGTCCGCGGCGAGGTCTAGGGAGAGGAAGCAGGTGATGGCTTTGGCTTTGGCTTTGAGCTTTGAGCTTTTGCTTGTGCATTGAGGCCGGGGTTTCGTTTCTTACTTGTTCGTTCTTCTCTGGTATGCATTTCTCTTTTACAGGCGTACCAAGTGGAACTGGAGTCCTTGGCTGTGCGACTCGAAGAAGAGAATGAGCAGCTATTGAAAGAGAAGGTGCGCTCATCTACGAGCCCTGCTATTTTCTTTTGAGAATGACATTGTGAATTGTTCCAGCATGATTGAATATCTCGTAACAAAGAGTTATCTTAAAGTTTTTTAGAATGTTATTTGATGTCTCTATATAATTTTCTCTAGGATGTAATAGTTCTTCCCCTATTTCAGTAAACTGAATATGGAACATAAGTCTTTTAAGGATTTTGCTCGCTGAGATTACTTCGTCTGAGTCTTTTTTGATTTGTAAGTCTTGCTAATCTCGAAAACGCTCTTGGTCTTCCTTCTTGGATAAACGAGGCATCTATAAACGGGTTGTTATGGACTACAAAAGACAGAATTGTGGAAAGGGGAGGTGACTTGTCGAGACAAATGCATGTTTTTGTTTATATTTCCATGCATACAATAATATATGTAGTTACATTAATACATATTGCATGCATTGTATCTCTCGGCCTTCTTATGTTGACCCCACCAACCCCCTTTCTCCCCTTGAGGAAGAAATTTGCCTATCTCTCAATTTTTAACTCTGTGTAATTGCACTTATAACAGAAATTTTTTTTTACCTGCAGGCTGAGAGGACTAAAGAGAGGTTCAGGCAGGTGCGATTTTTATCTATTTTTCTTGCCATTGCTTGAAGTTTGCCTTCGGTATTTAATATTGGAATCCTTCTCTCTATTGCACTCTCATGTTAACCCATGCTAGAGATTAACTTGATCCTGACTTATTTGGAGAAATGTAAGTGGTGAAGTAGATTTGGTTACCAACTTAAGATTTTGTTATCTTTACTCAGCCGAAGTTCTTGAAAGGGATAGCACATTCTTCTTTTCTCTCTAATGTTATTGAGATGATCCTTTTCCATTTTAAAAGTAGTTTTCCCCTTAGACGACAGTGTTGTAAAGGATTTGCATGGAGAGCAATGTGGATCGGTTTTTGGTGAAAGATTTGTTTGCGAAAAATCCCATAACAAAATGAGCAATAGCTGCTATGCCTAACAGTTGTTCCGTTTCTCTCTGAAAATTGTTTTTCCCATTTACGAGCGTTGGGGTTGTTCTGCTTTGGAGTTCCAATACAAAACAGTTTTCATTTGAATAACCGATGCACTAGTTTGGTATGAACAAGAGTCATGCTAGGCTCTGTATACTCTTGGCAGCTTTCTGAGTCTTTCGAGCTGATTATAACAAAAGAGAGTTTCTTTCTTTGCCCTGATATTGAAACAGAAACATGATGTAGGCGCAGGACAGTTGCTTATGTTTGGCCTTTCTCTGTAGTTTACCTGACCTTAGGATCATATCTATTCTGAGTCAGACACATTTTCATCAAATATATTTGTACTGATTCCCTTTTTCTTTTTGCCATTAAACATATCGTACCGATTCACTATGCCAAGTTTTTTTTTCTAAATTGGCTCCTTTATTTGCTATGAGTAGGTTTTCTATTTAACATCATCCATCCTTGCAGCTCATGGAGAAAGTGGTTCCCATTGTGGAGAAGCCAAAAACAGCTCGGGTTTTGAGGAGAGTTCAATCATTGCAGTGGTAAAAAACATCATGCTTAAAACTGTGAGATGGGAGATTCAACCTTCTCCGCCATGGGAAGGGTGGAAATGAAGCATCCATATGATTATCTTCAGATTGATTGTTGTGGCAGTGGCATTGGCAGTTGCTTTGCTCATCAAAGAGAAGGGATTTTCTCCATGACAAAAGTAGAATAACATGAGAGAGAGCGAGAGAGAGTGGCCACATGCAGTCTGCAAGAAAATATCAAAGTAGTGGGCATTAGAGTTTAGATAAGAAGTACTAGATTTTCATGAGTTGCTTCCCCAATTGGCAGTTCTATTTGTTCTGTAGAGACAGTTGTAAAAATTTAATACGGTAAGATTTGAATTTGATTATATGAAAGTTATGTAAAGATTTGAATGTAGTCTGTGAAGACGACCCCCGATTTTGCTCTCTATTTTGGAAGTCTAGCTTTTCTGACGCGGTCCCATCGCGTGTCTGTCGCTGGACAGAAAGCTAATTCTTGTGTACAAAGAAACGGAGTGTGAATGCCATAAAAAATCAACTCGATGGTTCTTTGCCTGGATCCCAGAAAGTCTTTTCAAGAAGCAACGAATAGGTCCTTTCCTTGCAACAACAATGCCTGTGATGCTTCCTTCTTCAAGATGCCCCTGGCCCTGTTGTCTATATTCTTTGAGACCGATCTAAGCATTCTGAGAAACAAATTGATGGAGCTAGAATTAGGACTCAAGATCACACAAACTCAAGATGATATCAGCTCCACGGCCGATCTTCGCATTGCAAAGGATGGAGGCGGAATCGTTTTCTTGTCTAGAGAAACCGAAAACATGTTCATCCTCACAGCCCATCTCAGAGGTTCTTTCTTCTGGCGTGTTCTTTCAATCATCTTTTATTAGGCATTTGATCTTTTTTTTTGTCCGCTGATCTCGTTTCTCGTGATTTACTAGATGGAAGATTTAAACTAAATTTTTGCAGGATACAGAAGAGAGCACATTGACATAAACATAAATGAAGACGGAACTTGCATAACGATCATTGGAAATAAGGCTGTGCAGGAAAAGGTGATGCTCGGGTGGATTTTGTACAAAAAGGAGGTGGAACTGAGAGGGTTTAAAAAGGCTTTTAAAATTCCAGGAGGCGTCGTCTTGGACAAGATCAAGGCAAAATTTGATGAAGACGGAGCGATTCTCACGGTTTTCATGCCCAAAATGGTTCAGGGAGTTTCCGGGCATGCAATTGAGGAAGTGGAGGAACCAGAGGATGATCGAGGTCATATGACAAAGACGTACTGTGAAGAGGTACCTGGAGTTATTGAAGAGCCTCAGATTGAGTATCCACGTGATGAAGTTGAGCAACAAACAAAAGAAGAAGCAGAAGGAGCGGCTCGAGAATCCGAGTTACCGCATACATCATCGGCAAGTCAACAACTTCCCACCGAAGGTCCAGTGCCAAGGCCATTGCAAAAGGAGGAAACTGAAATGGGGGCTCAGTTAACAAAATCTGAAGATAATCAACAACCGGTGAAGGTGATTGCATCTCTTGATTCTGAACTCAAAGAAGGAGACAGTCTTAGGCAAGAGGAAACGAGTGACATAGGGAATGAGGTTCAGAGCGAATCTCCCAAGGATGACAAACATAGAGATGTCAGTGAAAACACTGCCTCAGTGAAGAGCAAGCCAAAGAAAAGCAAGAAGATATGTCCTCCTGTTGTTGCTGGGTCTGCATTACTAGTCTCTCTTATAGTTCTTGCTATTCACTTGATTAGGTCCAAGAGATGAATAATTATAAGCCTCTATAAATCTTTCATCTGATTATTTGATTATTGAAACTAATGCAGGAAGTAGTTCATGCCACTGACCAGAGTTGGCAAATGCATAAAACTGTTTCATGTAACTACCATACCAGATACCGCAATAAGGTAGCAAAATGAAATAGAAAATATGTCCATGTCCACAATACTTGGTCGAGTACTTCAAAGAATTGACCGATGGATAGTTCATGCTTCTCTCTTCTATATTCATGCTTCTCTCTTCGATCCGATTCTTCTATAAGAGACTGCGTAAGAGCATGCGCAACTGTCTAAAATCGTATGAAAGAAGTGGAATATTTGCATTTTTCCTCTGGAGTATCTCAGTTTCAGTTTGCAATTCATGAGCGAGTACCTCTTGGTTAAACTTGTAAAAGCATCTCTATCTTCTTACATACATTGTAAAAGGGGAACACCAGACCACCACCTAAATCTGCATGCTCTGCCTGCTAAATCTGATTTCTTGCAAACAATATCAATGATTGCTCTAGGAAATAAAGAATTCGGGATGGTTGCCGAGGCTTGTTAAATTTGTATAGACTTCGATGAAAGCCGGTCCAAATTACTAGGAGAAAGTAAGATGGAACTGATTCGACAAAGGTTGCATGGAGGTTCCCTGCAATCAAACCACTGGTTCTTTTGTTTGTCCAAATGAATAAATTGCTGAGTGATTAGAGAGATAAAGGACTTCAGAGCTGCGCTAGAAAACTGTTGAAGATTCCAATTCCTCATTTCTATGATATCGATTTCCCATTCATATCCACCAGCAATATTTGCAAAAAAGAGAGTTACCATAGCTCAGCATCTGACCAAGTAAAGTAAGTGTTCCATATGTTCTTGCCTTTTGAGACTGCAGTTTGAGGCCATTGGACAAGTTAGCAACCATCAACAGATCATGATGATTCGAGTGCGTACAGATCATTGATGAACCTTCAAGAAGCACTAGGAGATAATGCATCTGAATCACTTTCATGAAATCCTTCTCAAGCTCAGTCATACTTAAAGGCTCTCAATAACCACTACTTGATCCATTCAGTGCTTATTAATACTCTCAAAATTTCCAAGTAATCCTCAGATTCATCAACCAGAGCACAGGTTAGCTAATGTGCAGCGAGAGGAATTGAATTTCCCGCCTTCTGTTTCTCTTGGCCTTCACCTTTATAGACGATTGAAGTATGTCATTTTCATTGAAAAAGTCGATCGATTCTGAGAAAACATCTTAGTGTTAGAAAATTAATGTTATGACGGTGATTGTTAGTATGTGTGTCAATGAAACATGAGCTATCTAGACAGTCAGTGCCATTAATTAAGGTTGTTGAGTATTTTCTAAGGTTATAAATAGACCTATCTTGTGCTCATTCATAGGATTAAGTTAATCTAATCTTATCTTGTAAATGTAAATCCCCCCAAAAAGAAAATTAAGCACTTTCAGTTTTTGGGACGACTATGTTCCAGATTTTTAACCGAAAATTTTATCTACTTCAACTACGAGCATCTGCTGTCCCCCAACACAAAAGGTAATACAGAAATAGATCTGGTATAGCAAAGAATCAAAGGCAATTTGTCTTGTCAGCTAACCCAGAAATACTATTAAATGCAAAGTCTCCTTTTCCTCAGTTGGTGTCTGCATAACCATATAGCTTCATCAGTGCCACAGAAGTTTTCTAAATTTAAAGATTGCAGCCTATTATTATAGACACGAGGCATGTATGCACATAAGCAGGGAATAGGTAGTACTCGCGCAGCCACATGCACTTGCCTGTGCGTGCGATCATGCACATGTAAACGCTTTTCTCACTTACAATACGTAGTCTCACACAATTAATGCCAACATGATGTTCCAACCGCCGCTCGCCCAGAGTAAAAAGGGCAAGTCCATGCCTGAAACCTTCACAAACGCGGGAAAACCTTCAAACTTCAGAGCATTGACGAATCGAAGAGAGAATCACTCGGGTCTGAATTTCCTATCAAGGAGAGATAGCCTGGACCATGAAATATGTAGGTCAGGCACCGGAACATCTTTTTTGGATGTCCCACTATGCCAACACACAATGTCGACGAAGCCGAAGAATCTCCCGAGCAATACCAAAGCAAAGGGATTCGTCCAGTCACACACAGCTAATAATGTACTGTAACAAAGGGGGCCACCTGAATTTGTAGTAATAGCTTTGACAAAAATCATTTAGCTTTTCAACGGTGAAGAAAGAAAGAGGACCCCCAAAACTTGCAAATGGGCATCTCTCCAAGATGTTCATATCCCACCCAACACCCATGCCTTAACACCATGTACTCATTGTACAGGATAAGATAGAGATTGGTCCTCCTAGAACTTGCCCTTTAAGTAACACTGACAATGACATTGGTTCTGATAGCGTTTGGTGATGCAACTTATTGCAACGGCGACGACTTGGTTGGCCCCCCAAAAAGAGAATGCTCGGCAAGTCGCATTGCCACGAGAATACATTGCATTGAATGGAAAATAGAGGATACACGAGATTTGAGTAATTTGATACTGGGAAAGTAGGTTTTACATAAACCGACGCTAGGAGCAACAACTTTAGCTTTGAAAAAACAGCCTGAAAATTTGCATCTGTGATCCATAAGGTATGAAAATTCCGATAGAGGTTCGATGCAAATGCAGGTCGAGGGCCATAATTGCACAAAAAGTGAAAGTTCAACAAGTACAAACTTCGAAATTCAGATCGAGGAGGACCCAACTGCAACAAGATCAAACTTTAGGTACTACTAGTGATCCTCCCCGATGGACAACCGGTCATAACAAGAGCACTAGAAACATTAGCATCAGCGTCAACAATATTACAGTGTTGGATTTGAAAATGAGAAGTTCCTATCGTGTGCTTCCCAATACCATGTTCCTCTAATCTTAGGTCACGTAGCTTGTGACAGGAAAAGTGTCAAAAAAGTCCTAAATCTTTTACATTTATGCCAATTTAATCCTAAACCTTTTTTTAGCGCCAATTTAATCCTAAACCTTTCACATTGGTGCCAATTTAGTCCTAAACCTTTTTTTGGTGCTAATTCAGTCATAAATCTTTTGTATTTGTGGTAATTCAGTCCTAAACATTTTTGTTTTTGTGTCAATTCAGTCATTCCGATTAATTTTGGCCTGATTTTGCTGACGTGGACACCAACCGGCCGATCACCGGTGCTGACATGGACAACTTTTAATAATATTTTTTTAATCCTTATTTCTTTTTTTCTTCTTTTTTTCCCTCCGCCCTCTTTCCTCCAACGGGTCACCGGACCGGCGAGGTCCTCGCCGGCCACTGGCACAACCTCGCCGGCCACTGGCGAGGCTCGCCCCCTCTAGCAACAGCGAAGGCGAGCCTTGCCATGGCTGGGCGAGGCTCGCCTTCACTGTCGCTTGCTAGGGCGAGCCTCGCCAGATCCGGCGAGGTCGGGCCTCACTTAATCATGGCGAGGCTCGCCTTCACTGTCACTTGCTAGGGCGAGCCTCGCCGGCCTTTGGCCGGTCGCTGGTCCAACTAGAGGAAGGAGGGAGGGAAAAAAAAGACAAAAAAAATAAAAAAAATAAACAAAAATTCAAAAAAATATTATTAAAAATTGTTCACGTCAACGTCGGCATTCATGTCAGCAAAATCCTGCCAAAATTGGTCAGAAGGACGGAATTAGCACAAAGACAAAAAGGTTTAGGACAGAATTGGCACAAATACAAAAAGTTTAGGACTAAATTAGTATCAAAAAAAGGCTTAGAACTAAATTGACACAAATACAAAAGGTTTAGAACTAAATTGATACCAAAAAAAGGTTTAGGACTAAATTAGCACTAATGCAAAAAATTTATGACTTTTTTGACACTTTTCCCCAGCTTGTGACTGAATCACAATGGGAAGGCCCCGACCTTGAGATCACTTTCGGAGATTAAATCTCGAAACACTGGAGCTTTTAAAAAGAACACCTGAGGCAAATAATCTGCATCTGATGAAACTTGCATACATAAAAAGTGGAAAATGAAAGTGTCATACTTATTAGCCAGTAATCTCAAGTTGCAGAAAGGCATTTGAATATTGCCAGTAAAGCTCGACATAATTGGCCTTCTTCAAGTAATGTTCAAGAGTGACTCTGCAGATCACCACATAAATGATCAACCTCCGTCCGGGTAACAGGGAGAGCCTGTGAAACATGAACATCGATCCAATCTTTCATATTGTAGTTGAGTTCTAAGATTTACGCATGATTCTCTGTAACTCACTAATCTATGAACTATATTAATCCCGCGCTTCTTCTGTGGTGCCGTGTTGTTTTGCACGATAAATCTGCCATCCAAATGGGGCTGCTTCATCATCAAATAATCGAAATTACGTTTTTTTATCAGACAGTCACGGGTCGTCGTGCAGGCAAATCGTCACGGCACCGAAGAAACACCCTTAATCAATTATCTCCTTTTACAAGTGCACTAAAAATGCCGATGGAGACCATTTCCACCAAAGGGCGCCTCATTTTTCCACAAGCAATTGTCTTTGACAGGCTTGTGACCTAGGACTACATTTTAACCTCATTCTTGATTTTGCTTCATCGATTGCATTGATTCTCCTAAAGATGTATCTATTTGATTTCAACTGGGCTGACTGGAAAGAAGAAATCTATCTTCTAGAATCCCATTTTTCTGACCAATCAATTCCTTTCGCCGACACAAATGACATACAAACAATTTTCTACTGCCCTCTACATTCATGACCCTTGACTCCATTTAATCCAAACATTTAATAATCAAAGAGTCAGATTCCAACAAAAAGCAAGAAAAACGGCAGAGTTTATTGAACTCAGTAGCACAGAAAACTGAAAGCTGCCTATCTTATTGCAAAAGTCACGAAATCGGCCAGACTGTTTTCAAACATAGAAGAATGACATTTACAATTTGCTATGTGTGCATCAAGAAATTCGTAATGAGGAAAAATTAAAAAAATGAAGAACGGCCTTATCGAGAACCCTAAAAAAAAGAGAATATGCAAACTATACTGATGCTGGAGTTGCAGATGATGCCATGCCACTTTACAGCAGGAAGCTGTACCTATACTAACAGTCAGCACCTGGAAATGGCTCACAGGGTTAAGTGCTATCGAACGGATAAAGATTCAAGAAGCCACAGGTTCCGTTACCTCCAAATGATAAATGACCACTTACAGCCCGAATATTAACATATAAAACTCATCCGACATAGAGTATCCGCAGAATTAGAAGCTCGAAATCACACGGATGGAAACATCTTCACATATGCTCTCATTTCGAAGTCATTCCGAAAAGATAAGACCAATCTGTTACACTCGACATTACCGGCCACTGCGCTCCAACCCAGAAATGGATTGAACATCCAACAGCCCAATAGCATGTAATATGTACTCCAGCACATCACGAAACTGGAGCGGAGAACCAGACACAGCTCATGGGAATGCAATATATTAAGGAAATTTGATTCAATAATCCAACAGAAGCTGAAGAGCGGCAAATGGAACCTAAGGGCTCCATTTTCAAATCCTAAATCATTCTACCGACACAAATATATCCATTGATTAATACAAATAGCCTCCTTATACCTTTTTTTCGTCCCATTTTGTACATGATCCTGGTTATACTCTGTTCTCTCCATTTCTTCCTCTTCCTTAAACTTGATGAATCTGTTAAGGCCAATCCTTCCCAGCAGCAAATTACAAGAACCCATTTGTGAAGAACTTCAAGTAGAGCTGCAGGAACCTCCGTCGGTTCGGCTCCTCACAATCCGGTGAAACACCTCTCTCACTTGGCGTTCCAAAGGATCCAACCCCTCATTCACCACCTCAAACACCTGCCCCAATTCCTGCACTCTTTGTCTCACCTCGCCTTCTTTCTCTTCTGTCAATGGGAAATTAACAGAATCCACCATCTCACTCACCACCCTCGAGTACTTCTCAATTTGATAAATCTCCCTCATCAAACCACAAGCATTCTTTCTCTCCCGCTTCTTCGATTCTTCCATAATCCTATCGTGGATTGAAGTTATCGGAGCAGCCCAAACGAACTGCCTCGGGACAGAGAAATGGACCTGCAAACCGCGATCCTGGCATGGAATGGCGGCCACAAGAGCCCACATTACAAACAACAGAACCATACCCATCGTGAAGATGGGAACGGCGAGCCCGTTCGTGGCCGCGATCTCGTTCCCTCTGGGAGCATTCAAATTGTTCCCAATCGCCAGAATCTGCTTCGCCGCAGACCAGGACCGGGAGACACTCCAGGAGAGGGATCGGAAATGGCCAATAGACCGGGGATCCCTCAAAGCATTGCTCCGGCCGAAGGACCGATTCCTATGCCCAATCGCCGTGCTGGAGTCCTTCTCGTCGAGCATCGCGATGGCCAGATCGATCAGGGCCTTCTTCGCGCGGCGGAACTGGCCCTCCCCCAAGCTCCTCCGATTCCCCAAAGCGCACATCACGATCTCCAGGAGCTTATGCCACTGCCTGATCTGCTCAATCCCGTCCCTCACGGCATTGCAGACGTCGAGCGCCTTCACGCTCCTCTCGTGGAACTCGGCCAGCAGGCGCTCCGCGGCCGCCGATCTCGCGACATTCGCCCTGTTGTTGTTGAGGAGGATGACCCCGAACTCCTCCTGGCAGCATAGGAAGGCGTCGAGGAGCTTCCGGACCCAGGCGAGGGAGAGCAGGTCGTCCGCGGAGGCGGAGGAGAGGTCGAGCAAGCGATCGGCGACCTGCCTCTGGAAGGCCTCGAGCTCTAGCTCGAGCTCCTGGGCGGCGGAGGCGGCCTCGCGGTGGTGGGGATCCATGGCGGCGGCGGCGGCGTCGGCGGCGGCGTGGTCGCGGCGGAGGCTGAGGATGGAGCGGCCGACGTGGGAGCCCTGGTAGTCCGGCGTGTGCATTCTCTCTCTCACATGGAAGGCTTCGAAAACCGCATCAAATCGAACCGGACGCGATTCCCCCGGAGAAGGAATCGTCGATGTCGCGGACGAATCGAGCCGCCGCCGCGATCAGCTGTGCTCGTCCCGGATTAGGGCGAACGGCGGAACCTCAGACAGAGATAGAGAGAGAGAGAGAGAGAGAGAGACCCAATTGCTTGAAAGAGGAAAGATTCAACCTTTACGCAGAGAGAGGAGAGAGGAGAGAGGATGATGGTGACGATGATGTTAATTTTAGGCTGATAAAAGATGGAAAATTCGGACAGATATCCATCATTCGGCAGCGTACGGCAAGCCACTGTCCCGAAAGGCTTTCCGTTATTTCTCTTTCTTCTGGTAATAATGATAATGATAAAAAAAAAAATCGATCCGTGATAATCCATTCCGCATTTGTTTATTCCCGAAATATTCGATGCACGGTAACCGCAGCAGATCCCGGAGAATCTCGATCGACGCCGCATCTCAGCCGTCGGATCGCGAATGTCGCTGACCGTCGATGTCCCTCCCCTCTCTCTCTCGGTACAGCGAGCCCGGCCAGGACCGGGAGAGCCGCCCGGGTGGTGACGTGGAGGCGCCGGGCGCCCGCCACGTCGGACGAGCCAGTGCGGGAATCCGGGAAGATGAGGTCACCCAGCTGGGTTACGGGCGGCGCGACCGAGCCGTGGCGGACCAATGGACGGCGGCGGCGGCGGCGGCGGCGGCGATGCTCATTTGCTTTGAATGCTTTCGGTTTTCTTTTTTCTAGGAGGAGGAGGAGGAGGAGGAGGGGCGATATGCTCGTTTCGTTTGTTGTTCTCTTCTTCTCCGGTCCTGAGCTGGTTTGACCCGTTCAGAGTCAACATCTTGGCCGGCCATTTCTTGTTGGGTTTTTACCGGTTCGTTTTGGACCGGCGTCCGAGAATCAAGATACAGAGAAACCCCACTTGATAAAGAAAGGCGGGCTCGGCCGTTACTTCCAGGGGAAGAGAAATGAGGAGAACTTTTGTCAGTCTTTGACTTCAGAAGAGAACGAGGAGGTAAAATCCAAAGTCCAGATTGACTTTCCGTGTTCGAATTGTGTTAGTTCTGGTTACGGGCGTCAAAATGGGTCTTAAACTCATATATGAACATTTAAAAATAAATGGATCATATATGGGTCACTTTAATTTTAAAGAGTCAATCTTAAATGGGTTTTAAATTTTAAAGCTTAAAGATAAATGGGTCTAAATGGATTGAGTTTGGAACTCATGTCCAACCCACCCACTAGACCGATCCACACACTCTCTCCCTCTTTACAAAAATGTTTAAAAAAAATCTAAATTTAATTTTTTTTTTATTTTTTCTTTTCTCTTCTTTCTTTTTCTTTTATTTCGGCTAGTGGTCGGCCACGGCGACCGACCACCGGGGTGGGACGACCTCGCCGGAGGCTAACAAAGCTCGAGCTCGCCGGCCTTGGGCGAGGCTCGGGCCTCGCCGATCTGGCGAGCCTCGAGCTCGCCCGATTTCGGTGACCTCAAGACTCGCCCAATCTCAGCGAGGCCTCGGCCCCGCCGATCTGGCGAGACTCGAGCTCGCCGGCCTCGGGTGAGGCTCCACCTCGCCAGATCCAGCGAGGTCAAGCTCGCCCGAGGCCGGCGAGCTCGAGTCTCGCCAGATCGACGAGGCTGGACCCTCGCTAGATCGGCGAGAACGAGCTTCACCGGCCTCCGACGAACTCGTCCTCGCCTGTGGTCGGTCACCGGCCACGGCGGCCGACAATCGGCCAAAAATAAAGGAAAAAGAAAAAAATAAAAATAAAAAATAATTAAAAATTCTATTTAAAAAATAAAAAAATATATTAATATCATTAAAATGAATGCACAAAGTAAAATCAAATTAGATTTTATATACCAAATATCAAAAAATATTTTCTAGTTTATTTTCAGGTTTTAGCCAAATGTTAGAAAATTTTTTATTTTCTTGGATAATGACTTTATGGAAAATATTTTCTAGAAATATCGCATTTTTCATAAAACAAACAGAACCTCAATTTTAAAAAAAATTATAAAAATTTTTCACTAGCTTTGTATTGCATAAAATGTTTTAGCAGTATAATTTTAAAAAAAATCATAAGAAACAAGTATTTCTAGATTAGGTTAAATAAAAAAGTGTTTTAACAATATGGGTGGGATCGGGTCGGGTATGGGTCGAAATATTTACACTATGAATAAATGGATCATAAACGGATTAATGGATCAATTTGGATCAATCATTTATGACCCGATCCAAACTCGACCCGATCCACTCGTTTAACAGGTCTAATTCTAGTATGGAAATTGCGTACCATGGCAATTCAACCAACGGAACGCATCGATTCCGTCTCCGACATCAAAGGAAGTAGCGAGGGAGGGCATACAGCATACAGCACGTGCGAATCCTTCTTTTCCTCTGGATGTGATCGCGACGTGCGCGAAATGCGTAAGACGGCACTATCTCAATTGAAAAATTTGAAGCGGAACGGACTTTTTATAAGGATTAAGATATCGATCTAATGCACTTTAATGGCTTGATGGCTCAATGAGCGTCATTTTCCTAACAACGTATTATCAAGGGAAAGGAGAAATCCGAAAAGTTGCACCGTAAGTTCAGCCGTCGAACTCCCTCTGCTTTATTTGAAGATGCCAATTCATAATAAATCAGACAATGGCTTCTTCCTCCAGTCCTTGTCGAGATGGTTGAAGAATTATGGAGGCAACATTGACATTGCAATTCACGTGGTTTGAAGGGGTGATCTCTTACCGTCAAGCTATTTACAGACTCCGGCGCCTCGAAAACACTGCCTTCGTCTAAACTGCTAATGACGGATCACTATCCAGATTCCGATTTCTCCTTCCTTCGCGTTCCTTTTTTCTTCCCTGCTGTCCAATGTGAAATAAGAAATCGCCAATGATGCTCTTGCTTGCTGGATCACCACCGGTGCACCATCACCCACACAGCTGCTTTGTGCACGAGCCCAAATGAAACATCGCTATGCATTGGACAGATACCAGCATTCAACATCACATAGCCACGAAAGGTACGCACGCCCATATGTTGTTCTTTGGTCAAAGGCCACCAGTAGCCAGTTGTGGTGCTGGGCAGATTTCCCAAGCAACGTGGGAATACAACGCAGTTCGGTTCTTTTCACACGTCCCTCGCTGTACAATAAGGTTAGGGATTTGTTCTGTCTCCAGGAGCAAACTAGAGATATTCCGGCTGTGAAAAAGTATCAAAGGGTTTGTTTTACCCCCGAAAGGTTAATGTCCTAAGCATTCAAGAGACATGGTTTTGTCACCTCCAAATATCCGTACATTGGATTCTTTTAATTCTATCTTGAATCTATCTAAAGCCTCTCTGTTTGGTACACAATCATACCAACATTGTCGGGACACACCGTGAGAGGAGATTAGTCGATTGTCAGCCGATACCCAATGCTCCAGATGATATAAAAAAGGAAAAGAAAAGCTGCAATAGATGAAACATTGACATATCCATTTTTCCTCCGTAAAGTTGTGAATTCATTAATATGACACATTACAAGCTCTAACCAGAGTTTAACACGGTACAAGTATTAGCAGCAGCAGCAGCTACATCATGCAAAGCACTACAAGTTCCATAGGAATCAACAACAGATACAAACCCTACCAAAGTAAGCGCTTAGCCTCTCATTTCTCATCTAACTTGATCAGTCCAGGAGACGACGAAGTTCAGTTGGTTCCCTACTTTCTCATGAACCAACAAATCCAATTTCCCTCTCGATCTCATGTCAGTCTGTCATTTCTGCACTTCTTTTCAAGCTCCCAACTAGGAAACAAAAAAATGCATGATTCATGACCATCAAATTTCAAGAAAAGGAATGGACACCAGCATCAGGGAAGGACTGCTAACATGCAACAGCAAGAAACACAAGCAAGCTAGGTGTCCTCATGAAATGTCATGTCACATTACTCGTGAAATTCTCAACACTTCATAGGACGTTCATGCATTCAAAGCATGCAGAAATCTACAATGAATCAAATTCTCTTGTTTGTTTCCACCTCCCTCGTGTTTCTTAAGAAGTACGATCACATTAAGCAAAGAAAGTGAAAATTCTTTTGCAAAGTCGTCTTGGACGAAAATGAAGTATTTTTTATTATTAAAACTTGTCAAATTTGGGAAAAAGCTCAAGTTCCACATCACTGTACTGTCAGTATGCAATCCGAGAACCTGCAATGTATCAGCAGAGTAAAAGTTTAGACATAAGACCAGAACTCCAATCAGCCCTCATATTGCCATAAGTACTACTGGCAGTTTGCATATAACTTTCACTGCAAGCCTGTCCACATCCTGTGAAAATATAAAGATCAGCCACAGCAGCAGCAGCAACACCACCACCACCACCACCACCACAATGATGTGGAGGCTCACAATGAACGTTAAAGAAACTGCCACAGAATATCCTCTAATCATGGGGCGGACAATTTTTTCAAAAGAGACTAGGAATAAAAACTAAATACCATCCATCATTTAATTCAATTTATTGTAGGCATTGCCTTCGATGATAATCAGGTCAAAACTGCAGATCCAAGCAACAATTTTAACCAGCAAAGCTGAGAAATGTTACGTTGAAAAAAGAGGATTTGAGATTACTTTAAATGCAGGGTTGTCGTGCCAGACGAACCAAATAGCAAGTTCATCACGCAAAAATCACCATTTCACCAGCAGAGAGCAAGTTACGGCGGTTGACCCCTTAATAAGAGGCCAGGTCAAAGTCAAATCAGGCCCCGAATTGTTAATGACGTTGTGAAGAAAAGCCCTCAGATCTCATAGCTTTTAAACAATCATCCATGGTGTAAAGCACATGGCACTCATCAAAAGCCCATCCAATTTGCCGCTAACGAGATGCCCCCACTCACACAACAATCACTCAAACACACACAAGCACACACAAGCACACGCACGCACACGCATAGAGAGAGGTCATCTGTCGTGACAATGGATGGGCTAGTAATGAATGGTAACCATGTAACCACTCAATATTTCTGAGTTTCCATCATAGGGCAGAAGGGACAGAGTGAGCATGAGAATGCACAAACAGAGGGAAGCCCCCCGTGGGCGGAAAAACCGACTAAATTGGTCACCTTCGAAAACCCCCTTCCCACGAAAATCGCCGAGAACTCTCTAACTTCCGACGACACACGAGCCGGGAAAAGGAGGCCAACAGAGAGCGGGAAATCAATTCATTAAAAGTGAATGCAACTGATGAAGCTCCAAAGTCCGAAGACAATCCCAGAGAACCGATTCAAAAAGGTACCTTGACACGAAAATCAAACAAGAAAAGCAAAATGCAAGCAGCTACCAGCAACGACACGATGGAAAGATCAAAACCTAGATACCCTCCCCGACTTCATTACTGCATAAAAGATTTCAAAATCCACAGAAACATCAAAATCAATCACAACCTCACACCCTTCGCATCATCCCATTCGATGCCCCGGCGAACAGAGAAATGCTCGAATCAATCACAGATAACTTGCGCGAACAAACGTAAACGGCAAAAACCCCGGGAAAGGCCCATCAGATCTCATAGCTTCGAGCATCATTCGCGGTTCAGACCACGATGGGCCGATCGTCCAAGAAGGCTCCCAAACATCGCCGGGCGAGTGAGCGTGGGTGCGAGTGCACGAATGCGCGTGCGCGGGTGCATCCGCTGCTGCCGGCGATGAATGGGGAATCCCGGAGATGAAAGGAGCCACCGGAACCGCTCCACACTGGTGAGTTTCTACATCATCGGGGCACTTTCCTCGCTAGAATCTCCCCCCAAAGAACTGGAAAAGATACGCGAACTCAAGGACGAGGGAGGTTGAAATCGACGATCGATGAGAATCATCCCATCGGCTTTGGTTCTCGTCGCGCCGCTTGCGGCAAGCAGATGGGGAGCGCAGGAGCGATGAGGAATTGGGTTTTTATGTTGCGCAAATTAGGGCTCTGCAGGCCTCGATCGGGTCGGGTCGGGTCGGGTCAAGATCTTGGGGCCCAGAGCCTTTCACGGATCCCCCCACCCACCACGGAGGGTCTTGATTTTTTTTCCAATTGAATAGTTGCTAAAACATACTTAGATTTAAATTATGCCGAGCAAATATGATGGCTCTTGCATGTAGCTAGCAAGCGACGCAAATCTTTTGTATATAAAGAGTTCGGAAACAAGCGATCCGCATTGGTGGTCTCCTGAAGTGTGCTGTCATTAGAGATTTCTGCACGCGATAGAATGTTCGGTTCGTACCACAGCTACTGCCCCGGTTCGAGCGAGCCCGCCATCGCCGTCCGGCCCGTCCCCACCGCAGCGCTAGTGGGAGTATAGTCGGGGGTTACTCTACGTCATGGCACGATTGAACGTGCACTAAGGCAGGGAAACGACCGGAGGGTTTCGAATACAAACCGCAGCTTAGAAGTAAGCCCTATAACACTTGGCCAACCACACCGGCGGCGTTGATTTGCAAGTAGACCAAATGATTCGCCGTAAATATGCCGAAAAATTTCGCCTTAACTTTATGTCCAAAGAGACTCCCATCATCTTGTCCGTTGGCACGATTTCCACCCTTTCACATAGTCGTTCATAATTCATTTACGACTATTATACAACTTCAATAATTTATCTCTATTTCCCGATTTTTAGAGAAATATCGTAGATAGATAATCGACATTTAAAAGCCAATTACATTCCTTCCTTCTGAGACTATCTTCCTTTCCCGGCTTCAGGAGCTCCGGACGGGATCAAACAAAGGAAACAGACGACAAGCCGCTCAACCTCACAAGGTTTTTTGGCAAATTTGAGTCCTACCATAAACGGAAAAGACCGAGTTCAATCTTCACTTTCTTCCTTTGTTAAAAGGAACAGTTACAGGTACAACAATACCGGGGCAAGGAACGGATGAAACCCGACCGACTTAGAATGAAACTACACTGGAAAGATTAGAATAAAAAAGATGGGAATTGAGAATGAGGAAGATATAGAAGACCCCTCCCTAGGATGCAAACTTATGCACTTAACAGAGTTCACCATCATGGATTGCACAGTGATTGCACACAATCCCTGGCCGAAACTCTTTAATCTCGACGTTAATCATTGTTTACACAAATCGTTTTTCCTCGCACCCTTCGCCGTCTATTCACATGCCAATTTGGTGTCGAAGCTGCTCAGACAAATGGCGAATGCCTGAAATGCAGATAGTGGGTACCGGTAGTCCATGGTGAACATGTCCTTTCCGACCTTACCGAACTGGAGAATGATCTTGTCATGATCGGACGGTGCGGGCTGCGATGGTGTTGGCGCGCCGGCAGATGGTTGATTCGAAGCTATCAGTTGGAAATTCTTGACTGAAGCTACAGTCACCCTTCCGCGGAAGTTGAGGCACCAGCACTGCAGCTGCTCGTGCCATCTCGGAGCCTTGTTTTTGAGAACCAGAGGCCTGTCCTTTCCGTCGTCCTCTTCATCCCGGGGCCCGATGATATCAGAAAACCTTGAACTGCTAAACTCCGTGGACGTATCTATTGATTTGGAGAAGGAGATGCTCCGGAATGAGTCTTCAAGCGAGCAAGGAAGAAGCTCTGGCTGGCCAGGGACAGTGCCACCCGGCTCGAGGGCCAGGGCAGGGATCGAATGCATGACACAGTGCATCCTCCGTGGGCCCCTGGTGCCCAGCACGTTCAGCTCATATGCGACCTGAGCAATGTTGTAGCTACCTGTGGGAACTTTTGGAGAAACTTTCTTGGAGTAAAATCTACGGCTACGCCCTGGTGGAGATAACTGTGCGTTGTTGTACGGAGGTTGTGTGTCATAAATTATGAACTTAGTACCTAAGAAGTTTGACCTGAAACAAGAGAAGCATGTATGAATATATTTTCTCACATGACGCAATCGATATAACTCATACTAACCACGTATCTAAAATCTTGCCCCAAGCATTTCCTTTCTTTCATGCAATAGCACAAAGATAAAAGATTTCAAGCAGCAGTAGCTACAAATTTCCAGAATGAAACTATTTTTCACGAGTGAATTATAGTCAGAAAGGAAAATCACTCTGGAGTATGGTGGGTTTGGCGACCCAAGGTATCATCTTAGAGCTAACTATTCACATGCTTCACCCTGATTACTTGGGGAAAGTGTGTAGAAGGCAATAACAAAGGCGATAGCCCCATTATCATGCAAGTGCCTAGAGAGCACTCATTAACAAGACCCGAATGAAAAACAGAAATCTGTTTGCCAGAGCAACGAGAGGCATTCAATTTGGTTTCTCTAAATGTAACGCTAGTTGGGTAGGCTCAGGCCCATACTATGTATGGCTAAGAGAAGAGAACAATTTAGAGGCGGAAGGAGCAAAAGGAATAGGACACGTCTTCCATGAGCTTGACTAATGAACAGAGATTATTTCCCTTTCAAATCATCACCTTTTCAACTCAATAAGGCCAACGGCAGAAATTCAACCGCAGTACAGTCGAGCAATAAAAATGTATGACTGAAGCCAAGAATAGAAATAAGAAAAAAGATTCTCACCTTAGTTTTCCAATATATGTACTACTTGATCTCGATATATTCTCTGCATCCATAGAGATTACATATTCCGTGCAGGTTGTTCTCCTTGTCCGCTTAGCAGAAAGAAGGAATTTTCCATTCTCAACAAGCAAAGCTGGACATTGAAAGAAGGATAAACCAATCATTACTCCAAAGTTGGAGCATAAGGCAAGAAGACAAGGATAACAAGAAATTGCAACATTTAAAAAACCATTCATAAGAAACCTCAACATCCATATTAGGCGAGTCCAACAAATTTAATTGTCAGTATATTTGGTAAACAAAAAGCAAACCTCACATCAGCCAAGTAAGCAGAAATTTATGGCCATCAAAGTGTAATATAAAGCTATGTGTCATCTAGTACTACTACCACAATCTTCTAGCAATTAAAGCATTCATACCATCATTTTTGGATAACCATATTCTAAATAGTGATTAATTAGAAGTGAAATAATATAGCTGTACAAGCAACCATCCGAAAGCAGATGTTAACATCTTCAAGCTATCTTCTTATCAATCAGAAGTTTGCTGGTGCTCTACTAACACCAGCAAACAGATAAGGAACTCGACAATAAATGGAAAGTGCTGGTTGGCTGCTATAATAACATCTGAAAGTTCCCGCAAAATGCTTGAAGCCCTAACAATAGCACAATGCTTTCACCAGCACATATGGAGGAAGCAATAAATGTACAATTAATTAAACAAATAAAGGGATCCATAATACTAACGTGTCGCAATTATAACAAGTAATCCTCTTAGATTCATAGGAGATTCAGCAGGCTTCATGTCACTTGCAACATTAATGAACGTTACGCAACGGAATGGGGTCACATTACTTCACAATATCCATGCATACGAAGTGTTGCACGGTCAAGCCTGAAGTTTACCTGGGCTAAGGCAGAGGAAGAGGTGATAGGTTAAATTTGATTTGTCCCTTTTAATGAAGCACTGAATTGTCCCATCACGAGGCCCTGGCTGCAAGAAGCAAACATTTGAACACTTTTAGTTGCAACTGCACCTTCTCAATTGATAGTTAATTAATACTCTAGCACGATGGGAAGCAAGTGCAGAGCATTGCATGCTCCTTTAACTGAAATTCTGATTATTGAAGAGTGACAGACCTGTTTCAGCGAGACTGGGAAGGTGATCTTCCCAGAGACCTCAGGACTCTTAACAATTTCTTTGCACATTTCTCTCCAAGACCTGCAAACAGCCGCACATGCAACAACATTCTTGCGAGCAGGCCAGTTGCTCTCGCTCGCTTCTAATCTCCTAATCACGTCATGTAGAAGCTCAGGTGGGAGGCTGGCCCACCGGCTGTTCTGTACAACCAGCGGTTGATCATGCAACTCATGCACTGAACCCTGTGATTTTCCTCTGTGATGACCAAGCAACCTCACATCGAAGCTCCTTCTCGATAAGCTTCCAAACCCATCCCTTACATCCCGAACAATACTGCGGAACGACATTTACTCCGATTCACCACTAGATGTAATAGTTCATAGCCTTCTTCGGCGTGGGCAGGCAAAAAGGATGCTGCTTTAGCTGAATAACCAAAACAAACTTTTAGTTGCATGACAGAATGTTCATCAAACTGACAAAACCAATTAACTCCCAATGCGTACTAGCAAAGGAAAGAGAAAAAAGGAAAGATAGAGATGGAGAAGAGGGAACGAAAAGAACAAACAAAGAAAAAGTAGATTCCCCGAAAAGAACCCTCGCATGGAACTAAAGCAACCTCAAAGTACCAGGCTTTTAGCAGAAACATCTTTTGGCAGGTCTTTTATCTCATCTGTGAACCAATCTCGAATTAAAATCCACGTCATTAAGTCAAGTCTTTTATTTGGGCCAAATATGTGAAATTAATTCAAATGTAGAATCATTGAAAGAAATGCAAAGGAAGCATCTCTCCATGCAACCAATACCAAAAAAAAAAAAAAGCCACCATAATAATACGTGACAAAACAGCTAAAAGCCCTTAGCTGGAGCACAACTGTCCAAACATAACAAAATAGAGCAGCAAATGGGCTTTGAAGGCTATCGTAGAAACTTCAAGCGAGCTACACTCCTTCCACTCTCGTATCTGATCCAACACAGAAAAACCCTTGCGATGTAACGCTACCGGCGTACACCATAAATACACAAAATTGTCCTTTTCCGAGCAACCCGAACGCTCAAGATGGTAATTTACCCGATTTCTAGGCAAACGCTACGGATAAAAGAAACTGAGCCGCAAATCATTCGATACTGGGAATATCTACGTAGGCGGTCCGTCGGTTCACCTCTAAGCCTTCGGATACAAATGAACCGCAAAGGTCAGAGCTTCGGCGAGAACACACCGAAAGCTACAGAGTATTTCCCGAAAATGAGCAAACTTCCGCATATTAATCACCTCCCCGAGGACAAAAACGACATTCAATCGATCCCTAAGGTCACGGCCAGAAAAACAAGAAAACCCCGAAAACGAGCAGAAAGGACCGCGAGGAATGAAACACGACCCAGTCCACTACAATCCCCGACCCACGGCAAGAAAGACAGTTACCAACATCCAGGAGCTAAAGACGGGAGTGAAAACGGAGCTGATTCTCCGAACACCAAGGCGCGGAGGGGAGCCAAGACTACCAGCTCGGAAACACAAGAAATCAGTACAAAGGACCCGAAAACGATCTAGCCCGTGAATCTTTCAAGGGAAACGATCACATTCGACCGGCGATCTCGTCGCCCAGATTTAGGCACCGATCGAGCCACGCACGGAAAGCCAGACCCCAAAAAAGAAAGCAAGAAAAAATAGAGGAAAAAAAAAACGAGAAAAACCAACACCTCCCAAGAACAAAGACGATCGATCAGAGCACGATCGGGAGCAGCAGCAGCAGCTCACCTTCTTCTCCAGATCTCTCCCCCCACCACCCCCTCTTCAGATCACTTCAAAGCTGCACAGCTCCTCTCTCTCTCTCTCTCCCTCTCCAAAAAGTCTCCTCTCTATCTGAAAAGTCTCTCTCTTTCTCTCTCCTTCTCCCTCTTCTCTCTCTCCGTGTGTGGAGCAATGGACTCCAAAATCTCATTAAATCCGCTTCACCAACTGAAAACACGGCTACGACCAAAAAATTAAAAAAAAAAAAAAGAGGGAACTAAAAACACGACCGTCAAAAATAGAAAAAATTCCGAAAAACCAAATCGAAAGCAAGCCTACGTCCGGAAAAAACCCGCCTTCTCCTTTTTTTTTCCCATTTTCCCGCCCCGAAATGACGGCCCTGCCCTCGGCCGTTGACCCTCCCCCCCGGGGGACGTCGTCGCCCTTTAACCGCCGTTAGCGACACGTGGCGGGCCTCGGGGCGGCGGATCGGGCCCTTCCTTTGGTGAGCTGCCGGCTGGTAGCGAGGGGATCGGACGGCTGAGGACGGTGGCGTGTGGCCCGACGGCGGTCGCCCGAAAACGTTTCTAAAAAAGAAAAAAGAAACGAAAATTTCACGAACAGCTTCGTCAACTAAAACTGATTTAAAAGTTTTTTTTTTCCCTTCTTGGTCTGCAATTGCTCCATACGTAATGCTTGATCAGTGTCATTAGGGCATTCGTTAACCACCGGCACTCCGTCTTCGAGCTAGATCCTAGAAATTGTCATGTGCTCTTCGAACTATAATCGGCTGCTTGCTCTTTGGGTCGAGGTTGTGTGTTAGGACGATGAAACGTTTGATCCGAGGATAACGTGCCGATTTCCGCACGTTTTCAGTAATCATTAGCGTTATGCTGTTGGTTTTTTTGGTTCCTCGGTGATGGGAGATTGGATCTTTTCACGAGCGATCCAAATGTTGTCTACTTGACGCGGCAACATTTTGTTTCGACGTTTGTCGTGGGGCTATGAAACGCCTTAACGAACACTTATCGTGTTCCCTTAAAGGTCACCTCAAAACGGTTATCTGATCATCGAGTATTAATTAAAGATTTTAGAGCTGAATCTAGGAGGAAGGATTGGAAGCGAATGTTATCCGAAACTATTTAATGTAGCTCATGGACTTTTAATTCGTTCAATATGATTCCTAAACTTTTTGTACATATTCAAACTAATCTCTGGACTACTCGTAAATATTCAATATTGTCATTCTATTAATTTTAGTTTAGGGATAACATCGAACATTTCCATAGAGTCTGGGGACTAATCTGAACATGATCACGCGAACAAATTAAAAGCTCATGGACCACATTACAAACTGAGCGAAATTTTAATGATCACATTAAAATAAATTAAAAGTTCAATAACTATATTACATATTAAATCGAATATTGAAATTTAAAGACTATTCGTGTCGTTATTCCTTAAAACTATTTTTTGAAATACTATCTATGCACGGTGCGGGATAAAAGGAATTCCATATCTGTGCATGTTACTTCGTTAATTGCACCAAAACACCCGGATTACGACTAAAGCCTCCTTAATTAAAGGGCCAGGGACAGAGCGCGTGAAGGACCACGGCGCGTGATGCGGACACGCGGGCCTCGACCCGTGTCCGACCGCGCGATCGGGGGGAGGGGGAGGGCGGTGATCGGGACGCGTGGCGGAGGCGGCGGGGGCTGGTTGGGTGGGGGGGACAACCGCGGTGGGTTTCATGTGGGGGAAATTATTACAACGGGGGGGCACGCTCGCATCATGAAAACTCGTCAAAACCGAACGCCAAGGGAATTTCCCATGCTGCCCTCAGCCGGATCCCCGTAATTACGGAGGCATGCCATCGTCGAGCCCCTTTTTTTTTTCAGCACGCCAATTTTTTTTTTTGGGGGTCGAATAGTACGCAAGTTGGTAGGCGCTATGATTGGTGTCCGACTTTTTTTTGCGTTCTTTTTTTTTTCCCAACTTTCGCGATACTGATTAATGCAAAAAATTGAAAATATACCCTCCAAAAGAGATTCTTCAACAGCTACGTGCGATTGTAATTAGGGGACCTGAAACCCGAAACTCTGATCGGCGAAAACTTATAGCTTCTAAATTTCAAGGTATATAGAGTGGATTTCAGGTTTAAAAAATTAGGAAATTTATTTCGATTGGTAGATTCCGAATTCTTTGTAAGTAAAACCTGGAACCCCGAAACCTTAAACAATTCTTTTTGTATTTTTTCTTTGTCCATGTCTTCGCGTGATCCTGCAATATTCCATGGTGTTAGATGATAAGTGTATAATCTGAAATCAATAATTTGAATTTTCATTTTATGACTTGCTAATATTTCATAATTTTCGTATTTCTAAATATAAGTCGTTGTCAAAGGGATCGTAGCAGCAATTGATGATCATTAGATGTGATTCCGTACGGGTTTCACTTGAAACTGTTCACCCTAATTGTAATTGCACGGTGTAAGGATGTAATTGAAAAGGGTCCAACTTCTTTCTTTCTAATTTCTTTTTAATAATCAATAATTTAGTGATGATGAGATTGCGAAGGAGTATATATAGTCCCATTGGAGGCCAGAACCACTTCTTATTTACACGAAGAATCTCAAGGCATATCACGAAAGGACATAAATATGTACATATTACTTTTATGAAAAATCGTTAAAAAAAGAGAGTCATGAACTTACTGTACAGCAGATGATTTAATTTTTAAACTTTTCGATTTTGGTCAAGTCAAGATTCGCCATCCCATAATAGGATTAAGACATTTCTAAACAAATGACCCTAAGGCAAGTCAAGATTCTCAACTCTTCTTGTCGAGTCCCATCAACGACACGTGCAGAAGAACCAATTCGGAAGCCGATTCGCAAGCTCTGCACATGCGATCGGGGCGAGCGATCGTCGAAATCATCGTCGGGCCGGGATTTCTCGCATTCTCAAAAAGTATTTTTGCAGGACCAACACGGTCACCCTAGCAATCAAGGGCTTGATTGTTTTGTAGACGGTGCCCGTCAGAGAGGATAATCTTCGATTTACTCTTGAAACGGGACCGTTCCAATCTATCTTTTCCTAAATTTCCACCGACCTTTTGACCGCGCAAGAAAAGGGCTGCGATCCACGCCGATCCGGTGGCTCATCTACTTTTGCCATTCGTACAGAGGGAGGCATGGCATTGAAGAAGCAGGATGCTCTTTTACGAGGAAGGATCCCATGGGGAGAGTCCACAGTATGCACACCACCCGGTCCCACCTTATAATATATAGATATATATATATATATGAACTGATTAATTTCAACTATTTTTTCTCTACATTCACGTGATGATGTAGACCGTGACGCTAATTTCTGTTTTTGTATGATGCCCCCCCCCCCCCCCCCTAAACCTAAAGTTTCGTAAAACTTTCGTTCTGAGATTTCTTTTTAGAGAAATCTCACCCCCATGTACGTGTTGACTTTGATAGTTCAACGACGCGACCCAGAAACAGCTCCTAACAAAACGTTAGAGAAAAAGAAAAGATGGGTTCTTGACCAAGAGAAACTTGGACCGAGCACGATACTGCGCCAAGTCGGTGGTGGCTCTTTGATATGAGCCGCCCAACATGTACAATTTACAACTGTTTAGTTTTTTGGATTTAGCGGTGAAGTGACATTCGGACCGGTGCGCACTCCAACAAGTCCAGCTTCACGGATTAATATGTGTGTATAATTGAGGTGAATCACAAGACTTTACCGAATCGGTCTGTTTCTTTGGCCAAATTGATCTCGTTTCTGTAACGGAAATTCATACTCACGGTCACGAGGGCGGGCATCTTTGCAAATTATGGATGGAGTTTGTACCTTCTCTAAGATACGTACATAGCATTTGGATAGATGAAGCTTAACTGAAATCAGGCAGATGCAAGTTCCAAAAATATATGAAACTGAGAGTGCGCCAATATAATAGGATGCAAATTAGAATTTTCTCATGTCCGGGTGCATAGAGTGTATTGAGACAAATTCGAATGAAACTTAGAAGGAACTCAAAGATCATGGACGACTCCTTGAGGTCCGACCCCAAAATTTATCTGTCAAAGATCCAAGTCCAGTCACACGGTACTGCCGCATCGACTAGAATTAAGCACTCCCATGTGGTTTTTGGATTAGGTATTGTTTTGTGGCCCACATGACCGAGCCACCTGTCTTCCTTAGCTTCGAAACATTGTTTGACCGATGGAGCCAAGAATGCACCACGCATCTTTTGAAAGCTAGCAGAAGCTAGCCCTGCTCCTGCTTGAGACCATCCCTTATGGAGCAAGCTTGAGGATGCTACTGTCAAGCAGTAGTTGGTGTTTACTTGATCAGGCAAAAAGGCTATTGATGCATGAGTAAATTTCAGGTGAGTCCAGAGAGAGAGAGAGAGAGAGAGAGAGAGAGAGAGAGAGAGAGAGAGAGAGAGTGAGGAAAGGTCAGTAACCAGAAAATCGGTAAATTTACATTACCCACGATGTCGATAAATTCCCTATTTTCCGCAGTATATGTATCCTTCTTCGAACGTGATGCCAGTATTCTATGGAAACTAGATGCTTCTGCACTCTAGTTTTCGTAGTGCTGATTATTATGAAGCACGGAAACAAACGAGTAGCAGAAAAACACTCATTTGCTAGATGCGTGTGATCTAACGAACATTCACATACCAGGGAAAAAAGAAAAAGCTAAAGAGGAGATCTGGGGGACTTCCCTAAGGGTCGCCTTCGCCCTGATCTGGACCGGAGTTTTTTTCACCCGCACCATCCTTTTCCGGGGCCATCTCTTGAATCTCTGAATCAACGCAGTGATCCTCCGAATGTTGCCCCTCATTGTCTGTGGTGGCACCTTGGAGTTGCACGTGATCTGCTGGACTTGCTTGCTGCTCGGACACCAAACTCGTGAGACCATTCTGCTTCAAATAAGTCTCTAACGGCTGGCTAGCCACCCAAAGAAGATTCATCATACTTGTTTGGCTCGAGCCCAATTTAAGATCTTCGTTACGGTCTGGTTGGCAATTCAGATCAAGTTGGCAATTCAAGTTTATCTGTCCTTTGCCAGTTTCAGCGAATGTGTTGGCCGAGTTGGTTGTTTGGCTCTGGGACTCCAACTCATTTCCAATCCTGGATTCATTTTCTGAAGGATTGTGATGTGAAGATCGATGGGTAGAGGTACTATCAACTTCAATCTCATCCTTAGAGCCCCACACCTGTTTTCTCTGGGCAATCTCTGCTTCACGCTCTGATTGGCGCTTCTTCTTGCGCATCATTAGGGTTTTGAACCGGCGCTTAACGGTCATGCACACATTGCAATTGCACGTCGGCTTGTGCTTGCCCTTCCCACTGGGGGGTTGGATACAAACGATGCAAGAGCAACCAGGACGGTGCCTTGGGTGCTTTGTAGTCGTTGCAACTGATGTTGTACCTGGGTCACCATCATCTCCAACAATTGCGGCATTGGCCAAGGCATCTAGACCAGATGACTCGTGCTCCAGGGTTGGCCTGAAGGTTGACGCTAGTTTTCTTTTCTTGAATTCTGCAAACGTGGATGAGATGAGATACAAAAGATGCAATGTCCACATTAGCGCACAAGCCCCTCAATGTTAGATATAGCAACCCACAAAATTATCGCGGAATTGTGGACAAGGATTTCCTCACACTCTTGACAAATATAATTTTGGCAAGGGAGAAACTATACATTTCCTGGATGATACAGACTCTATCACAAGGGTAGATTTGACATGCCGCCATTTTCCTACTTGTAGTAGAAGAAACTCAAGGAAGGGTAATGAGAATTCAATGAGCTAGGCTGGTTTTCATGTGGCAATAAGTAGCGGGAGGATAAACATAATAGACATCCAAGTCTGTCATATAACTACCAATATAACCTTCCAGATACTCTTGCTCACATTCTTAATCATAAGGGGGTTTAACTAGGGTGTTCTGCGCAATAATCCTGCCAGAAGGACAAAAGTGCTTTTCATTTAGACTTATTTTTTGTCTCCCATCAAAAGAAAGGAGGAATGGAGTATAAGCAGACACTGCATGCATCATTTTCATACCCTTGGTCAGTCTCAGAAGATTTTCCAGATCTCTGGGGGTCAATCCATCTGGTACAGAACATGAACGCCTATAGCAGATAATACAAAAGTATTAGGTCCATAAGTTGATTCATCACTCGCATCAAGCACCATATGTTACAAAGCGAATGCTGACCTGCTTTGGTCCCAGGCATTGTCTGCACAGGTCCACCTAGGAGGAAGAAGAACATCAACTGGCAACCTTCTCCATTTACCACAGCTATCGCATTGAACCCATTGCTCTTGTCCCCTGGATATGAACGAAATTGAAATTAGAAGCATCAAGTCAATTATATATCAACTCCAGGAAATAGATAGAAGAATGCTAAAGTGGCCAAAATGAAGAATTATTATAGCTTGGCATCTGACAAAAATGGGAGAATGATGAAGCAAATCACAGTTTCTTCTTCTAGCACAGTAGCCTTTCTGGTAATCTTGACAGCTCATTTCAGCATGTCAAAGCGAAATTCATTGAAAATAAGAGTGTGTCCAAATCCAATCCTTAAACCTATTATGCAGAGCTCTGAAGAGGTTCAGTGAACATCAATGGTATATAAATCGTATCACTTTGATACACTTCTACGGAACATATAGATCTATTCCAGAATCAATGCTCCACTTTCATCCTCAAAGGGATGCTACACTTTCTTTCTTCTTCTTCTATTTCGCTACTCCTGGAAGTTTTACAAGCATAGATACGATATGAATAATAGAAGTAAGGTTACCCTAAAGTAAAATGTTGAGTATGTCTTAAATGCTGTTTCAGATATTTGACCTAAATTGAGTTTTGATACTTGCATTGAAATTTGTGTCGACCCGACTTGAGAAAAAAATGGAGGTTTAGTGTTGATAGAGGAGGGCTTGGGCCTAACCCAGCACTAATCCTCGGCAGGGCTGCCACCCCACACCCCCCATGGTATGGAGCAGTGTAAATATTGTTTTTCCCAAGTAATTAGGTTTTAAGTAGAGATAGAAAGAGTCTTAAGTTTCTACTAGCCACCTTTTGTAATCCTTGAATTTCCATAGTGGGTTTTGCTTCTCCTCTCATCATGGTTTTTCCCGCAAGCTTTTTTCACGTAAATCTGTGTGTTCTTTTATTTTTCTCAGTTTTAATTCCGTTGTAGATTTCGCATTGGTCATAACAGTAAATAAGGTATGTGTAAAATTAAACAACTTTACAGATTCAATGTACAAGTGATAAGTTTGTCTCGCAAACAATGAGATGAAAAAACCTTATAATAGCTAGCAAAACACATTGTCTTGGAAGTCCTTCTAAACGATGTCAATTGTTCTGGAAACAGGTGCTTTCATTAGTCTTTTTACATGCCAAAATTCCATCACTCACAATTCTCATCACATCGGTATTGCTCCCCAATTTCAATAATATGCATGTAGGAACTCAAAATGTCGACATGCAGATTGGAAAATAGAACTAACTTACCCAGTGGAGCGAAGTATAAAAATACTGCTTTTCCCAAAAACTGGAGGTTCCTGTAAATGTACCATGTGTGATAGTTTAGAAAATGTAGACTACATCTTTCTAGAACGGGGTGAAATCTGTGACCAGAAATTGTCAGCAGTTCCGTATCATTTCCCAAGCCATTTGTAAATGCATATTTGACCACATAGTACAGACTTGAAAAAAAAAAAACTTACAAACATAATGATTGTAAAGACACATATACTGTATGTCTACACTATATTCTTTGCATGAGAGTATGTTGTCGTTTCAAAGAAGCCACAATAAAATCAATTTCCCCCTTCTAAATTTGTTGATATGTCCGACAGTCTGATCCCAAGTAATTTCCATAAGCAACTTCTTATGCAAACTATTTATCCTATCAGCAGTACTACCTTCTACAGATAAGATGGATTAACAGTTTTTTGGGTTCTAATTGGCTCACAAAAATACTTTGAGCAGACACAAACTTAAATCACTGATTAGCGAGCAGTACCATTCTAGCCAATCCACATGCTCATGGATATTGCCCATTGGACAAATTCCTGAACATTTAAGTATGGAGCTGATAGTAGAACACCACGCAAGCATTTCATCACCAGATGGAGTTGTCTACATGGACCCAACAATCACCTGAAAAATTCTCACTCGCTCTACTGAACCCAATCAAAAGACTAAACACTGATTAATAAGCAGTGCTGTTTTGTCCACCAGCGGCTATCAAGCAATTCAGTTATCTATCATAGAGTTAGACTGTCATATTCCCAAAGGAGCTAACAGTATAACATCACAATCATTTCACATGGACCGAATATTTTAAACAAAAAAATCTTAACTGCTCTACCAGAACCAACAAAAAGGTCTATAAAAGAATAGAAAGTTTCGAAACAAAAAACTCACGTCATACTCTTCAAACTCATGATCTTCAACTGTGAAGATGCTTGGGTTAACACTTGGGGGTGGCCGAAGCAAATCCTGGAGTTCTTCCCATGTCATTTTCAGCTCAAGAGCATCTTGACTGTCAATCAACAGCCTTTTACTTTTGGACCCAATGTTGCGTGCTTTTTTCCTCTCCTGGGCTGACATTCCCGGAAGCAAGAAGGCATCCCTAGGTAGTCCATGTTTCTCAGAGCCTTGCCAACTTATATCACCACTAGCTGAACTCCAATGCTTGGATAATGCATTTAGTTGGGGATCTGCGCTTCCTTTAAATGAATGAAGGAGACTCGAATACCCACTTATCATAGGTAGGTTTTCAAAACCACCAGAAATCAGAGCTTCACTTGAATGGTTACCGTTAGAAATGGCAGCTAGTTGGCTGTCCTGCTTACAAGTACAAATAGCTATTAATGCAGCGATCTGCTAGCAAGCAACTTGATAGTGGTTAATGAGAAATGTACCTGCATCATAGAGGTCGATGCTTTCCGGAACCCCATTACAAGTTTCCCTTCAGGGTCCATGCGGCTAAAAGTTACTGCATCATAACATAGCAAGCATTAACAACCTTCCGACGGTAACCAAAGAAGAGACCATTCCAAGCAGCATATATAGGAACTTTGTAGAAAAATTTGTCCAAAAACAAGTCCCTTGTAAGTGCAGAACTCTTCAAAGTACTAATAGAATCAAAATGAACACAAATATAAGTAAATTAGATGACTCGGAAGCTCCAAAAACCATAAGATCAAGCATTGGACCCAAAAGTACCAAACTTTCCTAGAATGGAAGTTCTTCCTTTAGAATGAACTATGGCCCTCATTTGTGCTCTAAACTATCTGAAGTACTAATAGAATCAAAATGAACACTATTATTAGTAAATTAGATGATTTGGAAGCTCTACAAACAACAAGATTACGCATTTGACTCATGAGCAGCCAAACTTTCTTCGAATGCGAAGTTCTTCCTTTAGAATGAACTATGGCCCTTGACTTGTGGTCTACAATCTCCAATCCGTTCCATCACAAAAACAAGACATTTTATATTCGTCATATCCTAGGCATTATTTCCAAAGTTGCAGGTGGTGTTCTCTGACTGCTACATTCCAGGAACATTCTGATGATGCTCTGTATTAGCAGAAAAAACTCCCTTCACAGTACAGTGAAGAGGAAAACCATATTTCCGGGAGCGCATGCAAACATGAAGAGACAAGAAACAGCATGCAAAGTACATTAAAAATGGGTACCAACCAGATTTGACCAAAGCCACACTATTATTAGCTGTTATGCAATCCCTGGTGAATTAGTGCAAACTGGGATTAACATTATATTAAGTACTCAACGTAGGAGAATAATGTCAGACATGTCATTGCACAAATGATAGCAAATACTGGAAGATACCAGTGTCTCCAGCTTGTAACTGCATAGATTGTATACAAGGAGTTACACCCTCCAACACGTACATCCTGCTGTTATTATTGGGCCAAAATCTGAACTGAAACACCCACTCCTTTCCCTTTACATCTTGAATCCGCAGAGGAAGGCCCTCAGGTTGAGAAATAGGTGGAAAATAAGCCTGAAAGGTTATCAGATGATTTATTGCTGATGCAGAACATAATATGACAATCAATTGACCTTCGGATCCAGTAATGAAATCCAAAGAATCTAAATATAAGAAAGAACAAACGGAGGAGCTTACTTCAGCACAAGCTTTTGGCAATACCAAGCGGCCAATTCGACCCGCGTCACTGGCACTCAGAACCTTTTCAAACAGCGGCACAATTGTGGAATTTGAACTTAGACAATAACAAAGTCAAGGAAACAAAATTGAGAAAGCATGAAACGTAGTGCTGTGTTCAAAGGAAAAACAGAAAACTAGTCGACATGACTCTCCAATCCAATGTGTCTGTCCAATCATGTTTGTATGTAGCCAGGTAAATGGAAAATGTGCAGTAGAAGAGGAGGAAACTTCACTCAAGGATACTCTCCAGATATTTGTTGTAACTCCTGGTCAGTAATCCGAGGCCAATAACGAGGAAGCAATTGATTCCTCCCACGACCTTCAGCAGGCGGCCTTGCAACTCGTATCTGAGAAACAACACCAGCATTTGCCTCATATCCACTTGCAAGGGCCGGCTTAGGCGGCTTATGCAAAACATGGCGAGATTTTGGTCCGTGCGGTGATAGTGAAGGTGTTGTACTGTGGTCCCTAAAAGATGGATATGATTTTCCTAAAGGGACACCGATAGTCATCCTGAGTTCTGTCCGCGCATGGGGATCATCAAACTCTTTTGCTACTATATCTGCTTTTAAAATGTCCGGTTGGGAAACATGAGTTGCACCATTGGATGCTTTACTTGCTAGCAGATAACATGAGCCACCCATTTCTCCTGCAGAAGGCGTAATGATAACTCCTTCCCTGTTCATTGGTTCAAGTGATCTGTTTGTGTCATTGTACTGAGTCAGAAGCGACTGCCCCAGGCCAGAATCATCTATACCGCTCCCCAATCGAATCAGCTTCAGTTTATCAACATCATCACTATCAAAACGGTTGTCAGTGGTACTAGATTGCAGTTCACCAGTACGAACACTAATCGTGCCAAACTCATTAGGCCTCTCATCACTTGTGATCTGCGAGCAGAAATTCCAGAAGTAACATTAGAGTTGTGAATGAAGCAAAAGTGTCTGCCCCATCCTACATGTTTTGTTTTGAAGTACCGTGCGACATGTTAAAGAGTTCTCTGGCTTCACAAGGCATCATTGCTTCGCTAATCACAGTTTCGTCAACCCTACCAATTCCTAGTCATCCTTGGGGTCCCAAAATCAATATAAGCATCGAAAAGCATCATATGAGCGATCACTGGAGTACAAACTTTCTAACAAGGAGTGCACCGTTTAGAGATTTAATAAAGAAGCCCCTGGTGCGTGATGCAAAATAAGCATCAAGAGCACAATAAGGGGAGAAACTTTTGGGAACTCAGGAAAAATATATACAGATATAGAGTGAGAATTATATCTTACTGGGAGAAGTCCTGAACTTTTCGCGCAGGTCGCACAGTTCACCCCGCCACAATCGAGCAGCTCCAGCAGCACCCTCGAAGCAATGCATCCGCAATGCAAGCGCTGCCAGTTCATATCCAAACCAAATCATCATAAACAGATTACGCAGGCTCTCAGCCGCGCCCTCAAAGACTGACTGCTCACCTTGGCGCAAGAAGCGCACTCCCTCCATCCAGAGTCCTTCGAGTGGAAAACATCACAAAATGTGGATTGTTCATATGCCGACCTGGAAGCAGTCCAATTCGACATTAGCAACTACTATTCACCGACACTGCTAAGCATCCAAAGCACCTCTCTGCTCATTACTAGGATTAGACAAACATTCGCAATCAACATCATATGAAAACCAGGGTAACCGCTATGAAGGACCAATAGAACTGAGGAAATCGAAAGTCAAACCGACGGGCGAAACAGGGGGGGTGAGGGCAAGAGTTACCCGCACTTATCGCAGAGAGTGGCGAGTTGACCAGATCGGAGAGGCCAACCTCTCTTCCACTCGGTCGAACCCGTCTCCTCGCACAGCGCATTCATGCACTTCCGCGACGACCCCATCCTCCGACATCAAATAGACCCGACCGCGCGCGATTCTCGCTAGAATTTCAACCCGAGCCGAAACCCTAAGCGACCTCCTCCTGGAGCTCAAACCCCCTGTCAACGGGGTCAAACCGCCGCGACGGGGGACCGCGGCGCCTGCGAAAGGACGGGACGGGCGAGAACCGACCTCGGTCCGACTCAATGCCTCCGCGAACAAAGCCGGCACGAGCGAGAATCCGAGAAAACTACTCAGCAGCCGCGAGAGGTTGCCCGCCGGTTCGGTTCGGTTCGGCTCCGTCCAGTTCAGTCGCCGTCGAGCGCTCTCGAGCTTCGCCGAGCTGATCCAGCACGGCGCCCGCGATTCACCGTAGGAAGCGGGGGCGGGGGCCGGGGCCGGAGAGATGGAATCGGCGGCGGCGGCGGCGGCGAGGGAGAGGGGGGAGGAAGGAGGCGAGGGCGAGGGCGAGTGCGAGTGCGCGCGCCATGCAGACGCGAGAAGGGGGAGGTAAAATAGAGAGCCTGGGAAACGCTTCGGGTTGATGATGCTTCAAGTCTCCGCCACCTCACTCTCTCTGTTCCTGTCATCCCTCTGTGCGTGCGTCTCTCTCTCTCTCTCTCTCACTACCCACTTTTTTCCCTCTCTCTTTTTCTTAATTTCAACAGAACACGTAAAATTCCTTTTTTTTTAAAAAAGATTTCTTGAAACGCTTTTAAAAAATTCATTAAATGCTAATAAAGGTCGCGTTCGTTTCGTGAAAGATAAGCGATTTAAAAATATTTTCTTAAAAATAGTCGTTTGTATCACTTATAAAAAGAAATGAGTGGAAAATCTTTTCATTGTTCACGAAAATATTTAGGAATAGGTTGGCATCTATGATAAAAATTATTTTTGTTTAGCTAATTTTTCTAAGCGATATAAGCGATCATTTTTTTCGAAAGATATTTTATAAATCATTTATTTTTCGCGAAACGAACGCACCCTGATATTAAAAAGGATTTTCACATGGACACATGTAATCGCACTTATTCATTATATGTTTCTTATTATTCTGGAGACGCTTGAAAAGAAATTCCTCTGGTCAAAGTTTTCGGTGGGAAAGTGCTCCGAAAAGACATAATGTTATCTAAATGAAACTACATCCCGAAAAAATAATATATATATATTTCCTGAATATCTCCAATAATTTCGATCCCCCGACGTGCGAAATAAACATTGGAATTACTTGCTAACGACATCCCGAAAAAAATAATATATGTATTTCCTGAATATCTCCGAAAAATAAGGAATCTTTTCTAAAAAAAAAAGGAGGAGAAAAAAAAGGAAAGTGTGGGTGGAAATGGGGGAATAGAAAATACGGCGGCTTTGACAGCACCGAAAAGTGCGCCACTCCCAACGCTTTTCTATCCCCCCACCCCTCCTCCCGAATGTCACGTTCGCATGCACTCAGATTACCGGAGCCGAGTTCCCGAGAATGCCCTCGCTCGCCGACCTCAATTGCGAGCCCCGCCACCGTAACCGCCACGCGACGTCGTCTCGGTGCCCCCGACGTTCCGTCCGTCCGGTCCCGGTCCGTTCCGTCCCGTCCTGTCGCCGCCCAACGGGAATTCTTTTCGGCGACTCCAGGGAAAACGCGTCGATTAAAACTCGGCAATCATTACGTGGTTGACGAGGCTCGTTGGCTTGGTTGTACGATAATGGAATTTTGTGATCCCATGATGTTCAATTTATTATTATTATTATTATTATTAATTGGGTTTATTAATTTTTTTTTTGGGGGGGGATGAATGAGGCACACTGTTGCCAATTATGACGTCAGGGTTATGAATGTTTGGTGGCCTCCGAGTGCGGGGATACCAACTACGACGAATGAGATATGCCAACCTCCTCGAAGATTTTAGAGGAAAAAAAAAAACCACACATCGCGATCGTGAGTCCATGATTGACTCTGCGCGAATCGGATGAGATGTGATTTCCAACTTGAACGCCAAGCCCCGTCGACAAGGAGCAGGGATGTGCAAGACGGACTGATTGAATAGGGAATCGTTTGGATCATATCGAATCGACCGGTTTTGAGCGATTCTAAGGAGTGCTGATTCCAATCGACCGGTTTTGGGCAATTCTAAGAAGTGCCGATTCCGATTCTCAATTTTAGGGTGGAAACCGGACCGGACCGATTTATATATATATTTGTTAATTTCTTCACTAACGGGAAAAATGTAAAATTAAACCTTAAAAAATTCTCTAATATTCTCTAAGCTCATGCAACAAGACATGCCTCGCTAAGCGAGCTCGACCCTCTTCGCTCTTTGGTCATTACCTCTTGGCTCTCATAGATTGTGAGCTCGAGGTCACGCCTCGCCGCCTCCGCCTCTTTCCCTCTCGTCCCTTTCGTTCGACTCTCAGACTGGCGGCGTGGCGCGGGAGCATTGAGGAGAGATTTGAAGGCCCAAGCTCAAGCGAGTCTTGATTCTTGATCTTGCGAGATGAAATGGGGAGAGGGGCCAGGGTTTGCTTCTTCGGTTTGCTGCTCATGGACACATCTCTTCGTGGTCATCACACGCACGCACTCTCTCTCTCTCTCTCTCACTCTAGGTTTGCTGGAAATGAATGAGCCAGACAATTGGATTATGAACTCCGATTATTCCTCCATTTACGTATCATGACCGATTCTATTGGATCGCTAGGGTGCCAAACTGAATCAGTGTTCAGTCCCCAATTCCAAAAATTGGGAATCGGTCCCATTAATCTGATGAAGGGCTCTTAAGCAGGTTTAGATCAGATTGAAAATTGATCACCCTTAAGCAAGGAGGTTCGAATTCAATTGAATGAGGAATCAATTAGGTGCCGTGCGCTTCATCTTTGGACAGATCTTGGCCCCCCTTCGTTGGCAAATCGATTGCATGGAGCAAGGATGGGGCTCCAGTGTTTGGTCTCTAAATTTGTGCTCTTCGGGATAAGCCAGGCCTTGCACGACGGACATGGTTCATTTACGGAACAATTTCTGCAAAATACTGTGAACTTGGAAATGTGACATGGCATAGATGCATGCGTAGCTCGTACGGTGGCAGGATCAGCACGTTTCCATTATAAGTCAGTTATTCATTTGGCACCTTCAAAGAAGTTTGCAAGCTCCTTATAGAAGTTACTAGAGCAGTGAAATGCTTGATAGCAATGTGACAATCCCCGTTCGAATCACGACATTAACCCCCCTCACGGGCTATGACTATCGTCCCTCAAAACTTTCAATTAAGATTAATGATATTTATCTTTTGTTGATTATTAGCACATGGGATTCTTACCTTTAATAAAGCTAATTCACTTGTAAAATCAACCTCATTTTTACAAAACAAAACAAACCATAAGTACCATCCCTACATTTAGCCGTAACCATATATAGCCGTGCACGACCGTAACTAGACAAGTCATAATTTAGGACCGTCGGCATCATTGATGAGTATTCTATAGCCCTCTCGCTTCTTCGAATCTTGAATTCACACTCCCATGCTTCGTGAAAAATTAATAATTTGGATAAAAATTTTCCTAATTAAATTATTTATTTCCTTGGAAAAATGAAGTAGCGGGAAATGTTATGATTCTCAACTCAAATGCTCGAGGCTGTATTTAATAACGAAAATATTTTTCAGCAACTTATTTATTTTTTTTCAAGAAAGAGAGGATTAGAAGACATTTTCCGAATTATCGATATTTCACGAAACAAACAGAGCCCGGTTTTTAATCATTCTTTCTGCCGGTCACAACGCTGGTGCTCTACTTCTTGTGTATAATAAAATGAAATGTAATTTTCTTTTTGGTCGAAAAATGAAATGTAATTAGAAGGCTTGGTATTACAAGGAGGGAAAAAAGCTTCGAAAAGAAAAAGAAAAAGTCCAAGTTGTTGCGCAGAAAATCTGGGGGCCTCGATACATTTGTAGTTTCTGAAGTGGGCTTGGGCTAATTATTCGGTACTGGGCTTGATCCCATAGCATGTTCTTTAACATTTGCAAAGGCCCAGAAAAGTGATACCCAAACCCAAAAAAAGAAAAACAAAAAATCTTCCGGGAGCTTATTATTTTCCGAGGGCCGACAATGCTTGACACGACCGGTTTGCGTACGAACACGACATGAGATTAAACACGAATCACGTAGAGCAAACCGGAATATGACCGCGCGCCGTGCCTAATTTTATATGTTCAACATAAATTTATATATTTTCCTTGTAATTTAATTATTCGACACGTAGATGGAGATAAAGGTGTGCGATAATATGCTGGATGGGAATTGAAATTTTTGGATATTTCGGAGAATTTTATAAGAAGATGTAATCTTTGAATTTGGGCCATCAAACCTCCTATAGCCTTCGACGGGGAAGATAGTGTTTTGTGGTAGGATACTGGAAGCGGGTCTTTCTCAGTTAAATCAGAGTGTGAGGTAATCAATGGGGTAGGTAATTAAGAACTTGATATCATATGGTCCATTATTTGGAAGTGGAGGGGGCCTTAACGCATTTGAACTTTCCTTTGCTGGCTGCTCATAAGCGACTATTGACTAATGAGCTGAAGATGTCTCGCATCTTCGGAGGAAACCTACATTGCTCTAGATGTGAGTCTTTTTGTGGAAACAACATAACATGGTGTAAAGGATGGTCCAATTGTTCAAATGAAATGGCTTGAGTTTGTCCCATAACAATAATTTGGAAGAATTCTTCTCAATGAGTTTGCCTCGATGATTGAATTCAAATCTAACTGGCAAAGGACGATCGAATTTTCATCACGATTGGAGCATAATTTTTGCTATGAGTGTATGGCTTTTTTGCCATGGAGAAACAAGTCACTTTTTCAGGACAATTTTGTTTTTCCTTTGAATCCTATTCGAGTAATTTGGTCACATGCCAAGGAAATCATCAATGCTTCGTATGTGAGTAACTTGAGGTTAAGGGGATTATGCACTTCTCTAATTTTGGTTATTTGGGATCCTCAACCTTCAGGGTGGATTAAACTGAATATTGATGGGGTTTCGAAAGGCAACCTAAGAGTTGTAGGTGTAGGAAGAATTACTCAGAAACAAAGAGGGCAATTTAGACATGGCCACGGTTTGGAACCGGCCGGTTCCGGTTCGAAATCGGCGGTTCCGGTTCTGGGCTGATTCCGGTTGATAATTTAAAAATTAAAAAAATAAATTATGAAATAAAAAATGCAGGCAATCCTCGTCGTCGTCGTCGTTGAAGTTGTCGTCGTTGCTGTCGGGCTTCTTGGCCTTGGCCAAGATGGCGGAGGTGGGGTTCAAGGTGGCGGGGGGAGCCAGGGACGGGGGTGGTGGCGAGGGGGAGGCGGAGGGGGTCGAGAGGGGGACGGGGACGGGGACAGGAAGGAGGAGTGGGGGGTCCTCCTCCTCTAGGGGCTGGGTGGGGTCAGGAGGAGGGGAGGAGGAGGGGGCGTTGGCGGCTGTGGCCATGGGTGGGAGCGGCGGCAACGGGGTTAGATCTAAGTGGATCTAGGGAGGCGAGGGGGCGGGGGGAGGAGAAAAGGGGAGGAGGCGTAGGATGGCGAGGGGCGAGGAGGGATTAGGAGGAGGAGGAGGTGCGTGAAGAAAAAGAGAAAGGAGGAGGCATGGTGGTGGTGGTGGAGGAGATAAGGTTAAAAGAGGAGGTGGGCGTGGGTGATGGGTGGCCCTGTTGCAGTTTTTTTTAATTTTATTTTTGGAATTAAGCCCGAAACCAACGATTTTGAGCCCGGTTCCAAAATTGTTGGAACTGAAACCGGGCCTGTAGGAATTGGGTTAGGAACCGCCGGTTCCGGGCCCAGTTCCAAAATTGTTAGAATCGAAACCGGGCACGTTCCAAAATTGTTGGAACCGGAACCGGGCCCGTAGGCCACAGGCCAGTTCCAGTTCCGAACTGCGAGCCCGATCAACAGGCCAGTCTCGGGTTTGACCCAGGCTAGTTTCGGGCCGAAGCTGGCCCGTGACCATGTCTAGGGCAATTGGCTTGGTGATTTTTATCACTTTTGTTGGAATAGGGCTCAATTTGGTAAAACAGCTTGGTCTTCACAATATCATAATTGAGATTTACTTTAAAACCATCATTGATCTTATTAGTATGGAGTTTATGGTTGAATAGCCCTGCTTTGGCTAAAGACAGAAGAAGAATGTCAAGCTATCACTTTGAGTTCAAAGTGCAATATAACTTTCGGGAAGAAAATTGTCTTGTTAATTGGCAAATAAATCTCAAAATCGACAAGTGTTTGGATACTAATTTATTTTCACTACCTCCTCAAGAGTTATTGGTGGTAAATTTGGGATAGTAGATTCTCGATCTTAACTTCTCGTATACGATTTTATTCCTTTTTCAAATTAATTAATTATTTGACATGTGAAAACAAAATGAAAACATTTTAAATCAACTCAGATTGGCACGAACAATATGATTACGACATGCCAACACGAGTCGTCTATTCCAATGCCAATCGCCTCGTGCCAATCTGAAAGAAAAATTCGAAAGCTCATAATACTCGATTCGATACTTGGCTTCCTCGATCGAAAAATAGTGAAGTTCAAAACCTGAGAATGGATGTAAATAACATTTATAATCATTGACATCATTTGTCATCTTGGCATGATATATACAACGAACCAAGGCAACATTCTCTAGTGGAACCATCCGCATTCCCGTGCACGTATCTACATATTGTTAGCAAGCCTGAAAAGAAATAAACAAAAAAATATATCGAAAACACACACATGCTAATTTGGGCATCGACGACCTTGTCGCATGTATCAGGTGCGTATAGACGGTACTCGTCCGGCGTTATTGATTTTGGTCGATCGATCCTTTGTATTCAACGGCACCTTTCGAATTCGACGATTCGGATGGATTCGGATCATGATAGTCGAGTTCGTGCCCTGATTTGTGGATCGACGGGGCAACTTAAATTAGTCCCACGATGTCAGACGGCTATACAGTCCGACATGGCCTCCTCTTTTGTTTCTGCTCGTAGGTCATCCTTCACTTCCTTGCTGTTTCCATCTTCTTTGATCTTTCCCCACAACACAAGGTAGAGCCCACCGACCATCAACAGTGCCCCAACCAAACTGCACCCACCAAATTGACAAAATAAGATAGAAAAAATAGAGTTCATTAGGAAAGATAATAAAAATAGTAAGAAATGTCATTTTCTCTAAACAAATAAGCAGTGGTGCACACCTTCCACAGAAGAGAGTTTCTTTCCACAAGAATGCCGAGAAGAAGGCGGCGATGACGAGCGCGATCGGAGTGAACATCGCCGTGAAAACCGGGCCTTTCTTCTCTATGGCCCAAACTTGAAGCCAGTACGAGATCGCCGTCACGATCACTCCCTGCCATTCCCAATTCGACACGTCACTTCTGGGTATAAATTTGGTAAAAACGAGGTTTCGTATCCCTAAACATATTACTATCTTGGGCGAATCTTAATGATCAGCAGTGAGGGAACTGTACACAGTAGACAACAGAGAGAAGCTGCATGTCCCATCCGAGCTTCCATGCCGTTGGATCTCTCTCCGTGGCAATGGCCCAAAAGGCTGACTGCATGCAGCTGAAGAAGCACTGAAGAGTGGTTAACCGCAATTTGGCTGGATATTGCTTGATGATCGGACCCTGTAAAGGCAATTGTAGTGTTAAAGCGTATGTGAATGCAATCAAGTTTCGAAGACGAAAACTAATCACCTTGCAAGAATTATGTAAATTTGTGAAATTGTGATGAGATTTATCTACTTAGAGCTGAGTGTGATCTCTAATGGTGGTTAGTGTAGTCAACTTAATTCTAAACTGCTCCCTGTTTGAAAAATGCTGACTTAGTGCTAACTTGTAAAGGTATTGAGTCATATGGAGAGAGAGAGAGAGAGGGGGGGGGGGGACCTGCAAAATCAACCACAAGGACCAGAGGGTGTTGGCGGAGAGCATGATGAGAGAGCCCTTGATCCACTCTCCGGAGCTCGAGTGGGCGCCGATGCCCGTGGAGCCGGACGGCGGCGACCGCCTCGCGTGTCCTGAAGAAGACCAGTTGATCAAGTTCACGGGCGGGCCCTTCACGAACGCGTACACCAAAGCCCCCGAAACCCCCATCACCGATCCCACCACTTTTGCCCTCCCATGCCACTTTCCCACACTAATGCCCTCCATCCTAACAAATACAAAAGAACAGATAGATATTTCAAATTGTTTTCATCTTTGGATCCGTTGATATCTGCTTTCCTAGCCGTGTCGAATCATGTTAATTCGTGTAAGAAGTCACTTCTCCGCCCCAGCGCCGCAATGCCGTCGGGACAAATAGAGCATATATACGTGCTAATTTTCCCTTTTCTTTTGCGTAAGAGAAAGAAATTACCTTAAGAAAACGGCCATGATAAGAGTAATGGCCGGAATGGTGTTGGTTGTGGCGGCCGCGAAAGTTGCGGTTGTGTAGTTGATTGCCACGCAGTAGAGATTTAAACTTAGTGTGAGCCTGGAATTCCGAAGTCAAAAATAACTAACGCATGACATTGATGCTAATAAATCAGACATAATCAATGAAGCTCCAGAATCCAACAAGTCGTTGAAAGTGAGAGCCAAAAAAGCCTCGGGACTTATGAGCATGCATGAATACCCGAAGAAGGCGACCAAGAAGATCTTGAAGAGTAAGCCGTACGTGAGAGTCGCCGACTCCTTCCTATAAGTTTGATTAAATTAGATGATAAGAAAACCCTTTTTTTAATGAGCGCAACATGGTCGTGACGAAATAGAGAGAGAAACAATTCAAGATGAAATTAAGCAGAAACTGCTAGGTTAAATAGAGAGACCTCTCGAGGAAGAAGGCAAAGGGAGAGATAGCGAGGAAGGCGAAAGCTTGCCGGAACACGACGAAGACGAAAGGGTTCATGCCCTTGGCAATGGCCACCTTGGAGAACAAGGCCATGCCTGCATAGACACACTGCACAGACACCATTGCGATATAAGGCTTGTTGCTCCCCATTTTCTCAAGTTTTGAAGAAGTTAAGGTATATCTATAAATGTGTGGTGACTGTAAGCAGAGTGACATGAACGTGCATTTATATATAAAGAGGGAGGGGGGGGGGTGGATTTGGGGATCGATCCATGAAATCCGGCTACAAGGTGAAAGGTGTGTCTCAACTAGTAGGAGCATTTGGTGATGTAAGGTGTCCCTATCTTGCGTCTTTTATTGGCAAAGCAGCAGCACTTGGATCAGTGCTCTATGCGGGGAAGGCTACTCGTGTTGCCCATTCATTCGACAGGTCGGGTCGGGCTCCAAAGATTCTCAATGTGTTATCGGTTTGGACTATCCAGTAGTCTGAGCACGTACACAATGCCGACTCGTGCATGAGTAACTGTGGAAGAAAATCGATTTGTAGAGACAGGAAAAAGCCGGTTACGATTCTCTCGTGTTTTACATCATATATGTGGATCATGGAAAAAGTGTCAAAAAAGGCTTAAATCTTTTGGCATTGGTGTCAATTTAGTTCTAAACTTTTTTTTTTTTTATAAATTTAGTCCTAAACCTTTTGCATTGATGCCAGTTTAGTCCCAAACCTTTTTTTTTGTGCTAATTTAACTCTAAACCTTTTGTATTTGTGCTAATTCAGTCCTAAACATTTTGTCTTTGTGTCATTTCAGTCCTTTCGGCCAATTTTGGCCGGATTTTGCAGCGCTAACGTTGACAACTTTTAATAATATTTAAATATTTTTAAATATTTTTTATTTTCTTTTTTCCCCTCCCATCCCTCCTTCCTCCAACCGGTCGCTAAACTGGCAATCGGCTAGGGTTTGGCGAGGTTGGACCTCACAAGATCTAGAGAGGTCGTGCCTCGCCCAGCCGCCAGTAAGGCTAGACCTCGCCAGATCCCACCACCCGTTCGTGAGGCTCGAGCCCTCGCCAGATTCGACGAGGCTCGAGCCTCACCCAGCGCGAGGCCGCCCTCGTAGCCATCCAGTAAGGGCCAACCTCGCTAGTGGCCGACGACCGGCTGGAGGAAGAAGGGAGGGGAGGAAAAGAAAAGAAAAGAAAAAATTTAAAATTAAAAAATTTAAAATATTATTAAGAGTTGTCCACGTCAGCATTGGTGGCCGGTCGGCGTTCACGTTAGTAAAATCTAGCCAAAATTGACCGAAAAAACTGAATTGAAATAAAGACAAAAGGTTTAGAACTGAATTGACACCAAAAAAGGTTCAGAACTAAATTGGCATCAATGCAAAAGGTTTAAGACTGAATTGACACCAAAAAAACGTTTAGAACTAAATCGGTACTAATGCAAAAGATTTAGGACCTTTTTGACACTTTTCCCTGTGGATCCTTCTCCTCCCAAATGAAACATACACATGCACGAATTAAACATTCATCAATCATTCAAGTCTTGTGAACTAAATAATCAAGAGCCATCATATACCCTCTTATCCGGTAAAGTTGATTTTTCCTTGTAGAATTGCCTCTTGAATCGTTTTCTTAAAAACAACATAATTAATTGTGCTATTACTATATAAATGGTGCCACTTGCAATATTTTTTTGGCAAAATACCGAAAAAAACCCCAAATTATGCCATTTGTAACAAATTTACCTCGAACTTTTTTTGTTATACGAAAAATCCCGAACTATGTCACTTGTGACAAATTTACTTTGAACTTTTTTTTGTGACACGAAAAATTTCAAACTATGCCACATGTGACACATTTACCCTACAATACTTTGGCTCATAGGTATTTTCGTCTTTTTCCTTTTTCTATTTTTTTTCATTTTTTTTATCTCTTCCTTGGCGAGGGTTGCCTTCGCCGGATCCGACAAGGGCGACCCTTACCGGTGTCGGGCAAGGGCTTCCCTCGCCCGTCCAAGCGAGGGCGACCTTCGCCGGCATCAGGCGAGGATAAATGTATCACAGGTGACATAGTTTGGGGTTTTTCATGTCGCAAAAAAAAGTTCAGGGTAAATTTATTACAAGAGGCATAATTTGGGGTATTTCGTATAACAAAAAAAAGTTTAGGGTAAATTTGTCACAAGTGACATAGTTTAGGATTTTTGGTGGTGTTTTCCTATTTTTTTTGTTTACTAAATCTTCTTCACTCGGGATAACTTGGCCTTCCACTTGCAATATTGCTATCGAACGAGTAAAGTTGAGTGTTTTTAACCCTTACCATTCTTTTTTCTTTTATTTCAATAGGCTTTAAGGATCGACAAACGTAATGCTTGTTAGGGGTGAACATAGTTCCGGGGTAGAACTTGGAACCTGAGAACCTGACCGGTGAGAACCTGTAAATTTTAGATTCTAAGGTTTGCATGGAAGGTTCCGGGTTCCAAAAATTGGAGAACTTATTTCAACGGATAGGTTCCAGGTTCTGGGTAGGTGGAACCTAAAACCTAGAACTTGAAACCTAAATGAGTTTTTTTATGTTTTTTCTTGATCTATGTCTTTGCATGATCCTGCGGTATTTCATAGTGTTAGATGATGAGTGTATAATTTGGAATCACTAGTCTGAGTTTTCATTTTATGACTTGTTAATATTTTATATTCTTCATGTGTCTAAATATAAGTTATGATCAGTAGATCATAGTAGCAAGTGGTAATCATTAAAGGTAATAATTCACTGCAATTGTTCAATTAATGATGCAAGTGGAACCTAGGTAGACCTTGAAATTGACCCTCGAACCTCTGATATGGTAGGTTCCAAGTTCTAAAGAATGAGGAATCTATTATCATGGGTAGGTTTTAGGTGGAACCTATACGAAACATGGAACCACTCGTCCTTAATATCGATTCACGCAATAACTTTTCATTTTAATTGTATTTATTTGAACAGTAATGCTAAGAAAATTAGTCTTTGGTATTCTTTTTGGTGAATGGCAAACTTGTTCAGTATTGTTGCGTTTATTTTCATAATGAAATTAAAAAAAAAACCTGTTAGACCTTGGAACCTACCCTAGAATCAGGTTTCAAGTTCCAACAGGTAGGTTTCAGGTTTCAAAAAATAAGGGACTTGTACTCGAGGGTAGGTTCTAGGTTCTAAGTGGAACTTGTAACTGCTCACCCCTAATGCTTGTCAAGCATCATTTTTGCCACATTTATTTCAACGTTTTCATTAAAGTCGGATTCATACTCATAATCATAATTTTCAATTAAAATCACGTTTTGTGTAAAGCCTTAAGGTGGTCCTTTATCTCTATCTTTTAACAATTGCTCATACTTAGACACTCTCGGTGTCAATTGAAATAAATCGGCAAAGTCTATGCCTTCAAATCTTTCTCGCAAGTTAAAAATATAACCCATTGAAAGCCAAATTCGTGAATTCTTAAAACCGAGCAATAAACTGATCGATCGACTCACTATCATATCGAAAGTTTAGCCAAATCAACAACCTATACTTCAGGTAGTGGTCTATACTATTGAGAATGAAATGGTATTTCTATCTCTGCCCAACTACACATCGAATTAGGTGATAAATTAGTGTATAAGGTAAAACCCAATTGACAAAGACAAAGGAAATAACCTAAGTATAAAAAACTCATTCGTCCCTACTTCCACACACTGGGCTATAAATCGAACAATGTGTTCCATGGTCAATTGTTCATCTCTGCAAATTAAAATGGTAAAGTTAGGGATGTTGAAACCTCTTGGAAAAGGTTGATTATCAGCCCATTCGGGATATGATTTCATATAAATAGGTATGATGACTCCTATGTCTAATCCCAATTGTTGTCAAACTTAGGGGTGAGCAACTTGGACCGTCCAAACCGGGATCGGATCGGACCGGACCGGACCGACGAGTTTGGTCCAGTTCTCGGGACTATCGGTCCGGTTCCCGATTCCAAGGGGGAACTGGACCGGACCGAGCCGACTATTTAATATATATTTTTGTTATTTTTTTCTTTAAAAAAATTAATAAAATGTGAATTAAACTCTAAGTGAACTTCATTATCATAAATTCATTGATAAAAAATAGTAAAATGTGAATTAAACCCTAAGTGAACTTCATTGACATAAATTTATTTACAAAAATTAGTAAAATGTAAACTAAACCTTAAGTGTTTGACAAAAAAAAACCCTAAACTCTAAGTAACCGGTTCCATTGGACCGAACCGGACCGACGGTCTGGTCTTGTTCCCGATCCTAGAACCAACCGGTCCGGTCTGCGGTTCCCAAAATTGGGAACCGGTTCTCTTGGTCCGGTTCCTGGTTCCACCTTGGAACCGGACCTGACCGAGAACCGCTCACCCCTAGCGACTCAAACTTCTTCGACAAATTGTGATGGGTTCAATTGTGGATTTAGTTGTCATCTTGCCCCCTAGGCGGTGATGCTGATCTCGCTAGATTATTTACATTAATTAGCATGTTAGGTCCAACAGGAATATTGACATTGGGTGGTATCAATGGAGTCACTGACCTTACATTTTCAACACTTGGCAGTTGATTGGCTTGTCGACCAATTTGATTTGCCAAATTATTGTTATAAATTTGTTTATTTTGACTAACATTAGCCTAATCGTTACCTTGATTAAAGCATTCGGGCCTATGCATAATTCTTATAGGGTTTGATTACTATGACCAACATTATTAGTATCAATAAATAGAGAGAGATTAGGAACATACCTAGTTACCACTAGATTGACTTGGAATGGTGGCGGTGGTGGATTGGACGATCCTATCCTCAATAGAGGATCATTCACAACATTACTGGTAATTGGCTTCATCACATCCAACATTTGACTCATAATTTACTTAGCTATATTATTTTGTCTTTCTTCGAGCAATCTTCTTATGGTAGACACTATGTTGGAATTTGACGCGTCATCCCTTAGCTGCTCTTCAGTAAGATGCCTTGGAAGATTACCCCTTTAGCATTTATTTCTTCTATCACCTTCCAGTGGCTGAGGATTGTCAACGTGCAACATCATTTCTAGTTTGTGATATTGGATTGTTGATGCCAGCAACATTATCGGACTCTTATTGATTTCTAGTTCTTACCATTGTAGTCTCCTTAAATCAACAAAATGTGTTCCATTAGGAGTGCCAAAAAGATGTTTCACCAAAATAGTATTGATGAAATATCTTTCGAAGTATAGATAGACCAATGAATGAATTGACAAAGGTTGCGATGATTCCTTTGTTGATTTTGCATAGGAATGTAAATGCAAGAAATGGAAACGTATGACACTAAGAACAATCATCACTAGTGTTATAAAATACAGGAATGTAAAAATCAAGATTAATTAGAACATTGAGTTCTTTAATTGATTTGGAATCTATTACAAAGAGTACAACGTGGATATTTATAGCCTACTATCGACGGTTACAAATAATAGTTTTTAAATTCAAATAAACAAATAGCTTCCTAATCTATCCGTGGTTACGAGAAGTTACTCCGTACAACACTTATCTACAAAAAAGTTATTCAACAACTTTTAACCACTAGAAATTACAAAAATCCGAAATTAGAGGCAATAAGCATAACCAACCAGCAGTTATGTTTTTGTGTGGATTGTCCATTGTCAATGATTTTTTCAATCAACTTCCTAGCTCTTGTAGATTATTTTCAGGATGTTGTCGATGACTACTTGGCAAGTTGCAATTCCCTTCAGGGAACACAATCGTAATCTGCACTCTCAAGACATGAGTGACCACCTCATTCTTTGACAAGCATGATGTATGAGTCGACCTAATAATCTTTTCCGAACTTATTTCCCACATATCCCGCAAGATATTTCGATTTGATATTTTGTATGCACAATTTGATTGTCTCTGTCATATAAAAACGACTAGTAGATGCTCATGCTTTGAATTGGTTTTGTAATTATTACAAAATATCATTACTCTCGAACTAAACAGATTTAGAAAAAATTACTTTGTGTTCTAGCTTAAAAGCTCGTGCACCTTATGAAATTTATCAAGATAAAATAAGTGATTAGTGAAGATTAAAGTGATAATAGACATCTTTTGAGTATTAATGTGTTAGTGTCTTAAAGTTCAGTGCAGATGAAAGAGATCGTGGAGGGTCATCACCGAAACACTACTTTTGCGCACGTCTCCATTCTCACCAACGTCATGTCCAAGACAGAAGACACTGAGGCTGAAGCATGTGCAAAAAGCAGGCACTAAATGATTAATCAATTAGTGAGTATAAAATGAATATGGCATGCCTAAATTAAAAGCGGCAAAAAAAGCAAATGGAAAACCAGACCCACCTTCCCGAAAACAGAAAATGTATACCGCTTTTTTAAGCAATGTTCTCTAAAAGCAAGACGATAGATAACCTTATATGCTTTGTGCTTAGTTACTAATCTTAAGTTTAAAATTTTAGACATCATCTCAAATACATATTATATACGGTATAACTTAAGGCTTTTAAGAAAGGAAAACCATATAAAAGGGTTTAAAGTTTGTGACGGATCAACTATACACCTTTCGACTTAGTTTGATTTCGTGCGAAGTTAAGTGCGCACCTATCTATTCTTGAAACTTGAACTCTTTAGTTTTAATCTTGTAACATGGTGGAGAGTATGGTCTCGATCCAATTTCTCAATAAATCTATTAATCAATCATTTCGCAATCAGATCTTTATCTACCCTATGCCCCACTATTCTTCTATTCCGCGTACCTTAATGATCTCCATTCGCCATATGCCATTTGACTTGGTGATTAGAAGAGACGTCAACTAGGTGTCCAGTATCATCTGAATATGGAGTTTTAATGGGCTCCCAATATATGTCCTTCCCTCTACTAAAACTGTTCGAGATCAAATCCTACAACAAGGTGAAGATAAGGGTTGTGATAAGCAGGATAGAGACTCGGTAAAAGAGAGAGATTAAAATGAGTCGAATGACACTTAACCAGACAAGAAATATGCGAAACGGAGAGTTATGTGCAATTTCTGCATATTTCGATTTGTACCTAATGGAGAGTATAGGAAAAAGTTACCAAAAAAGTCATCAACTAATTGTACTTGTGCCAATTCAATGCTAACTCTTTTAATTTGACTAATTTAATTCTAAACATTTTGATGATTTGTTAATATAGTCTATCCGACTAATTTTAGCCGGAAATTGCTATAATAGACACCAGCCATCCTATGTGGCACTGGCAACATACAATAATGTTTTTATATTCTTTAAATTTTTTTTAAAATTATTTATTTATTTATTTTTATTTGCTTTTCTTTTCTTTTCTTTTTTTTTTCCTTTATTGTAGCCGGTAAGGGCCTGCAAGCCCTCGCCAGATTGAGCAAGGCCTCTCCCTCCATTGGCGAAAAGGAATGAAAAAAATAGAAGAAAGAAAAAAAAGACAGAAAAGAAAAAAAGAAAAATTTAAAAAAAAATTGTCCCCGTTAATGGCAATCATGCCACATAGGCCGGTTGGCGGTAGACATGTCATCGTTTTCTCATGAAAATTGGTCGGGGGGATTATATTGGCAAATCGTCAAAATATTTAGGACTGAATTGACATAATTAAAAAGTTTAAGATTAAATTGATATAAGTGTAATAGGTTTATGACTTTTTTGGTAATTTTTTCAGAGAGTACATGAGCCTATTTATAGGTTAACATATCAATCAAGGATGCAGATTCAAAAAAGATAAGCAGTCTTTTGTTTACATATGCACCATGATAAGATATATGAAAAATCAAGAGAAATATCTTAAATAGCTTTAAGAAATACCTCGAACATCTCAAATGTCCCCTCAAACTCGTTGAGGTAAGAAGAAGTCCTTGGATAAAATATCAAAAAAAAAATGCATGGTGGATTACCAAAGTCGTTCAGTGTGCTAAAGAAAGAACCGACATTACGTGGCTGCTTAAGTGGCTGGTATTTGTTGCCATAGGTGCTTTTGCAGACTACACTGTTGGAGACTGCTGTCGTGCAAGAGGCTTTCGTGGCTGCTGTGTAAACTAAACGACAAAAGAACAACTGACAAGACGGACAATGTTGAATATCCGACATTAAAAGAGGGATATCAATAGTTATTGGAAAAGAGAAGACACGAGATGAGAGGGGTGCTCTAAGTGTGCCCGTGTGCCCTTGGGCGTGCGTCCGGTGCACTTAGGATTGTTTAATATGACGGTGAATACGTGAACCCTTTTATATAGGTTAACATATAAATTAAGGATATACAATTAAAGGAAGATATGTAAAATCGCTTAAATAGATGCACCACCACGAGAGATATGAAAAATTAAGAAAAGCATTCTAAATATCTTTGAGGAGACATCCTAATTATCCTTAACATAACCGCTTTATCACACACTTTTCTATCTGCTTTACGCTAATCCCGTCCAAATGAACAAGTTGTCAGCTTCGCGCATGGAATGCTAAAACCTAGGATGATTGGCCGATTGTCATGAGCACTAAGTCATGCGTGCCACTATCGGATTTGCCATTGATTTGAAGTGCCTAATGTGCACATAAGCTCAAAGAGTGAGAATTATCCATCCATAATTGCGGATGAGACCTTAACAAAATACCCATTTTCTGGTGGTTCACTCTCGAAACTCTTGACACACGAAGTAAAGTAAAAGAATCTAGGAGTGGAGATTCTTCGGCACCATAGCTATGTGACTGTTTAACCATCCCGTCACTTTTCGGTGTGCCTAAAGAAACCACAAAATGGATGAGTGGATATCCACGTAGCAAATGTATTTGCACTCATCCTTGGAAACACCCCGTACCAGTCTCACATCATTCCGAACTAAAGTTTTAAAATGATTAGACATGAAATTGGTGGGGACGTGTCGTGTCGTGGCAGCGTTGAATCCTTTTGAGAAGGTCTAGATTTTACTAAAATCGGTTTACAGAATTAATTTATTAAGTGATGATCTGTCTTTCATTGGCTGTTGGATATGAGCCGTTTGTTGGAGTGCTTGCTTACAGACTAGAACATCGCTTAACAGATCGGTTTCGTAAACCGATTTCGATAAACTTATCATCGCTCCATCCCATGGCGTTTTGGCAAAAAAGTTGGGGAGTTTGAGTGGTACATGGTAACTTTATGGGGCACTTTAGGAGGCCCCTCTTGCTTTGAGATCCTGCAAAATACCGTGTTCCTTTGGCTTTTTGGTTCCTAGATTCAGGGTCGAATAATGGAGCCTTTTGGCTGAGCGTAGGGAATGTCCAAAATGAATTGTCAGGAAGTGATTTATCACTAAATCACAATATCATATCTTAGTCTCTCTCGGATATCACGTGGTCCTAGCGATTCTTAGAATAGATCGAAAGAGTTGTTACTGTTGTTTTCACTGCACAAGTTGGCATATCACGTGTATGACCCGGACTATATAGCACGTTCTCCATGGATGAATTGCGTTAGTAATGCGAGGATGAAATTACTTTTACTAAACATCATCTTGTCTGTCTTTTACATAGCCAGCTGTAGACAGTGATAGTGGCACTGGCATCTTTTACGGCTACATGACCATACTTCGTCAAAAAGTAAAAAAGAAAGATAGTGGAAGATCTGAGAAGGGAAAGAGAAATCGGGCCAGAACAGTGAACACCAGATTAGAAAGGTCCCGCACTATGAAAGGGGAAAAGAGAAGTCCAGCAAAAATGACAGAGTAGTCATTTCCTAGGACATAAGCTTTTTAGATTCCCATGAAAAAAAAAATATAGGGAAAGCTTCTTAGGTCTGATTAAATCAACAATCTTCGAGCTGCATGTCACGTAAGTTCTAAAACAAAAAATTCATTTTTGCTAGCTATGGCTCGATAGGTTTGTTTTGAAAGTTTTGAGTTTTGTTTGTTAACAACACACGAGAAACTACCAAGCAAATGCTAAAATTGTTTGTTTTTATTTAAAATATCAACCACACACATACGGCTGTTGGGTACAAGTGCGAGGGGTCTATGCGTTCACAATCATTATCTAACTTTTTAAATTCGAATATAGCCGGTGCACATATATATTGCTTAATGATTAAATTGGTCGATGCATGATCAGGTCTCGAAGATTTTGTCGAAGCTTCCACCACGATATGGACCTACACCAACGAATAAGGGTTTGGGCGTTTGTGTGTTTGACCCGGATTGGCTCTTCAATGCTTAAGTTAGCAAGAGGAATGTGTATGTGTGAGAATATGGAAAGATTGGGGAAGAAACTTACCCGAACTGTTAGAATCTTAATTTATAGATGGAAGTGATCCATGCCTTTGGATGTTGATCGATGGGTCGTGATCATATCATGACTGATGGCAATGACCTTGAAATATGGTCAAATCTCCCTTCCAGGCCAATGGTGTTGAACGCCTGCCCAAGGGAGATATCTCTCTATAAATGCCATAGGGTATTAAAGTTACCCGTCGAGTATAGGGTAACACATGGCTTGCGTTCATTAGTTGGCCAAATCCATCACTATCGGTAAACCGTAGGAAAATCATACCGTTGGTTCTACAAACAATTTTATGTGGTGCCTGTGTGTATAATTCTTCAATTTATCCTGTTGTGAACAAATCGAAGAAGAGCTTGAGACAACGGGCACTTACACTGACGCCTTCCATCTCATTCCGATGAAATTACTTGCGTGGAATGCCTATATATATGAGCCTAATTCGGCATTCCATGCCATGCAAAGATATAAGCGACATTGAAATTGAAAACATTTCGTTGAAGAGTTTTAGTCAGTTTAACATCGGAAGTTCAAGAGTTTTAAACATCAATAATGCATGAAGCAAACCGAAGTATACTCTTGCGATAGAGCGACATTATCAGAAGGAACTATACACGCACGATACACTTTATTAGGTTATTCATCGCGGGCTATGATTTTTTACGGGCTTTATAAATTTCATCACGACATCGGTGAAAGTTCGCGCGAGGATCAATGATTGACTTCATTGTTTAGCCTTTGAAAGACACTTGAGCTAATGCGGAAAAAGTACTGTGCAGTGCAAAGCACCCAAAGAAGAAAAGACATGTCTGGCGTGCAAAACATAACTCTTTCTGAAGTTGTTGCTTTAGACTCGTGGAATGACGGTCTCTCTGTATGCTCGTGTGAGAAGTGAATGTTAACTGAATACTATATTGAAGCTCTAAATGACATTAACATATACATACTTGACATTAGAGAGAGAGATGGTTGACGTGATGGTGGCGTCGTGATTAAGTGCCAGTGAAGGTGGTGCATGGTGGCCGTGGAAGCCTAGACAGGGGCCTCCATGACTTGTCTGTTTGCATTGTAATGACGCAGGTTACATGAATGCGTTCCTTATTTTAACGTGTTGATGCCCACACTCCTTAACCTCAAATTCCTCTCAAATCTTTTTCTTCCCTGGAAGGAGGGAATACATTCTCGTTATTTTACATCCTGTAGATCTCAAGGTTCGGACGAGACCCAGAATGAAGTAGTTTAAGCATATGCTTAGGTCCTAAGAGTCATGTAGCTTGGATGATGATCAAAGAGGAGGAAGGGAGAGAGAGATGGAAGGAGGGTGGGGCTCGATATTTAGGTAAGATTAGGATTTTTTTCTTGTGTGCGCGCTTTTACATGTTTGAATTTACATATAAGTTATGTCCATGTATAAATGAACCATGTTAATGAAAAAACGAATTTTATTGATATGCGGACGGCGTAGGGAATGCATAGATTCTCGATCCAATAGCATACAGAGTCCAAAAATTTCGTCTTGACACGACTTTGCTTCATCGTTGTGTATACCCTATAGACAGCATAGTCTAGTAACGATAGTGTTCGACTTGGAATCCGAAAGAAACAAAAGAAATAGAAACAAGCGCACTACAAGTCCTAAAACTTGTCACAAAAGTGCATTTAAGTCCTAAAACTTGCAAAATGTGCAATTAAGTCTTAAAACTTGTCAAATTGATTCAATCGAGTCCTAAACTTAACATCGTTTAATTTACTAACGAAAAATGCTGACGCGTCTTATTTTATTAATTTTCTTGAGACACGTGGCGTCCAACAAGCGCCACGTCAGAAAAATTGAAAAAAATGTAAATTAAATTAGAAAAAGCTATAAAAAAACAAAAAAAAGGAAAAAAAACCAAGGACCAGCAGCGATGGCCAAGCCCTCGCCGATAGTTGCTGCCACAGCCATCAGGAAGGACCGACGGAGGTTGCCTGACCTTCTCAAAGCCCGGCGACCCTTGTCGGCCATGGGCAAATCCTCGGTGAGGGCCTGCAACCCCCGATTTGGGGGAGGGCGTGACCATCATCGCAGATCTGAGCGAGGGTCGCCGGCCCTCGCCTGTGGTCAGCGAGGATCGGCAAGGCCTCACCCAGGGTGGGTGACCCCATGCGAGGGCCGGCGACCCTCGCTCAGATCTGGGGCGAGGGCCGGCAACCCTTGCTCAGATCTGGGGTGAGGGCCGGCTGCCCTCCCCTTGATCGGGGGCTTCATGCCGTCATCGGGGACCGATGGGGCCTCACCCAGGGCCGGCGAGGTTGCCGGGCTTCGGGAAGGCCTAGGCGACCTCTACCGGCCCTTCCCAGCTGTTGTGGTGGAGGCCGGCGGCCATCAGCAAGGGCTTGGCCACCGCCACAGTCGCTGGCTGTTTCTTTTATAGCTTTTTTCTATTTTTATTTTTATTTTTATTTCTACTAACGTGGCGCTTGTTATATGCCACGTGTTTTAAGAAAGTAATAAAATATTACACGTCATCGCCACATCAGTGTTTTCCAGTTAATAAATTTAACGGTGTTTAGTTTAGCACTTGATTGAATCAATTTTATAAGTTTTATGATTCGATTGCATTTTTTGCAAGTTTTGCGATTCAAATGAACTTTTATGACAAGTTTTGAGACTTATAGTGTACTTTTATAACAAGTTTTAGGACTTATAGTGCACTTATCTTAAATGAACATGACATGATAGCTATCGCCACCGTCCAAGTTGACGGTCAATTTCCGACGGTGGTAGGGTTTCCAAAATGATTTCGAGCAGCAACTCGCTATTCAGGTGAACAGGCGCTTGCACTCCCGAAAAAGAACACGTGCTTTGATAGAACACGAGAGAAGGTGTTCGAACACAACGGAAACAATAAAGGAGAGGTTCAAATGGTAGCAAATGTCCTCCAAACATGCGCGAGCATGAAATCAATCACCAAAGAAACTGGCGCAATGGATAGATCCTAACATTAGGTCAGCCCCCTAAGCTAGCACGTTTTTTTTTTTTCCTACTTCGCTTTTTCCCTCTTCTCAAGCCTTCTTTAAGAGAGAAAAAGACCGTGTAGGAAATGGGAATCGATCTATACATCAAAGCCCACTAACTTTTATTAAAAGTTATAGGACTTAATTACTTCATTAACAAGTTCTGCGCACACCCTCTTTATATAAGTGTCGGGACTTCTCGTATACTCATGTATGAACATCAATCGACTTGCCAACTTATCTTTTCTATCCGAGTCTAGTTATTCCTACTCAATTCCTCGATGGAAAACATGCGTAACAAAGTACTTCTCATTCTAAAAGTTATCATCTTTATTGAATGAGCTTTACAGATTCAAGCGAAGATCTCTTGTTTTGGTGGACACGCATGGCATATAAAAGAATCGACCCCTGTTATTATCCAAGGAAAAGGATAAGGTGGAGCTATCTTTTTGTGGGAACAGTTGATATTGTCCCGTGGAGCACTCGCGTTTGCATTCAAAGCACGTGTTCATTTTAAGAAGTTAATCAAGTTAACAACCTTATAATGTCCTGTCTTATTCGAAACCTCTCCATTCTTGTATCCATAATTTCTATCACTGAGTTCATGCGGTACTAGTGGGACAAAGACGCCGATAGGATAAGAACCTTAGAAATCCGGATATGGCTTTACACCCCTTTAATTCAAGGGTTAATACCATGAAAAATCCTAAACTGATACACTTGTAACAGATTTACCCCAAATTATTTTTTTGACCATAAAAAATTCCAAACCGGTACATCTATGACAATTTTACCCTGAACTATTTTCTTGACCACCAAAAACCCTAAACTGTTACATCTGTGATAATTTTACCCCGAGCTAATTTTTTAATTTTATTTTTTAATTTTTTTTTTCGAATTTTTCTAGTTTTTCTTTTCTTTTCTTTTTCCTTTCCTTTCCTTTTTTTTTTTTCCTTTTTTAGTTTGAAAGCAGAGCCAGAGCAGAGGAGCCGCCGTCGTCATCCCAAACGGTAAATAAACGCCCGCAATGTCCGCCATTCCCGCTCCTCCCCTTCCTACTACTCACCCTGTCTCGGCGTCCTCTTCCGTCGTCCCATCGCGCCACCACCCTTCCCACGTCTCTCCTCCGCCGGTACCCGGCAACACCTTCCCCATCACCACCTCCTCTGCTCTTCCTCCTCCTCCTCCTCCGCAACCTTCGCTTCCCACCCCTCCTCGCTCTTCATGGATCGAATCCCTCCGCTCCCTAGCCAGGTCGAACCTTTTCTGGGATGCCGTTTCCACCTATGTAGACATGATGGCTCTCGCCGGTATCCCACCCGACCAATTCGCTTTCCCTGCCGTCCTCAAGGCTGCCGCGGGCCTCCGGGACCTAAATCTTGGGAGGCAGATTCACGCCTAAGCTGTTAAACTTGGGTATGAGCAATCTTCCGTTACCGTGGCCAATACCCTATTGACCATGTATGACAAGTGCGGGGACATCGAGAACGTCTTTAAGCTGTTCGACAGAATACCTGAGAGGGATCAAGTTTCTTGGAACTCTATGCTTGTGACACTGTGTCTGGATGAGGAGTGGGTTCTTGTGTTGGATTGCTTCCGTTTGATGGTGGTGGAAAATTTGGAGCCCAGCTCCTTCACTTTGGTGAGTCTGGCGCTCACATGCTCAAACCTGCTACGAGGCGATGATGGCTTAAAGCTCGGGAAGCAGGTTCATGCTTATAGTTTGAGGAAAGGGGATCGGAAAACGTTTACCAACAACTCTTTGATGGCTATGTATTCAAAGTTGGGAAGGGCGGGCGACTCAAGGGCTTTGTTTGAATCGTTTGAAGACCGTGATCTGATTTCATGGAACACCATCATAAGCTCGTTAGGCCAAAATGAATGCTTCTTGGAAGCTTTGATGCTCTTAGTTCGCATGGTTCGTGACGGAATTAGTCCTAATGGAGTAACGATAGCCATCCCCCACCTCTGGCCGATCGCCGGACCGGCGACCGGCCAGAGGTTGAAGATGAAGGAAAAAAAAGGAAAGGAAAGGAAAAAGAAAAGATAAGAAAAACTAAAAAAATTCAAAAAAAAATTAAAAAATTAATATTAAAAAATTAGTTCGGGCTAAAATTGTCACAGGTGTACCAGTTTAGGGTTTTTGATGGTCAAAAAAATAGTTCGAGGTAAAATTGTTATAGATGTACCAGTTTGGAGTTTTTTATGGTCAAAAAAATAGTTTTGGGTAAGTCTGTCACAAGTGTACCAGTTTAGGGTTTTCGTGGTATTAACCCTTAATTCAATCTACTCATAATGTCTATCTTTGAGTTCATGTGGTACTAGTAGAGTTCCAAAGCTAAGATTGTCATTACGTCAAAAAGCATCTTGGTGAGTTAATTCCAGCTTTTCACGTATATATCTTACAATCACTCTCTCTTTTTGTTCGGTGTATAGTTCGGTTCATTCATACTTCCTAGGCCATTTCAGAAGCCTACCAGAAGCCGCTACTTGTCCAGGCTCTCTAGCTGCAACGACCACTCCTCGCCCTCGTCAAACCGGGTCGTTACAAGTGTTATTGAGAGTTAACCGAAGTAAAATGTTATGGAAGATCTCCATATCTCTGAAAGTCCCATGTACTGAAATTGGAGTGGTAGGTTGGGTTGGGCTTGGATAAAACCTGGCTAAGCTTTGGAAATTGAGAAGTCCGGGTATGACGGAAAAGCTAGGTGAATTGAAAGAGGTTGGGCCAAGCCCTTGGAATCAAAAAGTTTATCTTAATGAGCTGGGCTTTAATGGTGGAATTAGAGGGGGGAAATGTTTGAGGATTGTTATTAGGGTTCATGTCATTGGCACCTGGCAGTGAACCAAATAAGAATCCAAGATTTAAAACATCTTGTACACTTAGCTCCTCCAAAACTAGTACGGGATGCACCCCATGTCGCACGGATGCAAAACATGGACATTCAATATCTTTTGCGAAAGGGCGTTAATATGAAATATTTGAAATTATTAATTGATTGGAAATAAAAAATTTCGATACGATTTGATGAAAATATACACAAATTAATTATTCAAAGATTTGGATTTCTTTTAACGAGACTTTACAAGACCCGAGAGATATAATTATCAAAATTGTAGTACGTGAAAGATAAATTAATTTATTAACTTACACATTTGTCCATTGATATAATATTTATGGTATAACTAATTAAGGTACTTTGGGAAAGAAGAAAAAGGATTGAAAACCCTTTAAGTTAGGAGGTTCTTTTGCTTTATATACTTAGTATAAATTAAAAAAACAAGATAAAAAAGAAAATGTTGCCCCATGACAGATACAGAAGGTGAAAGCTCTTCTTTTTCTTTTTGTCCTTTTGAATACAATTCCCCAGTAAGACTGGAGGGCAGGAGGATTGCTAATTTATCACAACTGATTCTGAATTTTTGTGGAGTGTATGGATTGATATAAATGTGTCTACTTTGTATGCATCTATACAGAGCACCCTTTCTAGATTGCTTCTTGCATACAATTTCTATTTATCCCAAAAGTCGACGGACAATTGTCCAAAAAGTTGTAGACCTTTTGTAAGGCAATCAATTCATTTATGAACGTTCAATTGTATCAATTTAGTTCGAAACCTCTTGACAATTTGTCAATTTAGCCCTTCCGGGCGATTTTGAATGGAAATAGCTAACATGGCAGTCTATGGACAATTTTTGTAATATTTTTAAAATTTTCTGAATTTTTTCCTTTTTTTGTTTTTTTGTCTTCCCTTTTTTTTTTCTCTTGGCCTGTGGCCGATCTCGACAATGGCCGATGACCGGCTAGAGGCAACAGCTGATGAGGTCTCCCAGCTAAGACCTCGCCCAGCTTTGGCTAGAGTGTTGCTACCCTTATCGGCCATTGCCAGCCTTCGTCTGTGGCTAGTCTTGATGGGTCGTCGGCCATCACCAAGACCAGCCACAAGCCGAGAGAAAAAGAAAAAAAAAAGAAGAAAGAAGAAAAAATTTAGAAAATAAAAAAAATTACAAAATTATCCATGCCAGTGCCAGCCGTGCCATTAAGAATGACTGACGCCAAAAGAATTAAATTATCAAATCATCAAAAAGTTGACATGAGTAATTAATTACTTGTTAAAAGTATAACTGTTCCTATCAACACAATGGTTGTAGGATGTTAGAAAAAAGTTAACGCGCGTTGCGTATCTAATATCAACCAAATCAGTAATAGACACTCTATGTCATAGCACCCGTTGAAGGCAAATTATCCATGTTACTCGAGAAGATTCGCAAAAGCAATGTTCTCATGACTTGCCTATTAGAAGTTACGTCACAAAAATCGAACCCCAAAATTAGTATAACATACAATCGTGCACAACAAGAATGTGCATTTGAAATAATTGCTCAGAACCATCGCTCTCTCGCATTTAACCCGTCAAGCTCACATCTAAAACCCCTTTTTCCCATCTCTCACAATCCTTGTAACCTTCTCCTACTCGCTCGAATACGTGCTGTATATACTAAACGGCATCTACATCATCAAACTTGATGACTCCATGCGGATTTCACGTAAATCTATTAGATTTGACGCTCCAGGTGAAGTTTTACTGCACCGCAAAGAGCTCCCCCCGATGATTTCTCCCAGTTTACCTACCGCATTCATGAATCACACTATCGGTCGTCAAGTCAAATCCCAAACTCCCGCACGGTTCTCTCCTCCCACTTCCTTTCTTTCGAGTTACTCATAACTAAATCGACTGCGGCCATAATGATGACAGTACCTTTTGCTCCCTATGATGATCAACGCATTTAGTATCACTTAATTGAATGGTCCACATTGGAAGCATCCCAAGGTGTGCCCGCCCAAGAAAGCGATCTTCCCCTCGTTTCCCGACTCAATAATTATAGTATTGACTCCATAAAATCAACGTACACGTTTTTACCTGCGCTGCAATCATCTCTTTCCCTTCGTTTTCCAGAGCTGTCTCTCCTCGGGCACGGGTGGTCCATCTGCGGTCCCGGACATTTACTTCCCCCTCGGAACATTGCCTTAAAAGTCCTAGACAGACGCAACTACGTTTGAATCCCACATATGGTATGTAAAAAGCCCACGTTTGTTGGCATCTTCAGGGCCAATGCGTTTGACTTCGGGTTAATATTCACATTTCATCATTTATTGAATCCAATGAATGGACCTCGACATGTTCTGTAGCAAGGAGCATTACGTGGGAGTGCTGATCATCACGAATCATTTAGGGAAAAAAAAATCCCATCTCCAATTTCGTTTCCGGCAGATAGCAAGCCTACCCACCATTTCGATGTTGCCCACATAGATGAATTTACTTATTTTAATGACTAATAGTGTCTGGACTGACGCTATTATATCTTTGGAACAATAGCACAAATGATTTTTGAACTTTGATCAAATATGCAATACATTCCTTGAACTTTTAATTTGTGTAATGTGATCCTTGAAATTTGGTCCAACGTGTAATATCATTCCTAAACTCTTAATTTGTGCAATGTGGTTCAAGTGGTCCATGAACTATTGATAAATGTCCAATATAGTTCTCAGACCATATATAAACATTTAAAAATTCAGGAACCACATGAACCACATTGCATAAATTAAGAGTTCATGGACGACATTGCATATTTGATCAAAGTTCAGGGACCGCATTGCATAAATTAAGAGTTCGGGGTTGAAATTGCACATTGGATCAAAAGTTCAGGGACTACTTGTGTCGTTTTCCCTGCATCTCTCCTGTTTCGTATTATTATTTAAGTGATATATTTATTATTTTTGGTGGCCAAGGTAAGTACACGAGTACCACGATACCAAGAAGCAAATTCAAATGAAAGCAGAAGATAAAAAAAAAACATTATATTGCATGGTCAGCTTGAAAAAGTCATACGCATGAGCGCCAAACTACCAGCGAAAACACTGACCTTTTGACCACGACATCTAATCGAGGGTTTTCTTTTCTCGTATGAACTTAACCCGACGATGTCAGCCATTTCGTGCGAATTGAATTGGGGTCGGAATGCTTCTTTATTGCGAGTTCCAATTGGGTTGACCCAACAAAAAGGAGTTCCTAAGCCGTTTTAGGGCTAGTCCGAGGCTTCTCAGCACACCACGTTCGACTCTACGGCAGACGTCGTGATACTCGATTATTTTCGATCGTTTGTGATCCCGATTCTACTACGAATGAAGACGTGTACATTTTGGAAAAGACAGAGAGACCCGTGTTGCCCAGTGAAAGAGGTGATGAAAGGAGATATTTGGAGGGGGCTGCTGTCGTGTATCTGGCTGTGGCCACGTAAACGAGGGCAAGTTCCTTGACCACAGAAAGTGACCCTTCCTTCCTGCGCTCTGCGTGTTCTTCCTTTGGGGGGCCACTTCCTCTTTAGTGGACAACAGCATTGTTTGTGAATTCTCATCAAAGCGAACCAGAATGGTAGGGCATGCCCCTAACCCCCCTTGTGATTAAAGCCCTTCCCAATCTCGAAGTCTACTTACAAGTTACAATTATACACACCGTTGACTAAGTGGATTCATTAGCCAAGATGTAGGTAGAATCAATAAAACCCATACGTCCTCTAGATATCTTCTCTCTTTTCAGTCTTGTATGCATAGATCTAGATTCGAAGCACGCTGCTATTTAACAAGGGATAGATCTGAGCTTAATTCTCAGGGTTGGGGCGTCGGTTTTGGCAACCGGAGCGCACATAATGAAATCCCGACCGCTACAAACAAACCGCTCTGGGTTAAGGCGACTTACGTAGGCCGGAGGGAGGGACCTAATCGGTTACGGAGCCTGTAGGGCGTTTCCTGATGGCCTCCGGGTGCTGGAGTTCCTGGATTAGAAAAGGGACCGGCGGCTAGATCTAGCCCTCGTGTATCTCGTGTACCTATTCGATAGTGATTTCAAAGTTTGGAGCAAAATTATTTCAGATCCTGAAGAGAAAGGAAAGGGAAATTAGATAAGATAGCAAGGTAGAAGGAAGGTCTTTAAGACAAAATAATAATAATAATAATAATGGGTACATGCTTTTTTGTGAAATCTAAACCTAACTTGTAGGTCGGGGTCAAATCACACATCATCGGAATGCCAAACCCCAATGCAAAAATCCTCAGCATAATGGACAAAACTGAAGGCTTAGAGATGTCGCAGTAAAGACGGAACAGTTTGAAGAATGGTCCAAATTAGCAGGTAAAATATCTCACCACACTATATAAGGATTTGTTTATTTCGTGAAAAATAAGTGAATTGAAAAAAAAAATTTCAAAAAATAATTGCTTATACTACTTAAAATAATTAGTCAATGGAAAATATTTTCGTTATTGATAATAATTTATGTCTAAATATTTTTGTAAACGATAAAAAAGATTTTCGTACATCGTTTTTATAAAAGATCAAAGCGATCGTTTTTTAGAAAATATTTTTCAAAATGTTTACTTTTTACGAAATAAACGGACACTAAATTTACTCTGAAATGAACTCTCAAGAACGGGTACGCATTACAAGGAACTACTTTCTAGGCCACCCAAAAATGAATGATTGGGGCAAGTCATCTAGTGTCCCATTTGCATATCTTAGAGCACCACAAAAAACGATGCTCCAAAATAAAGTCATGGAAGAATGTATCCACGATTGCAATGATATCTTTTATTAATCCAAGATGTAGGAACGGGAAGTCAGTTATTTATAGACCCATTGAACGAACATGCTGCAAGTTTCATGAACCGTTCAACTTCGAGGCTTAATAGGTCTCCTAGTTCGCAACAACGACCGATTCCTTAGATTCTTTCATGATTCGACGCAGCAAGCAAAATTTACAATCCCTAACGACATGTTCATGTGGGAAACTCGCGCCTAAAGCGCACGTTTGGATCTGTCCAAGAAACTCAAGCCGGAGGAAACGAAGAGTTCCATGGAATCGGTGCTGCTTTAGCGAAAACTCGAGCGTTGCACTGACATCAATGCGAACACATCAAGGAATTGACGGTGCGTACATAGATCGATCCGATTATCTTCCCTTCAAAGGAAAAGATAAAGAGAGAGAAGCAGGATTGAAGCACCTGGGGAGGAAAAGTGAGATTCCTCCTCGGGGGCTTCCCCTGATGTCCGCCCACATGCGACGATGCTCGGTCTCTCGCCTGCAACTGCAAAAGTCCGTTATGCTTTGATTTTGCTGTCCTGTCAGCCGTAGCATCCGACCATCTCTGCAACAGAGACCCATGTCCTGAGACTTTAAGCATTTAACCCTAATGAAATGAATGGACAATGTCGAACATCGGCGGGACGAAGGCGGGTGAAGGGTCTTTTGTTGATTCTTGAAGAGGAAAGTAGGTGGCTTGCCAGCAATGTGAATTGTACTGGAAATGTAGATTTTTTTGGGGGAGGGGGGGTGGGGGTGGTAAAGATGAACAGCAATAGCACTTTGATTGATTGGGCCGACCTTTACGAGGAATATACTCGAGATAATTACGGTCCATGACCGACGGTCACCCGTAAAATAGTTACATATACCATACGTGGCTCTTACTGTCTAACGACACTTATCTGCAAGCAGTTACAAATCGCGATATCATTAACTCCACTGATCGGCAGTTATATTCAGCATCGGCTTCTGTGTGTTTTGGTCGACCGAAATGTGGCAGGACATGCTCTTGTCGACCAAATCCATTTCGCCAATCGGATGCTCTTATGCTTGGAATAATTTCCTGGCGTTGACACATCGATATGGTTTGGCTAAATAGAGATGCAAAATTCGCCTTAACGTAGGTAAATTCGCAACAAACGAAATTGAAATGGCTCCCTGCATTAGCCTCAGTTAACTAAACGATTGACTCATTTTTTTTTCAATCTAACATACTCTCGGCATGCACGGTGAAAGCGCAGCCATCGGAGAACAGTTGTCGATCTTATACATCGATCTTCAAAGAGGTGATACTTTTCTGAATGAGAAACAATTCCCAAGCTGCATTGGAAAACAAATAACTTAATAAAGTAGAAAATTCTATCCTTTTAAATCTGAAATATCCACTCAAATGACGTCTAAAAAATTTTAAAAAAAGTTTCCTTAAAAAACCTTTTGCCAATCTAAAATCCGAGATAATTAAATCAAATGCTCATCTTAAATTAGAACCATGTGTATTCATGCTCGATTAAAAAAAAAAGAAGGTTTTCCAACATATGATTAGATCTACGTATGACCTTCACCTCCGTTTAGCCAAAGGAAAAAAAAAGGCGCCAAAGAAATTTCACCCGGGAGGTCAAAATTAGAGCGAGAAATTTGTTCATCAAATTACTCGTTTGATCCGACTTCGACGACAAGATATCACCAAACTAATAATTTACAGTACATTCCAACCTCGATAGACAGTCCAATTCAATCCGACATCAATAGTAATCAAACAAAACGTCCAAATATAATCTAATCGCCGGTTGAAGAAGCGAAGGCTTGTTTCTCGCACCATTATTCCATAATGTCCACCAATTAATGGCGATAAAACGAGCATTTTGTGAATTGCGAAATATCATTCTTCCATAAATTCTCACACGAGGCTTTTTGCAAGTTCAACATCCATATGGCTTGGAGAGAAAACAGAACTATGTATAATGGAGTTTATAATTCGCAATTTGACCAAAACAACGAAACAGATGTTATCGTTTGGTACCGAGCCGATACCGATACCGATTCATATAAGATAAATCTCCTAAGGATCTAATTAGACTAAATAAAAGAAAACCATTTTCAATTTCCTCTTTTATTAATCTAGATTGTTATTCAAAAGAATTTCCAGATTCCAATAACAGAGGAGAGAAACCACAGAAACCAGAGCAAGAACCTCTTGTATTCGTTTAAATATACACTCAACATGAATATTTGAAACATCAACTGAACAACATCTCTCTCTCTCTCTAAAATTTTTATTTATTAATCCCTTGTGAACACCTTACCTTTTCCTCCCACAAATTTTTTTATTACTTGGGTACAAAATAAATTAATCATTTTTAATCCAAACAAATCAAAGTTGTAAACCCCACTTGACTATATGCTACAAACCCCCCCAACCCCCCATGTGATTTGGCCTATAAAATTCATCCCTTCACCTCGATTGGCCGCCGCCTGTCCGCCCCGCCCCGCCCGAATTCTCCGGCCCGAACCGAACCGACCCGACCCGACCCGCGAAAATGACCCGATCGGCACGTTTGTGCTAACAATCATGTGTGTCCTCGCTGTTGGCACCCGCTGAAGATGGCTTGTTCGCCACAACCTCGTAGTCGCCTTCCCCCTCGTCGTCGTCCTCCTCGTCGCCATCTTCCTCGTCGTGGTTGCGGTCGCTCTCCATGTCCTCCGCCGTCGAGTCCACCATCCGCCGCTCCGCCAGGGGAGGCGGCCATTGCTGCTCCGGCGTCACCATTAGCGGCGCCATCGAGCTCTCGGGCTTCGGCAACTGGCTCGCCAACGCCTCGAACTTGTAGGTCTTCTCCTTGTAGAGGGCGTCCAGCTGGTGGAAGTAGGGGCAGGTCTTGGAGTCATCCGGCCTTTGCTTGTTGGACTCCTTCACCTTCTTGAAGTACTTGTTGATGTTCTCCCACTTCTCCTTGCACCGCTTAGCGCTCCGGTTGTACCCGAGCTTCCTCATGGCCGACGAGATCTCCTCCCACAAGGGCCCCTTCGGCCCGTTCTCCTGGTACTTGGAATCGAGGTTGGTCCGCAGCCTGATCAGCGCCTCGACTTCCACTTTTGGCCACCTCGAGGAGCTCGGCGGGGCTTGGTTGTCGCCGTTATTCATGCTCCGGTGGATTTCCAAGTTCACTACCGGCGGCTGTGCCTGGGAGTACCTGACGATTTCTCCTGGTGTCGTAGCCGGGGCCGATACGGGCTGCGGCGGAGACAGGTTCGGCACCTGCCGTACTGGCGGTTGCGGCTGCAGTGGAGTCGGCAACGGATTAGCTTGCGCTTGGCCTGGGATTTGTTGCTCGGCAATCTTCTGCAAGAACGACATCACGGCCGCATCCTTAGCTGCTGCCGCAGACCGCTCCTGCGCGAGGATCTCGCGCTCTCGGCTGATCCTGGCTATCTCTTGCACCCTCCAGGCCTCCTCCCGGGCCATCCTCTCGTGCTCGCGCTTCTCGATCACCTCCAGGAACTTCTTGTGCATCGCCTCCTGCTTGTCCATCACCTCCCTCGCCAGCCGCTCGAAGAAGCCCCTCCACTTCCGCTTCCTCCCTCGCCGCGGCGGGGCGCCCAATTCCTCGTCCGACGAAGTGGAGGAAGACGAGGGTACGGAAGCATCCGAGATGGCCAAATCCCCGGGCATGCTAGGTAGCGCGGACGACGCCACCCCGCCGCCCCGGGCCGGGTTTACAGCAACATTTGCGGCCAAAGAAGGAACCGCCGCGGGAGGAACTATCGCAGCGGGCGGCGCCACATTGACTTGCGGGGCGGCGATGTGATGGTGGGTCGTAATCGATGTAACAGTGAAGGGCGGACCGGCGGTGCTCGCGGCGGCGGCGGCCATCTGAGGCGGCGGATGAGGGACGGAAGGAGAAGGGGACTGGTTCTCCAGGGCCTCCAGCTGGTCGAAGAAGCGGTAGGTCTTCTTCTCGTGCTTGCCGGTCCGACCGTCCTTGGTGCGCTTGTGGTACTTGTACACGTTCTCGAATTTCTCCTTGCACTTCTTGGCGCTTCGATGATACCCAAGGTCTCCTAGCTTCCTGATCCAATCACACACGAAACAAAATTCCCCTTTTTTTTACGACGACAACAAAGGTTTCAAGACAATCGAGCTCTAGTTCTTTTGCTTCTGTCTCTATCCCCCTCGCCCTCTTAACTGCGGACAAATGCTAAGTCCCGAGAAAAACCCGTTCCAAACAAAGGCATAAAACAACGACGAGGTTTTGTGAATTGCAGCCCACGGACCAGAAAGACATGAGCGCATCCGCACGGAGGAGATTGTGGAGGAAGGAAGGACAAGATTGTTCGAAAAGTTCACCAATGCATCAGGGCTTGTCCTTATCACGCATGGAATTCTCGGCAAGTTGGAAGAACAATGTCCAGCTCAGTTCTCCCATTTCCCTTCCAAGAAAAGAAAAAAAAAATCGCCAGAAAAATAAAGCGGAAACTCAATGCCCCCCGTCCCCCCCCCCAAGAATTTTGCAGATGCCACCAAAAAAATTCCCCTCATCTCGCAGCTTAGTCCCCCACACCCCCTCGAAAAGGAACCAGTATACAAATCACCCACGCAGCTTTTTTCCTTCCAAGGAAACGAGAATCGAAAGTGGGGCGTGGAGTTCTTGAATCGGGAAGTTCACGAACTGGGGGAACTCGGCAAAGAACTACGAGCTGGAGGAGGGAAGAAGAAGAAGAAGAAGAAGAAGAAGAAGAAGAAGACGGCGGGCGGGGGGTGAACGAAATCTCCGCAACCCAATACCCAAATGAGAAAGAGGAAAAAAAAACTCTGGCCCGCGTCTCCTCGCTCGGGGAAAAAGCGTAATTCGCTCGGCGTTCGCACCGCAAGAAAGACGCAAAGGAAAAAGATGGGGGAAAAAAATCGATTTGGAATGAAGCGAGCGAAGGAGGGAGGAGAAGAATCCAGTCCAGAGTTCGATCGATTCACCTGGAGACGTCCTCCCACAAGGGACCCTTGACGCTCGCGTCCCGGAACACGCCGTCCATGTCCGACCGAATCTTCAGTAGCGCCAGCGTCTCCTGCCTCGGCCACCGGTTCCCCCCGCCGCCGCCGCCCCCCCCGCCGCCGCCGCCGCCCAGCTCGGCCGACGAGTTGTTGTCCCCGCCGCCCTCCGCGCCCTCACGCGCCGCGGCGGCGTCGCCGGAGCTCGCCATGTGCACACACAGAGCTCCCTCTCGCGGGTCTCTCCCCCTCCCTCTCCCCTCTCTCTCTCCTCTTTCTCTCTCTAGCGCAGCAATTACAGCCGAGAAAAAAGAAGGTGGGAAAAAAAATTATTTTTATATCTCGGCACGAACAGACAGAGAGAGAGAGAGAGATGGAGAGAGGAGCAGAGGGTGAATGTGAAATCCGTCGAGGGTTTTTATGGGAGGAGCGCATATTAATCCCCCCCCCCCTACTTCTTAATTTCTCTTTTTGGTTCCGCCCTAATTATTTATTCCAAAATAATTAGGCTAATTAAGATCCGGCTAATCAGAGATTAACTGGAGCCAAGCAAGCGGGAAGGGGCCGTCGCCCCAGTTTAGTTTACCCCCCCGAGTTTACCCAGCTTCTTGCCCGTTTGGATCGTCTTCGATAAAATAGGGTTAGCCTCGCTAATCTTGCTTAAGGGGGAGGGAGGGGGGAGGGAGGGAGGCTCTGCTCCTTTTTTTTTTTTCCTCCCCCCTCCTCTTTCGCTAATCTGAATTTTCTTTTTCGTTTTTATCCTTCTTTTAATTGGGGGGTGGGGGGGCAGGGGGGGCGGGGAGGGAAGGGAATCTTTGGGTCTTTAATCTAATGATGTCTCCACCATCTTGTCAATCAAAGAAAGCACAGATCCAAGGGGAAAAAGAGTTAAAAAAAACACATTAAAAAATGAAAAAAAAAATGAAATGGGAAAGGATGCGGCTAGTGACCCCCCCCCCCTTCCCTCATTAATTAAAGAAAGCGGCACGGAAAGATATGAGGCAACAGCTCATTAAGCCCTCCCCCCCTTCCCCCCAAAAAAAAAAGTATTCACTGATGTGGCACGGTTTCTTGAAATAGTAGTGCTAGGGTCGAATGCGATTTGGTGTACCAAATTACCTGCAAAGATTAATCTACTAAGTCATGTGACGGTCGCAAAAAAAAAGAAGCAGAAGAAGAAGAAGAAGTAATTTGACGGGCCTTTAGGGACTCTCGTATGGCTTCACAATATCGAGCTGCCGCTCGGTTTCGTCACCCGGTCTGAACATCCGTCGAGGGAGGGGGCGGGGCTTTTATTTTGGTTTTTATCGGGGGAGGGGGGTATGTTTCAAGCCCCCCCCCCCCCCCACTCCTCCCCCTCCCGGGTCCCTTTTCTCGTGAGCTTTCGGCGAATCGGAATGAGATCACATGGGAAAACTCGAATTTGATAATGGGAAAAGTATTGTCTTGCCGGCCTTTCTTTTGCAGCATAGGGACGGATGGGGATGAACTGGGGAAAAGGCGAAGGTACACAGATGGGCCATTCGAGTGATGTTTTTACAATCGGCGGAGAATTGACGTGGGGTGCACTCTTTAGTCAGTCTGCCTTTTGCTTCCATGCGTCCGCGCTTGGATGCGATGAATTCTAAGCCGTGGAAGGACGTATGCCGGGTTTCGAGTGCCGTCGAGACCGTTAATTCTTAAACCGTCCGATTCCTTTGTTATCTTATAATGATTACCGTACGCCCGTCAATCACTACTAATCTCAATCTCGGACGAAGAAGAACGACCTGGCCCGAAATTACCAAACAAGAGAACAAAAAAAAATTGAAAAATCGGGGAGAAAATGACATCATATTACATGCCCCCTAAAACCATTGACCCGTTAATCATTGAGGCTAAAATTGACAAAACTGCTTTCATTGGATCGGCAGCCCATATGTTTATCTTGGATTATTCCATGAATATCACCCCACGAAAAGAATAATAAAGAAAGAAAATCGGTACAGCTTTCAATAAGCGGCAGTTAGAAAAACAAAAAATTTCTCTTTTTTATGAGAACCGATTAAAAAGAAATACGGAAATAATAATTGCCCACCCGATATTTCTTTTCGATTTCCTGTATTAGTCTACAGGTGGCGCAGGGGGGCCCTACTGTGAACGTGACCACCGTAATTTCGCGATCATGTGTTGTAGAGACGTCTCTGAGGCGGGCCCCGCCCCCCCGTTGAACAACGCATTGTATGTCTCTGTTATTATAGGGGTCCAAAAAGCCATTTTATATATTTATATAATATATATATATATTTTTTATCACACACGTTCATTGATTAGATGTGAATTGAGGGGGGGCGGATTCCTGTTAGGCTGCGACCTACTATAATAAATTGGGCTAAATTTTAAAAATACCGGCGTTCCATCGTGACAGATAATCGGATTTTCCAGTGTGATTGGTAAAATTTCGGGGGACCGTATGGCTATCTCCCTGCAGGGACATCCGAGCGCTCTCGTCAGGTCGCTCCCGGCCTTTCGGGCCCCGCCGCGGGAATCCCGATTACTTAGGGGGCGCGGTAAATCTCGAGGGAGGGTTGAATTTTTATTCGCGCGACCCCCCCTACATATGGACCGTTCGATTCGCGAGATTTCGGAAATAGGGTTTTTTCTCTCTTCTTTCTTTTTTGCGGTTGGCTAAGCAAGCGAAAAGTTACCGTGCGGTGGTGGTGGCGGTAAGTGACGAGGTCGCGGCGACGTGGGATTTCGGCCCCCGCCTTTGGACTTTTGGGGCGTGTGTGTGGGGGAAGGAAGGAAGGAAGGAAAGAAGGAGTCGCTTCGGCCATTAAAAGTTTGACCGCGGCGGGGGCCCCACCCCGCGCGTCAATTTGCCGGAGAAAAAAAAAAAAGGAAAAATCTACGGTGAAAGCGAGGAACACGCCTGCTCCTTTCGTTGCCGATAATCCCCGTTTCTCGTTTCCTTTGACTTTAAGCCTTTTTCGCGTTTCCTTTCGATCGTTTTTTCTTTTTTTGTGTGGTGGTGGAGAATGAGAGGGACGAGAGAGAGGGAGATATTTTTGCGATTAGGGGGGAGGAGACGGGTTTGATCGCTTGCTACGATCTCTCCCTGACTTAATAACTCGTGCCGTCGCGGATTCCCGTTGAGCGCTGCCACGAGGGTAGCCCGGTAGGAGGAGACGGAAACGTTCGGTTCGGGCCACGACGGCTTGCTCGTCTCGAGCGAGTGCCTCGTTGCCGCCCCCGCCTCTGCAGGGTGTTGGTGGGAGTAGAGCCGGGGGTTATTCGACATCGTGGTGCGGCCAGACTTATGTTGCAGATGAACCATTCGAATCAATACGCGCGAATTGTGTCACAGAAATCTCACATTGGATAATTGGTATGATGTACAGCAGTTCATATATCTTAACCGGTTCATAACTCATTTACTTAAATTTTTGAGTGAAAATGTATCTGACTAAATAGATATATTAACAGGTTCGGGCTTGAACTCTCTCTTGGTGATCTCTCGGGTCGAAAGGTATTAAGTTTATGCTATTGCGGTCCTAACATGAACAAAGGCTTGGTGAGATCCGAGAGCAACTTGGGGGTTTGGACATATATTTAGGGGATGCCAAATCACTTGGGAGTATGCCCAACAACACTAAGCAAACATCGGCGAGTCAGATCGGAAATACTAAAATTCTTCCTACTGCTTCTTGTATCAATGTTCGTGTTTTCATGGCATGCACTTGATTACACGGAACACGATACTTACGATTTCCATTATTCTTCTACGTGCTCAAGTGATTTTTAGGGTTTGTTTGTTTCGTTTTCAGGGAATGATTTGGAAAATATTTTCTTGAAAAAAATGATCGCCGCCCGTATCGCTCACAAAAAATCAACGGACGGAAAATATTTCCATCGTCCAACATTCAGACATAAATTATTGTCGATAATGAAACCAATGCACACCGACTGATTATTCCAAGCCATACAAAACGATCGCCCCTAGCAAAAAATAATTGCGAACCATTCGCACTCCGCGAAACAAACGGAGCCCCGATGATTCCATCCGAGGGACCGACACAAAATTTGGCGTCGGCTAGCCAGTCGCCCCCTGTGAAGATCAAGATAAGCATCGCAATGTTCACGCGAGGAGATGTACGAGGACATTATCATATTCTTACCCCCCATCACGTCAAGCACTTCAATTCTCACAAGGCATCGGATCCGCGAATTTCCTCCCAAAAACCCTAGTGACCGAATCGTTCTTACGTTCGTTCGTCTATCTCCCATACGACACGAACTCTCCCACTCTCCCGTCAAACACATACGATCCGCTGTCGTGGTCCTAAATGCGGTTCGATCAAAAGCGTTCAAACCCCAAAAGGAAAAACCACGCAAGTGGCTTCCTTAAAGCAGTCAAATTAGAATTAGGGGGGGAGTGGTGGGTGGTGGTGACCTTTGCGGCTACCCAAAGGTGACAAAGATAGGTTCGTCGAATTTTTACAGTGGGCAGTCAATTCGGTAAACTCAATTATTGGCAAATACTAAAGACGACGAAGTGGCCTGTCCACCATATAATGCGGAAGGAGGAGGGGGTGCGGGGGCCCCAACACAAATCAAGAAACGGACGTGATTCAATGCTTAAATCATATTGCAGAGGGGCAAGAACGAAATCTGAGTTATTCACGACACTTAGAGCCGTGTGTCCATCTAATTGCTGATCAATGACGCCCTAAGCACCCTCGCGAACGAGTCCCGTGTATTTTCGTTTTCTCCATCTAATCGCCTGAACTTCTCGACGTTCTTCGGTGTCGGCTCGGGAGCCGATGTTGCGAAAAAATGTGTTTGCAGGGAATGATATCTTAACTTTCAAATAGACCAAAACTTTCCTTTCTTTCCTACTACGTGGGACAAGGAAATAGCGTTTTCCTGTTTGTTTTACAAACAAACACCAACAACCGAGATAGACCGATCTGCTTGATATGGTCACGTCTATATCCGGTGCCGTGCACATCAAGGTCGAGCGGCGCGTGAACGTTTTCCCTAGTGCCGCCTCGAAATGGCGAAACGGGTTGTGAAGAATTGAACCCCGCCGGGGCTAGGATGCCAGCTCAAGATATTTGGGCTCCGAAGCCGTCGGGGGGTCATCATAATTCACAGACCGTTCTTTCTCTCGTTAATCATTACCTCGTACATGGCGGCAAGCGCGTGCTCGCATCCTGCCGTTATATAAAATTCAGGATCAGAATATCGTACTGCATTATCGATCTTTTCTTATAACCCCAAGCTCCCCCCGAGAGAAAGATATTGATTCTCGACGCGCGCAGCTTCGTGGAAAACCGAAGGGATCTCGATCGATGCTTTTTCGAAGGAATATGGACTGTCAATACGAGTTTTTTTTATGCCGTGAAGGACGCGATGGAAAGGGGCGGGATATCATAAATAAAAACTAGCCTGGGTTTGGATCATAGTGCGGGAGCTGTGCTACGCCAGCCTAACTTAGGTGGAATCTGTGTGCCTTTTGTGTGTTGGATTTACAGCTCAAAGCAGTCTGAAATGGACTCTCGGATGGAGCACTCTTTCAAGCCCTCTTGGCATATATTATAAATGTTCATGTGTCCTTTGTCTTGTCTTGTCCAGAATTTTCATTAAGCTATTTTACCTAGCTATGCCTTGAATTTTACCAACTGTTATTATGTAAAGCTATTAACCTTTTTGTTTAAATAACCTGCCATTTCTTATTCTTGTTATGCAGCCCGATGGAAAATCGGTAAACTGACAATGACAAATGGAAGTTGCTAGCTTACTTAAATCGGAGTTGCTGACCTAGAAATACTTGATAACTTAATCGGAGAAAAGTTGGTAAATTTTAAGGTGTTATTAAGGAAAGTGAATAAAGTTGGTGAAAAATACGAAAAGCGGGTAATTAAAAGAATAATAAATTTGGTGAGTAATTCAAGCGAGAGTTGTGTAAAAAAAATTAGTTGATCACTTATTCGGAGAAAAGTTGATAAGTCATTCTAATTAAGGTTGGTAAATTTAAGACGTTGTAAAAAAAAAACACGTATAAAAGTTTGTGCATGATAAGTGAAGTCGACGAATTTAAAAAGAAAATAGATAAACACCGGTGAGTAACTCAAATAAGAGTTGGTTACCCAATATTATGTTCGTGAGAGAAAAGTTGGCAAGTTGCGTTAATTTAGATTTGGATTCATTAGAAAGAGTTGGTAAATGTAAAAGATTGCTAATCAAGGCAAATAAAAAGTTGTTAACTTTATAAAAAAGTTGACAAATTAAAAAAAATGCCGGTAAATAATTCAAAGTAATTTTCGTAATTAAAAAGTGGTCGGTAATTTAATCAAGCAGAAATTAGTAAGTTAGTTTATTAAGGTTGGCAATGTTACGTGAGAGTTAATAAATTCGAAGTATTAGTAAGTTATACAGATAAATTTTAATTAGTACAAAAATCGATAATTTCATAAAGTATTAGTAAGTGACCAGCAAGTTACCAAAAAAAAAAGTCACTGGCCATGTTTTTTCCAACAAGTTTTTTTAACGCTGACCGACACTTATTGAAATCTACCAATAAAAAAAATCCACATTTCTTCGTGGAGCAATAAAATTTGTCACCTCGCTCGAGTTCCTTTTTGTCGTATCGGCACTACACATCAATTTTCTATTGCGCAAGTGATGCCACATAACAGTCGATAGCGTCAGTAATGGGAGGTTATTGTTTTGCAACAGTACACCACGCGACAATGACACGGGGAGTAATCGACCAATCAAAAGCGAGATGCGCAGATGCATGGTGCCGCGTGGGAACGACTCATGGCATGCAGAGATGGCAGGGGTCGATTGGTCAGCTACGCCCACAGAGTTCTCTTTTGGTAGGCGGCAGCAATCCGTTCGGTCGGTCAAAATTGCGAAACGTAAACAAGGTGGGAAATTGCGCGGGTTACTCATTTTGCGGTACCTATTCGAAAGAGGAGATTAAATCTGGAGAGACTCTTTTGTGTTCTTCTTTTTTTTTCCAAGAGAAAAACAACTCCAGCGAAAGAACCCTAATCTCGGGGGGAGCCGACCGTAATTTCACATCGCCGGGGCACCAAGATTTGTCGGCGCAATGAATGATGGCGACGGGTGTGATCTCAAAGCAAGGCAAAAGAGCGAAAGGAGCCAACCTCCCACGGAGTGTCCACACACACACGTATATAGAAAAACAGAGGAAAAAAAAAGAGCTTCTTAAAAAGTTGGTGAAGGAAGAGAGAGATGGAGAAAGGCATTATCATTATATATATATATATATATATATCAAATGAGATGGTGACATAAATAAATAAATGAATAATATATGTAAGCATTATATATATATATATATATATAAAATGAGATGGTGACGTAAATAAATAAATGATATATTTTATATATATATATATACAGCCGACTGACTTTGGGGAGGAAGGGAATGGACAAGAGGCTAATTTTTATTTTTTTATTTTTAACACGTGGTGGGCAAGGGCATGTGATATCGTGAAATGTGTTGGCTTTTAACATTGTGATCAGTCCATTATTAATACCCACCATCTCTGTTTTTTTTTTTTAATACATCTAGGCACAGCTAAGCACCCAACCACCGAACGTTTCCCCTCGCTTGCCTCCGTTTCTTTTTTGCATCTTTCCCCCATGTGTGCTCTGCCCCCCAAAAAAAAAAATTTGACCCGAAAAAACGGAAAATCTTTAAAAGGAAAAGTCCGACCCAAAAATTGAAGGATTCGATTGTTTGTTCAGGCTCAGAGAAAACAAAATCTAGAAATCGACATCCGTGTGCTGTCAAAGTTCATGACGTTTTGAGTTTAGAACGGCGAAGCGCGTGTGCAGCAAGATTGGAACTAGGAAGAAATGCAAGATAAATGTTGAGCCGGACGCGACCCGAACTGAGCAGTCGAGCGACGCGATGCAATGCTTTGACGCGAATTAAGATCAGAGACCATAATATCGTGTCGGGTGGACGATGATGGGTCGCTTCTTCGGTGTACGACTCCGAGGGAACTAGGCCGGCGCGAGGGTATATAAATCGATGCCTTATGCTTCACGTCTTGGTAATGGCATCTCGACAGATCAAACCCGAGGTCGGGAAAGATTTCACTTTCGGGGGGAACGTAATGTTCAAGAAGTTAACGAAATATATTGAAATATATATATATATGTAGTGGGCTGTTTAGTATATTTGTTTTTTTGGCCATCAAGTTTAGTGCATAATGGTAATGATATAGTACGATGTCATTATTGAAGATTGATTGAAGGAGCCCCTCGCTAAAAATCTTGTACTTTGTCCCCCGCCGAAAGAAATCACCGCGCGCCACGTGAGATCGAGAAGGATACGTGAAGGTTCGTCAAACCGAGTTAACATCGTCCCAAAGAAAACGGCGCGACGTGAAGTAGAAGCAACCCCCGTGATGCCACCTCCCCCCCTCCCCCATCGCCCTCTCCCTCTTTGCTTCATCTGTCTTCGCCTTTGAAGTTCAATGATTGATGGTTTTGTTCCCCTGGCCCCCCCTTTTTTTTTTTTCTCTTTTCCTCCCCTCTTGTTTTTTTTTTCCGGCCGCGATGCGAGGCCGGGCCGGCGCTCTCGGCCCCGTGGCTTTTACCGGGGGCACGGTACGTCGGTCGCCCCTCGCCCCGCCCCCTGTCGCGAGGCGCTCTGCCTAGTGGATTTCGCCCCGAGGGGAATCGGGAATTCGGACGCGGTCCGGACGTCGGTCGCGTAATGCTACGAAACGAATAGCGTGAGTTCTCTCTTTGTAAGGGGATTCGAAGATCCCTGTCGCGTGTGCAAAGTGCAATAGACATTGCTCATTTTTCCCGTAATGTTAAATTCCCGAAAGGGCCGGTAAGTATAAAAAGCTAGTGGTAAAAAAATTATCGACCGCATAGTTCCTTAGTTTTTTTGTTGGTAACTTCTAGACACTTCCGTGAAATTATCGATTTTTCATTTGCAGTTTGCAAATTACTAACTTTTATTTGCATCTCTTATCAAACGCTTTAAATTTACTGGCTCTTATATGATTTTAACAATTTGTATTTTAGTGACTTACCTACTTTCTTCCATTAAATTACTAACTATTTTTGGGTTATTAATTCTCATTTAAGTAACTTACCTACGTTTATTTATTATTTTTTTAAGTCATCAACTTTTGTTAATATTTGTCAACTTTTACTGACATTTTTGCAAATACCTTAACTATACCAACATTTATTTGTTTGACTTATCACCAGCTTATCTGCTAGTAGATAACTAACTAGTTTGAGTTACTTACCAAAGTTTTTTTTTTAAATTAGCAATTTTTTCTTTTGAGTTATTAACTTTTATTTCTCTTGCTTACTAAACCATAAAATTTACCAACTCTTTTTAGCAATTACCAAACTTAATTAGAGTGATTACAAACTTTTCTATGATTAAGTTACAAACTAATTTGCGTTACAACCTCTATTGAAGTTAGCTACGTACGTTTGTTTATTTTTTTAAAAACCAACTCCGAACAATTCTACTACTTCGTGCTCAAAAAACGATAATTTTCCATGCTGGAAAGATTAACGAAATGTTGGTAAAAAGAATTACAGTTGACATTTTCTGATAAGCTAATACCATGTTACCCGCACTTTTAGGATTTACCAGCTTTTTTAATTGTTAAAAAATTTCCAATTTTTATTTATATAACTTACCGATGCTTCAAATTTACCAACTCTTTACGGGTGTCTATCCGAGTGTCTTGCGAACTTTTCTCTGATTGATTTGCCATTACTTTTAAGTTACCAACTTTCATTTGGGTTGCTTGCAAACATTTATGTGATTTTTAAAATTTTTAACTTCTGTTGTAAGTTACAAACTTTCATTCAGTTTGCTTATCAATGTCTTGATATGTTACAAACTGGCAAAGCAAAATATCAACTTTTATTTGAGTGACTCGTCAACATTTCTCTGATCGACTTATTGACTACTTTTAAGTTACCGATTCACCTTTCACTTACTTACCAATTTTCATTTGATTATTTTAAATTACCAAAATTTCCTTTAAATTACCAACTTTTATTTGCCTTACTTACCAACCTTTTCTGATAAATTGCCAACTCTTATAGAAAATTGCGCACTTTTTAAAGTGACTTACTGACTTTTCTATGATTAACTTACCAACTACTTTTAGGTTACAAACTTTTATCAACTGTAAGCCCCTTTTTTTTTAAATTACCAACCTTTCTCGTAGTTACCAAATTTTATTTGTTTCACTTACCAACATATTTAATAAGTTACCAACTCTCCTAGAAAATTTGACAACTTTTTTGTTTTAGCTACTTTCCAATTTTCCTATAATTGACTTAGAATGCGCATGGCAACGATTCTGTACCCGGAAACTGATTCTGCTTAGAAATGATTCTTTTCTATTCTGTGCCGGAAATAGTTTCTAAGCATTTGAAGGCGTTTGATAACTACCCTAAATTTCTATTCTTAGAATAGAAAAAGAATAGAAATGCGTTTGGTAACTACACAAAATTTCTTTTTATTAATAATATTTTAATAATATTTTGAAATTTTTAATATTTCTTTCTCTCTTTTTTTTTCCTTTTTTTTTAATTTTTTTCTTTCCTTTCCTTGGCCATGGTAGGTCACCGGCATCGATGACCCATCATAGGCCATGGATGGTGAGGGCGTCGCGGCCCTCAATGCCGCCCTCGTCGTTGCCACCCCCGGTGACGGCGAGGTCGAGCCTTGGACAGCCATGGCGAGGCCTCGCCGTCGCGGCCGTGAGCTGCCCTAGCCAACCATGGCCAATGGCAAACCAAGAATAAGAAGAAGAACAAGCCAAAAAGGAAGAAGAAAACCAAGAAGAATCAGAAATGGAAAAATTGTTCCATAATCAAGAAGCTACTTTTTTTTGCTTCTTGATTCTATTTCAAAACTGATTCTAGGAACAATTTTTTGTAAATTTGTGCTAAGGCACAAATTTTTTAACAAATGGATTTTTGTTTCCAAACTGATTCTGGGAGCAAAAGAACAAAAATTTTCACTATTTGGCAATTTGCCTAATGCCCCCTTACTGGCTAATTGTCAGTTTTTCTTGGAGTTACTTATTATTGATTTTCATTTGATTATTTTAAAGTACCAACTTTTCTATGAAGTTATCAACTTTTATTTGTCTTAATTACTTACAATGTTTCTAATAAGTTAACAACTCTCATAGAAAATTACCAACTATTTTCTAGTGACTTACTAACTTTTTACGATTGACTTACCAACTACTCGTAGGTTAAAAACTCTCATTTGAGTTATTATTTTTATTTTATTTTTTTCAACTTCCGAAGATTTTTTAAGTTACCAACTTTTATCGCCCTCACTCACCAAATTTTTAAATGTGCCCACTCTTTTTACGTATTATCACCAAAGTTGGAAATTTCTAAAAACAGCTTTACTAAACAATTTCTAACAGCAGTTGGTAAATTTAAGTGTTGCTAAGAAAATCAAATAAAAGTTTGTAGGTTATAAGAAAAGTTGGCAAATCAAAACAAATAAATAAATACCTATAAGTAACTAAAACGAGAGTTAACCTTGGTCTTATATTACATGGTAATTTAATGGGAGAAAAGTTGGCGAGTCACGCTAGTTAATGTTGCTAATATTTTAAAAAATAAAGTTAAGGGGTTGTTACTCAAGACAAATAAAGTTGGTCACTTGATGGAAAAGCTGGTAAGTTTCAAAAGAAAAGTAATAATTAAACAGTGGTAGTAACTCAAATGACAGTTGAAAACCCAAATTAGTTGGTAATTTAATCTGATAAAAGTTGATAGGTCACTTTCATTTAGTGTTGGTATTTTCATATAAGAGGTAGCAATTCAAAATTTTGGCAAGTTATGAAAATGAAAATTGGAAAGTTACTGCAAAAATTAGTAATTTGTAAACTATGGGAAAAAGTTGATAATCGCCTAAAACTATTGATAAATTACCAACAAGCTGCATGGGATAAAGTCACCGAACAACTTCTTTACCAATTTTTATACTTAGCAATACTCATTGAAATTTACTGACACGAAAAGGCAAAATCAGTCTTTTTGGACATGAAACGACGGAATTCTGCCTCATGCTCACATAGCACCCTGGTTTAGGGTAATGCTCAATCGGCGAGAAAGTATCTCATGTAACTTTTACCAGTATAGGCACTCGTCCGGCCCGTCGAGTCGATGTCGTAAGCAATAACTTTCACGAGTGCATCGGAATGAGTCAGCAACATTTGATGGTGCAATGTGCATTGTCTGTCAAGTACTGAGCAGGAAAAAGGCAATATAGCGACCCGGTCAACATCATCAAACACTATGACCAGCTAAAGTCTTGTGGAAGACCAGCTAAACTTTGATGACTCCTTTCATGATACAATGATGAGCCACTGCGCATCAGTAGATTTAAAAGGGCCATGGGCACAAGCTGCACTGTATGGATGCAGTGAACAACAATATAAGAAAGCATGAGCACACCGGTCGAGTTCCCGATATTGGATCCTGATAGGGCAGTGCAACATGGACATGGAAGGTTAAAACGCAATTATCCCTTGAGCAAATCTTTCCAGCGTGTGATTAATCTGTTTGGGCGAGATTAAGCATCTCTTTCTGGGGATGGATGGACCCAACCGTGGCCCGAGAAAGCAGTAATCCCCTCATAAAGCAAAGAAAACAAAAAAGGCCAAAGGTACATATAGGAAGGGGAGAGAGACACAGAGGTCCCTACTGAAAATGTGTAAGCTGAGAGAATGCCATCCTCTAACGTCAATGTCTCAACTTTCGTCGCTCCCGTTACTTGTTATGTGTCCGCATCTGGTGATGGGGAGAGACCCGGAATTAGATAACAGGATAAGCCTTTTGGCTTTTTAAAGTTGTCGTTGTTCCTCTGCACTTTGTCTGCAGCGGGCCTTGCAAGTGGCAGGAACTATTCCTTTGTGCTCGAGCATATGTGGAGCCACTTGGTTAAAAGAACAAGAGATAGATTGTTCGTGCAGACTCTTGAAATGAAAAATCCTGTCAAAAATACCATGGCCTTCAACACCGGAAACAGCAAAATGTTCTTTGCATCTCGACCAAGTGAATGTTGGACGTTGTACCCATAATTTACCTCAGTAAATTGCAGTCCCTTGAAGGAGTACATAGAAGAGTAGCCTTACAGCATGAAGGGGATTTTGTTAAAAGTTGCCCAACAATCCCTTTCAGATAGCGTTCTATAGAGAGTGTTGGCGCTTGGGGTGATGAGTCCATCTACAATATTCGGTTGAAATCTTTTCACGAGGATGATCTCCCAGGTTTAGGCATTCACACCTTTACCTCAATTGGGAATTGGGATATTGATGGGTATTTGTTTTGCTCGTTTCGTGTTTCGCTCCCATGTGTTGATAGGAAGTGACTTGACTTGCCTCCACCTGATGAGCGATGAAAAGACATAAATTAATCTCTCTCTCTCTCTCTCTCTCTCTCTCTCTCTCTCTCTCTCTCTCTCTCTCTCCTGCCGTATTTTCCTCTTATGGCAATAAGATTCAATAGCTTTCCCTTGGCCTTTTTCACTCGCCGAACCAAAAAAGAAAAAGCTGAGTCCAATGGTACATTGATATCATTCCTCTATCCAATAAAGTACATCACAGCTTCGTTTTCCTCAAAGAGATAAAGAAGCATCATTCCGTTGTACTTTCCACGAATTTAGATAGTAATATAACAAGAAGTGAACATTTGGCAAGCTCCTCTCTAGCGACAGAATCACGATTCTGATGATTCATATATATATATACGGTCTTACTGAATTGTACTCCTAGTGAGAGCTAAATAGCACCCAAGCCAAATCACCACAGTATGTTGTCCATTCGGTTCCTGAATTAGCAGCTCATAGTCTGACGAGATGACAGAACCGAAGCGGCAGAGCATCCGCAACTGTATTGGACAACTATATAATTTGTTTTCATTAGGTCCAACAAGAAAAGTAGGAGCTTCCAGGATGTGGTGCCTTACTCATATTCTTGGCTCATAAATGGTGAACCAGAATTGCGGAGAACACAGCCAATATTCGGAGACGTCAAACAGATCTGTAGGTGAAAAATGCTCACGACATACAGGTAAGCAATGAGTCAAAATGCACGTCTACGATTGACCCGTTATAAATCCTTTTCTTTGCTCGTCCGTGATGACATATTGCAACAACTGCCCATGATAATGCTCAGTGAATTACTGACCCATCGCATGTTCCAAATGCTGTTTTTCTGCTCGCTCTATGACAAAGTGATCAACAATTCTTACTGTATTTACAGGATCCTGTAAGGGAGCAGCTGAACTCCATTTACTAGGAAACTTCTTGAGGTGGCTTAATTGCTGGGGTTGTTTTGGCTCACCATCCCAATCGGGATCCAGCTTCCATTCCTTTGGAACCTGCATTACAAGGCAAAATGAAGTACTACGCTTAACTTCTGACGCATGTTGTTTTCATTGGTGGTTCATAGTTCCACAATGAGCTCAAAAGCATTGTAAGACTTTGAACCAGAGGATAGACTCAACAGGCAAAAGTGATAGTTGGATAGAATTCGGAACAATCGTAAATGGCAGGTGGTTGTCAACATTCAGAGAGATAGATAGACAGACAGACAGACAGAGAGAACAGTCTACAACAAATTTACATCCAAGCATACAAACACCAACAGCAATGCCAATAAAAGTAAAAGAGAATGAAACATAAGACTCTCTTTTAACTCTTGTTATCAATCGGAAATCTTAACTTGACTCAACATAGAATTTCTAAAGTCTCCTTAATGCTAGTAATATGGTCTCACAACAATCAGTGCTATGTCTTAGTTGCAATAAGTAACAGGATGTACCAACCACCATCGAAAACTGAGTCACTGAGAGACAATCATCCAAAGGTATTATATTAATAACACATGCAACAAATTTCTGGTCTTACCATTAAAATTTCAAAGCACAATTAAAATTGCCAGTTGTTGAAATGAACAGAAAACTCCACATTTCTTTAGAGTTCCACCTTTAATTCGATAAATAGGTATCCAGCGCATCTCATTTCATCTTAATTTCCGACAATTCCATAATTTAGCTTGTAATAATTGATAGATCGTAACACTGAATCCACATCAAAGTGCAGACATTACCGTCCCGTAAAAGATTTGACCATTTCACAAGACAATGCACTTACCTAAAAATCTTGAAACCTGTGTTAAGCAAAGAAAACAGCTTCCAGTTCTCCTTAATCAGGTACTTCAAACATGTTCAATATAAGAGTGCCGTGTAGGAAAGTCATTAAGCAGAATAAAATCGAGAATAGTTTTCAGCCCATTCATGATGCAACGCATGCCCTGTAAACTGTTCTCTTTCACTTTTTAACATTTGTTCTGACGAAGCATAGTGACATGATCCCCCCTTTTAGATGGAAACAATTCATTATGAAAAAGACAAATAATTGACATGTTTCATAATCAACCGAAGAGCTTACCATCTACATAAATAAAGCAGCAGAGAGTTCTAACCAGTTACCTTATCAACTGCAAGGGTATAGACTTCAAGATCACCATCAGAGTTTATGTGGAATCGTGTAAATGCCTTGTAATTAGCAATTCGAAGGGAGGAAAAGGCCTCATCAAAGTGTATATGAAGCCAGTTGATGCATATATACAAATAGCTTCCGAAAATTAGAGAGACAATAGGAGTGGAAAAGACCCAGAAATAAAGGAACACAGAAGCATAATATATCGCCACACCACCCCGAGATAAGGATGCCAATCCCATCTTGCAGATGTTTGTCCGGGTAACAGCCATGACCTAGCAAGTCAATCCAAAGAAAGTGCATGTAGTAGAAGAACAAAGAGAGATGAAATATTAATATTAGAAAAACACCACCTTGAAGAACAGATCAAGAGTTGAACCTCCAAGACATCAAAGGCAGACATAAGATACTTGATGCAAGCGGGATAAAGACCCAATGTCCATCGTTCTAAACGAGCTCGGAGGCCCGTTGGATCTGGAAAGTGCTCACTCTCTACTTCCCGGTACCACTGGTACAATGTGTGATAACCTAAGACCCAAATCTAGATCAGCATCTTAAACACTAGAGTGCATATCTTGCTCTCCCAGTGACAAGATAGCCAAGCTCCAAAAGAATTAAAGGCGATGTATGATGTGTGCTAAAGAGGCTCAGTCAAAGTAGATTTCTCAACAAAAAATTTTATCATAATCAACAAATGCTAACTTCTCCATAATATGAAAGAATAGGACAAAATTGAGCACAAACTGATCCGGATCTACATCTGAGACAGACCACTTTGGAGGTGTGTATAGTAGCAAGATAGCCAAAGAAGCACACATACAACAGAAAATAAGAGGGCTGACCTGAAGTTGCCAGTAGCTTATGCCTGATGCATGTCTCTACGCCCAATTCCATCAGCAGCATAAGAATAAGCGCAGCAGTCAAGTGCACAGAAACATGAAGTACACCAATCATTACTCGTTTCTTTCGGGACACTTTCGATGGTACAAACGTGATTGCTGCAATTAGCAATAGCAAAGCACCTGCTAGGGACACACAAGAGTGTTCCAGCATGTACTTGAAAGCAGCCCATACAGTGAAAAAAAAGCTCCGCAAATGACCAGAAAACAAGTCATCCTTAAAAAGGTGATTGAGCTTACACTGCAGAGAAAATGAAAGAATAAGCGAATAGCTCAAAGTCATTTAAAAAATTGCAGCTAGCTGAGTAAGCACTGCAGCTCGTCGCTATTTGATTGAGCAAAAACCTAGCACAGGCAGAGGAACTGGCAAGTTTCTTTTCAGGGAACTTCGTTTAGATAAAAGTGGTTCGAAATAAAGAGAAGCAAGCTAAGTTCTAGAAGTTCTACTCCCGAGGTGTTGGATGAACATATAAAGCATACCAGAAATTATAGCATACTAGCAGTCCACCAAAAATCTGAGTGGTGAATATTTCACTGAACTAAACGAATACTCACTTGTGGGAACATTGAAAAAGTCAGTACAAAGTAGATAATACCACCGATGATATCGAACTGCCAGTTTTTCTTTCTGAATTTCAAAATGTTCCCTAAAGCAATCTGCAAGGAAACCAAGTAAAAACAAGATATTGCCTTGTAACTTGAGACAAATTGGTTAGTGGAGCTAGATACTTCGCCACATTACCCTGCTTGAATCTTCAAAAGAAGGATAAGCCGCCTTGGTCTCATATTTAGCTCCACAAAATCGCTTAAAGTTGCCAAATACATGTGTTGGGTGTAAAAATGCCCCGCCACATCCATTGACAAGTAGATGCTGCACATAAATTGGACTACCTGAAGGTACATATGAATGACGCATATAATAGTGCAAATCCCCAGCAATTCGAAGTTTACACCTTCCCTTCAAATAGTCACATATCAAGTGAGAGACATTGTTTCCAGAAACGTCATTGCAGTACCAATCAAGAAGCCAGTTAGGTTCATGTGTCATTATGATCACAGAGTCATCATCTGCAACCTGCATTCAAGGTGGAATAAGATATTTACTGTATCAAGAGAGAATGGCACTGATGGAGCTGGTAAGATTCATGCGTAATGTAGGAGTCATAGACTAGTTCTAGTCCCCAATAAAAAGTTGCAGTTATAATCCCGTCACCGAAGGCTGTGAATAGACGTACCAAAAATGATAAGGAAACACCATAAATAAGCAATCGTGGGAAAGATAAGTTTCCCATAATACAAAATGCTGGAAACAAATCTGCAGTAGATAAGCTCAAGATAAGTTGATTCGATGAGATGATGGACAAGAAAATCATTTTCATGTTTCAATGCACATTGTTGTCCACGTTTGCACAGATTAGCTACAAGATGCAGAGAAACTATCAGAGCACCTAAATCATAACCGCATTACAGAATACATGTGTGCATTATTCAGATGAACTGCTTAAATTAAGTAAATGCCTAACTAAAATGTTGTCAAGGACTTCTCGGTCCTAAATCAGGTGCTGCAGCAAAACGGGTGCTCAACACTTGCACCAAGACCAAAAATACAACAGATCTTCACACAGAGTCTGCTGAACAAGTATAGAAGAGCTAAAGGTATCACACAGAGGTTAGAAAATTTTGACCAAAACTGAAGGTTACCGCAATTTACTAATTGATATAAAAGTGACAGACTCTGTCACTTTTAAAAATACAGAAATATAGAATCGGCATCCACTTACAGAAGAATGCCTGTTCAACACTAAATAATTTCAATAGCAAGTCAGGCTGCAGGCAAATAGTGAATAACAAACAGTGAAACATCTTATAAAATGGTAACCAGAGTGCCCAGAGGTAGCAGAGATATACCTAATGAGAGCTATCTAATACATATTAATGCAAGATAAGTCAATTCAAGAAGCTTTCACCATATCTGCTTACTCTTAGAATTTTAGAGTAAAATGTCCAAACACTGAAAAAAAAAATTAGGAAAGTACCTTGTTCTTTACCAGCTCTGAGAAGAAATTGAATTGGTATACATCAATATCACAATGCAGCGCCAGATCAAGGCCAAATACCCACCATCCTTTAGGAAGTTGCAAAGCAAAATAACTCTTTCTTTGAGGCATAAACCACCCACCTAACCAGCTCTTATGACATATGTACCTCATGAAAGTATGAAGTCCATCAAACCAATCTGTAAACCACATAAGCATGATATTATGAAACAATAGTTTTATTCTCATAGCACAGGATATACGGAACTTCTGATGAGCAAAAACAACTAAGGACGTGAACACAACTAGTGATGTTAGTTTCAACACGAGAAGAAGGATGCAAGGAGCTATTCTGCATCCAAAATAATAACTTAGGTGAGGTAAGGATTCTAAAACTGACCATGATTTCCAGGAATTATAAAAGCCTGGGGCCCATCATATCGCTTTAGTTCCAATAACCCAAATGGAAGCTCAGGCTTGTTCACAGCTATCTGCTCAGGTTTGTACCAAGGCGGAGGCTGAAGAGCATACTCAAAAGGACAAAAGAATCGCCTTTCGTAATTGAATGCAGACGGATTTGGATATCTAAAAAAGAACCATAATGTTTTGTTTAAGTAGAAAAATTAAAATCTTTAGAAAGCATGTGCATAGACATACAATTGGTGCCCATGTTTACCTACTTCTACATCATGCATGATGTTAAAAATCTAGCTTTTCATTTCATTTTCAGCAACTAATTTGCAAATAAAGATGCAGAGTTTCTCTCAGAACAATTGAAACCCGAAGGCTAGAAGTAAAACAGATTGAAGATTAGCTGAACTTTGATTTGACAGCAGCTAATAGAGGCATGATTAGCACTAAAGCCCAAAAAGCCTGGAGTCAATGATCCTCAAGATCCACTATCACTAAAATTGTGCCATTCCTCTTTAAAAAACAGTATGTATTGGCTGCTTAGGGGGCTGCAAGAATAAGATAAACAAACTTATTAATGAGTTTCCTTGCACATCACACAATATCGTCTCACAATGGCAAGAAGCAATAAATACGTCTATCGAAACAATAAGAAAACAGAATACAATTCAAGAATATACTTGAACTTTTAGTGTTTCCGCGTCCAGGTGTGGTTTTACAATTATTTCAGGTGTCAACTTTGGTCCCCAGTAAGTTAATCAGAAACTAAATTATCATGTGACTGAATATGTTGATCTGATCTCTACTTGAAAGTAGCATAATTCTATAGTCAAAATGCTCACTAGAAAAGCAAATGCAGAGAGGTAAGTCTAAATGGAATGACATATAAAACCGATCCAGAAAAGTTCATATGCCACGTTTGGAGTGAAAAAGTTTGAAAAGGTTTCTGATTTATTATGACTGAAGAAACAATTTTCTTGTCCAACTAGATTTATGGCTGAGAGTTGTAGACAAAAGCACAGGCAAGGCCTAGTTTTAAACTCACAAAACAAACAAATCAAATTCAAGGTAGAACTTTAAAGTTGTGATCAACAGAGCACAAAATTCTAAATTTTGTGAGAAACTATATTTTAAGGATTTGCTCAGTCAGAGTGCCTGTATAATTTATAACTGTCAACTACATCTGCATCAACTCTGAGAGTATATGCTACTTACTCTGAGCAGAAGACACGAAATTGAATCCGTCAGAGTGGTTTAAAAAGCTAAAAACTTTCTTTTCAATTCCCTATGCTATTTTAGAACCATCAAGTCTATCGATTATGATATACTTTTGAACGAAGAGGCAATGATCGATGCGGGAGATAGGATGTAATGCAGGCAACAAAGTAACTTAATCTGATATAATGTGCCATGTTGTGGAACAGAAAAACATATGATTCACTTACGCAAGATCACCTCCAATAAGAAGCAAATTCCCTCGAGGTAAAGAAAGCACAGAATTGCTGGTGGGCACACGAAGAGAAGGCTGAGCCAGTAAGCGAGCAACACTGTAAGAAGAGTTCCCACCATCACCAGTATCAGCCATGAAATCAAACCAAAAATCATCTCTTTGGCTGAAGTGATCATACAGAAGATCCTGCTCGACTCCATCTTCGACTTTGTTCACTGCTGCCTGATAAATTTAGAAAGATGAAGTTGAAATGGTGCAGCCACTGCATTAGCTATATACATACAGATGCTTTTGTACTCAAACAGGATGAAAAAGATCGACTGAATTAGATTTTCGGCATTGCAAGACAGAGGGATAGAGAAGACACAAAATGCTATATCTTGACTAGAATTAAAATACTATATAGATGCTCAATTTATAAATAAAGCAAAGAGATACTCTCTAAGTCCTCAACGACCTTATTCAAAAACCTAACATATCGACTGACCGTAAATATCTGATGCTACTAAATCTTCTCCAATAGTCTCCCTAAGCAGGATAAGAATGAAATATGATTTGACAACTCAAGCACATTTTGATGTTCTTAAGAACTAGGGAATGCATGAGTTTAATAATTTTCCTTTTATAACTGTCTAGAAATACAAGAGACCAAAGGACAATCTTTCAATACATTTTAACAGGCCATCTATCTTGTGAGAGAGTGATGAAAGAGATTGAAGAGGCAATCAACTAGGGATTTTCAAGAAGCTGTGCGCACTGTGAATTAGACCCCATAAGTTGCAAAATGGATCTTTACCTGCATCATGCGCATGTCAAAGCGGCCAACAAAGACAGTTACTGAAACTAGGAGGTCAAACGCTGTCTTAAATAAATCAGCTGAAGTTCTGCAGTATACAACTATCAACAGTGTGAGGACAAAATCAATAGAAGATCCCCTTGAAACCCCCCTATTCACCGAGAAAGAACAAGACACATTGAAGAAAAAAACAAAAAGAGAAGTGCAACTGTATACCCTGAATACCAAGGAACCATTTCCAGAAAGTTTGGTTTCATTTGCTTCTTCTTCAACCTTTCATATTCTTCAACTGACAAAGGGTGAGTAAGAGCCCACCTGCTCATTTTTACAATAAAAAAGTTTGTAAAATAAAAACAAGTACAGGGTACAGCAACATCAACAACACTGAAGATGACTATCAGGATAGGCAATTTTTTTAATAAACAGGTAGAAAGGCTAGTATGAGTATGATACCACTGTAATTTTCAACTTCCCAACGGTTCACTTGGATTATCACAGAGAAAAAATTTAACAGATAGTCAGCATAGTCCATCATAACCAGGCTACATCATTTCATAGTAAGGCCTTGAATGGCTATTCAAAAACATAAACAAGAACCACGAAATATATTAAGAAGTTAGAAAAGCATCCATCACAATTGTCTCCACACGGGGGATAAGGTTCTACTTTTGCTCATTACCAATGTCACCACCAGCCGTTCCTCCAGGTGGTAAAAGGGGCGGGGGCTGGGGGCACTCAGGTTTAGATTACAGGATTGAATCCAGTGGTGCGAGAAAAGGATAAATGAACACAATGCCACTCACCCTGTTGACCTTTCCACAACATAATTGGCAATATAAAGGCCTATAAAAGTTGCCCATAGTGAATATATGGGAGAAATTTCATCAGACGAGCCTGCACCCTTCAACACAACAAAGAGAAACAGTAAGGATGAAGTGATGGTTGATACAGCCGAAAAGCGAATAATCTTGAACAGCTCTCTCACATACCTCCCCATAGATAACCCACTTCGACAAGAGTGGATAATCGCTAGCAGATCCAACAGGAGCCAACCAAGACGAACAAAACTGGTCCTTTAGCTCATTCATGCGCAGGAATTTTAAGATCAATGTGTTCCTTTCATCTTTCTTCCAAAGAGAGAGCCAACCAGAACATTTTCGCTCTAGTAGCCTCCGCTTGAAAGTGGCACGATTGCCACAGTGACTATAAAATACACAGCAGGCAATGCTTAGCACCTATAGAGAGCACAAAATGCATTACATTACAAATGACAGAGAAAAGGAAAACATTACGGAATCTCGAAGCCAAATGTAATGGATCCTCATAACTCACTGTACAATTCTGGAGAATGGTCGAAATCACTGGCTTTCTTCCAGCCACACGAGATACGAGCCCGATATACCAAAGGCCAAGAAACAAAATATGGAAGACAAAAAGGAACAAAATGGAGGAGACATAAATCGTGAAAAATAAAGACAAATTCATCCTCAAATCCACTCCCATTGACTGAAAACTGGGAAGATGATACAGAGCTGCCACTAAAATCCACGCTATGTACCTGCGCAAGCAAGCGACGTCCTCAAAACCACTCACAACCATTGTCGATCTCATACGCACTCAACATCATGAACGCAAGCTCCCCACCCCCTCTCCCCAATTGCACAAAACACTAAATTTAACCTCGCGACAGAAACCGGGGCGCTCACCATCTGCTAAAATTCGAGTAACTGGGCTTGATGGTCTTGCCTATGAACGGGGACGAGAAGAAATAGAAAAACCCCAGCAAGCAAGCGTACATAGACCACCACTTGATGTTGTCCTCCAGCTTCTCGACAAGGGAGTGCATGTTATCGGAGGATACGAAAAACAGGCACCCGACAGCGACGGCAATCACGGCGTGGCGTGAATGCTGGTGGGGATACGGGTACCGGTGCGTCAGGATGGTCCGCATCCGCTCCATCTTCAGGGTGTCCAGCAGCCCGAGGGGCTGCTTGTCGGAGCCCATGCTCAGCGACCCTCGGCGCGTCGCTTCGCCCGACTCGACAGGGGCGATAACACGACACAATCCGAACTTTCCAATCGCACGCTGATCGGACAGAAGCAGCGATCGATAGTCGCAGGACGGAGGATGGTGCACCTCGATTTTCGCACTTCCCTGAGCTCGCGAACCGAGCGATTATGGGGGAATGGACGCAGAGACGGAGCCACCGCAACCCCAACACGCGACCGCCCACCAGAACTCACAGCTTCGCCCACGCGAAACTCGAAAAATGCGTAGAGGAAAGGAAGGCGCGAAGGCTGCTCCGCCCGGCCGCCGGTCGCCAAGCAATCTTGAGAATCGACAGAGAGAGAGAGAGGGGGAAAAACTCTGCAATAGCGATACGACTAACGAGCGTACGTGGGTTACTATATTTACGGGAAATTTCAAAAGTAGTTCCATGAATCAAAATTTTGTTCAATTTAGTCCTCGTTCTCTTTTTGCTCAAGCCGATTTCGTCCTTCTAGCTAGTTTAATTCTTGGCATCTGACATGATAATCCACATGTGACCCCATAACCATAAGTGCTCGCTAATATGTATCCTCGATAACCTTTTCCTAAGCAGGGGCCGCCTTGGAACCTTGGCGATGGTTACCGAGGGCACCTCATCAAAGAAGGGAAAGCTAAGCTTTCGACGGGATCGCCATGTCTATCCAAGTGCTTACATATGGTGAGCTGACAGTACTACGTTCCTCATTTCGACATGTTGATGCCTGCACGCCCAGCCCCCCATCGGGGAAAAAGTTATTCTTCCCTCTTCCCCAAGGTATAGCCCATATTTTATGTCCCAGAGTTCAAACGAAGTCTTTTAAAGACTTATTTAGGTCCGATGTACATCCATATGGAAATATATTTTTAAAAATAATAAAAAAACAGAAGAGAGAGAAAGAAGGGAGGGGACGCCACTGCCTCCCCTTCATTGACGAGGGGCGATGACCATTGCAGTGTCTTGGCAGGGATGGCCAGCCTCTCTCGAGGCCACTAATGATGGCCGATCGCCTATAGTAAGAACCCCGTGAAACGGTGGCAACACTGCCCACCATACGCAAAATCTGGATCATTTGAGAATTTGCAAATACCGAAAAACATATTGATAAATGCGATTCTCTTTATTTAGTTAAAAAAAAAAAAGAAAATCGCACGACTATCCAAATAATCAAATTTCTGATTTTATTAAAGCATAACAAGAGAGGGAAAAAATTATGCGGCGCTACAAACCGTGAAATTCAAAAAGTTATTTATTTTTTTTAGGTTTGTTTGTTTAAACCGACCCTATAAATAAAAGCGAAACTCTTTTATTTTCCGAAGCTGAAAATTTTTGTACGGCCCCGGTCGCTCGCAGTTGCAGAGGACAGAGAGGCGCGAAGAAGAAGAAGAAGAAGGAAGAGAGGAAGGAGGAGATGGCGAGCGAGGAAGAGAGCGCGGTGAAGGAGCCTTTGGATCTGATCAGGCTCAGCCTCGATGAGCGCATCTACGTCAAGCTCCGCTCCGACCGCGAGCTCCGCGGCAAGCTCCATGTACGCGCATCCAACCTCGCTCCGCTCCACTCCTGTCCTCTGATTGCTTCCCCCCTTTTAACCGTGCTTGGTTCTTGAATTCCTTTTCTGGGTTTGCTTCAAAACGGGTTCTTCTCTAGGCATGTTGTGCTTTGGTTCTCGGGTCAATCGAGTTGTTAAGGACTAGGGTTTATCAGGGTTCTAGTTCCTTTGGCTTTTCCCTTTTTTCGCCCTCTTTTGTTTTTTGATGAATTTGCTGGAATTCGAGTGTAAGATTTTGGGAGGATGATCATTGATGGACCGATTTTAAGGGGGGGCTTTCGCGACATGGGTGTTTGGTGATCATATTAAGTTGAGCGGGAAGCGCATCTTTTCGAGGGCGACAATGAGTAGTCTATTTGTATGGATTTGAGTTCTTGGCATGCTGAAGTGAAATGGGTATTCCGTCGATCTTTTGTGACCAATGTAGGTGCCGATCTTTTGTTGCTAAGCTAGTGTGTTTCGAATTAGATGTTTGCCCTATTTTGAGAGACTACTTGGTCGCATCTGGTTGTTGTTAGGCGTGTTCGAGCGCTTAAACCTGTAGTTGGTAGAAGAGCTACTAATAAGATGCTATCTTGAAGCAGATTTTCTCCACTTAATACTACAAATCAGGTCAACATAGCCATTTTTTGAAGCGGCAGTCGGCGTGGCCATGATGAAATGTCAGATTTTCGAATTACACCATATGTGGGTTGGATAGATGTGCATGAAAATCCTGGATGGCTGAATTGTGTCTTTTTCCTTTGTAACTTGATGATGCAGAGTCCTGGAATTTAGCATCTCGAGTATTCTCCAATACTAATCTTTGTGGGTGAAAATTTCATCTGTTGCAGGCATATGATCAGCATTTGAACATGATACTTGGGGATGTTGAGGAAGTCGTTACTACTGTAGAAATTGATGATGAAACTTATGAAGAGATTGTACGGGTATGTTGTCGTCCTCTAACTTTCCCATATCCTTTCCAGATGATTGTTAGGCCAGTGCGAATCTTGGAAAAAAAACGGTGCATAATCTTTGTTTTCTCCACACAGTTGGAAAGTTTAGGGCCGATATAATTGCGGTACAAACTGGAGTCTGCCGGCAATTTATAAAATTTGACAAGTCTCCAATAGCTCTAAACATTTTAAAATTTTGGTTTGCGGTAATTGGAAAGTCAGAGACCATTACTTAATTCTCCATGATAAACGGCAGTATATCAATTGCGAAGTTGGCCAATCAGTTGAATCTTCGGGTACACTTCGAGGAATATTTATTACAAAATAGAAGTCAATGAGAGCATCTTTCTCTGTTTCCAAATATTGTTTAACCGTCTTTTTACTCCTCGTTTCCCTGTTTCAAGACACTGTTTAATCTGTTCTTTGTCTATGCTTGACTCTCAGACTACAAAACGCACGGTTCCATTTCTCTTTGTTAGAGGAGATGGTGTCATTTTGGTATCTCCTCCTCTAAGGACGGCATGATTCTGAAGGGAAAATCTTGGGCACCTTTTTAAGCGGCAACCCAACTGTGATGGTTCATCTTTATGTTTCTGTATTGTAGTCCTTGGCTGGCTTTCCTGGTCATTGTTTTGGTTTTAAACTGATCATGCTATGGCGGAATGGTGGTCAATACAATGACATGATTTGATACTTAATTTGATTTGCCATCTAATGATTGATGATTGTTTTTGGCATTGTTGCAACTTTTAGTTTACAGCTTCGGAGGGTTGTTTTCATGCATAGTTCGGTAACATTAGGCATTTGAAGTATGCGATGCGAACATGACAGTTGAATAAATATTGAACAAAATGTCTACTGTAACGTTTGAAATTTAAAGCATCGATGTGATACCCACCTGCATCTTTGCGGTTAGGGGACACGGAGTAAGAGTTAGTTAATGAGTCGACCCCATTTGCAAACGAAAAGATTTCGACACTGTTGGTTTATTCAAAATTGTCATGTTTTGTCTATGTTTGCTCTTTCAAGGTGTGAAGGAAATAAACCTCCATTGAGATCATGCCATGATGTTTATATATGCAATTCAACCATTCATATCACAATTTGCGTAGGTCCAATAACTCATGTCATCTGTCATCAATGGATGCCGTTCGTGTCAACGCTAAACACTTCTTTGTTTGGCCAGTAAAAGAGCTTAACTTTTTACAAAAAATTTCAAAGATATATCTGACTCACATCGCCCTCCGATAAGTTTTCTCGTGATCATGCAAGTGAAGTTCATCATCGTGCATGGGGATGGGCCCAAACAGTTCAAGCAATATACTCGCCATCCTCGCTCTTTTTTATTGGTTTTGCTATTTCTCAATCATTTAGTAATTTACAGATAGATTGCTCCCGCAACATAGATGAACAGATTGAAGTAAATAGCGATGATGGAATAATGAAAGAGGGAAAAACAAAGTTTGGGGTTTTGAGGCACATGTTTTATTCCTTTTTTATTGCACAGCTACATACCCTGAGCTTCTTGATACATAACAAAAGAGATGAGTTTATTTTCGCACCATCTAGGCTTAGTGATCATGATCAGCATGTGCATAGGAAATTTTCCAACAGCAAGCAGAACTACATGTTGCGGAAACAAAGTCGACGTCACAAGCCATCTCCCAAGGCAAACTACAAATTTCATTAGCATCAACATGAAGAAGGCAGACGCAGAAAACTCATGCTTCATGCAAATTGCACATGTCACCTCGTCTATTCTGGTAGTTTGAACTATGAAGTTACCACTGAGCCGTTAGCCTCTTACCAAAAAGGTATCGTGGTAAACTGGTAAGCACATATCAGAGTACATGCTTATGCTAGCAAATTACTGTAATTTAGACTTTTCATCAATCAAAGATCAACATTGGTTGCTGACAAAGTATTGATTCTAGTATCTGGTTAGATTGAAAACAGTATAGAAGGTTCTAATCTTGTGAACCTATGATCTGTCAAGCCTGATAGCTGGACAAACGGTCTTGTCTGATGCGAAGACAATAAAGGAACAAATTACAACTTCATTCTTTTTTCTCTTCAGCAGCATAGAGTGCCTTGATTTCCTCTACGTCATCGTAGCTGCCGAGGAATATGGGAGACCGCTCATGTACATTGGTTGGGATCAAGTCAAGTGCCTGCAGGACCATTAAACTCAGTTTAAATGGGGCTGGACTACCTTAATCTAGTGCTGTTAGCCAAGTATGACTCCAAAAAAAGGGGAAAGAGGAGAAAGGGATGAAGCATGAAATAGATCGGCATGACGCAAATTGGTGTCACCTGGTTCATTTATCAAAAAAGAGTTCAAAACCTCAAAGGTCGCAAAAAAGAAATGTGATTGAGGAAGACTACGGTTGAGGCAAACAAATGGGAAAAAAAAAGGGCTTAATACTAATGTAAGTTCGCTCAATAACGGAAAAATAACCAGAAAATCCTTGAGAGTTCATACCCGTTGCTTTCCAGTAAAGGCCTGACCTCCTGCTTGTTCCATCAAGAATGACATCGGGAAGACTTCATAAAGAACGCTATTTTGAGCAAAAGAAGGAATAAGTTGTTGGAGGATTCCTATCTTTATCACTTCAATTGCAAGAGAAAGTGACAATAAGCTCTAGCCAAGTTGATTGAGGCGAAAAGATCACATTTATCATCATACCGCAGTTTTCCATTTGGACTCTTCTTATCGGCAGGGTACAAAAAGATGCCTCCATACAGTAAGGTACGATGAACATCAGCTACCATGCTGTCAAACAGGATGATATCAATACATGTAGACGTAAACCGGTTGTCTGAGTATAAGAAAAACTTAAAAAAAAAGCCAAAAAGATCAACATTTGAAACGTAAAAACTATACTGAAGATGCAAGCTTAAGTTTGACGAATCTATATATCTAGAAATTGGATGAAGTTTCAGTTATTATAGCTCGACATATCAGATCAGTTTCATCAAAAGATGAACTATAAATGGACTCCCAACTTGCAGGCACAATTGCTCACCCCATGGCATTTAGCTGAAATTATGATTTCAAATTTAATTTAGAAAAGACCGAAAATTCCTGCTTGAGTAAGCTTCCCTGAATGGATTGCGGACTATGGACTGCTGCATCTAGTAATTTCTGATTATACCGAAAATGGCTGTATTTCCTTGGACTAGTTTAAAAGAAACTTTGAGATGATGTCCACTATTTGTTCAATCCAACCTACGACTTTTACAAGTTTAGACCCCAGTCAGGTAATATGATAGTACTTGACACAAATCAAACTTCATGGGAGAGATTGTTTCCGACAGACAACCAGTTGCCAAATCCAACAATCAGAAGATGCAAAATATAAGTGAACGGCAAAGCAAGATATTAGATCAAAAGGCACGAAATAGGTATTCTGCACGATCTTGATACCTTCCAATATATCTTAAAGATTTTGAGGACGATCCATCTTTCGGGAACTTGCATTTCTCAACATACCTAAAGTCAAGGAGGAAAACCTGATTCGTGAACTTTAAATATGACATTTTCACTGAAAAACAAACGCACATATGACATCACCATCAAGCAACATGCATTTAACCTAGAACAGATATTCTAACTCCAATTCCAATTTAACTCACTCAGCAGTTGGACCATCCCAGTGTTTAGCATTTCCCTCATTCACTGAGTAGATCTTCCCTTTCTTTGGAATCTATAAAAACAAAAGGAAAATAATGCACAACAACAATTGCTGGAAAGAGACATGCAGTGCAGTTGTATGCTATTTGAATTAAATCACAAGGTTTCCGGTACAACAGATCTATAAAAAAGTTGATCTTTTTAGTCAGCCGGCTCAGTTCAGCCACAACCAGAAGGGTCGCAACTGATTGTGCTGAAGTGGCCCCAACCAAAAAAAAAAAAACAAAGCAATAACGATTTATGCACATGTGGAGGTTCCCGAATTAATTAAATGCAGTAGAACCGCACCTTGACGTCTGGATGAGTGAGGATGAATTCGCCCAATGATGGGTCCAGGGTAAAACCATTAACACCACATCCAGTGCTTAGCACGAGCTGCCAAGTTGTATTAAGCCCAGCTCCATAAGATAACTCAATGCAGATTCATATTTGAAACTCCAAACAATTCATTCATGAAGTATATACTTCATAAAAGAACTAGTCCTCATATAAGAGTTTGGTTCCACTCATCATAATCAGTGAAACAGTGCTACCAGCACTTAGTAAGTCTGGACGTAACCAGTTATTCTAAGAGAATAACATCTATCCAACCAACGGATAAACTTTATACAGCTAGTGCACAATAGATACGTAATTACCGTGCAAGAGCTGCCATACATGCAATAGCCAGCTGCCAGCATGTTTTTCCCAGGTTGCAACACATCCTCTAAAGTTGGATCATTAGCATGTTTGATCATATAGATCCCAAAGATCTACATGAAAGAGAAGAGGTTCAAGTGATTACTACATATTAAGCTATCAGCCAGAAAAGGTCACCAGACAATACATGTTGCAGCTGAACAACTTCAACAACTGAAATTATTGAAGATAGCGCAATTAAGGGAAGAAAAATTACAGTTCCAATTGAAACACCGCAGTCGATGTTAGAGGATCCATCCAGCGGATCAAAAACAACACAATACCTGCACTATGAGAATGGATTCATACTTTAACAAGAAGCATAGCTCTAGAAGACAACACGTTTCTTGGAGAAACAAATGGCATATCAAGAGAGTCAGCACTTACTTTCCACGCTTAGATGGCTCCACAAACGTTGCCTCTTCATCCTCCTCTGACACGAGGATGCTCTGCAGAAACCAACAGTTTTGAAGAAGAAATATTCTGCATAGCACTGTGCTTAAACACATTAGGACTAACTCACCGTGCGACCACTGCTGACCAATGCCTTTATAAATACTTCATTCGAAAGCACATCCAGCTTCTTCTGCTCTTCACCCTTTTCAAGCAAGAAAAGAATTCTCATAGTAAAGAACTGGAAGCACATTACATAACTACCCAACTTGCCAGGAAGACAACCCAGATTTATAATGAATCAATTAAGCGAATATATAGGGGAGTCACCTGGACATTTGTCTCTCCGGCAAGCCCGATCAATTTGGCAAGGCCTGCCTGCACAAGTATACATCACCACGTTCACTCACATGTAAGTGGGTGTGACAAAATTGAAGACCCACTTCCGACAAGTACACACATAGGGAAAATGCGATTCACCTATCACAAAAGCGGGACACGTCACAACACTACCACAAAAAGAAAAGAAAATCTAAGTGCCCCAAATATTGAGCTTTTATAGTAAAACCTTTTGCCGGACGCAGAGCTTTGCACAAAGTTTCAATCACGGAAGATGCTTTCGAAACAAGCATCATCGGTAACGAGGGGCTTCTCTGTTTCTGACAACACGGCAAGCACAGATTTTTTTTAACGAGGGACGAGGAAGAAGCGACAAGAGCCATGAAGTACTCCAACCACGGTGGGCTCACAAATCATTCGACACCCTCGAATTACCTAAGCTTCCACTTTTCTCCCCTGGAATATATTCTTCCAAGATAATTAATTCCCTTCATTGCACTCGATTCAATTCAACTCAATCAGCGAACGCGAACCTGGCTCGGAACCGATCAAGATTCAACTCGAACCAATACGAACGACATCCAAAACGAACGGAAAGATCTTCGGGGGAGGGAGGGAGAGGGGGACCTTGTTAACGGCAGAGCAGACGAACTTGCAGCCGAGAACAATGTGACTGAGGAGGATGGTGAAATCGCCGCGGGACTCCGGGTGCCTCGACTGCTCGTTCAGCACGAACCGAGTTATGGTCATCAAATCCGTCCGGTGAGCATCGCTCTCGTGGTCCATCTCTCTCGCTCTCTCCCTCCCTCCCTCCCTCACTCTTGTCTGAAATCCACCGGGATGTGTGTTCTGTATAACAAAACCCCACGCGAAAGGTAAGGTTCAGCTCGGAAGAATTCTTCGCTTTATTCGAGGGGAGGTGATAACGATGACGAATAAAGAATATGGCAGGAGGGTCGCAGGTGGGTGGATAATCACGAATCGTGCGTGTGTGAAAGAGGAAGAGGATGGGTCTATCTGGTGGCAGAGGAAGCTTCCGACGACACGTGGCGACAGCCCAGCGCGGGGGAAGGGGCTGGTGATCCGTGGCCGTCGTCCCCCGAGATAACGCTCTTTGTCCTGACCGAGCACGAGAGAGAGAGAGAGGAGAGAGAGGAGATGGTTCGGACGCTGCCTGCGAGTTTTTACGACGAATGAGAACCGAGGAAGAGGGAGGAGGAAGACGACCGAGGTTCGGGGGGGGGGGGGAAGTAAATGCCTGAGCGTTGCCGTCGCCTTGCTCGGCAACAGCGACGGACGAGATTTTGGGGGCTGTCCCCTCCGCTGTCCAATTCTGATTTCGGAGGTCGGAGGTCCCACCAGAGGATCTGCCCCCTGCGCCGGGTCGAAGGGCGCCTTTTCCATTTCGCCACCGGCTGACGTGGGATTTCGGATTTCTTTATTTCGCTTTTCTTTAAATAATTACCTGGGAGTTAATTTTTAAAAAAAAGAACTTTACGTTGAGCGACTGTTCTGGTTCGAACATTTTTTTTTATCTCCATAAAACGTATAAATTTTTACTTAAGTCTCAAATCTGGCCCGGGGCTAGATTTGAGACTTCAACGAAAGTTGGCGATTTTTTATGAGACAAAAAAAAGTTCGGATCAGAATTGTCGCTTAAGGTAAAGTTGGTGCTTTTTTTTTTTGGAATTAAGCCTCGTTACTTGTGTTGCTTATCAAATTAAATTAATGAAAAATATTTTCACAGTTTACGAAAACATTTAAACGTAAATTGTTATTGATAACGAAAACATTTTTCATCGATTAATTATTTCAAGTGATGCAATCGATCATTTTTTGGAGAATATTTTTCAAATCATTCATTTTCTACAAAACAAACGGAGCTAGTCTCTTTTTTCAAATCGTAACACCTGTCCTTTCAACTGGAGCACCTATATACTTGATTCAAATCTCACAAATCTATGAAACCCGACCCCTCTCCATCTCTTTCTCTCTCAAATGTACCTATCATTGCATCTCGCCATTAAAGGTGCACGCAAATACTCTTGTACCATCTCGTTCTTCGCCTCTCAATCTATGTTTATGAGTTGTTGGTTTGCCTCGTCTGTAATACAGGCGAAAAAATTTGGTGGTTTGCATCCACTACGTCGCCATACGTGAGCCAAGTCACCTCCACTCAAAAGGTAACACGTGTCATTTGATATGGACATGGATGAAAAATAAAAGATTAAAATCGGAAGCTTCCTTTTTCTTAGTTGGCAGACTAATGAGTTGAGAGGACATAATAATAAATGCTAACATTTAATTTGTTACGTAAAACTCCCTCTCATTTTTCAATTTTTAAGGGCTTCTTTACTTTTTCTCTCATTCTCTCCTTTTTTATGTTTCTAAAATTCTCTCCTCTTTTTTTTTAAGGACTTCTTCGCCTTCTCTCTCTCCCTCCTCTTTTGCATTTCTATTTCACCTTTGGAAGATGTAGAGGTGCTCTTTCGCGCTTTTTGGCTTATTCGACCAAACTCATTAGCCTCTACTTTTCTCAATTGAAGTTCTCAAGCTTTCCAATAATAGGCTCTTAAGCATCATTCCCATCGTACGTCGGAACCTGACCCAATTGAACTTAGAGCTGAGCTTAGAGCGTTCTCAAGCTTATAGGTTGGCCAAAACCCTAAAGAAAAAAGAAAGAAGAAACAAAGAGATCGGCTCATTTTTTTGTTTGTGTGACTCGTGTAAAAATCCATTGGATTTACTTATCGCCAAAAAATGATTCCTAAATGATTTAGAAAATTAATTTGCTCCTTGTCCAACCTCTACTCTTTTATTTTTCAAAGTTGATAATTAAGGTTAAACTCCCATGATCAAATTGATACTCTAAGCACAAGTCACCAAGTTAAGTGCCTCCTCATTTCACTTCTTTTTAGTATGTCAAGTGCTGGTTGACAATTAAGTACTGTGCAAAAAGAAAACAATGAAAGAAAGATAAGGAGATCAATGAAAGAAAAGGGTATAAGTAAGAAACAAAGAACTATAAAATCGATGTTCAAGAATGTACAAGCAGTGATTTCTATCTATGATAAGATAATACAAGAATGAATCAAACGCCAAAAGATCATCCTACCATAATCTGAACTTCGCGACAGCTTCACACACAATAGTAAAACACCAAAAGATCATCCTACCATAACCTGACCAAGCTGGCTTGTCTGGCGCACTCAAAATACTGAGTGATCCGAAACTCATTTGTGCAATCTTGGTTCCCAAACACTGAAATATATCCACTTTTTTATGATAATTCTCCCTAGTTATTGCACTAAACACAAAAAAAAGAAACTTTAGACAAAAAAAAACAAAACTTGGTGAAAAAGAGATAGATAACATGAGTCAAATGAAGGAAACTTACTTCCATACCACAAACCCCAGCCCAAGAAGCCGAGAAGAGAGAGAGTGGAAGATAGAGTGAGAATTGACAATGGAGAGAAAAAAAAATGAGCTCATGTTTCCGTTTCTTCTTTAGGTTTTTGGGCAATCTGTAAGCTTGAGGGCTCTCCAAGCTCAACCAGTATAACCCCAGAGAATCAATTCCCCCCATCTTTAGCTCGGTCAATTGGGTTATGTTCGATGGCCTGTTATCGTAAAGCTTGAGAAGCTCGAATTGGGAAAAGTAGGGACTAACAAATTCGGTTGAATGAGCCAAAAAGTGCGTGAGAGGACCTCTACATCTTCCAAAGGTGAAATAAAAATGCATAAGAGAGAAGAGAGAGAGCAGGTGAAGGAGCCCTAGAAAAAAAAGAGGAGAGAGAGTTTTAGAAACGTTAAAGAAGAGAGAGAGAGCAAGCAGGTAAAGAAACCCTAGAAAATTGAAAAGACTAGAGAGTTTGAAGTGTGAGGATTCCGGCGCACAATAACAAAAGAATAGAGAGTAAAAGCAAGAAAAAAATTAAGATACAAGATTTTTATTTCGATTTACCCTTAAACTAGGGTTACGTCCAGTAGATAATTCCATTATGATTAGAAATCGTACCTTTGTATTATATTTCTTAATTATAAGAGAAAAAAATTATATATAGACAATATAATAACTATTAAAGGGCTCAAGTCAAAACTGTCTATAAAATATGGGTCCAAACTATAAAAACCTTCACCTTCTTATTGATGGAGAGTATGAATCATATCTTAACATTAAACGGATGTTTAAATGTTAGCATTTATTGCTTTGTCTTATTTGAAATCACCAGCTTGCTGGCCAGAGAAGAGACAGCTTTCTATTGTAATTTTTTTATTTTCCATCCATATCTATGTCAAAGAATACGTATCACCTTTTGAGTGGAGCTGACTAGACTCACGAACGCCACATTGATCGATTGATCGGTGACGTGGTGGTTACAAACCATCAAATATTTTCTTGTAATATAGCTTTATCATCTTTTGACTTGGTCGAAAGTGGGGTCGTTTAAAAAAAGTGGATCTTAGCCTATGCATGAACAAGAAAGAGAAAAGAGAGAAGAAATGAGAAAGTAAGAAAGAGAAGAAGAAGAAGGGAAAAAGAAAATGAGAAAAGTGATTTGCGCGTACATGGCATGGATGCCTCGCCAAGTTGGAGTTATTTCGATTTGCAACTCCCAGTAAGAATTCTAGCCACTCATTCTTCTAATTAGAGTAATATTTAGGATTAGTGTCATGCTCCAAACCCTAACGAGCGCGCGACACCCCTAAATCAGTCGAATTAGTGTAACGCCCCAGGAATATCGCCAACTCAAACCAACACATTAGAGTTCGAACATGGCGGAAACGAGTATAACACCAGGACAAAAACTAGAAGAGGGATAACAGGGAGAACAATCAATCACTTCATTACACCCATTATATTTACAATATTCATTACAAGCCATCGCAATCATAAAACCTCCGCACTAATAACCGCCGATATCAAAATGGACTAGCGGCTTCGAGTACTCTACCGACGCGTGGCCTAATTGCATCGGTATACCAAAACGCTGCGGTGGCGGATTGTTCATGGTCCAGGTCTAGGGTTTGAAATGGTTTTAAATAAAACCATGAGAATATTTCTCAGCAAGCGAATGCCATAGATCCTATCTAGGCTAACACGTACCTTCGGACCAGTTCTAACACTCAGATCATAAAATCAGCATGCCATAAAATCGCAGGCACGAACATCTCTCCTTGATACACTTGAAACCTTACATGCGATTTCAAACATAACTTTTAGAAATCGACATAATAAAGCACTTATCAATACCAATCAATCCATATCCGTATCAAAGTTCGTATAACAATCTGATTACTTTCAATTGTCAACACATATATCGCGTTCACCATCACAATCGAGCATACGTGTCCAACTCATTTCTGATCCACGTAAACATGCCTCAGGTCCAATCCTTCCACAGCCCGCGTAAACACGCCTCAGGCTAAAAAACGATCAATCAATTCTCGACCCGCATTAACACGCCTTAGATCCAATCTATTTCCACAGCTCGCGTCAAAACGTCTCAGGCTAAAAAACGATCAATCAATCTCGATCCGCGTCAACACGCCTCAGGTCTACTGCACAACTCGCCTAAAAAAGCCTCAGGCTGACAGTTTTCCGGTAAAATCGGGCAACGTCCTGGGTAACACGCCTCAGGACGGGTTTCATTCCCCGCGTAAACACGCTTCAGGGATTAGTTGATCATACGTACACACATTTTTCCATTTATTATATGTACCCCGCATAAAAACGCCTCAGGATATTTAATGTTCGTGCAACACATCAAGCACCCGATCACATATCAATCTCATACAATCAATTTACACACGTCACCCAAGATATTCAAGCCACCAACGAGCCACATTAACTCACAATTTCACCACTTCAACTTGCACGAGCTCAATTAACACAATTTTCGTATTTTACACCATATTTCATCAATCAAGAATGGTCGCACTTACGCCATCAACCCTGATTCACTACGCAATGCATTTCACACATATTCACGCATTCAATCTAACCACGCTAAGCACATCAATTCAGCCATGCCACGTAAATCACCAAAACATCACCTTTGAGCAAATTTTCCATGCTATGCTCATTGGAATCGTTTCTAATCAATCCAACGATGAAATCAATCTATTCTAATCTCGATTTAACCTCTAAAAATATCACAATTTCATCCGAACATTACAGCCAACTCAATCCGCTAAATTACCTTCGAACAATCCCAAAATTTCATCAAATACCCGAATTTACCCATTATCCTAAGCGGGGTTTAGGATATCACTTACATGAGGTCCTACGCAAGATCAAGCACTCAAAGAAGGCTGAACGAGAAGAAAAAGCAGCGGCAGCAGCTTCGAACAAAGAAAAGCACTGGCGGTTCACGGCGGCCATGGACGGAACGGCGACGGCGACGGGTGGATGGTGGCGGTGGTTGGCATGGCTGGCTGGCCACAAGCACGGCAAGGAGAGAGGGAGGGTGGCTCGGCCAAGAAGAGAGGGAGAGAGAGGGAGGCATGAGAAGCGAGGGGGAGAGAGAGAAAAAGAAATAAAAAGCTAGTCAAAGTCTACCCCAAGCAAAATTACCATCTCGCCCTCCTCTCAACTTTTCATCCGACGGCCACGATTCACGATTCAATCTTATCTTAAAATTGACGGCCAACATCAACTCTCATAAAAAATACACAAGGGGAAAATGGGAATTAAACAAAAATGGTAGGGGCAAAATTATCCAAAAATTGTGGCTTCTAAAGTGGGGGTGAAATGTCCAATATGCCCTTCCACTTTTATACTTAGCCTTCACAAAGTCCTAGAGGCAAAACGGTCATTTTTCACTTCCGATCAAAATTTCGATTTTTAGACGAATCTGAACAAATCCAAAGCTAGCCACGCTAACAATAACGTCGTCCAATTAATTGTCATGACTTTCGAAAATTTCGATATCCAAACTCGATCTCTAATTAATGGCTAAATCTAAATAAACGCAACTTGAGCGTATCTTAAACTAACGGGCGGCTTTCAGGAAAATTCGTATATTCGACCCGTGGTTGATACTCAATCGAGTCACGTTTAAGTAGACTTGAACCATGGTGACCTCAATTGTCATGTAATTGCGAGGATCAATCACTAGTTTCTAAGAACGCAATCGTTCGGGATAAGTTTAGGGTCGTTCGCCAATATCATATTATGGCGAGACGGAATCACCCGCATTCCAATTATATAATATTAGTAAATTGATCCGTGACCATCATTGGATTAATCTATACTGGCCTAAAATATCATCTCGACAATCCTTATGGTCGAAAGTCAGTCCATGATCAAGTTCTTTGGTCGCGCGAATCTAATCCCCTAATTAGCGTTTCCCTAATGGTTAGTATTCCAAAAATGATCAGTTCTGGGCGAGATTTACTACAAGTGCATTAATGAAATCATGCATTTCATAGATCCCAAATAGGTTGAAATTCGGAATGTCACAACTCTTCCCCCCTTATAAAAATTTCGTCTTCAAAATTTACAATCCAAACCCAACTATTCAAACAACTGGGGGTAATGACGTCTCATCAGCTCCTTACTTTCCCAAGTAGCACCTTCAGTCCCGTGGTATTCTCATATCATCCTGACCAGCAGAATTGTCTTGTTCCTTAAGACTTATTCCTTCTTATCCTCGATTCGCATCGGTCTTTCCACGTACGATACTCTGTTGTTCACTTCTATCTCTTCATAATTTAGTACGTGAGTTGGATCCGGTTCATATTTTCTCAACATCGATACGTGAAATACATTGTGTACCTGAGATAGGTTTGGTGGCAAAGCGAGTCGATAAGCCAAGTCTCCAATTCTTTCCAACACTTCAAAACGTCCCACAAACCTTGGACTCAATTTTCCTTTCTTGCCAAATCTTGACAGTCCTTTCATTGGCGACACTTTGAAGTATACTTGATCCCCTGTCTAAAATTCCAAAGGTTTTCGCCTTCTGTCGGCATAGCTTTTTTGACGACTTTGTGCAGTTTTCAACCTTTCACAAATGATCTTAACCGCGTCGACTGATTGTTGAATTAATTCTGGCCTGTTATTCTCCTTTCCCTGACTCCATCCCAACACACCGAAGTTCAGCACGCTCTGCCATATAATAATTCGAATAGTGCCATCTCGATACTTTGCTTAAAACTATTATTGTACACGAATTCTGCCAAGTGCAACTGTTCTTCCCATTTACCCTAAAAATCCAAAACGCACGCTTTTAACATATCTTGCAACATCTGAATTGTTCTTTCAAACTAGCCATCCGTCTAAGGATGATAAGCTGTACTAAATTACAACTTTATCCCCATTGTTGTATGTAGACTTTTCCAAAAGTTGACAGTAAACTTGGGATCACGATCTGAAGTGATCGCCACTAGCACCTCATGTAGATGAACCATCTGTTGCATATACAACTCGGCATACCTTTCCAATGCAAAGCCCTTTCGTACTGTCAAAAAGTGCACTGATTTTATCAATCTATCAACAATCACCAAAATAGAATCATAGCCATTTTGGCTCCTTGGTAATCCTATTACAAAATCCATAGTCACGTGCTCCCATTTTCATTCTGGAATTTTCAAAGGTCACAACAATCCTCTTGGCTTATAATGTTGCGCTTTCACTTGTTGGTATGTCAAACACTTAGCCACGTGTTTGGCTATGTCCACCTTCATGCCATTTCACCAATAGTATTATCTTAAGTTCTGATATATTTTTGTGCTGCCCGGATGAATACTATAATTACTTCAATGGGCTTCTGACAAAATCTCTTCCTTAAGTTTTGTATCGCTAGGTACGCACAATCGCCTATAGTACTTTAAGAATCCATCCTCAAATACTTAAAAGTCCGATTTTCTCTTAGCAGCATCCATCACCAGAATCTTCTGAATCTCTTGGTTCATAGATTGTTTAGCCTTAATCTTAGTCTGGATCTCCGGTTCAATTCTTAACGTAGCGAGTAAACTCGAGACTTGATTTACTTCAAACTTAATTTTTGAGTCTCGTTCTAATAAAGTTCATTCATTAACCAACATGTGCGTGATGCTCGATTTTCGACTCAATGCATCTGCTACCTGATTAGCCTTTCTAGGGTAGTATAAAATATTACAATCGTAGTCTTTAAGCAATTCCATCCAACGACGTTGCCTCATGTTTAACTTCTTCTGAGAAAACAAATATTTGAGACTTGATGATCCGTATAGATTTGAAATCTTTCCTCGCACAAGTAATGTCTCCAGTTCTTAAGGGCGAAAATGATTGCGGCCAATTCCAAATCATGCATCGGGTAATGTAACTCATGCGGCCTCAATTGCCTTGATGCGTACGCTACTACTCAACCATGTTGCATAAGCACGCATCCTAATCTTTTCAACGACGCGTCACTATAAATCTCAAAACCTCCAGATTCTGATGAGATAGTCAATACTAGTGCAGTCATCAATTGATGCTTTAGTTCCTGGAAGCTCCTTTCACACTTGTCAGTTCATTGAAACTTCGTTTTCTTCTTTAGCAAACGTGTCAATGGTGTCGCAATAGCTGAAAACCCTTTCGCAAAACGTCGATAATATCCTGCCAACCCCAAGAAACTACGGACCTCTGTTACCATTGTCGGTCTCGGCCACTTTACCACGGCTTCAATCTTTGCTTGATTTAATGAGATTCCATTCCTAGAAATCACATGTCCAAGAAATGCCACTCGATTGAGCCAAAACTCGCACTTACTAAACTTGGCGTAAAGTGCGTGTTCCCTTGAGGTCTGCAGAACTTTACTTAAATGGAATTCATGCTCCTCCAGGCTCTTCGAGTACACCAATATATCATCTATAAAAATTATAACAAATTGATCCAAGAACTCTTTAAACACATGGTTCATCAGGTCCATAAAGGCAGCAGGGGCATTAGTTAGCCCAAATGGCATTACTGTGAACTCATAGTGCCATACCTTGTCCTAAATGCTGTTTTCGGTATGTACTCCTTTCTAATTCTCAATTGATGATACCCACTCCTTAAATCAATCGTGGAGAATACTGACGCCCATTGTAATTGACCAAACAAATCATCAATTCTTGGCAATGGATATTTATTCTTAATAGTTACTTGATTCAGTTGTCTGTAATTGATACACAACCTCAACGACCCATCTTTCTTTCTTACAAATAACACTGGCGCTCCCCATGGAGACACACTTGGACAAATGAAATCTTTATCCAACAATTCTTGCATCTGAATATTTAATTCCTTTAATTCAAACAATGACATCCTATAGGGTGCTTTCGAGATTGGCTCTGTCCTAGGTGCCAACTCAATTACAAACTCTGCTTCTCTTTCAAGTGGCAATCCCGGCAATTCCCGAGGAAAGACATCGGGAAAATTACATACCACGATTATATTCTCTAACATTGGTTCCTCAATTATCGAACCAACTACTGCCGCTAAAACCCTTCGTCCAACAACTTAGTCACTTCCAGTGACGAAATCCAGAGAATCGAGGTTCCTTCTTAATTTTCCACAAATTCGAATTTAGGATGTCCAACTGGATTAAATTGGATCAACCTGCTACTACAATCCATTACGACCCTCTGCTTAATCAACCAATCCATGCCAACAATCACATCGAAATCAAACATAAGTAGAACAACCAAATCTATTCTTTCTTCTACATCACCATTCACAATTTTACAATCCGAACATCCTAGCGAAACTAGCACTTTACCATTCAACGATATAGCAACATACAACACAACATCAAGCGGTTTCGATTCTATCCCCGTTATTCTAACAAATTGCTCAGACACAAACAAGTGTGACGCCCCCGAATCAAACAAAGCATACGTAGCATGATCATAGAGAGAGACCGTACTGACACGTTCTCAGCTTCTCTTTTTGCTATTGCATATACTCGTCCTTGTGCTGCTGGCCTATTCTAATTAGTCGAAGGGGTGGCTCCAACTTGATTTCTATGCTAGGGTGGCTGTGACAGCACCGGTGGCCTAGCTTGTCTGATGTTGGGGTAATTTTTTATGGTCTAATCCACTACATCCAAAACATGCTCCGTCTCTATTAGGGTAAGGTCCATTACCATGCCTTTGTCTACACAAACGATACAGACAATTCTGATAGTAGTTTGGTTTCTCGACATCGGTCTCTTCCCAAATTGACGGTTATCCCTAGCCGGGGCATACCGCGATCCAGAAGTAACGGCTCTATCCGCTAAGTCACGCTCAATTGCCTGAGCCCACTCATAAATCTCATTATAATCCCTCAGATTCAAAGATACCATTTGACTGCAGAGGTCTTGTTTCCATCTATCTCGAAACCTTCGAGCCTTATCTCACGGATCTTCTATCATTCTTGGGGCAAACTTAAATAGTCTAGCAAATTCTGCTTCGTACTGATCTACTGACATCTGTCACTGACGAAGCCTCATAAACTCAGCCAGCTTTCTTTCCTGGGCACTCTCTGAAAAATACTTGCTATTGAAAGCTTCCACAAGTACAACCCAAGTCTAAACGACACCTGTGGGGAACACTTGATCCCTGGTGGCCTTCCACCAATCACTTGCATTTCCTTGTAATTGATATACCGGTAAGGTCACTTTCTCCTCATTTGTACATCCCAAAACCTCAAAAGCCTTTTCTAGTTTTTCCACCCACAGGGATGTAGCCTCGGGATCACCTTTGCCATCGAACTTTGGTGGTTTCAGTTTCAAGAACTGCTCAACTAACTGGTGCATCTGTCTATTCGCATTCACCTATCCTTGGTCTTGCCCCTGATTCCTATTATTGGCAGCAGTAGCAGTTGCAGCGGCTTCAGCAGCCTGAGCTATATTGGCAGCTCACTCCCGAGTCTGCCTACCCATTAAAGTCCCAACCTCCTCAAGTGCCCTTAAAATTCCGTCTACTCTGGGATCTTCCATAACTCTAGCTCGTGCACCCAATCAGCCTCTTGTTCCACTTCCTGTACCCCTTCCTACTCCCCTTCCTTGGCTGCTCATTTTCACGGATTTCTATCACTCCCCTACTTGCTATAATTTCACTCAGGAATTATAGACCTAGACCAACCATACCGGTCTAGTCTTAAGCAGTGAGTCATAGTGATAATTCACTTAGCAGGAAATCAATCATTATAACACGAGGTCACAATCAATAGGTTTCATGTATTTACAGCAAGTCCTGACGCACTTGCATTTCAACCATTATAGCACTCAATTTGCCCATCAATCATAACAAACAATCCGGAGATACGCATAGCGCGAGATACACCTACGACTCACTATGGTCTCCCTAGTTATCTACCCCAAGGTCATCGCTCCTTATCACTCCAGGCTTCGACTAACTTGGATCGAGCTGACCTTGCTTTGATATCAAATCAATAGGTTTGTCACGCCCCGAACCCCAATGAGGGTGCGACACCCCTAAGTTAGTTGAATTAGTGCGACGTCCGAGGAACATCGCCAACCCAAACCAACACATCAGAGTTCGAACACCGCGGAAACGAGTATAACACCCGGACAAGAATTAGAAGAGGGGTATCAGGGATAATGACCAACCACTTCATTATACCCATTATATTTACAATATTCATTACAAACCATCGCAACCATCAAACTTTCTCACTGACAACCGCCGATATCAAAATGGACTAGCGGCTTCGAGTATTCTACCGACGCGTAGCCTAATTGCATCAGTATTCCAAAACGCTTCAGCCGCGGATTGTTCATAGTCCAGGTCTGGGGTCTGAAATGATTTTAAATAAAACCATGAAAACACTTCTCAGCAAGCGAATACCCTAGACCCTACCTAGGCTAACATGTACCTCCTGACCAGTGCAAAAACTCATATCATAAAATCAGCATGCCATAAAATCGCAGGCACGAACATCTCTCCTTGATACACACGAAACCTTACATGTGATTTCAAACATAACTTTCAAAAATTGACATAATAAAGCACTTATCAATACCAATCAATCCATATCTGTACCAAAATTCGTATAACAATTTGATTACTTTCAATTGTCAACACATATATCGCGTTCACCATTACAATCGAGTACACGTGTCCAACTCATTTCTGATTCACGTAAACACGCCTCAGGTCCAATCCTTCCACAGCTTGTGTAAACACGCCTCAGGCTAGAAAACGATCAATCAATTCTCGACCCGCGTCAACACGCCTTAGATCCAATCTATTTCCATAGCTCGCATCAAAACGCCTCAGACTAAAAAAAGATCAATCAATCTCGACCCGCGTCAACACGCTTCAGGTCTACTGCACAACCCGCGTAAAAATGCCTTAGGCTGACAGTTTTCCGGTAAAATCGGGCAACGTCCTGGGTAACACACCTCAGGACGGGTTCCATTCCCTGCGTAAACACACCTCAGGTATTAGGTGATCACCCGTATACACATTTTTCTATTTATTATCTGGACCCCGCATAAAAACGCCTCAGGGTGTTTAATGTTCATGCAACACATCAAGCACCCGATCACATATCAATCTCATACAACAAATTTGTACACGTCACCCAAGATATTTAAGCCACCAACGAGCTACATTAACTCACAATTTTACCACTTCAACTTGCACGAGTACAATTAACATAGTTTTCGCATTTTGCACCATATTTCATCAATCAAGAATGGTCGCACTTACGCCATTACCGATTCACTACGCAATGCATTTCACACATATTCATACATTCAATCTAACCACGCTAAGCACATCAATTCAGTCATGCCACGTAAATCACCAAAACATCATTTTTGAGCTCATTTTCCATGCTATGCTCATTACAATCGCTTTTAATTAATCCAACGATCAAATCAACCTATTCTAATCTTGATTTAACCTCTAAAAATATCACAATTTCACCCGAACAACACGGCCTACTCAATCCGCTAAATTACCTTCGAACAACCCCAAAATTTCGTCAAATCGCGCCCAAACTAACCCGAATTTACCCATTATCTTAAGCAGGGTTTAAGATATCACTTATACGAGGTCCTACGTGAGATCAAGCACTCAAAGATGGCTGAACAAGAAGAAAACAATAGCTGCGGCAGCTCCGAACAGAGAAAAGCACCAGCGATTCACGGCGGCCACGGACGGAACGGCGGCGGCAATGGGTGGATGGTGGCAGTGGTTGGCGTGGCCGACTGGCCACAAGCATGGCAAGGAGAGGGGGAGGGTGGCTTGGCCAAGAAGAGAGGGAGAGAGAGGGAGGCGTGAGAAGTGAGGGGGAGAGAAAAAAAAGAGAGAAAAAGAAATAAAAAGCTAGTCAAAGTCTACCCAAGCAAAATTACCATCTTGCCCTCCTTTCAACTTTCCATCCGATGGCCACGATTCAATCTTATCTTAAAATTGACGGCCAAGATCAACTCTTACAAAAAATATCCAAGGGTAAAACGAGAATTAAACAAAAAAGGTAGGGGCAAAATTGTCCAAAAATTGTGACTTCTAAAGTGGGAGTGAAATATTCAATATGTCCTTCCACTTTTATACTTAGCCTTCACAAAGTCCCAAGGGCAAAATGGTCATTTTCCACTTCTAGTCAAAATTTCGATTTTCTGACGAATCTGAACAAATCTGAAACTAGCCACGCTAATAATAACGTCGTCCAACTAATTGTCATGACTTTCGAAATTTTCGATATCCAAACTCGGTCTCTAATTAATGGCTAAATCCAAATAAACGCGACTTGAGCGTATCTCAAACTAACAAGCGACTTTCGAGAAAATTCGTATATTCGACCTGTGCTCGATACTCAATCGAGTCACGTTTAAGTAGACTTGAACCATGTTGACCTCGATTGTCATGTAATTGCGAGGATCAATCACTAGTTCCTAAGAACGCGATCGTTCGGGATAAGTTTAGGGTCGTTCGCCATATTATGGCGAGATAGAATCACCTGCATTCCAATTATATGATATTAGTAAATCGATCCGTGACCATCCTTGGATCGGTTTATACTGGCCTAAAATATCACCTCGACAATCCTTATGGTCCAAAGTTAATCCATGATCAAGTTCTTTGGTCGCGCGAATCTAATTCCCTAATTAGCATTTTCCTAATGGTTAGTATTCCAAAAATGATCAGTTTTGGGCGCAATTTACTACAAATGCATTAATGAAATCATACATTTCATAGATCCCAAATGAGTCAAAATTCGAAATGTCACAATTAGGATTCAAATTTAGAATTACGTGAAACTTGAACTACAAAATCCGATTTTGAAGTTGTTGAGCTGAGAAATTATGTGGGATTGATAGCTTAGGGTGTTGTGGAGTTGTAGGATTTTACAAATTTCGATTTGGACTTACAGTTTGCCTGAAACAATTTTTCAAAGTTCAATGAAAGTGATGAATAGTACGTAACCAGTAATTTTCATGCCAATCTTCGTCATTTTTTGTCCCAAATTTGGATCGGTTATGCTATTAGTCTCCTAGAACTTTGAAAGGGCTTTATTTTGATCATAAGTTCGCTTGAAATTGAGCTCGGTGGAATAAGTTGTGGCATGACTAAGTTCGACATGCAAGTTATGTATTGTAAATTGTTTTGAATAATCACTTTAGACAAGCAACTTGGAGAGCATGAGAATCGTTTTGTTAGCGTTTAAGCTTAGTTTTACTGATTTCCAACATGGCATGGCCAGACGTGGACAAATTTTAATGATATTTTGGTATTTTTTTCGAATTATTTGTTTATTATTTTCTTTTTCCTTTTTTTTTTCTTTTCTTTCTCTTTGTTTTTTGTTCTTCCCTTCTTCCTTTAGCTAATTGTCGGGCCTAGGCAACTGGCCAAGTTGCTCACCTAAGAACCGACCAAAGGCAAAGCTCACTCCGCTGGCTATTAGCAAGGGTGAGCCTCATCCGATGGCCGACCAAGGGTAAAGACCGACAAGGTTGAGCCTCGTTAGAGGCCCGACGACTAGCTAGAAGAAGAAGGGAAGATCCAAAAAAGAAAAAAAGGAAAAATAAAAAATTCAAAAAAATATTAAAAAAATTAGCTACATTAGAGCCCATAGGACGGATGGCGTTCACGTTGGCGATTTCTAACCAAAATTATTCGGATGGACTTAATTGGTAAAAGGTGAAAATGTTTAGAATTCAATTAACACAATTAAAAAGTTTGGGACTTAATTGCAATATGTTTACGCCTTTTTAGATAATTTTTCCTAGTTTTAGGATATCCTTGTGGGCCCACCACCGGCAATATAGGTGGAGACCTAATCAAGGGAGAATCTTGGTCATCTTGTCATAGGTCGTTATGCGTGATCATGGTTAGATATTTAAACATGGGTTTAGTCAGTAGAAGGGACTACTGACATGTGATTTAAGATTAATAGATGGAATGGACCACCGACGTGTGATTTGGTAAAGAGTAATCAATGAATTGGACCAATGACGTTTCTTCTTATATTATGAATTTCAGGAATGTTTGATGTGTACATAAATATGTTGAGCAAAACTCATTTTGATCTTGTACTTATACTATATTCTAGGTTTAGGCTAAATGAGTTGTGTTTTGGTTTTGTAATTATGCATAGTAGACGCTCGATATTCTTAGAAGAGATATGCACTACTCACTAAGCTGTGGTTACTTATTCCTTCCATTCCAATCTTTTTCAGGTCCTTCAACTGGCAGTTAGTAGGTCAAGAGTAATATCGATGGGAAACTTCGGTAATCAAATTTGGGGCATGAGTTGAGATAGTCCGACACATGTCTGAAATGATATTTGTTGGGTTTAGTTGAGTTTGAAGTGTATATTAACTTTTTATGAATTGTAGAAACTATGATCCTGTACCAACTTGTTGGTATATTATATATATTTATATAATTGAAGATATATATTTCGATAACAGGTTGGTTGCGTGTAAGGCCGCATCATTCAGGAGGAAGGTTACGTCGTTTTCCCATTCTTGATGAATTCAGGGTATGGCAACGTTGGTCTCATTTGAAAAAAGTTCAGAGTGGGACGTTACAAAATTGTGGGTTGCCATTATCGTCCTTCATCCACCCGAACCGATGGAGGAGCCTGTGGCCCACTATTCTAGTAATTGCAACCCAATTCACTACTCTGCTCAATAGAAACTAAGAATTAGTACGATCAAACATATTCTAAGTAAAAGAAAGAACGTTTCTAAATGGTATCATCCCTCAGGTTTCCTCTCTACGATGGAGTCGCCCAACTTTTTTCTCTAAAGGACTCTTGAGGGAACCTTCCCTCTCCCTTTCCCTCTCTATCTTTCTATCTTTTGATCTTCTTAGTTGATTTCGTGCATTGACATCCTCCATGGAAGTGAACTTTGAAGATTGAAGCACGAGTGCCTCAACAGAATCGACTCTCTCTATATATACTCACTTGCTCTGGCTCCGAATGCTTGCTCCAGATAATTGAGTGCTCCACAAGTCTCCAAGATTCTTTTGATACCACCTTCAACTTATCTGAAAGTGATTTTGTGATCAAGCGATATCTCTTTTTCAGCTCTTCTCTCCTAATCTAGAGTTAGATCTAGATTTGGGTGCTCTTCTATCCCGATTTAAATATAGATCTGGAATTTACAAAGTATTTTTTGTGCTCTTTTAACCTTTTGGTGTTGTTATGGTTTCTATAAGGTGATTGTGCTGGGATGTCGAACCTACACGTGCACTGCCTTTTGGTAAAGCCATAGCCACAAGAGAGGCATTTCTCAACGTGCGCTTGTATGATACGAGATTCAGTGATCGGCTGTCCTTTGTACTTTGATTCTATGACAAATCCGTCTTTGTGAAATGAGCGAGTCTCTGCAAGCTGTACCAAAGTGATTCATTTTTCAGATTTACTTATTTGGTGGGATTTGCATATTTGTCTTAAAAAAAAAGACATATGATAAAAGTTGATACTTTGCTATCATTTGTGAGCGTCGAGTGCAATATGTCCCATTACATAAGCACGTGAGAGTGCTATTTGTATAATGTCCGGAAGACAAGGAGATTACCGCATTCCATGAGATTGGTCGATTGCTTAGAGAGCCCATTAAAGGTATGTAGGAAACCAACTGAAATCTATTAATAATTTTTACTAATCCGTGTTTGTTGTTCCAAAAAATTGGAAACAAACGGATTTATATTATAATTAGATTGTTACAAAATTTGTAGATGAACCTACATACTAACACCAGCATATTTTGAAAGACTGTCAAATAAAAGCGAAAATGCGAGCGTAACAACAATTATGAAATGGCAAATGCCTGCACGAATTAATTTTGTTTTTTTTTAATACTTCATCAAAATTTCCAGCTTACATGTTCGTATGACCTCTTCACCTCCAAAAGATTTGCATTTTTTTTTCCAAAAAGTCATTGTATGCAAGTCGAGCAATGCCTTATATTTCGACGATAAAAAAGTACTTTTATTTATTTACTTAGATTCTATTTATTTCTAGAAAAATGAATGATTATATGATTTATAATTAATCAATACAAAAAGTTTTCATTATCAACAATAATTCATGTCGGGACATTTCCATGCACAACAAAAATATTTTTCATTTACTTATTTTTATAAAAAATATAAGCGATCATTATTAAAAATATTTTTTTTGCATCATTTATTTTTTTCTCGAAGAAACAGATCAAGAGCACTCGGATCCAAGTAAACAGGGTAAACAGCCCATGAAAATCGGCCAGGCCCAAGATCTCTTTCTCTCTCTCTCTCTCTCTCTCGCATATGAAGAGCATTCCACAACTCAGAGAACGAGAAGACCGCAAAGCTCAGCTCGCTGCAGAGGAGTCGCTTCCACTCGGGTGCGAGGAAGACGAGACGGGTACGAACACAGCCGGGTCTCATCGTTTCCGCATTCGCCCGATACCCTTCGATTCGTCTTACAGTATCGTCCGCTTTCTCACGCTCTAGTCGATCTGGAACCACATCCCGCTTAACCCCTTTTCGTTGATGCCACTGTTGTTTTCGCAGGAAGGTTTCTGAAGTTGTCGGGACCGGTCTTACCATGTGAGTATCACTTGGTTTTGTCCTGTATGTTGGGTCCTTTTTTTTTTTTCTGTTCTTTTGGTTTCTGATGCTGTCCGATGTATGCCTTTTTCTTTTTTTCCATTTTCCATCGAGGAGGCTCGTTGATTGATGATATTGTCTTCTGGCTGAACTTTTTTCTTGAATTGGTCTCTGGGTCGTCTTGAATTGGAACTTGTTGGTTACGGCATTGCCATGCTAAAGCCGGATTTTCTGGTTCTTATTACGGTTTCTTCTGCTGGTCGCCGTCTCGGGTGTTGAAATGGATGACTGGGCGATAGAATTCGTTTGGAAGGGGTCGAGGGTGCAAATTTAATATGGTTTTTTAGACTAATTTGATGAGGTAGAGCGGGGTTGCTTTTGGTTACAATAAAGGGTTTAGAATGCAGGAAACTTGGCAATGGATAGTGTTGGGTCATGTTTTCGCATTGTGATTTGTTCTTGCAATTGGTGATGTGATCAGGATTCAGGAAGTAGAAAGTAAAGGGTTGTTGAGAGTAAGGTGAATGAGGCAACTCGCGGGACCGAGTTAAAAAGAAAGCTACAGAGGATTGAAAAGATGGTATTGGTCAGTGAATTGCAATAATACTCCCAACTCCTGCTTTGAAGGAGTCGGAGTACGAGAGGTTGGTTGTTGTGACATTTTTTATGGTGAGATGATGACATGGATGGCTCAGTTTTGGCTGATGTTTTGAGGTCATAGGTCTTGGGATCTATTAGTCTTGTTTGAAGCTGTTTTATGTTTTTTAGCCAGTGACTAGATCCGGATTCTGGAGAAATCATTTTTTGTTTAATCTTTGTATTTTCTCTAAATTCAATTCCTACGCCACGTACAACATTACTTGTTCTTATGAATAGGTTTGGGCTTTGGGTTTGGAATCGCTGAATGTGGGTAGATGGGCTGGTACAAGTTTGATGCCTCACTAGTGAACTTCTACTTATAAATGTTGCAAAATTGAAGATCGATTGAGGAACTTCCCCCACTAGTCTTGTTTCTGCAATACTAGGCTGCCAATTATAGTTGCTATACATCTTAAACCACAAGATCCAATATTTCGCTTTCTTATTTGGAGCCTACTCTATTGACCAAGGGGTTAGTCCACCAGCCCAAATAAAGAATCCTGGTGTTGATTTCTTTGAACACACTGAATGTTTGACCTTGTGCTCAGAATGTGGATTGATATACAGATAATTTCCCTATATGGAACTAGGAAAACTTTTCCGATACTTTAAGTAGCTATATTGAAAACTTTAAGCTAGTTTGCAAGACTTAATTTGTCTAGTGGATATTAGAATGGCGAATACCTGTCTGATGCATTTTGGCAGTAGAAGCCGATGAGAGAAGGTTGGTTCTTGATCTTAAGAATGTGCATCTAGAGCAATTTTTGGAGAATACTTCCAAAATGGCCAATAAGTTTCTCCAGTTTGACTGCTTCATGAATGTGCAAAAAGCGTATCTCTTTAGTTACCTCAGTCTCAATTGATAGGGAAGGAGCTCTGATATTTCATGGGTGCTGTATCATCCATCTTTTCTCGTCCTTCCATTGAGTTGTTTACTATTTAGGATTGGGATTGCTATTGCATTCGTCATTAAACAGTTTATCAGAAACACATGATAGACAGGAACTAGCATTTACTCTCTCTCTCTCTCTCTCTCTCTCTCTCTCTCTCTCTCTCGCCATATTTATGATGCTGTAGGATCACTTATATGAAGTCATACTATACTGATAATTTGGCCGGATTTAACTTCATTAACAATCTGATGTTAGATATATATTAATGCCTTTGCTATCCGTGTCACATCTAGGGCGGATGAGGAGCCTGTTGATCAAAAGAAGTACTTTGAGGATTCTTGCAAGCCGAAATGTGTGAAACCTTTGCTCGAATATGAGGTGAATTCTTACACCCTGGAATGTTCTTAAAATACAGTTGTGTGAAACCTTTGCTCGAATATGTGGTGAATTCTTACTCCCTGGAATGTTCTTAAAATACAGTTAGGAAATAATGTTCACTTATTGAAAATAGTTTGAGTATAATATTCGTTGTTAAAAGCTGGTCTGAATCATTTCAGATTATGTGCTTTGCCTTTTGCAATTGGTGTGAGAGTTTGATTTGTTTCTGCTATCTAGCTGTCAAGTGTGAGTATAATGAAAGTTGAATTCTCTTTGCTTCAGTGGCTATTTTGTGGTCATCTAGTACTGTGACTGCCTCTTTTTTCCAATCGAATAGTTAATTCTTTGGATGTGTAGTTCCTGGTATCATCGGTCTTCTCATTTATTTCTTTCTCATAGCCCTTTGGGTCTTGCGTCATCGGTCTGCACGAAGAAGGAAGGATAATCAATAAGAAAGTCAAGGATTGCCCCATTAGTCATTCTAGTCAGCCAATTATCATTGCCTTAGTCTGCCCCTTGATCTTGTGGTCACTTCTGAACTTGGAGAATGGGGCCTTTATGAATGAATATTGGGTAGGATGCCAGTTGGTTTAATTTGACAATTGGCCTTCAAGATTGAAAATGCTTGTCAAAGATTCATCAAAGATGTTTAGTTAGATGCCACAGATCTGTGCAATGTAATGGCTCAACTTTTTTCAATTGCAAGATGCTTTGGAGGTGTTATTGAAGTGTGTAAGGTTATATTAATGCTTTTGTGAGATATGATCTATCTGAATCACATCATTTTTTGCAGATATGCCCCTGAGACTCTAAGATTTAGATGATTGAAATTTTTTTCCCCTGTTCACTTAGCCATGGGAAGTGGTACTACTAAATGCCCTCTATGATTTCTGTCCCAGTCCTTTGCTTGCCTTGATGAGGCTTAGTTTCATTTTCGTTTTCTTGTTATTGAGATTCTACTGTTGATTCTCCGTGAAATGATATAGTCAACTCTACTCGGGGGGATAAAGCTTAATCTGTAGTTTTTCACTGTTATCGCTTCTTAATATTGGGAGGACTCTTGTAAGCCTTGTGGTGCTAATTCTCAATCAATTAGGATTAGAAGTTTTTAAGCTTTTTCTTCTCCTCCTTTCTTGTTTTTTGTTGGCACATGAATATCGTGCTACCTGATGTAGGCATGCGTGAAGAGGATCCAAGGAGATGAATCAGGGCACAAGCACTGCACCGGGCAGTACTTTGATTATTGGTTTTGTGTGGATAAATGTGTAAGTTCCCTTTTGTAGAATTCATGGTTAACTTGCATGGTTCGTGGTCAACAAACGATGTCTGATTCAACCGTGAACAATTTGCAGGTTGCGCCAAAATTATTCCCAAAACTGAAGTGACTGAGGAGGCCCCCTTGTTTTTGTCATCTGTGTTCCGGGATGTCTTTATAACTCTGGACCGGGGCTCATGTTTGCAAGAATGCTCTTAGTCGTCGTCTGCCTTGCACATTTTGAGTTTCTAGTTGGAATAAAGTGAGAAATGAAGTTTCTCGTTTGCAAAACCGTGATCGCTCCATTGTTGTTGACAAGATCGTACTTACTAAGGATGCACTGATGGTTTATCTCTTTTGTGTTCATTGTGTTTTGGTAAGCGTCTTTGGTAGTCACCAAGGTACGGGGATTTCTTGACTTTGTTGTCGCAGCAACAAAGTGCTGAAACTTTTGACGTTGTTTCCATGTCACTATGGCCCTACGTTGTGAAAACCGGGAGACAGGATTTCGAAAGTGGACATCCATGTCTAGTTTTCCTATGATGGGGATATCTAAGATGGACATCCACGTGCATTTACTTTTCATACATTTGATGATGCGACTTCTCTGTGTGATTATGCGATGTGCATCAATGTGCATTTACTTTTCATCCACGTTAAGGCTCTATTTATTTTACAAAAAATGGATAATTTAAAAAAAAAATTTAAAAGTGATCGTTAATGTTGTTTGAAATAATTAGTCAATAAAAATATTTTCATTATTGAAAAAATAATTTTAGTTCATTAATTTTACAAGTGACACGAGAGATTATTTTTTTAGAATTATTCATTTTTTGTGAAACAAACGGAGTTAAAGAGAGGTGTATGACTCATTTGAGCATGTGTTGTCGATGCAGTCGCGCTCTAGTTTTTAACGAGAAATGCTTTCATCACGAATCAACTCTTTTAATTCACTTCTTAGTACTACAAACACGAATCTATCACCTCATGTATCTTTTCTCTAACAAAACTCTAAACTCTGAACTGAATTGGCGAGCCATTATAATTAGAACATTAGTTATTTACTCTTTTAGAGCATTCTTATATTTGAATGTGACACTAAGGGCTTATTTGGTAATCAGTCAAAAAGTGCTTGATTTTATTTTTTTGTTCCAGAGAACAAAAAAAGAACATAAATTCGTTTGATAAATTTTTTTTTCTGGTGCAAATTTATTCCCAGAATCAGTTTTTGGATAGAATCAAGAATAAAAAAAAAATCAATTCTTGATTATGGGAACAAGAATAAAAAATGGAAAAGAATTTTTTTTTCTTCTTCTTCTTTCCTGGCGAGTTCTAGTGGCCGGCGAGGGCTGGACCTCATGGCTTAGGTGAGGGCCGCCCTCGCCGGATCCAGTGAGGGTTCGACTCTTGCCAGATTCAGCGAAGGCGGCCCTCTCCCAGGTCGCGAGGGTCCAGCCCTCGCCCTCACCTGTGGCTAGTCGCCGATGTCGGCGACTTGGCCATGGGCCAAGGAAGGAGAAAAAGAAAAAAAAAGAAAAGGAAAACAAAAGAAAGAAATATGAAAAACTTTAAAATATTATTAATAAAAAGAAATTTTGTACAATTACCAAATGCATTTATGTTTTTTTTATTTCAGGAATAGAAATTTTGGGCAGTTACTAAATGCCTTCAAATTGTTTCCGGAAATGGAATAAAAAAATTATTTCTAAGTAGAAATTGTTTTCGAAAATAGAATGATTATCAAACGCATCTTAAGTTTTAATAACCCGTTTATCTTTCTCACATGACAAAATAATTAGGAAATAGGAGAAGGATACGTCAATTACATAAAAAAAACAATTACCAAATAAGAGAAGGCAACTAAATATCGAGTTATATCGCGAATTTCTTTCCATAAGAGATGAACTATTAAATTAGGCAGAAAAAATTTGGAGTATGAAGTGAGATTCAAATTCTCGTCAGGTGTTGCTGTTCAAATTACCGACGAAATAAAATTTTTTGCGACCATAAACGTATATATTATCAAGATTATCTTTCTCTAAGTTAAAATAAAATTTTTATGACCAAAAAACGAAAAGTTAACATAAAAATTTGGTAATTCTTTTCTCTATCCTTTTTTATTTACCTTAAAAACAAATTATTATTTTTCAATGTAACGCCTCGCCCACGCAGCAGCCCTATATTTTCTTCTTCATTCCACTTCTCTCTCTCTCTCTCTTTCTCTTCACTCTTTCTATCGTTCCTCTCGGCTCCGGCGTTCACGCATTCTCTCTCTCTCTCTACCCCTGCCCTACGTCGGACTCGAAGATTCTGCAGCGCCACCGCGCCGCCGCGCTCGCTCCGCCGCGAAGCTCTTCCCCGGGCGAGCTCCGCGGTTTCCGCCGCCGCCGCCGCCGCGCGTACAGGTATGAGCGGGACCTCTCGTATGTTCTCGGACGAGAGAATCTTGCCTTGCTTTCGGTCGCTCGTCGTGATTCTGTAGCGTCGCCTGATTTTTTTTTTGTTTTTGTTTTTCGCGTTTCGGTTCTGTTCTGTGCTTGTTGATCCGAATCGAATGGATCTAGCTCGATGATTGTTCTGATTTTCCGATAGTGATTTGTTTGAGTACTCCCGGCAGGCGGCGTTTCTAGTCGGTTACCGATTTTCTGTTTCGTTGGAACATATCTGTCGAATTGACGTCGAAGATTAAATCTGGATGGGGCGGAAGAAGCCTGCCACGCGAGACGAGGACGGCCAAGCTCCCGTGGCCGCTGGTAAGTTGAAGAAGAAGGCACTTGTCATCGACGATGATGAGTACTCGGTCGGGGCTGATTTATCCGAAGAGCCGGCGGCGCAAGTTCGGGAGGAGATGTTTCCTGCTGCCGGCAAGCAGAAGGGTGTAAAGGGGGCGGCGAGGGCTCGACCGACGAAAGAGGAGGAGGAGGAGGATGATGATGATGTGGAGAAGGGGGTTGGAGAGGACGATGAGGATGCTCCGGCAATGGCACTTCGAGGGAGAAAGAAAACGAAATCGAAGAAAGGAGGAAACAGTGGATTCTCGGCCTCGAATTTCGGGTTGCTCGGAGAAGAGGGTGAAGATAATGAGGATGCGTCTGTTGTGTCTAGTGTGACTGGTGGTGGGGATAGTGATGATGCGGAGGACGAACCGGTCGTGAGCTTTTCGGGCAAGAAGAAGCCTTCCAAGAAGAATACTAAAGGTGGCAACTCGTTTGCTTCTTCAGCTTTTGATGCCTTAAATGATCAGAAAGGAGATGACGGGGAGGTGATCCACAGTGATGATAGAATAGATGGTAACGGTGATGATGAGGCAGCACCGGTTATTGCTTTTACGGGGAAAAAAAAGCAGTCTAAAGGGAGCAAGAAAGGTGGCAGTGTATTTACTGCCTCGAGTTTTGGGGCTTTGGATGAAGGGAAAGAAAATGAGGACAAAAACGATGAGGGTGATGAGGAAGACATTGCGTCTATCACCTTTTCTGGTAAAAAGAAGAAGTCTTCCAAGCCCTCAAAAATGAACAGCAATTCTTTCAGTACAGCCTTTCTTGATGAAGGTGAACAAGACGAGGAAGGGAAGAAAGACGAAGATCACGATGAAGATGTTGCTGCTATCACTTTTTCGGGGAAGAAGAAGAAGTCTTCCAAGCCCTCAAAGAAGAGTATGAATTTATTTAGTGCTGCCGTTGAACGTGATGAGGATGATTCCCCTGTAGTGGAAGCTCCTAAAGCCATTGATGACTCTGCTGACAGAGATGAGAGTCTAGCTCTCTCCTTTTCAGGGAAGAAAAAACCTTCGAAGAAGAAGAGTAGCATTGTCTCTGATGTGGTAGAACCGCAGCAACCCGATGTACCACTGAATGATTTGGCAGGTATGTGCAAAAGACTCCAAAATCTACATTGCTTATCGCTTGTCATTGTAGATATGCATTGAATCGCATTGAAGCTCAGTGATTGGTTCTCGTAATAATTGCTTTTTTTTATCCAATGACTTTGATATTTGAAAACAAATCAGTAAAGCAAGAAAGGCTGTAATTCTGTCCAATAAAGAAGTTGCTGCCTTCCTGTTTTACTTAGTGAATGAAATAGTATACAATGGTAAGGGTTGTATAAAACCTTCCTACTTCACGAGAGAAAAGGCTTAGCGGTACTTTCACATTAATTTACTAAAGTTCGGTTGCTTTTCCCTACCCATTGTCATGGATAGAGGAACATGATTTCCAATGGGACATTTACCAGGTTTTAATTGATTCTAATCAAAGTATATCATCTTCGTAAATTTGATTGTTTTTAGGAGGCATATGTCCTGGCAAGGATTTGAGGTGCTTTTGGAGACATAATGAAAGATTTTTCCTCCTATGATTGGCATAATTGTATAGCCCCTAAATGACATCCTCTATGTAGCCTCCATAGGATATTGCTCACGAAAATGGTTTTGTTATTGTTTTTCAACTGTACAGAGTGGCACTTTTTGCTTTTTCTGAGTTTTTTCGATGTTCTGCTTAGCAACGTTATTCTGTTTTAAAAAACAAATAATTGTAATCAAAAATTTGATTTATTATAGAATCTATTTCTGACTGTGCTGCATGCTGCCTCTATAGTGAGTAAGGAAAGTGAGGATGCACCTGAAACTTCTAAGAACAAGAAGAAGAAGAAGAAAAGTGGAAGGACTGCTCAGGAAGAGGACGATTTGGATAAAATACTTGCTGAGCTGGGTGAAACGCCTTCTGTATCAAAACCTAGTGAGCCACCACCGGAAGAGGAGAAAGCCTCTTTCCAGCCTGAGGCAGTTGCCCCTACTGAACCTGCTGCCGAAAAAGAAGCTGAAGAAGAAAGTTTGGGATCTGCTGCAGCAAAGAAGAAGAAGAAAAAGAAGGAAAAGGAAAAAGAGAAGAAAGCAGCAGCTGCAGCGGCAGCTGCCACTTCTGCCGTTGGTGACATTAAAGAAGAAAAACTTGAGGAAGTAAAGGGTGAAACAGCTGGTGCCAAAAAGGTTGATGCCAAGGGTAAAGCTGCTGATAAGAAAGTGCCAAAACATGTTAGGGAGATGCAGGAGGCACTTGCTAGAAGGAAGGAAGCGGAAGAGAGGAAAAAAAGAGAAGAGGAGGAGAGACTAAAGAAGGAAGAAGAGGAGCGACACAGACAAGAAGAACTTGAGAGGCAAGCAGAGGAGGCTAAGCGAAGGAAAAAGGAAAGGGAAAAAGAGAAGCTTCTTAAGAAGAAACAGGAAGGTAGGCTTTTAACAGGGAAGCAGAAGGAAGAGGCTCGGCGGTTGGAGGCCATGAGGAACCAGATACTTGCTAGTGCTGCAGGTGTGAATATATCTACTGGAGAAACTGGTGGTGCCCCGACAAAACGGCCTAAGTATCAGTCCAAGAAATCAAAACCAGCTCAGCACCAGGCAAATGGTGCTGCCCCTGCTAAAGATGCACAGAGTGTAGAATCAGATGAAATTGTGCCGGAGCCTGTGATTGAGGCAGATACAGTGGATTCAGAGAATGTCGAAGAAGTAGAGACAATGAGTGTGGAGGAGAAGTCAGAAGTCACTGATGCAGTTGAAGAGAACGGAATGGAGGAAGAGGATGATGAGGAATGGGATGCAAAGAGCTGGGATGATATTAATATCTCTGTCAAAAGCTCCTTTGCTGATGAAGAGGCCGACTCTGAGCCTGAACCGGTTATAAAAAAGGGGTTAAGGAATGCAGCACCTGTGTCTCGTATTACAGGTAATTTTACTCAATTTGCTTTTTGAGTTGAGTTATGATTCACTTTCATTACTTCTATTGGTGCCCCCTTATCTATTGAAATTCAATTTGGTAGCTCCTGCTGCTGCTGCAAAGTCAGCTGTTGCTCCCAAGAAGGCCATCGTTTCCGAGCCTGAAAAGTCCCAAGTAGTTGAAACAAGGAAAAGCCGGCCAGAAGCTGCAGTTATGGAGAAGAACAGGGGAAAAGGGGCTGCTGCTGTACCAGAAGTAGCTGTTTCTGACACCACATTTAACCCAATTGGACACAACCTCCGTTCCCCAATTTGCTGTATTATGGGGCACGTTGATACAGGTAAGACCAAGCTTCTAGACTGCATCCGAGGCACTAATGTGCAGGAAGGTGAAGCTGGGGGTATTACACAGCAGATTGGTGCCACATACTTCCCAGCCGAGAACATAAGGGAGAGAACTAAGGAACTGGGAGATGCAAAGCTGAATGTGCCTGGACTACTGGTTATCGATACCCCAGGACACGAATCATTCAGGAATTTAAGATCACGAGGTTCAGGTATATGTGACATTGCCATCCTGGTGGTTGACATCATGCATGGCTTGGAGCCACAGACCATAGAATCATTAAATCTTCTGAGGTTGAGAAATACAGAGTTCATTGTGGCACTAAATAAGGTGAGATTGTACTAAAAGCTTTTGAGCTAGATATATCCACAATGCAGAAAGTTAATTTATCTTTTTTCACTATACAACTATCTTTAAATTCTCTAGGTAGACAGACTGTATGGTTGGAAAACATGTCGAAATGCACCAATTATGAAGGCAATGAAGGAACAAACCAAAGATGTGCAGAATGAGTTCAATATGAGGCTCACGCAGGTTCTAGTTGTTTCCTACTTGTCTTTGTATGAATTAGATTCCCATCCTGGGGCTATTAGATGCTTAACATTTTTATTGGATGTCTTTCTTTGGATTCTAGATTATAACTCAGTTCAAGGAGCAGGGCCTAAACACTGAATTATATTACAAAAATAAAGAAAAGGGTGAAGTTTCCAGTATTGTGCCCACAAGTGCTATTAGGTTCGTCATTTTCCTTTGTACTTTCACTGTGGTTGCTGATTATCTATTCTTCATTTGTGATGTTTTACTTTCTTCCATATCAACTAACATGTTGACATGGTACAGTGGCGAAGGAGTCCCAGATTTGTTGCTATTACTGGTTCTCTGGACTCAGAAGACAATGGTCGAAAAATTAACATTTAGGGATGAAGTTCAGGTGTGTTTCATTTCCTTCATACTCTGTTTTTAGTTTTTTATGGAAATTTCAGCAGAAGAACCTGACCCTGTGTTCAAATTGCTTTCCAGTGTACTGTGTTGGAGGTCAAGGTGGTTGAAGGCCATGGAACAACTATCGATGTTGTTCTAGTTAATGGTGTGCTTCATGAAGGAGACCAAATTGTTGTCTGTGGCTTGCAGGCATGCATCCATATGTTGACTTCTTGTTGTACTTCTTGTTCATACTGACAGCTTTGAAGTTCTAACAAGTTACTTGCTTTCAGGAGCCGATTGCCACTACAATTAGAGCTTTGTTGACCCCCCATCCAATGAAGGAACTTCGTGTTAAGGTGAGCTACTAATTTTAACTCTTTATTAGATAGCGGGTTATCTACTTTATGTGCGAGTTATTTAAAATATTGCATTGCAGTATACATAAGTATAATTCAAACTAAAAACATTAAAGTGAACTTCCTAGGTGAATTCTGTAGAATAAATTAGTGTCGCTAAGTAAGCCAATAAGAAAGCATGTAGGACCGTTAATTTGTGAAATTCTTACTTGGCCTCTTCTTTTAGGGAGTGTGCAATATTAGTTTCCTCTTTAGCATGTGTACCGTGTGCGATCAAAGAATAATACACTGTTGAATTGTTACCTGATGTAAGAATCGTGTGAACAGACATGCTTGAGTGAAGCTAAGTGATAATCAGTTTTTCTTAATTAAACACAAATAGCTAAGTTGCCATTAAGCATAGGGTTGATATAAAGAGGAGTAGGGGGCAAGGAGTCTAAAGAAGATATAATGTGTGGAAAACCGGGTGATTCTATTATGTATGCTGTGACATGTTGGGAGCAAAAGGTAAAAGTCAATCTTCTTGTGCTAATATTAGCTTTTGTCTTCATATGCTAATTAAGTTGTGGTAGGGGTAATAAGGACCTTCAAACCCATGACTTGGTCCATGAGAAGAGGTCCTCTGTCAGCAGGGCAAGATCTAGACCGTGCAAGTGTAACATCATACTAGTGAAGATGAGTTGAGTTTTTTTTTATGGGAATAGTAAGAAAGGTGTACTACATGATAAGTTCAGGATTATCTTGTGTCTCTCATAAAAAAAATCTCAACCAATGTCTTAGCGATATGTCTGATTTACACTTTAAATTCAGGCAGTTGTGCTCTTAACATGGAATTTATGGAACAAAAGACAATGGAGGCTAATTTAGAGTTATAGATGAGCTGACATTTTTATTGTGCGGTTAAGAAATTCTTAATGGGATTTCCCGTGTGTCTAAAATGTCCATAGTGCAAGTTAAAATTCGTTAGAATGACAACGTGACAGGTTCAGATTGTTGTCGAGGTGCAAAAAAGAGTGTTCGCTATGTAAAGTTGCATTGCTTGTCAAAAGGTGCAAAATTATGGGCTTCACCCCATGTACCTAGAAAGATGCTGTGGTCCCATATGGCACCTTTCGCTGTGTGCCGTATGTTGAGTTTGCATAGCTTGTCGATAATGAGAGAGGGGATGCCTAAAATTGTTTTAATCCTGAGATATTCTTTAAAACCATGGGAGTTTGGGTTTTGAAATAATGGTCTGTATTCTGGGACGAGATGTTTGGCCATTAGGTTCTTGTGTATATGCTATTCCCCATTGAGCTAGATGATCTCATATTTAATAGCAGACAGTAGGCATCAATGTCCTGCCTATGTTTCAGATGTTGCTTAAAATGCAAACTTGATAGATCAAAATGGATGAGGACGCATGAACATCGCACAAAAGGAGCGAGACATGGATTATGCGGTTGGTTATCCCAGAAGAATCCCAAGAAACATCAGTGTATTAAGCATAACCATGCCATTGGCTAGAAACTTTCTTAATAAACCAGGACATAGATCAGACCCAAAAAAAAAACCAGGACTTAGATCAACTAGGGCAAGACATGAGCTTAAGTGCCCTCTTGTCGTGTCAACTGTATTTCCTTATTCAGTGTTTTGTTATTAGTGTCCTTTTTTTTAATTTCATCCTTTGCGAATTCCAAGTAGTTTCTTGCTTGATATACCAAAGATGACAGTTGTACTGTGTCCTGTTTGGAACTGGTTCTGTTTCCTGCTAGTTACAGGTACAATTATGTATTGATTAACGCTGGTGCTTGTCTGATTTCAGGGAACATATCTGCACCACAAAGAGATCAAGGCTGCTCAGGGTATCAAGATCACTGCTCAGGTTATTATTTCCTCATTTTGCGGAAATTAAGGCTAATACCAAACAGGGTCACTTGGGCTCTCATTCCTTCATTGAACCAAACTTTCCAATTTTGTGGATATTATTTTAACTTGCAATTAGTAATGACTTGTCAACTACACTGGTGCAGGGTCTGGAACATGCTATTGCTGGTACTGGTTTACTTGTGGTGGGACCTGATGACGATTTGGAGGATGTGAAGCAGGCAGCTATGGAAGATATGAAATCTGTTATGGGCAGGATTGATAGAAGTGGTGAAGGGGTATGTGTACAAGCATCTACACTTGGTTCTTTGGAAGCATTGCTGGAGTTTTTGAAGTCCCCTGCAGTGAGTATTCCTGTCAGTGGTATAAGCATTGGTCCTGTCCATAAGAAGGATGTGATGAAAGCCAGCGTAATGCTTGAAAAGAAGAAGGAATATGCCACGATCTTGGCTTTTGATGTCAAAGTGACTCCTGAAGCTCGTGAACTCGCAGATGAGTTGGGCGTGAAGATCTTTATTGCGGACATCATTTACCACCTTTTTGACCAATTTAAGGCTTACATTGACAACATTAAAGAGGAGAAGAAGAAGGAAGCTGCTGACGAGGCAGTTTTCCCATGTGTCCTCAAAATTTTACCCAACTGTGTTTTCAACAAGAAGGACCCCATTGTTTTGGGGGTTGATGTTCTTGAAGGCATTGCCAAGGTACTGTTAAGTTATCTGCGAACATCTTAATATAAAGAAATGCTATTTGTGTTTATATAAGTAGCTATTGCTGTTGGAGATAATCATGTGAAAGACACGAATATAGTATATGAATTTACACAAATATAGTGAAGGATTTGACATGATCAAGGGAAGGAACGTTTCTCCTTTCCCCTCTTCTGATTTGTCATCTAGGCATGAGTTAGCTTAGATTTGACATTATTTATTCCATAAAAAGGACTGTATTGAGATTTGTAAATTGCGTTGTTGATTAAGTTGATATCAATTTCTATAGATGAAGCAATCAATTGAGTTTGTCTAATCGTTTGTAAACTGCTCATAATGTTATATACCCTTTTTTTTTTGGTTATTTGGACCTAATCTTTGCAAAGAACAAAATTTTGAGAAGAACACCGATCCTTATGTTATGCATATGCTGGCAGATTATTTAGATAACCCTCTTTCCACATTTAGCTATTCTCGACCATTGAATGATTATTTAAGGAATAAGTTCAGTGCGTAGCCTCAAGTAATTTACGATGTAGCATTCTTTGATGTTTAAGTAGCAAATTTGGTGTCACTCCTTTTGGACAGGTTGGCACTCCAGTTTGTATTCCACAGAGAGAGTTCATTGATATTGGTCGGATTGCCTCTATTGAAAACAATCATAAACCAGTTGATACTGCCAAGAAAGGCCAGAAGGTTGCCATTAAGGTACAGTTTTCTAACTTTAGGTTCTTGTTAATTTTGAAATCCTTTTACAACAGTTTTTTTTTGGGGGGGGCCATGAGGAGTAGCCGTGGAAACAACCTAAGTCATCTTAATATGTGACTTCAGAGTATACACTTAAGCATCATGTAGTAGGCTGCAAGTTTGGAATTTTCCTCGAGTAACTCTGCTCATGTCTGGGCATTCTGAGTATGGATTCTAGTCTGGGTATTAAACATGCATGCGGTTCTTTTTTAGATTGTTAGCTCAAATCCGGAGGAGCAGCAGAAGATGTTTGGCAGGCATTTCGACTTGGAAGATGAACTTGTTAGTCATATCACAAGGAGCTCAATTGATATTCTCAAAACGAATTACAGGGTAAATCTGGATTAAAAGAAGGTTTTACATTTCATTAGCTATGTTAAACGATAGCTGTGGCTCAGCTTTTAGCTCCTATGTGCAGGATGACTTAACCTTAGAAGAATGGAGGCTGGTGGTGAAGCTGAAGAACCTTTTCAAAATACAATGAGACAGTGGATTGTTTGTGAGAACCTCTCCTTTCCCATATGGGGCTCCTACGATGCGCCCGTTGTGATCGAAGATTGGGAAGTGGATATCGTTCAGACCATTGACTTTTGAGGTAAAGAACCCTTTGTGAAGAGGGAGGAAGGGGAGAGCCCAGCATCATTTTGTTCCACAATGATGAAGTCCCTCTGTTGTCCAACCGACTTGTGTTGGTTCTTGAGCGTTGTCATCTCAATTTATTTTTTCCTTTAGCATATATAGTTTGTGATTTCGAGAGAAATACAAGGTCCATATACAGTGAGTGCCCTTGTGCGGCGCCCAAGTTCTGAGAATAATTGCGTAATCTTTTACGAAGATGCAGGCAACTTCTCTGGCAGCTTTTCACTTTTTGTCCCCATCTTTGCAACAGTTTTGGCTTACGTTGCTTTTGAATGTGCAATCGATCGATGTTTCATTTTATTCACGGATATAGACTCTGGCTCTGATGTTTTGCAACTTTTGCTATCATTTGCTGCAGCAGCTTTTGTAGGACAGCTGTTTTCTTTGAATGAGCAATACTGAATGGTTGGTCCTAAGCAAGACCTTAAAAGGCTTCGTCTGAACTCTAGGACGTAAAATTCAGGGGTATTCCCTGAGGTGAGGGAAGAAAAAACAATCCTCCAACTGAGGAAGTCTAGAGAGAAGCTTTGGGGGAGAATGGATTCGTATTGCTTTAATTGTTGGATGGTTATAAATTAGGGGAGGGCACCCTACTTATACAAAAACTCATACTCTTTACTTCTGTTGGTCGACTCTCAATGAACATTGCATCTCTTCATTTACCAACTACCGATATTTAATGTAGGAAGACTTTAGAACTCAGTACAATTACAATCCGGTTCTCTCTCGATCGTGCATGGCCCTTGGTGCATGGAAAATCTTGAGACCGTGACAAAATCCTCTCAGAGTCGGGTTTTACCCTCTTTGAAGAAACCCATATTAGTGAATGAATGATAGTCTCTCTGGCTTCAAGGAAAAGTAAGTAATGACCAATTATTTTAGACTTATATATGTAATCGCCAAATTATCTTCACCCTCGAGGGAAAAGAAGTAGGAAACATGACTGGAAGTGATCCATCCACATCATCTCGAGCAGAGCTTCTTTGAGCAGTGAAATTGGTCATTATGGTCGGTCGAGTTATTGAAACACATCCATGAGGACCTTATGTATACCGATGTGTTTATGTTCCAACGGAAGCCAACTTGGCTGAAAAAATTATTTTCAATGAGATGTATTTTCTCACATGTTCTATGCAAAGTTTATGACGGTCATTGACGAAAAATTATTTACTTTGTTGATTGGCTTTGGCTTATGGATCGCCGTTGTTTCTGAAAATCAACACGGATCAGATAAATCATCGATTAGTTTTTGCATGTACAAACTTTCAAGTTGATCACTATGAGAAAAGGGGATAATGGGAGAATCTGCTAATTAAGTAAAAGCTTGGACCAACTCTTTGACCCTGATTTTACTGTATGTATTACAACGGTGCCCCTAATCAAAACAGAACAAAGCAAAGCAAAAGTAAATAACAGGACATGACTTCAACGTGAAGAAAGAAACTCCCACATATTGATGCCCCATGTCAAAAGGGCTCTTCAGAGAGCATTCACGCCGATCAGTTTGGTCAGCCCATAGGTAATTGCCATGGCCAACCAGCCACCGATCAACACCCTAAGTGACGACCTCACGACCGGCACCTTCCCCAGGACTGCCCCAATCCACCCAAACGCCACGAGTGCGACAGTGACGGCCACAATCATGGCCCCAAGCCTAGCCCTGTAGCTCCTTATGAAGGAGGCTGCCAGGAGTGGCACCATGGCCCCTAAAGAGAAGGAGAGAGCTGAGGCTGAAGCAGCTTGCAATGGATTGGGCAAGCCATTTTCCTCTATATTATCACCATTTTCTTCTCCATCTTTGTCCATTTGTCCATTGGTGGCCCTTTCCTTGTCCCTCTTCATTTGGGCCAACTCTATGTCCAGTTGGGAGTACACGGACACAAACTCCCCTATGGCCATGCTACACGCCCCGGCCACTAGGCCCGCGAAGCCAGTCAGGATCATAGCCTTGAAGTCCTGTTTCACCGCGCCGACGCCCATCATGAGCGACGCGGTGGACACGAGCCCGTCGTTCGCCCCGAGGACCGCTGCCCGCAGCCACTGCGACCGCTTCGAGTAGTCAAACTCCTTCTGGCCCTCGAGTTCCAATGTCGGGACGGTGTTGCGAGGGTTAGGGAGAGTGAGCTTACTGTCATTGAGAGAGGAAGAGGGATGGTTGGAGGCCATGAGGGATGCAATTGCAAAGTTGTTTTGTATGATTCGGGACGACTGCGAAATCTAGTGAAGAGGAAGAGAAGAATTTGAGAGAGGAGTGGGGAGGGCACACGCCCCAGGTGGGGGTATTTATGGTGGGAGAGGGCAAACTTGGCAGAGGACAAGGTGGGGTACGCTCATTAACATATACTATATCAAGACCAATTCTTTTCCTCTATATACAAAAAGTTACGCGCAAATATGAATATCAGTTATCGTGTCCTTATGCAAAAGCTCGTGATCATCAACAAAAATAGACTTCATGGTACTTCTTGGTAAATGCTGCTCTCCACCTCATGAGCATTTCAAGCGAGAGCACAGCCTTTTTTATGGTTGAGCAGTTCGAGTTTGATGTCTAGACACGCACAAAGGAGTAAAATCCGGGAGGACATTACTTAGCTTGGCAAAGTTCATTAGCATAAGCCAGACCGCGATCTGCTCTACCAGCTCATTCTTGCGGTGACGCGATCCCTAACCTTTTAGGCAAATATCTACGGTACCCAAGTCCGCACCAACGTCATGCAAAGTCACTTCTATGTGTCCTAGATCATGACCGAACTTGCGATGATTCCTCTAACCATCCAGGCTCCCTATGAATCAGGTTGCATAAAACTAATCATCCATGAAACAAAACCCAAAACATATAAAATCAGGAAATCAAACCCTTCGGATGATAGGATGACTTGTATGCTCTCGAGTGAACTAATGGCCTTGGTGCATGCAGAAAAAACTGAAGCCGAAAGCTGCGACTATTGAGACTTGGAGAAAAGATGATGGCAAATGGGAAAGAGCGAGAAAACTATGGAGACATGAAATTAAAAGCCAATGGCTTTGGTGGGTGCTAATATCTATCAATGGAGATCGATGACAGATTAGGGCATATTACCATCTTTAAAGACATCGTGAACGACAGGGATAAACGTGGTTTTAAGACTGATGGCAGATTCCAGTTCATGGATAAAGCATGAGTGTTGTTTTGCCCGACAAAACCAAAAGGAGAGAGCAAGAAGAGTGAAACTCGTTTCGTAAACTAAACTTCAGGGCGTTTCGAAAGTTTTGGTTTTCTTTTCTTTCCTTTTTTTTTTTCTGTTCTTTCGAATTCTTTTGCAGGAATTGCGCGATTTGTTAGCACTTTCATATAACGTATGTGACTGTTGTAAATCACATTAATGGGATACATATCTCGACGAGAAAAAATGATTTTCAAAGTAAAATTATTCGATGCCGGTGCATGAAATATAATTCGTTTTCGCGAAAACATCGTGCTTATGGGCTCTAACAATTCTAAGGAATTCAATTCAAGATTCTACGTGGGAATAACAAGGATATCATCCACTGATATGACTGGACGAGAAAACAAGCATTCAAGTTGTCATTGATGTTCTCTTACTTTTTCAAGTAAAAGAGTCTAAAACTTCCATTTTATACTCGTGGAATGGCTGGCCAGACCCATTTTTCAATTAACATTCGTCCTCAAGTCTCAAGATTGCTACACTCTCTTGCTGGCGATAAACAAATCATGCATACGTATAACATGATTTTGTTTGACTGATTTAGGAGGGGATGGCTGCTAAGTTAAGAAGATGCCACCCTAATTTCCATTGATCGCAGCTACTAAATTTACCGAGGTGTTTGTTTGGCACGGCGATTTCATTGGTGAAATGGGGGGGTTTAATTTTTGTAAGGTGTTTGATGATCACCTCACAGCTGCAACGCCTCGACAGCTGTGATAGTATATATATATGGGCAATGTCAGTATATATAATGTGTTTGAGATATATTTGCCAAGATAGAGATAAGTTCTATATTGTACTGTATATATGCAACCCATGGGATGTTCAAAGGACACCCAAGTCATAAAGCGTGGATATTGTTTTAGGTCCTACATCTGCCAATTTGATTGCCAAATCAAACCATAAAGTTTCAAAGGGAAGCCAACTATGAAATTTCCGAATATTCTACTATTAACCCAAGATCTCCATATCTTGATCATTGTAATTAATCAATAAACTATTCATTCTCACACCCTTAATCCACTTCTTTTTCCTTCCTTTTTGTGCCTTTTTTCTTTGATGTTATCTCTTGAAGTTTATAACTAAATGCGGTCCCGTTTCGCACGGAGAGACTGGGTTCGCAGCGCAAGCGTTACTATTGTTGTCGTATTTTGCGCAACTTAATCTGCGTGCGATCAATGCGAAGCTCCTTCTTTTCGATGTTAAATTCGAGATTGACACGGATGCACCGAGCCTAGATAATTAGTATCACTATCATTTTATCTTTGCGCAATATCTATGGGCCGGGTCCACGTCCTCATCACACCAAAACAGCACATAAAGAATTGTCTGGTGGACAACACCCACTGATCTTTTTCTCCCATCTAAGTTTAGACCTAATTCAACGAAGAGAAAGCCACAACAATGGTGTCTGATGAGGAGAGCACTCAAGTCTGCGAGAGATCAGAGAGTGACAGCCAAAAGATAACATTATTCAATGGGCGATGGGAGTGTGCAGTCCACACGACATAAACCAACTTCCCAACATCAAATGCATTAAAGAACTTTTGCTTTGTGCGTGTAGGTTCTGTTTGATTGGCGCAACTCCATTCTTTTTGTATTTGCCACTATGATCAACCCCCCATCATCACCGGTTTGATTCTATCATTATCTGTACATGTCTTTTGGAGGCCCAAGCAATGAGTTGTGTCCGAATGTCGCTTTTGGTGACTGCCGATCTCTTTGTACGAATTTCAGGTGCTGAGATGACTTCTGTGCATGGGGAAGCCAAGTGATGAGTTTGTTTTGTGCATCGAACCGAGTGTCGTAAGTAGCTGCGATCCGTTTTAGACGTCGGAACATCTTGGTGATGGAACTTAAGCGATGTGGGACTTAGGATTTGAGGTAAGTAAGACGACTGCAGAAGATTTGCAGAAGCGTTGGAGGGTTGGAAGTATGGAGAGCGACAATCCTCGGGAAGTAAACAATCGAGAAAAGGGTTGTCCAAATGACATACGTGTTCGTCCTCATCGTTCAAGGTTTAAAGATAAATCACCCCCCTTGCTCTTCTTCATCTTGGAGTGACCCGAAACAGTATGAGCCCGTGTACAGTGGTAAGTGATCGATGTGGACGGGACAACGAGCTTGCACAAATTGCCACGTCGCGTGAAAATTAGTCGGATGTTCAAAGAATTTTGGATCAGTAGATAAAAGCGCCAGTAAGCAGCCGCCAACAACAACAGCCGTTTATGATAAGTGGAGATAGGAATGAGTAAAGCAAGGACGAGACGTTAATGCTTTCGTCACTACTGAATACTGAATCATTGGCACCATACTTCTTGGAATTAACATTATTTTAAACAATGGTAGAGATGAAGGGAAGCATTAGGTCCGGTGCGCTGAACGAACTCCATTATCATATTATGTGAGTTTTTACGTGAGACTCGTCAAGTCTAAAAGTTAAGGATAAGTTTAAAACACGGCTTCGAAATCTTATTCAAAGAGTAATACTATCAAAAAAACAATAACGACGTGTCAAAAGAATCCATCGCAAGAATCACATTTGATTAGCAAACAAATTTTGCAAGTTACGATTTTGAAAGCTGTTTTATTTTCATGTATCAAAAAGTCCATTGAATGAATCTTTTACATAGATGGTGTACGTGTACACAAGATCTAAAAAGAACACAAACACAAATCTTTTGCCTCCATAAATGCTACCCTAAGGAACAATGCTTTATATAAAGCGACAACAACGGGCGGGACCTGTTTTACACGGCATGAGCGTGACATATAAAGTGAAATACGGAATATAGAAAGAAAACTCGAATATGAAACATTGTGGCGCGCTTCATTCGTATCATGACTCAATCGGTAAATTGTCGGTTCCATTCACAGACATTGTATGCAATGAGAATGTATCGTTTCGTATGTGCTTGGTCCATTATTATCTTTCACAATTGAGGAAATGCGCTCTCAAGATCGTCCCGGGAGGTAGACTGATCGAGGTGTGCGGAAGATGACCGGGACACCACCTCATCACTTAAGGAACAATAAAAAAAAACACCCAGTTTAGAGAATCTCTATAGCATACACATCTCCTATGTCTTTTTAAACACTTTCCCTTTTTTACTCAAGGTCCGATGTCCTTAGGTATTTCGAGTTGCACCATTAGCTTGATAAGGTAAATCGATTACACGGGTATGCTCACCATTTGTCGCCCTGTGGATCCTATGGATCATAAAATTTCTAAGACTTAAAAGTTTTATGGGATCGATTTGTGATTTCTGGAGACTAAAATGTAGTCCTTTATTTAGGGTCTGAAAAGGGCCGTATTTGTGAGATAGCATATTTGTCTCAAATATTTCACAAGCCTGTTCCGTTACCCTTTCATGATAGCAGAGGACGGATCGTGTGTACATGCTCGCGTACGAAACATACATATCTCTCTGAAGATTCGATAAGAGTCTCATCAGCTTTCGTTCGACTTTTGATCTTGTCGGGTCAAGGGGACGCGTTATCGGCAAAGGAGCTCACTCGTTAGTGGTAGACATTAGCTTCATGGCGATGGCACGTAATTCTGATAGTGAGGTACCTAAGAAAAATAGGAAGCATGCCTCGGTAGAAAATGAAAAAAAGATCGGCATGATCTCTCGTGTCCAAGAAAACATCACATTCGCTAATTAGGTACCCTTCTCAACTGATTCGGTCCATCGCAAACAGAAGACCAGGGTGCGAGTCGCCGGAGATAATCCGAACACGGCAGATCCCGTTACACGTTAATATAGACATTTGAAAGAATCGAAGCCGAGGCACGAGCCGGTGACGCGTTGACAAGGCGGTGTTAATGCCCCCCCTACAGCAAACAGAGGCCCAAAGTGGCGGGAAAACTCCGCGATACACACATGATACATGACCGAGCGCACGATGCCTTTGGATTACAAAGGTCTTTTTCTAGTGCGACCCTGAGGCGACGTGATTGCTCCATGGACGAGAGGAGAGGGAGATCTGACTCATGAGCATTTCCAAAAGCCACTTGAGAAAACAACCACGCGAAGACGATAATAACAGTAACACCACTTGAAGAAAATGGGGTACGGATTCCCAAAAATGACATCATATATAAGAGAATGGAGTTCATGTGCAAGAATATTGCAAAAGCCAAGCGATCGAATAACAAAATTGACAGAATAAGAAAATAAATCGGACACCAGATTTACATAGTTCGGTCGTAGTGACCTACGTCCACGGAAAGAGCAACAACGAATTCTACTATAGATCAAGGGATACAATGGAGATTACAACCACACTTGAGTCACTCAAATACTCTAAGTATTTTCCAAGCCCCAATTACACCCAATAACTCACACGGTGTTTAGCCTCACAATTCTTCGCAAAATAATATCTCAATCTTACAAAAGAATTATACACAAATCTTACGCACATGGTTTTCGCTTGAACACAAACTCTTCTTGAACGTAATTGCACGAACGAAAACCAACGAGAGGCGCTCGCGTCGAAAAGCGGCGCTTCCAAGATACCTTCACAGCCACGATAAAGTCCTCTGCCATTCAACGGCTGCACCGAGCACTCACACGAAAAAGTGGCGATTCAAGACCATATCTCTTTACTCCCACGAACAGAAGATATACATACGTGGCCACAAAAAAAAAAGAAGAAATAAACCCTTAATTATGTGCAAATAGCCACCGCCAGGAAAGTGCATGTTTCGGTCAACAAAATCCACCTTTTGACTTTTCTATTTCGTCTTCTTTCTTAAGTGAGTCCCACACCGAGTCCAACTTGTCGAAGGAAAGAAATACGTACGCAATTTCCGCATTACATATTGCTCAACTCCGGATGTCCATGATATCCAGCATCAGAATATTCGACCTTCATAAATAAGAATTAATCCCGGGTTAAATTTTGTTCATGAGCTCAAACTCGAGATATATTTTTAACAGAGGCGATGGGGGTAACATTTCTAACTTTTGATTTTTGAGAGCCGGGGTTGTGAGAGTAGGTGTGACTTTTTTCCTCGCATGCCGATAAAAGAAAGAAATACTAAGCGGCGGTTATTTCCGTAAGAAGCATTTTACAAAGAGAGAACGATGGTGACGAGAGCTTATTTTTGGCTCGGGAGGGATGGCGACGGGGCGGGCCGGAGCGGCCGTGCTGCAGCCCCCCCCCGCCCCCCCCCTTCTTCGCTTCACCGCGATCGATGAGGCAGCCCTTGTGTTCGGCCCGTAGCGAAATTTCCATGCCCTGATCCCAATCTAGAGACGCATTTTTAGGTTTCCTTGCCCCTTGCTCCCGTTCGTCGCGCGATTCAAAGAAGAGTTCATTCAAAATTTAGAATGCCGTGCATTTTCCATCCCTTGAAAAAAATAAATTTAAGGAAAAACCGACCGCGAAATAGCCAAATTAACACGAAAAGCACGATAAAAGACTCGCGACCTTACAAACCACGGGCGACCCGAGCCGCATCTCCAGGCCCAAATCCACGCCCCTGGGCGGGCCCAAATTGCCGTCCCATTTTCTGCTGGGCTTTGGCGAGCGCCAGGCCCAAATTAGATCACACGGGAGCCCAGGAAAGGGCCCAACCGCCGAACCTCCCCCGTCCGCACGAAAAGCCCGACGGGCCGCCGAGTGGGGGCCCACGCTCCCCCCCGCCACCCCCGATTCCTCACCGTCGATGCGCGCCCGCGCGATCGCGAGGGGGGGTCTCCCGCACGATGACCTGCGATCTGTTTGTCGGTAAACACTGCTCAGGAGAAACGACGTGGTTACAACCGGGGTCAACGGCCGCAATCATGGCGCCCCGAGTCCAACCGCACCGCACCATCGACAGGACCCCCATTCGAGGTCGCTCCCCGAATCGATTGACGCGAGGAAAGTAAAGAGGGGCGCGAGCGGCGCGTCCTCTCTCTGGAGCGGCGCCGCCGCCGCCCCCCTCCCCTCTCGTCCTCCTCCTTCCCATTCGCCCATCCGCTTCCGGATTGCCGATGCCTGTCGTTGTCGGACGATCTGCGGGAACCGCAGACACGACCGGTCGGGGAGAAGCCCCGGATGTGACTCCGCATCCTGAGTTGATTTTTTCTCCGTCCTCTTCCCCTTTTTTTTTTTTGTTTGTTTTCGTTTTTTATTTTGGGTGGAGATGACGTCGGAAGGGGGAGGAGGGAATCTCCGGACAGGAGAGTTGGAGGAGGGTGAGGGGACGGAATCGAGTACATTATTGATGGTTGTTGCGGAATTTGGTAGACGGGACGGATTAGGTTTGTGAGATTTTGTTTGGTTTTTTTTTTTTTTTGCTTTGGATTCATTATTGTTGTTATTATTATAAAAAAAATTTTGGAGAGGAAAGGGATGATGCGCAATAATTGGGAAAAAGGGTGCGTCCAAGATGTCGTTTTACACCACATTGAATTCTTATTAATTAATATAATATATATATATATATATATATAGTTTCATCACTTTTAGTACACTCGAGGTTTATTTTTGAAATTTTAGCTTTATGTCTATCCATGGCTCGTGCTTTTTTTGAAACGGCGAAGTGCCCATCGTTTTGTATTGACTTTGCTCGCGTCTATAGATTTTTTCTACGTTTTACGTCTTTTATGGGTCGTGGCTAATGCTGCTGTTTACATTTGGTACGATGCTTGGATTTAGTACTTCCGTCCGTCTCCTATAGCTTACAAAACTAAATTAAAAGAAAAATGGAATAATAATATAGGTAGTCCTTGAACTTTAATTTAATATATGATGTGGTCCATGAACTTTCAATTTATTTAATGTTGTTGCTGAACTTTAGCTCAATATGCAGTGCCGTCTCCGAAATTTTAATTTGTTTGGATTTGTGATCTCTAAATTTTTGGTACATGTTCATTATTTAAAAATGTTCAATATTATCTTTTCATTAATTCAAGTTCAAGAATAATATTAAACATTTTCGTATAATTTAAGGATTAAATTGAACATACGTAAAAAGTTCAACGAGAACAACATTAGCCACAAGGACCGTCCGTGTCGTTGTAGTCCCCATAGCAAATTAGTCAAAGCAAGCAAAGATTAAAATAGAAAAATGAAAAAAAAATGAAAAAGATGGAAGAAGGGAGGGGGGGTTCAATCAGACAGTCCATCACTTCATTTATCACCATCATCATTTCTTTTCCTTTTCTTTTCTTTCGCTCATTTGTCAAAGTCCATCAATCAAACCATCTTCTACGCCACACTAGGTAGTCCCCCCCCCTCCCCCCCCGGGCGCCCCGGCTCTGCCTCTCCCTCTCCCTCTCTCTCGCCCCCGTCGTCGATCCACCGGCACCCACCCCACGCACCACCGCCACCTAATCCTACCCCCACCCGCACGCGGCGGGCCCCGCCACCCTCCGATGGCCACGCCGCCGCAGTTCTCCGCGAAGCCCCCGCTCATGGCGGCGGCGGCGGCCATGGACATCATCGACCAGATGCCGGACACCCCGCAGCGCCACTCCTCGCTCCACCGCCGGGCCCACTCGGACACCACCTTCCGCCTCGACGACCTCCTCCTCTTCGACGCCTCCGACCTCGACCTCTCCGCCCTCGACCTCCCCTCCTCCTCCTCCGCCGCCACCACCCCCACCCCCACCCCGTCCCGCGGCGGCTGCGGCGGCGCTGCTGGCGGCGCCGGTGGTGCTGCCTCCATGGCGGTCGACTCCGAGGACTCGTCCTCCAGGCCCTCGCCCCCGATCAACCACTTCCGCAGCCTCTCCGTCGACTCCGACTTCTTCGATGGGCTGACCTTGACCGGCGCCGGCGCCGGCGGCGGGGCCGGCGGCGACGAGAGATTTGGCGCCAAGACGGCTTCGGTGGCCTCCGAGAGGAGGGCTTTTCACAGGCACAGCAACTCGATGGACGGATCTTCGTCGGCCTCGTTCGAGCTCGACTCGTTGATGGCGGGTGATGCTGCGAAGAAGGCCATGGCTCCTGACAGGTTGGCCGAGCTGGCCTTGATTGATCCTAAGAGAGCTAAAAGGTGTGCTCTCCTCTCCCTTAGCTGCGTATTGACTTTCGGTCTTTCAATGTATGTGCATATGCCCCAATCATTTTCATTTGTCTGCGCTACAGTTGCGGTTAGATGATTCTCAATCTTATGTTTCGGCCGTTTCTGGTTTCTAATCATAGCATCTGAAGTTAGAAAACCTGGTAATTTGCGTTCTTGCACGTTCGACCTCGCGTCTGCGATTCTTTTATGGCTGTTTGTGCCGTTGGGCTGCAAATGGTTGGAGATAATTTTGAAATGTTTGTTTCCTACAATCATCAACAGTCTAATTGAACTCTTCCTTAAAGTAAGCGGAAGATTGTCTAGTTTCGGCCGAGAATATTTACTTTTAGCACTCTTATGCTGTACTCAAGTGGGGTTTATCCTGGTAAATTACTTTCTGAAAGTATCTTTTCCTTACTGGACTTATTCGTGTCGAGCAGGATTCTTGCGAATCGACAGTCTGCGGCACGTTCGAAGGAGAGGAAGATACGATACACAAGTGAGCTTGAGAGGAAGGTACAGACACTTCAGACGGAGGCAACCACACTCTCCGCTCAGGTCACGCTGCTACAGGTATGGAGGTTGGCTTTCTGTCGTTGAGGTGGAGGGGGAAAAAGGGGCGCAGGGTTTATCTAACTCGGTGGACCTGGCTTCTTCTTAGTCAAATCCTATCATTGTCTCAGCACACTTGAAACTTCTCTTGCAAATTGGTTATACTCTACTAGAAGAAGGTGAGCAAAAGAATGATCCGCTTAGAACTCTACAATAGAAGACTAAATGCTGAGGGCACAACAGAAAGGATTAAACTAAAGATGATAGAGCATGTCCAAGTAATGACACCATAGCTTGAAATCATTATTATGTGGCTGTTTCTGATCCGGAGGACTACTCTAATTTATAGTGACCCCATTCATCTACATGTTCAAATTTATACCTTTAGTTAGGCTGGATTTTTGTTAGTAATTGAGAGGTGCTGAGATGAATCGCATTTTATCATTGGTTTTAAAGTTTTTATATCTGAGCTAGTCAACAAAACTTCGAATGGAGTGCAACGGAATTTCTTGCAGCTAGTGTGGCGTAGTCAAGTCGTTCCTGTGTTTTCTTGTAAGACTTCAGTTTTGTAATATAATCCCTTCTTTGATAATCAAAAGCCATAGCAAGTAATAACACGTGCTATGAATATTTATTGGAGTAGATTGATTCTTCTAGGTGTATATGTCTGAAGTAGATATTTCCATATAATGGAGTAAAATTTTAATTGGCAAAACAGAGTCTATGGCCAGAAAGAAAAGGGCACAAAAGGTAAGGATGCTTCTACACGGAAGAGCAGAATATAGCTTTGGAATTTTTCTGGGTTTCACTTTATTTGACAGTTGCTTGATTTAATAATATTCAGAAATGTGAGGTATAGCTACCTCAGAAAGTCCAGCACGACTCCTGAGTGGGTTAAAATCGGAACTTTGGACCTGTCTGAACTTTACATCTTTTCAACTATGATAGTTTCCTCTTACCTTATCTCCGTAAAAGTTTCCTCTTGATGGTACCCATTCGTTCCCATACTTGCCTCTACTTTTTTATTTTTTATTTTTTGCTTCTTAACCTTTTAGTTCATATTATGTGGGATGTAGTTCTATGCAAGCAAACCAATGGAATTGAGAAAAAGTTAAGTGGCATCCAAATGTTGCAACCACTCCATTTTGTTCGTTACTACTTTGATTTGGTTTGATCATGACTTCTTGCTAACGTTTTCATTTCGGCTTTGAACTGTATGTCGTGTCGGCCAAAAAAATAATAAAGAAACGACCCCACACTAATATCAGTCTTTTTTCTTCTTTCAAATGAAGAAAAAGTAACACCAGTTGTTACCACCAAACATTGATCACCTACTTGCCCTAATGCCCTTCGAGGGTATCCACTAAGAACATCTTATCCTTCACGATTCTTCAAAAAAGTGCATAAGAAGAACTTCTGCCCCTTTCCCGCGGGCAGAAAGGGATTAACTAACAGCCAACCAAAAAAAAAAACGAAAGATTGATGTGCAAGATCTTGACGGCACTAGTCTAAGTGGTAATTATCAATCCCAAACAGGTATGATCTGAAGAGCCACGAACCAGAATATTAACCTAAGGATGGCACGTTAGTTGGTGATGCAAGTTGAAGCTCTAGGAACTGATATGCCTGATGTACCGCTGCTGTACGTGTGTTATTTAGATGTAACAGAACATAGATTCTTCATCTCTCACCGGGCTACTTAAAATATCTCATTTTTTAGCAAATAGAGGAATGTGATTGATGAATTAGTTGTTTGGCATGACGGTATCAAGAGACATAAGATGACTAGGTGTAGTACTTCCCCCAGGCTTAGATGGCAAAAGTCCTTGTGGATATACTGTTCCGATTATCTGCCTACTTCCCCGTGTTTCCTGAAATTACTTGCAACTGTTCGATCTGGTTGTCTTTGAGGAGGGTGAGATTAGATATGAAATATGGTATCCTCTTCGAGGAGGATGATATAATTAATAGCCTTATAAGATTGGTGTTGTTCTTTCTAAGATGAAATCTCGTCAGAGCTTTACTGCAAAAATTGTAGCTCCTTTTAAAAGAGACTTGGCAACTCATTTTTTTTAATTCAAGTACTTTGTTATCTTCGTCCTTGCTATCATTTATGCTATCTATTCAATTTTATGCTCTACGCTGCTTCTTTTTGTAGCTTGGATAGAGTTTGCTAGTTAAAGATCATGGTCCTACCCCTTTGGGTTCTGTGTCATCCCAAATTTCTTCATTTTTCTCTTATCTGGATGTCGATACTTTTTCTACCGGACTGGGGCTTGGCAACTGATTACTTATGCTGAGCTCCTTTTTGGAATGAAGTGGTAGTTCGCATGAATAAGAAGTCCCGGGGCTTGTCCCTCATCTATTGTACCTGGTGGTGTAATGCTCGAGTCATTAGTTCATCTCGCAATATCACTAATGTTGAATCTGTCTTTATTAGTCCTCGTGTATTCCTGACTGACTCCACTTGGGCCTTTATCCTGTTTAAACCTAACCCTGCACAAATATTACTGTAAGCAGAGTTAATAGTGTTTTGAAGAAGGTTAATGTGCGGGACCTCATTTAATTTGATGCAGAGAGACACTACTAGTCCTTTTGTATTCCCGACTCACTCCACTTAAGCCTTTATCCTGTTTAAACCTAACCTACCCTGCACATGTATAACTGTAAGCAGAATTAATAATGGTTTGAAGAAGGCTAATGTGCGGGAACCTCATTTAATTTGATGCAGAGAGATACTACAGGGTTGACGGCAGAAAATAAGGAACTCAAACTGAGGTTACAGGCTATGGAGCAACAAGCTCAACTGCGAGATGGTATTTCCCCTTTTTACTCTGTATATAGTATCAAACATGCAGGTGTTTGGATGTGCAGTTATCCATCTCAAACCAAAAAACTTCCAAACTTAAGCAAAGGATTAGTGAAACCATCCTAGTTCATTTAATTTTAATAGGCTGGCTAGCGATAGAGCCACGCAATCAATGCATTTCTCATTATACAGCTGATTTAATTTAATCATTCAACTTTCTTGGAATTCCTAATTAACTAACTAGGTTCACAATTGCGCATGTCTCGTATTTCCATCTTGAACTTAGAACACAGGTACTGAAAGGCAGAGACTGCTCAAGAAAGTCAAATACTGAAATTGCGCCATCGAAAGATTACCTCTTCAAAGAGTTTTTTTTTCCAGTTTTATATAATTGCAAACTTAACAACCAAATTAGAATAGGTAAGATTCAGGTCAACAAAAAAATTAGAGTAGGTAAGATAAATCATCGGAAGTTTGTAATTAATAGGTCCCATGAATTGCACAAGTTAAGCTTTTAGCAGGCATTTCCTAGATTCGTCCTTCAATAGTGACCATCCTTTAGGCTGGACATAAGTTTACAATATTCTGCAGGGATTCTTCGGTGGCATCTGGTTATAAATTTATGGTCTGTCTTCTTTCTCTGGCTTTTGGGTGTGTTGCTTCGTAGTGTATCTGTTTCAATTGCTTTCTTCTTGCCTGGGCTTGCAGCTCTAAACGAAGCATTGAAGGAGGAAGTCCAACGGCTTAAAATAACCGCAGGCCAGATTCCAGCGGTCAATGGCACTCCTTTTGGAGGGCCAATCCCTCAATTTTCTGCTCACCAGCCACCATTGCATCAGTTTGGCGGCGGCCCAAACCGCCAGCAGCAGCAGCAGCAGCATATGCAACAGTCTTCTGCCAATGGGCAGACTCGCAATGGACAGCCCCACCCGAGCTTTTTAGACTTCAACCCCAGGATTCAGTAACATTGTAACTTGTAAGAACCTTTCAGATGGGTCTCAATTAGTAGGCGACTAAGTTTTAACATATACGAGGTTGGGTTTCTCATATCTATGTATAGAATCATGTAGTCAACGATGCAGTTGGTGGTGTGTTCTTCGGCTGTCGTTACTGTAGGAGTAAATTGGGTGGAAGGGGTGGTGATATAGAGCACTTATATTGGGGTCGAACCATAAATCGGCGGCCAAGAACCTCACCTAATGTTGTGATACTATAGCAATTATTGTCTGTTTAATATGTCATAGTTGTTAACTATGTTTAGATCTGTGGTATATCGAAATCAAATGTGTCCTCCTCTCGAACCGGCCTTCTGGCTTATCCTGTTACATAACAAGTTCGGATCGAGGCATCGATGCTCGGCGGCCCCCGAATGGATGGTTCCTCCATTTCAACGAGACTCCCCAGAACTACTGGACAAAACATGAATGTTTTCCAATGTTTAGGAGTGAGTTTCCGTTCAAATTCATTGAGATTACTTGTCTAAGACCGTGTCTCTGTGCAAATTTCCTGCTGCTTGGCGGATGGTGTGGTGTAGCCATCAGGAACGACTTTCTTCTTGGTTGGTGGCAATCGCTGAACTTGAGGGAAGTACTTTCCTCAGCTATGGTCCCTTGTCGGGGTCCAATTCAACCGCTAGTTACGCTGGCTTCACGTGGGATCAACGTCATGGACGGCTGCAGCCAACTTGGATCCCTCCTAATTCCGATGTCGCTCTCTGGCCCGAAAGGGAAAAGAAGCACGATTCTAGAATGATGTACAAGTAAGCCATTTTTTTGGTCAAAAGGTACAGGTAAAACCGTCTAACTGGTCAAATTTAGGAATAATTTCTAAGCCGGGTGGACGTAAGCTCGATACATCTTGGCCTTTAATTTGAGCGAGTCTTTGCGAACGGTTCATGTGATCCAACGATTGACACGCGATTAGGTTCTTATGCAGCCGAGCACGTTCCAAGAATTTTCTACGGATTTTAGTGATTTTACGGAGCAAGGTAAAGATCAAATTACGCATGGGGACCCGTTGCCCGTGCGAAGATTATAGTTGGTATTTAATAATTATATTTGAAACATTCTCGACTCTTTTTTTTTATTATAGAAAAAGTCATTAAATACGATCGAAAAAGAATTTGATAATATGTTGTAGGTGAAGCCAAGTCATATAATAATAGGGTTTATCTTAAAACAAGAAATCTTCATCTTTTTTCTTTTTTCTTTGGAGATGAGCCCACTGGATTGGTGGGGGTGTGCCCGAACTGAAAACCACCCGGACTAAACTGGATCGGCCAGTTTGGTCCGGTTCTCGAGAGTATTTGTCCGGTTCCAAGTTCCCAAAAGTGGAATCAGTGTCCGGGCAGTCTGGTTCTTTGTTCCAAGGAGGGATCGGACCGGACTGACTACATATATATATTTTTTATTTCTTCAAAAAAAATAGTAATTCTGTCAATATATTGAAATTTGTCACTCTCTCACGTTGTAATAAGAAAAAAATGAAAAAGTAATCGGTTTCATTGGATCGGATCGGACTGATCCCCGATTCTCAAATTGGAAATTGGGAACCACTCACCCCATGAATTGGGATTGCAATTAGGGATGAATCCACTCGAATTTTTTTTAGAACTTTGAGGCGAAAAAATTCACAAAATAAGAAAAAAAAACGAATTTTTCAGATTATATATATATATATTTTGACGACCTTGTCATTTCCCGTTAAAAACGAAAAGAAAAAAAAAAGAATTGCGCCTGTGACCTCTGCATCTCTGAAAATCTCTCCCTCCTCTCTCTCTCTCCTTGGGGAAGCGTCAGTCCGAGCTAGACAGCGAACGGCGGCGATGGACGACGACGAGGGGACGACGACGCCGCCGCCGATCTACTGCCTCCCGGAGGACACCCTCCACCAGATCTTCGCCTCCCTCCCCCTCCGCCAGATCATCGTCTGCCGATCCCTCTCCAGATTCTTCCTCCAAACCCTCACTTCCCCTGCGTTCCTCCGCCTCATCTCCCCGCTCTTCCCCCTCCGCCTCCTCGCCCTCCGCCCTCCCCACCACCACCACCACCACCACCACCACCACCACCACCAGCAACTCCTCCCCGGCCCCTCCTCCCCCGCCGCCCTTCTCCACGCCTTCGACCCCCGCGACAACCTGTGGCTCCGCTTCTCCCTCGCCTTCCTCCCCTTCCGCTCCCTCCACCCCGTCGCCTCCTCCCTCGGCCTCGTCTACCTCTGGGGCGACTCCTCCGCCGACTCCCCCGACCCCGCCAAGTCCCTCGTCGCCTGCAACCCCCTCACCCGCCGCTTCTCCGTCCTCCCCCAGCTGGGCTCCGCCTGGTCCCGCCACGGCTCCGTCCTCGTTGACTCTGCCAACCGGGTCATGGTCCTCACCGAGCTCGCCGCCCTCTACTTCACCGTCTCCGGCTCCGGCTCCGGCTCCGGATCCGGATCAACCCGGTGGCTTAAGTTCTCCTCCAACCTGCCCTCCAAGCCCCGCAGCCCCGTCCTGGCCTCCGACGCCGTCTACGCGCTCTGCGACATCGGGTCTCCGTGGAGGAGCCAGTGGAAGCTGTTCTCTTGCTCGCTCAGGACTCAGAAGTCGGCGCACCACTGGATCAGGCTGGAGAAGCACGAGTGGGGTGACGTGTTCGACATTTTGAAGCGGCCACGCCTGGTGAAGGGCACTGAGAATAACATCCTGATGGTGGGCGGATTGAAGTCCTCGTTCGCGCTGAACGCGTCCTGCTCGACCATCTTGATACTGAAGTTGGATTTGGAGACGCTGGAGTGGGAAGAGGCCGGGCGGATGCCGGTGGAGATGTTCCAGTGCTTCGCGGAGTCGAGCAAGTTCAAGGTGTTCGGAGGCGGGAACAGGGTGTGCTTTTCAGGGAAAAGGGTCGGGAGATTGGCATTGTGGGATTGCTTTGACAAGAAAGCGGAGTGGAGGTGGATAGATGGCATTCCGCCGCACGGGGACGGTTTCTGTAGAGGGTTTGTGTTCGAGGCGGGGCTCACTGAGTTGCCTTGATCAATCGGTCAGTGCTTGTGTACTGGTTTTGCATGTGAATTCTCATTTGAGGCCGGTAATGTTTGACAAACATGCGAAAAATAATCTTTCTTGTTGTTATTGTTGTTGTTGATAATGTTGTTGTATCAGTGGAATTTACTTGTCAACTTGTCTTCTTGTTAAGTGCTTTGCTAATTGTACATCAGGTGTTGGCATTTAAATTGGAAAAGAGCTTGAATTGTGGTGGGTCAGTTGATGAGTTTCGGTCAAACTCACTGACTAGCTAATATACTTCTTGAGATTGTAAGCTTGGGTGTTTCTAGTCCCAGATGATGTGGGTGGCTTGGTGAGCCTAATGCAGTAGGATCTATGATATGGGCTGAAGATGGAACTGAGAAGAATGTGAGAAGGGGGAAAAAGGATTGATAGAGATGAGAATGTCTATTAAGCTGTCCAAGTTTTATCAATCGGTGCTTTCTAGTGAGAATTGGCAATATTGGAAACTATGCTGCTGGGCCATTAGTATAGTGGCAGTAATTATGACAGATTTGAAGGTGGAGTAAGAACATAGTGCAAAAATTAGGAACCTGCTTAATCTCCTCTTCCTGTTTGCGATAAATAAGTGTGACCAGGTTATATGAAATGGCTCTACCAGGTAAACTCCCTATGTTGTTAACAACATGATGGCAGCACTGTTGGGCACTGATGAAGCAAATGTTGTGTTGCTCTGATATTCAGTATTTTCTTATTTATTACCCGTCTTCTACTGTCAGCCCTACTCAGTCGAAAATGAGAATGCTTTAACTAATTTCCATCGACATGAGTGTTCTCTATCGCACTCAGCCCTTATTGAGAATAATAAATAAAATGAAAATGTATGACTTGAGGAAGTGGACCTTCCTGTTGCAACAATTGCACTCTTAAGCAGGAGGTGACAACGGTACAACAGTATCACCTTTTTTTCTGTTTGGGTGACAACGGTACAACAGTATAGGGTACAACAGTATGTGGCTTCTTAGTTGCAAATCACAAACCTTCTGATCAACTCCTCAGGACCTTTCCTCTCTCTCTCCGTGCAGTGTTTTAACTCGGACCTGGGGGTTCGAGGGATAGTTCTCAAATCCACTGGACGGAAGGAAAGTTGGTCAATTAGGACCCTGTACGTAAAAGATAACATAGGTTGCTACTCAGATAATTGAGCTGTGATTGGTTGATGTTACCATATGCACAATCTCAAGTGTGTTTGGGTGTCAAAATTGCTCCTTATTTGATGTAGTTTCGGTTACTCCTATTTTGTGGGATACTTGAGAGGATTTTTGTTGTGTGGATTAACAAGTTGCAAAATTCTCCTAAAATGGTTTTACAACAATTTTTGGGTGATGGTTGGCCTTCTATGATGAGTTTTGTATAGCTATCTGACATTGCTATACTAAACGAGGGACCTCAGTAAAAGGTGTCATGACCGTTCAATTTTCCTTATGAATTAATGAATGATATGAGTGAACTACTTTCAGCTTATACTTCTTGGTGGCATCATTGCTTCTCCCGCTGAAGGGCCATCTCTAGCTAGATTGTTGCCATTTGGGCGGGAAACTTGTTACTTCTGGGGAGATTATGCTCTACAATTTTTCCCTGTAGAGAGATTAGAGCTTTTTGTTGCTACCCCCACTATTTAATTGCATCAGATAACTCTAGTGAAAATTATTTTTTTTCCTGGTAATATGAGAATCGGTAATTCTGCTCTACAGCTACCTTGTTCCTTATAAAATTTTTCCACTCCTATACCATATCATATGCGTGCCACTTTTTTGAAAATTTTAGAATATGGAAGATAGGGATCACAGGGAATTGGATTGGATTGGATGGAATTACAATTGTATATGTAAGTATAAACATGTTTTGCAATTGTGAATGAGTCGAGGGAAAAGGACCTATTTTACGAATTCTTGTTACATTCCCTGTCCAGTTGAAAGTTGTTTTTTATTAGAAGAATGCGAAAGAATTATCATCTCGGAATTATCTTTTTGTCCACTTGGAAGTATCAATTTTTTGCGAAACAACCAGGCCTTAGTACACAAGTGTTCCTTTTAATATATTTCTGTTCTTTTTTATGAAGTAAAAAGAAAAGAAGGAAAAGGGACACAAGTGGAAGGAAAGGCAGGAACACCAAACTTCAATTTCCAACCAGTTGCTTGCTTAAAGAGAGCAAATGAGGCCTGTGTTGGCAAGTAACAGTTAGTTCACTTAGTTTGTTTTCCAACCAGATAAATCTGAATAATGAAATTGGAAAAGTGGGATCCACCAATGTCAGCTGCCCTTCAAAGGCAAACATAGCTATGGTCTAGGAGCTATCTGTTGAATTGTTTTTCAGTCTCTTACCTGCATGGATAATTGCTCGTGAGATTGTTTATCTCAGGTTTAGGGAATATCCACATTTGAGCTATTGGTAAGCTTTTATTCATCCTAATTCCTGTTTTAGTGCAGTTCTTCCTTCTTATTCTTCTCATGTGAAAAGCTTCATGTTTCTGTTCTCCTTAGTGTTTTTGGTGGCAAAGTTGCATTTGGAGCTTTCTCAAAGAAAAAAGTGTTGTAGCTTTATTAGAGGGAAATATTTACTGTTTTGTGCATATCTCCCTTGCTTGTTGTGAAAAGGAATGCACAACGCTAGTTGACCATTTCTTACTATATTTGATATTGTATGACTCATTTGCTTTAGCTTGTTCCATATGTGTGACATCCTTAAAGTCTGGAAAGGATTAACATGTATCAAAACGATTCCACTATGCTTACACGCAAAAGAGATTTTGTAGGCAGGCTAATTTAATCCTGGCTATAATGGAAGAAAATTGTACTTTTTTTAACAATAGTGTCTTATTTTGTCACAGTTATTACTCCATCCATATCGCCTGTGACTGTGACATATCTATCTGCATCATTTCCGGTGTTAGCTGTTGCTTTTGTCTGAAGTATAATAGCCTCTCTTGTCACCTCACTCTAGAACTCTCAGGTCTACCCTTTCCTATATCTCATACTCGCAGAAAAGGAATCGAGTTTATAATTTTTAATCCTCTTTCTGTAGAAATGTCTTACCAATTTTCTTTTCTTGCACAGTATGTTTAGTATTCCACTCGGCATAAAGGTCTTGCCCCTTGTCACGAACTTCTCTTTACTGAGGTTTTGATGCATGTATAGGAACTTAAAGAAAGGTTGAAGGAGGAAGTTGGATTAGTACTTGCCTTTAAGAACATAGAGGTGGTTAGATATTTTAACGAGCACTCTGCTGTGTGCATTGGTAAATAGAAATGAGATCCGTATGGAATAGATATTTTAGAGTGAACAGAAATTTTAGAGCGGACGGCTTCACTTCAGGTAATGTCATCCTCCCCTCGTTCACTGGAGTCATTCACTCGAGTGTTTTTCTACTTTGGGTAGCTAGTATGTTTTTCCTCTGAATAGATGAGGTGTCAGCTCACATTGTGCGGTGGCTTAGGAAATAGTGCTTGTTCCGATGCTTCGCATTGGATCTCCATAACATCTATGTCATTGATGTGGACTAATTTTGACATAACCCATCAGAACCTCAGGATGTTCAGATTCTTGAAAATCAGTTCTAATTCCTGATCTAATCGCTTTTGCATTGCACATAATGAGGGCAGGCTTGCTTGGAACATTACTATTTGTTCCTAACCATTGCAGGTAGAAATGTTGCTGACAGTCGAACAAAATAAAGCTCTTCTTTTTAGCATCGAATGAATTTGCTTGATGTAGTTTGTGAAATGCATACTACAGACGTTCAACCGGTATTTCCTACATCAGAAATGCTCGAGACTAGCAATTATATGCCGTCTGGCTCGGATTCAATAGTCATAGAAGAATGTTTATCAAGTTTGTTTTATTTGCCCCCTGTTGAATTCTTTCGTCATTGTAGACTTTGACAGGGAGAAACTGTAGTGTGCTGGGTTTTGATATGAAATCTGGGTTATTTGGAGAGAGTCGGGAACGATCTGGGTTTTGTTGGCTGACATGCTTATGTTGCCAAAGAATTGATAGATAAGCATACAGTGGAACAACGGTGTCACGCTAAAGAACGATTTGCGCGTAACAGAAGTTTCTCTGGGCATTATGTATCTCTTCTTCATTCGCGAGTATTTACGAAGCTCGCGATTTGAATTCAGGATTTACCCTTTTGTGCTTCCTCCTTTTTGCAATTGCAAATCTTTGAGGTGGGTTTTTGTGAATCCGGGACTTCTCCCCTTGTGTTTCGTCCATTTTACATGCACCGTTGGGATGGTCGCGGGTTACATGATTACCATTGTTGAGGGTGAGAGCGAGAGAGAAATGGGAACACTAGAAGTGTTGTTTCCCCGCGATTATCGACGTTGTTATGCAGTAAATCAAGAGTGAAAGGTCAATTGAAGCTTGTTCTATTATTTCTCAAAGTGCAACATGAGAAAATATTCAGCGCCACGCTAGCTGGCTGACGCGGCACGCATTTATGCACTCTGAGCCAATTACAAATTGACACTTACATTTACAAAATAAAGGTTCTCCATCCACCTTTCTCTTCCGTGTCTATCCATAGCCACCTTGAGCCCAACCTCCGGGCCTCTTGGCGACAGATTGCCGGCGCCACATCCAGGGCCGGTCACTGCCGGGCGTCCAAGCGAAACCACCCTCATATGCTGTCCGAGCTTTGGTCCCCCGAGACCGGGATGGAGACCTAATTCCGCCAGATTGGGCCGCACAAGCAGCTGTGCTCGGGTCTCGGCAGTCTTGCCCGAGTACCCGACTCCACTCCTAGGTTCCCCAAGGCCGGGGATCGTGCCCAGTACTCCGGCAGTCCAAACTCGGAACATCAAGCTGGACTCGAGACTATCCTCAAATTGTATCTTTAATAATTTTCCCGTTACAAATATCAAAAAAGCGACTTTGGTGTTATTCGCAAATTACAGTCAAATATAGGACAATGTCGTTTTGTTGGTAAATTAATTTCAAATAAACGGAGGTCAAGCTTGCTAGTCTTGCACCAATTTGATACGGTTTACCCCCCGTAAGGATGACGACATGGCTCTTGGACAAAATCAACCGCCTCTCAAGTGTTACTTAAAAAAATGAGATTGACGGAATAATGTGAGTTGTCCATGCGATAATTATTGTCATTTGAAGTTAACCGGTGACGTATGGCGGTGTATAACTTTGGACCTGTTCTTATCTTTTGTTGAATTTTTTTTTTGGGGTGCTGATTATGATTTGATCTAACTTTGACAATGTGGATACGATTATGCTCGGCACGAACCATCGTTTGATTTCTCGCGTCTGCATCTCTCCCGACCTCTCATTAGTAGGTAGAGAGAGAGAAAGTGCAATATCTATGCACATTTAGGGAGTTTCAATTATTTGAATGACTTTCGCGTTGTCCGAAGAGCAAGAGCTGTTGGGTATTAACAAGAGTTAAAGCATTGATACCGCGGCTCTCACCGGTATTCATTGAGTGATCGAAAATCCATCTCAATAATGACTACATCTATCGCTATCGTCGGAGCAATCGTTAAAGTCGATTAGGTGGAACATCTATTCGGAGCAATGGAAGTGTACCGCTTAACCTAATGCGGGCCATCCATCACTGCTCGTAAAATCAGATTAGGACATCCAGAAATCACCATCTCCTCAAAAGTCACAATCGGCCCACCTCCCCATGTCATCCGACACCACAAATCATGTCCAAAAGGCCCAAATAAAGTAAAATCTTCAATCTTCCTCTTTCATTTCACGGTTCGGTCGAACCTGTCGATAAAGGAAAAAGAAATCAAGTCCGAATTCTGTCCCGAGCAATCGTGTAAAGGGCAGCCACTGCCAGGTCTCGATTGGGATCTGCAGGCCACCCGTAAGAATGTCTCGTATTTTTTCCTTTGTTAAATTTCAATTAGACGTGTTCAATGGGCAGGCTCGATCCGATTTAGTATTTGGCGTACAATTTCTTATCTAGATTCACCCGTGATTAAAGTTCCTAAACTTTTTTCTTCGAATGATCGGACACCGAACTCGATAATAAAGCAACCCGTGTGCTCGCACATCGAACCTTGCCGGACCTCGACATCGAGGTCCGGCAATCGGCTAGTAGAAGAAGGGAAGAAAATAAAAGGAGAAAGAAAAGAAAAGTAAAAAAATCAAAAAAACGTATTTAAATAATTTTAAAATGTCCACGTCAGTACCGACCGTGTCACGTAAGACGTCCATTGTCCATGTCTGCGATTTCCGACCAAAATTGATGAGATGAATAGAATCGACACAAATACAAAAGATTTATGATACAATTGGCAAAAAAAAAAGAATTTTGGCCTGAATTGACACAATTACAATTACAATAGATTTAGAGCTTTTGGTAACTCTTCCATTTTTCTAGCAATAATATACAACCAGATATTCGGCAATGAGGCGGTGTCTAAGTAAAGACTATTTCTATGGAGAAAACGCAAAAATATTTTCTTGCAATGAACACAGGACAATTCTAGCAATCTACAATCTTAAGTGACCAGCTTACAAACAACACTTTGACCAGATTTTGTATAATATATAAGCGTTGCACTGAATGTCATACAAAAATATAACTAAAATTGAGCATGAAGCACATTATTTGAACATATCATTACTTGTAAGATACACATAAAACTAAATTATCAAAGTACAAAGCAACTAACCGGTATAGAAACAAATGTTCACAAACACAACATAAATTATCTTATGTTATGTATATAAGATGATCCCTGAAATTCATACAAACAATAGAAGCTTTTGTCTACTAACTAACATGGAAAAAAACTTTGAATTATGTTATTATACTAAAATAATTTTTTTTCTTAAATTCAAATTAGTTGCAATTTAATAATAAAATAGTGAAGGGAGAGGAGAACGATGAAGATAATAAGTTAGGTTCCGTTTGTTTCGCGGAAAACATGATAATTCTGGAAAATATTTTTCGAGAAGTCATTTTCCAGAAAAAAAAATAATATTTTTCGATGTTTGGCTGATAGTTAAAAATGAATTGGAAAATATTCGATTGTTTGGTAAGGAAAATCAAAATTTTCCTAAATAGACATATACTATTTGGACGGGGAAATTACCAAAATTGCTAACATGGACGTTGGCTATCCTACTGGTACGATAGATGCTAATGTGAATAATTTTTTAGAAGAAAATTCAATTTTTTTTTCTTCTTTCTTTCTTTTTCTTTTTCTTTCTTCCTCTGCCGTTCGCGGGGCCTCAGTGAGGGCTGGCGACCAGCTACAGGAGAGGGCTGGTGAGGTCGGCCTTGGGTGAGGCTCAAGTTCGCCAGATCATGGCGAGCTTAAATCGAAAAACCATTATTCACCTCTCAACCCAAGCTCTACAATTCAGTGTACAAAAGAATGGCGAAACCGACTGTGAAATTGGTGATCTCTGCTTTTCGAGCCTCACTGGTCCGGACGTTGTACCGTTCATTGCTACTCACAAGAAGGCCTCCCTCAACTAACTCCGATTGGACGCCAAGCGGGTCTCCATCACCCTCGACATCTACAATCGCACGACTCCACAAGTCAAATCAATTCGTGTTTGGAGGTTTTTCGGGTGTTTTGCTTATCGGATCTGGCTTCGATGTGCCTTCTGATCGGTGTTTGCAGATCTAATTGAGTTCGTGCATGGCAAGGTGGCGAGCTTGACCTCGTCGTCCACCTCGCTTGAGGCCGGCGATGCTTGAGCTTGCTAATCTTGGGTGAGAGTGTAGTTGGCCTCGAGTGAACTCAACCTCGCTGGGATTTGATGAGCTTGAGCCTTGCCTGAGGCCGGTCGCTGACGACCGGTAGAGGAAGAAAGAAAAAGAAAAAGAAAGAAAAGAAGAAAAAAAATAAAAACATTCGAAATTTTTTTTAAAAAATGTAAAAAACTGTCTACGTTAGTGCTGCCCGTACCATGTAAGATGTCCAACATCCATCTTAGCAATTTCCAGCCCTAGCGTCCTGGGCACTAGTGTCCCGGGCCTGGCTACGATGGACTTGGGCACTGTCGTTGGGGTCTTACGCGCGGTTTAGAAGGAACTTGGCCTGGCGTCGATGGACTTCGGCTTGGGTGCTAGAGATTGGGACATGTTGCTAAGGGCTCAGGAACGAGCGTTAGGGTTCTCGTGCCCAAGCGCAAAGTTTGACCTAAACATTGATATCTACTCATATTTTGGAAAATAATTTCCAATTTTTGAAAGAGGGAATAATTTTTATAAATCTAAACTTCGGTAAGAAAACCTTTTCTGTTGACTAGGAGAACATTTTCCGTTACTCATTTTTCTAAGCGAACCAAATGCCGGAAAATGAGAAAGATGTATTTTTACTCATATGGGGGAAAACACTAAAGGCAAATTTCTTTTTATAATAAGAGAGTCAAATTCTAGTAATCTATAACCTTACGTAACACAGTTAGAGCAACATCGAGAGATTATTTCGTGACAATATATTTACACAGATGATCATAGTATCAATGCCCACCTCCATACTATTAAATACACAACAACAACTCGCCAACTTTTTTTGAGGCCTTTTCTTCGCAATCTCAAGAAAATATACGTTTTTATTTAATTTTCGGTAAGCAATAATTATTTTTTTTTGCTCGATGAGCGGGTTCGGTCCAATTAGATAAAAGAAGTTGGGCCCGATCAAAAAGTCCCGGGTCCAACTCGGGTCCGGATCACCCACCCGCCCGTCACGAGCGAGCGAACACGGTGCCACGTCACGGCGGCAGCGACGTGGACGCGGGCCGCTGCCAAAGAAAAGGAACCGGCACAAGGGGGCCCAAGTGGAGCCCACGCCCCGACCCACGTGGCGAGGCCGCGGGCGCCGGACCGTCACCTGGGCGTCGGGGCGGGGCGCTGTCACTTTAGCATATCCGCCCCGGCCCGACCCGAAATCCGCGTGAACCGCGTCATGACTGCGACTCTGGAGAGGTAATGTTTATTGTGCTGAGCTGGCCTAGCTCGTCTCTCTCTCCTCAGCCCCGGGAAACAAAAAAAATCCACGCAATAACACCCCAAAAGAAAAAATAAAATCAAGGGCATTAAATTGAACGGTTAAAAAAGAAGAAGCACTTATATGTATGCCCTATTTATCTCAAATTAATTTTCACATCACGAAAATTCTAAATCCAATCCCGATAATTTTCGAGTCGCGAAAATTCCAATCGGGCACGCCACTGCCGTGCTTGCTAACACTTAAATCGAGACATCTGAAGAGATATGCTGATTTTGGGCCTAATTAAAAAAAAAACTCTCAACTTTACACTTTGTCCTAATTATATCTTGAACTTTTTTTTGTCAAAAGAAAAACCTCAAACTTTTATCCGAGTCCCAAATCTGCCCTCTCGTTATAATTCCATCCAATTAATATCAGAAGAAAAAAAAAAAACAGAACCGGTAGCTGCGGCGGTGGCCAAGCCTTCGCCGGTGGCCGCCGGGAAGGAGCGGCGGCCCTCGCCTGGGCTTTCTCGAAGGCCGGCGACCCTCGCCGGCCCCGGACGAGTCGCCGGCGAGGGCGTGCAGCCCCCGATCTGGGGCGAGGGTCGCGCTCTCTCGACAATTTATTGTGCCGAGCTGGCCTAGCGCATCTCTCTCTCCTCAGCCCCAGGAAACAAAAAAAATCCATGCAACAACACCCCAAAAGAGAAAAAAAAATCAAGGGCATTAAATTGAACGGTGAAAGAAGGAAAAAAAAACACCTCGTCTCTATACCCTATTTATTTCAAACTAATTTCTAGATCACGAAAATTTTAAATCCAACCCGACAATTTTCATGTCGCGAAAATTCCCAATCGGGCACGCCACTGCCGCCCTCGCTAACACGTAAATCGAGGCATACGAAGAGATATGCTGATTTTGCGTCGAGAGCTCTAATTTTTTTTTTGTTTTTGCGACCATGATGGCTAGTTCGGGACAAGTGGGGGACACGGCGTATTAATTCGAGATCTTTTTTGGGTTTTTTGTTAATCGGAAAGGGGAAAAAGAAAATCCAAAACCCTATCCACTCTTCGCTTCCCTGGGAAAAGGGGAAGGGAATTTTTTTAATTTCAGAAAAAAGAGGGGGGCGGGGATGAATTAAAATAGACCACGGCCGTCCCCTTCCTCCTCTCTCTCTCTCTCTCTCGCTACGCGCGCGCGTGACGTTCTGAGAAACTCTCTCGGGTGATGCCAGCAGCAGGAGCGGCAGCTGAAAAGCAGTACACCAACAAATCTCTGTCTCTCTCTCATCTAGGCTCGCCTCGCCTCGCCTCCCATGGACGAAACTGCCCTCGGCTTCTCCGCGAAACTCCCAACCGCCCTCCCCTCCTTGTCCTCCCAGATTCCATCATCCGCAGTCAAAGATCCCCTCCCCCTCCTCCTCCTCCTCCTCCTCCTCTCCTGCTGATCGACATCTCTCTCTCTCTCTCTTCCCCTGTTCCTCGCGCTCTCTCTCTCTCTCTCTCTCTCTCTATATATATATATATATCTCTCTCTCTCTCTCTTTCTCTGTTCATCTTCCGGCGGCGCTGATGGCGGAGGAGGGAGGCCCCGCTTGATGCCCCCCCCGCAGTGCGCGCTCTCGGCGCGGGTCCCTTGCGTCCGGGTCGGTGGGATGGATTTGATCGAGGGAGTCGGGGAGAGCTCGTCCCCGCCGCGGAGCTTCGTCGGGAGCCTCACCGGGAGCTACGACGTGAGGAGCGACGTGTACGCCCGCCTCGTGGAGGCCGGCAATGAGGACGACGTCAGCAACCCGGAGTTCCGCGACCTCCTGGAGGCCCATTTCAATAGATTGCCGTCGAGGTACTTCGGGTTTGTGTCTCTGCCCTCGTCCCTCTTTCTTGATGCCGGATTTTTGGGGGGGGTCGTCGTGCCGGGCAAAATGAAATGGGAGCGGAGGATGCGGGAATCCCATTCCGGGGTTTAGGAATGCGAATTAGCTTAGGGGGTGGGGGGATTGTTTGGGATTTGGGAGGGTTTTCGAGGGTCGCTTGCTGTTGGGTTTGATGCTTCTGGGCGATAGCATTTCCGTTCTGATTGACATGCTCGCGAGTCTTTCCACGTACTGCAGTGAATCTAGCGCATGTATGTATCGCTAATGCTCCAGTAGAACCTACGCATCTGAAAAAGGCAGGTGGTTAGAAATTAGCTTCTTTAGCTTATAATGATGTGGCAGCAATGCAATGCTCGCTCGGTTCATAGGCACAACTTTATTAAAACCTATGTGTTATCGTGACATGGATGGTTTCGGTCGGAGAAAAGGAAAATGCCTTCTTCCTTAAGATTTGTGCCTTATCACTTTCTTTTCGTCCTAATAAACGACTCGACTAAGCAGACGCCGGTGAATATCTCTATGAATCAAAATTTGGTTCTTGAATTGCTAAAGTAGTGGAGCTGTCCTTACATTGATGGCGGGACTTGTTAATGGCTGGTGAAATTGGAAAGTACCCGCTCGTAGCTTTTTTTTTTTTTTGCTTAGATGGGGAAAAGTAATCTGCTAGTTTTTGTTGTAATCAGCTCTTGCAAATATACAGGAAAGGCACTGTAATAGTTCGGAAATACCGTACTTGTCAATAAAAGCACCTTAACCTGAGACTTACTTTGCTTTCACTTATTGCGATATTCCGATGATTAGGAAAGCGGCACTCTTAGGTAAAAACAGTCGGATCTCTTTGTGGTCAGTAACTTAGTTTACTAAAAAGAGAATGGTGTCTATTAAGTATACATGAAGTATCTGAGCAAAGGAAAGAGTCTTCTTGAAATTTAAGTTAATGACTCAATGTGGAATTTAGTGATAAAACAAAGAAACTTCTCTCTCTCTCTCTCTCTCTCTCTCTCTCTCTCTCTCTCTCTCTCTCCCCTTCAACCTGTATGGAAATTATTACTTTCTTTTGAAAGTTCTTCTGCCTTCTTTTCAGCGAAAGGCTTCACATTATGCAAACAGGGCTGTGTTTTTCCAGTTCTTTATCACGTGTTCGTTGCACCCGCACCCCGTTAAACTGTAATTAATAGCCAGCTTGTGTTGATGGTGATAAGCTTATTGGTTCTTATATGTGACAGTTATTTGCTTGATGTCAATATGGATAGAGTGGAGGATGTATTGTTGCATCAGAAACTTCTCATACAGGCCAAAGAGCCAGGCAAGCGTCCTGTTTTCCACGTTCGTTTCTTGGAGGTACTTCATTCTAGCCATCCCAACTGCCGGTCCCGTTCTTTTCCTTTCCTTATTTTCCTTGTTGAAAAGCATACTCTCTGTGCGTGCGCGTGCGATTTGGGGGTCAGGGAGTGTTGGAATAGGGTTCCTTGCATGAGCATTAAGATAGAGTAAGGATGGCTAAAGAAGTTCTCAGTGTATGAAATGTCATCAGATAGTTGTTAATTGGGTGGCCAAATAAGCTCTAAAACATAGCCTTGTAATTTTAACATGCTACTTGGATATTGGACTAAGTCGCAAGAGGTGAATCCAGATGGCCTGGATGAAGGTGAAATAATTGAAATTTTCACTTGTTGCTGGTCTTTCATGAACTTGGTCAAGAAACTTGAATTAAATGAATTGAATTGGGTGAATTGAGTCATAAGCATATATGGGTGTCGTGTAACTTACTCAAGTCACTGACTATTAGCGATCAATGCTGTGGACTCTGAATATACTGTGTGGTTGAAACTTCAATTTTTGGCCCATTTACCTGTTTTGAGGACTGTATTGCTGATGCCTACAATAATTTGGAAAAAAATCTTGTGCGTGTAAATAATCTAATTTGCCTGATCCTTGATTTAAATTTGATTTCTTTGTTTATCTGAGGTGATTTTCCGTGTCTGTATCTTTCTGTTGATTTGGTAGAGCATACCTGCCAAGGCTGATGGCAATGATGATTTACAATTGACAAGTACTTCCAAAGGACCGTGGTATGATGAAGACAATGCAGCCATTTTGCCATCAGAGAATAGGTATTCTACCTTTTATTCTCAGCTTCAATTGGTCGGAGTTGTCACCGCTGATACCCACAGCTTTTTATCGTCAGTTATGGTCAAGAATTTCATCATGATAACGGGATGATAATGTTATCTGTTTTGTTTTTCTCCAAATACATCACATTAGCAGCAATGGTGATGTTGCGAATGAATTTGAACCTTGCTCTAAGCTCGAGGACCTGAATTTGGATGTTAGAAAGATCTCCAATGACGTGCATGGAAGATACCCTCCAGAGACAAACTCAAAACGGTAATCAACTCCAGAGGTTGTCTTTGCTGTTCTGCTTCCACTGTTTTCATCAGATTGACTTAATCATGTGTGATAGGTCTAGTGACCCAGCTATTGATTTGAACTTTAAATGATTCTGGCAAAATCTTGCATTAAAGTTGTGATGAAAGAGGAAGGAGAAAAGAGCTTCCAATAAATTGTTTTCATCCTCTCCAATGTTTTGTTTAAACTGGCTATAGCAAGATGGTTAAATGCTAGGACCAATGTCAGAAATCTATCAGTGAAGACAAGAAGTAGAATGACTAGAGAGTTCACTTTCCATCATTTTAATGCCTGGTTTCTTGGGATGCAGGTAATAGTCATCTCACGATGGTTTAAAGTTTTGTCGTGTTGCATCTATTACTAGATCTTGTGACTTGATCATCCTCTGTAACAAGATGTCCTCCTGTTTTCTGCTTTATAGATCTTTTCTTTCATTATTTATACTCGAGTTCTCTATTACCAGGACTCAGCATTTTCTCTCTTATTGTTGTTTTTGCTTGTTCTTGATTTCCATCCTAGCAATCAAACTAGCTTGCTGGAAACTCAATTGTGTCAAAATCAACAAACCATCTTCCCTCTTCTACAGAGCTCCAGCATTCGACATGCTTGAGTTTCTCAGCTCGATAAATTAGTCAGAAATGACCTTGGTCGATGGACTAGATCCTGACACTATTGACTTAAGTACCTTGAAAATATGTCTAGGGTTTAGAATTAGTTTAATAAGCTCAATTGAAGTTTCTACGACATGGTAGGACGTATTTGTTTCTGCAGTCACGACTTGCGTATACTTGTTTCATATGTGTTTACCGCATTTGTAGAAGGCTCATGCTCAGACACAGGCAGTTCATTACAATGACATGCACTGTAGCCACTTCTGCAGCCACTTCTGCAAAGTTATAATTTTGTAGAATTCAAATTTATATTATAGTTATGGCGCAACAAAGAAATAATTAAAAAGAAAGGAAGAGATACCGAATTATTGTTCATCTTGAACTTCCAAGGTAGGTACAAGGATCGTTATCATCTTTGCTACCAATAGTTATCTACAGCAGGTTTAGCACTCTTGTATCTCTGCTCAGCAAAATTTAACCTACTCGTGACTTCAATTGAGACTAACATGGGGTAAAATCTCTTGAGGAGCATTATGTATGGAAATTAGGACAAATCAAACTGTAAGTCAATCATTTCTGTCGGTCCACAACTCCACATTTAGCAGTTACATGATGATAAATTCTGATTGGAAAAGAAAGAACAGGTACTTCCACCATACTAGACAATTGACATAGCCTGCCTCTTGCACATGAAATTTTACTGATATCCCAGTGGTGTTGTTAAGGAAACTAATATGCATAATTGGCAGCCTCTAACTTCCGTTCTCTTACAAACATTTTCCCAGTGTTTACTGGATATTTCTGTATTATGATGCAACAATCATTATAATCAATATAAGATGTCTCATAAGTTTTGCAATATATTGCAGGCAAGAGATGTCTAGTGTTCCCATTCACGAAGTGATATTTTCTACGGTCGATAAACCAAAGCTTCTTAGTCAGGTATTATTTAACACAGTTATTTTTTCAATTGGTTCTAATGAAATAGAAATTTGTTAGATGGGGTTAAACATCTGTATTTGTCACACAGTTTAACACTTTTCTGTCTCTTTCTTATTGGTGTTTTACGTAAGGATGTCCCTACACTTCTTACAATTGGAGCCATTGTAAGGCAAACCTGCAGCCCTTCTTTGCCCAAAAATCCACTCTTGCTCTTGCTCTTGCTCTCACTTTCGCTCTTGCCAACACACTGATTGTTGAATCTCTCTCATTTGTTGGTTTCTTTGTGTACTGAATTTCTCTCTCTCCCTCTCTCTCTCCACTCTCTCCATGTCCCTCCCCCTCTTGTCCATAGGCATCTTGGAAGATAACCAAAATCAAGTGCTAATCCAAGACCAGAGTAATATTTGAAGGGCGTCCTCTGATCAAATGTAATGGAAAAGAAAAAAAAAGAAGCCATCGATGCAATGAAATAAAGTGGGTATTAACATTACAAGTTCAAATCTATGGCTTAAGGAGTCTTCAGGGTATCCAAAAGTGCACCGAACCCCCCGAAATGTACTGCATACTGCTCTTAGGAGGATCTGACATAAAATCAAGCAAGCAGCGATACCTACCTTCAAAAGTTTGTTCAGGACTGAATCTTGTGATAGGGAAAGGTGCAGTCCAGTTCTCTCCTTGAGGACATGCATCAGTCTTTAAAGCCTGCCTGCATTATGTTCCTGTAATTCATTAAGGAACACAAGCCAGTATCATATTTTTATGAAAAAGAGTTGGTTGACCATGAATAATCGTGAATATGCCCAATGTGTGAATAAAAAGTAATATGACCATCTCTACTAACAGCTTTTCATTACTTTTCCCTTGCAGCTTTCTGCTTTGCTCTCTGATATAGGACTTAACATCCGGGAAGCGCATGTATTCTCCACCACTGATGGCTACTCCTTGGATGTGTTTGTTGTGGACGGATGGTACTCTGAGGTACCTTTAATTACTTCCGATAGATATACTGGAAGTATTTCAGAATTTTACTTTCATTTTCATTTGTGAATGAAAGTAAATCAGGAAATTCATTTAGTAAATTATCTGAAACAATCTTAGAAGGAAAACAAGGGAAAAGGTTTCCACTTTCAGAAATTATGGCAGTAAAGGTTATTTTTGCACTCTTCTTTGCTTAAAATGGAAACAAGGTACGTGTTGAAGCTTTAACTGAAGCTCGAGGAGGGGGGGGGGGGGATGGGGGAGGGGAACTAGCCTTGGTCTGTCTAATTAAGGTTTGTTGAAGATCTTGAAGCGTAAAGGTTAAGATGAATGTTTTATGGACAATCAGTTCCAACAGATTAGCAATCAGTAGACTTGGTTGAAAGATAATTTAACTCTTATTGACAAATAGTGAGGTAGTTGCTCTAGAAATATTTTGTTGACTTTAGGAATAATATGTTGTTTGTTTTTTTCCTTTCGTGAAGGGGGAAGGGAGGATAGGCATGTCATTTTGTTTTAACTTTAATGCTTGGGATGAAGATATTTTGTAGATGCACGTAAGAAAGACCGGTCTAGAATGTAGGCCGTGGAAGGATGTGTTTTTATTTATAGAGATTATTTTGAATTGATGGAGTAGCAACTATTACTATAGTATCAATTTGTAGGACTTCAGAATATATTTAAGTCATATTACATGATAAGCTCTTTGAAGTTTGACTACAATTTCATATAGTCAGAAAATATACATTTTTTTTTTGGAAATGTGGAAAGAATACTTATTACAATTTACAAGGTTTAAACTTGTCATTGACTATTGGGAGATTTAATTTCTAAAAAAATCAATTTCGTGAGTATCCTTAGTGTATTTCAACCTATAACAATAGACATCTGGAATTTTTAAAGTTATCAACTCTGATTGCGGCACATAAAGAATTCTTGAGTAAATCTCTATAAAGATGCATTTTTAAATTGATTTATCAAGGTTATCGTTCAGAAATAGTATATCTAGGAGTTAGAGCATTGACATGAAAGTTTTGGAGAAAGGAGTCTATAATTATGAGAAATTAAGTATCTACGGGGGACTCTCATAATTATTTTGGAGGGGGACAGGGAGTGAGCGAAGTAGCTTCAATATATCATGGCATTTTTTTATTCGACTATGGGGCCACTGGGACGTAAAGAAGTTTGGGAGGCCAAGCATTGTCTCCTCCACCCTCATTCCTACATAAGTTGGTCACAATTTCAATTGTTGTCGATAAGAGATGCAAAATAGCCGTGCTTTTCCAGGGGAACTCCTGTTTCTTTAGGGGCATTGTCCTTATATCCTCTATGACAGGGATCCATACTCAGTTGAAATGTTGACTTTGCAATGTTGTGGTCAGGATACGGATGGTTTGAATGAAGCAATGGTAAAAGCTATTGCTAGAAACAAGGTAAAGACCAGTTTGTTGCAACCCCTTGTGCATTTTGCCTTCATAAATAAATGTTGCATATAGAGGAAGTCGTATATGAACGAAAGGGTCTGATGGCCAGTGATAATTGCTTTCCTATAACAGATATAGTTGTGAAATAGTCTCTTTGATGTTGCTCCTCCTGAAAGTAGTGGAATGTCGGCGTGCATATTTATGTCATTATAAGAATGTGTCATGCTACATCCTGCTTTACTAATCCTGGGGAGATTTTCTAGTGAAGATCTACTTTATATTGCTGGAATAAACTCTTCTCGTCTGATAGAAATTGAGTAAAAAGACCTGGAAACTTTGACATTTTCTTGTTCCCTTTGTTTATCTAGACAATGAGTTGCGAGTTCCTGAATTCAATGAACAACTGGTTGGACTTTTTGTCATTAGAGTTGTGATTATGAAGTAAAGTTCTTTGATGCAATATGGCATAAACAATTCTCTTGCCGTAACTCATGTTAACTAATTCGAGTCCATATACATCCTATTCAGATGCAATAGCAGCTCTTCGCTAAAATCAGTCTTTGGCTGCATAGTGTCAGATATAAATGATGCTACTAATGTCACGAATCATTATGGTGGTCATGTTAGGACAATGAGAATGTTGAACTATGTCGGGTTAATGGATCACAGGCTAATGTCCTCTTCTGTATTAAGTGTTCCATCAAATCGAAAATCAGCATGTTTGGCCTTTCCATCTTCAATCTTCAAAATGAAATCTTGATTGTTAAAAGAAAATATTTGCTTTTTGAAACATATATTTTGACAAATATAGACATCTTCATCCCCACGATTGATCAAGACTCTCTCATTTACTCTTGTTTCCCTGTGCAGTAATTTTGCTAATATTTGAGTCTCTCTTCATGCTTGTCTAAATCCACTCTTCTCCCACCGTATTTTTCCTGGTCCATAAAACTCCGCATTTGTCAGCCAACACCCACATTATTTGTCACTATACTTGTTATTTATGATTGTTATGATGCAATTTATAATTTCATTAGGCTATAGTCTCTGTAAAAGAAAACACCAGTATGCAGTAGAATCAGTGTTATTATCTAGTATTTTTATGATCTGTAGATGTGATGCTATACTGGACGTCCATTTTCTTGTGTGTGATATTCGGGACAAAGCACGATATCTCTGATGGCTGTCACATGTTATTATTTCTGTGGTTCTACATGTTGCTTCGCAATACGGAGAATTGAAAGTTGAATGACCATCTTTTTAAATTTCAGGAATCATGGTCTGGTTCATCACATTCTAGTTCAGCTGTAGAGAAAGCTTTAGCAGCACATGCCAAGTCTGCTGACGGAGAAATAGATAGGAGATTACTCAAGATAGGGGAGAGAATTGGTTCTGGCTCTTGTGGAGATCTGTGAGTTTAGCTTTACTTATTTGTTCAACCTACCATTATAAGTTACATATCTTGCTCTTGCTTATGCTTTTGTTGCTTTTCTTCTCCCTTCATGAAGACATCGAGGAGATTATCTTGGCCAAGATGTTGCAGTTAAAATCCTTAAGTCTGAGCAGTTAAATGATACTTTGCAGGATGAGTTTGCTCAAGAAGTGGCAATTCTAAGGTAAGCTGATTTAAGGTGTCCATTAAATATAGAAGAGTTCCTTTTGCGTCTTCTATCCGGTTTATAGGTAAAGACGATACACAAAATCATCTAGATTTGTTTTTATCTGTATTATCGTAAGTTCGTGTACACTTATTGGTTTGTCCTGAGTTATTACTTGGTCAACCTATATGTTCCTATTGGCCATCTCCGAGCTACTAGATAATAAATTACTTTGAAGTGAAAGAAGATGTGCGATAGTGAGGTTCAAGGTAAAAGTAAGTTAAATATTGATGCATAGATTAGCCACTCTTTGTGTTGTTAAAATTAAGGGTGTGCTTGATAACCACATTACATGCTGAAAATTAAACTTTTCAGCACTTAATGTAGCTAAGTCCGTTTGTTAACTTCTAAGGACACAAGTTAATTTATTGTTTGAAGTCGAAAATCACTTAATGCAGTAAGTAAGGAAGGACTTTCTTAATTGGTTAAGTGATAGATTATTCAATAGAAATTGAAGTCTTTCCAGTTATATTGTCTAAACTTTCCAACAATGTTCACTATTTCGTGTGCAATCGGAAACTAATAAAATATAGTGTTTAATTTTCATCTATTATCAAACAACTTTTTATTTTCATTTTCAATACCTAAAACTTCAGTACCTTTCAGCACTTATTTTTCCGTTTTATCAACCGAGCCCTAAGATAATTTGTTTTCACCTGCATTGGATTGCTGATGTGCTATTCTGTTTTCTAGAATTTGGATTGTAAGTCTCAAAGTTGCTGCTGAATGACTTGGTGATATTGCTGTGCCAGATTATCTTATAGGATTCTGTTTCTTTTAAACTTCGTATAATTGATTGGCTGCATTGTCAGTACTAAATCATGTTCTTTTTTGGGCTTATGTGTCATGACTGCAGGCAGGTTCAGCACAAAAATATTGTTCGTTTTATTGGTGCATGTACCAAGCCTCCTCACTTCTGTATTGTAACTGGTATGAGAATTGATTTAGTTTATTCTGGTTCTTTATAGTGAACATGCAAATATTTTATGTTTACTCTGTCAGCTTGATGGTTACTGCTTTCCCTTATTATAATTCAAGTAATCCCATTTTCTTGCTTCTTTTCTACAGAGTATATGCCTGGAGGGAGTCTGTACAGCTACTTGCAGAAGAATCGTAATGTCTTAAAGCTCCCTCAGTTGCTAAAATTTGCAATTGATGTCTGTAAAGGCATGGATTATCTGCATAAAAGCAACATAATTCATAGGGACTTGAAGACAGCAAATTTGCTAATGGACAACCATAATGTAAGTACCACAAACTCCTTTTTTTGCTAGATTATTTACTAGCTTGGACAGCGATATGGTTAGCTACTCAAGTGACAGTGATCATTGCTGTCCTTTCAAACATTTATTCTTTTGAATAGTGAATGAAATCGAGTCATTATGTATGGATGAAGTTATACTTCTAGAGTAATATGAGTTCTATACCATACTGTTTCCCTTTTGTCTCTGGCACTTGTTTTATTGGTTCTGTTCTCCATATATTGCTTTAAGAGGCATTCCAGTTACCATTTAAACCCATCATATTATCATCTGATACTACATTCGAAATTATTTCTTTTGGATAAAAAATAGCAAGCAAGCACCAGTTTTTGCAGAATACGCATTGGTGACACCCGAGATTGGTGTTGCAAATTGTGATTTCTGCTGGCAAGTTGTGATTATTATGCCAGAAAAATTATTTTAATGTCAATAAACTGGAGATAGCAGATTAGCTTGCCTTATTTGCATATCTAGTCTTGTCTTAGATGGTTTACTAGAATGGTGATTTTTCTCTAGTGTGCAATCAATCTTGTCGATGTGATTTACATAATTGGTTCTCATTCACTCCATCATTTAGCAAGCCTAAATGAGTGAAACCAGAGAGAGCCTCCATGTTAGCGTGTTATGATTGTTTATTTGCTTGATGATCCACTTCGGAAGCTGACTATCTATCTTCATTTGTTGGGTTTCTCACTGTGATGAGCGCCTTCTGCTTGTCAATCCTATTAGGTTAATGGGGGATGGAATCGTAAATATTATTATCTCACGACATTATGTGGTTGTCCCACAATTTCTGGTTGGAGGCTTTATAAGTTTTATTTTTTTGGGTTGGGGGGGGGGGGGGGGGAGTTGGAAGGTTTAGCACTATTCACGTAATGTTTGAGAGATTTTGTTTGGCCTTCTGGTACTTTCTGTCAAATAGGTAAATAATGCAAAGGAATTCAACGTGTTCTTTGTTGCAAGGTTGTTAAAGTTGCTGATTTTGGTGTCGCTCGATTTCAAAGCCAAGGTGGAGTGATGACTGCAGAAACAGGAACTTACCGGTGGATGGCTCCCGAGGTTTGACATTATCAATATTCATCTGTGCTTGCGGTGATAAGTTGGTTGAAGTTTATACTGAGAAAAATATGGCCAAATCTACGGTGCTCTTGAAGTTTATGTTATGAAAGATCAGTTTCTTTGCTGAAATTGGTAGGCAGGTCTTTTGTTGCGATCGATATCTTGTAAATCAGATCAAACTGGCCTCATCAGGAGGAATTCAAAGATTGCCGGAAATCTCTAGTGTATCACATAAACAGTTCAAACAAATTACATGGAAGAGAAGACCCGGTGGCTCAGTTCACCAGGTTGCCATATTACCCTAATATAGGGTGAAGAAATACATTTACCCAGTGAATACTTTATTTGACAAACATGGCCAATGATATGAAGCTTAGAATATGCTCCAATGCATCTTATCTGCCTCCTACATGTCATAAACCATCAACCACACAATGAGAAACACAGTTTAGAATACGGTCCAATGCCATCTTACTTGCACCCACGCTGGACTAATATCTGATTTTCTACGTTCTTTTTTGCGGCCAGGTTATAAACCATCAACCATATGATGAGAAAGCAGATATCTTCAGTTTTGCTGTTGTACTTTGGGAATTGATAACAGCCAAGGTATGGATAAATCTAAGATGCACTCTGTGCTCTCTTTGCTTCACAAATGCAAATTCATTGTTAGTGATATTGTGCTCCCCAATTGTTCAGATTCCTTATGAAAACATGACTCCACTTCAAGCTGCTCTGGGAGTGAGACAAGTATGTATTGAAATATGAAAACATAGGGGTGTTTCTTGATATTGACCAAACGATATGTAACATCTATCAACATTTCTCACATTTTTAAGGGACTGCGTCCGGAACTTCCTGAGAATGCGCACCCCAAACTGCTCGAGTTGATGCAAAGATGTTGGGAGGCAGAACCGGGCAAAAGACCTGCTTTTTCAGAGATAACCATTGAATTGGAACATCTTCTTCAGGAAGTCCAGGTAGCCATTTTGCACTTTAATTCATTTTGTGTTTGCTCTCTCTCTCTCTCTCTCTCTCTCTCTCGTGATTAATCTGAGTATTTCGCAGGAACACCCTGAAGTAGCAAATGGCAAGTGAATAGTATCACAGGTGATTACGTACCGGATTTGCACAGTAAATGGCTGAGAATCCTCCTTTTTCCGCCAAATAGTTTTACAGGTTACATTGTACAATAGAGAGAGAGTGTGGCATGAGTAAATACAGAAAGTAGAAATACTAGAGTTATAGTGACTGCTTTTCCGACTGACCTAGGGCCATGCGGTTTGTAAACATTTGATGTCGCCTACGTTAATATAATTAAAGGGGTTTCTGTTTTATGGGGAGAAAACTGATGAAGTGGGGTGCCTCAGTACCTATGCGTGGAATGGGATGTTCTTCGATTTTGGATAGCTCAATGTATTATCAGATGTTAAGATTCACTTTTATGTATTTGATCAATTTTGGCTCCCGAGATCATGAAATTTTCTAGATGCATTTGTAGGTCACATGGATGTGATCTCAAAGGGTTTGCTATTTATCCCTCTTTATCTTAAAATAGAGGTTCTAATCCTGATATTTATCCTACTTTGGTTTGGAAAAAGCCTATAGTTTGTCTCCTGTCAAGTATCAAGGCTCAAGAGTGCTGATCATTCTATTCTCGTGCGTGCTTGAGTCTAGATGTCTTGTAGAGCCATGCTGCGATAAGAAAGATCCAAGGAGAAATTATCACGGCCTGGCAAAAGTAGCAATCATCCGTCTTTGTTTGGTTTCTTTGGCAAGGAGAATTAAGAGGATCGGTTCCAATATTTCCATGGCGCCAGTCCCTGGAGAGTAACGAGCTCGACACAACTCCCCTTTACTTACGCAAATTCAAATCATCCTCAATCTATTTCCTTTTATTCTCTTTCCTTTCGCATCAGACCATTCGTACTTGGGTAGTTTGTTTCGTCCGTTATAACTTGGGACGTTAAGTTGTGCATCGAGGGCGTCCCTAATCAGAGGGTGGGGCTGCTGGATCTTCTCGGAGCCTTATAAGACATGTTGGAGCATAACATGGCCCGCTGTGAGTTTCAATTTCAATTTATGTCGAGTAAATGTCACTCGATTGATACGTGTTTAGGGCAGAATTGATGTAATTTGCTTCCACAATCACGCAACGGTAGTGTGCACTATGCTGTGGACAACCAACGCCGCGTTCAGACAAATTATTGTTTTATTATCAAAGGCAAAAAGTCAACTGCCAAAGGATGCAGACGAAAAATCATTTCGAGGGGATCCATCCTTATCCTTTGCGCGAAATGTGGCTTTCCTTGGTTTCTGGCTCCGGTTGTTGTCGCTGGAGCTTCGTTTTTCAATATCTGATCTTAAATTTGGGTCTTGATTTCTTGTCTTCCAAGGACATCTTTTTGACTCACACTGATTCTAAGAAAGCGGGTTTCCCATTTTAAAGATGAATTTCATGAAATGTGTGGATCCAATCCAGTTTTGTACTTTAGTATTGATTGAGCAATGCACTGTGCACTTCATTTTCTTTTTTTTATTCTTTTTCCTTTTTAAATTCAGCCGCTTGGCCTGTCCATTGGGTTGCCACTTCTACCGTGGTGCCGCGGAGGTCGCAAATCCGTACCGTTTCGTTCGTCTTGGCTCACCTCGTTCGGCGCATTTCTACTTCTATGTAGGCGCGTTCTAATCAGACCGAAAGAACAGACGCGTGTTACCGCATTCATTATTAACTTTCGCTTTAATTTAAAAAGTACCCAGCACTCATCTTTTATTTCGAGTGTAGTCACTTCACAAATCGCTTTTACTGCTCGTGCGGTTCAACATCTCGATACTGGCGACTCGCGCAGATTGAATCTCAACCGGCAACACGTCCAGGCGCACTCCAATCATAAGACATTTCAAAGGGTGATCGTATCAAATGGAGAAGACAATATTTCACTCGACTGTCTCGACTCCTTGGACTCTCGTTCGTACAGAAGGCTTCCACGTGAGAGAACGTGCTCATGCGACCAGAATATTTCGCAATGAGCTCGAGCTTGCCGACATTGACCTCGATCTAGAAGCGATCAGAACCACGGTTTGGGAAAAACCCTTTACCTACTCCCCTTTTGTTTATGTTTTTCTTGGACTGTGACGACGAAACCATCTTTTAGAGAAAAAAATAATTACAGTAGCCATTGGCACGATTTCATTCCGTCCTCACACACCAACCCGGCCCATTGGATTCTCAAATTCTAATACCAAACAATCCTTCCTTTCGCTGTCTTGTCGTACGCCCGGGGGTCTGGTTTCCAAAGAATATTACTTGCACTTGCACATCCTATTCGGACCGGCTATCGAGAATTCGAACCCGGTGCGTCGTCATCATCGTCGATCACAGTGTTCGCAGGACAAACGGACAACCGTCCCCCGTTCCCCCCCCTCCCCCGTGGGAAAAAACCGGTGAGGGGTCTCCGGCTGGCGGTTCGACCGGTCAGCCCATGATTGGACCATCTTTTATAGTTATAGCGAAAGTTTAATGTCGTGTATGTAAATAAGTGACAACTCATCTCCCGAGTCCAGTGGCAGGGCCAATTCGGTCCGAAACACGGTCCGATTCACCGGTTCAACGGCTGCTCAAACCAGCTCATAGGTCTCAACCAATCCGAGTATCAATGAATAACAGGACCAGATTAGGGGATGCTTTCGCTGTTCAACCATCGAACCAGCCGGTCCGGTCCGGGTTAAAGAACCTCAGTAAAGATTAGTCGAGTATCTTGAAAAGCCGTACGTGCGCGTTTGCTACCAAAAAAAAAAGACAACCACCTAGTCTTACAAAAATAATAGTAGATACTGTTTACGTCGAGGGAGAATGGTCAATCACAATGATTAATGCTGTTGACGTTTCAATTTTTGCAGGGTATCAACTTTTCTGATGATGCATGTATCCACTTGCGTACCTACTTTAAAAAACAATTTCCCGTTATTGAAATTTTCATTGTTTATGTTTATAAGGACGTGATAAAATTGACGTCAAAAGAATCTTTGCAAATGGGATACAACTTACCAAAGAATAAAGAAGGTTATCTTCTTTTTTCTTGACCAAGTGGAATGTGAGAACTCTGCCTTGAATTTGGACTATATCCATCTTTAATTTTTCAACACCTAAAAATGAACTTTGTCATTGTGCACTGCGTGATGTGCTTGGATCTGCACGAGTTTCGCAACTAACTAATATACCAATCGATTCAACTGCATTGGATCCTCTGCGTTCTACATTGAGTTCCGGCATTATATGACCAATCTTGTCATATTCTATTGTACTATATTGTCTATTCTCGATTACAAAAGGAATGCTATACAATCCTCGTATCGATGCTCCGATCAAACATAGGAGATGGCCTATCATCAGGCAATGTACGCATGATTTATCTTTTTATTTGTCATATGGAATCGACGAAGAGAAAGGCAAATTAATGATAAGAGAGTTCAAATAAATGGCCATGAACGTGGATTGTATAGAAAATATATTGTATAGGTTGTGCCAATATATTAGTGAGTCTTTTGCCATACCGATTCTGTTTGGACATGAACTAGGCAAAGGGTTTACCACGTGGATACAGGAAAGAACTTATCACGGAGCGTCTAACACTCTGAACAAATGCTTACACGGGGTATATTAACCAAAAAGTCATAAGAGTATTGTACGGCAGCCAATTCAGTCTTAAACTTTTTAATTTTGTCAATTTAGTTCTAAAATTTTTTACGATTAGCTAATTTACTTTTTTTGGTCAATTTTGACTTAAAATCTTTGACGTGGCAGTCCAGTCAACGTCGACTGATAGTGACGTGAACAATTTTTGCATTTTTTTTCCCTCTATCGGTCGCCGGGCCATTGCCAAGGCTTAGCGACAGGCCACAGGCGAGAGTCGCGATGGCCTCGCCAAGCCATGACAGTCAGGCTGGCGCGGCTGATCCTAACCTCTATTAGTTGAGTTTACAGGGAGTGACATCCATGTTTATGAGAGGCTTCGTTTTAACGAAGTTTCCAGGGACAGAGGAAAAATACAGTTCTTCAACCAAATCCATTATGTTAACGTCAATAAATAAAAAAAAAGAAGCAATAAATCTACACCATCTCCACTTTATGGGTGGATCTCACGATAGCATCATGTAATTAAAGATCTCTCATGCACAGATATCAATCTTCCAAAGACGATTACGTTAGAAAGACCTAATGCGATAATAGCCAAAAGACATAAGACAGCTTAGGTGGGTGTACGAAAAACACATATTTGCATGCCTGAACACGCAACCAGGGGACGGTGATGAATCGAGACCCTAAAGTGGTGGTGGGGTATGAAGGGCTGCTCCTATATATGCTTGTCTCGATGTAAAAGCTTTCTGTCCTCCTCCCAATGTTCTTTTTCCCCCTCTTTTTCTTCTTTATCATATTCTTAACGTTCCCAATATTCTTTTTTTTCAAAAGGAGAGAAAGAAGGCAGATGTCTCGCTTTTTTAGGTGAGAAAGAGAAAGAGCCCGTCCTTTATCAATCAAGTTGCAATGGACGACGATTTTGATAATGACAAAAGAAATTATAGGGTCTCCAGGGCTTAATGTAAAGCAGAAATCAGATGCATCTGTCGGTTTCACGACAGTATCTGGTCAACAAGGACGGATGCGGTGAGGGCAATTTTCAACGCTAATGGTTTTTAATTCGTAGAGTTTGGTGTCTAGAGCTTGTGTTTATTGACTAGTACGTGCAAATTTCCCTCGTCGGTGAGCACATATGACGAGCTGCTATATTAGCCTCTCATTTACAGCTACACAAGGAATGCTCCAACTTCCAAGTGTGTACATAAGCAGGATTAAGGGAACTTACGTACGTCTCCAAATGTCAGATCGAATTAAAAGTGTATAAAGTCGAGCCGACAATTGTTTCGGGTAGAAAATAAATGACGAAATCAGCGACCAACTCGTGCTGGAAAGAATTAGGCCGGTTATCGGAAAATCGTACGTTAGAGGTAAGTAACACCGATTCTCTAAGTACGCATGGTCAATAGGAGGACGTGCGAGATTTGTATCAATTAACTCCACATGCACCTTCGACCAAAAAAAAAAAAAAATCCACATGCACGAAAACCAAAACAGATGAGGAGGCTTTCTCTCTCGTTTCTTCCTTTTTCTTCAATTTAGAGATGGAAAAAGGGAAAAGCAATCGCAAAGGATCTAATCAGAAGGATTGAGAAAAATGCCTAACTGACGTGACAAAAAGCTATTTAGGGTTTTTATCCGAGAAATTATACAAATGATCTCTAAACTTTGACTCAATATATAATTTAATCATTGAATTTCTAAATTGTTCAATATAATTTCTAAACTTTAGCCTCATATTTAATGTGAACCCTAAACTTTTAATTTATTCAATATGGTCCATGGACTTTTGGTACATATTCAATGTAATTTTTGAACTATATAAAAATGTTTAATGTAGTCCCCGAACTTGAATTAATGAAATGACTACATTGAACATTTTCATATAGTTCAGAGATTAAATTGAATATATATAAAAAGTTCAGGGATGACATTAAACAAATTAAAAGTTAAGTGATCATATTGTATATTGAACCAAAGTTTAAGAACCGTTTGTGTCAATTTTTTCTTTTTTCTAAAGGAGTGGGTATGCATCAGGGTTCGTAAGAAAATAAATGGAAAGAACTAGAGTCTCCTGAAACCGCCCCAGGATTTTAATGGATCTACTAAATTCAAAAGAAAGAAGGATGATTATACTGGAAACTTAGAACAGATAAAATCACTTTCCTCTTCTTTCTTGTCAAAAAAAAAACAGACTAAATTAGCTTAATAATAGTGAAAATATCACGTGAATTCATTTTCCGTCGCTATGCATAATTTTAATGATTCGAGATACTTCATAGTAAAACAAAAGTCGAATCTGCGATACTAAAATTACAAACCATGCGAACAATAAAACCCTAGTTTACTCTCTCTGGATACGAAAACAAATTAAATTAAACTTAGTTTTCTTGATGTCGACTGATTATGGAATTTCCTAATTTCCCAAGTCTTTTTTCCTGTTTTTATCTCAATAATTATTGTCCCCAAATTATCTAGCAAAAGATAAGCTTGATTATCATGTCCGGCAATATTCGGGTACGGGGATTAGGTGGGAAAACGAACTATTTTCTTCGTCACGGTGGACCTTCTCAATATAAGAAAAATCTGCATTCTGGACTTTTTTGGATTAACGTGCGCTGGATCGTGCCGCTACGTTTCCATATGGTCCCATCTTTCGACTCTGTCAGGTGGACCAATCGACCAGATCAAATCATTATCTGAAAATCATTTCATCGTGCACTGTCTCATTTTTTGTTTGGATCGTCCCCTTGAGGATGAGAGTACAATGGCCCGTCGCCGTCGCTCGCATGGCTAAAATTGATAGTACAATCGCTTTAACCCTCGCTTGCATGGCTAAACCCATGCCCATCTTGCACGTAATGAAGTCCCTCCCGTACCTAAACAACAAAAGGATTATGTGAGGAATTCTTTCGATAAATCTCTTATGGTTATTGGACTTAACTGTCGTAACTATCACGAGAGCGTGGAGAAACGAACGATTCGAGTAAGAAATAAATTATGGGAACGAAACACGAAGACAACAGATTTGATTGGATCGGCACGTGCGTACGCCACGAGGAGAGATCGATCGAATTGTTCCACTATAACCGGCAAACGCAAGATTACATTCACTCGAAAAATGATCACGCTCGAGTGTTTCACAATCCTCAATAACACCTAAACTAATAAGAGTCAATCGCAAAAGAGGAGTATTTTCTATGCTCTCGACTCTTTTGGATGACGGCTTTGAAAGGTTCTCTAGAATTTTCACAAGTTTCTCATCTAAAATAAGTTTTAAATATAGGGTTGGGATATGTCCACTAAAAGTCTTAAAATTTATCGCAAAAGTACAATTGAGTTTAAAAACTTACAAAAAGTGTAATCAAGTCATAAAATTTATCAAATTGGTTCGAACAAGTCTTAAAGTTAATACTATCAATTTATCTAACTGAAAATGCTAATGTGGCATTTTTAAATGAATTTCTCTCTCCTATGTGCATTATTATTATTATTTTATTCAAACGAACGATTCAAAAGTCGGGTGATCCTGGAAGGAAACGAATCTCCTTGATTTCATCTGGATGGACGTGGGGCTTACGTACTTTCATTAAATTACAGTCGACGTACCCTATGATCAAGCTGCAACTTTGAATTTGACTGGTCGTAGAAAAGAAAATAGCAAAAACTTGGGTAGATGGAGTCCATCGAAACAATGTTGGACTCTTCTCCTCTATGAATTATTGACGATGGATCTAGTGACTCGATCAAAAAATTAATTTCATGTACACAGTCATGTAGGATAAGTTAGGATACTGAATTCCTGCACTGTGGACCAATAATCAGTTGCCATGCCGGTGAAAATAAAACAAAAAATAGAAAGAAAAAAGTACCCCACCGTCTGTAAAGCCAATAATGTGTGGATAAAATATCCATTGTAAAGTTTGTTTTGCAGAATGATATGAAAATTTTTTTACTCATGTGTTTGGATACCACTTATAATTTAGCACATAGTTTTATAAATTAATTTTGTAAACCAGTGTTTATTTGCATTCCTAAAATTATTGCTCGGTCCTAAAATCATCAGATCCATCGAAAGGTGCATGCCAACGTCCACATAAACACACGTGCGCATGAGCATCCATGTGGTTCGGGCTCTTGTTAGATGGGGAAAAACTGAATGAAAAGAGTGAAAGGAGGTGATTAAGGGAAAACACAACATTTATTTTATTATATGATCGGATCAGCCTCGGAATTTTTCACGGAGGCTGAAAGCTCAAATACAGTCATACGACAAACCCTCTACGAATAAGCCAAAGTACATGAAAACGAAAAAAGAACCATCTATATGTCTATTTATTCATTCGCCAGCTCAGTTGGCCAAAGCAAACGGCGAAACCCTCTCGCTTTTTCCTTCTCTGTATAAAGATTCTTCAGCATCCATTTTCTTTATTTCTTCGATAAGGACTCACCGCGTCCTGCAAAACAAAAAGTACACAACTTCTTCGTCAGTACATATTATATCAACTTTCTCTTTTCCCCTTAATTACACTGGACGTGATTGAATGGTAAAAACCAGGCAGATATACGTAAAAACATGCGTGAGTAAGAAAAAGTAACAGAGAAGCACTAGGAATGAGTCAGCACAAATTTGTTGTATGCCATTGCAGGAATGAGCATCAACTTTGAGTGTGAAGAGTGATCAATAGCGCAAACTCTTAAAGCAAACTTACCTTTTGAGAGTATTTCGACAGTCAACCTCTAGTAGTGGGGAGGAGGGGGAGGTGATGCATAAGTGTAAGGGTGGGGTGGTGGCTTGTGGACGGGTGGTGGAGGTGGTGGGGATTTGTACTTGTATGGCTTCGTGGGTGGTGGTGGAGGAGGAGACTTGTACTTGTAAGGCTTCGTGGGTGGTGGTGGAGGAGGAGACTTGTAAACATAGGGCTTCTGGGGAGGAGGTGGCGGCGGAGACTTGGGGACGGGCGGTGGAGGAGGGGGAGATTTGTATTTGTAGGGGTGCTCCTTAGGAGGAGGTGGTGGAGATTTGTGAGGCTTGTAGGGTTTCACATGAGGAGGGGGCGGAGGCGGAGGCGATTTGTAGTGATAGGGATGAGTTGGAGGTGGCGGGGACTTGTAGTGATAGGGATGACTCGGAGGCGGTGGGGAGTGCACCGGAGGAGGTGGCGATTTGTAGTGATAGGGATGAGTTGGAGGTGGCGGGGACTTGTAGTGATAGGGATGAGTCGGAGGCGGCGGGGAGTGCACCGGAGGAGGTGGCGATTTGTAGTGATACGGATGAGTTGGAGGTGGCGGGGACTTGTAGTGATAGGGATGAGTTGGAGGTGGCGGGGACTTGTAGTGATAGGGATGAGTCGGAGGTGGCGGGGAGTGCACCGGAGGAGGTGGCGATTTGTAGTGATAGGGATGAGTCGGAGGTGGCGGGGACTTGTAGTGATAGGGATGACTTGGAGGCGGCGGGGAGTGCACCGGAGGAGGTGGCGATTTGTAATGATACGGGTGAGTTGGAGGTGGTGGGGACTTGTAGTGATAGGGATGACTCGGAGGTGGGGGGTAGTGCACCGGAGGAGGTGGCGATTTGTAGTGATAGGGATGAGTTGGAGGTGGCGGGGACTTGTAGTGATAGGGATGAGTCGGAGGTGGCGGGGAGTGCACCGGAGGAGGTGGCGATTTGTAGTGATACGGATGCCTCGGAGGCGGCGGGGAGTGCACCGGAGGAGGTGGCGATTTGTAGTGATAGGGATGAGTCGGGGGCGGGGGGGACGGCGGGGGAGGAGATTTCTTGGGAGGTGGAGGAGAATAGTAACCGTAGTTTGCCAAAGACTCTAGAGGCAAGCTAAGAGAGACTAGTACCACTAGAAGAGTGGAAATGAGAGGGGTCATCTTAGCCATTTTGGCCAGAGAAGGGTTTTTGTTGTGCTATGGATGGATGCCCCCTCCCCCCTTATATGGCTTTTGCGTTTACCCTTTTAACACTAGGAAATGTGGTAAAAAAAAAAAAAGAGAGTTGCATTGGGAAAATAATGTTTCAAAATAAGTTAATAGGAAATCCGGATGATGAGGTGTCAATGGGGTGCCATCAATATGTTGGGACAAATTTGACTTAGGTAGGTATTGTTTAGTCTTTGCATGGATCTTGATCTCCTACTGTTAAGAGGATGCAAGCTAAGCAAGAGAGGAAAGAGAGTAATAGTCAAGGCTATGCCCCATTACTTAACTCCCTTTTGTTCTTTTATGCACAGGAAATGAAGAATAGTACAAAAACACAGTCCTCTCTCTTCCCAACATGTTTCTACCCTTGAGTTCTCAGAAAAAACACGTGTTTTGCCTAACTTTCCATGATTTTATCGCATCCGGGACCAGGCGGCTCAATCTCTCTCTCTCTCTCTCTCAAAGAGACAATGAGAACACATCTTCCCCAAACATTAACTAAACCATCTTGGCATTGATGTGACCAATAATTAGCTATAGCTAGGATCGGGCTTATTCTAAATCATGTAATAAAGCCCGGGACTCCATTTTAGACACTAAACTCTAAGCATTGATATGCGACATGCGTGTGGACCTCTTGGTACGCGCACTAGCTCTAGTGAACCGGTCTACATACAGAAGACCATAAGACAAGTTCGAGGTAGGAAAAGGGTATGGTGAATTCGGCCAAGGCATGGTGTTCCTATTATCCATAAATATGTTGATTTATGAAACACAACCACCTCGATAGGAAACTGATTTGAAGTTGCATAAATGTCCGGTCGACTTCTCGCGAGTTCATCGTACTGTTTTTGTTAACCTTGCATCGAACATTAACTACCGTTCATCTCGCTAACAAAGGATAAAAGAATGAGTTCTCGGTTAATAAGAATTAGGCAAGGAGAGAGAATCGTGCGGAGACCCTAACCTACCCCTCTAGAAGAAGGACAAGGGGATTGGAAGGAATTGAATGGACGAGGCTCCATTCGCTGCATACACAAGATTTCATGCAGGATAACAATAATCAACTTGGCTTTTCCATACGTAAAAGAGTCTTTCTTCACCTACTCTTCCGTAGTACGCCAGACAACAACTCTATCTAGCTAACTATTTGTTTTATCATAACTTTGACTTGAGGGTAAAAAAGGGGGTCCAATCATTATGGTTTCATTTGATTTTTCTTTTTCCTTCATATAATATGCTCCATTACATTCGCACCATCAAGGTTTCTTATTTTACCGGTGGCTATCATTGCCAAGATGGCATTAGGTGGTACTTGGGGAAGACATGAAGTATCTGGAGATGTGAAGGTTGACAACTGACGATGAGATGTGTACATTGGTGTTTTCTCACCAGAGGAAAGGAGCTTTCATTTTTACGGCAGTTTTCGTGGCCTATTCTCTTGTGAAGGTGGCTTCATGAATGCGCTTCTTATTTTTGCGTACCGGTACCTGTACACCTCGCACCCTCTAATTCCACTTATATCTTTATCTTTCACAGGGAGAAGAGATACCCTTTAGGTGTTTCACATCCTGAAAATTCCTAAGTTTGAATTGGTCCTAGATAAAACTTTTTAAGGTCTTGCTTAGGACCATAGGCAACAACTCTATCTAGCTAATTGTTTGTTTTATCATAACTTTGACTTGGGGCGGTAAACCCGAGGGGGGGGTGGGAATTCATTCGATTTTTTTATTTCCTCCATATAATATGTTCTTGTCTGGTTACAAGGTAACCTCACCAAAGAGCAGGAGCCAAATCCCACCTACCAAGTAACCCTGGTGGGTTGTCGGGTCTGTGTTTCTTATTTTAACGTGTCGGTGCCTACACGTCTAGCCCCCCCTAATTTTGATGAAAATGTTTTTCTTCCTCTTCACTAGGCAACACCCCCGAAGTTTTACGTTCCAGAGTTCAGTGGAAGCAGCTTAGGGACTTACTTAGGTCCATTACGTTTGCATCATCAAGGTTTCTTATCTCACCAGCGGCTATCATTGCCAAGATGGGTTTAGTGGTACGTGGGTAAGATGGGCCGTCGTTGTCGTCGTGTCACTGAGGCAAAGACGTGGAAGACGTATGAGGTATCCGAGGACGTGAAGGCTGACCGATGATGGTGAGATGCGTGCATGGCGTTTTGCTCCTTCACCTTACGTACTATATATTCAACCGATTTCTTCTTTTCTTCTGGCCTTTCGTTTCTACATTATCAACTCCTGTTCAAAACTTGGATGTGGTCCATTATAAATTTATTGCGTATTTTGGATTCATATGCATGACGGTCCATCTCTTTCCATTGAAATGTAAATGCATTGAAGTCCGTAGATCCGGGCCGATCGCTTATTCATTTTTGTCTTGTGATTGGCACAGAAGTCTCGACTGCATGTGATCATCTGATGCTTCCAAAAGCAACGAGTAATAATATCAGCATGGCCACTTGAGTCTAGAAACGCTAGTTTAATCGGGTCAAATGCGGCTGGTGCTGCTGCTTAATTTTGCCACCGACGAATTAAACAATGGAGACTCGAATCAGACTAATAGGGTGGGACTCCGAAGAGATGGGGGGTGGGTGCTCGTGGTCGTGGATCAGATCTGGTGATCAACTTGGCCACTTCGAATTTGCAATTTCATGAACTTTGTGCTATGAGATAATTGAGAGTAGTGCGGAAGAGAGGAAATTGAACAGAGATGACTAAGTTAATGGGATTATTGTCCAAACGAGTCATAAACTTATTGTACGGCTGTTAATTTAGTTCTCAGCTTTTCAATTTAGCCAGTTTAGTCCTAAATATTTTAATAATTTTTCAATGTAGTCTTTCCGGTCAATATCAGCCGGAAATCGCCGACGTGGACCTCGGTCGTCTTACGTGACACGGCCGGCGTTGACGCAAATGTTTTTTGCAAATTTTTTTAAAAGTTTTCTGGGTTTTTTGTCTCTTTTTTTTTTCCTGTTTCTCTCATCCAGTCGCCCGAGCCTCAGTGATGGCCGGCACGAAAGAAAAGAAAAGAAAAAAACTCAGAAAATTTGAAAAAGAATTCAAAAATCGATCATATCAATGCCGGTTGCGTCTCATAAGACGGCTGGCGTTGACTGAACCGTCACGTCAGCGATTTCCGGCAAAAATTGATTGAAAGGATTACACTATAAAATCATCAAAAAAGTTCAGAATTTAACTGGCCATATCGAAAAGTTTATAATCGAACTGGCCGCCATAAATAGACGTGGGACTTGATGGACAATCTCCTTCGTGTAAACATTTTGTGGACATTACATGTGCATTTCATGGATGTCCAATCGGACAGACTTTTATTTTCAAGTGATAATGCATCTCTTTTTTTTAAAGGCATATGCCTTGGGAGTCCGATAGATGCCCATAATAATTGAGGGATTGATTAATTACGGGCCCAGAAATCTCGACTATTTAATTATCATGGGACTGTGCATGTGCTCGTTAGGAGGAGCCTGATTTGTGCAGATTCACTATTCTCTTTATCTCTTCAGTCCCTCGTGGAGACAAAATGGCGACAGCTTTATTTAAAATAAAAAAAAGCAACTTCCTAATCTTTATTTATTTATTTATTTTGAAAAGAAAGTTTGAATGATTGAGATGTGGTACGAACGTAAAGATTGACAAATACTAGCACTTCCCACTTCAATACTTACTATAACCGGATACGCCATAAATAATGTCAACACGCCTCTTGTCTCGAAAGCGAAAACTAGTCGATTTCTAATAAAGCAATTGCGTGTTGAGGAGAGGAACCGATTCCATGTTTGAGCCCCAAAATTGGAGCAAGTGTAGATGAACCGTTATATTTTTTATCGGCCTAAGTTTTAGCATGGAATTAAATTTGAGGTGTTCGAAGTTATTATGGTCCTAGCGCTCTTAGGTACCCCATGTTATAACTCCTAGGTGCCCCACCATAGTCTACCCTCGATAAATTTGTGTGGCCACTTTCAAATTCCATAGTAAGCTTGTCTATGCACCATTTTTTTGTGACACGGTTAACGGGTTAAGTAACTAAACTATATCGGCAAAATCACTTGTCACGACAATTTATTTAACAAGCACCCCACATTGAATTAAATTCGAACAAAAAAAATTAGGTACCTGAACACAAAATGGATAAAATTCAGGTACTTATTGTTTCATTTTATCTATACATAAGAACAAAATACGATTTTTATTGCATGAGAACACGATCAAACAATCTCCACTACCATCGGGGAAAACCCTTAGAAGTGCATTCCGGCTGCGCCAGAAATCATCCTGGAAAAGATGAAACCTACTGATGGCTAAATCGAGAAAAAAAACCTACAAATTTTACTTGGTCATAGTCAAATGAACGAGCTATAGCCAACCCTCCTCACCGACACTGATATTAGACCGACAGCGGCGTCTGCTCCTTTTGTCCACACAAAGCTTAGATGATGTTTCCGTTCTCCAATGTTGACATTGACTATTATGGCCAGGAAAAGTCAAGTGACCCCCGCGTGCCCTTCTTCGTTAGAAAGGCTGGCTCCTCAATCCATGCCGGTGAAGGACTGATTTTTGATGGATTGCTTCTTGTCTGCATAAAACCTGAGCTGAGAGAATTGGCGCGCGCGTACATGCACAACATGCAACTACAGAGATGAAGAAGCATACAGAGCTCGGCTCGCCAAAAAAAGGTGGAGTTGATTATCGCTTGCGCGGCATTAGCTCAGTTACAGCTCTGCTTGTGCACTTGGACAAGGTGGTATGGACTACGGAGTGATGGGCCTTGTCTGTGCCGACCGCAGCTATGGATTTTGCCTTTAAACCCCATCTAATCCACTGAAACTGCATGAATATCCAACGGTGGCGTGAGCTCGTTTTTCCCTCGGATTTGTTTCCTGCTGTTTTTCTTCTTTAATCCTTCCCTTTGCATATTACGTTTCTATGCATAACTAAGAAAGCACAAAGTCTAGGACAAAGGGGTAGAGGAGGATTCCACTGCGCTTTATTTGGTCAGGAGGGGTTTAGGAGACGATCATCGACTGGTGAGTAGAAAAGATACTTAGATGTGGGCAAAGGCCATCACATATCATTGAGATTTTAACACTTTTTACGTAAAAATTAAAACCATGGTAATCTTCAATTGGTCAGGCCCTACTCGATGTGCATGCATGCTTTCTTGCTTCAGTTGGACATGACTCCGAAATGGATGAAATTCGCGCGTCCTAGCATCTGCAAAGGGAAGAAGTGGATACCCCCACATTTTATGCATGAACATGACAAAAGGGATCGAATGCAATTATCAGGATGCCGCACCTGATATGCAAGATTCGATTGCAACATTTGAAGGTACGGAGTAATCACAAGAGGATGAATTCAGCTTGAAGAAAATCATCAGATGAGGATGAGCGAAGCGTGCATGAATGTACCTCTAAACCAATTGTCATGAAAAATTGCTTTTCGCAAAATTATACACCCAAGCCAGATGACCCAGGTCTCTCATTCCATTGTCGACCCAGGGCAAAATTGCGAGGACAATCATTATGTAAGTTTGACAATAATATCAGAAAGAGAAATGCAAAAACGAAAGCAAGATCAGGGAAGCAAGGCTTGCCTGCACTTGTCACAACATCAGATCAGAAATCATTCGAAAGAAGTCAGACAGTAACATCGAATTAATGTGTGCTGCAACAAATCAAAATTGGGTTCTCTCCCACGATTTCCTCAATAGAACTTAGAAATTATCCAGAACATAAAAATGCTACCAGAGGAAGAGTCAAATTTAGAAAGCTTTCAATCTAAAGGCAATTATACAACACTACCCCTTCATAGAATGACAAGATTAACATAGTCAGCCGTATATCACAGAGTCATTCGGCATCACCACTACAATCTTGACAGCATCCCGTAGATATATCCTGCACCTCAAGAACTCATTAAGGGAGGAAGAGAGCAATCTGATTAGCACACAGACCTCTGTGCTGAACCATGGAAATGTAAACCCCAGTGCAAGAGCAAACTTGATGGGTACCAGTAAAGTGCAGAAGACCGCACCCCATCAAACTTGGTCTCTCCCATCACCTCCTCCCACGCGGTCCAGCACCTGACCTTGGCCCGGGGTACCGAGAAAACTGCAGCCGCAGGTAAGCAGAATCTGGATCATGCTCGTCCATTTTGTACCCTGAGAAAACAATCAACCAAATAACTCGTCATTTCACAAGTGGAAAACGTTTCTACATAAAAAGACAATTACAAAGGCACTTTAAATAGAAATATAACAATAAAGAAAGGGGCATTCTTTGTCCTGCGTTTAGTGATGTTCTTTCAAGATAAAATAGCATCCCAAATGGGATTATCACACCATCTGAAGTAACAGTGACCCTCCCCTAGTGTAAGTAATCCCCACTCCATTGCCACACTATTCAAACATATTATTGTGGTCTACTTCTAAAATCTCTCATCACTTATTTCAAGGACAATCTGAAATTTAATTCAAGTCCAGTCTTCCTAACTATTCCCCCATTCATACAAACATGCCAAAGGTAGCCCTGGACAGCAAATATCATACTAAAAATGGTCCCTCTTCCCAACACCACTACCATACAAAAGCCAAACTCCAGTGGTTGGGAAGAGAAGAACAGATCTCGAGAATGCAAAGTTAGATCTTTGGAAAGAGGCTGAGAGTCATGTCTTAACAAACAAAAAAATAGCACTAAGTATGCCAGATTTTATTTTCCTCAAATTTCTTTGTCCCTTTCTATTCCTTTATTTTGTGTTCTTTCTTTACCTAATTTTAATTTCCAATAAACAGTGAAAGAGGTTAAAAGTAGATTATCACCTTGCAAGGCACTCAAAGCGGTGGCTGCACAAGCTGGATTTACAAAGTCCACAAAACAAAGGATTAGAGGATCTCCTCCACGCTGCAATGCAAGTTCAAAAGTAGAATGAGAAAAGGTCAGAATATAACACAGAAAACATAAAGAAATACTGAATAACTAAAGTTGGACTTACATGCTTCGACTCCTTAATCACGAGTCTCACTTCTTTATACCCCACAAAAGGCCGAAATATATCTAAAGGTGAGTCAAGAAAATTCAAAAAGCATAAAGACTTCTTATCTGACTTCCAATTAGGTTGAAAACTTCAGGAAAGCACGATACATTCCCAACTACAACCAATGTTAGACATCAAAAGGATACGAGCAACCTCCCTTTTTGTACTGTCAGGAGGAAGTCCTTCAACATACAGAGTGCTGGAAGCATCTGGAGGCAAAGGAACCGTTTCACGACCCGGCCTTCCCATGGCTTCCATTGGGAGTGGACCACCATAACCAGCATTTCGACCATTTGGTGCCATGTCTGGAGCAAGAGGCCCAGGACGGCTCATCATAGAAGGATCAGCAACCGGAGCACCTGGCATTTGACCACCCATTGTTCGTGCCATTCCAACGCTGCCATATGTACTAGCTTCTCCAGGAGTGTGTGAAGACAGTTGCTTCAGAAGTATTTAGATAACGCCCTTAGCAAACCCTGTGAGAATGGACCTGAAAAAACATAACCATGACAACTTCAAAAGAGGAAGGCTTACTGAGCTCTGGAGATATCGGTCGTATGCCGATCCTATTGTCTTGGTGTCCTTCACAGCCCGAGGTCCATTAGGATCATCATCACGTGGTAGATAGTTTTGCATCTCAGGACCAGAAGGCATGCCTGGAGGAGGGATATCTGATCACCAAAAAAAAAAAAAAAAATTTTACTTTTAATTTGCTTGTACGGAACAAAAGAAGTTAAAAAATACTAATAATATTTTTGTATATATAGTTTACAAATCGAACAACCATCAAACTGCACTATAAAAGTCTGGGGTTAAGGAAACAAGCTGATACAGTCAGGTCAAAGTGGCAAAGTCCAACAGTTGAAGTGGATGAACAGTTGCTACTGAAGCGAGAGCACGTGCATAAACATGTATACCAACCTCTCTTGTTTACACTATGCCCATTTATTCTTTGACATACTGTATCTTCCTCAAGAACAATTTCGAGCAGAGTTTTCAAAGCAAACCCACACTGGAGGAAAAGAGTGACAAGCTTGGTTTTGCCAACCACATCAGATAAATGCCTAAAAGATGCAAACTTATGTTTGCCATATTAAGAGTTACATCAACCTGTGAGGTGGACATTGCTTTTACTTTCTTGAATCAAACTATCATGGAATATCTGCTCATTTAGTGCTAAATCAAAAGGCATAGGACATTGATGACCAACTAGAAGTCTACATGAAAACATGTCACGATAAACCAACTCGCCACAAAAACACCAAACCAGAATGCATGAGGATATAGTAGCAAAGGGGAAAATTGCCAAATAAAAAGGGAACTGCAGTCTTCAATAAATCTCAGGTTGTCATTTATTTGTGATTATAACAAGTGTAATAAGAGACAGTCGTAAATCATGCATTGTCCATAGCAACCCCAATGTCCCTGTTCACTCCACTCAAATGTTCTAAAATTTGATAGTAAAAAGATGTTTCAAAATTTAATCAAAGAAAAAAAAAGCAAAAACATAAGATTAGCAAATCGTCATCAAGTACCTGCCAGAGTACATACAGATTGAACTGCCATTCCTAATTGACGTTATGCATACTACATTTGAAAATAAGATATTTTACCATCAATGCACTAATCCACCTTCATGATTCCTTCAAGGACGAACTACTTATTCACTTTTATCACGTCCCTGTATCTCTCTGTTTCTCTCATTTTTGGATAAAAAACTGCATGAGCTGCCCTTGAGGACCCATCTCAGGATTTCAAGTGCACATAAAAATGCAATAGTGTTGACACTTAAAGGAGAAAAAGGCATCAAAATGTCCAAGATTCCAACTAATCAAACAATTATACCAACAGACCAACAACCATAGTGGCATATTTCATCAACTAGCAACACATCTTATGTTAATGAATACTTGAGCTAGACGGAGAGGAAATACGATGAGTGGGGGAGAGAAGGGGGAACTCTTATTAGTCAGAGACAGTAAGAGCATCCCAAGTGCTGAAATATATTTTGTGGATATTAGTCAACAGTTAGTACGTGGTCATATATAACAAAATCACAGTTTTGTCAGTGTCTCTCGTGCTCTATGTATAGAGCCATCTTTTAGCTCTTTTATTCAATTATCTAGCTTTTGAGCATTTTCTCTATCCCTCCTCTTGAAGATCCTAGGATATTTACATGATATCAAAGAAAGAAAAAGTTTTTTGCCGTCTTCTCTGTCAAGTCAGCAAGCAAGCCAACTATCGTCTTCTCTGAGCTTCGTCATCCCAATCCTTGTCTCTATTGCAACTATCGTCTTCCCTGAACTTCATCATCTCAATCATTGTCTCTGTTGCAACTATCGTCTTTTTTGTTCCCCTCCCGTTGCTGGCGGACATCAGCATCTTCTTCTCTGTCAACCCATCAACCTTCCTTCCAATCTTTGCTCATCGCTAGGGGGACTCATGCCTCGCTGTCATCGGTCACAAGATGAGAGACATAGTAGCAAGCCGTCCTTCGTCCCTCTTCATCCATTAGTCAAAAGTCCTATTAGGGTCTGCCCACTTCGCCCAGTTGTCACCCTCAAGGGTAGCCACACCTACTTGTCTTCAAAAGCAGCATCGTCGTTCACTGCTTGTAGATCTACTCCAGTTGTCTTCGAGTGTAGCACCATCCTTAGTCAACATTGTTCCTTGGCCATCGTTCTCTGTCATCTTCATCAAGCCAGTTTTGGTCTATGTTCTTTGTTCATCTATTATCTTCTGTGTTGATTCTGAAGTGTGAAAATTGTCAAAAAGTTGGACTCTGTCCTCATCTCTCTGTCTCGATGGTGGCCACCACTGGCCAAGTCCCTCTATTCTCCACTCCAGAGATCCGTCAAGTCTTCTATCCCAGCAGCTGTCATCAACTCCTTCGTTATCCTCTGATGTTTCCCAATTTTTGGTTGTTTCACAAATTTGCATTGGTTCGTGTGCTTTTTTTGTTTCCTTAACAGAAATTTCTCAGTTATTAAAGAAAAAAAGTCAAATAGAAAGCGCCCTATCCAGCAGCAACTCATCTTCGACAGAATCACCTATTTTGGGTCTTCCAAAATCTCTAACACCTGATGTGGATTTATCCAATGCTAGACTCACTTTGGATTGCGAGTTCCATCGATGAGCCAAGTCACCGGAGTCCAGCATAACTCCACTGAGCAGCCGAAATCGAGTGCCATGGAGTGATGCAGTTTATGTTGCCCGCAATTGATAAAGTCAAGTTCTCGCATGTTTTACTTTGGTTGTGTGAGAAAGAGAAAATTTTCAATTTTCTGATCTCGGTCTGTTTCTTTAAAGCTTCAGTCAAAATAGGTGTTAATGTAAATTACTCAATTTGACGTATAAGGTCCGAGTTACATAGTCGTCATTGTCCTAAATCCGCCTCAATGTATCCACATCACTTGTCTAGTGTAAGGTCCAACCTACATGGCCCTTCGGTCACAGACTTTGAAAGAAACTTGCACTTGTCATAAGCAAGTTGGATGCTCCAGCTTAAGGGGGAGTGTTGAAGTATATTTACGGATATTAGTCAATAGTTAGTAAGTGTCATAAATAAAGAAATTAAGATTTTGTTAGTGTCTCGCATGCTCAATGAATAGAGCCATCTAATGTACTCTTTTGTTAAGTTTTTGTGTAAAGATGTAACTTTTGAATATTTTCTCTCGCTCTCTCTTAAAGATACTCAAAGATTTACACAAAGGTTTGTCCAGTGAAAAACAACGGGCATAGAATTGCTATGGAAAAAACAACCACACAGATGAGGTGATATGCATTGTAACCATTCACAATATGGCCGATTACCTACAATTCTAGTGCAAACTTGCATGCCTCAAATACTCATGAATGCAGGGCCCTTCGTAGCTACGCATGCAAGACACTCACAAAAGAGCACACTACTGCAAGACTCTGCGCAATTCACTATCTCAGTTGTTCTACGGCGACAGATCCAGAGCACAAATCGGGCACGGGAAGCTAAACCCACATAAGAAGACAAAATACTGCTTTTCGCTCAGAAATTAACCACCTTTCGCAATGCCCATCAAGTTAATTTCACCGCCCAGGCTCCGAAAAGAACAACCGCTCGCAAACAATCAAGACAACACAAGCGGGACCAAGTTCTAGGCGAAACAAAACACCGAAAGTCCGGAGACCCATTCAGCGAGCAAATTCCGCAAGAGCCATTAGGCTAACACGAAGAAACACGGGCTTTCCCCCAAATCGCAACCTATTTCAATCGAGCACAGCCACGCGCGCGGCAAAAGCTCGCGAGAAATCCCCAGACAATTTCCATCCACGGCGCTTTCGAAAGGAAACTCGCAGGGGGGGGAACAGGAGAGTTACCGTAATCGAGGCGAGGCCGCTTGAGCAGCCCAGGAGAAGGCACGACGGGCTGTTGCCGATTCCAGTAACCGTCCCCCATCCCTCCTAAATCTCGGCAGAGAGGAAGCGCTTCGGATGGAGCGGCGGCGGCGGACGACGGAGGGGAACCGAGAAGAACCCCGCGGCGGAGCACGGAGAAGGAATCGAGGAGAGGGAGCGGACGAGAGAGAGAGGGATCTCGCTCGCCTTGGGGGATTGGGCTTAAAAGGTTAAAACCCTAGGTCGCCTAAGCTTTCCGAAGGGAAATGCTGCCGCGATGTTTTGCCCTCACGATGCTCCCCCTCCCCTTTCGATTTCTCGATGCTGGGTGGGGGACGGAGCAGCGCGAGGGGTTATCAATTTTGGATCCGGTGCGGGAGGGCGCACCGTAGCTGTCTCTTTGGGGGGCCGCGCTCGATTGGGCCCGATCAAGGCCCGGACAGCCGTGGCTGGGCTCGCTTGATCGTGGATAAGATGGCCCGTTGGGCCAGACCAGGCCCACTCGAGCCACGAAGATCCGAAGCGCCCCCGATTCGAGCCGACCCGACCGGACAAGCGGCACCCCCCCCCCTTTCTCTTGGGCACGAGCCCGCTTGCATAGCCCCGGCAGAGAGATTCCAATCGGGAAACCCGACATTCAGTCCCCGTCCGACAACCAGGTCTAATTCGCGATCTCCCGGAACATATGGGCCGGGGTGGGGACGGGACTTAGGACGAGCTCGATGAATCCCGACCGGTTCCATCGTGCCCTCCTAGGAGAGGCGATTCGAAGGAGGAATGAAAAGGGCAACCGGGGGGGGGGGGGGGACGCATGAATGCCGGGTGCGGCTGCGCCTTAAAGGGACATTCTTTTGTCTTTTGATGCAAATGACGAATTGCCCGACAAAAGCGAGATTTTTTTTTTCCTTTTCGGTCTTCGGTCGCCAACACCAACGTGGGGGCTCCTCTCTCTCTCTCTCGCTCCCTCCCAATAAGAACCCAAAAACCAAAATCCCATGGCATTCCCCATGTCCACGTACCGCGCCGACGCACGGGATCCGAACCCCTCCTTCCCCCACCCCAGCACAACATGTATGGACTGCCCCTTCCAAAAATCTGGAAAAGACACATTCATGTCATATTTATTTTATATTACGAACCGGTACATTCGGGTCCACAGTTAACTTGAACTAATTTTCGTGTCCCAAAAATATCTCAAATCATCCAAATCATAGATTGAGAATTACCTCGAAATCCACTAATTTTGTGTCTCGAGAGCTCTTTCGAGTTTAGAAAATCTAATAGGGAAAAAGAAAAAAAAATCCCAAGCTATATTCATCGTGACAAATGATAAATGTGCTACGCAAATACAAATTTAGGGTTTCTGGTGTCAATAGGAAAATGTTTATGATAAATGTGTCACAATGGGTTTAATTTGGGATTTTAGCAGATTTTTTTTCCAATTTTCCAAAATATAAAATTAGTTATGGATATATGTGGCATGTATATACCAATTTTGGAATTTTTTGGGGGTCATGAAAATTGATTTGCAATAAATTCGGTAAGGATGAGTAATGGTTCGGGATTTTCAAAGGTGCTTTCTTGGATATATATATATATATATATATATATATATCTATCTATATATAAATTAAAATGAGAACAAAGGACGGGGGAGGGGCAGAGATTGGATTACGCTACGCGCCTGCGCAGGTAAACAAAGTACGCCTCCCGCCGCTTCGCTTCTCGGACGAGCGCACGTCAGGTCACGGCCCGGGTCCCCCGGGCGGTGGGGCCGGTGGTGGTGGGGGGCAGAGGGGTCATTTCAGCAGGGACAGTGCACCTCTCGCGGCTCGGGGCCGTGTCCCTCTTGGGCTTCCCCGAACACGGGCCCTCACAAGTTACGGCGTGCCCACATTAACGCCAAACGTACGCACCCTCTTTATTACATTAAGTTAGCACACGCACACACAAAAAACAAAATTGAAAGAGAAGGATAATCCGATTATTATTCGATAAATCATTTTCCATTTTCCTTTTCGCCCTTCGAGAATTTTATTAGGAAAACGACATAGATAGACCTGAACTTTGATTTAATATGAAAAATGATAGCTGAGCTTTTAATTTGTTCGATATATTTTTAAATTGTTTGATATGATCATATCGAGTAAATTAAAAATTCAGGGAGCGCATCGGATATTAACCTAAAGATGAAGAACTTCATCGAGCAAATTAAAAGTTCGGAAGTTACACTACGTATCCAGTTAATGTTCGAGAATTATTTGTGTCATTTTCTCAATTTTATTTTAAGGGTCGTCGATTTTGTTGGAGACTGTGGCCGTGACATGTCTTCTAGACGGGAATTATTTATTTATTTTCCTCTTTTTCCTCTTTTTCTTTCTTTCTCTTTCTCGGAAATCTAGCAGAAGCGATTTCATCTCGCATACTTTTCCCCATTATTTTTCTCGCTTTTTCTCTCTCTTTGACCACTTGTACTTCCCTTTTACAGTCTTTGAAAAACTCCCCTCGCTCTCGCTCTCTTTCTCTCTCTCTCTCTCTCTCTCTCTCTCTCTCCTCTCCATCACCTCCGTTCCCGTTCTCCGGCGCCGGAGCTCGAAATCTCCGCCGGCGATCTCGGCGTCCCGAGGGCGGCGAATTCCTCCAGCGACCGGTGCCGAGGGCCGTACTTCGCATTCGGGGAGCGAGTGCCTGCGGAGTTCCGGACTGTGATCGTTATTGACTTTGGGGAGAGGTCGAGGTGGAGGTCGAGGTCGTTCGATTTCTCGGGAGGGAGGCGCAGATCTCTTCGTTCGGGTGCTGAGCGGTAGCTTTTCGGTTTTCTGCTCCGTTTCGGTGCCTGCAGGAAGCGGGGGGGAGAGATAGATATTTGCATTGGTGGTGGCGGTGTGAAAGAGAGGGGTCGTTGATGGTAGTGTTGACGTCGTCGAGAGGTATATGATGTCCGGGCGTCCGGTGAGAGATCGGAGAGGGCGGTGGATTTCCGGTGAAACTCATACATGGAATGGCAGATCTTGTTAGCTACGGGAATGCCGACCGTGACGTTGAGCAGGTCCTCTCTCTCTCTCTCGCTCGCCTCTTTTTCTTTCTGAGATATGCTGGGGCGTGCGTCGAGTTGGCAATCTTTTTCCCCTCGTTGTTCCCGTTGAGATGTTATGTTGTCGATTACAAATTTGAGGCTTTAGGCCGGTAGATTTCGTTTTATTCTGGATATGCTTTGCGAGCTCTGGACTTTGTGTGGCCCTGTCCTCAGTTGAGAAAGACTTGTAGAAGTAGAGATTGTATCATGTAGAATCTGGTATCTGTGAGAGTTGGATATCTTCACTGATTCTTGACTGGAGCGACTGCTCCAAACATCGATGAATTGGAAGAAAGTGGAAATGTATAATTCTATGTTGTGGTTATGACTGGAGACCTGGTGAGATATTGCAGGAAAATGCATTCTGTTCTTCATGCTCAAAACGTGTAATCGACATATTCTTCTCTCTTATTTTGATTAAAAGAGCTTGGGTCATTTCTGTTTTTTCTTCTTTTTTTCCTATTTTTGTTGTGGGGGGTGGGGGGAGACTGCGGGCGGCAAGGAGTCTTAAAGTTTCTCTGCCTTCTTCTCTGGAAGCTTTGAGGCAATTATATATCGGTGCCTTCATGCTGTCTCAACAAAGCCTTGGATATGCTTGCTGCTAGTCTGTATTATAACACTTCAACTGTGGCTGCTGAAAGAGATGAAAGGGTTTCAACTAAGAGTTCTGTTTGTTCGAGTGCTTGGCCGAGAGCTAATTAACAGCAGACAAAGAGGGTTCACTTTTTGCTACTTCTTTTTGGTCTGTGATAAATCCTTAATTTGCAGTGGACTCATGCACTAGGATCATGAGTGGGATTGAAGATCCTGGTCCTACTGCATTAGATTATGGGATTGTTACTCTCCCATAGCGTTTTCAATTGTTATGCTTGATCTCAGTTTTCGTCACAAATGCTTGTGATGGCAGATAATATGGCCTTTATAGTGTGAATTATACATATCCCGAATCTTTATGGAGAGAGATTTTAAGAAACAGAGTAATAGACAGTCAGGTTTACAGAAGCTTCTTTCCTTAAAGGTAGTTGGCTAGGAAATTAGGACGGATAATGCTTTATCCCGGATTTTTTTTAATATACTTCAATCAATAGTGGGTGGTTAAATATGATACTCGAGAACAACCTATGTCAAAATTAACCAATGATTCATATGGGTTGGGGCAGACATGGAAGCTTAAGTTTGGAAGGGCGAGATAAAAAGTTCTGCAAAACCTAAGCTGGGGGCTGGCAACATATAAAGTTACATGCACTTCCATAGTCAATAGTGCATTCTTACTACAAATGACATAGCGCTGTCCTTGAGTCCATTGGTGCATGCAGGCAATTTAATTCCAATAGATTTTACGCAGGAATGTTGATCATGATTAGGTTATGGGAAAACTACAGTAGTACGACCATTATGCTTGTTTTACTTTGATGCTGTAAAGTATTATTGGGTAATATTATTGATCTTTGGATGCAACAAGCTCTCCATGCTACTTTATACTTATGAAGACAATAGTTGGATAAGGGAAAATGTTTCTCTGTATCAGGAAACCTAAGCTGCTATCTATCTGGAAACTTGTGCAGTGATTGTCTGCTTGGCATGGATGAAGCCATATGAATATTCCGGCTTAATCCCAACTAGCTTTTCCAGTTTTCCTTCCAACTGCTCATATTTTTCTTCTTGCTCAAGCATAAATGATGCTCCTACCCTTTTGCAGGCATTGATTGCTTTGAAAAAAGGTGCTCAACTGCTGAAGTATGGTCGAAAAGGAAAGCCTAAATTCTGCCCATTCAAACTATCTACTGTGAGTGTTACTAATAAATCTATTAATGTAGTCCATTGTAAGCTTTTAAAAGATAATTCGCATGACAATATTGTCACAGACGCAACAGTTATCGAGAGAGATCCAGGGAAGAAAGCACCATACAAATGAATCTGGTCTTCCTTCCATCAAATGCATGGGTGATTTAAACCATTGAATGATGCATAGCTTCTTTATCGGTTTTTCTTTGCTGCAGAGGGGAAGAGTCTAAAAATTGATACATGCAGTCATTTTATGTGGATAATTTGTCTGTATTGTTGAATGAAACTAGAGGATTTCATTCTTTACAAGATAATGCTGTCACATGTAATTGCTATCCTCTAGCAGTCTATCTTATGGATTTCATAACATCATTTGGAACGATAAAATCTCAGTTGGGCAAACATTCCCCTAGCAGTCTGTCTTATTGGCCCGAGTTCTTTATTTCTTTTTGCCAGATAGATTTTGAAAATATCCCTTGCTTATAGGTAATTCCTAGCTAGGTTTATTCTGTCTTTCCTCTGAAGGTTACCCTAGTCTACGCACTTTACGCATCATTGTGTTCCTGTTCATTAAAACCTGAAGTTTTTGATCTTGGAAAACCGTTTTCAGACTGAAGAGAAACGAACTGAACAAGCAGGTTTTCTGGTGACGCTATCAGCTGGTACCTCAGTGCTATGATTCTTCACTAATAGTGTTATGTTACTAACTTGCCCACTGCTCTACTGTGAATTTCAGGATGAATCTTCGTTGATCTGGATATCAAGTAGTGGTGAGAAAAATTTGAAATTGGCATCTGTTTCAAGAATTATTCCTGGACAAAGAACTGTGAGATTCCATTTCTTGCTTTTGTTATCATTTATTCTCTCCCTGATAATTATGTTCATGTCAATATTCAGGGAAAGATAGTGTTGCCTTGACTGAATACACTTACCATGTATGCTATCGTTAAAGTCTTCTACTTATTCTGTCTATGTCAGGCTGTATTTCAACGTTATCTGCGACCAGAGAAGGACTATTTGTCCTTCTCTCTTATTTACAAAAACGGGAAACGGTCACTTGATCTGGTTAGTGACAGAAACTCGAGATTTTCACTAAGATGCGAAGAGCTTTTCTTTATTTACAATTTGAAGTGAGTTCTGTTTTTGCTTTATGCATGTGAGATTTAAATTTTCTCCAGATCTGCAAGGACAAAGTTGAGGCTGAGGTGTGGATTGCAGGCCTCAAAGCACTGATCTCCACTGGTCAGGGAGGACGCTCAAAAATTGATGGATGGGGTGATGGCAGTATCTATCGTGACGTAATGCCTCCTACCTAGAAGTTTGTTTGAATGTCCATTTTTTTTTTTCAAATCTTCCGTGCTTTGGCCAATGGTTATGTAAACTATAATTATGATTATCAGTGAGCTAGTAATGTTTTTATCTGACATCTGGTGATAGGTATATAATATTTGTTACATTGCAAAGAAGATGGATTAATTGCATGTGGGATAAGTGGTTTTGCCATGTTGATGGGTATTTTAGTCTGCTGTGAGACATTAGTGATTGTCCATGATCAGAAGTCTGCTTTAAGACATAAGTGGTTGTCAGTGTTTTTTTGTCAATAACATATATGTTGCTCTTAACTATTTCAGGACAATAGAGATTTGACATCAAATAGTCAGAGTGACAGTTCTGCCAGTGCTACACGAGATATTAGTTCTCCAGATATTTCTTTGAGTTCTAATCCAAATTCTTCTCCAAAGACTTTCTATACCGAGAATTCTTTCCATTTTGACCGATCACATGTAGCATCAGACAACACAAACATGCAAGTGAAAGGATCTAATTCAGATGTTTTTCGAGTTAGTGTTTCTAGTGCACCCAGCACGTCAAGTCATGGTTCTGCACCTGATGATTGTGATGCTTTAGGTGATGTGTACATTTGGGGTGAGGTGATATGTGATAGCATTGTCAGGGTCGATGCCAGTAAAAATTCTAGTTTTGTGACGACGAGAGCAGATGTACTCGTGCCCCGGCCTTTAGAATCTAATGTTGTTCTGGATGTACATCACATAGCTTGTGGTGTTCGACATGCTGCTTTGGTTACGAAGCAAGGTGAATTGTTTACATGGGGTGAAGAATCAGGGGGCCGGCTTGGCCATGGCGTTGGGAAGGATGTGACACATCCTCGTTTAGTTGAATCTCTGGCTTTTGCTAATGTTGACTTTGTTGCCTGTGGTGAGTTCCACAGCTGTGCTGTGACAGTGACTGGGGAAGTTTATACGTGGGGTGATGGCACACATAATGCTGGGCTTCTTGGTCATGGTACAGATGTTAGCCACTGGATACCCAAAAGGATTTCGGGTCCTCTTGAGGGACTTCAAGTTGCTTCAGTAACTTGTGGGCCCTGGCACACCGCTCTGATATCGTCAAGTGGACAGCTTTTTACCTTCGGTGATGGAACTTTTGGTGCTTTGGGTCATGGGGACAGGGAAAATGTTACGTATCCTAAAGAAGTAGAATCTCTTCTAGGGTTGAGGACAATTGCCGTTGCTTGCGGGGTGTGGCATACTGCTGCTGTTGTGGAGGTTATTGTCACACAGTCTAGTGCGGCTGTTTCTTCAGGGAAATTATTCACTTGGGGCGATGGAGATAAAAATCGCCTAGGACACGGAGACAAGGAGCCACGGCTTAAACCCACATGTGTGCCGTCTCTTATAGACTATAATTTTTCCAAAATTGCTTGTGGGCATAGTATTACTGTTGGGTTAACTACATCAGGGCATGTTTTCACCATGGGGAGTACCGTTTGCGGTCAGCTTGGGAATCCTCAGTCTGATGGGAAGGTACCGAGCTTAGTAGAGGACAAACTCCTTGGGGAAACTGTTGAAGAAATTGCCTGTGGTTCATACCACGTGGCTGTATTAACAGTGAGGAATGAAGTTTATACATGGGGAAAGGGTGCTAATGGGAGGTTGGGCCATGGAGATCTCGAGGATCGGAAAACACCAACTCTAGTTGAAGCTTTGAAGGACAGGCATGTGAAGTATATATCTTGTGGTTCAAACTATACAGCAGCTATATGTCTTCACAAATGGGTTTCTGGTGCTGAGCAGTCTCAGTGTGCTGCTTGTAGGCAGGCTTTTGGATTTACTCGGAAAAGGCACAATTGCTATAATTGTGGGCTTGTGCATTGCCATTCGTGCAGTTCTAGAAAAGCTTTAAGAGCAGCCTTGGCGCCCAATCCTAACAAACCATATCGTGTGTGTGATTCATGTTATGCTAAGCTGAGTAAGGTTTTGGAAGGCAGTGTCAATAACAGAAGGAACTCCGTGCCTCGCTTATCAGGTGAAAACAAGGACCGATTAGACAAGGCTGATTTAAGATTGTCAAAGGCAAGCATGCCTTCTAATATGGACTTGATTAAGCAGTTGGACAGTAAAGCTGCTAAACAAGGAAAAAAAGCTGACACCTTTTCCTTGGTTCATTCCTCACAAGCTCCCCCATTTTTGCAGCTAAGAGATGCGGTTTTGTCTACAGCAACTGAACTGCGACACTCTGCACCAAAACCAGTTCATACTCCGTCTGGTGTTAGTTCTAGGTCGGTGTCACCTTTCTCTAGAAGACCCAGTCCACCTCGTTCTGCAACACCTGTTCCGACAACTTCGGGACTTTCGTTCTCCAAAAGCATAACGGACAGTCTGAAGAAGACAAATGAGCTTTTAAATCAAGAAGTTCTTAAGTTGCGTGCTCAGGTATGTCAACTCCATATAGTTATGTCCTTGGATAAATATCCTAGAAAGAAACTAGGAGTCTCACAGCTCTCGTGGATCTGGTTAGGTTGAGAGTCTCAGACAAAGATGTGAACATCAGGAGTTAGAGCTGCAAAGATCAACTAAGAAAGCCCAAGAAGCAATGTTACTGGCTACGGACGAATCGGCTAAATCTAGAGCTGCAAAAGAAGTTATTAAGTCGCTCACGGCGCAGGTTTTATTCTCATCTCTGCATTGCATGTCCATAGTTTGGCTCCATGTCCACTCCTTTAGAAACAAGTTTTTATGACACCAGGATCTGATGATATTCTGATAGAGAAATTTTCCGTAATAAGAGTCCTGAAGAAATTTATCAAATGGCTATCTCTGATCCTGAATCTCGATTCTTTATTTTACCCCCTCTTTCAAATATGTAACTTTTCGTTTCATTCATGAGTATGTGCTGCAAATTCCGCTGCCTTTTCTTCCTCAGCAATGGCTGTTAGCTTTTGAGTTTCACTTTCTCGCTTATAGTTATGAAGAATTGTCTCCTTTTGTCAGCTGAAGGAAATGGCTGAACGACTTCCACCGGGCGTCTACGATGCGGAGAGTGTGATACAGACGTGCCTGCCGAATGGATTGGAGTTTAATGGCATTTGCCATCCTGATGCAAATAGCGAATGTCATTCCAGATCAGATTCATTTTGCTCCTCTTTGATGGCTTCATCTGCAGCAAATGAATCAGCTTTAGCCACTGAAATTCAAAATCTTAGTCGATCTCCTGGAACTCTATTTCCAGCCAGTGAAGCCAATATGCACCAACAGAATCAGTTCCCTCTGACCTCCAGTAAGACAGATGATCACCGTGATGTCAGGCTTCCTAATGGCGAACAAGGAAATCAGGCAACTAATAGTAATGGCACGGAGGTGGTCCATGGTGGAGAGTCTCGGCCCTCACAAAGTGGAGAGAATGGGAGTGGTTCCGGGAACTCTGCATTGACCAGTAACATTATTCAAGTTGAGGCTGAATGGATCGAACAGTATGAGCCCGGTGTATATATTACCCTAGTGGCCTTGCGTGATGGAACTAGGGATCTTAAGAGAGTACGGTTCAGGTAATGAGCTGATTTCTTTGTCTCATTATTTAAACATTAAATTGGTTTCATCAGTTGATCTTTGAGATGGTCCTGAGCCATGAGATGCTTTGATGACTCATAAGATTATGTTCTCATGCATTCTGTGCCAGTTTCTATACGAGTTTATTATTCTCATTAACCAAAATGAATGTCATCTCTGTTTGATTGGCACTTATTCTTTGTATCTACCTATACTACTTGACTGTCTTGGCTGTGCAGTAATAGGGTTAGCTGCGGGAACTTTTGTTCACTGATACCATCTCATATTTTTTTTTAGGAAACTGCACCATGCCTCCTGAAAAATGTATCATTTCACGTAGGCACCATCTCCTGTGGGCATTGTGCTTTATTCCTGTACTTAGTTTGTCTTAAAGAAAACAGGAACCTAGGACATGTCTATTCTACATAGTGACACTTATATCACTAGATGGAAGTGCAGAATTTATCCAATAAAAGTGCAGTATTTGGCATTGCCGGTTTCCTTCTTATTATGATGATGTGCCTGTTTGGCTCATACGTCTTCCACCTTAATGGCAATTAATTTGAGAGTGCATTTGCAGCCGGAGAAGATTCGGGGAGCATCAGGCGGAGACTTGGTGGTCAGAGAATCGTGAGAGGGTCTATGAAAGGTACAATGTCCGTGCGTCAGATAGGTCCTCGGCTTCTAGTCAGGCTGCTCGTAGATCTGAAGGATCCATGACACCGACTTCTTGAAGTTGCCCACCAATGGAACTGCCAAAATAGTTCGATTCCGTCACGTCATGGTTCAAAGGCCACGACATTGTCGGTATGAAGGGAAGTGGACATCTTTTCTTTTCCCTTTTCAAGAGACCTAACTTCCACAATTTTTGACGCCCCTCGCAACCATCTTCTCCTTTTTTTTCCCTCTTGTTCTTTATTTACTTCTATTTATTCTTGGGTGCTGCCCAATTTATAGATGTATGATGTATTGTAGTGTATATAATATCGACTGCGAGGGAGCAAGAAAGCCTCTTGCTCCTTGTCCAGTGGATCTTTCTTCTTTTTAACTTTGCGATGATCTACATGTAGAGAGTATCAGTTGAGAATTGGATCAGCCAACTTGCGGGTTATATCTTTTGAGCAAAAATTTTGGCTGTCTGCGTAAATCCAATCCTCATCGTGCCCGACACTTAAGTAAAACATTCGAGCGAGGTTCAAACGTCCTCGTGCTCGAGTATTGAGATCGTACAATTGGATAGATGGTTCAGCATGAGGCTTGCTGTGTTGCTAATGTTTATAAGCGAAGTACCCATTACGCCAATCTAAATGTTCTTGACAAGATGCTCTTTTTTATTCCCATTTTGTTGTTTTTGGTGGGTCTGATCCAATCCTTCGTTGTTATCTCAGTGAGGTTGATAGGGTTGATCATTTTTTAGGTTTACCAAACTTGACAATCATGAAGATGCTCTACTTTATCAGATGAAATTTTTGATAAATTATGCCCCCACATTTTATGCCTACTCTCTAAACATGTGAGAGCTTACACGAAGTCAAAAAAGAGCAAGTGACCGGTTGTTCTTGACAACTTCACTGAACTGAGTTTTCAACTAGATTTTGACATGGACGGTTCAAAGTCAACCGAGATTAATTGTTTCTCTGTAAGTCAAACGACTCTTTGACATTTTCCAGCCATCAGGAATGTCGACATTGGATGGATTATCAACTACGGGAGAGGACCCGTTTCTCGCGGATCAGTGCGACTTAACAACTATATCCCTTGATTTCCGGCACAATTCTAGTTAGACAATCAGCAACTTTAGACAACCGTTTTGGTTAGCAAAGGAGATTTTTTTTCTTGATCGAAAGTTAGCAAAGGAGATTACATTAATATAAGATGAGATAAATTTCGTAAATAAATAATGGAGGATATCAATGCCGATTGTTCTACATGACACGGAACAGCCGGTGCTGACGTGGAAAAGCTTTTAATTTTTTTTGAATTTTTAAAATTTTTACCTTATGTTCTTTTTCTTCCTAACCTTCTCCAACCACCCTTGCCCAGTTGAGGTGAGAATGTTGCAGCCCTCATTGGCCGCGGGCGAAGGCCTTAATGCTCTCGTCAGCCACAGGTGAGGTTGTCGGCCCTTGCCTAGATGTAGGCAAGGGTTGCGGACCTCGCCCAGACTAGGCGACACCCTTGCCGGCCAATAGGTGAGGGTTGCAACCCTTCCCTATGGCCAGTGAAGGTCGGCAGGCAACCTCACCCCCTAGGTTAGAAAGAAAAAAAGAAAATAAAGAAAATAAAAAATTATCCATATTATCGTTGACCGTGCCGTGTAAGATTGTTGGCTTTGACTAGACCGCAACGTCAACGATTTCGGGTCAAAATTAGCAAATCATCAAAATGTTTAGAACTAAATTGGCAAAATTAAAAGATTTAGAATTGCATTGGCAAATCGTTAAAAGGTTTATGCTTAAATTAGTACAAATATAATAGGTTTATGACTTTTTTGATAATTTTTTCTTATTTTGGGATACAATTTTGACCCATTTAATGAATATAACTAATTCATGTATCAACTCAGCCCATCACATATGGGTTAAGAAATGAGTTTATGATTTATTTTGACAAGATTGGCTATCGCAAGTAAAAAAAAAGAATAAAATTCTTTGAAGAATCCACTCTGATGTGAACAACGGCAAGAAAAACAAGAATCACATGCAAAACGAAGCATGAGATGACCCACGAAGAATTTAGACTTCATGGTGCTAGCGTATTAAAATAGACAAACTAAAATATGAGAGTATGTGTAGCTGTGTAATGCTCGAGTTACATGTGGAAGAAAGTATTAACAAGCATACTATTTGTATATACTATAATTCCATTTCATGAGAACTTAGGTTTTATGAATTGGACTTTCTAACGAATAGCAGTCAATATACAATAGTATTCAAGAAGATTCAGATGAGAATATCGAACAATTGATTGACTTAGAGGAAAAAAAGTAATCTCTGTTGACTTGAACCGTTCATGTCAAATCTTGTTGTCATTACATCATCTAGGGAAAATTATCCAAAAAGTTCAACACTTATTACACTTTTATCAATTTAGTCCTAAATCTTTTAATTTTACCAGTTGAGTCCTCAGTTTTTACGTTTTTTCAATTGAGTCCATCCGACCAATTTTGGTACATGGCATGGCCGGCATTGGAATAGATAATTTTTAATAATATTTTAATATTTTTTTCGAATTTTTTTTAAAATTTTTTTCTCTTTTCCTTCTTTTCTTTTTTTCTTTTCTCTTATTTTATTTTTTTTTATTTTTTTCTTTTCTCTTTTTTTTTTGTCTTTTTGTTCTTTCTTTTTCCTTTTTTCCCTTTGCCGGTCCTCGTCAATGGCTGGCAAAGGTCGCCGCCCTCAGCGAGGGACGCTTGGGCCTAGGTTGGCGAGGGTCTCCCTCGCCTAGCCAGTGGAGGGACAAAGGGAAAGGAAAAAAGAAAAAGAAAATGGAAAAAAAGAAAAGGAAAAGATTCAAAAAAACTCAAAAAAATAAAATATCGTCCACATCAGTACCGACCGTACCATGTAGGATGAACGGCATCCACATTAGCGATTTATAGCCAAAATTGATCGGATAGACTCAATTGGCAAAATATGAAAATTTTTAGGATTTAATTGACAAAATTGAAACGTTTAGAACTGAATTGATAAAAGTGTAATGTTTTTAGAATTTTTTTAACAATTTTCCCTATCATCTACTTTTAAAACATATACTTTGAAAAACATGCAACTAATGCTTTGAACTTTTGGAGTCCAAGAAATTATAGAAAACAGAGGAAGTAATAAAGTGTTGGTAATTTTGAAACATAAACCGCAGGATTTTGAACTCAGTCGATGTAATGTATACGTTTTGAAACTAAAAAAATGTAATTTGAAAATTGAAGGGAAGGTAAGGATTATTTCTAAGACCCCAAGTTGGCGCAGTTGGTTGGGAAATTTGGGACTTTCCAACTCACAAACTATAGTCACCCATTGTGATACCACTAACTTTATGTGCAAACTATCATGAGTTATGACCACTTGCACAAGTCAAGCCCAAACTTAACTGATTCATGAAACTTGCAAGATATTTTCTAAGTAGCTAAATTATAAAATAGGGAATTGTTTCTGTAATTTCTAATTTTGTTATATTTATTTGTCAAAGTTATGGTGCTCAAAAGAGATATATTCAACAACAAGCAGGTATGAAATGATAGATAAAATGAATCAAAGTTATTAGTGTAAAATTGAACCAATGACTGATATTGTAAGTATATCATGCTTAGAACCCTAATATTAGGACCAAATCTTTCGACGGGTTTTGATAACAATTTGCCCTTTTAATATAAGTACTTGGTAGACAAATAAATTACAACGTATATCATTCCTCGTATCCAAAATATTCCTTGCGATAGTTGCGAAATTGAAGCAAACATTGATCTATCAACTCCTTCCGCCTCCTCTTCAAGGGAACGGAAGCAGGAACAATTTGCATTTGTATCGTGAAAAAATAAATAATTTGAAAAGCAATTTTCCTCAAAATGATCGTTTGTATTGTTTACAAAAGATTTTGAAATTTTTTTCATCATCAGTGAAAATGCTTAGGTATAGATTACTGTCGATAATACGAATATCTTAGGTTGATTAACTTTTCTAAGCAATACAAACATTTGCTTTCTGAAAATGTTATCCAAGTTATTCGTTTTTCGTAGCAAAAAAAACCGGACTTTTTTAAGTGGAAAAATTAATTCCTGCAGTTGAAAAAAGAATAAGATTATAACTCAAGGTTATTTATGTTCATTTGCACGGTTTTTGTTGGGCGGACAGCACGGAGGCGGTTATCCATCAATATCACTAATAAGATGGTTTGCGTCGGCATCCGACGATTAGTACAGACACGACAGTCGACAGAATCAGAACCCTGAGAAGAAAATCTTGAAGACAGATAAAACATAAACATCCTTTTCACCATTTTTATATGCTAACAATGGAGGGAAAAAGAGAACCCGGTAACACAAATCAAGCCCATCAAGAACATGTTAATCGCAAGTTGGATCTAATGAAAACACGTACATCGCGGCATATTGAATAGCACTGCTTGCAGGATATTCAGATTCTGCTTGTTGTCACAATGCGATGCGTCGACCGGAACAATCGAAGAAGTAATCCAACATTTTTGTTTCGTCATTGTCATTTATATTGCGATAATCACCGAATTTCCAATGTGCATGAAGCATCCCACTTATGTAAACTGAGAAGAACCTTGTATTTGTCTCGAGGCCAAACTGAGTTTTTTCTTCAACTCTACTTTCATTTGCATGTTAATATTCGAAGATGTAGCTTAGACCTTAGGTGAAGTCCCCATATATGGCAAAGTTACATTCAGCCAACTATAAACAGATGAGATAGGTCTTTCCAAACCCAAAGCATAGTGAGGGAAAAAAAATCACCTATCCATATATGCTTCGATTGACATGAGAACTTGTACACCTTAATGAACATCCTCAGTGAGATTATATTGAAACAATGAATATGAAGAGGGACTTTTTGCATAGATATATAGCCAACAGTTAATGTTAATCTCTGTGTACAAACATTTCTTGTAATCTAAGCTATATATATCCCCACTGCACACGTTGAAAAGTTCATGTGCTGTAGATTAAAAGGAAAGAGCAAAATCAAGTCCTTTTTCACCAAGAAACGATTGAAGATCATGAAGAGAGAGGTGCAATTCGGAGTAACACCTTCAACGCTCGATCTCTCTTGCATTGTAGATTTATACTGAGGAATGGCGATCCCTCAAAACCGCCATTTGGCCGCCAGGTTCACGGCGAGAAGTAGGTTGTCAGCTTCTGTGGGCCGATGGAGTTGTGCTCCTTTGAAGGACCGGAGGGTGGGACTGGAGTTCCCTTTGGAAGAAACCCAGTGAAGCGATGAGGTGAGAATGACTTCTGCTTGGGATGCTTTGTCTTCAGCTTGAAGGCTTGAATGTCTCTAGATCCATGAGCTTCACAAATAATCAATGTGACAATCAGAAGTGAGAAGCCTACCATGTAGCTGAATCTTCTCCTGCCCATAATGGTGTTTAATTGAGAGAGAGAGAGAGAGAGAGAGAGGATAAGCAAGAAATATATAGAGAGACTTCCTTCCCATTTTCATCTGAATAGCCATTTAAAAATTTCTTTGAAGTGCCGACGGTGGATGGGATTGATCCACAAGAGGATAAGCAAGAAATATATAGAGAGACTTCCTTCCCATTTTCATCTGAATAGCCAATTAAAAATTTCTTTGAAGTGCCGACGGTGGATGGGATTGATCCACAAGCGGACTCCTTTCTTTTTGTTTATATGGAGCTTTGAAATTGGTTCCAGGAATAAGATAATTCAATGTTATTTAGGTCACTTGTGTGTCTGTGCATCAAAAATAATTTGCTAGGCACAAAAGTCTAGCTTACAAGCTGATGATGTTTGATGCGTGACTAGATCGTGCTACTTTAGCGTATCTATTCAAAATCTGTCATGTTATTTCGTATATTGATTTCGTAAACTCTAACATGACTCTAGGCACTAAAAAGGCTTTCTACAGAAGAAAATGCATTAGTGTACATATTCAGATGCACACCACAATCCTGTCCACCATATCAGCCATAAAAACATCGTGTGGTGTTCTCCTCTTATGTTGTTATTGGGTGTCTTGAACATGAACTCTCTCTCTCTCTCTCTCTCTCTCTCTCTCTCTCTCTCTCTCTCTCTGAGTAAATGCAAATGGCAATGTGGAAACATGGGGAAGTAAATGCTGGGTCGTGTTTCCCGATTCAATTGCGTGGGCAGTAGCAGTTGTTGTTGTTGTTGACCAACAGGAGGATGGACCACCCGCTCGCTGTTAGATCTTTACAGAATATAATCAAAATAAAATAGAGGGACAAAAGGATTCATCAACTGGCACATCATAATAAATGAAGAGCTCGTTTGAAATGGACAAAGCACCGGGCAAACACCACGCGGGATCCGCAGGGGCTCTGACCGGGTTTTCAGGAGGTGTGTTTGTGAGGCGGGTGTCAGCCAAAAGATGCAGCATGTGGGGGTTGAAACAGAAAAAGGGTACGAATTACAATTTGAAGGATTGATGAAAGTATTCTTGTCAAGTATGTTTTGCCCATCAAATAATACTTAAAGTACCCAAATGGATATTAAATCAACCTAGCGATTGGCAAATCTGTTCTCCATTTCTAAAAGATACAGCATGTGGGGGTTGAAACTGAAAAAGGGTATGGATAACAATTAAAGGATTGATGAAAGTATTCTTGTCAAGTATGTTTTGCCCAATACTTAGGGTCTATTTAGTAATGTTTCTGTTTTTTTATTTTTCTGTTCTTTTGTTCTCCGGAACAGAAAAAAGAGCAGAAATCCGTTTAGTAAAAAAAATCTATTTTTTTGTTTATGTTCCAAAAAAGTGTTCCAGAAATAGATTTAGAACAGAAACAAGAAGCAAAAAAAATCTGCTTCTTGTTTCTGGAACAAAAAAAAGAAACGATTTTTTTTCTAAAATTCTCTAAAAATAAGAAACAATCCATCGGCCGCAACCCGCCCACCGCCGCCTCTCACCGTCCTTCGCCGCCACCTACCGCCCGCCTTCCGCCGCCGCCCGCCAGCCAACGCTCACCGGCTGCCTCCCGCCCGCTGGCTGCCTCTTGTCGCCGACCATCGTTCTCCATCGCTCGACGCTTGTTGCCACCTGCCACCGACCAGCGTCCTCCACCGCTGGCCGCCGTGCTCCATCGCCCGACGCCAGCCGCCACCCGGCGCTGGCCACCTCCCCCCGCCAACCACCTGACGCCGGCGATCACCCACCACCGGCCGCCATCCTTCGCCGCCGGCCATTGTGCTCCACCGCCCGACGCCAGCCACCACTCGGCGCTGGCTACCCTCGGCCGCCGGCCACCTCCCGCCTCTGGCCACCCGACGCCAGTGGTCACCCACCATCGGCCGCCATCCTTCGCCATCGCCCGCCGTGCTCCATTGACCGACAATGGCCACCCTCCGCCGCCAGCCACCTCCCGTCGCCGCCCCCCGCTGCCGTCACCACCGCCCGATGCCACCGTGCTCCACCGCTGACCGCCGTGCTCCACTGCCTCCCACAGCCGGCCGCCATCCTCTGCCGCCGCCGACCACCGTCCTCCGCCCCCCACCGCCCCCCACCGCCACCCACTGTCCTCCGCCAGTAGCCAGAAGGGAGAAACTCGTCCATGGAATAGAAATGGATCATTCGCACCCTAAACGCGTTTCTATTCTTTTTCTATTGCAGGAATAGAAATTTTGTGTAGTTACTAAACGCTATTTTTTGGTCAGAAACTGTTCCAAAAAATAGAAATAGAAAAAACTGTTTCTGATCAAAAATTATTTCTGAAAACAGAAACGTTGTTATGCAGACCCTTAAAGTACCCACCAAATGGATATTAAATCAACCTAGCGATTGACACTTCAGTTCTTGATTTCTAAAAGATACATGGGGTGGTCTTTGATGATCTTCGGAAATTGAGCTTCACTCCGGAGATTTTCGAATTCTTTGGGAAGTTCATCTCTAACCAGACTTTGGTAACGGACGAGTCGCGGTACTAACGTACCACTCCAGAGCCATGGACATCCCTTGTTGTTTGAACGGACGGATGAATAATCAAGAAACGAGGAGCATCAAATTCCCGATACTTTAGAGAAAGGAAATTCTGCCTCGACCTGATCCTCGATCCGGGGGTTGCGATTCAAACGACTCCACCGTGAGATTACTTCCGATCGTGAATCGGACTTGGTGTTGTGATTCCGTTTCGCGACCGTCTCCGGTCCAGCAAAAGCCGCCAATTGGTGGGCAGAAGGTCACGGACATGGAGGGCCAAGACCGTCACGGAACTAAAGGTGGGCTTACTATCTATCACGTGAAATTGGACAAGAAACGCAGGAGTTTGAATGCGGATGGTCCCACTTGTCCTTCGGTGCAGCAGCAGCGATAGCTCTCCCGGGTCGACAGGATATGGTCGCCGACGTGGGATTGCCTAGAGCTCCGGTCATACGAGTCTCCATGGGCTTCACCACTACAAGAGTACAAGACAAGTATAGGCCCATCTTGCACAAAGCTCCTGCTCTGGTTCGATTTCATTCGGCCCTTCGGCGACGGTGCACAACCCTTTTCTTAAAAAAGATTGTACCACATAATAATATTCAACACCAGATCCAAAAATTGACATCTTGAATAGTAAAATAATTATGGGAAAGGGTAACTTTTGGACTCCATTTGTTTCGTGAAAAACGTGACATTTCTGAAAAATGATTTCAATAAAAATGATTTATATTTTCCGGTGTTTGGCTAAAACCTGAAAATGAACTTTAAAATATTTTACGGCGTTTGGTATGAAAAATCTGATTTGATTTTCCTCGGTACACCCCATTTAATAATTTTTTATTTTTATAAAAAATTGAATTTTTAATCTTTTTTTCTTTTTTCTTTTTTTATTTTCCTTCTTCTTCGGCTGTTCTCTGGCGACCGGCCCCAGGCAAGGTGCATCCTCGCCAGAATCTGGCAAGCTCGAGGCTCGTCCCTTGCCTAAGGCTGGTAGGAAAAGAAAAAAAAAAGAAAAAGTGAAAAGTAAAAAAAAATTAAAAATTCTATTTTTTAAAATTTATTTTATAAGAACGAATATTTCATTAACTAATGACCTGAATCTAAGCTCCAAGGACCCGTGTTGGGCCTTTGTGAGCCTAGCCCTAAGTGCCAGGGAACAAAGCTCGAGCATCGGAGACCTAAGCATAGCATTTATGGACCTAAGTATGGGTGTCGAGACATTGGGCACATGCACCAACGTTTCGGGCCTAGCCTTAATGGACCCAGGGCACTGAGGTCCCAGCCTTAGCCTTGATGGACTCGGTCCCAAGCTTCGAAGACCTAATCCTGAATGCCAGGGACCTGGAAATTAACATTGGGGTTTCAATGTTCAAGTGTAAAGTTTTAACATTGGGGTTCCAATGTTCAAATGTAAAGTTTTTTGTTCAAGCGTCGATACCTAGTCATATATTTGGAAAATATTTTCCGATTTTCTAAAGAAGAAATCATTTTCCTGAATTTGAGAATATGTTTTCCGTTAACTTGTTTTGTTAAGCGAACCAAACATTGGAAAATGAGGAAAAATGTTTTTCACACAGCAAATGGGGTAGAAAGAAAGGAATTACATGCACGCACCCCAAGACGTTCCTGGCATAAAAAGCAAAACATCTTTTTTTCATTTACATATGAGAACTAAGAAATCAAAAATCAATTTCGTAACTAGATTTATATTATTAATGGCGCAATGTCGGCATCCCAATACCATCTCTTCGGGACACTTTGCTTAGTTTTTTTTTTTTTTAATCAATAGCGGACAATATAAGAACCATCCGAAATTGGTACAAAAGGGACAAAAGTGCGTGCATTCTTACCTAACAGGCTGAACCAAAAACCTTTAGAATCGAACTTTAAACAAAACCAATTTCAAAGGATACTCCAAAAGGGCAATTGCTCTGCTTTATCACATCTTTCGTAGTCACCCTCGTCCACGAGAATCCATCTCATGCCTCAAGTGGGAACAAAAGGCTTAAGTACATATTTTCCTAACGCATGTGGTTAGGTGGTCAACGACGGAAATCACTAGCAAGATTAGATGAGAACAAGAAATTGATGCCAAGGAATTAATAAGAAAAAGAAGATACCAATGCGAGGACAAGGCCTCTTTATCTTTTGACCAAACTCAAATTATGTTTCTACCCCCACTCAAATTCGTAATCTCGTGTGTTAAGTACCTACAAATTTGTAGGTATAGTGCATGGCTGACCCCATAGTGCTATGAGTCTGAACCCACTAAAAAAAGTCGAAACATAAAATTAAGATTTAGGTACAAATTTCATTGGCTAACGAAGGAAATCTAGGATAACTCCAAGCAAAAGGGTATAGGAATCCGTTACATACTTTAAGAGCTTAAGACATTTGAGAGTTGACTCGATATTTACGTCCTTGATCTGTGCTCTAACTTTCGGCTTTAAAATTCTAAGGGTTACTCAAGTGGGAAGAATTATGTGATGAGTGCATTGGAATGCCTAAAATTTATCACGAAAGTGCAATTGAGTTCTAAAGTTTTCAAAAAGTGTAATAAAGTCCTATAACTTTGTTAAATTGGTTCAATCAGTTCCTTCCGTTAATTCCGTTCAATTAGGCAAACGAAAAATGCTCACGTATCTTATTTTATTTAGACTTTAGGACTTGTTTGCACGGAGTTAACGGAAGGACTTGATTAAACAAACGTGACAAGTTTTAGGACTCGATTGCACTTTCGTGACAAGTTTTAAGATTTCCAGTGTACTTATCTCGAAAAATTTATTGTTTTTGTCACTCCAGATTTGTGTCCAAAACACCGTGCGTGACCATTTTCTTGGGGTCACCGATCTCATAAGTATTAACGCGTCTGTCTTTGGTAATTACTCAGGTATGTCTGTGTGTGACGTACCAATTGCCAAACCCGGTACAAATTAGGGCCCAAAGAGAGTCTCGAACGCTATCATTGTTATGAAAAACAAAAACTTTGTTGTTTGGATTAACGGGGTTTTCGAAAGGTAGATTAAAAAAAAGGATTAATTATCCCTTTATTCGCTTGTAAAGTGAAAAAACACTGCACATGGTTCGCTACTGCTACGAGAGTAGGCTAGGTGATAACGTTATAAATTTCGAAAACTTTTGTGCGTGTAGCCGACAGATATTGAATATTTAATAATTTAATCACCTATATTGAGAACTAATGTTTGTCGACCACTTGCATAATAAGACAAAAAGGCAACGTTTGATATGAAATCGTGAGAAAGGTGTAAAAAATTCCTAAACCTATTATATTTATTTTAATATAGTGACAAACCTTTTAATAATGTCAATTCGGTCCTAAACCTTTTGATTTAGAGTCAATTAGGTCATTCCGATAAATTTTAATGAAAACTAATGAAGGGTAAATTTATTACAGATGTACCGATTTGGGATTTTCGGTGATTAAAAAACTAGTTTAGGGTAAACTTATCACTGGTATTTTAATTTGGAGTTTTTTGTGATATTAACCCAAGAAAATAAGATGAATTGAGGATTTACCTCCGTGGATGTCGGCGAAACCATGTTAACCATCGAGTATCCCTCTCTTCTCTTCTTTTACCTCTCTCTCTTCCATACAAGATCATCATTAAAACATGGTATTAGAGCGAAACACGATCCTAAGGTCGGCTCCACAGTGCACTACCAGCAGCCTATTGTGGATTGTCCCTGCAATCTTTTCATCGGACCGATCTCTCTCGTTGGTTCCTACAGCACGAGTTCCACTATCCGTGAATCTATTTTTGAGGTGTGTTTTTTTTTTTGTGTGTGTGTGTTTGCGCAGTGGACAATGTGGCATCCTTATCTCGTTCCGACGGTGTCAAACATGAATTCGAATTTCTGAGACCCTCCTGGCCGTGGAACGACTCAGAAGACGACGTGGTGGACAAGCCACACAGCGAGTTTGGCGGGTCAGAAAAGTCAGCAAAGAAGCGTTAGGGAGGAAGGAAGGAGTCGGAGTCAACGCGTCCTAACTCGTGCTCGGGCTTTCTTGTCCTCTCTCGTGACAGACTCGTTCAAACACGGCAACCTCCAGCCTACCCTTCGGACTAAAAAGCCAAGAACCTCTTCTCTTCCCTTCCTTTTCCTTTTGCTTTTTCTTTTCTTTCTTAAATCGGATCGACACGTCGGCTCGGTCGACGTACGACGCGAGTTCCACGACCCGAGACACGTCCACGACGACTTCCGAGTTCCTCTTCCTCCTCACTCCATCTCCCATGCCGCACTCGATATTACCAGTAGGTCACGAGCGAGCCCTGCGTGGAAAAAACTCCAGAGGATGACTACTCTCGCACGCTTCCTCATCAGCTGGAAAGAATTGAGGGTTTGGTCTTCTTTCTTTCGTTGCGGGTATTGAGGAAGAAAACAACTGATTCCCTAAGCTTCATGTCTAGTTTAGGGGCCGGGACGACGACATCTGGTTCGCGAAAATTAGGAGTCGTTTTTTTCAAGAACCGGCATGTTTGGCTCTATGTACTTCTCCACCTTTGTATCTAAGATGCCGATTCTCCGGACTTTATGTCTAGTTTATTGATCATAACAACAACAAAAAAAAAAATCAAGTTCGAAACTCTTTGCATATATATATACAACCACATTAGAGAAAGGGGCACACGCGTTGCGCGTGAATAGAAATGGCGAAAAAAAATTAAAATTAACGGAGAACGAGATGATATGTACTGGATTTTTTATGCATCTTCTGAATCGTAAATTAAATTGTGAATATGCATCTATTTATTTAGGTAATTATAGATGGAAATACAAATGAATTAGTGGAGTAATAAGAGCATGATGCGTGAGGTCTCTTGCTCTTGGCAGGATTAATTTATCATCAGGATCATGAATCGAATATAACTCATTGCGGTTCATTGCGTATATATGAGACCATGTCACATGTTGCTCTCGCACTTATTGTGTAGCCATAAAACTATATAAAGAAGTGCCTTTAGGAAGGAAAATTAATTTATATCCTAATTTACCTCATTATTAGGCTGATTGGATGACTCATTTATTCATTATTTTTTCTCGTTTCTTTTCATCTCTCTCACATCGATCTTGGCTCGTGAAGTCGAATTTGAAGACACGAGCTCGGATCTGGCATCGGGTTGTGGCCGTTGGAGGCCAATCTGCTACTTCGTGACCTCCAAGGTCGCTTGTCCTCCTCTTATCTTCGTTTGACAGAGGTCAAGATAGAGAGATAGGTCGGCTCGACTTAGCGGGACAGCTTACCGGCATGATGGTGGTGAGGTACGTGTAGTAGCAAAGGTGGAGGGGCGGGGGCTAAATTAGAAACGGATCGAGACCCTTTAATATGCATAAAGACGTTATCTTTGTAATATTTGAATACATATAGAGACTTTTGGAGTTGATTCACGAGTACATATAAACCTTGTACATACCACGATCTCGATATAAATTTCGGAACAGTGCAACTCATTGCTCCGGGCCTTTTCTCGGTGATCTTTTCTTTGACTTTTCACAACTTTTCAGCGAATGATAAATTACTAGAGAAACTGTGCGAGAAAAGGTCGCAAGAACACATCTCCCGTTGTTTCTCCTGTTTAAAGATGTTCGGTTGGCCAAAATTTTGGCACGGCGTAACTCATTGCTCCGGCATCTTTTTTGGGCGATCTTTTCTTAGATCCTGCGTAGCTGTCCGAGATACAGGGCGGACATTTGGTTCCAGCATATATTCGCGGACGATCAATATAAAAAGCGATGCAAGAACGAAACAAATTTACTCGCTGTTAAGCAACAGGAGCGCGTTGGACCTCAACAGAGAAAGAAAGAGTAAAGTAATGTGAGCACTCCCCTTGGTGCATTAGGTGTGTACAGGCAAGGTCAGCATTAGCGGGAGTTGCCAAGTCAAACTGTCCCCATTTTTTCTCCACTCACTCACGACTCACGACTCACGCGGCATCTCCACTTGTCCGAAACACCGTCTCCAATCTTAAAATATAATTCGCGGCCTTTGAATCCTTCATCGTCCAGCTCCAAAACGTTGAAATTTTCAGTGTGTCCTCGACGACTTTACAGTGCACTGTTCTGATTCTGATTGACGTTATTAATGCGGGCATCACTCCTATGCCAGCGCTCACACGGAGCGCAAAACCCAATTTGGTCTTTGGCGAAATTTCCCGTATTCTACTAATAATTTATTAATTTGGACCGCCTTTATGCATTGTAATTTTGAAATTGCTTTACCGGGCTCGAGAGCTCATTAAAGTTTCATTATTACATTTCCAGAGGGTATAGGGTTAGGCAGACGGGCACTAGTTCAAAGTTATGAATCGATGGAAGTCCACGCAAACTAATGATGCATCAGATGCGTAGCATTGGAAGTTTTAGAGCTACTAAACTCTTAGGTCCTCCTTTGATTCCATGACAAGAAATCGTCGAATGGATTTCGATCCCAAGTAATCGCTTCCCCTTTCGATTGTTTCGGATAGCAAAAATGATTTTGGTTTTCAAAGGGAGAATACTTCTTGTTGGCGACTGGCGGCGAGTTTTGGAGATCGACGACCGGGGCCTGACGACGGAGTCCAGCCGCCGTCGGGAAAGTTTGATGGGCGTGCTCGTGACCCTAAGGCATTGGGTCCTGCAGGGGAGTCCAATATTTGCGATACGCCTAAATGAAGGCTCATCTCCTGCAAACTAACCAAAATATCCTCATATCAAAATTAGATTGAGGAATTGAGCTTGTGAGTACCGACTTAAGCACTTAGTCCTGGACCAATTGACCAGCTATCGGTATTACGTCGTAACTCACAAACACGAAGTGATTAAAACAATCGAGTTGCTAATTATTTAATTCAGTAGCCATTTTTGTTCACAGTTTCGAAAAGCTACTATCATCCATCGATTCAAATTTGCCGACAGCAGATGCTCAATAGCCGGGCCATGACTCTCACGGACTCCCCACGGGATGCATTGCCCTCATAATCACTTGCCGTTGGACGATTGTGATTCTTTACTTTCCGATCAGATGCCGAAATATGTGGCGGCAGCACGGTGCCTAGGAACAACAGTGGATTCCTCTGCAGGATTCGAGCCGGGCTATAGCCCTCATCGAGGAGTGCGGCACCCCTCGTGACCTCTCCGCCGTCGGATCGAAACGCGACAGATCTCAACCGTCGGACGGATCTCGGTCCGGAAGATGGCCATGTCGTAAAAAAAAAATTTCAACCGAATGACGAAACTCCGTTGGACCCGCGGAGTACGGGGTCGGGCGAAAAGACTTTTTTGGCGCCCTTCCTTTTCGCGAGTTCCTGTTCCAACTCCACAGTCAACAACCACTCTCCGACAGCTCCACACGGGTCAACCCTCGACGGGAAAAAAATAAGTTATAAAATAATTCAAACTCCGGAGGAAAAAAAAAAAACTAAACAGGGAGAAAAAACAGCTGCACACGGTCCACACTCGATAGCCCACATTAATTAACAAATCGATCGAACAAAAAATAAAATGTAAAAAAAATCAATGAAGAAAATAAAACGCAGGGTTGACCAACGACCGAACTTATTCACCGCCCCAAAAACGACGTCGCACTGACCCTTTGACCTCTTTTCCCCCCCCCCTTCAAAAGCCCAGGGAATCCTCTCCCCTTCCCCACTCCAAAACTCTCTCTCTCTCTCTCTCTCTCTCTCTCTCTCTCCGTGAAATCCGTCGGAGAAGCAGTCTCGCCGGCGATGGTGCGCGAGGAGCAGCTCCGCATCACGGTGCCGAGCCTCTTCCGGTGCCCGATCTCGCTCGACGTCATGCGGTCGCCGGTGAGCCTCTGCACCGGCGTCACCTACGACCGCTCCTCCATCCAGCGCTGGCTCGAGTCCGGCCACCAGACCTGCCCCGCCACCAACCAGCCCCTCCCCTCCACCCACTTCGTCCCCAACCTCACCCTCCACCGCCTCATCCACCTCTGGATCCAGTCCTCCCCCTCCGCCCGCCTCGCCGGCGCCCTCGCTCCCCCGCCGGCGGCGAGGTCCTCCCCCGCCGAGGTTCGCGCCCTGATGGAGCAGATCGCGACGGGAGCGGCCCGGGAGAGCTGCTGCGGCGCGTTGACGAAGGTCGCGGAGTTCGCGGGCTACCGCGAGGAGAACAGGAGGTACTTGGCCGGTTCCGACGGTTTCGTGGAGGCGATTGTTCAGGTGATGAGGAGAGATGGAGGTTCGGAATCGGAAATGGAGGTCTTGGAGTTGGCCGTGAGGGTTCTCGAGTCGATCTTGACGGAAAATGGAGTTAAAGAGCGGTTGAGCAGGCGATTGCTCCGGAGCGACCGTGGGAACTGCTTATCTCCGATCGTTTCGGTCCTGCGCAGTGGAAGATTAGCGTCGAAGATCGGTGCGGTGAGGATTTTGGACTCAATCGCGGTCGACAACGAGTCCAAACGCTCCATCGCTGAAACGAAGGGCGTCCTCGCCGAATCAATCCGGCTTCTCGCCGCCGAGACCGACGACAGCCTGCGCGACGCCGTCCTGTCGTTCCTCATCAAGGTGACGGCGGCTCGGTCGATGAAGACCCAGCTGGTCCAGCTCGGCCTCGTCCCGATCCTCTCCGGCTTCATCTCCAATCAGGACTCCACCAACCCGACCGTCGAGAGCGCTCTGAGACTGACGCAACTGGTCTCGACGGTCGCGGAAGGGCGGCAGGCGATGAGCGAGGACGCGACGCTCGCCAGCTCGCTGGTGGGGAGGCTGATGAAGGTGTCCAAGGCGGCGACGGAGGACGCGGTGGCGGTGCTGTGGAGCATGTGCTGCGTGTCCGGAGATTCGAGGGTGAAGGAGCGGGTGTGGAGGAGCAATGGCGTGACCAAGGTCCTGCTGGTGATGCAGACCGAAGAAGATGCGGACGTGAGGAGTATGTGCCGCGATCTGGTGAAGGTCTTGAGATCTGGGTGCAACACCGTCGATTCTGGGCTGGTGAGCTATGAGACCAGAACTACTCACATCAAGCATTGTTGAATCGACGGCTCCGGCGACGACGTCCGGCGACATTTCTCTCGGTTACAGAATTTTTTTTTGGTAGTTTTTGTAGGCGGAAAACCGAAAGGCGATTGTTCAGACACGGGGGTTTATACATGTACAAGAGAAACAAGATGCTAGATGGATTTTTTGTACTTTGATCTTACAGACACTTTTGACAGATTTGGAGTAAAGGAAAAAAAGGGGGTCTTCATACTTTCACATGATCACCAATGCCCTGTTCGTGGATGCTTGAAACTTCGTTTGCCATGATGTTATCTTCACCTTCTTCGAGTCATATCTCTAAAGGTCGTGGATTTTCTGCTAGCGGTTTACGCGCGAGCCACACGATGCTTTGTCCGGTCTAGGATGGTCAGACCTCTCGGTTGATCGCCCATGACGATCCATATCGCCGTGGAGAAGTAATGTCCGCTTCCTTTTCCATGGCTCGCTACCGACGACTTGGCCTCGGCTCGGCTCCAGGTTTCGGATCGGTGGTCGAAAGTCACGGAAGAGAGTCCGAAACGTCGGGATCGAAAATGGTCGGGATACCCTCGACTACCCGACACTCTCTTGGAGTTTGGCGGTTGTATCAATGCCTTCTCTTGAGTTTAGGCCGATAAACTGATCGGTCTCATTGCTCGGGTAAATCAAGGGGGTTTAGTTTTCACAGCTGATATCAACAAATTCCTATATACATCGGGCGGTTCTAGCAACCAATCATTACAGAATCAAAACCATTGCGCGCTTGAAATTTAGCCCAACAATTTGCACTCATGACAGTGATCAATGACATTAATTAATTCAATTAAACATACTCCCTGACTGCTCGAATAGTTCTCGGCTAATGTCCACCTGCACTGAACAGTCCAGATGCAGATCTTGTTTTGGACACTGCTTTTCATTACAATTTCGTTTGTGCGAATTCACATTGAATTCATATTGACCTCTTCTTCTTGTACGGCAGTCATGACATGGGACTTCTTATGTTTGCATCGATGAGGTTTTCCACAAACTACTTGCTCACAAAGGAGCCAAAGTCGATGCGCGGTTGCTTGTCATGGTTGCGGAAATGGAGGCCACTGAGTTACCTTCGGCTGCACGCACATAGGAAAAATATACATGATACATAAGCACTAGAAAGTAACAAATTAGAGTTGGCAACCAACACAAGTTTGGTAATCTGATTGGAAAAAAAAGTTAGTAAGTCGCTCAAATAAAGATGGATGAATTAATCTAGCGAGTTAATTAGAAAGACAGATAAAACGCGCACACAAACTTTGACGATTCCATAGACTGCAAACGTACGAGTTGACATTTATTCGGGAACGGATAAGATGGTAATTGAAAGACATTCCAAGATATTCTCCAAATTGTTCAAGCTTTCAGCCTAATGGGCATTCATAATCCAAGAGCATGAGTTCCGATTGCAATGAATTTACTGAGCAACACTTAAGGGGTGACAAAATGGGTCATACACCCATATTTTAACTCATACTTGTTATGCTGGGTGGAATATGGGTTGTTTAAAATTCAATATATGAGTTAAAATGGGTCTACTAAAACAGAGCCCAATTTCATCTGTTAGCTATTATAGTAAATCTTTCTTTGTTTCCATTTGATATTGTAGTTTTTATGTAATACTCTAATCTTAGTACTTGTCATTAAAATTCATGTTCAGCATAAATAATTTTTTTTTCAATATCTTACATTCCATTTAATTAAAATTTCAATTTCTCCATGTTATTTGTTACTGTAATTTTATAAATTCACTCTAACTACTAACTTTCTCTTATTCTTCATTGCGAATCATTACAAAAATTGAAAAATTCTACGCAATTTTTAAAACCAATTCTTTAGCATCTTATAGTCAAAATAGAGATTTTATCCAAATAACATACATACATGAAGAGTTTAAAGTGGGTTAATGAGGTGGATATGAACTTTCATAGGTTTAATAAAATATGAAAGTATTTTAGTAAATGGGTCGAGTCGAGTCAGGTATGGATCATCAAATTTGTATTGCATATAAATGGTCAATTTTGATTGGCCCATTTTTGATCCAACCCACTCATTTGACGGCTCTAGGCATGACGAACTTTGGGTGTCGAATTGATGTCTGCCCACACGGCGGACGACTGTGAGCATCAACTTATGATGGTCGAATCAAGCGCTTCGAGTGATGTTATTTTCGGAGCAAAGTGCAATGGCCAACTAAAGGTTTATAAAAAAAAGAAAAAAGGCCCAAATTTAAAATTGGCTCTAACTAGGCATGACGATGTCTGGGTGTCGAATTGACTTCTGACCACACGGTGGACGACTGTGAGCATCAACTTATGATGATCGAATCAAGCGCTTCAAGTGATGCTATTTTTGGAGCAAAGTGCAATGGTCAACTAAAGGTTTGTAAAAAAAGAAAAGCCCAATTAAAAGTGGGTCTAACTTTCTTCAGATTTCTTTAACTTTCTTCTTTGCAAACTTTATTTGCCCATGACTTCACATCCATTGTTTCCTTTTAACATTTATTTGTTTTGTATCATGGGATCATTTTATTTAATTTGATTTCTCTCGTTTTAGTAGAACTTTGCCTTTGCCACTTTCAGAAGTACCGATTTTTTCTTTCTAATTTCCATACACCATGGTTACTTTCCTTAGTATAACCCTAAAATGTATAATAAGTCACGCAATTGCGGTATGTATGGTCGCAATACATGCACAGTTTTCTAGTTATTTATAAGTATTTCGATCTAAATGTTTTTCTTTTTTTCTTTTTGTACTTTTTTTACTAACATCTTTTATTGTGTTAATTTATTTTTTTTATAATTTGATATGAAATTTTTATCCAAGTAACGTATACACATGATGAAGAGTTTATGGTGGGTTAAATAGGTGGATACAAGTTTTAATAGGATGGATTAAATACGAATGTGTTTTATTAATATGGATTGAATTAGGCACGGCTTAGATGCAGGCTGGGTCGGGTCATGTTAGTAAATTTATATTGCATATAAATAGGTTAAATGGGTCAATTTGGATTGGAACATTTTCAACTCAATCAAATCCGACCCGATCCACTTGTTTTACGACTTAGCAACACTTAACTCAAATCTAAGTGTCCATCAACCAATTGGCGAAAAGTTCTTCCTTGTACCCTTATTTTAACAATATGATCCATTGAGTTTGTGTGAAGGTGACTTGGGCCGCTTGGGTGGACATATGTCAGCAAACGAAACTAGATCTCCATTTGTTTTGCAAAAAATAAATAATTTAAAAAATAAATTTTAAAAATATCGCTTGTATTGCTTAAAATAATAAGTTAATTAAACATATTATCGTTATCAATATATATATTTTTGTAGATGTTGAAAATATTTTTTGTTTGTTCATTTCACATGTGGTGCAAATAATTATTTTTAAGAAGATATTTTCCTAATCATTCATTTTCTGTGAAATAAACGGAGCCTAGGGTGCGAATAAAGCGATGACACATGTGAGAGCAGTTGATCTTTTACTCAATTTATATTTTACTAGTCTTATAGAACCAATGAAAATTGGGAAAAATCATCCAATCGGTCCTAAACTTATTATTCGGATGTCAATTAAGTTCTAAAACTTCCAATTTTATCAATTTAGTCCTAACCCTCTGCACGAAATTCAATATAGTCATTCTGTCAATTATCGCCATAAATCACTGATGTGACAGTGTGCCGTGAGAGTACAGTGTCATCAATTCAACAGGTTTTGTCCGAATTTGAATGATGACTTTTGTCTTTCCCCCGTATATAGGATTTTCATCTTATTATCGATCTGGACATCGGGTGATTGTGCAATTATCAAACTTTAACTGTTAAAGTCATTGTATTCGCAAACTCTTATCTAACTTAGTGTCGCAAATAACGTTACAAATTTTTGTTTCTTTTGCATGAACTTCTTCACTTACTGTTCAAGTCTGCAACATAACGTTTCTTCGCAACGATGGATCGGGGTTTACGCTATAAGTATTAAGTGAAGAGTAAAGGGGGGAGTTCTTCTAAGCTAAAGCTACATTTTTAAAGTCACGTTTTTCATATATACAAGGATTTGTTGGTAAAACGGGAAAGATTCAAAGTCAATATTAGGAAATTAGGGATGTTTAAAGAATGGGAAAAATGCCAAAAAAGTTCTAAACCTTTTGCATTTGTGTCAATTTAGTCTTAAATCTTTTTTTGATGTCAATTCAGTCCTAAACCTTTTGTATTTGTGCCAATTTAGTCCTAAACTTTTTTTTGGTGCCAATTCAGTCCTAAACCTTTTTGTCTTTATGCCAATTCAGTCCTTCTGGCCAATTTTGATCGGATTTTGTTGACGTGGACGCCGGCGGTTGATCACCGGTGTTGACGTGGACAAATTTTAATATTTTTTTGAATTTTTATTTATTTATTTTCTTATTTTCTTTTTTTTTCCCTCCCCCCTCCTTCCTCCAGCCGGTGGCCGGATCAGCTAGAGGCCAGACCTCACCGGCCACTGGCGCGACCTCGCCAGCGGCTGGGCGAGGCACGACCTCGCCAGATCTAGCGAGGTCCAGCCTCACCCAGCTATGGCGAGACTCGCCTTCGACGTCGCTGGTGAGGGCGAGCCTCACTATTGGCCGGCGAGGTCATGCCTGGCGACCGGCTGGAGGAAGGAGGGGGGGAGGGGAAAAAAACAAAAAAAGAAAATAAAAAAATTCAAAAAATATTAAAAAAATATTAAAAGTTGTTCACGTTAGCGCCAGTGATGGCTGTCAATCGGCTGGCTTCCACGTCAGCAAAATTCGATCAAAATTGACCGAAAGAACTGAATTGGCACAAAGACAAAAAGGTTTATGACGTAATTGGCATCAAAAAAAGATTTAGGTCCTTACCAAAAAAAAGATTTAGGACTAAATTGATACAAATGCAAAAGGTTAGGACTGAATTAACATCAAAAACAGATTTAAGACTAAATTGGCACAAAATGCAAATGGTTTAAGACTTTTTTGATACTTTTCCTTTTAAAGAATTGTCTCGTAATTATCTCCACTAGCTTCAAGTCATGGAATTTATTCTCTTTCCAATAATGAGCGGTGAAAGATCATCTTGACAACGGCCTATGTTCTAAAATTTCTGGGTAAAGGTTTGAGGTTGAAACGATTTGCTTTATGAATTTGAGATTGGCCCTCAAATTGCACAGCGTCTTGCAACCAAGGGTACTCAGCTGGCAAGTCGGTTACAAGACATTGTGCGAAGCTCAGGCCAGTTAAGTAGGAGTTGAAGTTCCTCTGTGGCACCTCAGGCACGGGATTCTATTATATCTGCCTACTAGTGATAGCCAGTAGAAACTAATGCGGAGTCTACCTTCTCCACTCACAAGCCCGTAAGTTTCCTTTCATTGTTTTTCTTGCCAGCATAGAAGAAATATGGAGAGAACTTACATGGAGATCCCTCCATTATATCGGGAAGTTTTTTCCTCTATCTCTCCTTGAACCTTTTAACGGTATGCTCAGGTTCAAAAATTGGAAACAACTACCGTAGAAAATTGAGAAACAGCAAAGAGGCTCCATCGATTCGTCCAACAACATTGGCCACATAACTCGACTTCCAGCCCCAATTATTCAGTCTATTGAGATTAGCTACGAGACTACTTTACACGCATCGATTCAATGGGATATCTGATAAAGACCCGAAGGTGGACATTTGGGAAGACCCGGCGGAGGGCAAGGTGCACCATTCTTGAAGTCACAGATGCATTGATCGTAGGGTATCCCTCCACCCGCGGGGCGGCAATAGGACGCGATCTGACCTACCCCTCTCCAGCACGGGACGCACGTTTCCCGGCATTTCGCGTGGTCGGGACAGCCACCGCCTACCACCGCAATCGAGCAAGCCTCCACCCTCAGCATGATCGATGCCCCTGCAAAACGAGCATCATGACACATGGCGCAAGCATGGTTGATTTTCCATTATAGAGGGAAGCATTTGGAACTCCAACGATGATGAATATAACATCTTAATTAATGTGTACTCCAAAGTAATCACGAGGGATGGAATAAAACAAGTTATCCTCCCCTCTTAACTTTCCAGCATCCGCTATCTATCATGTATCGCAATGCAACTCTAAAGTCATTCAAATGCAATATATTGTTCACGCAAACAATGGTGATATAACATGAGGATCACCTGAAATTAGCAAAAACAGAAAAGGCAAAGCAAATGAGGTCGACGATTTTGCCATCTGCTTTCTTTCTTCTCTACTAAAGCCAAACTTGTGGTGATTACTAGCGAGCCCTTGTTATGCAATAAGCCTGACCTTGCTGGGGGTTTTTATAGGCAGCTCACCTAATTTGGAGGATCGAGAAGGGGAATCCCAGAATTTTCTTGATGGGAAATTCATTGATTTCGAGATTTGATCGATTGATATTATCGCAGGTTCTTGATTTACGTCCTTGATGGCCTATTGCCTGGTATTATTAAGTCAACATCTGTTTTTGTTTTTTTGGGTAGGCAGAGATTTGCTTGTATCAACCGTAAAAGGCATAAATTAAATGAGAATGTGGGTACGTGAATGTTCACCACGATATTAGTGTTGAAATAACAGTAAAATTGATTTTTGTTGACAACGCCTCAGATTTATAAATGATAGAGGACAAAAGGAGATCAAGAAAGCTACGATTTAAATGTGCTGGATGTTCTGTGCAGCATTCAAAAATGAAAGTTACTGAAGACTTCTGTTACTTTACTTTATTGTGTGCTTAATTCGTGCCTATGGTAACCGTGTTTGAGGCTGTTTTGTCTTCTTCATTAATTCTCCATCAATGACATTTGTAGGTTGTTATGTCTTATTTATTAAATTTTATCGTTGGCGTTTATTAGCTTCAATTCCCTATAAAGGGATGAAGTCATGAGTTGTAAATCAAGCTACAAGCACGAAGCCAATAACCAAGGGCGAATCCTGAATTTAGAGGAAGATAAGATAAACAACCATGCATAAAAAAATATACCAGAACCTATTTCTATGCAATACAAGTTTTGTGATCCATACTCAACCCAATCCATATTATTAACTACGTCCATATCTAATCTAACATGTGAAAACTCGTACCCAATCATTTAACCCACTTTAAGTTATTCATGTGAATACTTAGATAAAATTTTATATCGAATTAAAAAAGTATATCAACGTAATAAAAGATGTTAGTAAATTATATTAAATAATGTAAAGAAAGATAAAGATTGAAACACTAACAAAACACTAGAAAAGTATTTTCTCGGTATCCTTCTTGAAAATTAAGTATCAACGCAACAGTAAATTTAGGTTAACGAGCAAATATATTTTCAACTAAAATAAGTAATTTCTCTAGTTGCACTAGAGAATAGGTCTAAGACATTTTGAACAATTTTTCCGAAAATAGGTTTAAGACATTTTGAATAATTATATTGCATACCCACTTTAGCCCAAATCCAATGGACTTTATTTTATCAACCCATTCATACATGTAATAACAAATTCAGGAACTCATATACCGCCCAACCCATTGAAAACGAGTTCAAAAGGCAGGCTTACAATTCATGTTGCCACCTCTATATCAAATACAGAATATGAGTTCCAAATTTCCATCACTGTGGTATAGCGGTTGCGAAAGAGGTTGAACAAAATTCACACTCTACGGGAGACGCTAACTCAATAACTCAAACCCGACGATTGAGCTCTATCTTGTAAGCATGAGCTTTACTTGTTTCAAATTTTTATTTTCTAAATTTGAGATCCGATATTAGTAAATTTTACATATCCATTTTTTTTTGTACTTATGAACACATGAATGAAAAATCTGACTACTTGAATAGCTTCCAAATACTTCCAAGCTCGTACTTGAGTTAATAGCTGGACTAATGCTCAATACGAGCTGGAAATGGAATCGAGCTCAAGTAGCAAAAAAGAAGCTCTGCTCATTCCACCGATGCAAGCTTAACGCGGGCTTGAAATGGAATAGTAGTCTTCTAGGATAATGACACAAATGCTATATAAATTTCGACTCAATGTATAATGTGGTCCTTAAACTTTAACTTTGTTCAATGTGATTTCTTGAACTTTAGTCCAATATACAATGTCGTTCCCGGATTTTTTAATTTGTTTAACGTGATCACTGAACTTTGGACATATGTTCAATTTTGTTTCTGAACTAATTCATTCTATCCTATTCAATGTGGTTCGATGTCGCCTTATGTGTACCAATGTTTACTGACCTGGAAATTCAGCATAAATAACTTTTAAAATGATGTTGTGAGCCAGCCAGATTTGAATGAAATGAAATGAGATGGGAATTACAGGGAAATTGAATCTACTTCTCTCACTCCCAAATCACCAAACTTTTAGGCAATATTATAGATTTTAGCATATTTCCACACCGCAATGGAGCTATTGTATGGAAGGGAAGTTGCTGGAGATAGCAAGAATAGAGAGGAGTTGTTGTCCGTAGCCATCAAGAGGGTGCTCAATGTAGGGGTGATCAGTTCTCGGTCCAATCTTGTTCCCAAAATTGGGAACTACGGACCAGACCGGTCGAGTCTGATCCAATGAAACTAGTCACGTAGGAGTTAGTTTTTTTTTGGGTCAAATACTTAGGATTTAGTTCACATTTTATTAATTTTTGTCAATGAAGTTCACTTTAGGTTTAATTCACATTTTACTAATTTTTTTGAAGAAAAAAATTAAAATATATATAGCCGGTCCGGTCTGGTCCGGATCCCCCTTAGAATCGGGAACCGAACTGCTTCAACACCGATTCTGCTTTTAGAACGCGAATGATAACCATTTTACTCCAGAAATCAAATTCTTGCCAGAAATTGATTTCTGAAGAGAAATCTGTTTGATAAACAGGACTAATTCTACTCCAGAAATTGATTTATGAAACATAAATCTATTTAATAAAACAGGAGGAAATTTCTGCTTTTGGATGAGAAATACATTTGATAACGGCGCATCAATTCTATTTCTGCAACAAAGATAGGCCGAACTCAATTGCAAAATGTTATTTATCTTAATCTACAAGGTATGATATTCGAAGCAAAATCTAGTACATTTTTTGAAATCCTCAAATAGAAAGAACAGAAATTCTAAAATAACATGTCATTACAAAAAGACCTAGTACCAAATCCTTAATTACACATAATACGAATCCTACAATACAACATTACATTACAAAAGGCAAAAAAAGCAAATAATCCTTGAATAAGAATAATGAGAGTACAATACATTAGTGGAAAACCAGATTTCATGGAATCTTCGGCATATGATTATCCCTAACTATTTTATTAGCAATATGTTTCTTGATAATGTTCATCTCAGTTCTCTGTTCAATCGTTACTACATCGTCTGTACCCTATTCAATAGGTTCACACACATAATCCAGATCTCCATATATGGACAATTGCTTATCTGTCCTGTCTTGCTCAATGATGTAGTTATGGATCGTACAGCATGCAATTACAATATGTGATTGTTTTTCAAATTTAAATGGAGGCATTTGTTTCAAAACAAAAAAATGATTCTTCAAAGCCGCAAAGGATCTCTCAATAATATTCCTTAATGAAGAATGCCTGTGGTTGAACAATTCCTTTATTGTTGTTAGTCCCCCACTTCGTCGAAATTCTAATATATGGTACCGTTTGCCTTTAAATGGTGTTAAAAATTGAAAATTCTTATGATACTATGTGCAAGCCCTGACTCAAAAGAGATACACAAGACAATTTCCACGCTAGAGTATGGAGCCAAAGCAAAATGTATTGTTCGTGGCCCACATACGCCAGCCAGGGATAATTTCCAAGCAAGTCTTTGATAGTTTATTCTGATTAAAAGAACAACTAAAAGCATCATATAGGTATGTTAAAGAGGAAGAAAAAAGAGGCTAATGGGGTAGAACATAATTCCACCAAAAATAGATTCGATATTTCTCTCTAGCGATTCATCGAATGGATAGTGTATGTTTCAAATACAAGCTTCAGTTTCACATTTAATGCAGTTCTTGCCTTAAACAATGTATATTGACCTATAAATCATCGCAATCATTCATAGGTCGATCTTAGATTCACAATATAAACAGCGGATGGAACTCGACCTCCTAAGCTTCAGTGAAGCAAGTAAAATAAGGCAGAAAATAGGGCAGCTTACCTAAATCTGATGGCCGCAAAACTACAAATTGGCGACTAGCGACGGTGGTTCGAATGAGATTAGCGATGATCACCTTTGACTTCTTTGAAATCACTCCTCTACTCTCTCTTGCTCTTTCTCCTTTTTTCTTTCTTCTGTGCTCTAAACAAAATGACCGCTCCCCAAAAGAAGATCTTGCCCCCAAAATCAAAGTCGGAGGCATGGGCGTAGGTGGGGCGGAGGCATGGGTGGAGCGCGGGCGAAGGCTAGGCGCAGCGCGGGAGTCCTTCTCACCCTAGTAGAGAGATAGAGAAGGGGAGAGAGAATTGTGGCAAATCTGGTCTCTGTAGCGGAGGTGCAGGCAAAGGCGTCCACGGAGCACGGGCGCTCGTCGGGTGGAGTGCAGGAGCTCGACCTAGCAGAGAGACAGAGAAGAACGCGACATTTGCTGAGATCTTAGAAGGGCGGAGGCTGGGCGTAGCGCAGGAGTCCTTCCCGCCCTAGCAGAGAGACAAAGAAGGGGGAGAGAGATTTGGTCTCTGTAGTTGAGGCGCAGGCAAAGGCGTCCATGGAGAACGGGCGCTCGTTGGGCGAAGCGCAAGAGCTCGACCTAGCAGAGAGACGGAGAAGAAATTTGGTGAGATCTTAGAATGTGTTGGGAAGGGCATGAAGAAGAGAGAAAAGAAGGAAATCTCATTCTGGAAAAGAGAAGCTAGAAAAAATAGCTTCTGTTTTTTTGGGCCAAAGTGCATTCTGGAATCAAAAAGTGATTCTAGAGCTACAAAAAGAATGCATTTTTACCAAACGCGTTTTTGTTCGAAAATGCAAAAATTGCTCTAGAATGCATTACGAAAATTTTTTAACAAACGCATTTTTATTTCGAAAATACATTCTGAAGCATTTTGCTCCAGAATGCATTTCATGTGCACTCTTAAGAATCAAGAATCGGACCAAACTGGCCGGTCCGGTCTAGTCCGGATGGTCTGTTTTATACACCCCTAGCTCGATGGAAATAGGGTGAGGGAGAATCTACGAGGCTTCATAGATACTTCTCAAGAATAAGTATCTTTAAGACTTCGCATTTTCTATGGTAGAGCTTGTGAAAAGGATACATTGCCAACCTTATGAATGCTCGCCCTCGGATGGTCGAAGTTTCGTGACTCTTTCCAGGATCTTCTCTTCCTGTTAGGATGGAGATCCATCGGACAAGTTTGAAGATGACTTTGTTTCAAGAGATGTTTATATTGAATTTCCACATCGGATTCACGTTAGACGAGTCACTTGCAACATTTGTTTCAACATCAATAATTTAACGAGGATATTGGACGGAAGTTAACGGAGGTTAGATTTGTCATAAGTTTATTAATTTGTAATTTTTTGTTATATGAAAAGTAGTTTGAGTGATTGTGTTTCAGATGCATTGATTTGAGATTTTTAGCAATCCTTTCGTATTATCATATTGCTTATGAGTTGACGTGGGAAACTTCAGAGCAATCTTGGTTCCACTCTCACTCTGGTCAATTTTGCTATGCAATTGCCCCCACAAAGTTCTGAACTGGGCCAAATTCAGTCGAGTTGATTTTGGGTTCAAAAATAAGTCTATTTCAAATCCATGGGTTTACTTTTCTTAACTTTTTATATCCTGTTTAAAAATTTAGGCAACCCATATTTCACCCAGCCAACTAAACACGAATCATCTGACAAAAAGAAAAAAAAACTGCACAAGAATCTAAAAATGAGTTTGAGATTCATATTGCCACCTCTAGCTGTGAGTAGAGGTGTCAAATTGGTGATTGGATCAGGTCATGTTTGAGTGATTGAAAATTAATACAACCCAAATCAACATATTTAACCCGTATCAGTAAATCATGTGGAAACCCACTTGTACATAACTTAAGTCTACTCAAATAACCTGTATTTTGAAGGCATTAATTAAATTCATTTCTATTTCTTCTTCTCTTTTTTTTTTCCTTCTAATTTTTCCCGCTTTGATTTCAATTTCCTTGATGCCTTTCAATGGTAAAGTTTGTATTTCAAGTTGAATCGTCCTCAGAATTGGGAGCAGCAGCAGCAAAACTTATCTCTACTTCTTCATTACACATAAATGCTCAATTTATGGAAGGCATTTAAAATGGAAGTTTTTTTTTTGGTAAGGACATTTAAAATGGAAGTTTATCTTTGTTTTTTATAATGTTACTCTGTGTTGCATCTCTTTTTGAAAGAAAGAATTGCCTAGAGCCCTATATTCAATTGGAATTCAATTTGCTTTTTAATTGGATAAATATGCCTATTTTATCGGCCGGAATGAGCTGGTCAGCGAAAATTTGACTGATCAGTTTGTTTTTTGGTACAAGCCGACCGGTTAGCTGCGACCTTATTTAAAAGTAATTTTAACTCTTCAGGAAAACTTCTTTTGAAAAAATTATTCACTTTTTTTTGGTCGAATATAAAAAGAAATTACTCACTTCATATCCTTATATTGTGATTAAAAAAAGAGTTTCCTTATTTAATATTTTCCCCGATTCAAATTAAAATAGACCGAATTCTCTCGTTCTACTGTTCGTGAAAAACAGAACCAGAGAAGCGTCTTCTCTGACCGCGCCCCGCCTCCGACGAGACACAGCCTCGAACGCGGCGGCTACCTCCGCCGGCGCGGCGAGGACGGAGGACCCGCCTTTGCGGGAGCAACTCCGGCGGAAGGAATGGTACGCAAGTTGCGGCGATCTCTCTTCTTGCTTCTTTCTCCTTGGGTTGGCCAAGCTCCAATCTTTAGCTTCCTTTTTTGCTTTGTCAGTACTTGGTTTTTTGCCGCTAATTTCTCGTAAAGGTTCGTTGTTTCATCGCTGGTTTTCACAAGAACCATGATCTTGTTGTCCCTGTTGTTAGAATTACTGTGATCAGTGTGTTACGGACGGTATGCTTTAGTTGTTAGAATTAGTGTGATCAGTCCAAAGAACTCAAATAAGGTCCGAAGATTACCGTAGTTTTTAGTTGTTTTTTGCCCGAAACTTTCGAGCATGTCGGTGCGGCATGCCACGTTCTGATTTCTGCTCGATGCCGGGTCACTTTGAACCGCTTCAGCACTCGATTCCATCAGTGAAAGGCCGGGTTGCGGAGGATAGTTATAGTTGTCGTGTAATTTTAGTCATGTAAAGTTTAACTTTTTCATTGTTGGACGCGGGCCAGAACTGAAGCGAAATCAAAAGGCACGGTAATGTGCTGATAAGTTTTAAAGCTGGGCTGAAATTGAAAATTCGGGTAAAATACGTGTTCTTTTGGCTGAAGTAGTCAAAAATAATTTATGTATATGTAGTTTTTAAGTAGGTAACAATTTTAATTTCGAAATTAGTTCCTCCATTTTGGTAATTTGCAGCTTTATAATCAAGTTGTAGACTCGGTTTTTGTTAAATAGTGAATTCTCGCACTTCTATTCAGCTCGGCCATTCGGTTTTTTATGTGAACCTTACCTATACTAGATAAAAATGCCAGTTTGTTTACCTTGTTTTCGGTATGCTTCATCCTTGTCTTTCTGCAGGCAACTGTTTGCCTACAATGTGGGGACCATGGCTTCGATGTTGCTTTGATCTATTGTGAGGACTGTCAAAGTTATGCGATTCACCGGTAAGTTCGCCATCACTTCCTCTCCAACTATACAACGTAATTCTCGACAACCGCGCATGCAGGTGCACTTACAGTACTACCCAATACACGTGTGCACCTGTATGTATGCATGCACGTGAATGCACATGTGTGCAGATTTTTATGTAGGTATTAGTTCTTCTGCAATCTTGCTTCTGCTAGTTGAGTTAATCATGGTGATTTACAAGCCTTTTAAATTCTTAAAATCACAGTATGCCTTTTGTACCCGAGATTTGAGCTTTCTTTGATTGTGTCGACCATTAGAATTATGATGCAAATTATGAGTCTGTTGGGGCATCAAACCTAGTAATCGTTCACTCAGGGATCTCCAATTGATTCATTGATTAGCTTTGTGAGATATTTCTGGTGGAAGTTGCACATTTAGCGTTGCTCTATTGGATATATAACAGTTGAACCCTCAAGATTTGGAAACTGGAATCAGAAAGAATCCCTCAAGATTCTATTTCTTTAGATCTTTACGGTGCTGGTTTCACTTCAGACTGTAGTGAGAGGGAAAGATTTTCCTTATTTTGAATGATGGATGATGGAGTGAGAGGGAAAGATGTTAACACTGTAAAGCCACAAATGCACATGAGTTCTATCTAACCGTATCATTCATGCATAATACATAATATCAAGACTTCATATTACATATCGTGCCAAGTATCATAGGCTTCCCCATGAACTCTGTAATGTCAATAGCAAATGGCAACTACATTTATCTAGCTAAGGAATCCAGGCATGCCACTTGTCATTTGAGTCCTTTAGCAAATGAAATTGGGAAATTTGATAGTCTTTAGGAAATCAGTGTTCCTTACCTGTTAGTTCTAGTGCAGTTGGTCATACACTTATTGAGTTTTGGACCTAATTCTATATTTTTTGTCGAATGTGGCCATGTAAATATTAAAATAGCGAGCTGCAATCCGTCTAGTCTATTACTTTAACGTGCTAAATATTTGCCCTATTTATGCGAGTTTGGTTCATGCAAAAGATGCTCACTATTTGAAATTTGACTGTCTTCCTTTCATGCCTTTCAGCTATTGCCTAGAAACCTTGCCTAAAACTTTTGATGAAGATGTTGATTGGTTCTGCGATGATTGTCAATCCAAGAGTGGAAAGCCTGATACCAATAAGGAAAGTTGCTCTCCCCTGTGTGAAGTGGGTGACTTGCCAGACTTAAAGATTCCAGAATCGGTCCAATGTACAAAAAATTCGAAAGAGTATATTCATCTAGAAAGATTGGGGAAGAAGAAGAATAAGAAGAGGGAGAGGAAGAGGAAGAAGAGAGAGAAGAATGAGCTCAAGCCCCAAAGGGAAAAAGATGAGGAAGGAGAACAGTTAGGTGATGAGGGCATGGAAAGATTGGGAACGAAGAAGAATAAGAAGAAGAGAAAGAAGAATAAGCTCAAGGACCAAAGGGAAAAATATGAGGAAGGAGGACAGTTGGGCGTGAAGGGCACGGTCTTTACTTCAGGAGCAAAAGTCAAAAAAACCAAAGATATACCTCTTATTCAAGTTTGTGAAACTCGGTGCGGCGGAAACTACAACGAAGCTGGAAAGGAAGGAGGACAGTTGGGCAAGAAGGGCACAGTCTTTACTTCAGGGGCAGAAGTCGAAAAAACCGAAGACATACCACTTAGTCAAGTTTGTGAAACTCGGTGCAGCGGAAACTATGACAAAGCTGGTAATATTGGACTCGGTTTGAGAGCTATTTCAGCAGACCCACGGAACTCTTATGAAGAGGCTGTATCCATGAAGGCTCCACAATTACCAAAGTGTGATTTTCCAAAGCTATTTGGGAAAGATACTTATGTGCATGCACAGCCAATTATTGATTCAATCAGGAGGTAAATTTGACTGCTCTTTCTTCTAAAATCTAAGTTTCTCGAATCTTTAGCAGCAAACACCCCACTCATTTGCGTAGTTCTCTTTTCACTGGTTCTGGGTACACAACTTATACGAAGCTGTTCGTGGGAGGATTGGCGTTAGAGACTCAGAGTGACACTTTGATGCGCTACTTTGAGCAGTTTGGGAACATTCTTGAGGCTTTTATTGTGACTGACAAGAACACTAGCCGATCCAAAGGCTATGGATATGTAAGTATTGATGTTCTGTTCTGTAACTGTGACTGTTTAGCTGTTGTTATTTGGAGATGTTGGTTTTAATTATTCCTTCTCAGTGTGTGTGTTCAGTTTTTCCTGCTTCAATTTGATGGTGATGGATTTGTAGCCATGGTGTTTTTATTTGTGGATTGGATTTATATGGAGGTCAGGTGACATTCCACGATCGCGAATCTGCAAGAAGAGCTTGTGAAAATCCCAGTCCAGTTATTGATGGCAGAAGGGCTTATTGCAATTTGGCTTCTCTCGGCCGGCCTCGGCCACCTCTTCCTTATGGTACTTTCTGTTTTGATCCACAGTACTACCTTATTGTGAACATTGCATGCTCCACTGACAGTGCCATGTGGCACTTGATCTAGTTTGACATGGGATGATGGAAGTCAGTTTCCTTTTAGTTGCTGTTGGAGTGTTGTATCCCAGCAAGAACCTTTTCGTGTTGTTAGGGTACCAATGGTAATAAGTAAAGAGCAAGCTAACTTTACCAAGAACTTTTACTAAAATTGATTTTATCCATTGATGTGATGAAAATGGGTGTTTAAACCAGTGGTCCATGCACTGGTCATTGGCCTGTTCAAAATTGTAATGGTGCGATATAAGTTTCTGCAGACATTGGTCCATAATTGAAGTATGCTGAAATCTGCATTTAGGGTGCAATGGGTGAAAAAATTATAGTATGTGCCCTCAAAGTTCGTTAAATATCTGCCGAGTGAATTGTGAAATTCAATGATATTTGTAATCTTGGCGTCTTGTATGCGGACAACCAAATGAATTTCTCGGATTGTAAGCCACATGATGTGGCTCTCAAAATAAGTACAGGGAGCAGGGGTCCTCCTTTGGCATATTCATCAATCATGAGTGTTACAATGTACTGGTGTTTCATTTGAGCTATGCAGCAGTCACTTTTTGGAGTTTTGAGTTTATGTTTCTTGGTCTAATGGATGCTTGTTTTGTTGTCCTAGGGCAATTAAGACCTGTAATACCTCTGATTGGAAGTGTTCAGGCTCCCAGGGGGAGTTACGTCAGGAGCCCTGTCTACCACCATTCAAGTCCATATGATTATCAGCCAGGATATGCCTATCCTTCTTATGAGTAAGTCCAAAGTCATGTAATTTCCTGCAAGGCACTTACAGTTATTAGTCCCAGTTAGAATTGGATGCTTGTGCTGCTGCGCAATCTGGATTTCAAGAGATGTAGCAATTAGCATACAATTTAGAACTTCCAAAATCAGAGAGTACATATGTTGATCACATGCAAAATGGAAAGTCAGATATGGTTAATCAGATATGGTTGAGTAAGAGGAGCATCTTCCTTTTTGTTTACCCAAAAGAATATTGCACGAGCAAAGTTTGTGACATTTCATCTCCCATATATGAAGGACGGCATATTGATTTAACTGGTCAAATCGGTGCCATCTTCAACAAATGATTTGACAGGAAAAGATCCCTGTTGATGTAATACCTTGATGTGTCTGTATCTTCTGAAGTGATTCATTTACTTTCTTTACCGCAGGTACCCTACATATGAGCCTAACTTTGTGTATCCACAGGTTAATCCTAGATGTCTTTCTTGTCGAAATTTGAACTTTTCTTAGAAGTTGTAGCATAAAGTGTTTAGTAACCCATTTGGGGCTCACTGACATGAGTTTATATACTGTGCTTCTGAATTGCAGGGTGCGTATAATCCTTACGTGGCCCAGCATTACCGACAAAGGTATCGGGCATCATCCACATATAGCAGTGACTTATGCTCATTTGGGTGGTCAGGTCATCGACCTCCTGGTAATCATGGGTATCCGATGCTTCATGGTTATTGGATGCCGGGTCAGCAAATAGTGCCCCACTTGGGGGGCCCAAAATAACCGGAGGAACGCCTGCTGCAGTTCCCACCATTCAAGTGCCTTGCACTACTGGTATATATCTCACTCTCTCTTCTAAGTTCACAAAGTGATGTTTCTGGAGCTCCTACGATGTCGGGAATACACATCCTTATGATTATATCAGATATTTTTTTTATATTGCCATCTAGTTTTTTTTCATTTACAGGGAATTGAAATTCGGCAAACAGGGGTCAATTACGTTGGGAGAGCCGCAGCGCTTATGTCCAACTTAGCATGCTCTAAAGTGAGAGGAGGCAAAGTTGTTCCCTTCTTTTGAGTTAAGCTTAAAAGACAGTAGTGTTAACTCTTCAAGCACTAATATATGTTGAAGAATTCATGCTTTACTTAGTGCATTAGAGTTATGGGTAATATTTGTATGCATCTTGTCATGCATTAGAGCTACTAACTGATTCCTAATTTCCATACCTATCCATGATCCATGATATGATTCCCCATTGCAGTGTTCATCCGTTACTTATATGAGAGATTTTCTCTTTATACTAACAGGTGAAATAAGAATAGAAAGCTTCTTCGGATGAAGTAGGAGGACTGATCAGTCACGAGCAGAGATGATAAATGGCAAAAACCTAATGATTACCCATTTTGACGTTTTACCATTCATCTGCCTTTGCAGAGAAAAGCTCATAAGATTAGAAAAGCTTCTTTCCTGCTCTGTGCAAGTTCTTTTTCCCAATTCTAGACTTTGACTTTTATAAAAGAACAGGATGCCATTCATCTGCCTTTGCATTGGCAAACCTAACAAACCGACAATTCATTATAGAGATAATACCACCAAAGGTTTCAAATTAGTACATACATAACACATTTATCCCAACTAATTTTCATGTTAACAAAAATTCCAAATTAGTATGCTTGAGATACGTTTATCCCATACTAAAATTTCCGTATCGCAAAAAATTTCAAATTTGTAAATCTATGACAAATCTATCATTTGTCAGTTTCAGTCTAATATCTCCATTAAGTTGATAGTGGCAAGTTGACTTGACTGACGTGGATATACGGCATAGTTTGGCTCTTTAAAGAACATTGTTGCGGGGAAGTTAGATTTGAAGAAAATGAGTTGAGCTTGGGAATTAGAGTAAACGATGGTCAAATTTAACCCATAACCTGTCAAATTGAAGCTATGGATGTCATCTACACTTCGCTTGTTAGTCATCTCCACAAATGAGGTCAATTACTAAGTGAAATTCCCTAATTACTACAACATGTTCGCTGACTCCGAATCAGCAAAAGTTCTAATGAACATCTTATCAAACGTCGAGTTCAAACCGGGTGAGAATCTTAAACATGGAGAGACCGTCCTTGATACCTCGGAAAAGGCAGACTCCGGTCCTGCTCTTGATTTAGTGTAAGGTCATTCGTGGTGAAGGTAGGATTGGGTTCCTGCGGCATCTTGCAGTCCATCCACAGCTTCACCCTCATCAGTATGCGACCTAGGCATTGTCGAACGAAATGAAAGCCCGCAAACAAAAATCGGACAGATAATGTCTTGCCAAGACAGAACATCTTCCTTTCGATGCGGTTTGTGGTGGCTTCTGACGATTTGAAGATGGTCTGGTCTAAAAGACGAAAGCGAGCGCTCTGAATGCGAGAAACAGGGATAGCAACACTGGATTCTGGGAGAAGAACAGCCGATAAGATGGACGCTATCAACAGTGAACGCCTATGTGCATGAACTCTCAGAGGCTCTCTTCTCCGCTCCTATCTCTCTGTTTCTGACTTCGCTGCGTGTGGAAGGAGCGATGGACAGACCAAGATGATGGAGTGGAATACGATCGTCTCTCTCACTCGCCAAATGTTCTGCTCGTGCGTGCATGGCGGCCAGTCTGATTGGGTATGTAACATTCAAAAGAAAAGCTTGGTAGAGATGATGGTGAAGTCTGGAGCAAAACCCTTTGAACATATTGTCTGTCTGGCGAAGCGACTCTGAATCAGAGAGGGAATCCGTTGCCCAGAGAGCCTCCGATACCCTTGAAGCTCGAAAAACACCATGAACACAAACTTCCACCAGAGCACGCCCAATCCCAAAGAGCTCAAACGAACACCTCGTCGTACCATGTCATCAAACACCTTCCTTTGTGAGAGCAGCTTCGAATCCCGATCCTTGAAGAGAGAACCCCGTGAATTTTTTGTTGGCTTGGAGTGGCGATGGAAGAGAGAGACCTCCGTTCGTCGCTCTGCTTCCATTTCTTCCTTTCGATCCAGCAGTTCTTCCTCTGATTTTTTCAACAAACTGTCACCTCATTTCAACTCCAATCAGCCACAAGTCAATCCAATCCCCCTGTCATCTCCATTCCCACAAGTTTTCCAGCCTCAAACGTCTGGGAAAGGCGTCCTTGCTTCAGCTGCACTTCCGCCTGGTTTGCCCACCTGCACACTCCACCGAGCGCCCCCATTCCCTGCTCTCTTTCTCTTCCGTTCCTCATCTCTGCTTCCTTGGTTTTGCCTTTTCTGTTTCATTTTTCTTCTTTATTCAATGCCCATGTCCTGAACACGATCAGGATGATGACGACGACTACTATTGCCATGCCCATGTCGATGCACGAGAGTTATCCAGCGGGTCTGCAAAGTTGCAACATTATTTCCTTCAGATAGTCAAACTGAAAGCTACAGCCAATCACATTGGAGATAAGAGCACGCTGCCTAGGTAAACATTGTCGGATAAGATAATCTACGTAAGGAATGCCATTTGGATGGCGGTCGGAAAAAGGAGAGAAGAAAAATTGGGACGGCTCCTACAACGGGGCGGTTCACATGAATTCGCGATTTCGTCCAAGTCGGTGTTCGAACCGAAAAATTCCCTAATTTCTAAATTTGGGAAAGTGCAATAAATATTGCAAATGCAAGATTATGCAATGTTGGACATTTTTGTTTGAGGGTCAAATTATATCATTATCGACAAATTTGATCCCTAATTTTTCATGAAACGTCTCCTAGGTGAAAATTTATGCATCAATCGGAGATAAGGTGAGGGAGAATCTATGATGCTTCATAGGTTCTTCGTTCACAAACGTGTATCTTTTGAAGACAACATCGTTTCAAAAAGCCATTTAAGCTTCTTGCCTGATCCATGTCAGCTGAGTCGCTTGCAACGTGTGTTTCCACACTAGAAATTTAATTGGAACATCGGATAGAAGCTAACTAATGATAGATTTGTCATGGTTGTACCAATTTGATTTTTTTGTAATACGAAATTAATTAAGATAAATGTGTTTTAGGTGTATTGGTTTAGGATTTTGGTGGCATTATCCATTTTGCTCTATTGGTCATGTTACTTAACATTCAATTATAATTTGTTGAGAATATATCTCGAGTTTGAATTCGTGAATAAAATCCAATTCGAGTGAAAATTCCAAACCCAAAGAGGACTTGTGCTTTGATATCCGAACAAGCAATACCATAATGAAACACTATCTACATTGAATTTGGATTCCTAATTTGAATAGATTTCCTAATTTTTTAATCAAGTTATTAAAACATAATTCTACACGATTATTGCATATTAGAGTAAACAAAAGAAGTGTGAAGGTTCCTTACCAAAAAAAAAAAGAAGTGTGAAGGTTTTTTCTTTATAATTTTTTTGAATAAGTTTTCCATGAGAGATTGTGAGATAACTCTTGTGGGTTCTACATAGGGCGCAATTTAAGGGTGAGAAACACTTTGAGCAATTGGGCAATTATAAGCTCTGCATTTCTCGGATTTATAATGGATTTCTTAGCAGCTAGCTCTTCCTATAAATTAGGTCTAACACTCGAACCGAATTGCATAAATTTCCAATATCACTATCTTTCCTCATTGATTTTTCTAATAATTTAATATCATTATAGTGTTTTTTTTAGTCAAAATTGCAAGATCGTATCATTTCACAACGTAACTCATAAGTTTCAATGACTTTGTATCACAACGTAAAGAATATTTCCTGGGAAGAAAGTTTAGTCAATGCAAGGAGTGGCAATAAAGAGATGATTTGAAAAACCTATGATAAAACTCCTATTGAAATCTTATATCTAATCGAAAATCATCCCCCTTTTTCCCTCCCCACAAATGTTGTGGCTTAAAATGCTAGAAACTCAAGTGCGTATTGGGTTAATACCACGAAAAATTCCAAATTGATATACCTTGACAAATTTACTCCAAATTATTTTTTTAACCACAAAAAATCAAAAACTGGTACACCAGTGACAATTTTACCTCAAACTAATTTTTTGATTACAAAAAATTCCAAACTGGTACACTTGTGATAAATTTACTCTTCACTAATTTCCGTTAAATTTTACTATCGAATTGCCAAGTTTGATAATACGTGGTAGTTGACGGATGTACCAATTTAAGGTTTTACCCATCTGTTTGTTACAAGTTTACCAATTTGTGATTTTTCCTGATATCAATTTAATTTAACGGACACTAATGAAGGGTAAATTTGTCACAAATGTACTAGTTTGAGGTTTGTACCAGTTTAGGATTTTACCCATCTGTTTGTCACAAGTTTACCAATTTGTGATTTTCGTGATATCAATTTAATTTAACGGACACTAATGAAGGGTAAATTTGTCCCAAATGTACTAGTTTGAGGTTTTTAGTAGTTAAAAATTAACTCGGGGTAAAATTATCACAGGTGTATCAGCGTGGGGTTTTTGGTGGTCAAAAAAATAGTTCGGGGTAAATTCGTCACAGGTGTACCAGTTTGTGGTTTTTCGTGGTTAAAAAATTTGTTTCGGGGTAAATTTGTCATAGGTGTACTAGTTTGAGATTTTTTGTGGTATTAACCCGGTACGTATTCGACGACGTCATTCGAAAAAAAAAACTAATATACTCGCATTCAAAAAATTAAATCCCGCCCACGAAATATTTTCTTGTTTCTCTCTCTCTCTCTTTTTTTTTTTTATCACCGGACATGCCGGTCCACAACCAGCGTATCCCGATCCGACAACAAAGCTCCTCCTCTCTATTTACCCTTCACCCCATTTCTCGCGCGCGTTTTTTTTTACGCAGGATCCCGTAAAATAGCCAAAGTAAAAGGACGATATCGCGATAAAGAGGCGATTTTTACCTCCCCACAAACGTTGTGGCTTAAAATGCTAGAACCTCAGGTGCGAATTCGATGACGTCATTCAAAAGAAAAATAATATACTCACATTCAAAAAATTATATCTCGCCCGCGAAACATTTTCTTTTCTCTCTCTACTTTTTTTTTATCGCCGGACATGCCGTCCATAACCAGCGTGCCCTGATCCTATCATCCTACAGTAAAGTTCCTCCTTTCTATTACACTTCGCCCATTTCTTGCATGGATTTTTTCCATACAAAACCTTGCTTTTTTAGTGGGTTAATATTACGAAAAATCTCAAACTGGTATATTTATGACAAATTTATTTCGAATTAATTTTTTTACCATTAAAAATCTCAAACCGGTACACTTGTAACAGATTTATCCCGAACTAATTTTTTGACCATAAAAAACCTCAACTGATATATTTGTGAGAAACATACCCTTCGTTAAATTGGATTGATACCATGAAAAACTACAAATTGATATGCCTGTGACAAACGGAAGGTAAAATCCCAAACTAGTATTTCCGTCAACTGTCGCACGTAATCTAACTTATCAATTTGATAGTAAAATTTAACCAAAATTAGTTCAGGGTAAAATTGTCACAGGTACATCAGTTTTGGATTTTTGATAGTCAAAAAATTAGTTCAGGGTAAAATTTTCACAAGTGTACTAGTTTAGGATTTTTCATGATATTAACCATTTATTTTAACTCCTAAAGAAAATAATAATCAATCACCATAATAAGCTTGATTAGGAGCAAATCTTAATGAAGTTTTGGGCCTCGCTTAAAGGCCCAACAAAACGAAAACTGAAGAAGCCGAAGAGACGGCGGCAACCACACGTTTTTCATTAATAACACCTTTTAATTATTTACCCGAATCGACTCAAGCGAGCAGATTCGCTCGCTCTCTTTCTTCCAGAGCTCTTGCTTCCGCTCGTGCCGGAAAACAGAACGGACAGGAGAGGGCTTTCACCGAACGCGGCGGCGAATCCCTCGGCCGGCGGCCGGCCCGGCGCCCCCGCGGCGAGGACGGCGGCGTAGGATCCGCCTCTCTCTCTCTCTCCGGGAGCTGCTCCGGCGGATGGAATGGTACGCAATCTCCGGCGGCGCGTCTCTCTCTCTCTCTCTCTCTCTCTCTTCCTTCTCGCTTCTTTCTCCTCGGGTTGGCCGAGCTTCCAATCTTCTTCTCTGTGCTCGGCTTTTGGCCGCCGATTTCTCGCTAAGCTTCATTGTTTTGTCGCTGTTTTTCTTCCGCTGGAGCCGCGATTTCGTCTTTTCCTTCCAGTTAGGATTAGTGTGATTGGTGTTGCGGACGGTGCAGCGGAGGGTGCATCTTGGATATGGTCCGAATTTTACCTTAATTTCGAGTCGTTTTTGGTCGTTGCGACGTGCCGCATTCTGGTCTCGGCTCAATGCCGGGCCACCTTCGACCACCTTAGGACTTGATTCAATTGAATGAAATGCTGGGGTGGCGGAGGGTGGTTAACGTTATCTTGTACTGTTAGTCGTGTAAAATTAACTAATGAGTTGTTGCATGCGGGCCGGATCTGAATCGAAATCAAAAGGCATGGTATTGTGCCGGTAATTTTTAAAGCTGGGCCGAATTTGAAAATTGGGCAAAATGCAGGTTCCTTTGTTGTGGCCGCGTTCCCTGAAGTAGTTAAATGTAATTTGTGAATATTGTAGCTTTTAAGTAGTTAAGAATTTAAATTTCGGAATTAGTTGATTAATTTTGGTGGTTTGGAGCTTTATAAACAAGTTGTAGACTCAGTTCTGGTAAATAGTGAAATCTTGCACTTCTATTCAGCTTGGCCATCCGAATTTTATGTGAACCTTACTGATATTAGAGAAAAATACGAGTTGGTTTCCCTTGTTTACGATTTACTCAATCCTTTTGTTCTTCCAGGTGACTGTCTGCCTACAGTGTGGGGATAGGGGTTTCGATGTTGCTTTGATCTTTTGTGGTGACTGTCGAAAATGTGCTATTCACCTGTAAGTTTGCCCTCACTTCCTCTCCAATTATATCACATAACCCTAGGCAACCATGCACGAAGGTGCGTGCACAGCACTGCCTGATACATGCGCGCGTCCGTATGCATGCATGCATGTGAATGTGCATGTGTTAAGATTTATACGAGGTATTAGTTTTTCCGGAATCTTGCTCCAGCTAATTGGGGAAATCATGGTGATTTACAAGCCTTTTAGATACTAAAACTCGCAGTATTCCTTTTGCACATTGAATGGGAGGTATTTTTTACTGTGGTTGCCCATTCAAGTTGTGATGCAAATTATGGAGTTGTAGTGTATGAGTCTGTTGGGGCATCTGACCTAGTAATTGTTCCCCCAAGGGTCTCCGCTTGATTCACTGATTTACTTTGTGAGGTATTTCTGGTGGAAGTATCACATTTAACGTTGCTCTATTGGATGTGTAACAACTGAGCCTAGAGTCTTGAATCAGAAAGAATCTCTCAAAGATTCTATTTCTTTAGATCTTTTCGGTGCTGTTTCACTTCAGACTGGAGTGAGGGGGAATTTTTGTTCTTTTTCTTTGGAATGATGGAGTGAGAGCTGCACATGCCATCTAACCGTGTCTATCATGCATAAAACATACTTTTCAAGACTTTATATTACACATCATGTCATGTATCATAGGTTTCCCATGAACTCTGTTGTGTCAATAGCAAATACGGATTTCTAGCTGAGGAATCTCAGGCACGCCACTTGTCATTTGAGTCCTTTAACAAATGAAATGGGAAAATTCACAAGTCTTTAATAAATCAGCATTCCTCTTGCTTCCAGTGCAGTTGGTGATATACTTATTGTGGTATGAACCTAATCTATATTTTTTGTTGAATGTGGCCACGTGGAAATTAATATAGCAAGCTGCAATCTTCCTCGAGTTTTATGTACTTTAACATGCTAAATGTTTATACCAAGTTCAGTTCATGTCAAAGATGCTCACTGTTTGAAATTTGACTCTCAGCCTTTTATGCTTTTCAGCTATTGCCTGGAAATTTTGCCTAAAAGTTTCGACGAACATGTTGTTTGGTTCTGCGAGGATTGTCGACCCAAGCTTGGGAAACCTGATACCAATGAGGAAAGTTGCTCTTCCCTGTGTGAAGAGGATGACTTAGAGATTACAGAATTGGTACAATGTACAAAAAATTTGAAAAATATTCCTCTAGAAAGATTTGAGAAGAAGAAGGGGATTGAGAAGTGGACGAGGGAGAAGAAGAAGAGAAAGAAGAATGAGCTTAAGCCACAAACGGAAAAAGATGAGGAAGGAGGACAGTTGGCCGAGAAGGGCACGGACTTTACATCAGAGGCAGAAGTTGAGAAAACCAAAAATGTACGTCTTAGACAAGTTAACGAAACTCAGAGCTGTGGAAACTATGACAAAGCTGAAAATATCGGAATAGATGTGAGAGCTGCTTCGGGATACATTCGGAACTCTAATGAAGAGGCTGAATCCATGAAGGCCCCGCAATCACCAAAGCTTGATTGTCCGGAGCTATTTGGGAAAGATACTTATGTGTATGCCCAGCCAATTATTGATCCAATCTGGAGGTAAAATCGACTTCTCTTTCCTTCTAAATTTCTTGGTTCTCTAGCAGCAAACACCTGCTTATGAGTTTTTCATTGTTATTTTATTTTTTCATTTACAGGGGAAGTCTGAAATTCAACAAACAAGGGATCAATTATTTTGGGAAAGTCGTGGCACACGTGTCCAACTTAGCATGCTCTAAAGTGAGCGAGGAGGCAAAGTTGTTCCCTTCGTTGCTTAGCACTGAATTGCATCCTAGACTTAAAGTATGGCCAAAAGGCTTTAAGAACAGGGGTCCCGGTGATCATAGTATTGCGATATATATATTTCCCGATAACAAGAGGTAATTGCCTTACGCTCAATTTTTAAAGATCCTTATCCTTTTAGTCTGGATTTCTTACTCTTTTCCTGGTTTGTACAGTGAACAAGAATTTTTTGGTAGCCTTGTCGTCGAAATGATCCGCAACGATCTTGCCATGAGAGCTGTGGTTACCAATGCGGAGCTCCTAGTTTTCACTTCCACGAAGCTGCCTTTGCACCTCTGGAGTAAGTCCGCTGTTCTCACTCTTACAAATTTCAAATGCCTCTGCACCCAGTTCCTAAAGTGTTCTTGGGAGCCTTTTTTTTGTTGCTTTTTTTTTTTTTACTTTTTAGCTAATGGAAGAGAATGGACATTGTTTAAAGAAAGCCGATTTATGGTGTTCTCCAATTTTGTTTTGTTCTCCACAAGGCTCCGGTTGAGAAATATTCTTGAAAGCAACCCTATTTATGGTGTTCTCCAATTTTATTCTTCGTGTCAGAACTGTAAGGCAACCCTATGTGAAGTGTGGCGGAGCTTGCATTATGTTAATCTGGCAATTTTCAATATCGAAGTTGTATCAGTAATGACTTAGTGAGACACAATACAGGAAACACGTTTCTATTCTTATATAAAACTGAAAGCGATGCGTCCTTTGGTTTTCAGAAGCAGGTTTTGTGCACAAAGTTGACAGTATAGTCGTAAAGGACCATTTCTTAATCTTTTAACGAGAGTTAGGTCAATTTTCTTAAGAAAAGCTCCTCATGATTCGATTTGTTTCTCTCCTACTCTTTTTGCAGGATTCCAGTCAAAATTCTATTTGTGGGGGGTTTTCAGGGGTAAGCAACCTTCAATTGTGTCCAAGGTTGACGTTAACACGCCTGTATCAGAGAAAGATCCGTTGAAGACGGTTACTTGGAAGACACACAGCCCTGGGAGTCCTCTGAGCGTCAGTGGAAGCGATGGTTCGAGCTCTGTGTATTGACAAATTTTTTTGGTTCCTCCAGATTTAGATGTGCAGGTTTGGAGTCGCTTCTATGTCAAATGTACAGTTGAAGCACTGGCTCGCCCTTACTGAGTCTTTCATTTGTTGTTTGTTCGTATGGCTTTTTGTTCTGTCGCCTAAACTAATTTTTTGTGCTAATGGATGTGTAAGCCTGAAGAAGGTCGAAAATATAGGACTCTTACTTTCTGTCCACCGGTGAGATGAACTTCGAGTCTCTCCGGGGTATTGTATTGTTAAAGCCTCCTGTTTGCAAATGTTGAAGAGATTTCAGCAATTGTTAGACATAACGGTTCATAATTGTTGAACGTGTTGTAGCATTGACCATCAAATAGAATTTAGGAAAAATGATATAAATAGTTCTTCATCTTTGGTCCAATTTGTCATTCTTAAATTTTTAGTTTGTTTAATATGGTTTATGAACTTAACTCAATGTGTGCTGTCGTTCCATTTCATGTAATCATTAACCTTTACTACAACCTTTAATGCTTCATGTAATCATTAACCTTTACTACATGTTTCATCTATAGTTTCTAGACTATATAAAAATATACATGATGTCTTTTTATTAATTTAAGTTAACAAAATTCGCTGATTTGACTTTCAATCTGGTATGATAGAAAAAAAAAACGCTACACGAGAATTGTCCCACTTAAGATAGTCAATTCAAATTAGAAAATATTAATGCTTCAATTTGTTTAATATGTTCAATTTGGACAAATGATTATTCATGTTATCTGATGACGTGGATGATTATATCTTAATTCGAGTTGAATATCGTACTGTGTATAATCCATATGTGATTTCATTTTTTATCCATTGTTCAAATAACAGATTAAAAGCCAAATCAATAAACTCCGTTAACTTGAACAAATACAAAAATAACATTGGATATTTTCATATAGTCTAAGGATCGAAGTAAACATGTACTAAAAGTGCAGAGGTCACATTCAGGAATGACATTGCATATCGGGCTAAAATTTAGGGATCATCTGTATAACTATCACGAGAATTTAACTTGGAATAAGCGATGGATGTCTCATTTTAGGCATTTGAGGTGTGGGATGAAAATGCGAAGGCATTGATCTTCTAAAGTTGCAACCGTGTCCAATTGAGGTTTAGCAGGAGGAAAACCGCTTCACCCATATACTAGAGTTCAGGGATCATTTGTAATGACTGCTCGTTTTGCATGCATGTTGATGTTTACAGCTTGACAATCCCGATCCTTGAAGCATTAATCCAATCGAAAGCCCTCCGCTTAGGAAGATTAACGTGATTGGCCATAGTATCAGGAAGGAAATAACAACTTCAAGAAAGAAGAAAAAAAAGGTTCCTTTGAGAATATCAACGACGGGGATGAAATTGGAACGAAGTTACACCGATCGAATCGTGTAAACACTCGGTGTCCTCAGTGCGAGGATCTTGATAAGGCTGCTACGTCCGTCGAAATGGGAGTCGCCATCAGCGTTCCCATTCAAATTTCTTGTGATTTGGGTTTAATTGTCACTGGCGTGTGGACGATGACATCCAGCTTGTTTTAAGGTCACATGCATGAGGAGAAGCCGTCGAAGTCGTCGAAGCCAACCACAAATTCTCTTCCTTAAATCCTTTAATAATGATGTCCAAATCTTTGTGGGGTCATAGAAGAAAGTGACTGCGGTTTGGGCAGCAGGACAGGTGGTTAAAATCAAGATCGATGGATTAGTCTCTTTTTAACTGCTTGATCACGATCCATGTGAACCCATTTGCGAGCTGAAATCACGTGTCAAGTGGCCTCTGAACGAGGAAATTACCAAAAAAAGAAGTCATAAATTGTGTCAATTAAATCCCAAAATTTTCAATTATGATAATTTAATCCTCAACCTTTTCATATTTTATCAATTGAATTAATTCGATTAATTTTAACCGGAAATCGCCGACGTGGACGGTGGTTGCGCAATGTAGGACAATCGGCATTGAGGTGGATAATTTTTTTGTCAATTGAGTTCATCATGCCAATTTTAATCAAAAATCACCGACGTAAATCCAATGACTGGTGCTGACGCGAACAATTTTTTATAATTTTCTGGATTAATATCACGAAAAACCCTAAACTGGTACACTTGTGATAAATTTATCCCAAACTATTTTTTTGACCATAAAAAACCCCCAACTGGTACATTTGTGATAATTTTACCCCGAACTATTTTTTGACTACCAAAAACTCCAAACTGGTACACCTATGACAATTTTACCCCGAATTAATATTTTAATATTATTTTTTCCATTTTTTTAGTTTTTCTTATCTTATCATTTTCCTTTCCTTTTCTTTTCTTTTTCCTTCATTTTTAACCTTTGGTTAGCGAGGTCGGTCCCGCCGGCCAACGGCGAGGTCGGCCCCGCCGGCCAACGGCGAGGTCGGCCCCGCCGGCCAACGGCGAGGTCGGCCTCGCCGGCAATTGGCAAGGTTGGCCTTGCCCACCCCTGGCGAGGTTCGACCTAGCCAGTTGTCGGCGAGGGGTTGTCCTCGCCATCGCTGGCGAGGCTTGGCCCCGGCGCAACTGGCGAGGTCAACCTCGCCCAGAAGCGGTGAGGTCGAACCTTGCCAGCTACGGCGAGGACAACCCCTCGCTAGGGGTGGGGCAAGGCCAACCTTGCCAGCGGCAGGCGAGGTCGATCTCGCCAGCGGCTAACGAGGTCGACCTCACTAGACCAGCAACCGACTAGAGGTTGAAAATTAAGGAAAAAAAAGAAAAGGAAAGGAAAAAGAAAAGAAAAGAAAAAATAAAAAAATTCGAAAAAATAATATTAAAAAATTAGTTCAGGGTAAAATTGTCACAGGTATACCAGTTTAGGGTTTTTGATGGTCAAAAAAATAGTTCGGGGTAAATTTGTCACAGATGTACTAGTTTGAGATTTTTTATGGTCAAAAAAATAGTTTGGGGTAAATCTGTCACAAGTGTACCAATTTAGGGTTTTTCGTGGTATTAACCCTAATTTTTTTGCCAATTGAGTCCATCTGACCAATTTTAACCAAAAATCAGCGATGTGGATGTCAGTAGTGCCTCGTAGGATGTGTGGCACTAACCTGTACAGTTTTTTATAATTTTTTTTTTCACGTCAATAATTTCCGAATGGACTCAATTAGCAAAATGTGAAAAATTTTATAATTAAATTGACACAAGTATAATATGTTTAGAACTTTTGTGGTAATTTGCCCCCTCTTAACCGGAGATATCAACACCACCTACCATCTACGGAGGATCTCGTGGGAACCCTCCGTTCTATTAAACAGTTTCTTGCACGTTTCATCGTAGTCGGTAGGCATTGTTCTTATCTTCTAGAACCAACATATGCTATTTTAAATCCCTACTTGTAATCAATTGAGAATTTTACTCAAATTTAATTCGGCTGCCTTGTCCTTTTTCTTCTTCCTTAGGGATGGACAAAGCTAAAAAAATGAAAAATAGAAGCTACCCAAAGTAATAGGAACCTGGTCAAGCCCGCGCTGCTCGAGGCGAGTTTAGGGTTCTTTTGTTAATACTAATTAAGGGCGTCCTTCATTATTATAGCCATTGATCACTAGTTTAATTACTCTCGTCAACTTTAGGAACGAGAGAATAAATTACCTTATATTCATAAGAATCCCAGTATGACTTTTCTCTTTGCGTAGGTGATGTTGCCTCTTATAAATTCAATCAAGCCATTAAATCTTGAATTTATTTCCAATCAGGTCGCTCAACATGGTTTTTTACTTTTACCGAGTAAATCTAAGCTCGAGTTCGGCTCTCGTTGTAGCTTAACGTGCGCGATCTCATTACATCTCAAAAGTTGATTTGAATGCCAACGAAGCGATCTAATTAAAAGCAATATCTCGTGATTTTACCATAGATGAGGAAAATGAGAGAGTACGTTGCAATTCTTACGATACTAAGGACCAAAGTTTGTTAAATACGAACATAATTTAACCTCAAAAATGCGCTTTGAGCTTACTAATTGACACTAGAATCTAAACCCCAAGGATGTCCTTCAAGCTAAGTTTCTTCCATGGGGGCCGCTTAATAAAACAATTAGCAGTCTCCCCCTAATACGAATAAACAGTTACTTAGTACATATACTGCACATAAATCAAATGTTAACACATGGCTAGACTTTCCACCACATAAATCGCTTTTTGCGCAACCACCCCCATTTACGCTTTGACATTATGCAGCAGCATTAAACAAATCAAGCGCGCAGCGACAAGGCCCGAATCGAAAAGCCACCGCAAAAGTAAAAATGTCTGTTGGACCGATGCGCATCTCATGACAGACACGAACAACGGGTGAAAGGACCACCTCAACTTCATTTCCTTTCTAGAAACAGGCTGCCCAACAATGTCTGAGATCTCTTCCTTGTTCTTTTCCTCCGGAGTCAATTGTCATCTAAGGAAGGGAAGAAGACGTTCAGATGGATGGTTCCGAAGATTTCAGTACTGCTTATTATTAATCAATATGTGGAGGGAGGGCGGTGTCAAGCTTTGGTGTGTGAAAAGTCAAGGTCAGCACCTTCTGTTTAGGGCTTGAGCCTTGAGTCAAGCGGTTCATGTACAAGTAGGAGCTGGTCTTTGTCAAGATGGTTTTGTAATTGCCAATTGGCACTGTGTCTATATATATATATATATATATATATATATATATATATATATATTTGAGCTATATATTGTTTGATTGAGCCCACCGTGATAAAGAAGCTCAACTACTCCTGTCCCCATTTCGTGTCGGCGTTACTTGCTCGGTCAAGCGTGTGCTCCAAAGCCAAATCGATTTTGGTTCTCCCCTTATGGACTTATTTTCTTGCCAAAATCAATTAATTTATTTTTGTAAAATCTATTGTCCCTTCGGGTATAACATTGTATAGATGACACAATTTCAGACATCTAATGTCTTCTAGACCTATTCCCTTTCTCGGTCTTTTGGTTAAAATCTAGTAATCCGTTATGAACTTGTTTGTATTATTTTATGTGACATAAAATGACACATGATTGCGAAATGATGTATTAGAGTTATTTTATAGTTATAAATCTAGATATCGTGATCGTTAAGGTGATACTGGTCATCAAGAACACAGTTTTAAGTTTAGTGTATTGACCTGGCAAGATCAAAGATATTCCGGATCTTGATTAAGTATTTTGGCTAGCTAATAACAAAGAAGGCTGTCGTGACTCACGACACTCATCGTGAGCGTGCCGCATGACTCAACCTCTTTTTAGTTTCCATTTGTGACGAAAAATTGAGTTGTGCTTACTTTCGTTATTTGTCTATCTAAGGTTTGGGAAACATCAAATGTCTTCTAGACCTATACCTTTATTGGCCTTTTGGCTAAAATCTAGTAATCTGTTGTGAACTTGTTCATATTGCTTTATATGACATAAAATGACACATGATCGCGAGATGATATATTAGAGTTATTTTATAATTGTAAATCAAGAGATTGTGATCGTTAAGGTGAGACTTAACATCAGAAACACAGTTTTAAGTTTAGTGTATTGACCTGGCAAGATCAAAGATATTTCGGATCTTGATTGGGTATTTTGGCTAGCTAATTATAAAGAAGGTTGTCTTGACTCACAACACTCATCGTGAGTTTGCCACATGACTCAACCTCTTTTTAGTTGTCCTTCATGACGTAAAATTGAGTTGTGCCTACTTTCGTTATCTGTCTATCTAACGTTTGGCAGCAAATGTTTCAAAATCTTGAGAAACGAGAGAATTATGTTTGTAGAGGTTCCAAAAGCTCCTTTAGCTACAACTTCAAGGTGCTCACAAAAAGCGGATTTATGTTCCCAAACACTTCAAAGAGAGCCAAAACGAAAGTTGCTATCCTAGCACTGGCTTCATTTTCCTTTCGAGAAATTATATTGATATATAGCTTTGCTAAATGGACTCTCTCTCACCTCGTTATGAGCTTGTTCCATATGTCGATCTATATATAAAACAAGTTTGCATTACAAGTCAACCATCTTGGAGTCAACATCTAAACTTGTAGGACAGGGTTCGGACCATGAACATGTTAAGACTGGGCATTCAGCTTAGATTGAAAAGAACAATCTCTTATGAACTGTTAAAGTATTGTCCCACAATACTTGACAACGGATTTTAAATATTTTTTATATTCATGTAGTCTCCCTTTACCTATCAATTTAAGTTTTTGGATTGGATTTTCTAACATGATATCAGAGCTATTGCTCCTTATTTTCATGCTTAAATTTTTGGGTTGAACTTTCTAACATATGCAATATTCACAACAATTGTGTTAGGCCTACAGAAGCAAGCCATTCACCTGACGAGGATTCACATTTCTAGCTCTCATCAAGGAAAAAAGAAGCACAAATCATCAGACTGGGCCAAGCACAACCCTTTTCAAGGAGGTCAATACAAGGTTTGAATGTTTGGCACGAAGTCTTCTCTTTTCTCTTTGGCCGTTTAGCATAAGAAAATGCGACAGAAAAATAGAAGTGCTGAATTAGCAAATCTTCTTTTGCCGGAAGCATGCTGCAACAAGAAGAAACGTATAATCACATGGTGTCAAACATTTGCGAATGATATCTCCTGCAAAATAACAAAAGAGAAAAAGAAAATTGGATGAAAAAGGGGGGCCGGTGGCTATTACAATGCATTTATTCAGCCAGGACTGGCCGCATCATCTATCAATTGGCCTACCATACTAAATTGAAAGAAAGCAACATCAAAATCCAAGCCATAAGCTTCCAACTTGCTGGCCACAAATAAAGAATCGAATGCGATGCCAATTCAAACTCTCTCTATAATCTCAACAAAGGTTGAGAAATTACAGCAATTTCCACGGTTAAACCACCCATGTTTTTAAAATGTTTTTCCTAGTTCTAGCCTGTTGTGTTACAAGTCAAAGAAATTACTGAAAAAATCTGGAGATGGGGCAGGCGAAGTTATCCGAGGCGAGATAAATGGGGATGGACTCTGAAGCAAGAAACTGTTCTCCGTGAAGTGGTTCTTGGTGCTGTAGAGAGCCGGGCTCAAGTCATGGAAGAAGCTCAGCGGGTTCAGGTCCGACAGCGGCGAGAAGAAGTTCGCAGGGATCGGCTGGAGCGAGGCCGGCCCGGGCGACAAGATCCCCGGTATTGACCCGGTCCTCTCCACCACTCCACCATGACCGATTTGCCCCATCGATTCTATCTCCTCCAATATGTCCCCACCGCCCCTGATCTGCTTCCCTTCTGGCAGCTTCGCCTTCTCGACCGTCGCGAACCGTGCTGCCGGCGACACCCCACCAGAGGCCACCGGGGATGGCAAGTACGTGGACGACGCCCCGGTGAGGCGCTGGACTAGCGACATGAAATCGCTAGGGTTCGTGTGGATGACCTTCGGGGACACGGCGTAGATGATGACCGGCGGGCGGGGCGGGGCCGGCAGCTGCTGCGACGGCCGTTGCTGCGGGGCCACGGGGGGCTTCCGGATCTTGTAGGAGTCTTTGCGGACCTTGAGCGGGGCCGGGCGGGGGCCTAGGAGCTCTCGCCTCGGTGACTTGCCGGCAGGGAAGTCGGAGTCCATCTCGGGAAAGATCGGATTTGCAGCTTGGAAGATGAAATGATGGAGCGGAGATGGGAAAGAAAGATATGATGGTGAGGGAGGAAATGTTAATGGTGATGTCAAGGGCATTATTATTCTACTAGAGACCAGCGAATATGAGGGTTTTCCGTGACATATTTAAAGGGCGCAAGTCAATGAAGGATGGGGAATAAAATATTAGGGGACCATTATTACAAAATAATGAAGTGAAATGGGCCTATTATAAAAGTAAGAATATTTTAAGGATATATTTAAGGCCGGTTTCGTGGTTTTATGGGTGTTTGAACTCGTCTAACTTTGAGGAAGGGTTAGAAGGAGTCGCGAATAGCGTCGGGAGTTTATCATGGTGACCTCACATGTCCATGTACAACAAATGTTTGCAAAGAATTAGGTCAAGAAAATTTACTATAGTGATACTTTTATTGTACTAGTGCCGATTAAGCGCAGCCTGAAAAGGATTCGTACTTAAGATATTATTACTTCGATACAATGTGAGACATGCTGCTCTAAAAACTTAAACTGATAGGTGAATGGATATCACATGGATATAAAGAGCATTTATGATTTGTTATCAAGTGATATGGGATAATACTTCAACGCTCCCTCTCACGTACAAACCGGATTACAAGCGACACGTGAAATTTAACTGATGGGGGTGGATGCACAATCGCAGAAAGAAATAGTACTAGCTCCGATACCATGTTAGAAAGTGCAACACCAAAATTTAAACTGCCAAATATGAAAACATGCTCGAGCTTGTCATTGTAATGTGAACCTGACGGCACTACCGCTAAGACTACTTGGAAGACTGAGTTCGGCCTCCCTAGCCATTAACAAAACAGACAAAGCAAGAAAGAGAAAACGCGGAGAAGTGATGCATTTGGATTTGGCTTTTGTTTGGAATTTGTGATGTTGTTTTATATTTCATTTAAGTCGGGTGGGTATTATGTCAACACCGTTTGTTTTCCAGCGTTCATACAGGTAGATTTTTAACGAGACTCATTGATAAAATCTTGACGAACGGTAAATGTGTCACTCAAGCACAGATTTAAAATTTTTGGTATCGCAAGAAAAAGCTTAGTGTTAGTATGTCCCAATATGTGATATTTTTGGTGGCTCCTTTCCCTTAATTTAATGCATTGACCTTCTCAAAGACGCTTCTATATCGTCTTTTTATGGGGGGTGCTAGGATGAAGCTTTTGCGGTCAACTGAAATCGACCTCGATCCTTAAACATGTTGGACAGGCCCCTGGGATCACATTGAAACGGTTTCATTATGTTTCAATGTTGAAGGTTGACCATTCACGGCATCTAAGGTTCTTTTGTGTTTTTCGGACGTGACTTTTATTTTTTTATGCTTTGCTTTTCTTATAATGAATTCTCCTTTTCAGCTATCTCAACCCATGAAACAAAGCAAGTAAATCCTTCGCTTCATTCTCCAGAGACACGGGATGAGCGATTGGACCAATGCAGCAAATTTATGAGGTGCTTGAAGATTTCTAAGTATCTTAGAAAAACATTATAACGAAATAGAGAGTAAAACATTAAGAAAGAGAAATCGAGACACAATATTTATCCTGATTCACCTTTAAATTAAGATTACATTCAGCAAAGGCTCGAAGTAGCTACCCCTGCAACTCCGCCCGCTCATTGGGGAGCGGGAATCTTGTGTTTTTTTTGTCGACGAGGAATATGAATCACACCCGACAAGAGAAGGGGCGGGGGGAGGGGGGGGGGGGAAGATTTAATATATTGATGTAGACATGAGAAAAATTGGACAAAGATGATGAGCCGAGCCAACCCAAAGAAGAGGGAGTGTTCGGGTGAAGCTTTCTTGGACCCATTCAAATGCATAGGAGTTGCCAAAGATCACCAGCTCAATTGGACCTGATCTTGTTTGACTCCAGTTGCTTGGATTTCTTCAAACTTCCCACTCCTGCAGCGAAGGTGGCAGTGTGATGTCATCATGTAGAAATGTTGTGGCTCGACAATGTCTCGCGCGCTCATTATATGATTGGTTCCTCAAGTCTCACGAGTTAATTGCCAATTAACGAGGATATTCATATCCGCAATAGGAAATAGATGGGTCCCACCTAATCGGGGCAGAGAAGGGACGAGACCGTGACTTTTCAACGATTATTAATCGATCTGATGGTGAACCCGCGATAAATACGAAGTGACAAAGGGGAAGAACGAGACTCCGGTCTCCTCAACTAATTATTGTCCGTGATTTTCGATTGAAATTCAGTCGTTTGCGGTATGAACGAACGATTCCAGGTTTGTATAATTTCCACCTGGATTCTAAATAGGTTTCTCAATTTTTTTAGAATCTTTAACCTATCCAGCATATCTTAGAATCCGGAACTTACCCTGTCACAGATTTTAAGGTCGGTTTCAGGATCTACTCAAGTTCCACCTGTATTATTTATTGAACGATTATAGTGAATCATTATCTTTAATGACCATCACTTGTTACTACAATCCACTGACCATAACTTATACTTAGACATCCGAAGAATATAAAACAATAACAAACTAAAAGTCTCAGTCATAAAATGGAAGCTCGGGCTAGTAGTTCCAGATTTTACACTCATCGTTGAACGTCATGGAATACTGCAGGATCACGCAAAGACATAGACTAAGAAAAATACAAAACTTGTTACAAGTTTCAAGTTCCATCTATTTGGAATCTGGAACCTACCCGTCAAAACAAATTCTCCAATTTTTGGAACTTAAAACCTATCATGCATACCTTAGAATCTGAAATCAAACAGGTTCCTACCAGTCCAGTTCTTCAATTCCAGATTTTACCCTATAGCCATGCTCACCCCACATGTAATTATTGACATGAATGAGCTGCGAAGCTTATAACCATGTCCGAAATTGTTCGACGCCCACCTTTGCCCTCCTTTTTGGTACCGTGCGCTTCGAGAACAATGCACTTTTAATAAAGGGAAAATGGCATAAATAGTATTTGGATTTTGGCTTAATATGTAATGTGATCCATGAACTTTTCACATATTCAACGTGATCTCTGAACTTTAACTCAATGTGCAATATCGTCCATGAACTTTTAATTTGTTTAATGTGATCCATGAACTTTTGGTACATATTTAATTTAGTCCATGGACTATACGAAAATGTTCAATGTTGATAATGAACATGTTCGTATAGTTCATGGGCTACATTGAATACGTATAAAAAATTAATGTTGCATATTGAGTTAAAGTTTAAAGATCACATTGAATAAATTAAAATTTTAGAGATTACATTGAATAATGGGTCAAAATTCATGGATCATTTGTGTCATTATCCCTTCAAAAATTAGTTATGGCAAACTACTGCAAGTTATGAAAAATGAAGAGACCAAAGCGACATTCCGACTACTAAAAAAGATTGACAATTTGTGTCATTCTCTTTCGGGTCAAAACGAAACTCCTAACCGCTATGGTTGAGCTAGCAACGTGCTTTCAGCTGAATCCTTCTAACTTATGATTGAATTAGCCCAAGTCCAGTTGGCATTAGTCTCGCAATGGAGCAAGTAAATCTCATGATTTCTTGCAGCTAACTCACACGGGCTGGATCTGGACTTAACAGTCGTGTCGGCCTTTTGATCTCAATTCAATTGGGTAAATAAGTGAGGCTGAGAGTACATTGACACGAAGAGCATTTTGATGTTGCTGCTAATCAGGTAGAACCGTAGAAGCTCATTTAACTTAATTTCATGCTGCCTGAACAAATGTTTTTTTATTGTTAGGTTTATTCTATTAAGAGATTTGTTTATTCGCCCATTTTGAGCCCGAGAAAGGTCCTATGATGGGAAGCAATAGAGGGGATAGGGGGTCAAAATCTAAAGAACGATTACCTATAATTGAAAAGGAAAATGTTAAAAGGATTGATCTAAGCCCATACAACAAGACACCTTGGGCTCTTTGTCTTTACATTGTATTGGGTCTATTATTTATCAAATCCATATCCTCAGCGATGCTAATGTTAATCTTAATGGCTTCCTTACTAATCTATTCCATAATTTCCATTATGCATAAAACAAGAGTTGAGAGAATGTTCGCCCATGTACCCACCGCATGGCACTTTGCATTACCTCGATGATTGCGAGCGGCAAGACACGTGTCGGAGTATTGGCTCATCGTCCACATTCGACCAATGAGCTTTACTTGACCGATTCGTTGTCTCCAAACTTTATAAGGCTACCGTCGAAGGACCTATACCTCCCTACCTTTGTTGGCGAGATGGTTGTTCCCAAAAAACTCTAGTATTGAGCCTCGCATTCCCACGACTATCTTGCTCTGATGCCACCTGACGCAGTCGAAATGAGGATGAAATGAATCGCAATTCGCAACACGAGTAAAACTCACAAACACGCACGAAGCGCAACATAGAGAAAAAAAAATCTTGAATTTATTTTTTCTTTTAAGAGATAAACTGTCTTTATGAAAAAAAAAAAACATAATAGCAATACAAATAGACTAAACATGCTAAAGAATCGTAATTCGCTAAATCAAAAAAAATACGGATGAAATTTTAAGTTTAAAATAGGAAATAAGTAAATTACTACGAAATTCTATTAGACTGAATGTTAAATATTTAAAGAGATAACTACTAAAATTTGTAAAAAATCATCTAAAATTCGAACATAATTCCAAAAAAAAGGATTAATACCACGAAAAACTCCAAATTGGTACGTCTGTGACAATTTTATCCCAAACTATTTTTTTAATCACAAAAAACTCCAAACTGGTACACCTATAATAAATTTACCCAAAACTATTTTTTTTACTATAAAAAACCCTAAACTGGTACATCTGCAACAATTTTAACCAAAACTAATTTTTTGATCACAAAAAATTACAAACTGGTACACCTGTGAGAATTTTAGCTCGAACTAATTTTTTGACCACTAAAAACCTCAAATTGGTACATTTGTGACAATTTTATCCTCTGTTAGTGTCCGTTAAATTGGATTAATATCACGAAAAATCACAAATTGACAAACTTGTGACAAACAGAGGAGTAAAATCCAAAACCGGTGCACCTGTTAATTACCATGTGTCATTAAACTTAACAATTTGATAGTAAAATTTAACGGAAACTAACGGAGGGTAAATTTATCACAGGTATACTAGTTTGGAGTTTTTGATAGTCAAAAAATTAGTTCGGGAGTAAAATTGTCACAGGTGTGTAAGTATGGGGTTTTTGGTGGTCAAAAAAATTATTCGGGGTAAAATTATTACAGGTATACCAGTTTTTTATTTTTTGTGGTAAAAAAAATAGTTTGAAGTAAATTTATCACGGGTGTACCAATTTGAAATTTTTCATGGTATTAACCCAAAAAGGAGATGAGAAAATAAACAAAAATCATAACATATTTTGATGTAGTGGTTGACATGGGCACCCTCTTTCTCTCTTCGTCCCTCCCTCTCTCTGTTCGAATTTCTGATCCATGTTTTGTTGAACTACCTGTGCGTCTGTCCAGTACTTTTTTCACCCCGGGAGATCACGGCAACAACCACAGACCGAAAAATCGATCAAACTAGCGAGTAAAAACTCGTTAATCCCATGTACATTCCAATGGTTGTAAATGTCTTGAGTGACAGCAATGAGGTTCAGCAACCCAGATATCAGTAAGCTTCAATAGAACTTATGCTAAGTAACAAATGCTCAAGCACCATATTTTACAATCATGAGTTCCAATGCAAACTATAAGCTATTACACTGAGAAATACCACAAAACAGCCGAACAGACTTATTAGCAACCCAGTCCAGTAGTTCACACATTCCGACAGGACATTAAAACAATCCCATCGGAGCACATTCATCAAGTTGCTGAAAATGGTGGCTACCATCTTTCAGCTTTTATTTGCTTATTAACCAACAATCAAATGAGATCAAGGAGAGGAAGATAAGGGCGCCAATGGTAATCATTCTGCTTCAGAAATCAAATTCTTGCTAGAAATTAATTTTTGGAGGAGAAATCTGTTTAATAAAACATGATAATTCTGCTCCAGAAATTGATTTCTGGAACATAAATCTATTTTTATGTTTTTATTTTTTTGGGCACTTCAAAAAAATTAAATTTCACTCAAAATGAGTGCCCAAAGGTATTCTAAGTCATTCTGTGAAGTTTTGAAATTTTTGATTTTTTTATATTTTTTGAAAAAAATTCATCAAATTTCCTATTTTCTCGAAATCTGACTTTTTTTTATTTTCTGAAAATTTTTATGAATTTTTCTGGAATTTTTCAATTTTTATACATTTTTTTGAAAAAAGAAATTAATGAGAAAAAAAGAGAAAATAGGGAGAATGTTTTCTTGCTCAAAACTCATTCTGAAATCAAGAATGCATTCTGGAATCAAGTATTTTTAACAAACGCATTTTTATTTCAGAATGTAAAAATTACTCCAGAATGCATTTCGAAAATTTTTTAACAAACGTATTCTGAAGCAGAATTTCTACTCCAAAATAGGTTCCATACGTGCCCTAAGCTTCCTTGTGCCGATCGCGATCCTGGAGTGAAGCCGCTTCCTCCTCCTGCTCCATAATCGTAGTCCTCCGAGTGAGAAAATAATCAGTAGTTCGCGAGCGCCACGCCAACGGCTGACGTGGAATACATTTTTTACTTTCATCCACTAATAAATGGACACATGGCTTCTAATGTGTATTAAAATAGATGACGCGGAATTTCTTTTTTTTCTTCCTTCTTCAACAACGTAGTCCTTCATCTGGGTTTCCATGGACGGCGGCGGTTTGTATGGACAGCCGCTCATCCACTGGCGACGGCGGCACGACTTCTCGTCACAGATCTGAAGGCGCGCGGGAGGGGTGGCCATGGACGGTGGTCCGTCTAGAAATCGCGCGGAGGTCGGCCATGGACGAGCGCTTCCCCTTCCTGTGTTCATTCACCAACGAAATCCAAATCTGGAGCAGTAGGCATCTTGAAACACAAATCGAGAAAACCCCACGCAGTTCACAGAACTTCATTCCTAGAAATCAAAACCCATGAACCCTAAAAGAAACCCAGCAGAAAAGAAGACGAACCTACAATTAGCGGCAAGCTCGTCGGTAGGGTATAATGACTCGAGCCACTGTCCATGGCCGCGAGGTTTTTAAAGAACGCTAGATCTGGCCGCGCAGGTCATCTCTCAGATCTGTGGACGAGAGGCCGTCCATGGCCGACGCTACTCTGCATCTCCATATCTGTGGATGAGCGCTCGCGGCCAAGACTTAGTCGCCGGGACAACGGAAAGGGTGGACGCGGCGATCGACCATCGCTCAACAGCCAGATCTGGTCTGCTGCTTAACAGCTTTCAGCTCGAGTCTTGGCTCGTCCATGGCTGCCGGCGACAAGCTCAACAACTTTGCCGCGGACGGTGGTGGCCGTGGTGAGGCGGTGGCCCAAGGATGGTGGTAGCGGCGGCTTGGCGGTGGAGATAGCCAAGCCCAGCGGAGCGGAGGTTGAAGATGGAAGAGGAAAGGATTAAAACTTATTTTTTTAATTTCCAAGTCAATATCTACGTGTCATGATCTAATTCGATATTAGTAAATAAGCACAGACCATATTGGTCATTACCGTGACGCTCACAAATCACTAAATGTTTTCTCGTGGGAAGAGTACGTTCCACGAGAAATTTTCTTCCTGCACATGAAATTTAAGTGTGTCATACATTGAATAACCATAAATGCTCCCCAAGTTGTAGCTTTCTTCCATTTACAGTATGCCACGTGGTCGAAATCATATTGATTAGCGTACAAACCTGCTTTTTAGGCTCGTTATCATTTATCAACCGGTTTATATTTCAAGCGTTTGTGGAGTTACTCTCTTATCTTTCTTCCAGCTTGGGAAGAATCCGGTTATGCAAGTTGAGAAGTGTAGATGATTACATCGAATAGGAGAAGGAGTAGAGGGAAGAAATTGTAGGCACCATACAAAATGGAGGATCAGAATCTGATTAAACCCAAAACACAAAGCAACCGCTGCACCTAGGGTAAACCACACAGACGTCCAGAGATCTGATTTAAGCACAAGAATCAATGACGATTCTTATAAACACAGGCATAACATAATTGGTAACATGATGATACAAGAATTGTATGTATAATAGTGCGCCCATCTTTAATTTCTAGTCATATAAACCATGCCCATCCTTAAGAACCCTCGGAATTAGGAGCAGCACTTGCTCATCTCAAAAAGAAGAGCTTAGATGTTGTCAAAAGGTACAATATATTATCGAAGGTTGGGAAGGCAAAGGAACAGACTTTCATTCAGTATGATTAAGGGCGCGTTTGGTAACCGGCCAAACAGTAACTATTTCTATTTTTTTATTTTCAGAATCAATTTTGGAATAGATATTCATTTGGTAAATTTTTGTTCCCCGACACAAATTTGCAAAAATTTATTCTCAAAATCATTTTTGGAAGAGAATCATGAAGCAAAAAAAGTTACTTCTTAATTCTAAGAACAAGAATCGAAAATGTAAAAGGATTTTTTTTTCTTTTTCTTTTTCTTCTTCTTCTTCTTCTTGGCTTGTGGTCAGTTGCCGGCCACCGGCAATCGGTGATCGGCCACAAACTAGGGCTGGTGAAGGCGAGGGCGGGACCCTTGCTAGATCCGGCAAAGGCCGTAATACCCTCGTCAGCCCTGGCCTGTGGCCGGTTGCCGGCACCGGCAACCTAGCCATGGCCAAGGAAGGGGAAGGGGAAGAAAAAAATATATGAAAAAAATTATATTATTATTAATAAAAAGAAATTTTGTGCATTTACCAAGCGCATTTATGTTCTTTTTCTATTCCAAGAATATAAGTTTTGGATAGTTATCAAATGCATTCGAATGCTTAGAAATTATTCTTGGGTACAGAATCAAAAATAATTATTTCTGAACTGAATCAGTTTCTGGGAATAAAATAATTGTCAAACGCACTCTAACTTACCGAGCTTCGTAACTGGGGATGCAGACACCGCTCCAGGTGACGACATGAGCAGTACTGCTGCGATGAAGATGCCCATCAATATGCCTCTCAAGCCCTTAGAGGACGGTGCCATTTTGTGTCCCAGAAGCACCCTCGAGAAGTTTCTTTGTTGTGAATGAGTTTCGATAATTTGGTTGCCCACTGCATTGCAAATTGGTAGTGCTTCGACCACAAGATGGAACATTAGTTCTACCATTCAACTCTCGAGATTGAGAAATCACGTTTACTTGTCATCAATGCGCCGTATTTTACGTTCGATACACTAAGGTGCGTTTGATAATCAATCTGTTCTCGGAAATAATTTCTGCTCAGAAATGATTATTTTTTATTCCTTGCCGGGAACAATTTCTAAGCATTTGAAGGTATTTGGTAATGCCAACGCTAGCCTTGGCCTATGGCCAGTTGTCGTCAGCCAGCCACAGGTAAGGAAGAAAAAGAAGAAGAAAACCAAGAAGAAGAAGAAGAAGAAAATTCTTTTCCATTTCTGATTTTTGTTTTCAGAATCAAGAAGCAACTTTTTTTTGTTTCTTGATTCTGTTCCAAAACTGATTCTGGGAACAAATTTTTGCAAATTTGTGCCCGGGAGCAGAAAATTTACCAAACAGATTTATATTCCAAAACTGATTTTGGGAACAAAAGAATAAAAATAGTTACTATTTGGCCGGTTGCCAAACGTGCCCTAAATTTCTCGGACGACTTTTTCAACTCTATTTCCTTCACGTTTTTCTCTTTTTCTTACACTTTTCAAGTTAACAATTCGGAGGTTCATAAGGAGATGTACTTCTTTCAAATTAAGCTTTGGTGGGCTCTTGCTGGGAAGAGGGTTGCATTTACCAAGAGGATGGGAGATAATTTTCTAAAACTTGAAAGAAGTGAGCGTGCACCGACTTGTTAAGCCAAGATTTCACCGACTTGAGAGAGCGGCCGGAGGACATCACATCATCCGTCCGACTTCGGGAATGCTCACATTACTCTCTCGTGCATGAGCTTCGTTTTTGATACTTCTAACTTACTTTAATTCACTTTACATGAGCCGTTAGATCATGTGGATCCTTCATAAATCTCACCATATAGTTCACATGATTTAATGATTGAAATGAGCTAACAAATACTGAGTTTATCCAATAATTTTCCCATCGTTCTTGATTGAAAATGAAAATAGAAGTTTTGGAGGATTTTCTCCGACCAGACGCTCTTAATTTTCCAAATGTAATTTATTAGTTTCCACATATAACAAAGGGTGACTTAACCGGTGGCATGTGTGTGGTGGCTAGCACGTGTCGTCCCCAGGGTTTGCTCCCCGGCTGTCGGCCGTGCGGGGGTTCCCTGGGTTATCAAAAAAAAAAAAAAAAAAAAGATAACTTCAATTTTGTTGGCGCTTATGTTGACTATTATCTCTCCCCTTTAGTTGTTTTCTTCAATCTTTCAGGCAATTCCAAACCTTGGATGAAGTTACAAAAGCAAGAAGTCAGTGGGATACACCTTATTTTGACTCGGTCAAACTCAAACTAGTAAATACAGGGCCCAGTTGCAAGTGAGTTGCATTTTTTGTATCTCCACACATCAGATTTTGCAAATGGACATCGCCTATCGAATAAAATTTTGCACCACAGTAGATGTGGGTTCTGTGAAACTTCGGCTATACAAACCACCATAATTTCAGCAGGGATATAAGCTAGTCAAGCTACTTGTGAAGGGTTTAAACTTGACTTAATGAATTTTTCGACCAAAAAAAAACCAGACTCAATGAATTCTCGAAATCGACTCTTTATATTTCAGTCAAGCCCAAGTTCAAATTACTTCGTTTGGTTTTTAAGCCGAGCTCTAGCTTGCTAATATTCAAATTGACAAGTAACTTTATTGAGTATCTTGATTTTTTTTGAATAATTCTTTAACACCTTTAAAATTAGACATAAAAGACCTTAAAATAACATATTGTACCATGACATATTTCCTAGTGAGTAGAGCTTAAGTTTCTCGATTATATTTTGAGTCAAGTTCAAGCAGGGTACATAATATTTAATCGAGCTTAAGTTGGATTTTTTTTATTTGTACCGAATATTGAAGTCGAGTCGGGCTAGAGCCTGATATGTAGCTGGATTTGATCGGGTCTCCCTCCCATCCCAACCTCGATAGATTTGAAGTTTTGAGTGCAAAATTAGACATAAAAGACCTTAAAATAACATATTGTATTATGACATATTTCCTAGCGAGTCGAGCTTAAGTTTCTCAATTATCTTTTGAGTCAAGTTCAAGCAGGATACATAATACATGATCGAGCTTAAGTTGGATTTCTTTTTATCAGTACCAAATATTGGGGGAAAATTCCAAATAAGAGTATGAAATGCTCACATTTTCTCAAATAAGGGTATGAAGCAGATTTTATGTTAAATAATGGTTTGAAGTGGCTATAACAATTTCAAATAAGAGTCTCACCCTGCCGGTCGACCAAATTTTCCGATCGATCAAGGGAAATTTCATCCAAAACAATTTTAACATAAATTTTAGTTAAATTAGATTAAAAATAACAAAAAGGTTTTTTTTAAAAAGAAAAAAACAAGGGACTGACGCCAGCCCTCCCTGCTTATAGCCACCGCCCCATCGTTGGCGAAAGGTGAGGGCTAGCGACCCTTGCCCAGGTCTGGGACAAGGCCGCCAGACCTGTGTGAGGGCCGGCGACCCTTGCCAGATCTGGTAGAGGGTCGAGCAACCCCCCTAGCCTTCGCTGAGGAGCTGGCAACCTCACCAGCCATCATCGCCGCTCCACCAGTGATGGGGCAGCGGCCACAGGCAGGAGGTGCCAGCCCTCCCATTGTTTTTTTTATAACTTTAGCTTTTTCAGTTTGTTTTTGGTGGAAAAAAACACACAAAAGGAAAAAAATAAAGATAAAAAGGAAAAAAATATTAAAAAATAAAAGACGAAAATGCCCTTGACTCCGGTGAGGAGGTTCTTTTTTGAGATTAAGATGGCCACTTCAAAGCCTTATTTGAGATAATATTCACTTCAGACCCTTATTTAAGAAAATAACGGCACTTCATGTCTTTATTTGATACTAGGTTCACTTCATGTCTTTATTTGAGAAAATGAGAGTATTTCGAGTCTTTATTTAGAATTTTCCCCAAATATTGGAGTTGAGTTGGGCTAGAGCCTGATATGTAGCTGGAACTGGTTGGGTTTCCCTCCCATCCCAACCTTTACAGATCTAAAGTTTTGAGTTTTGAAACTGTGGGACAATTTTACATCCCACTTACGGAAGGTTTATAACGTGTTTGAGATTATTCTAATTGGTAACTTGCAATTTGAACTGGATAAGCCATTAAAAAAAACTTAAATTTGTCTGTATAAGTTTGCAAATCCTACATCAATGAAATTAACGTTCACTCATGTAGTCCTTATAAGGTATTTTGCCACCGTGATTATGGCAAGCCATTATGCCACACGGCCAACCAATTATCATTAGTTTAATTATTTATCATTTTCATATGTCTATTACTTATCAACGTAATATTTATATATAAAAATGGACAAAAAAGTATCTTCAAATGTAATAGGCCTATAACATATATGAAGATAATAATAAATATTTTAAAGTAAATTTATGTTTTCTTTTACAAACAATTATCTCTCTGGACTTTTTTCATTCATCTTAAATTGAAAAGATCAGATAATTATGAAGTATCTCGAAATATTTAATCTGTCATTCAATATGAAATTATGTCAAAAAGAAAACTACTTCTTAATACATGAATAAAGTACTCACAACTCAGAGCAACTCCCTGTCTCTCCTTCCCTCTCTGCTTCCCTCTCTGAGTTTGAGCCTTTATTCATCATTTCAACTTTTAGAGGGAAGCGATTTGACCTAGATTTCTTCCTACCCTACCTAGTTACTTTTCCTTTTATTTCCTTTTTTTTTCATTACTCTCCCGATTTTAGATTTGGGAGTTTCGCTCTCCCGATCTTAGATTTGGGGGCTTTTCTATCCAATCTAATTATAGACTTACGAGTTTTAATGAATAATTACTCCGCCTTGAGTTTCAATGGTGTTCACAGCAATTTCTGTGTCAAATTTATGTTCGTTCAAAGTGTTTTTGTAGCCTTGAGGTCTTGCACTTGCTAAAGGGCTCACTCTCACAAGTGTTAGATTTGAGTTTGTTCAACATGTTTATGTTGTCTCCGTATGGTGATAGTGTTGGGAACGCCAAATCTAGGTCCACATCGCCGAAAGGCAAAGCCGTAACTACATATGTAGATCCCGACGAGTGCTTATTATCAATAATGTGATATTCGGTGATTGGCCGCTGATCCTTTTGTTTGGATGTAGTCACACATCTGTTCTTAAATGACGAGTATGTGATTATTTTTGCCAATCACTCTCAGATGATGCATTGATTTCTGGTTTTGATTTGTTTTAAAGCTCCATGTTATGGTGACTTTTGAGATTTTCTATTGATATTTTCACGTATCATTTTAGTAATGAATAGAAATTTCTTTTGACAAAAAAGAAAAGGTACTCACAAGTCAAGGTATAGCTATTCTTAATTACATGAATTTATCCTCCATTAATCCATTCTATCTACATTAAATTAAAATAAATATAAGCATAACTTATTTTATACGTGAATAAGATTCACTTAATATTCACTAAACTTGAACACTAAAATAAGAGGATAAAATTTTCTATTTGAATCATGCATGTTCACATTTCATTTAATTTTGTTTCGTTCCCTTGAACTTCACTTATTTTAAGTTCCACTTATTTGAAATATAGCTCGTATCATCCGAAGAAAATTTATATATCAATAAAGGAAAGCGAAACTATTTTTTTTTTCTGAAAACCACTTAATTTCAAATCAAGATATATTTAGAAAGAAATCAAATAAGAGATAAGTTCACGAGTTTTTGTTCGTTAGCTTATTTTTCTGTAATTAGTCGATTACACAAATTAAATTGACATTTTTCCAAGCCAAATTTAATGTATGTTTGATATCTGTTTTAAATACAAAATTATGATGAAAAATCTTGAATCAACCAATCAAGCTCAAAAACGAGAGTTAAAGACTCCTCACGTCTCCATTAATAATTTTAGGGAATTGTTGTTTCTTAGCGAGAAATCGAAACTCTAAAAGATTGGAGTCATTATGACCCCGACCGTCTTTATCTTGAGATCAAAGCCATTGAGACATTGAAGTTCAATTCATGAAGGATATTCTAAAATTGTGATGTTGGATTTGTGATTAAACCATCAAGACCCTCAATTGTAATGAGAGAACTTTTATGATTCGATATTAATTGTATTTAGAGATTGTACACTATTTATTCAAAGCGACAGAATTTGATTATCTGAATTCATATAGGAAAGTTTATTCATACACAAATAGGTATTGGTATTGATTTCATCATGCAAAAATGATAGTGGTAAGCCCACGCTTATGCAAACAAGGATGGGTACCTAGTCCGCAAAACTTTTTAAAATCGTACTGAAGCCAATATGCTCGCAAAAAACACATGGCATTTTTTTTTGCCATGTCATCCATGCTAGATCAATTAATTTTAGCTTATTGATTTGTCATTTACCAACTTCCATCATGTGATTTTTAAATTTGATAGATATAGAAAACTAATGACTGTAAAATGCCTTATTGAGCAATACGAGACGTGGCTTATCATTTGAGCAAGCCCTTGACATTGGAAAAATAAAGTGACGAGTAAGGTCGCGCAACCACAAGCAATCCCGAACAGCGAGGACGGCATGCCTCGGACTCAAACAGATGGTCATGTTGGTAACCATTTCATCCCTCTGTCCCTCCCTTCATCTTCTGTAATTTCTCATTCATGCATTTTTTTCTTTGATAAAACTACCATTATATTTATTTTTGGGAGCCTAGATTGGATAGATGCGTTGCAAAATTCGACACATTATTATGTTATGCCCGTATGGATTGTTTACTTGTATTATTTTTATGGAATCGGTGTGCGACTCCTATCGTTAATTACATGCACGTAGCGACGTCTTCAATGTTTCGGGAGCCAGCGCAATTGAAGTTCGGCAATGCTAATACGACCGACCCAAAAGCATGGTGACCGATATTTGCCGTGAAATAACAAAATCGTACTGACTTGTGTCTCATCAGATGCTCAAACACCATATTCAACAAACATTAGTCTTTCATAAAACAAATATATTAAGCTATTACATTGGAGAATACCCGCAAGAACATCCCATCCTCTGTCTAGGAGTTCATGTATTATTCTACAATGAGTGGAACATGATGATTGTTAATTAAGGTGTTGGATTATAGTAGCCTCCTCCTCCCGTTCCGTAGGCTCCACCTTCATAGTCTTGGGCATATACGGCAAGAAATTTTCGCCCTGCCACATGAAGTTTAAAGTAGTCACATTTTGAATAACCTATAAGTATATACATGGATGTGTATGTATGGTCAAATGGCTATAAGTTTTACTTCCATTTACAAAAGGTGGGGATGCCTATCCATGATGATTGTTGTGGACCGAGTTAGAGTTCTAGAGCCGTGCAAACGTGAAGTCAAGAAGTGAAAGGCCAAATACTGTGGGAGACGAAAGAACAGTGAAACTTCGAGGGAGCCAATGATCCAAGGGGAGGGTTTGATTGGGCAAGCGGAGGAATCCGAGTCGAGAGCACTGAGGGCATCGCTCAATGAGGTGGGGCAAAATGTCATGGACCAAAGATTTTCAAGGCACCATAGGTCAAAGAGGTGACCAAGATAACTGAACATGCCTCGAAGTTGTTAGGGGTTCAGGATTTTAGCACTTTAGAATGTTCTCAATGATGTTTAAGAGAATTGTATATCTGTATTATAGAGGATTCTTGTAATTAATTGGTGTTAGACAATAGATATGGAGATTGTATCTCCACTGAGATTGAAAGAAAATATATGATTGTAATTAAAGGGACTCGTATATAAATACGGATTTTCTCCCCCTCATTTGTAACACCCCATATTCAACACAATAAGAAGAAACAGAGCATTCTCTCCGAAAAACTTCTCTCTTGAGTTTCTCTCTACAATCTGGGGTGGGTTAATGATAAAGATGAAAGCCAAGCTTAGGTAAGGGGTGAACGAGTCAAAGGAAGTCTAAGTATCGCAAGGTTGTGATCTCAAGTGTCGGCACGGGCCTAATTTGAAATAAATATAGTTTTTTTTTATCATAGGAGAATGTGGATATAAATTTTAAATGTGATGATATGTGCTCCATAAAAGAAGGAAAATTTGTTTGGTAACCTTCTAGGTATATCAAATTTTAATCCAAAGAGATATACAATGCCCTCCTTACCTTTTTTTCTCGTATTGAGATTGACTGTAGGTAAGGATAAGCGTGATTGGTTCTAGGGAACCGACCTTGTTATGACTGGTTCCTATTTTTTAGAATCTTGAACCTATCTTATTTGCCCTGAACCTATTTTGGTACCCTGTTTGGTTGCAGGACCTATTCGAGAACCTGTTAATCTTTTGTTCCTTTTTCTAGTTTTATTTTTTCCAGTAAAATAATATAAGTAGTAATGAAATGATTCAAAATAGAAGATGAATAACAATAAAAATCACTAACCGCTAAAAGCAAGAATCCTTGAGATGAGTCATAGAATTTACTATCCACAAAAAACAACAATCCAAGATATAATAATATTATGATCCACCAAAATGCTAAATCAATAGGTTCAAAAACCGGTCTGGTTACCTGGTGGGTCTTCACTTGAAACTAGGAACCAGACCGGTTCAAATAGGAACCGGTTCCTAGACCTGTTTTTCAGGTAGTCCGGTCCGGTTTTCAGGTAAACCCGGTCCGGTTGCATACCCTTAATAAAGATCTATCAATCATTTGAAAAGTGACACCAAATTTAAAAGTTGGCTTTACATCTAGTATAGATAAAAGAAGTGGAGGAACGTAATTGTTGGAGATCGATATATCTTAGTAACTATATTTCCTAAATTATTCAAAATATATTCTGTTTACTTAACGAGAAGGAAACAACTTTCATATTTCACTGGATAAGCTGTCATGCATTCACAATGCAGAAAATTGGAGCAATAAACAGAGACCGAAAGTAACATGAGAATTATTGTCTCTATACTTTGGCCGTAATGCAAGGGTCCATCTTCAATTAGTGGTTGCAATTACCATGTCCGTCCCTTCAACCTAGGAACAAACAACACTTCTTCCTTATCTAAAAAAAAGAATAAATAGGTTCGTTTGTTTGGGGAAAAACTTCATAATAAAGAAAAATACCTTTCGGGAAATCATTTTTTTTGTTTGGTGATATGTGACCGAAAACTTTTTGTGGTATTTAGATCTCATTTGGAAAATAATTTCAATCTCATGACATTATCTCAGGCAAAAAAACAAAAATCAAAATTTTAAATATTTTTTATGTTTCTTTTCTCTCTTTTTTTCTTTTTTCCTTTCCCTTCTTTCTCCTCCGGCAGTCACTGAGCCTCGGTGATGGCTGCGACAAGCCACTAGTGAGGGCCGACTTGTCCAGCCTAGGTGAGGTCGAGCTCGCTAGATTCTGGCGAGCTTGAGCCTCGCTAGCCTCACTTGAGGCCAACTCTCGACGGCCCGTATCTATGGCCGGTCGCCAGCCGTCACTGAGGCCCGACAACTGGCGGAGGAGGAAGAAGAAGGAAAAGAAAAAAGGAATAAGAAAGAAAATAAAAGAAAAAAGAAAACATTAAAAAACTCAAGAGGAGTAGTTCCGGAAAGTGTTTTTACCTTCTTAGATTTAAGAATTCAATTTCCTAATTTCATGCATGAATTCGTTCATTAACCAGAAAGTATTTTTGGTTGACTAATCATTTTGGACGAATCAAACGGGCAAAAGTTCGGAAAACTAATTTCAAGAAAACTCTTTCTCTCAAACAAGCACACTAGTCTCTGTTTGTTTGCAGAACATGAATAATTTAAAAACCATTTTTCAAAAAAATGATTACTTGAAATAATTAGTCAATGAAAATTATATTCATTATTTACAATAATTTATGTCTAACTATTTATGTAGATAATGAAAAAAAATTTATTTATGTATTTTTGTAAGCAATACAAGTAATTATTTTCAGAAAAATATTTTCTAAATTATTCATTTTTTGTGAAATAAATGCATCCCTAAAATTGCCAAAGAGCGTTGATATCTATTGAGGACCGAGTTATGCAAAAAGAGAACACACTCAAGAATGATACAGTTAAATTAACTTATCAAGTTCGTCAAAAAAAAATTTAACTTACCAAGATTAAGGTTCGGCGAGGCAGACACCACTTCAGGTGAGGACATGAGCAGTATGGTTGCGACCAAGATACCCATCAATATGCCTTTCAAGGCCTTAGATGATAATGCCATTTTGTGTCCTAAAACGATACTTGTGAGTTTTAGTTTTTGTGAAGGAGTTTTGTGATTTGGGTTGCATTCTTATTGGCCAAATTGGACAGGCTGACACGTAATTTATTTCTTTGTAAATTTGCTCTGGTGTTGACTGCAATGGACAATTCCAAACTTGGATGAGGAAAAAAAGACGGTCAAAACAGACCTGGATGGCTGTAATGTATGGCTTACTCAGTCAAAAGCAAGGCGGTCACCTACTACCTAGTGACATTTCTTCGCGCGAGTTTGGCATAGACTGGACCCAGCAGATCACTTCTTCAACCATGTTTCGTCAATCATCTAGATAGATAGGGACGCAGAGAATTTACTAAACGGACGATGGCGCACTCAAATTTCTACCAGCTAGTGTTAGACTAATGAAAAGGTTGAAAATCCAGCTTCTCTGCAGACTCATGTGACAATGATTCGGTCGACTGACCACTTCTTGGAAAACGAAAGGAGTTGAATGGCAATCCAAGTCTTCCTTTGCGCGCGTGGCAGAGGAAGACTGACCGAGTCTTCATCTGCCCGCATGGCTTATGAAGACAATCTTATGACTCGAAAGTGCTGGAAAGGAGAAAAATAACGAAAGTCTTCGCATGCATGGTGGACGTAACACCCTGCAAATGTCAAAGACGTGGCGTTCCAAGACAATAATCCGAACTTATTTGGAACGGTATGAGAAATTAACATCGTATTACCTCATGGATCTTGAAAATAATTGATTCAGTCAAGCATGGTGTTCGCCCATGGATGATCACTGTATTTTCGGATCTGCCCATTCTTCTACTCATAATCCGACATTCATATGTTAAATTTTTTATTCGTTTGAGCTTCATCTCAAGAGAACTTCAAATGAAGCTGAAGAAATTTCACTCAGTTCTCTACATCCTCATTCTGATTCACATCAGGCTTTGTACAAGCACAGCTAGAGCCAGTGATGCCGACACCGACAGAGAAGCACTCGTGGCTTTCAAATCCACGATATCTGACCCGCGAAATGCACTCACGGGTTGGAATCTCAGCACATCTCACTGTAATTGGACCGGCGTTTCATGCACAAATGATGGTGAAATGAGAGTGAATGCTCTAATCCTTGCTGGTCTCGGACTCACCGGCATCCTCCCATCTCAACTCTCCAAACTCAACTCTCTTCAGTATCTCAATTTGTCTCGGAACTCGTTCAGCGGTGAAATTCCATCAAGTTTTGGACACCTCACAGCCCTTCGGCAAATCATTCTTTCCAGGAACTCTATCAGCGGCTTGATTCCAGCGAATCTCTCTTGGTGTCATAGCCTTGAAGAGATCAACTTCGAGTATAACAACATATCGGGCGAACTTCCCACTGAATTGGGTGTTCTCTCTGAGCTAAAGATTCTTATTGTTTCAGTGAATAATCTCACAGGCTCAATCCCGAAAACGTTTGGTAATCTCTCTGCTCTCACCACTCTTAGCCTCGCGAGCAACCATTTGTCCGGTGAGCTGTCGAACGAGCTTGGGAGTCTTCAAAATCTGACCGTTCTTCAGCTCTCTGTGAATGCATTAACTGGCACAATCCCCCCTTGGATTTTCAACATTTCAACCCTCGAATTCATTAGTCTTACACAAAACAAGCTCGTCGGAAGATTGCCGTCTAGTATAAGCATCTCACTAGCAAACCTGAAACGACTCTATTTGGCAGAAAATATGATTGAGGGGTTGCTACCAAATTATTTGTTCAACAGTTCACAAATTCAAGTCCTCGATGTCTCTTCCAATCGATTTAGTGGGTCCATTCCTTCACTAGGTAACATGAAAAGCCTGAATTATTTGCATCTCGGCTCCAACAATCTGTCATCTACCACCGATCTCAACCTTCAGATCTTCCATTCACTTGTCAATTGCACCAAGTTAGAGATTCTCTACCTAAACAGCAACCAACTAGCTGGCGAACTTCCTAGCTCGATTGGAAACTTGTCAGTGCATCTGCGAGAGTTTTGCATCGATGATAATCATTTAACCAAAGGTTTCCCCGATGTCCTCGATAGGTATCAGAACCTCACGGCCTTGTCGCTCTACCAGAACTGGTTCGCAGGAAAATTTCCCAGCACCGTAGGAAGGTTGCACCAGCTCCAAACTCTCCAAGCATACGGAAATAACTTTTACAGTGAAATCCCGGATTTCTTTGGCAATCTCACTCAGTTATACCGTCTCAGGATGGGAAATAATGAGTTCTCTGGTAGACTTCCTTTGAGCATTGGAAACTGCAAGCAATTGAATGTACTCGGGTTGGCGTCGAATAGCCTCAGCGGAAACATTCCAGAGGAGATTTTCAGGCTTTCCAACTTGAGAGCTCTGCTATTGGCCGAAAACAAATTGACTGGTTCTCTCTCTCCTCGGGTGGGAAGCTTGAAACAACTCGAATCGCTTGATGTTTCAGATAACCAGCTATCTGGAACTATTCCAACGGCCATTGGTGGCTGCTCGAGTTTGGATGCTCTCACAATGGCTAGGAACAACCTAAGCGGGCAAATACCAAGTCAAATTGGCGACTTATCTGCACTGCAGAGTTTGGATCTCTCGTCGAACAATCTCTCCAGTTCAATCCCAGTAGAACTAGGAAATCTTCAGATTCTGCAGAGACTGAACCTGTCTTTCAATCATTTAGAAGGGCAAGTTCCTATGAATGGTGAGTTTGCTAATCTAACCTGGGATGAACTCCAGGGGAATAATGAGCTTTGCGTGATCGATGCAGAAGCAGCACGAAAGCTAGGGATTAGTACATGTGAAGCTATGACGAAGAAAAAGTCCAATCAGCATCACCTGCTTGCAGTCCTCATTCCCGTTTCAATCTCTTTTGTGTTAGTGTGTTGCATCCTCTGCTTCACATGGGTAATTATCCAAAAGAAGAGGAAGATAAAAGAGAGAGAGTCATCATTCCCATCTCCTCTCATCAAAGGCTTGCCGAAGAAGGTATCTTATGATGAGCTTCGCCGTGCAACTAATGGGTTTGCTCAAGAAAACTTCATTGGGAAGGGCGGGTTTGGCTCCGTGTACAAAGCTGTGTTCCTACGGAACGATGGCTCTTGCATTAGCCTTGCTGTTAAGGTCATAGATCTTGAGCAAAGCAAGGCTTCCAAGAGCTTCAATGCGGAATGCAAAGCCCTCAAATTCATCCGGCATCGGAACCTTGTGAAAGTCGCAACTTCCTGCTCAAGTGTCGACAACATGGGGCATGAGTTCAAAGCGCTGGTGATGGAGTACATGCCTAATGGTAACTTGGAGAAGTGGCTCTACCCAGAAGACATCGAGCGTGATGGCTCAAGCTTGAGCCTAATGCAGAGGCTCAATGTCGCTATCGACATTGCTTCTGCAATGGATTACCTGCATCACGACTGCAACCCTCCTGTGGTCCACTGCGATCTGAAGCCGGGGAATGTCCTTTTGGATGACAACATGGTTGCACACGTCGGGGACTTCGGATTGGCTAGGTTTCTTCCTCAAAATCAGCAGGAAACTGGTCACAGCACAATAGGACTGAAAGGTTCGATTGGTTACATTCCTCCAGGTACAGCGATTTCTTTTTTTAATCCAATTTTTTTTTTCAAAAGTTCGATCAATCTTTTCATTATTAAATGATATGCTTGTGCCTTTTTGGTCACCCCTAGAGTATGGAATGGGAAGCAGGGCATCAACCAGTGGAGATGTCTACAGTTTCGGCATCCTCCTGCTGGAGATGCTTGTCTTGAAGAAACCGACAGACCAAATGTTCGAGGAAGGCCTGAACCTGAGAATTTTCGCGTTGGCATTGGACAACGGGGCTCACAAAGTTCTCGACATTGCTGATTCAAGGCTTTTTGCAAATGATGAGGCTTCCAATTCGACGGGGAGCAATATCTCCTCGAGCAGCTTCTTCATGCATTCGGACAACGTTAGCTTAGGAGGCAGCACGAATCCAAGGAACAGCTGGTTGATGAGGTGCGAAGAATGTGTCGCGGGTTCAATCAGGTTAGGCCTGTCTTGTGCAGCGCCATCCGCCAAGGATCGTCCGAGCATGAGAGAGGCCTTGGCGAGATTGCACGAGATAAAGAGAGCTTTGCTGGGCTCAGTCGATGCCTCCTGATCAGGTATAAGAATTTTAAGAACCTGCGTGCCCCTATATTTTGTACAATGGCTGTGCAACATCAAAGGCAATTAGCATCTCCAAATCAAAGTCACGTTTGTCATTTATGTCTATGAGAGATTTCTTATATACGTATGTATATGTGTAGATTGAATTTCTAGCTAATGCACTCAATTCCCACGTTTAACATGAGATTTAAGGAGCAGAAGATTTGGCAAGAAAGATGTGATTCTGGGAAGGATATGCACATGCTAGGAAAAACAAAAGGAAACAGTGATAATGACGCGAAACCTCCCCATTACACGAATTCAATGTCTGGATCTCCAAACCCATCAAGGAGGAATTCTGATGGACTCTCACACCCAAAATTCATTATTGTTTTGTTTTAGTCCATTTTTTTCTCACCTCTCACCATGAATAATCGGAGTGTGAATCCAATAGATATCTTCACAGAACCGTGGCGAACTCCAATATCCAAGTAATAACCAGTTAGATCAGAAACTGTCTACCTGTTCAGTTGCTCTTCTCAACACTACTGTTGGAGAGGGTCATGCCCAGCCATTGCAGTACCCTCTGAAAGAATTTACTGAGTTAATACTTTTCTTTCTGATGAGTTTTCTGAGGGTCACCACTTCCTTCTAATTAATTTTCCAACATTTCTTGTTTTTTCTTCCTTTAGCAAACAAGAAATGGGGCTCTTTGAAAATTCGGCTAACCTGCCCAGATATGATAATCTCCATAGTCTCGAACACAAAAGAAAAAAATCATTTCTTTGTTCTTTCTTTTAGTTTTTCCATAGTCGCGAGATGTATAAAAAAAAATGTCCAATATCGGAGAATTGGTATGGTGTGGAATATTTAACATATTATAATTGGCTTACAATTTATTGTTTTAAGTATTTGAATGAAGGTAGATTCAATTGAATATGTTGATAAACTCTACAGTATTGAACTTCTTAGCTCCGTTGTTTTGCGGAAAATGTTTTTCAGGAAAATAATAATATTTTCCAGTATTTAACTGATATCTGAAATGAAAACAAACTGGAAAATATTTTTTGCCGTTTCATATGAAAAATCCAATTTGATTTTCCTGGGAAATTACCAAAAAATTCGAATTTTTAATTATTTTTTTCTTTTTTTTTTCCTTCTTCCTTCTTCCAAAGCCAGTGGTCGGCCATAGCAATGGCCAGCGATCGGCCACAAGCAAAGGACGAGCTTGCCCAAGGCCAACGAGGCTCGAGCTCACCATATTTCAATGATCCGAGTTGAGCTAGCTTCAGGCAAGGCTCCACCTCACCAAATCTGGTGAGCTCAAAGCTCGTCGCCTCCTCCTTGAGCTGACCATGACTCATGAGGCCTTAGCTCACCGCAATTGGCCAACCTTTGGCAAGGCCTTAAGCTCACCCCTCCTCCTCGAGCTTGCCATGACTTGCAAGGCCTCAAGCTTGCCACGACTCATCGACCTTTGGCGAAGCCTCAAGCTCGTTGAACTGGCGAGGTGGAGGCTAGCTTGGCTCGGGTCGTTGGAATCGGGCAAGCTAGAGCCTCGCCGGCTTTGGACAAGCTCGTCCCTCGCCTGCGGCTGGTGCTGTGGCCAGTCACTAGCCAAGGAAGAAGGAAAAAGAATGGAAAGAAAAGAAAAGAAAAAAGAATAAAAATTAAAAATTCAATTTTTTTTTATAAATTTTTTTATAAGAATGAATGTTTTATTAACTAAGGACCCGAATCAGAGAATCGAGGACCAACACTTGGCTTTTGTGAACCTGGGCCTAAGTCCCGAGGACCAGAGCTCAAGGATCGTGGATCCAAACACGACATTTATGGACTTGGGCTCTAGTGCCAAGACATCGGGCATGGGCACCAAGAGTTCGTGCCTAGCCCCGATGGACCCGGGCGTGGGCACCAAGGCACCGGGCTTGGGCACCAAAGTCATAAACTTGGCCTCGATGGACCTGAGCCCAGGCGCCGAAGACCTGGTCTTGAATGCCTGGGACCTGGAAACCAGCGTTGGAGTTTCTGTGCTCAAATGCAGAATTTCGGGTTCAAGCGTCGATACATAATCATATTTTGGAAAATGTTTTCCGGTTTTTCAAAGAGGAAATCGTGTTCTTGAATATAAGCATAAGTTTTTTGTCGACTAGGAGAACATTTTTCGTTATCTCATTTTTCTAAGCGAACCGAACGTCGGAAAATGAAGAAAATGTTTTCTTGAAAAATGATTCCCGCAAAACAATCGGAGCCTAAACCAAAATAAATCAAAGCCTAATCTCTTCTGACGTTCATATGGCGTCCGGATGCGCATCTTGACCTAATCCACTTCCTATATTCGGGTAACAATATCTTACGTTCAAGATAACATTGATAATATCACAATCATCGCTTCTACGAGCGAAGTATCACTAGTTGTCCATGAAAGAGACAATTAACGTTCATCCGTGCCGATTAAATTAAGCCGGGACTTCCGTTATGTCGTGCCATAAGTTTAAACTACAGCTTGAAATGCACAAGACACAGGCACACGCCAGCTTGCCCAGTGACTGGCCAGTGATCATCATCGTATTAGCGAAAGATTAACCGCGTAATTAACGAGCTGACCCTTGAAAAGTCAAAGGGATTGCATCAGATTCGAGGAGGGTACCCTGATGGCCGGAAACTCCTGCGAGCGCAAGCCTTGTTCCGAATTTGTTAATCGGACTTTGCTTCGAAAGAACCGAGGAAGACGCGCCACGTAACAGCGGAAGCACGTGCGGGCGCCACGACGCCCCCGCGACGTTAGCTCCTCAACTTTCACGAGCAATCTTCCCCCTTTGGCTTGCGTTGCGATTTCGCTAATCCCCAAGTGCGAAAGTACACTGTACATGCTGCACAGCCCCATCACATGCGGACGAAACTCATAGACAGGGATGACAACGAGGGTATTCGTCGCTGATGCAAATCGAGTTAGCATCTCCGTGTCGGTGCCAACTGTGCCATGTAGAGCAATCAGCGTCTATATTAGCGATTTCCAGTTAAAATTAGATGGACTGAATTGATATAATTATAATAGATTTATGACTTTTTTAGGTAATTCTTTTCCACGGGACATCATTGGCCAAGGACTTGTTCTAATTTTTTGCACTTCTAATGTCTTCAGCAAGAAATAAACAATAGTTGCCATTTATCGTAATAGAGCCGTACCCTCCATCCCAGCTCAAGTGGATCCCTATGGTCGTCTATGGATCCATTGCCCCCACACCCAACACTCAATCGAGGACAACTATGCCAACCAACAAGCCCTGACTCGTCCACTTCAATCGCACTCCGATGTTGCCCATTCTATAAATTGCCATGTGACGGATCGCCCCTAGGACGAGCAATTGCCCAACCCCTTAACCACTACGCGACAAATCGCTTTTAAGAAGAGAATGATGCCGGTACGAACTCATTCGATCCGTGATGTAGTGAGTAGAGCAAAAAAATATGTGACGTTCTATAAGAATCGGAAATGGAGCGTTCGACGCAAGATAACAGATTTATGAAATGCAAAACATTTGATTTGTAAAATATGAGCCGTGAACATGTTATAGATGAAATTAGAACAATAAGTCGTCCCAACTCCACACGTAGGCACTCTTATTAATGCTTGCATGAAATGTTATCAGATGTTAGATTACACTAAGAGAGTATAACTTGGACCCAACTTAAGAAAATTGTACAGGTGAAATGAAATACAAAAACACAAAACACATGACCATGAATCATCACCACCACCACCTCCTCCATCGTTATGATTTCACACCACCATCCTCTTCCTTGGTGGTGACGGCTCAGCAACCGCCCACAACGTTCCGTGTCAGCAAATCCAGACTGACCCCACACATGCCCCCTTCAATGCACCGCTCCTCATGCTTCATTCATATATATCTCTTCCTCTTCTTCTTCAATCTTGATCATCTCCTTTCATATCACACCCACCCAAAAAACCGAAAGAGCGAAAGGAACAGCCACCTCCCATCTTGGTCACTGGCTAACCCTAGACCGAGAACCAGAGTTTCTCTCAGTTCTCTTCGTCGCTGAGTGTGAAAGAACCCGATGTTCGCACCCTCGAGAGACCAAGCGGCGCTGTTCCAGCGGTGGGGGACCGCAAGCCACGGAGGCGTCCCCGCTGCCGCTCCGAACTGCCCCCGCTGCACCTCCGGCAACACCAAGTTCTGCTACTACAACAACTACAGCTTCTCTCAGCCCCGGTACTTCTGCAAGTCCTGCCGACGGTACTGGACCAACGGCGGCTCTCTCCGTAACGTTCCCATCGGCGGAGGCTGCCGCAAGAACCGCCGCAGCGCAAAGCCCTCCTCCAGGTCACAGGCTCCGGGCTCTGGCCAGCCCGAGCGCGCTTCCCTGGCTGGTGGTCAGCCTGACTCAGTGGACAAGGATCAGAGTGTCGAGTCACCTCAGGGTGGCTCGCCGGCCGCCACAGCTGGTGCGATGGATATCGATATGGCGGCGGTTTTCGCCAAGTTCTTGAATAATGAGCAGACCAAGTCCAGCTCTCAAGATTTGACAGGTTCGACCTCTAGCGCGGTGACCCCGGATAGCGTGCAGACGTCAGCGTCGCTTGACCTCGTCGGAGAGCAGGCTGAGCCGCCTCTGGAAGTGCCTCACGTTGAGGGGCTGCTCATGGAAAATGGTTTCGGTCACCATGAATCAGCGGACGACTTGTTATGGGGCGATACGACGTCCTGCTCGGCGAATTTCGCGTGGCAGCCCATGTTGCAGTTACAGGAGATCGGAACGTCACCGTCCGACGATCAATTCAGATTGCTTCCGACGAATGATAATTTTTGGAGCTCATTTGATCTTGCGGGGTTTGAGCTGTCCTCGAGGCCTTGAATATGAGGTTGCGGTTTTCTATTTTCTCTTCTTTTTTTCTCTTTTGTGGGTGGAGGGCATATAATTTTTTAGTGTTTTTCATAAAGTAAGAATTATACAATGAGCCAATGACGCGATTCATGGCGCATATAATACACTCTAGCGATTGATATATGGAAACTGAAATAAGAATAGATTCAAATAATCCCGATATTATCTTCCCTTATGTATGATTGATCTAACTCATAGAATGAAGTGATTTTCTTTTTGTCAAAAAACTCAGAGAATGAAAAATTGTATGGCTAATATATCAAACTATAGAGAAATGTTTTTTTTGGTAAGGATCAAACTATAGAGAAATGTTGCTAGCATAAGACATGAACAATTATCAACTATCTATCTTGTCCTACCATGGCAAAAGCTGCGTGGTCAGGGAGGACATATCGATATAACGAAGCGCGGGGACCGGTATTTAGGTTTTCGGAGCACAATAAGTAGTGCATGGTACAACTTGGCTGATTGCATGATTAAATGAATGGCATAGTTTATTAAATGATTGGTGCACCCAAACATATGCGATTCAACCATCAATTGGGTAGACTCATTCTCCGTATTGTTTTACTTTCCATTCTAGTGGGAACTGAAGATAAATGCACCAGTGGCACACTCCAAATTTGAGAAGTTTCAGTTGACCATTATCTCTTTCTTAAATTAGTAAAAAATAGGGTTGATAGTTGGTTCTTTAACAAAGTTATTATTGAGTCGTTCTCGTTTGGAGTCACAATCTAGATAGTTGTACTTTCCTCCGTCAATCCGTTGTTCTTTGATATCAATTACTCATTCTCATTCTTTAACCATGCCTCTGATCGGGTGGTTTATGAGTCATGGTCTATGGATATTCACTCGCATGCTAACTTAAGTAAATATAAATATGGACGATGTCCGTGTTTGTAACCACCAATCACAAGACCGGTTGGAGGAAGTTTCCTTCAAATAGGGATCGCAGGAAAACATGGCTCCAATAAAAATCCATAATCCTATCCTTGTTTTGCTCTCATTCTTCTTAATTATCTTTTACTAAGCTCACAGAAGGCAAAAACTGATTATAGAGCGAATTAGTACATATATTTTACTTTTATGTATCACATTACGATCGAATGTCACAGCATGTAGGGTTTGGATCTCGATCTAAGGTTTTATTTTGGAGAGAAAGTAATAATAGACTGCCACAATCTTTCTTTCTTTCTTTTCTTTTTTCGGCTAGAATAAAAAGGAAACTAAGGATATTTGATTAAAAAAGTTCCGTGAGCTAAAAATTGCAGATACCATTTCATTTTTCGTTTCTTTCTTTTGACTAATACTTAAATATGGATAAGTTCCTATTAGTTTAGTGCAATCAAGGATGACAAAAGAGATTGGAAAATTTAAATTAATTTTTCTTGGATCATGCGTCGTACCAATTTATTTATACTCGATCCAAGATCTAACAATACGTAACGTCATTTTGAGGAAGCCAAAGAAAGCGTATCACAATCGTCTAGGCAATAAGAGAGGACGTTTATCGAGCCATCTGGCTTGTGCATACGCTGGAACTTACCCCATCCTCGAGCAAAAATTTACCCTAAAAACACGTCTGTTTCGGGCCGCAAGTTCTGCCGATGTCTCCACCTTACTTCTCTACTCATCCTCGTTTCACATGAGGTTCAAGAACGATCAGCTAGCTTACCTCGGATCGAGGCAGAGATGTGTACATGACACTGACAACTACGACGTCGTGCTTCATCGACTTGATTAGGTGTATGAGTAGATACGCCATCGATTTTATTGAGAAGGTCAAAGTCAGAGAGATTTGGGCAGGTCTCATTGAGTTAGGTATTGCTAAAAAATGTAATAATGGAAGTCCAATACCTCATAATGAGATATTAAAGGAAGAGATTACCCGACTCTGGACTTCATAGAAGTTGCGCATTCTTTCTCTTGATGAGTCACTAATACCCAAGAAAACCAAAAGAAAAGCATGTGGAAATATAATACCTCTAAGTTGGAGAAGAAATACTACATAAACTTATCTTGTGGACGATGTTCAACGAATCGATGAACAAATGACAGCGCAACGAATACTTCATATTACGTGATTTATTGCGCAACTCAATATGAAGCTCACTTCAATTCGAAATATATAAGATCAACTTGTTCTAAAAGTAGTGAGAGCCTAGACAACAATTCACCCTTTGGAATCAAAGCAACAGACGACAGGAACCATACAAATCTTCTTCTCCCTCTCTCTCTCTCTCTCTCTCTCTCTCTCTCTCTCTCTCTCTCTCTCTCTCTCTCTCTCTCTCTCTCTCTCTCTCTCTCTATGTGATGGCATATCCATGGGACTCCTTCCACTGCTCACTAACTGGCGTCAGTAAAAAACTGTTGTGCGTGGGTCATTCCCAAGCGCGCCATTGCATGTGGGCTTGACGTGGGAGCGTTGGGATGTCGATGTTGACGATCCAATTCCGATCGGATGTGGAGTGATTGTATCGAAGATGTTTCCCATCTCTATCGAGATTCGGGTGGATTTTTGTTCCGGGGGAAGTTGGAACGAGCCCCCTTTTGGTGTGATGTCAAACCCCCATCAGATGGCCTCGTCGAATCATGCATATGTCCTCTTGCGTGGCTTCATATCTTCGGTGGACCCTTGGCAAAATAGCGTCGTGCTCCTTGAATTATTTGGATGAATAGGCTAAAGATTCCCAAGGGGACCTGCTTCTCTTCATATGCTTTGGGTTGTGGATCAATTCGGCTGGCTTAGAGCAATAATTCAACTGTGCAAAAAGGTGTGGCGGCTTTTACGAGGATTGGCAAAGCACCTCGATGCAACAATTTTAAAGAAGTTGCTTGCCCGGCTTCTAGGTGGTACAACTCTGATGTGTTTTTCCAAAAACACGGTGGTACGACCCATCACGGTGTAGTCGCATCGCATCACAGCACAGTTAACTTACAGTCGAAGCTATACCATACAAGTTCTAAAATTCAAAGAGCATTTTTGGCATTGGGCTTCAGCTTATATTACGATCATTCATGTCGACGAATGCAATTTTGCAAACATCGTCGGTAAAAAGGAAAATACCAAATGCAACCGTTACCTCTCTCCATCAATTGTCACTTTGGCTCCTCTATTTTTAAGTTACCTCTTTCCATCATGCGTGTTCATCTTAAATACCATGCAGCTTAGATCAGATATTAGTCTCTTATTATTTACGAAATCACTGCTTGCTTCGTAAAATGCCTTTTACTCAATTCCAAATTTTCCCCAACCCAGAAGCACAAACCTCTCTACTCTAGTTGTAACCATCACCATCCGGGCACCACAACTGCTGTCGAACCAGCCTTCCATCTCGGCCTCCCCACTACTTAGCACTTCTCGCCTCCACATTGACAGAAAGAGCGAAACCCAAAAAAAGAAAACGAGCCAAATAATCAAGAAGGGGGCTTCGAGTGTTGAGGGTGGTGGCGGGAGTGGAAGCGACGATATGAACAATGGGAGATGTGGCCATAGAAAGTGGGACGGTGTCCGGCGACGGCAGCCGGGGTGGAGGAAGTGAGGCTCTATGGATGTACTGTTGGAGGTATTGGGGTTTGTGGTCGGTGAAGAGTTAAGACACGCTTGATGTTTTCTAGAAAGAGAGCAATGGAGTCTTTTGGTGCATAAGGTTCTATGTAAGGACTTAAATTGGTACTTTGGAAAACAGACAAGGAAAAATGATAAACGAGTAAAAAGTGGGATCATATTTGGTATTTGTCTTCCTAAAACATGCTTGATATGGGATAAGCCAAGGGCTTCTAAGAGGTGAAAATTGTCCAAAAAATCCTAAATTTATTACACTTTTGACAATTTAGTCCTAAGTCTTTTAATTGTGTCAATTGAGTTATAAACATTTTTCATATTTTGCCAATTGAATCCATTCGGTCAATTTTGGACGAAAATCTCTGATGTGGATGTCGGCCGTCCTATGTGGCACAACCGTTACTGACGTGAATAATTTTTAATAATGTTTTAATATTTTTTAATTATTTATTTATTTTTTCTTTTCTTTTTCCTTTTTTTCCTTCTTTTCTCTTTTTCTTTTTATTGTGGCCTGCAAACATCATCGAGCCCTAGCCAGCCACTAGGCAAGGGGAGCGAAGCCCGTGTTAGCCACGAGCGAGGTTGCGGCCTTGCTCAGCCTCACCCAGATTTAGGCGAGACCATTGAGATTAATTTGGACAAGGCTGCCTCGCCCACAGGTGCACAATCCCCTCTGGCAAGTAAGAAAAAAGTACAAAAAAAAAGGAAAAGAGAAAGAGAAGAAAAAAAGGAAAAAAAGAAAAGTTAATAACAAATTCGAAAAAAATTATTAAAAATTATCTATGTTAGCGCAGATTGTACTAGTAGGACGACCAACGTCCACATCAACCATTTCGGACAAATTAAGTTACAAAAAGAAAATTTATCCGCGTTTATAAATATAGTTATTTTGTTTTTACAAGTGTGCCTTCTCTATCATAAGTAACAGAAAATATTTTTTCTCACGGAGAAAATTAAGTTACAAAAAGCCACAAGACGAAAATGCAATAATTTTATCAAAGTGAACTAGTTCGCTCGTGATTACACGGTGATGTTGGGCTTCTCGTGTAGATTCAATAATCATCACATGGGCTTCTTATGTCCAAATTCATGTTCCTAGTCAAAAAGTGCGTTAGGATTCATCAACCGGACCAAGGATCTTTCAATTTCTAATTGGTGGATTACAAATATAGACCTTACCCTCATTAACTTAACAAAAAGCAAATCTATCCGCGTTCATAAATCAATCGGAAACACCACCTTCAATTAGGATGATAGCATACATGATCAGTGAAAAATACCTTTCTCCAACTTCAACAATACCTTTTTGGATATTTTCAGTTCTTCTTATGGTACAAATCCATATTTTCACTTGCAATCATGTCCTTCGGAGATATTTCTATGAACTGTTTACATAAAAAAAACAATCAACTCTTTGTTATTGAGAAATCGTGAGATTTGATCGGTTAATTGGGAGTTTAGCAAAAGAGGATACTCAAAGGACACAAGCAAATCGACAAACTATGCACGAGCGACATTGGTATCTAATGAAGGGCGATTGACAAGTACCATGTCTTGTCGACAGAACCTTTAAGTGACCAACTACCGTGAAATTTTGTTCAATGTTCGACCCAAGAAAGGAGGATGCTTGAGTCACAGGCTCAGAGGTCGAATGGAGGCTTTATCACCAAACAATGGTTTTCTAGGTGGCATTGAAAGTTGTAACCTCTATGATAACGATTGTCAATGTATGAAAAAGCACGCCATCGATCTCGGAGAACATGCAACGGGCAAGTGTACCGACACTTTAGGCGTTATTGTTTGAGGAAAGTATTTTCTGAAAATTTATTTTTGGACCTTTATTTGTTTGATTTGTCAAAAATAATTAGTCAATCGAAAATAGTTTCAAGTTAAGGAAAATATTCATATATAAAATTAGGAAAGTCAATTTCTTAATTTAAAAAAGTGAAAACACTTTTCAAAATTACTTTTCTTGACTTTTTAATTTTTTTTTCTTTTCTTTTTTTCTTTTTCTTTTCCTTCTTCCTCCTCCGCTGGTAGCCGGCGTCGGCGATGGCCAGCAACCGGCCACAAGCACGAGCCGGCAGTTGACGGGCCTCAGGCGAGGCCGAGCTCGCCAAATCCCGGCAAGCTAGAGCCTCACTAGCCTCGCCACGGAAAGGTCAAGCTCGCCCAAGGCCGGCACGCTCGAATCTCGTTGGGATCTGGCGAGGCTCGAGCTCGCCGACCTCGGTCGAGCTCAAGCCTCGCCCGTCTCACCACCTCGACCTCACAGCCTTGACCTCACCTTGAGCTTGCTGCCTCGCAACTTGGCCCTTGAGCTCGAGGCTCGACCAATCCCAGCGAGCTCGACCTCGAGCCTCGCCAAATCCCAACGAGACTCAAGCTCGCCGGCCTCGAGCGAGCTCGACCTCGCCGCGGTGAGGCTGACGAGGCTCTAGCACGCTAGGATCTAGCGAGCTCGGCCTCGCCTGAGGTCGTCGCCAGTCGATTATGACGAAGGAAGCAGAAAAAAAAAGGGAAAGAAAAGAAAAAAGAAAACTTAAAAATAATTAAAAATTTATAATTTTTTTAAAAAATAAAAAAATAATGAATATTTCGAATTTTTTAAAAAATATTTAAAAATTAGAAAATTTTTTTTACCTTAGATAAAATCATGGGATTGAAATCATTTTCCAAATGAGATTCAAACAGCAGAAAACGTTTTCAATCACATATCACCAAATAAAGAAAAACAACCATTTTCTTGGAAAATGATTTTCGAAAAAGCATTTTCCAAAAACGTTAATTTTTCCGTAGCACAAACGTACCCTTCGTTTAATTTACGAAAAATATTTTCCTCATTTTCCGGCATTTGGTTCGTTTAGGAAAATAAGTCAATGAAAAATGTTTTCATAGTCAACGGAAAAGATTTCTTACCAAAATTTAAATTCAGGAAAATGGTTTCCTCTTTGAAAAACCGAAAATCATTTTACAAAATATAACTAGATATCGATGCTTGGACCAAAAACTATGCGCTTGGACTTAGGAATCCCAACGCTAGTTCTTGGGCTCTTGACAGCAGGATTGGGTCCACGGCGCCCAAGCCCGAGTCCATCGAGGTCGAGTCGGGGACACCGATACCCATGCTCGGGACACCAGGCTTGGTAATATCGAGGCCGAGCTTAGCTCCTCAATTTTCGTGCTCGGGCCATCAAGGCCAAAATAAAAAATATATATATTTTTAGTATTTTTATTTTATTTATTTTCTTTCTTTTTCTTTGTCATTCTTCCTCCGATAGTCGCTGGGCCTTGGCAACGGCCGACAACCGACCACAAGATTGGGTTGGCGAGGGTCTATGTCACGCCCCGAATCCCACGAATATGCAACATCCCGCATTGGTTGTTAAGTATGCGACATTCCAGCAATTGTTGCCGACTCAAACAAACCTCTCACGATAAATACAAGTGGAAGCAAACTCGAACTCTCCGAACAGCATACAAATAAACGCGATAGTAGAAAGATATTTGATACACATCAACAAACCACTTTTATAAACACAATGCTAAATGCAAATATACAATTACAAGCATTGCTAAAGACCACTATACGAGAACCATGCACAACAAAAAGGGTTGGTGGTTGGTTAGCCTAGCTTCTCTACTAAAAAGAGTACTCAAAAGACGGAGGACTAGACATAGCTTCAATCCTCGCGATACCCTGACGGCATCCCCGGATCTTCCATATTGTCGTAAGACTCGGGATCCGACTTCTCCATATTGGTATAAGGATCAATAACTTCTCCGTCAAGGGGATCAATCTCCATGGAATCCCACTCCATGTCTTCGTCACCGCCATGAAGGGAGCCATCAAATCCTTAGGTCGGGCCAGTCACCTCATCCCCATCACGATAGAACCAGGCCAAAAAGGTGTGGGGCCTCTAGTAAGCTAAGCCATCATCTACCCATATCATTGTATAATGCCTAATATAAACCTTGTCCTCGCTTACTGGGTACTCTGTTTCTAAATGGTCCATATCCATGGGTACCCCAAAACGTCGATGAGGGCTAGTCATGGTCGGGGGTCTAAAATGGTTAAATACAATAATGAGAATAAATCTCAATAAGTAACTACCTAAGTCTCGCTTAGGCTAACGCATACTTCCGGACTAACCAAACATGCAATACAACGACCAACAAGCCATAAACAATCGCAGACACCCTTACCTCGTTTTGACACATACATGAGCCATGCACGTTAAAAAAACCGCCACAACATAACAATTGCTCCTTGAGCATGTCAATATCACGCATGGCATAAATGTGTGTGATACACATAATAATCCAGACACGCTCAATGTGAATCTTAAGCATAGCATTTCCCCACTGCATATCGCACTCATTTAAGTCCAGATTATTAACGGCCCCCCGGGCACAACTGAACCCCTGCTGGTCTTCTGGTCTAGCCGGATATCGCCCCGCTACTTTGGGCGTGGTAACTGTCGCGACCTAAAAAAATCGGGTTTCGATCTTAGGCTAATGGATTACTAGATCAATTAAATTAACTAACCTAGCTCGAATTCTCCCAAACTCTACCAAATCGCAACTTAGGTCCAATTGTGAGCATGCAAATATTTTCAACGGGAGTCGCCACTAATCATTTAGGGTAGGTTGATTAGAAACCTAAATAAAATAGCGGGAGTACTATTTTATTTCTACGAACCAGAAATCATAAATTCGGGGACTTGGTTACGCTAGATTCCCTAACGCCCTTTCGGTACCAATTTCGAGAAAAATACTCAATTTGACAATTTTGATAAATCATGACTTAGAGTTCAAAGGTGCAGAAATTTCTTTTTGATTTTTTTTATTTTTACTTATTTAAATGAAAGCTAACCTATATGTAATGACGTGCAAAAATTGACAGGCGATTAATGCAACCTAACATGTCAACTATATGTCATGCGACGACGTGACATATCTCTAATGACAGGCATATTATTTTTTTTTGTATTTTTCCAAATGAAATTCAGAATAAAAAATGCAAATTATCTAAACATGCAATTCTAACTAAAGAAATTAATCTATTCTAAAGCAATCTTTTTTGGTATTTTTTTTTATGAAATTCGAAATTAAAATTAAATGAAAAAAATATAACCGCTAAATCTTTCGAATTAAGTTTCGATCTGAAGCCTGACAGATCGACCCTAAAATTCGAAATTCCCGCTATGGAAATAATTCTATCTAAAGCCTGATAGATAGATTTATTTCCACGTGTGCGGTTGCGGATTAGGAAATTTTCCTAATCGATCACATCTTGAAAAATTCCGATATCTTAAATATTTTGGATATATTCAAAGGATTTTGAAAATTCTAAATTCTATCCAAATTTGGTAAGCAACAGATATCCAAGATTTTTAAAAAAAGAAACAAATCCTAATTGAGATAATGCTTATTATTCAAATATACAAAATTAGATATCAATAAGCACAAATTAGGCAACAAAATATTCAAATCAAATCAGGATAGGATAATTACCTGATTTGCAAATTTATTTCCAAATTTGAATTTGCAGCGGATCGGGATTGCGGATCGGGAAGGTGACCGGCGGTGCGTCGGGTACGGCGGCGCGATGTCGGGAGCGGCGGCGACTCGCGGTGGCGGCTCGCGGAGGTGACACGGCGGGGACAACAGTGCGGCTGTCCGGACAGCGGCGATGCAAGCGTGCAGCGACGGCAGGATCGTCCAAGCGGCGGCACACGAGCGGCGTCGGGCGTGATGTGGCTCCGGGCAACGACGTGCAACGACGGGACAGCGTCTTCACCGACGGGAACAGCGTCGGTGTGGCGTCGGGCATAGTGGTGGCGTTGGGCACGGTGGTGGCGTCCAGGCATCGGCGCGACTCCGGGAAGTGGCGTGCGGTGGCGGGGCAGCGACTTCTGGGCGGAGCACAGCGGCGGATCGGTCTGGGCAACGGCGTCGGCGTGCGGCGGGGGATGCGCGGCAGCAGGCGTGCAGCGGCGGTGGCACGCGGCGGGGAGCAGCAGCGCAGCAACGGTGGCGCACGGCGGGAGGCAGCAGCGCGTGGCGGGGAGCAGCGACTTCACCGGTGCGGCGGCGGAGGCGTATGGTGCGGTGCCGATCTCTCTCTCTCTCTTTCTCACCTTTTCTCAAGTGATTCACTTGTGTGTCTCTCTAAAAAAAATTCTGATCTGAAATTATGAGAGCCCCCCCTTTATGAGACATAAACATATATTTATAATGTAAACCTAGGTCAATTAGCCGGGCTTTCTAGTCCTAATTGGCTTATGTTTATGCTTTAATTTAATTCTAAGTGGGCTGAATTAATTTGGGCTTTTCTTTAATTAAGCATAATGGGCTAATTTAAGCTCAAATTAAGACAACCAAGCCCTTTCGCGTGTGATTTTCGGCCCCCGTCTTCCGAGTGAGCCGCGTTTCGTTCGGTACCCGAGCTCGATTTACGTGATGAATTTTAAGCTCGCTTGCCACCGCCGATCCGATGCGGAATGCAATTAATCTATATAAACCTAAACTATATGCTATGCAATTTTAATATTTTTGTTTAGGGGTTAAAAATTTAATCCCTAATTTTCTATGCAATTAACACTAAATGATGCGCCAAAATTTAGGTGTCAACAGCTGCCCCTCTTTGAGTGGAGGCTCGCAGAGGTTTCGCTCAAAGACTGAGACCTAAATTTAAGCTATGAAAAATGATGAATGATGATTTTTTTTAAAATGATGCATGATATGCAATCAATAAGGAACGTATGCTAAGGCTTCTCACTTCATGCGGAGCGGTGAAAGAGTCTTACATACGGATCGCACAAAAAGCGTCCAAGTAGGGGAAAGCTTTATAATGCTTTGAATTCTCTCGATCTCCAAACTTCTAGTCCACTGGAAGTAAGGTTCTCAAGATACTAGATTGCCTACCTGTTACCTGTAGTTTCCTACAGATGCGAAATAGCGCATGATATGAAGAAAGAATGGGATGTGTTGCCTATACCACTGGGCAATCACGAAAAGGATCATGTCATCTCTTCCATTGGGTGAGCATGAAATGAGGTATGCTTCGTACTCCACTTAGCAACACCAAGAGAGAAATTATGTTGCCTGTCCTACTGGGCGAACATGAAATGGGGTGTGCTTCGTACTCCACTTAGCAACACCAAGAGAGAAATTATGTCGCCTGTCCTACTGGGCGAACATGAGAATACGGTGTGCCGCGTACTCCACTTAGCAACACCAAATGTCACCTGTTCCACTTGGTGAACATATGAGAGAGATAATTTCTCCTATTCCGGAGAGAGAAACAATGCAGAATAATTAGCAGACGTACTTGAATTCTTCTTATGATAGAGCCAATGGCATCGCTCCTGTTTTTACCTGAGAAAAGGTTAAAATAACACATGCGCAGAGGCAGAGAAAACATAATTCATGAATCTGCTTGCATTACCAAGCTTTACTAGGGAATTTATTAATAAGAACAACCATTTCGTCCTTTCGACATTTTGATCATATTAAATGAGAGACCTTTAATCAGAAAGGACTTTTCACTCACTTTCAATGAAAGGCTTTTGACCCGACCTTTGATACGGGTATAAGAATCACTCGAACTCTCTTCATCGTGCTTGACAAGGGTTCGGATATTCTCAAAATCAGTATGACTTGGCCAATCTGAGAGGTCTTTATAAGGACTAAAACGTGAGCTTGGTCAATGGCTTAGCAAAAGGGACTCTTCGAGTCGAGGCTATTGAAAGAATTGATATCACCAGCTGTTCCGGGTTTACAAGTCAGGAATGCTGCAAAAATGAGATAGAAAAATCTTGCTTGCACTTCTTCGAGCAACATTTATGAGCATTTGAAATTCTACGTTAACTCAAGTGCCCTATTCTGAAGAGACTTCGGTAATGGTTGTAACGTAGGTTCGGGTAGGCTTGAAATGAATGGCCTATTTCCATCAAAAGGGGTATTATGAACATGGAGATTGGTGATCATCCCATCTAGCAATTACTCCACAAATGAACCTTCAAATGGTCTTTTCCTTGAAGAATGATCTTGCATATCGACTCAGTTCTTGTTGAAGCTTTTCTCTCTCTCTTTTTTTTTTAGAGAGAGATTTTCTTTTCTTCGAGAGATTTTTCCGAGAGAGAACTTCGATTTGATGGAGTTCTTTTGCATCCTTTCTGATAAATTTTCTTTTGAGCTTCTATTTGCCCCAAGTCACCTTGAACTTGTCTTGAGATAATTTCATTTGTTTATCACAAGAACGATCACCAATTGGGTTGAAATGAATTCACCGTTCAAATTGGGTATGCAAAGGGTATAATGTGTAGGGATATAGAAAGAAATGCTCTTCGTCATATCTAAGGCACTCGAGCTAACACAGAACTTGCATGCAATAAATATGTTTGAAGATTGATGCAAGTGAAAGCAAGAAAATTCTAACCATTTTAAACTTTCTAAGAAATTGCCCCGGTATGGGATTGTTCCTGACAGGGATAAGAAATGAAACTCCGTTCAAAGGGGTTAAGCAAATGATAACCTGTAGTGTTTAGATAGAGGAAATGAATGCCTCTCATCATTTTGATCGTCATACTTTTCGTGAGATAATCCTTTACCTTGTCAGCACGGAATTTTCACTCAACTCGCACTAGGGATTATTATTCAGGACGTGTATGGAAATGTCTTGCCTTTCGTCGTCTTGAAGTCTCTCATGCAATATGATCGCTTCATTAGGACAGAAACAGATTGCCAAATCAAAAACCTTCCTCAAACAAAGCTTAGTAACATAACAAGAAAATCAATTGATTCATAATATTCAATTTGACACTTGATAGAAACAAAGTTAGAATGAGTACAAATCAAGTGTAATATTTCTTCACAGAATCAGAATTAACTGGACTGGAAAAAACACGACCATCCATCTCGGCCAAAATCAAAGCATCTCCTAGAAGCACCTTTTTAACCACATATGAACCGATGTAGTTTGTGGCGAATTTGCCTCCGGGAACAGGAAAGACCGGGGGTATATTCCTCAGGACTAGATCATTTACCTTGAAGTGTCATTGATGCACTTTTTGATTGAAAGACTTATCTACTCATGCGGCAACTGGATTTGGCATTTCGTCTTACTCTCAAAGGGATTTGCCCTTCTCTTCACTTCTCTGGGTTCTCCGGAATCACTCAGGTTAACAATGACAGTTTGGTCTGATGTGAGGACTTTGGGCTTTTTATGCCGCTCTAGATCACGCTGAATGTCTGAGGAATTGTTGAGTTCGTCGGTGTCATTGGGATCAAGCTTGGCTGCACATAATTCATTAGATTGGATAGTTCCCATATCTTCACGTGCCACAAGATTGTCCCTGAAATATAAAGCAAGGGATTCAGAACGATAAACAGGGGTAAACATTGCATTTTTTTTAAAAAAATTTCCTCTTCTTTTAATTTTTTTTTTTGAAATTTTTTTCAAAAAGGTTTTAACACGAGGGAGCATGAAGAAGCCCAGGCCTTAGAATTCTCCTTGGACTATATTTTTCTTTTATCGGTTGGATATCATCACCAGACTGGTTTGATGTACCTCAACATGTCCTCAAAAAATGAAAATAATATGTAATTTCATTGATTATCACCGAATGAATTACATTTATTGGAATGGAAACTTGGACAATAAAGTTATAGGAATGAAAAATCCTAAAAAGCAGCTCCCGAGACGGGGCAAGTCCTAGAAAGCAATAGAAATTCCCACGCAGGGGAGTGTGCGAAAAAGGTAAAGGTGTTACTCTCACGGGCCAGTGCCCATTTCAACCAACGGTCCTTCCTCGATAGCTCCAATGAGCATGTTATTGAACAGAGCAGTGATTCCCTCCATCGCATCATCAGGATCTTCTGTCACTGGAGGTGTTAGATCATCCATACCTCCCCATCCATCAGGGACGATATCATGCGGGTCAATATAGAAGCTCAGAGGAGCCGAATATTTCACGTAGTAGTCGAACTTGTCGCTCGGTTGCCCCAGGGTGTCGATCACCTCTTTCTCTTCATGTATCATTCTTGCAGGACTCGGGGATGTGGTCTGGATGTTTGGAACTATGAGAAGATCATCTCGGCCTTGGTAGAGATACGAAGCACGAAATGTTGATGCCCCAGTATCTAAGAGGTCCTGAACCTTGTGCTTTAGATCAGCGTCGTACGACCATGGAACCATCTTGTTACTTTCATAAGCGTAGGGCTGAGGTGATGCCAGGACCAATACTTCCGAAGCATCTGGTATAATGATCCCGTGGTCATTGTCAGAGGCGTCATCAAGAGGGGGCATGTCAGGATCCAACTTAACTTGTTCATCGGTCATCCTTGTGAGTTCTTCATTCCAGTCAATGATGACTTGAGATATAGTGGCCACTACCCCGAATTCATCCGTTGTCCCAATCATTCCCTTTCTCACCAACTCATCCACTTTCTTTTCTATCTTACCGAGTGACACCACCTCACCAGTCGAAACGTAACCAGCTCGGACTAAAGCATCGAACATATCTTCGAGAGGGACCCTGAAGCCCTGAACCTGCTTGACTCCCGGACCAAGGACAACATTTGCACTGCTCGAATGATCAGGGAGTGGATTGTTCTGTACATTGGGGTTACCGGCTGACTGTAGCGCAAGCGCTCCAGTCTCGAGTAGATCCTGCACTCGATGTTTGAGTACTTGGCAATCATCTGTCGAATGCCCAACTTCACCTCTATGGTAATCGCATTTCTTCGACGGATCATACCTTGCATAGCCAGCAGCATTAGATCTTTATGGCTCTGAATTCAGTAGGTTCTTCTTCCTTAGCACCGCCAATACCTGAGATAATGTCCTAGGAAGTGGAGTAAACTGACGAGTTTTGCGCTGCTGGCGTGAGTCTTGCTGGCTTTGCCGCCCATAAGAGGTTATTTGTTGGGTGCTAAATTGTAGCTTCGGAGCCTGAGCTGGCGTCTTCTGTACATAGATCATGTTGACTTCGGGGACATGCTTTTTGTCCTTATTACTAGTAAATCTCTTGCCTGATGAACCTGACTCACTGTACCATCCCTTTTTTAGCCCGGTCTCAATCTCCTCACCTATGGCTATCAGTTGGCCGAAAGATTGGGCAGCCATCACTAACATTCGTGAACGAATCGGCTGCGGTAGGGTGGACACGAACAACTTCATTAAGTCACGTTTTGAGGGTTCAGGCATGATCTGTCCCGCCATGTTCCTCCAGCGAGTGGCATACTCCTTTAGAGTCTCGCCCTTTTTCTGCTCAGCTCTTTCTAGATCCTCCCTTGTAATGGTGACGTCGAGATTGAACTTGAAGTGTTTGACGAAAAGGTTTGCCACCTCTTCCCACGAGTCCTTCCGGTTGATCTGGTGGTTGGTATACCACCTCATTGCAGCATCCTTCAAGCTTACTTGGAAGGTTTGGATCATTAGAGGTCCATTAGAAACATATCTATTCATGAGCCCCTAGTACATCTCGATGTGCTGAATTGGGTTTGAGGTGCCGTCATACTTCTCAAAGGCTGGCATCTTGAATTTATCGGGCACTTGGACCCGAGCAAAAATAGACAGATCAACAGGAGGAAAACTTTGAGTTCCCTCCACTTCGCGTAACCTCTGGTCGATCTTAGCCAACAACTTGGCATTCTCATCAATTGGGGGTGGATGAAGAACATGGGCCACCGGAGACGCACTAGTGTCAGTCAGAATGACATCATCCAGTTGAAGGGTTGGATTAGTGTTCACTGCAGGAGATTTGTCGAGACAGAGGCCTTGACGGGTTGGAGGTGGAATCTCTGATTGAGAGGCGACATTGATCTGCTCCTGCTTGGCCATGAGATCACCCATCATTTTGGACATGGCGGCTGTGATCTGCTCATTGATTATATTCATGTGTTCTTTCAGCTTTTCGTCAATCATGGACGTAATCTCAGCTTGATTGGCCATCCTTCTTTTGGTCACCGATCGAGTATTCTGAGGATGAGGAGGATCCGTGGCAAATTACCTGCAAAAGTAACGATGGAATAAATACAACAAGTAAGAATAACGAGTCGGTCCATGACATCCTCTAGACCCTCAAGATGAAATTTCTTTCGAAAGACCAATTCGTCCAGTAAATCCCGAAATTCCAAATTGCTTCATTCAATAAAAACTTAGACTAATTCCAAAATTTACAAATTATAACTTAACGTTTTTCATTGAATTGCTCAAAATGGAAAATGTCTCAAAAGAATTCTTATAAAAATCATTCAGAAACGACATCTATTACTAGAAAATGTTAATAGTAAGCTAACATTTCCTCCTAAAAAAAAGAAAAACTCCCTAAACCAAACAAGAAATTAGACGGTCTTCCTTTTTTTAGAGGCCACGTGCCAAATGACTTAACCTAAATCATGGACCGACTCAAAATAAGATGAAGAAAACTAAAGAAAAAGCTCGAGAAATTACCATCCTTGGGGAGAAAATGTCAATCACAGAGACATACACATGAATCATGAGTTTAAACCTTAATCTATCTACCCTAAAGGCTTTTGCAAAATGAAGTGATGAACGGAACGACATGTCGCAGCCTCACGCACAATCATCATGACTAGCCGTAACCTCGCATACAATAGTCATGACTAGTCGGATCCAATCACTTCGGCTTGATTCGGTTGACAAGGGGAACCTCCATGCGTAGTAGCCTCACGTGCATGAGGACAACCCTTGAGCCATTTTTTGAAAAATTTTCGGGATCCAAATGGGATAACCTTTAGCGAGGTCTTACTGCCAAGGTTAAAGAACCATTTAAATGCTATCTTAGAACTATGGGTGTGACCCAGGTCCAGTCACAGGTTGTGTGTGGTGTAGTGCAAATACTGTAAATCATGCACAACAGTTATATGCAAACACCGCTTCAATAGTGCAAAAATTAAATCACAATTCCACTCCACCAAGCCTGCAAAACAAAGGGTTAGCCAATCACTACTCCCCTTATAACTCCCATCCTGCAAAACCATTTAACACCTAAGAATGAGAATTCAATCAAATTTTATCAAATCAAGTGATTTTTCCATGAAAATTTTTTTGGCCTAAGTCCTCCTTAAATTTTAAAAAAAATTCAAGTTTTCTCCCCAGCGGAGTCGCCAAGCTGTCGTGACCTAAAAAAATCGGGTTTCGATCTTAGGCTAATGGATTACTAGATCAATTAAATTAACTAACCTAGCTCGAGTTCTCCCAAACTCTACCAAATCACAACTTAGGTCCAATTATGAGCATGCAAATATTTTCAACGGGAGTCGCCACTAATCATTTAGGGTAGGTTGATTAGAAACCTAAATAAAATAGCGGGAGTACTATTTTATTTCTACGAACCAGAAATCATAAATTCGGGGACTTGGTTACGTTAGATTCCCTAACGCCCTTTCGATACCAATTTCGAGAAAAATACTCAATTTGACAATTTTGATAAATCATGACTTAGAGTTCAAAGGTGCAGAAATTTCTTTTTGATTTTTTTTATTTTTACTTATTTAAATGAAAGCTAATCTATATGTAATGACGTGCAAAAATTGACAGGCGATTAATGCAACCTAACATGTAAACTATATGTCATGCGACGACGTGACATATCTCTAATGACAGGCATATTATTTTTTTTTGTATTTTTCCAAATGAAATTCAGAATTAAAAATGCAAATTATCTAAACATGCAATTCTAACTAAAGAAATTAATCTATTCTAAAGCAATCTTTTTTGGTATTTTTTTTATGAAATTCGAAATTAAAATTAAATGAAAAAAATATAACCGCTAAATCTTTCGAATTAAGTTTCGATCTGAAGCCTGACAGATCGACCCTAAAATTCGAAATTCCCGCTATGGAAATAATTCTATCTAAAGCCTGATAGATAGATTTATTTCCACGTGTGCGGTTGCGGATTAGGAAATTTTCCTAATCGATCACATCTTGAAAAATTCCGATATCTTAAATATTTTGGATATATTCAAAGGATTTTGAAAATTCTAAATTCTATCCAAATTTGGTAAGCAACAGATATCCAAGATTTTTAAAAAAAGAAACAAATCCTAATTGAGATAATGCTTATTATTCAAATATACAAAATTAGATATCAATAAGCACAAATTAGGCAACAAAATATTTAAATCAAATCAGGATAGGATAATTACCTGATTTGCAGATTTATTTCCAAATTTGAATTTGCAGCGGATCGGGATTGCGGATCGGGAAGGTGACCGGCGGTGCGTCGGGTACGGCGGCGCGATGTCGGGAGCGGCAGCGACTCGCGGTGGCGGCTCGCGGAGGTGACACGGCGGGGACAACAGTGCGGCTGTCCGGACAGCGGCGATGCAAGCGTGCAGCGACGGCAGGATCGTCCAAGCGGCGGCACACGAGCGGCGTCGGGCGTGATGCGGCTCCGGGCAGCGACGTGCAACGGCGGGACAGCGTCTTCACCGACGGGAACAGCGTCGGTGTGGCGTCGGGCACGGTGGTGGCGCCGGGCACGGTGGTGGCGTCCAGGCGTCGGCGCGACTCCGAGCAGTGGCGTGCGGTGGCGGGGCAGCGACTTCTGGGCGGAGCACAGCGGCGGATCGGTCTGGGCAACGGCATCGGCATGCGGCGGGGGATGCGCGGCGGCAGGCGTGCAGCGGCGGTGGCACGCGGCGGGGAGCAGCAGCGCAGCAACGGTGGCGCACGACGGGAGGCAGCAGCGCGTGGCGGGGAGCGGCGACTTCACCGGTGCGGCGGCGGCGGCGGAGGCGTATGGTGCGGTGCCGATCTCTCTCTCTCTCTTTCTCACCTTTTCTCAAGTGATTCACTTGTGTGTCTCTCTAAAAAAAATTCTGATCTGAAATTATGAGAGCCCCCCCTTTATGAGACATAAACATATATTTATAATGTAAACCTAGGTCAATTAGCTGGGCTTTCTAGTCCTAATGGGCTTAGGTTTAGGCTTTAATTTAATTCTAAGTGGACTGAATTAATTTGGGATTTTCTTTAATTAAGCATAATGGGCTAATTTAAGCTCAAATTAAGACAACCAAGCCCTTTCGCGTGTGATTTTCGGCCCCCGTCTTCCGAGTGAGCCGCGTTTCGTTCGGTACCCGAGCTCGATTTACGTGATGAATTTTAAGCTCGCTTGCCACCGCCGATCCGATGCGGAATGCAATTAATCTATATAAACCTAAACTATATGCTATGCAATTTTAATATTTTTGTTTAGGGGTTAAAAATTTAATCCCTAATTTTCTATACAATTAACACTAAATGATGCGCCAAAATTTAGGTGTCAACAGTAACTTTTGCGGCCGAACACCCCCCGGCAAGCCAGGTACCAGATGGCATTCCATAAAGGAGCATCGATCCGGTCTCCGCCGCGATCGATAATGTCTAGAACCCTCGCCTAGACGGTATTTGAACTCCCGCCGGGCATCGTTTAGAAATCCTACCTAGACGGAACGTGCCATGACCATACGCACACATCGTACACTCAATGCCAATTCCTATCTTTACAATTTAGTCAATGCTGAATGTTTACGACGTGCAAATCTCGATGAATGAACATGTCATGAAACGCAATTACATCCGAACGTCAATTGCATAACCAGCTAACACATGAATCAAATCAACCATTAAAGGTCCAAACTCAACCAACAATACTCCGATTCAGCCATGGATTAAGCCACAATCAAACAACCACATTTCAATCAAATTAAACCATTAAACAATCAAACACCATCAGCCATTAACTAAACAAGATCAACCAACGCTGAAACCACCTAACATGGCATTCAATCGGTCCTTAATCAGCCCACATGTTAGCCACAATTCCACCATAATTCAATCCACATTCGGTCCTCCCATTTAGCACACAATTCAGTCACCAATCACACATGATCAACCATTCAATTAAACCACAATTTAGCCAAAATTCGGCCCCCAAACCAGCCACTAAAATAGCCACTAAATGATCAACTAATTAGTCCACAAACCACATCCATATCAGTCCCTAAACAGCTCTAAATCGGCCCCTAAACATGTTAATTATTTACCCATTATCCTAATCAAGGTTTAGGGAATTACTTACACTTAAAACTAAGTCAGAAACCAAGCAAGGTAGCCGCAACAACAGCCACGACGAGCAGCAGCTGTTCCGGCAACCACGGCGGTGAACGGCAACAACGGCGGCTCACGGCGGAGGGGCAGTGATGGCTAGTGATGACGGGGAGATGGTGATGGTCACATTGTGGTGGCGAGGTGGTGATGTGGTGGTGATGACCGGACAAGAGAGAGCGAATCATGAGGGTGGTGGGTGGTGACCAACGAACGGGAGTTGGTCGGCGGAGACGTGCAGTGCAGACGGCTGATCATGGTGGCTAGTGGCCGAGCAAGTCATGGCTGAAGGTAAGGGATTGGCGGACGAGCAAGAAGGGGGCTAGGTGGCGACGGCGAGCAACACGACCGCGGTTGGACGGCGGTGACGGTGCTCCTCTGGTGACTGGACAGCGACGACGCGAGTGCTGATGATGGTCATGGCTGAGATGGTGGTGGTGGTCAGTCGAAAACTCAAGGGAGAAAGAGAGATTGAGAGTGAGGGAGTGGTCTTGATCCAAATGTGTGTGTGAGAGAGAGAGAGAGAGAGAGAGAGAGAGTCTAGTAAACCCACTCAAAACCCCACTACTTACCCCACTCATAATCAAGGGTTAGGATTTTATCTTGCTCACCACTCTAAGATCCAAAGGTCCTCATTTTATCTCCCAACTTAATTACCCAAAATAACTAATGACAAGTAAATAAATAAGCAATGAGAGGAGGGGCAAAGTGGTTTATGTAGTTCGCTCAAGAGGGAAATGCCATAAAGTCCAAATCGCCCTTCAATGCAACAAATGAATTCAAATATCTCGAGGGTAAAATGGTCTTTTCTAACTTCCTGTCCAAATTTTGCTTTTCCGATAATTTCGAAGCGAACCAACAAATGGCCAAGCTTAATGAGACGACATCCGATAAATTAGTCGTGGAACTTTGAAAGTTAGATACCTAATTCTGGATTATAATTCATGGCTAAAACCAATTAATCGCGACTTTAATGTATTTCAAACTAACATGCGGCTTTTAGGAGTTACGCGTATCGACCCGTGGTTGACTCAGTTATCAAACCACATCTAAGTTTACTCAAGCCATGGCGACCTCGATTGTCATGTAATTGCTAGGGTCAACCACTCGTCCGACAGACACGATCATTCGGGATGGGTTTAGGATCGTTATAAATTCGTACGATGGTCGAGCGGAATCACCCGTGATCTAATTGTATAACATTGGCGAATCATTCCATAACCATTCTTAGATTGATCTATAATGGCCCAAAATATTTCCTCGTCAATCTTTATGGTTGAAGTATCAGTCCATGGTCAAGTTCTTAGGTCCACGTACTCATTTCCTAGCTAGTCTTTTCCTAACGGTTAATCTTCTCAAAAGTGATTAAATTCGAGAGAGATTTAACTAAAAGTGCATTGAAGATATATTCATTTAATAAATTTCAAAAATAGGTCGAATTTCAGAATGTCACAATCTACCTCAGGCGAGGCTCCACCTTGCTAGATCCGATGAGGTTGAACTTGCCCGAGGCGGCGAGCCTGAGCCTCGCCCGAGGCTCCTATGGCTTGTTGCCGGCCATCACCGAGGCCCGGCAACTAGTGGAGAAAGAAGGAAAAAGAAAAAGAAAGAAAACAAAACAAAAAAAAATTATTAAAAATTACAAAAATTGTCTACATCACTGTGACTGTGCCACATAGGACCACGTAGGACGACCAGCGTCCACGTTAGCAATTTCCAATCAAATGAGATTTTTCTTATCATATGACGGAAAACATTTTTTAGTTTATTTTCAAGTCTCAACCAAACACCGAAAAATATTATCATTTTCTTGGAAATGTCTTTTCGAAAAATATTTTTCAGAAATGTCACATTTTTCACGAAACAAAGGAGTCTTAGAGTAATAACTGCTTGTTTGTAATTGTGGTCAATGGGTTATAAATACTCACTATATTTGTTGTAAAAGAGGATATTGTTGCCAAAACATATTATTCAATGAAGTTCACTATTTCCATTTATTTTTCTTGTAAGATTTTATTTCTGTGTACTTTAAATTTTCACCTTCGTCTCTTTATTTTCGCTTTTAAAGCCAACGACTTTGCTGTCCAGAATCATCACAGAACCCATTTGTACAAAAAAAAACTCAAGAACCAATTTTTTTGTGAAAGATTTCTCGCTATTTGGGTGAATTCCCATTTTCAGTGAAATGTGTTCATTAAAATACAGGATAATAATATAAATAGTCCATGACTATTGGCTCAATGTACAATCTGGTCATTGCACTTTTAATTCATTTAATGTAGTCCCTAAACTTTAACTTACTATTCAATGTTAAGAGATTGTTCGTATCATTTTCTCTTAATATACCGCGCATTTGTTTTGTTGCCCTTGCTTTTTGACCTACATGTGGTATGGGAGGCGGGATTATATAGTTTTCGTGTATCATTTTAAGACTTCCATCACGTACCTTGTTTTGAGAAATGACAGGCACCGAGTAGTCCAATAAAAACTCGAGAGATGACGAAGTAATTCGCCTCGCCAAATCACAATGATGACCTAGAGTATTGTCCCCTCCTTTTATTCCCTTCTCTCACTTTTTCTGATCAGTGTTTATGGAGGGATGATAGGTCAACATCGGAACAACAATGCAAAATGATAGCTTAGCGAAAGGAAATCGCATGGTTGAGGCAACTACCAATGGTTGGGAAATCAATTGCCCCCACCCTTCAAATCGCTTTGACAAATTTCTCCATGACCTACACGTATGGATGGACCACCATTTTTCTCGTTTCCAAGATTTTCCTCCCAAGTTTGGACTCATTACATGCCAGCCTTCTCTACATTGTCCTCCCCAAGGAGGCATATCCATCCACGAGCTCGCTTCTATTCATTCATTTGTAAACCTCATCTTCTTTTGCCAGACCAGTGGCGACCGTTCGTATGTCAAAAAAACACGAGATCCCCAGTGGCACTTTGGTGCCATGCTCTAGGTCTTAGGAGTTCAAGAAGTGATTCTTGACTCCAAATGGTCTAGGTCCCAGCAAAATAGGATGATTGCCAACTCTTTACAAACCCAATTATTCGTGATCATATATACACGAATTAATGGAACAAAGTCGATGCAACATCTCCATCCTCTCGAACACGGACGTGACCAGGTCCAGTGGCCAAACAAGAGCAAGGAGATAATGTCAGAAAAGGTAGAAAAGAAGAAGCTTGGTAATGAAGGAATTTTTGGGGGATTCATTGGATGATGAATTGAAGATCCACGACAAAGACCACATGACAAACATGCGCTGTTGTTGATATGGAGACGACAGCGACCCGTCGTCTGAGATGGCCCCAAAACTATTTTGGCAGTGTGTTCTGTCCCCCCTTTGTTCGCATTGGCTGCATCACTTTTTTTTTCATAAAGCGTCTCTTGCATTTACTGCCTAGATTTACCATACCATCTTATCACATCACAGTCGATATCTCAATCAATCTTTTAGAGCTTTATGTTTGTGTAAAGTTATTCTCCAGTAATTTTCATCCTTAGGAAAAGAGAATGATCATTGGAATCTAGCGCGGCGAAGGTTTTCCCAATTCAATTTTACTACCACGCGCTTTATTGAATTAACCGGTACTATGTTTGATCATGATAAAAGGGCTTGAATTCGATTCTAAATTTGAACATTTATTGAGCGTCTAAATGTTAGGATTTGTGCGTATTGTAAGAAATCGACAACCTAATGTCGAGACATATTCAATTAAGCGTCCCACGCTACATCATCACTTGATAGTATATAGGACTATCAATCGCGATGCATCATCGATACGTAAGATTGTAAATCAAATGATGGAAAAAGTTGAGAAGAGCGATATCAATGGCATTGTGCTATGTGATCCCCATAAAAAAGGATTAGGGGAATGGGAAAAAGAGGTCTTGAGTTCACACCCCGACTGAAAAATCTCATGAGAGCTAAAGAAGAGAGATCGGAGCGACAAATGTACTTGCCAATTTGCTTTCTAGACAATCTAAGTACCACCCAATTATTCACTTTACTCTCTCTCCCTCTCAATCTTTCGATCTCTTGACTTTTAACCTTTTCTTGTCTTGTCAAATGATCTCACTTTACATCCAACCCTTTTCCGCGAAGGGCAATCCACTTTGATACTAAGTGCTCAACTGGTCCTACAGCTGGTGATCTGCCTCTATCACACTTTAATCATCTATAAATTGAAGGCCGAACAATTATGTCCTATTTTCTTTATTTTTTTTCTTTCTTTTTCAATTTAGACAACGAAGCAGTGAAAATTACACAAACGTAAATCCTTGAATAAATCGGGATAGTCGAAATAAAAGGATAAGATAATAAATTTAAGAATCGCAGAGAAAAATTGGGGGGCGGGGGGGAGTTGTTGGTTGGTCATTAAAAGAAAATAAAATAAGGTTCATGCATGGAGATCCAACTCTAGATGAGGGTTTGGATGGAACGGAATTATTTATTATTTCTTTTAGAAGTAAACAGGCTCTGTTGCATGATTGGAGCAACTTTATCTGCAGACACGAACTGATTTGGAGATCTCACCTCCATTTGTATCAATCTATAAGCTTGTGGTGTCCATCTCTTCTTTTTGAGCTGCTTTGTCCTTTTCATTCATTTAATCCTCATGCAACCTTTTATTTTAGCCTCCAAAAAGATGCAAAACTCCTGTCTTGAAGAAACACTGTTCTGATAGACGAAGTTTCTGTCACAATTGATACATTGCCAGAGAAAAACAAACCACGCAGTGGGTTTACTAGTAAATTATGAAGATGAACCTGAAATGGTTTTTGCAATTTGATCAGCTCCTTCGTACTGCAGTTTTTGCAGCAGAGAAGTGCAAAAAGTAAAAGTAAAAGAAGCTACGTCACAGGTGCGTTTGTTTTGTAGAAAATAGACCATTTCTGGAAAATACTTTTCAGGAAATTATTTTTCAGGAGAATGGGTTCATTTTTTGGTGTTTGGTTAAAATCTAAAAAAGGACTTGGAAAGTATTTTCAGTTATTTGGTGAGGAAAACCTAATAGTGAAAATTATCAAAAAATTTTGTATTTTTCAAATTATTTGTTATTTTTAAATTATTTTTATTAAGAAAAGAAAATACATGAATGTTTTCTTTCTTAGAATGAAAAGAAAATAAAAAGAGAGAAAGAAAAGAAAAGAGAAAAATATTAACAAATTCAAGATGAGCAATTCCGAAAAGTGTTTTCACCTTTTTAAATTAAGGAATTCACTTTCCTAAAATTAAATATGATATTTGCGTTGATCGGAAACTATTTTTCGTTGACCAAATCATTTTCGGAGAACCAAATGGATGAAAATCCGAAAAACACTTTCACCAAAACAAACACATCCTTAGATCCGTGTCTGAAACTGTGATGCCACCATTAACTTAGCAAATGTTGTACTCGAAGAACATAAGCTTTGGCTCGCATCGGCTGCGATTTCACTGTCAATAAGGTCACCATAGTTTCGCGTGTTATTTTCAAATTTAACCTGCGCATGTCTATAGCAGGGAATTAGTTTCAGACCTTTCGAAGCCGACTTTGCTTATCATACTCTTTTGTCGATCGCGGCATTTAAACCATGAAAGGATCTGCCGTTGTCAATACAAGCTGTCAATCAATTCGATCAAGCCGTGTTACTCGCAAAAGGCGGATGGCCAATCACTAATTACCACGATTTCCGATAAAACTTCCTTTTCAGTAAATATCAATGGAAAGAAGGGGCATTTCGACAGAGCTTTTTCATTGAAAAAAGAGACTTTCATGTTCGGTGATCATAACTTCAGAAGCAACTGGTCTTTGCTAAAAATAGACGAGATAGAACAGTAGCAGCAGAAGTAGCAAAAGTTTCATCCATGTCAACCAATGAAATCACCATCTTTCTCTTGCTCATCAATCTCTCCCTCTTCCCATCCATCGCGGCCCTGAATCAGGAAGGTCTCTCTCTGCTCTCGTGGCTCTCGACCTTCAATTCATCGCCCTCTGCCGCTTTTTTCTCTTCATGGAACTTCAACCGTCAGAATCCATGCGGATGGGAGTACATCAAATGCTCCGACGACGGGTTCGTCTCAGAAATAGCTATCACATCCGTCTATATTCCAACCCCCTTCCCCGCACAAGTTCTCAACTTTAACCGCCTCACGTCCCTCGTCATCTCCGGCGCGAACCTCACCGGGGAAATCCCTCTTTCCATAGGGAACTTGACAGGGCTAGTCAGCTTGGACCTCAGTTTCAATCACCTCAGAGGAAAAATCCCTATCGAGGTCGGTAAATTGTCTGAACTTCAGCTGTTGTCATTGAATTCGAATTCCTTGAGCGGCAAGATTCCTAGAGAAATATGCAACTGTTCAAGGCTTCGGCAAATTGAACTCGTCGATAATCAGCTGTCTGGAAGAATTCCGGCAGAAATAGGTGAATTGCGGTACTTAGAAATTTTTCGGGCCGGTGGGAATGCAGGCATTAGTGGAGAGATCCCAATGCAGATATCAAGCTGCAAAGAGCTAGCATTCCTGGGCCTCGCGGATACAGGAATTTCAGGGCAGATTCCATCTAGTTTAGGCGAGCTGAAGAACCTGAAGACACTTTCGGTCTACACGGCAAATCTCACCGGCAAGATTCCACCCAGCATTGGCGACTGCTCGGCCTTGGAGAATCTGTTTCTCTATCAAAACCAGATTTCCGGCACCATCCCTGATGAATTGGGCCGGCTTGAGAAGCTCAAAAGAGTGTTGCTGTGGCAGAACAACTTAGGCGGCAGGATTCCTGATGCTCTCGGGAACTGTTCTCAGTTACTCGTCATTGATTTCTCTGTAAATTCTCTTAGTGGCGAGATTCCTTCGTCGCTGGCGAACTTAGTCACACTCGAGGAACTTCTACTATCCCAAAACAACATATCAGGGGAAATATCGCCACTCATTGGCAACTTGTTGAATCTGAAGCAGCTAGAATTGGATAATAACAGGTTTTCTGGCGAGATTCCGGCCACCGTTGGGAAATTGAAGAAGCTCACTCTTTTTTTCGCTTGGCAGAATAATCTCCATGGCACGATACCGGGAGAGCTTGCCAACTGCGAGAAGCTTCAAGCGTTGGACCTTTCCCATAATCGCCTCACTGGGTCAATCCCGGAGTCTCTGTTCAGTCTCAGCAACTTATTCCAATTGTTGCTAATCTCGAATGACTTGGATGGTGAGATCCCACCTAACATAGGAGACTGTGCTAGCTTGGCTCGCTTGCGTCTTGGATCAAACCGCCTCAGTGGTAAAATCCCCCCAGAGGTTGGGCTTCTCTACAATCTGACCTTTCTTGAACTCTCGGAGAATCATTTCAGCGGATGGATCCCCCCGGAAATCGGCAACTGCACTAAGCTGGAAATGGTTGATTTGCATGAAAACAAGCTCGAAGGCATGATCCCAACATCTTTCGAGGCCCTCACAGGGCTCAATGTGCTAGATATTTCTGCGAATAACATACAAGGGACAATACCTGAGAACTTGGGCAAGCTCAAATCTCTGAATAAGCTAATATTGAGCGATAACAAGATCACAGGTGCTATTCCACGGTCGTTGGGACAATGTATGGCTCTTCAGCTATTTGATTTAAGTTGCAATAGGATAACGGGGTCCATTCCATTCGAGATTGGTCATTTGCAAGGATTGGATATTTTGCTGAACTTGAGTTGGAATTCTCTATCAGGACCAATCCCAGAAAGCTTTGCAAATCTATCCAAGCTTGCCAATTTGGATATCTCACACAATGCATTGACGGGAAGTCTTGGAGTGCTCGGCAATCTCGACAATCTGGTGTCTCTGGACGTCTCATACAACAATTTTTCCGGCCTTCTTCCCGATACTAAGTTATTTCAAGATCTGCCTCCAACTGCTTATGCTGGCAACCCAGAGCTCTGCGTTTACAAAAATAACTGCCGCCAACAGCAGAGCATCCGTGCCACAAAATCCACCAGAAACCTTGTCATTTGCGTTCTTCTAAGCATTATAATGACGATAGCAATCATCACCGTCGGGACAATTTTATTCATCAAAATTTATGGCAGTGCGTTCAGAGGAAATAATGACGAGAACGATCTGCAATGGACTTTTACCCCCTTTCAGAAGCTTAACTTCTCCGTGAATGATATCCTTACACAACTGTCGGATTCGAATATCATAGGGAAGGGTTGTTCCGGAATGGTTTACCGAGTGGAAACTCCAGCGGACCAGGTTGTCGCTGTGAAGAAGCTCTGGCCATTGAAAAATGAGGAGATTCCTGAAAGAGACTTGTTTTCTGCGGAAGTTCGGGCCCTAGGATCAATAAGGCACAAGAACATACTGAGGCTCTTGGGTTGCTGTGATAACGGGAAGACTAGGTTGCTCTTGTTCGATTACATCAGCAACGGAAACTTAGGTGAGCTGCTTCACGAGAAGAGGCAGTTGTTGGATTGGGACGCGAGATACAAGATCATACTAGGAGCGGCGCACGGTTTGGCCTATCTTCACCATGATTGCATCCCTCCCATAGTTCATCGAGACATCAAGTCGAACAACATTCTGGTGGGACCACAGTTCGAAGCATATATCTCGGATTTCGGCCTAGCAAAGCTAGTCAATTCTTCGGATTGTTCGATGACTGCCAACACCATTGCTGGCTCTTATGGGTACATGGCTCCTGGTAAGTTGGACCATGCCACACGCGTTCTTTACTAGTCTATCTGACTTCAGTCCTGATTGTTTTCCATTAGTTGACAAGGTTATTATTGCAGCTAGAACCTTCAATAGTGGAATCCTTTAAATTTCGCACATTTTAGGAGTACTATCTGAGTGTAGTCAAGAGAATACGCTTGTTCCTTCATAGCTTTTTAGCACATATTTCCACTGAACTGAACACTTCGACTAATTTGGACTTACGTCAGAAGTCTTGGTCATTCTTCCACTTTTTCACCTGTGGTCATTTTCGTTTACAAGCTCACGGATGAAGCGTATAGTAACTGATGACATTTTGCAGAATATGGATACAGCTTGAAGATCACGGCGAAGAGTGATGTGTACAGCTTTGGCATAGTTCTCCTAGAAATTCTGACCGCAAAGCAACCAATGGACAATAGGATTCCTGAAAATATGCACATTGTTGCATGGGTGAACAGAGAACTCCGAGAAAGGAAACGCGAGTTCATGTCCATCCTTGACCAGCAATTAGTATTGAGTTCGGGTACACAAGTTCAGGAGATGGTACAGGTTCTTGGGGTGTCGCTCCTGTGTGTGAACCCGCACCCGGAGGATCGGCCCACCATGAAAGATGTAGTGGCCATGCTCAAGGAGATCAGGCATGAAAATGAGGATCATGAGAAGCCAAGCAAAGCTTTCGGGAGCAACCCAAAAGCAGCTGTTCATTGTTCCAGTTTCTCTAGATCATCTGAACCTCTCATCGGATCATCTTCCTAGGTATAGGAGGACCTCAAGTTCCAGATCTGTGGTTCTTGTTCCCCTTAAAAAATGACCTATTCATTGTATAGATTGATGTGTATAACACAAACCAAAATTCATTTGGCTTCCTCTTAAGGTAAGCACATTGCACGTATTCATCTGTAGCTTCTTGTACTTGAGTTATTTGACGTTGAGCAACTGAATTGACCATTTATGTTATACCAAGTGATCAAAGTAAACGGTTTCCGAGACAGGATATGTATGTCTTTCACTGAAGAATATGATCATCACACCAGTTGAAGCCATGCTGGAACCATCATATGAAATGAGCTCTGTATCATGCTTGTAAAACATCAGCTTCATCGATACAAGGTATCATGGACTGATTCTATTCAAGAATCTTCACGCACATATAAAATTAGATTAAGCAAATATTATGGAGGGCAGAGTCGAAGAAAATGCGAAGAAAGAAGTGCAATTCTAGTAAATAGACCTTCAATTCTACGCACACCATCGATAAAGCCAAGAAATCCGAATTCCAAAATTTCTGTCTGAGAGCACTAGGTGATAAATCGGTGGAAAAGAAGATGATTGGGATTCAAAATGCTCCCATTTTCGTCCACTAAATGCTAGTTACTCACTCGAAAATCTGCTTGTCAAAGCTTATTGACAGTTAAATTTCACTAAAATAGTTTCATTTACAATGAGAAGTAGAAAATCCTTTCTATTCGGATGTCTAGTTAGTTAATTACATGCCATTTTTTGGGAGCCCTCCTATGAAACTAACCATCCTATCAAGCTGAAATTCTTTCTTTTCCACCTTAGCTCTCAAAGTATAAGCGGATATCGCAACTAGTGATTAAAAAAGTAGGATAATACAACCGAATGTTTTATTTGAAATTGACATAGCGCTCATTTTGCAAATTGCCAAACATTACCATAAATAAAATTCAATCAGTCCCACAACTACGGGACGACAAGATGCTAGTTGCACAAAGAGAACCAAAAGCATGACTAAAAAGTAAGATAATACAACTGAATGTTATATTTGAAATTGATATAGCGCTCATTTTGCAAATTGCCAAACATTACCATAGATAATATTCAATCAGTCCCACAACTACAAGACGACAAGATGCTAGTTGCACAAAGAGAACCAAAAGCATGACAAAATGGAGACCCAAAAGGTACCCCATCCTCACATGCTTATCACTGCTTATTTCAATAAAGTCGAAGAGATTTTGTCGTCCATGCTTTCGGAAGTTGGACGATGCATCGTCTCTAGTCACATATCTCATTTACGGGTGCTTCAATCATCCACTACAACAGGAACATATCTTTCTCCCACTCCTCAATTCCTTGAGAAAAAATTCCTGATGACATGTAGCAAGGAGAATCAGACCAATGTATTCTCTCTTTAAGATTTCCATTCTTATCATTAGTGTGATCGTTCTGCAAAAGAAATTGTGAGATTGGACCATCTTTGCCAACTTGCAACGTGAGCTACTCACAATCAGACATTTCTCCTTGTCACAAAGCATGTCCACCGCATTTTTAAAATCAAACCATATATATGACATGAAACCAGCACACTGCAAAGTCACATCATGCTTCACAGCTTTCCAACAGCAGATTTTTTCCCATCATAGGTGTCTAAGTTTGCCCAGTACATCCCTTGCAACGATGCTGCTCACTTCCTGATATTTCGCCCCAATGATAACACTATTACTTGAGCAATACCTGAAAACGCTCTCAACCAATTCCAATTCTATAAGTTTTCACGCTGTATGGCCTTTCAAATGGACCTCCACTCTTTCCAAGTATGTTTATCTCTCTAACAAGTCTCGCAGGGAAGACTTCTTTCTGAGAGCACAGGTACACAAATTGATTAGCGGCTTCATGGAAGACATAAGCCAGCATAAAGATATCTTGGACAGCAAAAGGAATATAGGTCTTTTTTCTCAAGTGCAATGGCATTTGTCATGGGAAGACGGTCTATTTTCACATAACTTCAAGGGAAGTGACTGTAACTAACTTTAAAAGCTAAACTTTTCATTATTGATTGCCTAAAAGCCCCTTCCAGTATCATTATATTTTCTTACGACACAAAACGTTGAAAAAGTAACCCTTCTCGTCACCTGGAAGAATGACATGAATATTTGGTGAACGATAGCAGTTAGCCCGTTCAAAAAAGTGTTATTGTGACCAATGACATTCAAGTAATTTATTGCTGAGAACTAAGAACCATACATAGTGACAATTCACTCTTAACAGCTTCTATACTATCTGTACAGAGATGATATAAGGCAAGTTACAGAATACACATGAGCCCAAATATAAATGCCAACACTGTACAACCTCAAACTTCATGTTTCGTTTTCAATTTCTCAAAGAACCTTAAGGAACCTGGAATAAGTCAGAATATATAATCAAGACAAGAAGGAATGGCAACAGATAAACAGCTACTTTATGAGTTCATGTCTATCATATGCTGTTAATATACTTACGGGAGTGGTAACTTCACAGTCCACTACAATAACTTGAGCGGAACTAAACAAGTGTGGGTTACACTTTCACCTCTGGATGCCACTTTATGCTACATCCAACACTTTTGACAGAACAAAGAGCAATAAGCAAGTCAAATCAAACGGCGAGTGGATTTACAGAGAATGTGTGTGTGTGAGTGTGTGCATGCTGATCGGGGTAGATGATCTTGTGGTTTTACCTAGGTTTTTGTGTCGATGATACAGGTTGTCCACTGAGAACGCAATCTATAGCCAGGCTTAAATCCCTAGGCAGAGAAAGATAATACATATTCAACTGACAGAATAGAAAAGGAGTGGTGAGAAGCTGAGCTTCTCAAGAAACCACAACAGACCTTCCAGTAACAGGCACATTATTACTTGGTCGAGAGTCATCAAACTGGCCATGGTATACTAGTTCAAATGGCCTCCGACCACCCTGTTACATGACAACAAAAACTAAGCGAATCACAGACTTTTGCTTAATTTTGCTCAATATAATGCTTGAAAACCAACTAGAGAGACACATTCAGGTTCACCTTTTTGAATAAATAGAACTCTGGTGTGCAAACAGCTCCAAAATCACGTGCTACATCCTGGCTCTGCAATTTGATCATTCAAATGTAAGCTCTTGCAATATTTTGTTATATGCAAAATCTAATGATTTCTGAATATATTTGTTACAAAAAGACTGGATTTTACAATGTTTGAGGTCAAATGACCATAAAATTGTGCTACAGCACAGAGACAGCAGTTCAGTAGCTAAAGTATCTTGAAGCATGAAGGACAGGAGTATGATAACGAACAAAAGAGCTGAATAAGCATTGATTATATTTAGCCAGTTAAAAAAACCCCTCAAACTTGAGTCCTCCTCACCAAGGATACAAAAGAGGAACCAACATGTACATCCCATGGATATGCATGTACCATTGAAGAAAAGCCTATATAGACGGAGAAAAGTTCGCCTCATGTGAAACGATCACCGAGCCCACCCAGGTAGTAATTCTGACAGAATGCCTATCATATATAGTCTCCACTGTAAAATGCAACAGAAGGCCAGAGCCCACTAAGTTCCAAAAAGATGCTGGTAGCTAGAGTAACAGGATAGATTAGGATAGGAGACACACATGATTACCAATACTTAAATTTGAATGCGCACGTGTATATTGAAGTCTCGTTGAATGAATCAAAGATCCACATATTTAATAGCACAAGGACATTTAGGCTTCTGTGCGTGAATAATTAAGTATGACTTACTAAGACATATGAAGCAATAGGCATGGACAAATTTCAGAAAACAGCTTAGGAAAAGAAAAGTCTAGTTCCTTTTAGCAAGATTGCAAACCTCATCATATAGATAAGGAAAGGGATAATTGAATGCTTTAGCTTCTTCTGCCATAAACTCAGGCCCATCCTGTGAAACGGAAATGCATCATAGTCAAATCACAAAGAGCACTCATGCAGCTCTGAAATGGATATAACAATATGCAACAAACCTGTGGGTGAGTCGTCACAGAGTTTGAAGATATCGCAACAGCTGCCAGTCCTTTCTGCAGCATGCAAAAGTAGCGCACATATGGTCAACTCAGTATTCATATACTCACAGAACTGGAAAAGAAGCATTCTTGTCAATTGGTAGTGTCTACATACCTTCATGTAGAAATTTGTGAGCTTTACAATATCTTTCTTCAAGTGTTTAACAAACGGGCAGTGGTTGCATGTAAACATAACCTGAACAACAGAGGTACAAAGCAAATAAGTGCAGTGTCAGCATTATATGTTTAAAAGTGGGAAGCACCCATCCTTGATAGAGAGGCAGCTAAAAAGAACTGTCAAAGCCAGTAACTGAGTTGGTAAGCCATATCCTTGCATCTTGTTCATTATCTAGGGTGGAGCTTCGCTGACACCATATTTTGTACAAGAAGCAGCATGGGGGGAGGGTCCAATGTTTAGTTTCACTTTTTAGAAGTTTGGAAGCGCCTTTTCTACAGTGCCAGGTGCTTCAGAGCCAGACATACATTAAGACAACCAAGAGTGTGGTTGTATATCAATATGAAAGGCCTCGCAACTGTGAATTCGACGTTTTTGATCAGGAGAAAGCAGCCTCATCTTATTCATACAACAACAATCCACAACAAATTTGACGCTATGTTTTACAAATCAACACTTTGCATATGTACTAATCCATTTTTAACACTTTTTCCCTCCCATACAGCTCCTTCATTTTCGAAGCAGAGTAGACCAAGGCATAACCTACAGACGATTACCAAGAAAATGCATTTGTTGAACCCTCTTAATGATCACCTTACAAAGTTCCTAACAAGATGAGATAACTTAGAACCGGCAAATCTATATAATGCGGCCACATCTATTGAGGCTTAGAATAAATGTACGCAACCCTATTCACTCAATAATTTTGCAAAAGAAAAAAAACAAATCACATTGGGAGGTTATGCTGACTGCAAAATGTCTTTCAATGACAAATTTTTCCAGTAAAAAAAGCGGCCTTGAATGACTTTTTTTTCTACTCTTTCGGTCGCCCAACTAAAAGACTGAAGCAATCTGCACTCAAAATGTACCCTTCAGATGAAGATGCTACTCAAGAATGAACACAACCAAGAGCCCATTGCAATAGGAACTAAAAAAAAACAAAACAACACAATCCCGCACCATAACAACGACAAAAAAACCATTCAGTACGAGGACCCAAGAACAAAAACCAAAACTTTGAGCTCGGGAGGCAATTGCAAGAGTACCAGCAGTGCAGGGTAAGACTCGAAATCTTCAAGGCTCCACATCCTCCCAGTGAGCGGCTCGGGAAGCTGTTTCCACACCCCCACACAAGAAAACACAACAAGCGAACCCGAATGAATTTTTAGTCATTAGGAAAAGCGAGAAGGTGACGACAGTCAGCAGCAGTAGCGGCGCCGAGGAGAACCTGGAACTGCGGGGCCCTGAAGCCGAGAGAGGCTCGCTCCGACTCGGCTCTCGCGGCCCTGACCGTGAGCTTCCCTGGCGGCACCGCCGCGGAGCTTCTGCTCTGGAGCAAACCCATCTCGAACGGAGCGAGGGAGGAGAGGGATGACCACGAAGCCGCGGCGGGCGGTGACGGTTTGCGACGCAGACGGAGAAGACGCGCGCTTGTCAGAGGGACAGTTGCTGCTGTGGCCATGGAAATGGAAAATTTCCCGTCTTTTCTCCGATGCGCAAAGGAATCGTTCGGACAAAGCAAGGAAGACGATGCAAAAAAAAAATGTCCGAAAAATAATATTTGGACCTTTCGTACGACGGAATTGGAAAATTAGGGAAAGGAAAAAAAAATATGTGAATTTTCCTCGCTAAAGGGTTAAATATATTTTTGTCTTTTTGGAATTTGATTCAATTTGACACAAAATCTTGATTTTGATCGTGTATTCAAGCTTCAAATCCGATTATAAAACTTAACGAAGAAGGCCAGATAGTTAAGAATAACGGAAAATACGAATGTGACAATCATCCGGTGTTTTTTATTAACATAGTCTACTATTTTTTCTATTTTATATAAATGAGTATAAGCATCAAGATTCGTGTAACGGGAGAAAGGTAATTTTTTATAAAGTTCTAAAGCAATAATTTGGAGGCTATATTCAGGTTTATAAATAATATGGAAATTGATGTAATAGCAATTTAGGAAAAAAAATCGGAACAAACTGAATCACAACTACCCGATTTAACAATGCTAGCTAAACGAAACTACTTTTGCTCTCTAAATATTTTCCTAATCTTTTAAAAGATACAACTTTTTGTAAATAGTTAGGCTAATAAAAACTCCAGAAGAAGCAGAAGCTTGTTGGTGATTTCCTTGAAGAAACTCTTTCTCCTTTCGTTTTCTTAATTGGTGCCTGAGGAGAACTTCTTTCCTATTTATTTTTGCAAACTTCCAATTCTTTTTTCAGCATCACGAAATATGGGCGATGTGTCGCTCATTGAGAAAGCCATGTGTCAACTTCTCAATGGCTCACCAAAAATACATATACAGTATTATATTAGATTATATATTAGGGTTTTCTCTCTTTTTGTTACCACATGTTGCTAAGTAGGAGTGAGTACGGTTCCAGTGTAAAACCTAGAACCGGAGAATTGGATCTATGGGAACCTATCCAATTTCAAGTTATAGGTTTCAGGATATACAAGGTATGTTTTAGATTCCAAAAATTGAGGAATCTATTTTAACACGTAAATTTCATATTTTAGGTAGGCAGAACCTAGAAACGAGTTTTTGTGTTTTTCTTTATCTATGTCTTCGTATGATCTGCGATATTACATTGCGTCCGATGATAAGTGTATAATCTGGAACTATTAGTCCAAGCTTCCATTTTATGATCAAGACTTTTATTTTGTTAATATTTCATATTTTTCATGTATTTAAATATAAATTTTGGTTAATGGATTATAACAGTAAATGATGGTTAAAAAAGGTAATGATTCACAATAATCGTTCAATTAATACATGGGGAACCTATAGATCTTAGAATCGATTCTAGAACCTGGGACGAAATATGTTCCAAGTTCTAGGGTATGGAAATAGGTTTCAAGTTCCAAAAAATAAGAAATTTATTTCAACAAGTAGGTTTCAACTTTCAGGTGAAAATCGTACGGAACTCGAAATCGCTTACCCCTATTATTAAGTTCATCTCTATAAAAGACGAGCATTGCTAGGTGTGCTTTATGTATGGACAGAGATTCGGCCACAAATTCAGGCACTGAAGAGAGAAATTAAGCACTCCCAAAGATGATACCGGATGGATTCGAAACGGGTCGGACTCGCGATCGAAAATTCAATGCCAAAATCCGGGCACGATATCTAGAAAATAATGGATTTTTTCTTTTGTATCAAACGACAGACCTCAATGGACCTAAGTTCAATAAGTCCAGGGCCCAAGAAAAATCGGTTTTCTTAGATTCGCCTCCAGTACGTAGCCTGATGTGATCCGTGATCAGGTCTACTTCAAAGCGGGTTAAAAAGATATTATTCTTTTCCCATGTGGACCTTAGGTGGTTCCTTCCGGCCACACGCCAAAGGGCTTTCCAACATTATTCTTTCCTCTTTGTGCCCAATTGATGTTGCTTTCGTGAATGTCCAAGTACATGTGCACGTCAAAAACAGAAGAAAGAAAAATTCGCTTCGAGGGAAAGATCGAAGAAAATAGTGACCTTTCTCGATAAGTTCACACTATGGGGTCTTGCTCAAGAGGAGTATCGACCTTTGCCCTAGAGAGAGAGAGAGAGACCGCACCTTTTTTTTTCTGGAAGTGTTTTTGATCGTTCATCCTCCCAAAGGTCGGTCCTGAGTAGGACCCTCGATGGAGAGAGAGTTTTCATGGCGCTTTCAAACCTTCAGCAGGCGCTACTCTCGACGCCCTTTAGCTTCTCCCTCCTCCTTTTTCCTGCTCTTTCGTTTCACCACGAAGCCAACATTATCATTATCCTTGTTCCCATCTCAATTATTACTCTTGAGTGCAATCCGGACCCGTCTGAATTTTGCTTTTCCGGTCCCGCCCCAAATTCTTCGGGAACAGGGGTAGGGACACAACCGTTCTTCTTCTCGGAAGACGTAATCTCAAATCCTATTGAAAAAATCAACTTTCAAAAGTCCTCATTAAAAGCGCTTTCGAACTATCGATTACTGATCGAAGAACTTGAAAAACATGAAATATGAAAGAAATAAGCTATCACGGCTTAGTGAGTACTGCATTTTTTCCAAACGGATCGAACAATTACTATGCATCATTATAAAATGATATCAATCTTATCATCTCAAATTCAATATACGATATATGTAAAATATCGAAAGTGCACGATAACTTTCTAACAAAATTCTAAACGTGTAAGATCACTCATCAACATTTACTCAATAATAACAAACAATCATCAGTGGTCAATTTCATTGATTAATCTCATCAATCACACGTCGATGGTCCATTCTATCTACAAATCTTATGATCATCATCAAACTATAGTCATGTTTAATGCTGTGACAAAGGCGATCAAGTTTACCCTCTTGGCTAGGTCTACCACCTATATCAGCTTGCGGTTCGGCTCAGAAGGACGTCCTGAAACAGTATGCATACTACCCCCATAATGGGTTCTCATCATGGTGATGTGAGCAATATCAACCAACATCTTTATCTAACAACACACAATCGACACCAGAAAGTCATTTCATAAATCGGTTTTACAAACTGAATCACATAACCTTTCACAATTCCATTTATCACTTAAAATGCATTACAATTTTTGGCAATTCCTTTTGCAAAACATTTAACCAAAGCATTCACAATTGATCATTTTAGACCATTGCATAAAACATTCTCAATCCCTTTTCAATTGACTAAAAATGTGGTAAAAGTTTGATCCAATTTATGCAAGAAACATGCTTTTAATAACTCATACTATATTAAAACTCTACCATTTTCAAGACATGAGTTTCTAAATTCATGGAAGAAATAGTATCACTTATTTGGGAATGCCTCGAAACCAAACAACAATGTTCACTCGAATTGACAATATCATAATCTTAACAATTAAATGAGAATCAACGTCAAAACCAAGTAAAATACTATGATAACTACGAAATAGCTAAACGAAGCTTGATCGTTAACGAAACAACTTAAAGGCGCTCACAAATTGCTTATCCAAAGCGATTATCCAAAATCTTTCGCAACGCGAAACTTAAAAGCGAAACTTGGTTTCACCAAAACTCTTTCCTTCGAATCACGTTTCAAGCGAGCTTATAGTCAAAACAAAGCCCATTCAAAGAACTACAAAAATCCTAGCTTGGCTGACAAAAAGCAACGAAAATCGGCACGGAGAGTTGCTGGTCATGCATTATTTACCACGTACGTTCAACTTCAAAATTTCGTTTCGGATAAACTATAAATCCAAATCGATTTTCGTAAAATCTCATGACCCCACAATACCTTAAACTACCGTTTATATATATGTGTATCTCAACGACTTAAAAATCAAATGTCGCGACTTGAATTTCATCAAACTCTAAAATTATGCCATAATTTCGAAAAATACTCTAGTAAGACAAACGAGGGGCGCGAATACTTTCCCTGAGTTATGATCCATAGTCGATCTGACTTGGCGAGGGTCCCCGTAACGTGAGCAGTTCTTTCTTCTTCTTCCTTTTCTTCCTTTCCCTTTCTCTTTCTCTTTTTTCTTTCCTCCCTTCTCTCCCCTACTCTGCGCAAGTTCCTGGTTAAAAAGAAAGGAGCCAAGCGTCTACTGTTGCTGCTTTTTGACTTTTCAACGTTTTTCTTTTTTTTTTTGGGACCAAATATCACATTTTCCATTGCATCCTCATCTAGTTTGCTGGCTGATCTTGTTCTGTCATCATACAAGGTTCGATACGAGAAAAGGATGTATGAACTTGGCGCGGGCAAAGAGTTGAAGAAGATGGGTTCACTTGCTCAATCAAAGTCCATATTACATGGTGGCAAACCAGAGGCCCATATAATGATTACATCATTCAACGTGTGCTCAGGTGCTGTTATGGTTGAACTTCCCCTTCTATTATTCGATTTTAGAATCCAAGACCCTGAACACAGATCTGTTCTCGGTTGATTGCTTCTTGCTAAGAACAAGTAATCACATCACTCGATGAGGATAGGCACGAGCTATACAAAAGCAGCTCGCTCACGAAAATCAAACGTCAGAGGGCGGTGATAGCTCCAAGGTCAGATTTAATGTCATTATCAATGTTGGATTTAAAAAATAAAATTTTTTAAGGACTTGCCCAGACCCAGAAAACTATTTTGCTAATGCAAGGCTTTGATAAGCCAGGCCGTCATTTGGTGCATAAAAGTCTAAGACATCTCTCTCTCTCTCCCTCTCTGTCTCTCTCTCACTAGCCAAAGATACTCCTTCTCGAGATGCAAGCAAATAAAGAAGAAGAAGAAGAAGATGCAGACGTTGGTATCAAGAGAAGGAGAAAGATGGAGGGAGGGTCAGAGATTAAGTCCGCCATTGAAGAGCTCTCTCTGATGTTCAAGCTCAAACCAGTCGTGACCAGAGCTAGGAATGGCGAAGAAAAAGACGAACCGCGTGATGAGGCCTTCCATGTACCAACAAGGGCTTTTCTTTCTCTCTGCAACTTAGTCCTTGAAGTTCTTGGTCAGTGGAATTTCTCATTTTCTTGCTTTGATAGGCTTTTGGCAAATTATTAGTCATCTGAATCTTTTTCAGTCGCTCTGTGATTTTGCAGATAAGGTTGGTCCCACAATGGCCGTTCTGAGATTAGACGTCCATCGAAATGTTCAGGTAAATGAACAACGAACGCATAGAAAGTTGTGGTTTTTTGTCTTTGTTTTTGTTTTTGGCTTTCTCGTTTGTTATGCCTTGAAAATCTCTTCCTTCTTGGACAACAAGTGCTGTGCCGAACGTGGAGGCCTCAAGCTTTGACTTTTTTCTTCTTGCTATGGACGAAAGTACCCCGTGTGCATTGTTCAATGGTCTGGCTTCCTGATGTGTCCTCTTTTGTCCTTTTGTCCAGTCAAAATCAGGGTGCCATTGTCTATGTGAGGATATTTATCAGTTTTCTAATCTCAATGCTGGTTTGGTTCATGCCTTCATGGGGCGTGGCCAGGAAATTTCTCCATCTCTCACTATTCTGTGTTCACCTAGTTTAATTGTCCAATTTGGTTTGTAGCGAGTGGAGTTGTTCAAAGAATCCGACCCATCGAAGTATTCAAATTTGGCTGAGATGATAAAGAAAGAGGCAGGTGAAGGCAATGCAAGAAAAAGTAACAGCTGCAGCAAAGCAATAGTTTGGCTTACTAGGTAAATAAATCCGATCTTGCCCTACTCTTTGGTTACTCAAATCACTTAGGCCGACTCATGACAACTTTATCTTATTGACCGAACATAGTCCATGTGATGTGCCAACTCGATCTGTATCAGTAGATATGCGCAATACTAACATGTAGCAGTCCCAATATCATAATTCGCATTTGATAGGATGGTTTTAGTATAACTACTGCTTAATGAGATGAAGAGCCTCGGCTTAAAAATAATTGAAATTTGTTCATTTACACAATATCCATTGATTACAATGGTATTGCCACAGTAGAAAGCACTAATTCCTTGATGTGTTGAAGATTCTCAAATTCCAAGTAACAGCTGGTTGTTTTACACCAGATCCATGGACTTGATGGTGGCATTATTACAAAGGTTAGCTAATGATCCTGGACAGAAGATGGAACAAGCAGTGGAGGAGTCCTACAATGTCACCTTAAAACCGTGGCATGGATGGATTTCCTCAGCCGCCTTCAAAGTAATATCAATTCCCTGACTGTTGCTTCACTTTTTCATTATTCTTGGTTACTCAGTCATATTTTCTGAATTCATGTAGCCCTTTAATCTCGATCGTGTTATCTAGTACGATTGGACAGGATCGATCAAGTCAGTCGTTGTTAAATAAAAGTTGTAGTTATTTACGCTATGCTCTTGATGAAGTTTCCGCCATTATCAGATTATCAGTATTGATTAAAATTTCTACAGGTTGCCCTTCAACTGTTGCCCGAAACAAAAACATTCATCAACTTCCTCAAGACAAAAGATGAAAGCTATGAAAACTTCAAAGAGGACACACAGACCTTTGTTTCGTTAATCACTCCTGTCCTGGAAGAGATCCACTGTATCCTGGTAACCTCATCTCAACATATTTCCAACTGGATTTAACTCTTTTAAAAAATTTAATCTTTGAATCTCTTTGACATATTGCAGAAAGTTTATGGCTTGGATAGGTTGAAATCTATTTAAGGAGATCGCACGAAGGACCTCCAGACTTGTACAGTTATTACTAGTCATGAAGTTTTGAACTTTCTTTTTTGTGTTTTTAATTTTCCCCTCCTGGCATCATCATCCTCTCTAGTAATTACATGCCATTAGCTTCTTGAGCAGAGTTGGCTTGGGCTCTGAAAGAGCTGAACTTGTGAAAGGTACAAGGAACTTTGTGTACAGTCCTGTGTTACTTCAAAAGTTACAGATATACAGAGAGTGCATTTTCCGTCTATATTTTGACTGTCCTGTCTGGTTTAATCAACTCTGAACGATAATGTTATCTATCTACTGCACAAGTCTCGTGTATATTGTCACACAACCACCGGTTTCAAATCCAGTTAAGCTAGAACTATTCCACTCCTTATAGATTCTTCATTTTTGCTCCATTTGGCAACTGTAAAATGATGAAATTGTCAGGACTATAATACGAACGAAGGTGAAGTACCCAGTAGAGTTTCCGGAGGCCTTTCTTCAAAACATTTAAGTCCAAGTTCCAAAGTTGAAATGTTGGAAAGACCTAATTTACATAAAGATCATTATTTCTGCAAAATCACGTTCTCTTGATCTCAGCAATCAGTTGGAACCAGTTTATGAGTCTCCTCTCTCATCTTTGACTTCCCTTGAAAGTTGGTGCTATCTTGTGTTATTCCCAATGAAGTCAAGTACTTGGATGGATTTTTTCGAAAATCCCCATCTGATCTATTCCCAAATTAATGCGGCCTGAGTCTGCGGGATGGGCAGGAGGATTGTGATGTGCAATAAGTGCCGCGACCAGACCCGCATTGCTCGCGATGGTCGGCTCGGTAAACCACGGTTTGTCCCTTTCATCTATGAAATGATCAAACTGGTCCGGTCCACCCACCATGGCTCCCAAAAGAACATTCGGGTTGGGGTCTTTGGAGTGCAGCCATCCGTCTCCCTCACTGCACGAGTACTTCTGACCATCCCAGGGGATTGATGCGCTCCTGTGATGAACTTGCAACGGGTACTGGCCTCCAAAGCCAACTATGTAGCTCATTTTCATTGGATTATCTCCCAGGATATAATCAATCTGAAAAAAACAATATCTTGTCAGACATAGGCTTGGTGACGATTGTTTAACCTCCAAATAGGAACATTTTGTGGCCAATTTAAATGAAATCTCAAATTCATGACCGCAAGCATGGAAGAAGCCATTCCATCAAGATTCCCTTGACTCCGTTGTTTTCTTTTAACTTTTCAGACGTAGTTTATAGTTGACTCTGTTTTTAGCGGACAGAGCTGCACCGACAAGTTCAGGCTGAGTCTGGGCACAGCACGACCAACTGTTGTTGAGGTCAAGCCCAACTGAAGACCGCCCATCAACAGGTCTTGATAGACGATGATCACAGCTAGAGAATTTTTCACTTCGCACAGTGGGCACAATGCATTCTTAAGTTGTGTGATGGCTAAGCTGACCTGAGAAGAAGAGAAGCTCTGCAGCATCTTGACTGATGATGCTCGGTCACGGCACACCCCTCCCGTCATGCGGAGAAGATTGAGGTAGTCACTATACAGCTTACTGAGAAATGATGCCGTCGCTGCATATTGCAGTGGTGACCCAGAATCAGGTTTCAAGAGTATCAATCCACCTGTTTAAGAACCGAGAAATGAGAAAAATTTAGGCATAAACTGGAGAACTTTACAGACTTTTATCCCCATACGCTCATTTTAATGCAAATTGATAGACAGATAGACGTGACAATTTGCCTAGAGCATCCTTAACAGCAAACTCAAGAACTTTTACCCTGTGTCTTATTGAAGCTTTGATCCGATAGATATGAACAGAGGATTGACTCGGTCATGTTCGCTGATGATGCAAAAGAATCTTTGTACGGGTAGCCAAGATCACGAAAATATAGAAGTCGCGCAAGCAATACCTATAAGAACATGTCCAGAACTTAATTCCTAATTTTCCATCCAGAATTACATGAACACCAATAACCTTTGCATTAAAAGAGTAGTTTGTTTCACAAGACTCACCGCACTGCCGAGGAGCTTGTTGTTCCAATAGAACACCCCTTTCTCGCTAGTCCTTTCCTCTTGCAAGGCCGAACTGAAATTGTGAGTAGTGTATTCGAGATAGGACGCATTCCCGGTGGCAAAGAACAACCAAGTCCCTCCCCACACCAAATCATCTTTGAAGCTTGTTGAATTGTAAAACGCTCTGGCGTCCCCTCCGCACTCATCAACCGCAGTGTAGGTCCCTTGTTTTGTTGGATCTTCTTTGATTGCAAGCTCAAACAAAGTTTCTGCCGCTGCTGCTAATTGTATTGCATAGTCTTTGTCATCTTTGAACACTAAAGATGCTGCCGATAATCCTGCAACTACTTCCCCTGCTAAGTCAGAAGCCACAATGTCACAAGATGAAACGGGTCTTAGATAGCTCATGTCTTCGGGTCTTTGCCAGCAACTTGTGTCATTATCACCACCCTCGGTATCATTCTTAGCACCTCCAACCTATAAAGAAAGATGAACAGCATTTTGACTGAGTTCCACAGATGAGAGTAGGGATTACGGAGGGAAAGTGCTTAGGTCTTGCCTGAGAATACAAGATTGGATCCGAAGCCGCATTGGAAGGAATAAAGAGCTTCAACAAGTAGTCACTGCCCCATCTGATAATGTCTCTCGCATGATGTAGCTCACCAATATCGGCGTACTTTTCGTGATACTCTAGCACGCTCCAACTCAATAAGGTGACTGTGTACGCAGTTGGGAAGCTGAACTTTATATTGTTCCCGGAGTCATAAAAACCACCTAAAAGGCCAGCCTGCGTGGTGTTCCCATCTTGCAATCCTGAATCTCCTCGAAATTTCACCGGACTGGTCTTTGGGTAATACCCAGCTGCAAAAGATAAACTTCAATGTGATTCAGGAAGAAGAAAGAATCACATCAGTTTATTTTATAAAAGTATAAAGGATGAAAACAATGATATAAGCGGGTGCAATGAGAATCATTACACTTTTGAGCATCAAAGAACGTAAGTGCCTGGTTCACTGCAAGAGTGAGATTCTTCGAGGGCCCATGATGCTTATGCTTCCACGGGAGAAAGAGAACCAGCAGAACAAGCGCAAGAACAATGAGTACTATTGAGATGGTGATGTAGAGAAAACGCTTGAAGTGTTTCTTGTCAGTGATAACGAGATCATAGTCATAGGACTTTGAGAATCTGGAGGGGATAGATTCATAAGCATTGGTTTGCGACTGAGGATAAAGGCTGAAGCTGAGTTCTATGGAATTCCACCGGCTATCAGATGGCAGAATCCGCCCTGACTGAGACACTGTGTGAATGAACCTCACAGAATTCGCGTCTGAATCCACTGCAGAATTACGTGAAGGCAAATCAATGGAGTACTCCGACCTGGGCATAGCTAATAAGATCAAGGTTCCGAGAGTATGCTTCTTGATATGAGGAAGGAAGAGGATTGTGCTTTATGACGAGAAATTTTTTAAAAAGAACAAATTACAGATTTTGTGCATAAATATCCTGCTGGCTGATTTGTTGAGAGTGTAACATCTCTTTCTTGTGATCACCTATACTTCTATATCACGCATTTGTTGTGCTCCTCTTTTTTCAGCATCCTAAGAAAGCTTATTTTGCATGGTATTGCAGTCAAGAGGTCAAGTGGACGGGTCCAAAGAACTAGAAAACAGATCAAACGTTCAAGAGGAATTTGTCAGGTGGACATATTCCAATATGCTTCTCTTTAGAGAGCGGATCAGGAGTAGCGAATCGGTGATTCCAAGGAAGGAGTTTGTACACTTAGTCTCTGCCGGCCTTGTCACAAACGATCTTGCAGAAAGAAGACAGCTTCCCTTTGGTTGCATCTACTAGATCTGTCCATTACGAACTTCCATCCATGGCTATTGGAAATCGATGTTAATTGTCAGCTGTAAGCAAGAAAACAAGTATACATAAAAACTATGCATCGGAAATGACATCGCAGAGCAGGCTACAGTATAGGAATGAGAAGTGATACTATGGTCCTTGATCGTGGGCAATAGAGACCACACCGACATTATCAATTAGGATGTTACTCAAAATGGAACTGTATGAATCTTTCTGCTAAAACCTGGCTAACTACAGATGAATGAGCATCTGATCGGGCCTATGACCGCCCCTAATAGGCCTAGCCGTTCTTGCTCTAGGTTGATCCTCTGACAAACCTGTTCGGCCCACATTCAGGAACATGGAATTTATTGGGCACAGTTAGTTCCCAATTCTGGCCTCGGAACTGTCCCAGCTTCAACTTCAGACCCAGGAATCAAATTGGCTGAAAGAGTTCTTCGATTGAGTCAGATTTCATCCACTTATCCAAAATACCGGAAGGGTCACCAATATTAATTGCTTCAATAGTGGCTCGTGATAAGAGGTTTCTAGCAGCCCAAATTTGACAATCCATAGTTTCGGCTAGTCAAAGGGTTACGAGATTCAGAGCTAGCTAAGGTGATCCGGGCCCATTCGGTCCAGAACCAGACTGGTGGCAATGTGATTTTATGGCAAATAAATATGAAAGGTTTTTCTTTTTTTTGGTTTCGAAATACGAAACGTTTTAATTCAAGTAATTATGTACTTATTATAGTACCTGAAGAGTAAAACCCCAAACTGCGCACCGCGCAGGCCATCACCACACACATGGATATTCTGCGTGCATCGGGTGCATAAAAGCCTTCCATCGATTGGTTTTGGATCCCTAGTAGAAGTAACAGAGTAGGCGGAAATTGTTTTACTCTGAGCATTATTGATATGATGACAATGACTCAGACAGTGATACATTGTCCGAAACAAGAAGTAAAACCATCAGAAACAAAAACTTTCCATATAATTGTTTCATTCTATTAGTTTTTTCTCAGGAAAGGGCAGCTTGAAGCAGCCTCTTCAACAGCATCATTATTTGTTATTGGTCCGCCCTTCATTAGACCTCCGAGCAGCTCTCCACGGTCATAGAAGAACTCCACCTTCACAATTTTCTCCTGGTCGTCCACCTGTTTTGCACGGAAAATAAGACAGCAAATAAAACATGCGTGTGGATGAAGAATTCAGCTGCTGAACTATTAAGAACGCAATTGGTAAAAGATGCAAATATATGGGGGCACCTGAAAAACAGCCATTCCGTACAACTCCACCATGTCCCCAGTTGGGGCATGCCCCTTGAAAGGGCCCTCCATGAAGCCCCAGTGCCGGAACTTGTACACGATATCCGGTGGCCCTGAGTAGACCTGGAGGACCTCCAGGGCAAACCCGCGTGGGAATGTCGTCGTGAAGGCATGGTGGGCTGTGTCCACAGTCTCCTCAGCCGGGTTGTAGCACCGGTACTTCTCGGGCAGCGAGGTCTGGAGGAGGGAGTTGTAGCTCCCCCCAAGCTTCCTGTTCTCTTCTAGAGTCAGAGCCTTTCTTCCTAAGTAAGAAACATTTTTTTGGGGTTAATCATTCAACTTGCTTTGATTAGTCCAGTTATCAAGAGATAACTGTTTATGCAATTACAAAGTAGCACACCATTGAGGCTGACGGTGTAATGAAGTGGGTCGACAGATTTGTAGTCCAGAAATTTGGTCTTATGGAACATCTCCATCTCCCATGTCTTCACCAGGTTCTGCACTTTCTCTTCAAGAGACCCCGGTGGCCACACCTTCACATGAGTACATTAATTGTGTTAAAAGAGGCGAAATTGAGAGGGTTGGCTCGTATGAAATCACGACTCCTTATCAAAGAGAACAGACCTTGGTCCGGCCTTGTTCAAAGAGAGTGTTGACAGCATCATAGTTGGGAGGGGCGCCATATCTCCAGTGAGTGTGCTCTTCTCCTTCTCCACTCAAGTAGGAACGATACTTGTCCTCACAAGTTTCCAAGCTTGCCATCTTTTGCTCTACTCATATATGGGTACACGTTTAAAGCACAAGAGACGACATATATATAGGCAAATTTCACGCAATGATAGTTGACAGACCAGACCCTTTTGTAAGGAAGAAGAGAAGATGACTCCAAATTCTCCAGAGAGAGAGAGAGAGAGAGAGAGAGAGACAGACTCTGGTCTACAATTTGGGATGACTTTTCAACTGACATGTGCCTTCTGGAAGATGAATCCGTCCACTCACGAGTGAAGAAAATCAGTAGAAATTCGTCATTGGGTGCCGCAGATCTCTCTCTCTCTCTCTCTCTCATTTCTTGCTTCCTGTTGGTTGCTTCATTTTCATCATGTTCTGGTTAGTATTAGGATCTTTAGGAAGCTTTGATTGGTCTGTACTTACAAAAACAAAAGAGTGGACAAAACTCCATCCCAATCATTCGTCTACGCTGAACTGGGAGGGATATCATCACTTGACCAACAGTCTCAAGCCAACAACTCTGAACATGATCTCAATCTTTATCTTTGTATTATCTTTTTATGACTCTGCGACCCTGAAGTAACATGAGACTTTGCTTAGGCACCTTCAAATCGTCTCTCTTCCTAACAACCGATGTTAGGCTTCCAGCTACTCATAAACCCAGTCAAACGAGTAGTTACATAGTCTTCAAAAACATCTCGACTCGCCTACGTAGTGTGCTCCCTCAGTTGCAGATGCACCTACTAAACCTAGAACAACAATCATTAGGAATAAAATTTTCCCTTGTCCTAACATTTCTTGTCCCCCTTGAGTACACGGGGAGGGGGTAATGTCTAGGTGGTTTCGTGTCCGGATGTGACTTCCATTGAGAAAAGATAAATTTGAACATGAGCACTTCCTTGAAAAGCTCCATCTAGATCCTCGTTTGAATTACGAAATCACCACGATGTGAAACTCTTAAAAGGTATTCTTAGAAAGTATTACTTTTTTTAAGGAATTGAGGGTGCAAGACATGTGAACACCGACACACTAAAATAATGAACACATCCGTGAAATCCTCACAGAGACAGACCTCATAGGCCCTCGTAAGAGCACAATTTTTCTTTTTTTGGTGAGGTAACTTCTTAACCGGACAGCAAAAATTCAAAAGAAACCTCTAATTAAATGGTTAAGAGATGAGTTAAATGCCCAAGTGGTTTCGTTCCTGACTGTGACTCCCGTAAGAAAAGATAAATCTTCATGTGGATCAAACCGAAAGCCTTATCCTCCAAGGAGTAGACAAAGAGGCGGCTCGTATGAGGTGTTTACTTTGACTGTAATGATTCGAGCTCTGTCATTGGTTGGGTGCTTTAGCTCTGATGCCACGCGTTTGCCTTGCGACGTGGAGTTAGGATTGCCAGAAAATTGGACGTGGGCCTTTCTGTTTGGACTTTCAATAGTACGTGAGAAACTGCTGCTTTTTCTCCGCCAGAATTCACATTTTTATTCGAACTTAATGAAAAATTGTATATGAATTTATATGTCAATACTTACATATTGCGAGAGTTTTGGGTGCTTGAGGTTGAAGAAATAATTTAAAGCGGATGTGGCTACGGGATTAGAAAAAAGGAAAAAGTCACTCCAAACACTTTTGAATTTTACAAGACCTCATTAAATTATAACAATCAGTTCACTCTCGGCACACACAAGTATTTTGATTAAATTGCTCGTGTATCACTCTCTAATTCTTCTATTTTGGCCCCTCTCCTGCTCTTTCTTCTATGAACCCTACTCTCCATATTATTATGAAGCTCTCGTTAAGCTTCATCTATGAACTTAAAACGGATTTAGCTTGTCCTCTAATCACACATATTTTTTGCAGAAACCTCGCTCTGACATCATCTTTAACGATTCGGTCAATCCATGCAATTCATACCTTCGAGAGGAGTATTCAAGTGGTCACACCTTTCATGCATATTCTCTAGTTAACCACTGAAGTGTTTTCTAATGCGTGGGAGTACGGTGTACAGCTTGCGGGTTGATTCGTGTTTGCATTGTAACCGCGGAGACCCACCAAGTTGAGTCCCACCTTGTCACTCTAGGCACGGGCAGCTATTATACTGGCCTACCCGGTAGTAGTTAAGCCGAAACTTGACATAGAATCTACCTTCTTCACCCGTGGTCCCCCTAAGTTTTCCTTGTTTGTTTTTCTTCCCCAAGAGGAGGGAATACGAGGATAACTTATAGGGAGATCCCTCTGCCTTATGGTGAAGTTCCTTCTCATGTCTCTTTTTGAGACTTTTAAGGACCTGCTTAGGTCCAATACCTTCCCATGCCTCATTAAATTGGAGACTTTTCGTCCTCTGGATTGTAGAACCGCAGGTTCTTCGGTAGCACGGTCTGCAGGAAGAAGTTGTAGCCCCCTCCAAATTTGCCCACATCTGCCAAGCATTGGGCTTGACATTGACAAATGTGAATCCTCAACAGAAGCTGCGAATTTCTACACTCTAATGTATAAGAATTTGGTAGGCTTTGATAATTGTATGGAACTAGAATTTGAAAGGTACCATTTAGGCTCAAAGTGAGTTTTTTGGGGTCAGCTGTTTTGTGGTCATCTGGGCATAACTTATGGAACATCTCCCTTTCCCAAAGTCTTCACGAGGTTGTGCACTTTTTCTTCTAAGGAACCGGGTGGCCACATCTTCAAGCAAAACCATAACAAAAAAAATTACAGAAGGTTTCAGATTGGACCAAACCAATTTAGTTGCACATTATGCTAATGAGCTGTGTACATTGGACGGTTACGTTAGATGAGGACGGCAATACCCTAGTTCAGCCTTCTTCGAACAGCTTGATGACGATGTTGTAATTTGGGGGTGCGCCGAATCTTCACTTGGTATTCTTCTCTCCTTCGTCGTCGTTCAAAAAAGACCGGTACTTGTCTACTCCGGAACCCGAAGACGCCACTGTGTTCAATTTCATAAGGAGATTGCCAGTAAATGGACCTCCTTATATATAAGAAACACAAGTACCGGATGACAGATATAACGCTAGTGCCGTCACACAGGAAAAACAAAAAATACAAGGGAGAATACCAATGAAATTTGGCCTGCCGATCAGAGCGTTTAATTACTGTTCACTTGACATAAAGTCGACTGTTTTGTTAACCGAGTTGGATGAAAATCGGAACTTCTTCCTCTGTTTAGATCCGATCTATATCCAAAGTCAGAAGTTTTGTAAGAATCATGCATGGCTGAAGCAGTCGCCTGTTAATGGACACCCAGATTCTGTTATCAAAGGTTTCCCATGCAAATGCTTGAGAGTAATCTCTTCAATTATTAGGTGTAGCCATAAGAGTCTCCGCGTGAATATTATTTCATTCGATAGTTAATATGTGAATATAAGAAGCGTATATATTCAGGCAAGACAGACTCAGATGTACATAAGAAAGCGAACTGATCAGCAATCGGTTTCAGCTACCAATTTTCGAATGGTCTAAACATACATCATTGCTTGTCATAATCGAAAACCTCTTTCAGAATTAGTGGGGATTAGGTTAATGTATGTATTGACATGGCGATGTCACCTATTACATGTGCGTGGAGCTTGAATTTGTATAATCCGTACTAAGACTTTTCCAGGAAAAATGTGATCCTTGAAGAGATTGACCATTCCGAGTTCTCGCCTGATCAATAAGTAGGTGGCCATGTCATAATGACCAACTCCGACAATAACTCTACATGTTATTCTGACGCTCTCGTTAAGCCTCATCCGCGAGCTTAAATGGATTTAGCTTGTCCTGGAATCATGCATGTTTTGCCAAAGGACCCGGCTCTGTCGTCATCTTTAACGATCCGGTCAATCCACGTGATCCGTACCTTCGAGAGGAGGATTCAAGTGATGGGACCTTTCATACATATTCTCTAGTTACTGCTGCGTACCTCCCAATGCCACGTCAAATTGGATATCTAAGAACGCTACGCGCGCAAGTTAAACAACCTTCATGTGGATTGTTAAACCATTCAATTTGAGAAATCATTTTCTTTTTTTGGATGGACAAATAGTTTGCTGCTAAATGAGCAGGAGATTCACAAGATACTACTCAGAGAATGTTAAGAAGTGTGGACTGAAACTCAGACATAGTACTCTGGTGGAATTATTCATTGAAACAAAAACATGAGACGATCATAAAGTACACGATAAATTAATAATACATCGAGGGGGAAACAAACTATGCTTCTTAAAGAAGCAACAACAGGGACGACTCATGACATTTTCCCCCTTTTCTCCTTTTTTTTGGGTCAACCAGTGTTCCTCATGAAAGGGCAGCTTGTGGCTGAAGCTTCTTCACCAGAACTCCCCAAGATTGCTCCTCTCATTAGACCTCCGAGAAGCTCGCCACGGTCGAAATAGAACTCCACCTTCACAATTTTCTCATTCTCGTCGAGCTGCGATTAAAAAAAAAGGCGACATAATCAATCTCTGCTGGAGCAGATCACAATTGAATATAACGTTGCAAAAAGTTTTAAAGCCCCGAAACAAGGTTTATTGGATTCAAAGTCACCCTAATCTTCATACTGCATACAAGATGGATGCTGGACTTGTATTAGTATTCTCAGGGCTGGTGTATCTGTATCAATAACAGGGAACATTATATGTGAAAATGACGATTCACCTCCATTATTCCAATCCCGAAAAATTCGACCATTTCACCCGTCGGGGCATGGCCCTTGAAGGGACCTTCCATGTAACCCCAGTGCCTGAACTTGTAGGCGATCACGGGCGGTCCCGCAAAAACCTGGAGGACTTCCACCGCGAAGCCACGTGGGAAAGTCGTCGTGAAGGCCACAAGGGCTGAGTTTAAGTTCTCGTCCTCTGGATTGTAGAACCGCATGTTCTCTGGTAGCGCAGTCTGCAGGAAGAAGTTGTAGCCCCCTCCAAGCTTGCCCACATCTGCCAAGCTCTGGGCTTTCCTTCCTGAAATCAACAAATTGTAAATCCTCAAATGAAACTGAATATCTACACTCGAATGGATAAGAATTTGGTGGACTTTGATAATTCCATGGAACTAGAATTTAAATGTTTTGGGTACCATTTAGGCTCAAAGTGAGCTTTTTGGGGTCAACTGTTTTGAAGTCGTCTGGGCTTGCCTTGTGGAACATCTCCATTTCCCAAGTCTTCACAAGATTCTGCACTTTTTCTTCTAGGGAACCGGGTGGCCATATCTTCAAGCAAGACCATAACAAAAAAAAATTGCAAAGCTTTCAAATTGAGCCGAATCCAATTAAGTTGCACATCACATCATATTGGTTCTTATGCTAATGAGCAGTACATATAGGACCGGTTGCGTAAGATGAGGATGGCGATTTGCGCGTGCAAACGCAAGTACAAACCTTAGTTCGGCCTTCTTCAAACAGCTTGTTGACGACGTCGTAATTCGGGGGGCCGCCAAATCTCCACTTGGTGTTCTTCTCTCCTTCGCCGGTCAAGAAAGACCGGTACTTGTCTCCCCCGGAACCCGAAGACGCCATCCTGCTCAGTTTCACAAGGAGATTGCTAGTGAATGGACCTCCTTATATATAGGAAACACAGGTACCCGATGTGACACCCCGGTGCCGTCACGCAGGAAAAAGGAAAAGAAAAACAAGCGAGAATACCAAAGAAATTTGGCCAGCTTATCAGAGCGTTCAACTATTGTCCACTTGAATTGGGGTCAACTGTTTTTTTTTTTGACCAAGTTAGATGAATTAGAAACTTATTCATCTGAATGAAGAGATCCAAATCTACATCTAAAGTTTTGTAACCAAGTTTTGTGAGATCATCAGAAGAAGCACATGGATGGCTGAAACGGTCTCCCATCAGTGGAACACCCAGATTCTGTTCATTAAGGTTTTACATGCAAATGCTTTGTAGCCATCAGAGAGTTCACCACTTGGATAAATATTATTCCATTCAATAGTTCATATATGAATAAGAAGCATGATATCTAGGCAAGACAAAGTCAGATGTACATAAAGAAAGCGAACTCGTCAGCAATCACTTTTACCTACCAATTTTCGACTGGTCTTTTCTTATTTTCTTTTGGGTCAAACGACTGGTCTAAACACATTGCTCGCCCTGATCGAAAACCTCTTTCAGTGCTCATGGGGATTAGGTTTAATGTATTGGCACGGCAATGGAAAAATCATAAAATGTCACCTGTTACACGTGCGTGGAGCTTGAATTTGGACAATCCGCGCTGTGACTTCTACAAGGGAAATGTCATCTATGAACTGAGATCGAACATTCTGACTCATGGCCTAATCAATAAGGGCGTGAATGATTAACCATTATGTTCATCTATTTTTCTATTTTTTCTGTTATCGAGAACAAGTTTGGAACGAAAATCCATTTGACTAACGCGATTTCATTTTTCTATTTCAGGAATAAATTTTTAGCCTGGAAATAGGTTTGGAACAGAAATGAGAAGTAGAAATTTCCTACTTTTCTATTTCTAGAATATAAACAGAAATAACAATTATTCTAATAAGAGCTCGCCCTCGCAGTCCGCCGATGTACAAATTCTACATCAACTCTATCGAACGAATTTTTATTCCAGGAACAGAAATTTTGATATTATTATCAAATGCAACTTTTTGCTTAGAAACTCGTTCAGAAAATAGAAATAGAAAAATATGGCCAGAAATTATTTTCGAGAATAAAATTATTACCATTCGCGTTCTAAGTTATTGGATGGGTCATGATGACCAAGTCCAACTCTCTCTCTCCTGTTTTTGGAAATATCTGATACTACTATTCTACAAGTCGCCCTCAAGCTGTTCGATGCAAACTTCAATTTGTCATTAGGATATTATAGAGTTATCGCACCAATTATTCTGGGCTCGTGTTTGGACTCTTTTGCAAAGAGGTGACATGCCCTGTCTTCTTCTTCACCAGCACTAGGTGTCTGAATCAGTCCCGCAATCATCTTCTCCAAAGCCAATTGCACTTTGTTTTCCTAATCTCTTGGCTCATATTACAAGTAGATCTCTTAAATTTGTGGCATTCGGAAATTTCGTAATAATATATTTGTGACGTTAGAAATTTTCTATATTTAAAAATGATACTTAGATATAACGCTAAGTATTATTTAAGTTAGAATTCGTGCGAACAAGTAGAAATTTTTGTTGGATCGTATTTCGCAAAGCGCGAATTCGAAAACGTAATCGTACCGAGTTCGACGTGTTTAATATTTAGACATTATCGTGTGCGTTAATCGTAGTGCGGTATTAATTAAATTACCGTTATCTTGGTAACTAATGGGTATTATTATTATTGATTAATCTTGGTTAAGTAATGTTAACTATTTTTTTTTAATTGCCGTCAAGGGAAAGGAGAAAGATATCCTCTCAAAATATCCCTCTAGACTCTTCTTCTCTCACATCACTATTGAAGGAAAAGTTGACCGAATGTCATTTGTCCCCTTGAGCTAGACACCTAAGCCTCGGGTAATCATTTTCCTTGGCCAATACTCTTACGATTAAGTCACTGATTTCTTCCACCTGGCCATGATGAAGAGATAAGGTGCCACATGTGAATACCATGAATTTACCCACCCTTTCGTATACTTCTCAATTTTCATCTTCGTCTGGGTAATTACTGAAGACAATTTCACCCAAACCGACACTCTCTCCTTCATTTTTCTACTCTCACCACCACCAATCCAAAAATCTATGGAAGACTTTTAACCTTTGGGGTGTTCAGATTCCGCACAAGATAAGTGAAAACTCTAAATTTAAGCTAAGTAAATCTACTTGGCATTTTTAACTTGGTTGCTTGAGAAGGTTTATTTCGATGTGCAATAGTAAGGTTGTGATGATAGTTGAATCTGTGTTGCTAGTTCTGTGCATGTTCAAATGGATGTAATTTGTTTCTTTAAAATTATAGTGAAAATCTACAAGTGGAATGTTTAAACTTGAACGTGTAAGTGTTATCCTTGAGGTAATCGTTGAACTCTTCTTATTAGTTTATGTATGTTTAAAGAGAATAGAAAATCGTTTTACTCAAAGTGATGATTATGTTTATTTTTGAAACTGGGCAGATTTTTAATCTCAAAATTCTGATTCTGAATACCTTTGAAAAATGTTCAAGCTTTACTTTTAAAATTGATTCAGACTTTACTGCTCGGACCTTATTTTCTGAATCTAAACTTCCTTCTGAGTCTGAACTTGCTTTTGATGACCCGAACTTGCTTTTGATGACCGAACCGATTTTGCTTCTGATGATCCGAACTTACCTCTGATGACCGAATTTGCTTATGAACTGAGTTTGTTTCTGAGTTTGAAATGTATTGCTTCATATTTAATTGCTCGGATGATGCATTTCATGATTTAAAAGTACAAAACCGTGATGGCTTGGTATGGGACGGGCCAAAGCGGATTTTTGCACGTAAATACTTGATTATCATGACTTGTATGAAAATAATAATAATTCCGTCGCCCATTTAATGGTGTGTGACGATGCCCTGCGTGTCGAGATGCCCCGCGTGTCAAGATGCCCCGTATGTTGAGATGCCTCGGGGAGTGTTTTGGGATGCCTCGGGAGTCGAGATGCCTCGTTGGTCAGGATGCCCTAGGTGTGTGCCAGGATGCCTCGGAGTTGAGATGCCCCGTTGGTCGGGATGCCCCGGGAATGTTCGAGAGGATGAAGAAATAAACCTAATCGTACGAGCATAAATGTTTTACATCATGCTTGCGCTTGAGTGAAAATATTATGATGTGTTGCATTACTCAAATTTTGCGGCACATCCAAACGGAAAAGGTAAAACTTGCATGCAAGTTCTATGCATATCGTTTGCTATACATGTATGTGTGTTTATGCCAGGTGAAGTGATATGCTTATTTTCCTAACTTAAAACTAGAGGTTTCATTTACTACGCTTCAACTCATTCCATTATTTTTTTTAGACATGTAGGATGGATATTCCACAACCCCTACGTTTTGGAGTTCCCATTATCACGACGCTATTTACGAGGATGTGCTTGTGCCGGAGTCTGACGTCGTATATACTAAGTGTACCTCTACGATATGGGTTGATGTGGGGCTTCTAGAATGGGTTCCTTATCTTTTTGTTGCTTGGTATTTCAACTCGGAGGGCGAGTTGATTGGCCCATTGAGGGGCTTCGACCTAGACGATGATGGTTCCGCAGCGGAGGGTGAAGTGATCGACCCATGACAGCTTCGGACTTTAGGCAGACTTCTGGATGTAGGATCTAGTTGGAGATAGGCAATTCTGACCTACCCAGATTTAGTTTTTTGTACTTGTATGATGCTTTGTTTGGGTTGTAAATCTGACAAGATTTTGTTAATGAGAAGAAAAAATATTTTGACTAAATTTGTGTGATATTCATGTTTAGTCTTTGTCTTCCGATGGCCATATTAAAAATATTGCTAAGGGATTTGTGTTGCGTGTGACGTTTTGGGGCGTCACAAAAATAGATCATAGGCCCATTTTTTAACTCATATATCAGTAAATTGATCATAAATGGGCTAGTAATATTTAGTAAATTGGTCATAAATGAGTATAGATATAATATGGGTGTTAAATAGGTCATAAATGGGTTTACAACTTATTTAAACTTAACTCAACTCTCTCGCTCTCACTCAATCTTGCGCTTACTCACTTCACACTCTCATATCAGTTTATATATGAGTTTTCCTAGATTTAGTTAAATATGGAAGTACTTTAGTAATATGGATCGGGTTGGGTATAGATCGGGTATGGGTCGGGTCGAGTGTAAGTCAAGAAAATTGTATTGCACATAAATAGGTCATAAACGGGTTAATAGGTCAATTTGGGTCGGACTATTTGTGATCCGACTCACCCATTTGACATGTCTAATCATAAGGGCAGAGCGAGAGCAAGGTTGTCTGGCTATTATTCTCTTTGGCTGTTCCTAAGTCTTTATGTTCAAGTATATTCAAGTGAAATACTGATAGGAACCACATGAAATCATAGGCGTTGCGTTTGTTATCGGACTCATGTGGGCCTCACGTGGAATTCACAAGATCAACCGTTGAAAGTGGCCCAATTCATAAAGGACCACCAGTTCTTGCGATTCTCATCCCGCCTTGGATGGAACAATGGCTCAATCGCTTAATTTTGTAGCACTCTTGGTGGGCCCATCAAGAGATAGAACATGGGCGGATTAAGGGCTACCGGTGCGCCTCATGAAATTTACGGCCGAAACGAGAGTGCGGCAAGTTCTCTACGGTCATCCAAGAAAAAAAAAATACAAATTATCTTGGAGTCTCTTGACATTAGTTCTCCAAAAACTGTCCAAGCCCAACTGCATAATTTCGATCCTCCTGCTCTCTTACCTTTTGGACTAGGCCAGATTTCAGGCCCAAAATCATGAGCCCAAAAAATCCAGACCGATGGGCTGATGGGCCAGCACGGTCCGGCTGACCGAGGCCCACAAATTTTTTTTCTTTAGAAAGTGGGCAACTCTACGGTAGTTACTATTGTTTGGCGGCGCTTTGTGCCCCCAAGCTAAACACTAAAAATGGCCCCAAAGGCCAAAAATCTAGAGATGGGGGCAAAATACTGGCCCATGGGCCGGCCCATCAAGCCCAAGAACATGACTCGGCATCGCGTGGCATGTCCTCTGGAATAAATGGGTCGCCTTGCCCGGCCAACTAGCCAACACTAACTTCAGCCCACGAACACCACTCCCTCAAAGTCAGCGATTCAGTGTAATTTCAAGCGGGCTTAAATGAGATGGAATTTACTCTTTTTTTAATTTTCTTTCTTTAAACCGGACAAATTGCAACCCGTTCTTCAAAACTACTTAGAAACACCCTCACATCAGCTTGGAAATGAATGCAATTTAGCCCCCCATCCTTTCCAGGCTCGTTAAAACTTAATTCCTGGCAATTTCGGGGCAATTTTCATTTGGTTACTTCTTAACTTCACTTCTTATTATTCTTTCTCGGAAAAATTTTACGCATTTCGTGTTAAATAGAAATCAAGTGTAGGCCCGCAAAAAGCCGAAAAGTCAAGCCGAAAGAATCGAAAGAGAGAGGAAAAATCAGGGAAAGGAACCATCAGCAACCAAAGTGTATCCCCAGCAACAGCAGTAGTTGTACGGTCCGCATCATGGTTCGGCCTTTGAAAGGCCGCATCACTTGGTTCCTCCTTTCCTCATCCAAAATTTCAATCCAACCCCCAACAATCTCACTTTTACAGTTCTAAATCGAACAGCCATATCGAAAGGCAAACGGGAAGCCACATCTACCATAGGATTTGCAGTGGTAAAAAGCAAGAAAAGTAAATCAGAAAGGGTAAAACATGGTGTCCGGGGGAGAGGCTCAGATGGAAAAATGGGTGTTGAGAAATTTATCAGCACGGATTAAGATCAGAGTGGTGCATGACTTTCTCAAGTTGATCATCACAGCCTCTCCACGTTTCGCCACCTTATCCCCCACCCACAAACATGAACACGCAGGAAATTAAAACCCAAGAGTAACCAGAGCATGCTCGATCTATCAAACGAGAGAGAGAGAGAGAGAGAGAGAGCGGCTGTGCACCGTTGAAGAGAAAGAGGAAGACGTCTGTTCAAGTGACTGCTTCTAAGCGTTTATATAGAGGTACGGAAGAGAAGGCCTCCAAAAACCCTAGCCAGCACCCGCCAAATTACAAGTGTACCCCCCAGTGTTCCTCCTGACTCTCCTCGAGTGACTAATGGACCGGGCCCACGACACCGGCCCAATTCAAACAGGACCAACACCACACTCGCCTGAACCGGACTGTATGAACCACCGACTGCTCTTCCGCATAACATAATAAGGGGACAACAGCCGGCTCTCAGTTTCGTTTTTAGTTTAGCGAACAGAAAGAGTCATCACTTTGTCTGAATTCGCCCGAGTTTTAACCAAAAACATACGGATTCCCCCGCCATCTAGTGTTTTCTCTCACCAGCCCGGCCAGCTGCCATCAATCTCGCTGCACTCGGCGCACTGGTATGTCTACCGCTGAGGATAGGGGGCGACTTTTGGTCAGTCACCGGCAGCTCACCCGGCAACAGAAAAGAGAGAGGAGTGTGAAAATGATATTTCGGGCATAGACTGGGCGGAAGCGCGGCCTGGGGTTGGGGGCTATTTTGAACAGCCTTGGCTTTAGGAACCAACAATCCACTCTTTCAGGACTAATGAATTACTGATGCTGGTCTGTGCACCTCCTATTTAGTCGTCTCAGCAATACATGGGTCGGTCACAGGGCCGAACTCTCCCTTCTCAATTAAATACAACACGGTCCTGCTTCATCATTATAACCAAAAATGAGGCGTCTATTTTATTATGTACATTGTCTTTACAATGATCTCACTTCCTTCAATTGACTTCAAACATCAACATTCGACATCGGCACTTTGCAATAAGGGAGTCCTGTGAGAGAACTTCAGCGCTGGGATGGAATTTGTTTGCCTGAGATTTGCACCACAACGGCAGTGTCTTCCAGTCTACCATATACAGTTCTCCACTGTCGAAAGAATATGCAATCATCTGGTTTCATGACCGTATGTGAACGAGAAAGTCGCACATTAATCCTAGACTTACCCAGTCACTTCGGCACTTTTAAAGCATGTGAAATCCACACCTCCTCTCGAGTGCAACTGTGCATGTTATCTGTCTTTAATCTGAAGTAATACCGGTTTGGACTGGCCATGCTGTCTCTTGCCCTTGGTTAATCCACTATCACTGGTGCTCCCTTCAATGAGATTTTCGTGAACTTCGGAAAACTCTCCAGACCAAGAATTGAGGGGGATCAAATAACTATCATCCTTAGAGTTAGAGCTCTTCCTCAGCTCTTCGAATCGTTTCACATTTTCTGATATCTGATGAAGGGTTTTATTTATCTTTGCAAAGCCCCTTTCAACTGGTTCTACCACGTGAGAAACCGTGTACTTCATGTCATCAACAATCTGAAAGCACAAAAAGAGAGTCACCACCAGTTTCACTGGACGAATATAAGCCGGTTAACTCAAATTATGGAAAATGGGTCTCTCTTACTATTTCACCGCTTCCAACAACCACATCACGAACACTCTGGGGAAAATTCATGCGTTTTTCTCTCTCATCATGCCGTGCAATGTGTATCCTAGTTGTCCTTTCACAGTCTCGAACCTCCTCGGGATCGGGAGGTGATCCAAGAGATGCATAGTCGGTCATCACGGCCACATTTCGGACACACCTCTCGCCACGCTTGTATGGGACAGCTGGGAAGACATAGAGATGCACTACAGCAGCAACGCCCATCTGCTTAAGATTTGGCTTGAAAGTTAATAAATAACAACAAAAACCCCGATATGCATGATTTCCTTGTTGTAACCCATTTACTCAAGAGGCTGGATTGAAGATTAATAACAAAAAGAAAAAACCCAGTTACGCATGATTTCTTATCGTACCCACCTCTATGCAAATGATGTAGTCTTGTATTCGTGTTTTCAGCTCCTGAGCCAAAGACCCCCTCAAGACTCCAACTGAGAAAAGAAATGCAACCGCGATGCCTTGCCACCATGTCAGGAAAACAATTGACTTGAAAACGAGGAACTTTGCCAATGGTTTGATTGGCTCAAGTTTTTCTTTAGTTACAGTATAAAACTGTACCAAGCAATACAGGGCCCATGTCTGACTAAAATTCAGAACCACTGCCAAGTAAGGATAGCTGGAAAAGCAAGAGAAATCCAGTCAATGCACTACAATTCATCAGGAAAAATATCAAGGATGATTACTTAAATGTAATGCAATAATGGCGCAGTGTACCTAAAACCTTAATAATTGGAAGGAAAATTTTTCCAGATAAATTGCATCTATTCATGGACATGTAAAATCAAAGCAGACTTGAATGTAAATGAACATGTACTTACCCATAATTCCATTCAAACTTCCCTTCCCCATATACCCCACAAGCCTCAAGAAGCATAGCTAGCAAAGCACAGATCAGCTTTACAATCATCTGCAGAGTGCAAAGTTTCTCCGTGTTAAAAATCTATAAGAAGTAAACAGCCCAAGTTATTTGTAATACAAACATGAATACGAACATATTGCACAATGCCAATTTTCACAGCATGGTAGAAGTCAGGACCAAGATACCACTCCCTCATGAAGCAATTTAGTGGGAAAGGATGCTCTACAACTCCATAAGAATAAGCTTCTTCCAGAAGAGGTGTACCCGCATCAATTACACTCCGACTTTCCATATATTTGACGGTACTTTCTTCACCACCTAATTAGAAGAACATAACTAGTCAAAATACAAGACAAAAAATGCATTTTACATTGCTGACCCCACGTAAGTGAACAGCAGGAGAACACACTAGGAGGACAACCCCAGGGAAATACGAGTGACCTGTGCTTGTATGGATAAAGTGCTTCTTAACAGAGCTAACAAATTAGCAAGGTTACCCACATCGGGAAAGATAGCATGTCAAAGTTCTATATTCTTACCTAAGCAGGCAATAAGATATCTCTCAAAGCAATATAGGGCAAATGCTTCATAACAGTCCCGAATCACTTCGCAGTTGAACGCAGCACTTGAATCCACCAGCGATAAAAACTACACAAGAAGCAGCATGAAGCTCAAGCTAATACACCAGCCACAGGTACAAACACAATTCGACAAGTAGCCTCATAGAGCTATCCCAAGAAAAATCAATTAACAAAAGTAAGCAAACTGTAGGAAAGATTATATTGTTACAACCCCAAAAGAACAGCAGACGACAATATTGCAACAAATGCTAGAAAAAAAGGTAAGTAATTTAATGATACCGATTCCACTGCATAGACAGGAACCATCAGAATGAGCCCGATAAGAAATTTCTGCTCCTGAGATATGAAAGAACAGAGTCACTGCTTGAACATCCAAAGAATAACCAAAACAGTAGCCCATATCACCCTAAACAAACTAGAAGAACAGGAAAGGAAAGAAAGGGTCGCAGGAGGTCCACATTTTGCATATCATATATGAAACACTAAACAGAACGATTTGAAAAACACTGGACTGAGAACAAAGAGAATAATAATAGCACGACATATATATCCAAAATCCAAACTGAAAGGGTGGTAGGATGTACCTCTGGCTGGTTATAAGCAGCGAGGTGCTCGAAGATGAGATAGGTGGACAGCACGAGAGCCACGAGCACAAATATGCTCGCGCTGAAGGATGTCCAGCTAAGTTCAACGGATGTTTCGGCTCCGAGATTCAATAACCACCCACTACCCAACCGGCTCGAGGATTCGGCTAAAGGGAGGAGAAGCACCAAACAATAGAAAAGCTCCCTCCGTCCCATCGAGCGGCCAAGACAAAACCAACCCAATGCACCACCAGATTGCCTAAATCAAACCCACAGAGCTCCGCACCATCAGAGCACCAAAACTAAGAAACCCTAAATTGCTTTCCGCGAGACAATCCCTCCAACAGCCCGGCTCTCATCCGTGCATTGAGGACTCACTCGCTCTCACACTCGTGCAGCTCTGTGCAAACCCAATTCCTCCTCCGCTTTCCACCGACGGAACACGAATTCGAGGGGGAATCAAAAGCTTCCAACGGAAAACAAAAGGAAAGAAAAGAATCGAACACCGCAAAAATCCTGCAAAGAGCAAAACCGGTCCAAGTCACACAATCAAGCGTCGCCGGAGCTGCAGAGCCGCCCGTCCGGCGAGACCGCGAACCGCGATCGCAACGCAGCAACAATCGCGCCAAACCCCAAAAAAAAAAAAAACAAATCAACAACAAAAAAAAGAAGCGGAAATCGAAACCCTAGGAGTCGCGAATCAAACGCCCGATCATATCCAAGCATCGGAGAACCTCCGATCAATCAGGAACTCCAACCCCAAAAACCACTTCCAAGCAATCGAAAGGCGGGGGGGACATTCAGATGCGAAATCGAACCTGTTGCAGTGGGGCGAGAGGACCGATCGAAGCTCGGATTCCAGTAGAAGATCGCGCGACGAAGCGGAACGTATATAAAAAAAAAAATTGGAAAAATATTAAAGACGGGGAGGAAAGGAAAGGAAGAAAAAAGGAAAAAGGGCGGAGGGGTAAAAAGGTAAACTGACTTTGCTTCGGCGGTTGGGGAAGAGAACACGCGCACACGGTCGTCGGCGACTTTCTTTTTTACTTCCGTATTAATTAATCATATCTCGGTGCGCAATATAGAAATGGAAATGAAATCGGAGGAATTGACGACGTGTAGGTTGTAGGGTGACAGCGTCACGCAAGAGATTGGGGTCACAGGCGGGGGCGATCGCCGTCGATTTCACGGAAAACCCAATGAGGAATCACATGGACGGTCGCTGACGTTCGCGCGTGCCGAATGTTTCTTTTTTGGCCGTAATCGATATCGTGATTTGACTCTTCAGAAACATATGTCTTATATATATATATATACACACACAAACAGACAAGACTTTTGAGACACGCAAGCATGTTTGCTGATTACGTGGACTCCAGGTCGGACGTTCTGGATCAGGTTAAGCCTAGCCTGGCGGTAGCTGGGTCGGAATTTACATGTTATGTATATAACTTGGATTTTTAACATTTCTTTGAAAATGACGATGAATAAGTCCGTGGGTTGGACCGCCCCTCTTTTTAATTAGGTCAAACTCGATTTCGATGAAACCTCTAAAGATAACTCGGGTCCAAGGTTGGGACGTGAGCCTTTATTTTATAATGAATCGGCAATGGAACTGTGCTATTTGCTAAAAACATAATATCTAGAGATATTTTTCGGGTCTCAACATCGTACGCGCTTTTAGGAGAAGGCATTCATTTAATTAGTAAATTGGTGTCCTTCAATTCTTGTGATGTAAATGACATTCTAGCATTGGGCAGGCCATTGAGAGGATTATTTATTTTGTTGACAGAAGATCAAGCTAGATCAAGTTTTATTACAGGAGTAATAATGTAACACTCGTGCTTTATCCCCTTTCTTACCAAAAAAGAAATTTTGAACATCCGCTTGAAAGTATTCTTAGACTTACATGTTCGAAAGGTTTTTCGCGTACTTCTCATTAAACGGAAGTCATATCCTTCGAGACTTTAATGAATATGGAAAGAAAAATTATCACGCTAAACTTATAAGTTATGGAGCCAAACTAAAATCAAAATCATTCTAATCAAACCATACAATTGTTGTGATCGGTCAAAACCGATATCCCGTCGAACATATCAAAATTTGATATAGGACGACCACAATCGTTGATCAAAACAAGTACCTGCTTTCTTGGTTCGTCGAAACAACTAAAATGCAATCTATGTCTAAAAAACGATTGACATTCCAACTCTAAAAGTGACAAAATTTCACCACGCCACATCAGGAGCCGCATCGGTCTACATTGGCTTCTACTAAAACAGATTCAAGCCGCGAGACACTTCCCTTTCAGTGCTTCCTCCGCCCACCAACTCATCGGCTTACCGAGCAACTTCTGCTCCGCCTGTTCCACCGCTTCATGCTGACAATTTGTGCTGCTGCTGGAGTCCACCAGAGCCTCGCCGGTGACGGTGATGGTGTCGGTGTTTGCACGGCCCAACGAAGGGCGGTGGTGCTCCGCGAAGGCCTTCTTCCAGACGTCACGAGCATCCGATCGGTAGGCCACCCACTGGTCCTGCTTCTGCTGCAAACGGCTCAGCACGAGTGGCAGCGCCCGCGCCGGGTCCTCCCTCAGGAGCTCCACCATGTCAGCCCCTTGGTCGCCGTACATCCTCCTGATGCACCTCAGCTCTCCAGCCGTCAGGCGACGGCCCTCGGCGTGCCCGGCCGCCATATGGCGCCCGATGCGGGACATCGCTGAACGAACGAGGCCAATCATCACGTCCAGGTCGCACATGTCGTCCTCGCAATCGAACAGCACGCGCTCGTGCGCGTTCTTGACCGGCGCCGGGAACGAACTCCTCGCCTCATCTCCTCTTATCTCGGGCTTCACGCCATCGTTCAGAACCGCAAGTTCATTCCCCAACCCACCATACGCCTCACGACCGGCGGAGCCACCGGCACTGTCGATCGCAGCGGAGCCTTCCAACTGAAGTTCCGCAAACTCCACAACCAAGTCTTGATGATCCGCGAAGAGATCACGCAGCATCCCGAAAACCCACTCCTCCCCCTTCTCCTCGCACAGGCTGCAGGTCTCGCAGAACGCCGCGAACACATCTGGGCGGCGTGGGAACCGGATCTTCACCTTGTTGGCGAAAGCCACGAGCCGGTTGGCCAGCGATGGGTACCGCGCCTCGAGGGCGGCAGGCCTTCGCCGAGGGATCTGCACGGGGCTGCTCATTTCATCGGCTTCGAGGGTTTCTCAGGGAGGGAACGGGACGATCGGAATTGGAGAGGATGGGATGGAATCAGGGAAAGCAGCGTAGAGATGTAATGAAGCGAGGAGGAAACCTAGTTCTAGTACTACTCTTATTCGGACGTGGTCTTTGTGTTGTGTTTTTGTTGGCGGGAAGAGGTGTAGTCATGGGGCAGTTAGAACTCGGTTCTCTTTGATTTTTAACTGCTAAAAACTTTCCTGTTTTGGCTCCTGTCCAGCCTGGATGGGGGGATCAATATCTACTTATAATATCTCCTCCGGTCACGAATTTTCTTCCGAAATTCGAATAAAAGAGGATTTTGTTTTTTATTTTATGTGGAAAATTTTAGGTTAGAACAATTTGTAGCTCATCATGTTGATTTCTGTAAAGGGTCTCGCGTATTGAAAATTAAATAAAAGTTAAGATGTGAATGGCGCGAAATAATTTTAATTGAGAGAGCATCTTATCTCGAAACTGTTATTAAAAAAAAGATTAATAAATTAGCAATCTCTTGTTACGTGGTCTTTAATTAGAACGATTTTTGTTTTGGCTACTGGCAAAATAGATTTTGTGTCGACAATAACCAAGTAGGTTCGGCAGGTGGGCGCGAGCAATTATTGTGCGCATGTCCAAATCGTATGAATGTGTGCATCTCCACAGTTTGCAATCCCTCTGTTGGATTTGCAAGTATAAGAAAATCGTGAGTGCATTTGGTAGTTGTGAGACGGACAAACGAGATCCACAATTACAAATCCAAGTTCATCAAAGATGGGATGATCACCAAAAAAAATTTGTATCCTCATTGTGGTTGTACAGAAGAGACATAGGGGGAGCCGGGGGCATGCGAATATCATCTCTTTTCTCTATCCCGGGGCAAAATCGATATCGCCACGGCGGGCAAATGCCCGAGTTGATCAATGTACAACTGGGTAGATGTTCTCCTGCAAGGCTTTGACATCAAAGGAGGAAGCTCTCCTCTAGTGATACTAACAAGCTGCCCCAGATAGATGGCGGACTCTGCGGATGAGAATCGAGCATGCATAAAAACGGCAGAATTGATGATTGCCGAGTGGCGGTGCTGGAACGAGCAGTTCTCTGAGCTCCTTCCACGTCTTTCAAAAACCTCCCATAAGAAAAGGATGGCCATATTGTAGCATGGCTGAATAAAGATGATCACATGATGAAAATTGTCAAGTTCCACAGAAGCTCTTCCCTGAACATAAAATCCCAGGCTAGAGAAGGATCCTCTGGGGATGGTCTTGACAAAAAGTTAAATGTGAAAATCCCCACTCAAGGTGCCAACAGCCACAAGAAAGATGAAGCCGGCATCAACCAAAAGTGATTAGACCTCAATGCTAAGCTGCTTTAAGCTCATGGACAGCTGAAGTACTACTGCATACTGACCTACACTATACATCAATGAACTCCTCCCTAGATATCCTCTACCAAATGACAATGGGGAGTTGCACATTACCTTCTAGAGTTGAGTGATTACAGAACCACCGAGTCTAAAACGAACTCCCGCACTGCCAGCATTTTGAAGAGCGGCAGACAGTGATTCCTCATAAGTTGTTCCACCATCAATGAAGATAACAACTTCTTGTGGCCTGCAAGCAAAAAATCAGGAGTAAAAAAATGCTGCACGGCACATCATGTAGGTTCTCAAAGTCGAATGCAACCTCCTCGACAAATTTAGGGATGAGTTCTAAGAAGTGATCAAACTTGAGAACAAGGACCAGAAAATGTCCACAACAATCCAAGCAGAGGCCTTCGCTCCGAACACACATGAAGTGAATGTTTTCAAGGAATGACAGAAACCTTGAGATCATAACAGCGGTGCAATGAAGCATCATTACACAGAGAAGCACAAACACACCTGCCATGCTGGAAGTGGTTGCCAACAAATGGATAATCCACATCTCTCAGTCGGCCCTTTGTGATGCTCTCCATGGTTTGGAACAAAAGAGGTTGGTGCTTCGTATTATACATTCTCGACCCCCTGAAATAGAAGCACACTATCAGTTTCGACCGCATCTCTATCTCACGAGAACCCCACTTTACTTAACAGACCTTCAATTCACGTGACATGTTGGGAGCAATATTTAGAAAATCTCAATTCCCATAAAGATCTCCAGTCCGTTTATCCATACCAGCTTGCGTCAGTAATAATTGAACTAGCTGGTATTCATGATATAGGCACAGTTATTTCCTGATTTAATCACTAGAAAGATTAAAATGTGTAAGACTGCAAAATGCCATATGTATGAACTAAAGAAGATAGACATCTGAAATTGAAGTTTTCGACAGAAAGCATAAGAGAAAAAGCCAATCAAATTCAACGTGAAGGTTTATGTGTTCCTTCAGCCAATAACACTGACACAGCAAATTGGTATCTTATAATAGCGCAACTGCACTAAAAATTTGCATCCCAATAGGTGGCCATTAAAAGAGCATCACGGGGAAGAGAAAATAAAGAAATATTACAATCACTCTTTCAAAGGAGGAGGATAATACTATCAATATAAGTTGCCCTTTTTGGGTCTACGTATTGTCTAGAGTGCGCTAACAGGAATAGTCTCTCCCTTACCCCGGGCTCGTACTTGGCAGATCGAGCAGCTAGCTTGTTAAAAAGTTGCATCAACTGAACGGGGCTCTCCTTTTCACAGCGCAGTGCATGCAACATCACCAAGCGCAGACAGTATATATCGGACACATCTTCATTGTTCAGAAAATTCATTACTGCCTAGATGAGACATTTAAAAGTGGTTATTAGAACCAAAGCCCATAATTCTGAATTGACTCAGCAGAAACAAATAATACGCTCAAAAGTCTGAGAATTAACAAACACATGTTAGCAGTATTACCGAGTACAAGAAGAAGATAGAAACATTTCACATCCATACGAAGAATATTAACATAAATGCGGGAGCTCATAGAGGTCAAAACCAGGAGAATTCCATCCCCATCGACATGTGAATGAGTCGAGCTGTCTGAAATAGCAGGTTGTTAAGTAAAGCTGTTTTCTGAAAGCACGTTGGGATGCTGCAGCTGTGGAGAAGCTGTGACTTGTGGGGTTCAACAAGTACCTTGCAGATGCTGCAGGACCCAATTAACAGGTAGGCATGACCTGAGGCATTGCCTATCAAGCCGTGTTCATTTCCATTATTCATATTCATGCCGGCAGAACTCCTGAAACGACAGCTTCCGAAACAAACGCGACTCTTGTCCATGGAAAAATTCCAGTCATGCTAACCTCTATGACAAAAGTCCAGACATGAAGCTAAGCTAAATTTCCCTAAATTGTAAGCATTAGCAAACGAGCATCTGTCATTTATATCGTGCGGCAGACATAGTTAGAACTATCTTTCCAAGGTTTAATCTTCATAATACGACTACAGACTCTGAGACCTCCAAGCAACCCAACACCCACAGAGTTACACACATCGAGCTTATGACGCATAGCAGATGAAACTGGCAATGTTGTATGGAATAAATGCTGACGGTGCCTCAAAATTGTATGACTTGTAAAGTGACACGCAAGCATGTCTTGTTTGCTGATTACGTGGAGTCCACTTCGGTGGTTTTGGATCACGTTAGCCCTGGCCTGACAGTAGCTAGGTAGCTGGGTCAGTATCCACAAGTTGTGTACAGCGTGTATTCCTAACTTTTCTTTAAAAGTATCAACATTAGTTTGTAGGGTGGACAGTCCCTCCTTCTGATTGGGTCAAAATCAATGCCGACGTCTTTAAAGGCAATCCAGGTTTAATTTCAGCAGGCGGGCTTCTTCGTAACGAATCAAGTAATTGATTCGTTGGGTTTGTACAAACTGTGGGCAGTGTACTCTTGGCTCAAAACAGGACTTTGGGATTTTTTTTTGGGTCTCATATTGGCCATCTCTTTAAGCATTCCTGAACTTATTGCGGAGGTGGACTCTCGCAAGTGGCCATTTCCCTTCCTTCAACTTTGACGACATTACCCTTTATAGGTTGAAATTATACACACTTTTAGGGAATGATTCATGCGCAGATTCATAGGAAAACTGGGTCTTTCAATTCCGTGATGCAAATGACACATTAGAATTCGATAGGCCTCCGAGAGGCTTATCAAGAAGATCATATTGGATCAAGTTTTATTACGAGAGTAACAATGTAACGCGCGGGCTTTACTCATTTTCTTACCAAAAAAAAAATTGTCAACATGTTATACTAATTTTATTTATCCACTTGAAAGTATTCTTAAACTTATATTTTTGGAAGGTTTTCGCACACGTCTTGTTAAATAAGAGTCATATCATGTAAGACGTTGATGAAAACAGCAAAAAAGGATTATTAAGTCATAATTAGAAGTTATGGAGTTAAACAAAAATCAAAAGAATTCTAAACGGACCATACAAATATCAGAATATACAAATTCGAGCTCCAAAAGTGACCAAATTTCAGCAAAAAGCATGAATGTTAGAATATACAAATATTAAATCACGTTTTCATTTAACAACTCAAATTTTTAGAGATAGTGGTTTCACAAAATCTCCCAATCACGAGCCGCATCGGTCCACATTGGCTTCTGCTAAAAAGATTCAAGCGGACATTCACACCGACGTTTTCCGGCGCTTCCGCCAGAGGACAAGACCTGCTGCCGGCGCCCACCGGAGCCTCAATGGTGATGGTTCTGGTGTCTCCACGGCCCAACGAAGGCCGGTGGTGCTCCACGAAGGCCTTCTTCCAGACCTTGCGAGCATCCGATCGGTAGGCCATCCACTGGTCGTGCTTCTGCTGCAACCGGCTCAGCACAAGCGGCAGCGTGCGCTCTGGGTCCTCCCTCAGGAGCTCCACCATGTCGGCCCCTTGGTCACCATACATATTCCTGATGCACCTCAGCTCTCCGGCCGTCAGGCGACAGCCATAGCATCGCCCGGCCGCCAGGTGGCTCCCGATGCGGGATATCGCCGATCGAACAAGGCCGATCATCACGTCCAGGTCGCACATGTCGTCCTCGCAGTCGAACAGAATGCGCTCGTGCGCGTTCTTGACCGGCGCTGGGAAGGAACTCCTCGGCTCTCCTCCTTCTATCTCGGGCTTCTCGCCGGTGTTCAGAACCGCGAGCTCGTTCCCCAACCCGCCAATCGGCGCACGACGGCCAGAGCCATCGGCGCCGTCCATCAGGGCGGAGCCCTTCGAATGCAGTTCCGCGAACTCCGCGATCAAGTCTTGATGATCTGCAAAGAGATCGCGCATCCTCCCGAAAACCCACTCCTCCCCCTTCTCCTCGCACAGGCTGCAGGCCTCGCAGAACGCCGCGAACACATCCGGGCGGCGCGGGAACCGGATCTTCACCATGTTGGCGAAATCCACGAGCCGACTGGCCAGCGACGGGGACTGCGACTCGAGGGCGGTGCGCTTTCGCCGAGGGATCTGCGCGGGGCTGCTCATTTCATTGGCTTCGAGGGTTTCTCAGGAAGGGAACGCGACGATCGGAATTGGAGAGGATGGGATGGAATCAGGGAAAGCAAGGGGCGGGCGTAGAGATGTAATGAAGCGAGGAGGAAACCTAGTTCTAGTACTACTCTTATTCGGACGGGGTCTTTGTGTTGTGCTTTTGTTGGCGGGAAGAGGCGTATTCATAGGGCAGTTCGACCTCGGTTCTCTTAGACTTTAACTGCCAAAAACTTTCCTATTTTAGCTCCTGTCCAGCCTGGAAGGGAGAAAAATCTACTTCCTAATATCTCCGGTTAATATATATATATATATATATCCGGTTATGAATTTTCCTCGAAAGTTCAGATAAAAGAAGGTTTTTTCTTATTTCAAGAATTAGGTTAAAATAATTTATAGCTCTGCGCGTCGGTTTCCGCATATTATAAAAGGTTTCGCGCATTTAAAAATTAGATAAAAGTTAAAATTTGAAATGCATAAGAATAATCTTAATTGGGAGCTTGTTATCTCAAAATTGTCAACAAAAAAAGAAAAAAAAATCATAAAACAGTACGTGCTAATTTCGTTTACCTCCTAAGAGTTATCAACATTTACCGTTGACGACATTTCTCTTTACATGGTCTCTGATTGAAGCGACTTTTGTTTTAACTATTGACAAAATAAATTCGGTTTCGATGACAACCAAGTAGGCTCGATGAGCGGGCGCAAGCAATTACTGCATGCATGGCGAAATCGATGGTGTGCACCTCCACAGTTTGCCATCCTCCGTCGGAATTTGCAGTATAAGAAAGAAAACGAAAGCAGCATGGATCCGGGGGCAACATGAAGAGTCCGTTGCATATAAAAATCGAAAGCCAAAAGTGCTTCTGGTTGTGAGACAAACAAGATGAACTATCGACAGAAAGAGAGGCATCGTGGTGTTTCCGATCATATATGATACAAATCTTTCACAGCAAAATCCATTACAAAACCCAACAGAACAAAAGACCAATTGGGTAAAACGCAGATTTATCAAAGATTATAGACAATGCCCCGTAAAATCAATCTCGGGTTCCTCGTAACTAAATCAGTACCAGTCTAAGATAATCACAGCTATGCTACTAGTCCATACAGCTTCCCGTTATGTGCGGTGTCTGCACTTTCTATGGCAAATATCGAAGAGGAAAAGTTGGATCTCACTAGTCACCGTTGTTTTCCCCAAGAGCACAAAATTTGTATCCTCATTGTGGTTTTACAAAAAAAGCCATGGGGCTGTGCGAATATGATCTCTTTTCTCTATCCCGGAGCAAAATCTATACGACTGGAGCACGAAAATATTCAAGTTAATCGTGGAGAACTAGGTAGATGTTCCTCCTGCATGGCTTGACACTGAAGGAGCCAGCTTTCTTCTAATGATATTAACAAGCTGCTCCAGATAGCAGACTCTGTGGATGAGAATTGAACATAAACAGCATAATTGGTAATTGCCTAGAAGAGGATCTGATCTTCACACCATGTTGGTGCTGGAACGAGCAATTCTCTGAGCTTCTTCCAGGTCTTTCAAAAACCTACATTGCAGAGCAGATTCCTTTATATATGAGGGTATCCACGAGAAAAGGATAGCGATATTGTAGTGTGGCTAGATAAGATGATAAATGATGAAAATTGACAAGTTCCACACAAGCCCTTCGCCAATTATAAAATCCCAGGTTATGGAAGAGGGCTATAGAAAACACCCCTAGAGATGGACTTGACAGAAAGATAATGTGAAAATCCCCACCCAAGAAGCCAACAGCCACAAGAAAGATGAGGCCAGCATCAAGCAAAAGCTATCTGCTTTAAGCTCATGGACAGCTGATGTATCACAGCGTAGCGACCTCTGCATCAATGAACTCCATCCTAGATATGCCCTACCACATGACTATCGGGAGTTGCACATTACCTTCTAGAGTTCAGAATTACAGAACCACCAAGTATAAAACGAATTCCCACATTGCTAGCATTTTGAAGAGCAACAGACCGCGATTCCTCATAAGTTGTCCCACCGACAATGAAAATAACTACCTCTTGTGGCCTGCAAACAAAAATCGGGACTAAGAAAAAGCTGCATGGCACATCATCTAGGATCTCAAAGTCAAATGCAACCTTATTGACAAATTTATCTTACAAATTCACAGGAACACTCTTTCTGAATGCCCCCCCGCCCGGCCCACCCCCCCCCCCCCCCCGGCCCCCAACAACTCCCTCTCCAACACACATACAGAGTATAATTTCTCTGTAAACACCACTTCAAACCACATTCTAGTTTCACCACTTCTGATACTCGTCCATACCGCTTCACAAGAGACTGTATTAATGACCTAAGACCACTAGGTAACAGTTTGAAACATATCCTACCATCTATGCCAAAGGCAAGGATGCATTATGTAATTTATATATTCATGTTTTAGTAACTCCCATCAAATTGAGAATCTAATTTCATGTCCAAAAAGCATATTTGTGCTCAAATTTGCAATAGTAAAACCATCATAACTCTTGATTCATGACAGCAAGTGGGATAAATTCTAAGTGATTAAACTCGAGATAAGAACCAGAAAATATCCACAAAATCCAAGCAGAAGCCTTCACTCAAAACACACACAAAGTGAGTGATTTCAAGGAATGACAAACTTTGATATCAAAACAGAGGTGCAATGCGGCATCATTACAGAGAGAAGCACAAACGCACCTGCCCTGCTGGAAGTGGTTTTCAATGAATGGATAATCCACATCTCGCAATCGGCCCTTTATGATGCTCTCCATGGTTTGGAGCAAAAGAGGTTGATGCTGTGTATATACATTCTCCACCCCCTGAAACAGAAAGAGGGCAATCAGTTTCGACAGCATATGTGTCACAAGAACCCCACTTACTTAACAGACCTTCAATCCGCGTGCCATGTTGCGAGCAATATTCAGAAAATCTCGATTCCCATAAAGATCTCCAATCCGTTTATCCACACCAGCTTGCTTCAGTAAGAATTGAACTAGCTGAAATTCATGATTTAAGCAGTTATTTCCCGATTTGATGACTAGAAAGAGTTACATGTATAAGACTACTAAAGTCATTTGTACCACAATATGAGTTTACAAAGATAGACATCTGAAATTAATGTTTTTGACAGAAAGCATAAGAGAAAAAGCACATAATATTGAATTTGCAGGTTTATGTGTTCCCTCAGCCAATATATTGCACAAGGAAAGAATCCTTGATCATCATGTCTACTTTTTCCCTTTTTCTTTTTTTCTTGATAAGTGGTCATCACATGACACAGCAAATTGGTATCTGATAATAGCACAACTGCACTAAACATCCGCATCGCAATATATGGCCATCAAAAGATCTCCAATCCCTTTTTTTTTTTCCTTACCATAAAAAAGAGCATCATGAGGAAGAGACAATAAAGAAAAATAGTATAATCATTCTTCAAAAGGAGGATAATGCTATTACTATCAGTTTCCCTTTTGGGTCTAAACATTATTCAGAGTATGCTAACAAGAATAGTCTCCCTTTACCCCGGGCTTGTACTTGGCAGATCGAGCAGCTAGCTTGTTGAAGAGTTGCATCAACTGAACAGGGCTCTCCTTCTCATATCGAAGTGCATACAACATCACTAAGCGCAGACGGTCGATATCGGACACATTTTCATTGTTCAGTAGATTCGTCACAGCCTAAATGAAACATTTAAAAGAGGTTATTAGAACCAAATGCCAACATTCTGAATTGACTAAACAGAAACAAAAACAACAATCACCAGTCAGAGAATTACAAATAAATATAAAAAGATAGAAACATTTACAAAGAATATTAAAGAAAACGCAGAAGCTTATAGAGGTCAAAACCAGGAGAATTTCAGCAGGTTAGGATGTAGTTTGTGGAGCTGTTTTCTAAAAGCAGGTTAAGATGCTGCAGCTGTGGAGGAGCTGCGACTTGACTTGTTCAAAAACACCTTGCAGAAGCTGCAGCACCCCTTTAATCAGTGGGCATGACCAAGGCATTGCCTATCAAGCCATTTACATTGCCAAGGTTTATATTCATGCCACCAGAACTTCTAAAATAACAGCCTCTAAAACAAACGCAACACTTGTCCATGAACAATCCAATCTTGTTAACTTCTATGACAAAGGTCCAGACATGAAGCTAAGCTAATTTCTCTAAATTGTAAGCATTATTAAATGAGCATCTTTCATTTATGTCAAACACAAAGAATCATGTGGCGGCATATTTAACACTATCTTTCCCAAATTTAAATCTTAAATATATGATTGCAGACTCTGAGTCCTCAAAGCAACCAAACACCCACAGAGTAACACATGAAATTATGCACAGCAGATAAACTCTCTATGTAGTATAGAATAAATGCTGACAGTACCTCAAAAGCTGCCACCTGGCCACCATTACAAGCCAATTCCTGCTCTGTCTCCGAAACTACCATTAGCTTTCGCTCTTCAACTATCTTGCTCATCTCCGTAACCAATGTCACATGCTTTGAAACATTCCCATGCATTTTCCTATACTCAGGGTAGTTATCAACGAATTTGGCCATATCCTCTGCAGAACATCAGACCATTGGGTAAATATCTGTACATATTATGCTTCCACAGAGTGGTGGCACTAAGAGATTACGATAATGCAAAGTCAAATCGTACAAAGCTTTCATGTTGTTCTATACAAACCTATTGTCTGGATGTTTTGGTTACTTTTGGCAAGTTGCTGAAATTCGTCAACCATCCGTTTGATGTTCATTCCAATGTCACCAAAATTCTCATACATGTTAGCTTTGAAAAAAGCATCTTGTTCAGATGACAGTACAACCTCCTGTGAAGAGAACACGGCAGAAAAACAACTTTAAAATCAGACACATGCACTATTCATTATGGAAATCAAGATAGAGAAAGGAAGAAAGAAAACAACCTGCTGATCTTTAGGCAGCTTCTCTATGCTTCTTAAGTCAACTTTGTTATCTTCAATGCCAATCAGCTCATGAACCATTGCCTAGAAAAAATTCATGAAACCAATTAATTGCTCTTCAAACTCTAAAGTAGATGATCGGGCCTTTTTAGCAAGGACAAGGTACTTGCTTAGTCATACTGATAGTAATTGTATACCTGATAAGTCCATTGATTCAGCAATGGAGTCACAGGATCGTCCCTCCTATCAATTATCAGCAGCAATGGAGCAACTTCTGTTCGTCTGAAATCAAAAAGTCCACTTTCCTGTTGATACATCAACTTCTGCGAACATTTACCATTAAAGCAAAAACAACGAAAATCAGATTCTCCCTTCCATAAAATTTAACTAAACCTCAATAACCTGCCAAGCAAAAAAAAATAAAAAAACTAAACATGTAACCCACTAAAGAAGGACAAAAGTCAAAACACACAATTTTGAAAGGCAATTTACAACTTGCTTCACCAAACAAATCTTTGAAGGGATATCTATTGCCTTGATTTTAATCATAACAAATCATCTATGTTAACAGGCAAGTGGTTTGAGTGTTGCGAGATGGACGTACTGAAAAAATCAAGTAAACCATACTATTACTGGATGCAAATTAGGAAGATGCAATTTGACCTGTTAGGCGATAAGGGAAGAATTTTACTATGAATGAGGCTGGGCATGGAAGCATATAAGATGCACACAAAAGCAAAAGGCAAACTTCTACATTAAGTAGAGTTGCAGAATTTACTCCCAGAAGAATTAGCCCGATAACTCTACTGAACACAGGAGAAAATATCAACTCAGAAGAAGCTAAGTATAGTGATGGAGAAAAGCTTGGCCCTTGGGAAGACATCTACGAGTCTAGAGGAGAAACTCTATGCATCCCAAGGTCAATATATTACAAAAGCACATTGTTTCCTCTTTCCAATATCGTTACAGTAGCCTACTATATTTGAGTAGAACTCCACAGCCCAAACTAAGAAAAACATCAAAATACATGTCCTAGGACCATATTTTATTTCCAAGAATCTCTTGCATTCAAACCCTGCTTACCGACGCTTCTTGTGCTATCCTTTTTGCAATGTCGGAGGTCCTTTGGTAACGGATCACAGGTCTCCGCTTCATGGCCAAGAATACTGCAGTAACACCATCAACGACTCGGTCACAGAATTGCTGCAATCTTGGGGGGTCGACAACTGCTGGGAGCATATACATGTGATTTGACGGAATATTCAATGTGAAATGGAAAGGGTCTATAGCAACAAAATCTGCATAAAACTCCTGCAATATCAAATCGGTGGTTGGATCTAACAACAAAAAAGATGATGGCACTGCAAGCTAATACTACACAGCATTGACCAACTGAACATTGAGCTAATATTAATAACAAATAAAATAAGAAAAGTGAGTGAACATGGGCCGTCAACGTGCCTCTTTTGTCATGGAAGTGAATTGTAAAACTAAGTCAAGCGCGATTTGCAATACACATTCAAAGAAAAGGCGAGCACCTGAACTTGCTGAACAATCTCTAGCTCATCCGAATCAGCCAGAACATGTATCTGCGTATCCTTCAGTACGTTCGAGAAAACTACAAAAAAATTCGGCATCGACCAGCATCATCACTCAATCCCCATCCACAATCACCTCAAAGCTGACATCCGATTCCACACCCTCAACACAGAGATTAGAGGAACTCACAGAGGTGATACTCTCCGAACCTAGGGCTCGCGAGCTGGCGCCGCAGATGCTGAACGTTCTCCGACGTCGGACGGAGGAAGCAAACCGCCTTGAGGTGCGACATCGACTCCCTAGACTTGGAAATGGAGTCCACCACCTCCACCAAGAACACCTCCTTCTTGAGGAGCTCGGACTGCGAATACGCGACGCTAACGACGCTGACCTGCGAATCACAACAATCCACCGCAGCCACGAAAACGCGGATCCCGTCAAACATCGCATCCCCTCACCGCAATTCCTCGATCGATCAAGCAAGCGAATTCCGCAGCAAAGCGGCGACGATCGAAAGAGACAACGCGCGAACCGGAAGAGGATGAAATCGCGAAATTTCCTCCCTGGCGGGGAGGCGATGGAGTCGGAAAGAGGGAGCTTACGGTTTGAGAATCGAGGACGAGGACCTTCATGCCGGATATGTCCTGCAGCATCCGGTTGACGTAGTCTCGCACCGCCGAGACCAGCACCATTTTCGCCGACCACCGTCCTCGCCGGAGCTCCTCCTCCTCCTCCTCCTGCGTCCTCCGAAATCTTCCGGTTTTTCAGCACCGAGTCTCAGATCCGAGTTTTGGTTTCAACTGCTTTTTTTTTTTTCCTTCTCTTTTTTTTTTTTCCCAAAGACGGGTTTTCGGGTCGGTCCATATTTCCGGGTCGGTCGCCGGCGACGGCCCGTTCGATCCGGGCCTGTCTGGGCCCGAAGGGCGAACGAGCCGCGACGCTTGGATTCGCGCCGCGTGCCATTGTATTTTGTAAGAACTATTCGTGTCGAACACCTAGATAATTCTCACGGGATTGCAATTTGCTGCCTCATCGAAAATGGGTAGAAACACATGTCGGTTTCGAGTCGTGCCCCGTCGTAATTTGGCTGCTCAAACCCATTTCGACCCATTTCAAAATTTCGAGTGACCCATTTTTAACTTGAGCCCACAAAATTTGAGCTAATGAATAAGCTCGTGACCCATATTGCCACCTCTAGTAAATCCGTGTGTCGCGTGGCCAAGGGTTGCCACCCCACTCCTGCGCTCGGCACGTGTTAAGAAAGGGCAATTTTTGCATTAGTTATTTATGGGTTTTGATTCTTCTTGACCGTGGGCCAAGCGCCTCTAACGAGCTCCCATTGATGCCTATCACTTTGAACTTCGAAGAGCACAAGTTCTATGGCCGCATCGTTTGGGCTTAAAGCCCATAAAGTTTGGGCCCACGATCTTACCATTGAATTGAATGTACCCGCGCCTTGCGCGAAAGCGTTATCGTAAAAGCTGACGGAATCACGTGATTTTCTTTTTTCTTTTTTTTTATTAGTCATACTCAAACTTTCAACTCAATCTCAAACTTTTGTCCTACCTCTTACAAGGCATGAGAGTCAAAATCCATATCTGAAACTACACGTCCTCACCCCTAGTCCCCACCTTCCCTTTCCCAAATAGAAAGGTGGCCACCGGGACAAATCCCAGTGGTTGGAATCACATGATTAGATGCATTAGAAAAGTTGGGGTCATAAAGCAAAGGAAGGAAAGAAAAGCACCACAAACATGAAGGCCTCTTATAGGGATAATTACAAAAAAAAGGTCATAAATGTATTATGTGGATGCTAATTCAATCTTAAATTTTGCTATTCGACAAATTTAATTCTAAATTTTTTTATGATTTGACACAAAAATTGCTAATGTGGACCATTTTTACATATTTTCTTTTATATTTTCTGAAAAGTTTTCTTTTTTTTTTACTTTCTTTTCTTTTCTCTATTTCCCTCCGCCGATCGCCAAGCCTCGGCACTGGCCAAAGACCCCGCTGGCTAGAAATCCAGTGAAGGAAAAAAGAAAAAGAAAAAAAAAGAAAGAAAAATGAACAAATAAAAGAAACTTCGGAAAATTCCTTAAAATTTTTGAAAAATCATCCACGTCAACACCGGCATCGCCATGTAGGAACTAGCATCCACTTCAGCAATTTTTGTCCAAAATTGACTGGAATAACTATATTGGTAAATCGTCAAAAGGTTTAGGACTAAATTAACAAAATTAAAAAGTTTAGAATTGAATTGATTGCTGCCCAATAGGTTTAAAATTTTTGTCAATCATAGAAAATGTCATCTTCTATTAAAATTCATAATAACGAGATTTGTAGTTATTACTACAATATTGATCATAAATTGGTCATTCTTATGGATTAAAAAATCATTTGCTAATTCCAATGGTTAATTTTCGGGTTAATACCACAAAAAATCCCAAACCTGTATACCTGTGTTTACATTAAACTAATTTTTTGACTATCAAAAACCTCAAACTGGTACACTTGTGACAAATTTACCTTCCGTTAAATTTTTACTATTAAATTGCTAAATTAAATGACATGCGGCAATTGACGGATATATCACTTTGGGGTTTTATCCTCCGTTTGTCACGAGTGTATTAATTTGTGATTTTTTTTGTATTGATCTAATTTAACAGAGTGTAAATTCGTCATAGATGTATCAATTTGGAGTTTTTTGTGATCAAAAAATTAGTTTAATGGAAATTTGTCATAGGTGTACAAATTTGGGGCTTTTCGCGATATTAATCCTTAATTTTTTTGGTGTTCATGAATATTCTACTTATGTTGCAGTAATGTGTTGTGGGCCTTGTGGCCCTACATGCACGTTCTTGATTTTCCATTAACTCAATACAATAATTGCAATGATATAATGGAACGCTGATAATTGTTAAATGACAATTATAAGGAAGAAATTAAAGATCTTTATTTGCTTGCTAAGATTCTTTTATTTTTTTAATGATTATTTCGGAGAATTTGATGCGTCACCTCCCACCAAATAATAATTCTCATGCCCGCCACTACCCGCTCTGACCCATTCGTAGATGGCATAGCCCATAATGTCAACTCCACTAGTATGCTAGGAGCCACGAAGTCTCGGTACGCGAGGTAGCAAACTATTTGAGATACGGAATTCGTGTCCAAAAAGTCTTAAATTTATTATGCAATAACCAATTCAATAATAAATCTTTCAATATAGTCATAAGCCTATTACTTGGATAATTGGCTGTTAGGACAAATTGTCAAAATATTTAGAATTAAATGGCACAGTTGAAAAGTTTAGGACTGAATTGACCGCCGTACAATATGTTTATGGCTTATTGAACAATTTTCCCTTCGAGATACAAACTGACCAAGAATTCGCTCTTAATATGATACATATTTGTAATCTTGTAAAAGACAGTCCGATGATACCGTGCCCGGGCGGCTTCCCGCCACCGTATCATTTAGCCACACAAAATAATACACACGCCAGAGCAAAACGAGGGTGCTAAAGACAAGGACTTGGGACTCGAGTATAAATAATTCCATGGTGATTCGCTATTAGTTCTTAACACCAAGTGGAAGACATCGTGGAAGCCCACTACCACTCAACTCCTGCCAGCGGGATATGTTTATCCTTTTTCCCCTTGTTTTTACTCACCTTAAAGCTCCAACTTCTTATAAAAAAAAAAGTAAGACATTGGCCAATACAGTCTTCATAATGTCTGTCTGTTTACATGAGTTGGATCTTGTGTGTGTATACAAGGTATGCATTTTAATTTCGAAATAATCATACATTAGGTCGAGGAGATACTGTCCAATTAGTCGCCAATCTATTGTACGGATGCCACGATTTCCGATGAAAATTGATTGGAAGAACTATATTGAATTCCGCGCAGAGGTTTTAGGACTCGATTGGTAAAATTGAAAATCATAAAGTTGAATTGTTGTCTATATAATAGGTTTAGGACCGATCTTTTCACAAAGTGTAAGAATTCGCCCATGACGACCACTTAGTGTCATGTAGGTTCATCATTCTCGAGAGTAGTTCCAAAAAATTTAACGTGGCTTGGAGGCTTGCGTGCCAACCCACCATAGGTTTACGGTGACGTAAAATTTGAAGGGTCCATTATATATCTATATTGTTAAATTAAAAGAAATTTTCCGAAAATTACCCCTCAGCATAATGTCTCGGTTGAGTAACCACCCACTTTTTTTTTCTATGCATAACCTTCCAATAATCCTTCTCTCATTTTCTTTCTACATTTTAAATAAATTCAAGCAACAACGAAACATTTTGCTTTCTAGATAAAAAAACACATGTAATGGTAAAAAGAAAGAACTAATAATTAACCATCTTATTTTTCCATCTAATTAAACTTATCGTTCCGTTATTAATTCATTACGATGTCGTACCGAAATGAAGAGTAATCGACAAAAACCAGTACATGATTATCAAAGTAGCGGCAGTTGATATTAATACTAAATTCTCATGTACAGGCGAGCGGTGGTTAGCAAGTCCTTATCGTGTCGTTTGATTGCACGGAATAGCTTAATCCCAATTAATTAGGGATCAATTGTTAATTGGGCCGCCCGCACGCCACACTGATTAGCTCCCAAATAACGGTTTAATTAAAAGGGGGGCCAGTTTTGTTGGGGGGATTGCCTAACGCACATGCCTTGGACCGGACCTGGGTTTGGTTTTGCTTTGATTAGGTCAAAAATCAAGAAAGGACCGAGTGGTTTACCAAGTTTCCTATTCTCTTTTTCTATGCTATCTCCTTGGCTACAAGCCGTGTTCAACCCACATGCTCATCAATGATGGGCAATTAAAGTAGGCTTGGTTTTTAGACCACAAAAAAAATAAAAAAAATAAGTAGGCCTTTTTAATATTTTGGTTAATACCACGAAAAGTATCAAATTGATATATTTGTGATAAATTTATCCCAAATTAATTTTTTGACCATAAAAAATTCCAAATCGGTACACACTATGCATGTGATAAATTTGCCCCGAATTAATTTTTTGATCACCAAAAACTCAAAATCGGTACATTTGTGATAAATTTACCTTAATTGGGCGAAACAAAAGAACATTTTTTCTCACAATTCAATCCACAAATCATATCCACCGCACCATATATTGCTCATCTACTCAACCGAACCAACTCCAACAGGGGAAATGCCTCAACCTGCACAAACTCCAGCTCGCATCGACCGCGTCAAAACAGCGAACCCCACGAAGGCAGAACGAGACGAACCCGATCGAACTCCGAAAAGAGCATAACAGAAAACGCCGCCGCCGATCAAAGCAATGTACGTCGGAACGAGAGAGGCCGACGAGAGCCTTCACCAATGGGCCGGCTCCGGCAACGGCTGAGAACCCCAGGAAAGAGGGACGAGGTCAGCCTCGCCGGCGTTGGGCGAGGTCGGCCTCGCCCTGCAACGGCGAGACTGGGCCCTTACTAGCGTTGGGCGAGGTTAGCCCCGTCGTTGCAGGGCGAGGCTGGCCTCGCCCAACGCCGGCGAGGTCGTGCCTCGCCAGCGGCCGGCAGGGCCGGGCCCTCATTAGATCTGGCGAGGCTCGACCTCGCCGTTGCAGGGCGAGGCCGACCTCGCTCAACGCCGGCGAGGTCGAGCCTCGCCAACGGCCAGCGAGGCCGACCTCGCCGGCTTTCGCCTCTGGCCGGTTGCCGGTCCAGCGACCGACCAGAGATTGAAGAGAAAGGAAAAAAAAGTAAAGAAAAAATAAAAAATTAATAAAAAATTTGAAAAATAAAAAATTAGTTCGGGGTAAAATTGTCACATGTATATCAGTTTGGGGTTTTGATGGTAAAAAAAATAGTTCGGGGTAGATTTGTTACAAGTGTACCAATTTGGGGTTTTTTATGGTCAAAAAAATAGTTTGGGGTAAAATTGTCATAAGTATACCAGTTTAGGGTTTTTTGTGGTATTAACCCTTAATTTTTTGACCATAAAAAATTTCAAATCAGTACACACTACACGTGTGATAAATTTACCTTGAATTAATTTTTTGACCACCAAAAACTAAAAATTAGTACACTTGTGATAAATTTACCTTTCGTTAAATTAAGTTAATACCGCAAAAAATAAAAAACTAAATGCTCTTGTGACAAACGGAGGGGTAAAACCCTAAATTGGTATACCGGTCAATTGCCACGTGTCATTCAGCAATTTGCGGTAAAATCTAATTGAAACTAACAGAGGGGGTTTTTTATAGTCAAAAAATTAATTTGGGATAAATTTATCACATGTGTATCACCCACCCATGAGCAACTTAGTTGGTTAAGGCGTACTTGAGATTGTGTGGTTAGGCGCACTGGTCCCAGGTTTGATTCCCCAGCTGAGCACTTGTGATTTAAGTGGGGGGCCATGGTGGTGGGTTGCTGTACTAGTCTTTCCCGAGGAATAGTCGAGGTGCGCGTAAACTGGCCCAGACACCGCGGTTACCAAAAAAAAAACCTTAATATTTTGCTTCTTGTTTAAAAAGTTCACTGTGTTTGTCAGAAATAAACCAATATGAAGATTGAAGACAATCATCATTTGCCAATTATCTTTGACCTAACAAAACAAAGACTCTGTATAGCATATTGCTTAATGCTCTTCCTCGTGTAGAAACCGGTCCTTACGCGTGCTGGACATTGTGTGAATAGATCCGCAATAACGGGATCGCAGACATCATGTTAGACAAATTATCTTTTCTGAATTCTCGAGTTTTCGTAAAATTGCCAACATATTACGTGGAAGTTCAGGACAAGTATTTTGTGGTTGGGAAAAGTCCCCCTTGCAAAGATGATAAATAAGATATTATCTAACCCTAATAACTTGGGAACTAAACAATGCATTATTGTAAGGTCCATCTAGATAAATAATTTTTTTTCAAACAAAATCACATTGACTTTTCTACACTAAAACGAGTTAATTATGCCCATTTTTCGTTTGTTGTGGCAATTAGTTATGCTTTTAACTAGGTTGGGATGACAATTTTTGCCACTGCAAGTGAAAAAAATTTAAACACGACATAAAATTAGCAGGCTTGGATTGAGGTTAACCGTGCACGAGTCGAGTCCCATCTACCCGCGAGACACAATTAATGAATCATATTCGTGTCAAACAAGGCAAAATCAAATCTCATCCGTATAACTTATTTAAATTAATAATTTAGTGCTGACACGACCTGCATGCAATCCTTTAAACACAAATCGTTAAAGGATTATTCGTTTCGTGTTAGATTTTAAAATGATGATATCGCATTGATTATGAACATGTCTTTTTATTTGATTTGATGATATTTTATCGACAAATCGATTGAATTTATGAATAATTGCGGACATTTCACGTCAGTTTCGGCCCGACGGGGTTTTTGTGTCACGACGGGTCATGTAATCACGCGGACCCATTAACCCGTCATTTGATCAGGTTAGATGGGTCGTGCCGTATCACCCCCATTAGCTTCCGGATCAAGTTCGTGTCAAATCGTTTTCGTGTTCAGATTGGTCTACTTCGCAGCAATGCCCTAGATGTGGACCCAACATAACACGGCGCAAGCACAAATGGCCGCCAATCTGCGCGCCTCACTCGCGGTGGAAAAAAGCAAGTTGTAATTCCCCGGTAGACAAGTCCAAAACCGAAGGACGCGCAACCATCAGCGGCGTTGCGAACACGCAACCGGCAGCTGGCTCGAGAGCACGAGCCCCGTGTGCTCCGACGATCGCCGGTTTGGCGACGCGACCACGCGAGCCGAATTGACCGGCGGCCCCCAACGCCGGAAGAGATCGTGCGGTTCGTACGAGGAGAAGTCCACAGACACGGGCGGTTGAAAATGAATGCACGAAACCCGACTGACATTAACATCTGCCGCTGACCGACCAGGGTTAATTTACTCGGGGATCAATACAGAAATCTCAGTTTTAACTGTTCCAAAATCATCCGACTGTTCCTGGGAATCCCCCGCGACTGGAATGTGCAAGCTCTGTTCCCCATGATTGCCTCCCCCCACCCCATAAGATGTATTATATTCAGGTTCCTGTCTCGACGTGTCAGCAGCGTATCCATCCTTAATAAAGAAAGAGGAAAAAAAAAAGAGACGGGATTTTTTTACCAAAACGAAGGCGAGGGAAGAGGAATTAAATAATGGGTTTTGGAGCGGAGAATGTCGAGGAGCGCGGAAATGGTAAAAGGCCGGAAGAGGAAGCCGCCACTGACCTGTGCCTTCCTTTTGTTTGTTTAAAGAGTTTCGGAGGGTTTAAGGGGAAGCCGGACGGCGTTGTCGGCATTATTCGCCAACCCTTAAATTAAAGGAGCGAGGAGACAGCTATTCTCTCACCGGGCACTCTGCTTATCTCGGGTGTCAGCCCTTTCTCTCTCTCTCTCTCTGTCCTCGAATTGCAGGAAGGAAACAGTTTTTTTTTGTGTATGAGCTCCCTGTTGTTGGGTCTTCTTCTTTTTTACTGTTTTTTATGCGCTGCTCTCTCTCTCTCTCTCTCTCTCTCTCTCTCGTCTTTTTGGCTGAATTTTTGTTCTCTGGGAATGTAGGTGGTGCCTCCACCGAGCCGCCACTGAGCCGCCACTGAGCCGTCGGAGGATGAGAGGACCCTCCCCCAGCTCCGTCGAGCCCAGGCACCGACTGTCTTCTCCCTCCAAGTCAGCCTCTCTCTCTCTCTCTCTCTCTCTCTCGTGTGTGTGTGTGAGCTGATCAGGTGACCGAAGCTCGTTGGGGGCGCCAAAAGCGTTTGATTCGTGCTTGGCTCATGTGGGTATTAGCATCTAGACTTGTGGAGTTAAAAAGAATGCTTCTTGCGGATGAACTCGACCCCTCTGTTTTGCTGAGCATTATCGAGGCATTGTCGAGATCAGATTGGTGGTTTTGGGAGTTGAATTGGCGTTGGAGTTTTTCGTCTGCCTGATGGACTGTCCTAGCAGCCGAGGCTTACTTGGTCTTCTCCTTTTTATTTGCTGAGATCAATTTGTTTGGTGAGCTGTCCAGCTGTTAGAGCTTTTGCGATCAACTGAGCAACGATGTAGGCTTGCTTACTGCGCTATGTGGTGGAAGGCAGAGAGGACCCTGATCGATTCTCATTTCGAGATTGGAGACTGTCGGGAATGCCGAGATCAATGTCTCGTCTGTTTGAAAGTCTCAATTGAAGTTGGTTTTGGGTCGAAAAATGTGAATTCTGCAAATTGGTTCAGAACGTGACCAGCAATGTTATCCTTACGCATCGATATTCATTTTTCTGGAAGCCATTTGACTTTTCCATTTTTGGAGGGTGGGGACGTTAAATTTTTTGAATAATGCCACAAGATAATGCTATGACAGATTGAGGTAGTTATGATGCTTTTAACTCAATAATGGCTCATCATTATCTAATTATCAAGCTGCCTTATTAGTATTGTTAATGTAGTCAATTATTTATATCCTGTGGTGCTTGGGAAGGGGTTGTTGGGTTGAGGGAAGAACAACAATGCACGTTGGAAATTATTTGTTTAATTATTTCAAAACCTGAAGTAGTGTGTAACTTGTCAGTTTCTCCTTTTCTTCTTCGCTAAGGGGAGAGAAAAATGTGTACCCTCCAGTTTCGCAGCATCAGTTCCTACATACAGAGACAGACTAATCTTGTGTGCTCATACACTGCCATGGCGTGTTATTTCCATCCAGCCAGATTACTTTCCGTCTCCTGCTTAAGTTTTCTATCACAGTCGGCACTTCTCTCTTGTGCTTATGTTTGTGGTGCTAGCTTCAGAAGAGAAGGATTAGGGATGGTTGGAGAAATAATGTTCTTGAGTTGGAATCTAAAACGTTTCCTTGTTTTCTCTTTCATCTCCTGTTTAGTATGTAGTAATATGCGACCAAAATCGAATATTTCAGAGCCCTGCCTTGTTTCTCCTATTGCTTCTCTCGTTAAGTTTCTCTTCAAACTATTTGAAGAATCCAAGAAGTAAGGTTTCAAAAAGGAGTTGCATTTTGCCCAGAAGCTGTATATACATGATAGTTTTTATTTGTACAAGTGTACATTTATCAAGTTATGTAGGAATAGGTTTGTGCAAGTAGTAAATGGTCTCTGATTGGTGTCTTGCAGATTCTTGTGTTCACTATAATAGGGAGAGAATGCCTGTGGTATTATGAGGACTTTCAATTGGCAATGTGCAGAAGTTTGCCTTCTGGAATGACGTTCGCTTTTGTTGAAATTTGTGTTCTGAACGATTGTCAACACTTATAGAGCTTCCAGCTTGTGTTGGTTTATCAAAATTGCACCTTGTTTATTGTTTATTTATGTGTGTTGTCTTTCAAATACCCCAGGCTACATTTTCATTTTTGTCTTCTTGGTGCAGTGACGAGAAAAATAAGAAAAGATTCCAAAGGAGTAAATATTTCAAAGATGTTGAGAAAGCTCTCCATTTACCCATCCAAGCAAGGAATTTGAAATGCAAGATACCAACCTTGAAAGTAGTTCTGCTTGTCATTTTACTAGGAACTTTTCTGACGCTCTATTGTTCTCCGGCAATTTATAATACAGATCATCCCCCTGGTTCTTCATCTCGGTAATTCTAGTGCTCCAATCCTCCATCAGAATGAAAGTTTTTTCTTTTCCTTATTGCTTTTTTGGGTGCGAATTGTTATTTCCCTCTCCTTTTACCTGTGGGTTGGGCTAGAGTTATTAGAGATATACAGTTTTTCTAAATTTGACTTCATCGTGGCATAATTCATAGATAAATGCATGTTATGCACACACTTCAGTATGTTGGTGCTTTACTAATCTAGATTTCCTGCAGGCCAAGTCTCATTGGTAGATGGACAAGAGAGACTGCTGGTGCAGATCCCCGTTATGCGTCATTGTTGGACATTAATTGGGATCAGATCTCAACCGCTATTGAGAAGCTGACCGATAAGAATGAGTATCAAGGTGTAGGTCTGTTGAACTTTAATGAAAATGAAATTGATAATTGGAAGCAACTACTCCCTGAGCCCGAGCATGTTGTGTTACACCTGGAACATGTGCCTCACAATGTAACCTGGGAGTCGCTCTATCCTGAATGGATAGATGAGGAAGAAGAGTTTGAGGTCCCCACTTGTCCTTTCTTGCCTCAGCTTCAGATTCCTGGAAAACCACGTCTTGATCTTATTGCGGTCAAGCTTCCATGTGATAAGTCAGGGAGGTGGTCAAGAGACGTGGCTCGTCTGCATTTGCAACTTGCCGCAGCCAGACTTGCTGCTTCTGCTAAGAGTTATCATCAAGTGCGCATTCTTTTCGTTAGTGAATGCTTTCCCATTCCAAATCTCTTCACTTGCAAGGAACTTATCACACACAATGGGAATGTCTGGCTGTATGAGCCCAACCTAAATAAACTGAGAGAAAAGGCTCGTCTTCCTGTTGGGTCATGTGAACTGGCGGTTCCTCTAAAGGCTAAAGGTCAGCTTCTTCTTTATCTTGTTATGATCTCCTCAAGCAAGCTCAAATTTGTTTTGCAAAGTGAACATCCTTTTCTTCTCCCCATTTTCCACCTAGCCGGTTCTTAAACCAGATTCTTCATGGCATCAAGCCATTTGGCCAATATAGACATTCATAGCATGAGCGCATAAAATCCTGCAAAATGCTACTTGTGAGAAGTAAGTTGGGATTGGAATTTGATATATGCTCGTGTGACACCTGAGACGATTATTGCCAAAGTGCACTCAGAACTTGATGAATTGGTTTCAGAGAATGCAAATATACCCTTAAACTTCTCCTTTTGTTTTCCTTGTCTTTTTTCACCCTGATGGGATTGTTGCATTTCAACAGAAGACTTTTACTCAGAAAGGGCACATCGAGAAGCATATGCTACAATCCTGCACTCTGCTCATGTCTATGTTTGCGGGGCCATCACAGCAGCTCAGAGCATTCGCATGGCCGGTTCTACACGGGACCTTGTGATACTTGTTGATGAAAGCATCAGTGACTATCACCGGAAAGGTTTGGAGGAAGCAGGGTGGAAAGTCCACACGATCCAGAGAATCAGGAATCCGAAAGCTGAGAGGGACGCGTATAACGAGTGGAACTACAGCAAATTTCGGCTTTGGCAGCTGACTGATTACGACAAGATCATTTTCATTGATGCTGACTTGCTTATCCTCAGGAATATTGATTCCCTGTTCGAAATGCCTGAAATATCTGCAATCGGCAATAATGCTACTCTGTTCAACTCTGGCGTGATGGTGGTTGAGCCATCAAATTGTACATTCCAGCTGCTCATGGATCACATTAATGAAATCGAGTCCTACAATGGTGGGGATCAGGGATATCTAAATGAAATATTCACCTGGTGGCATCGGATCCCTAGGCACATGAACTTCTTGAAGCACTTTTGGGAAGGTGATGAGGTGGAGAAGAAGGAGATGAAAACGCGTCTGTTTGGTGCCGATCCTCCGATCCTTTATGTCCTCCACTATCTCGGTAACAAACCATGGCTATGCTTCCGCGACTACGACTGCAACTGGAATGTAGACATCCTGCAGGAGTTTGCGAGCGATGTCGCCCACCGGACGTGGTGGAAGGTCCATGACGCCATGCCAGAGAACTTGCAAAAGTTCTGCTTGCTTCGGTCGAAGCAGAAGGCAGCTTTGGAGTGGGACCGAAGGCAGGCCGAGAAAGGAAACTACACAGACGGTCACTGGAAGATCAAAATAAAAGACAAACGTCTACAGACATGCTTCGAGGAGTTTTGTTTCTGGGAAAGCATGTTGTGGCATTGGGGCGAAAAGAATTGGACTGATAATGCCACCGTCACTCCCTCACCGCCGGCAATTAGTTCATCATCCCTCCCTTCTTTATGACCCCAAGCCCCTTCTGATCTTCACCTATTTTGTGCAAATCATACAGAGACTCGGATCATCAAATAGTTACAGTTCAAATCGAATACTACAGAAACATTGCAGCCTTGCCGGGTCGCATCCTTGAATGTTTGTAATGAATTCAAATAGCATGCTCAATAGTGAAATACATTCGATTTCTTTGAAGTCCACCTGGCAGTACCCTCTGAACCAGGTTTCGCTAGGGGTTCACAAGCTCTGTTTCATGATTTCAAATTGTTGTAGATGGACCGCCCGAGGATCAATTCAAATTAATATGCGATGACTGCTCATATCATTTTAATGCTAAGGTTCTGATTCCGAAGTAGGCGAAGAAGGGCAAAATAGAGGCTTAGAAAACAATAAGAAAAGCGATTTGGCAAAATAGAGGTCACAAAATAGCCCCTTCATAAAGACTGTCTAATGAGATGATTAGCGATTATTTTAATAGATTGGCTCTTCATGAGTAAAGTTGTCAAAATGGATCGCAAACTCGATTTATAACCCTATAATGTAATTGATTCCCTCGGACATTCATAGGCCCATTATGGCCGTAACTGGGTTTAGGTACGGTTGGTTGCAATATCTTGTTACACTATTAAATAAGGCATTGGCAAAGGGCAACGAAGTTTATTCATATGACGACGAGAAACGAGGATGTGAAGATTGCCCAAAAGATAAAGTTTCCCCAAACGGGGACGCGTTGTTCGCAATTTGCATTCGACCTCCTGTAAAACCCGAAACGGGCATAAAGTTCACATTTTTAACTGACTTGCGCGTGTCATTCTCATTACCCAGTTCTGGAGGGGCGAGAGCAAGCCGCCGCCGTCCGACCCATCCCAGAAAATCGGAGAAAGAAGGTCTCTCCTCTTCCGTTCCGACTACACCCAGAAAGAGATGAACTTGGTGACGCCATGGAAGCTGAGACCGATGCCTACGCTCGCTCCTACTTCCTCCGGCATCGAGGCGACCAGCTTCCGCCTACTTTCTCGCCATACCCATGATTGCTCGTCTTCTTTTCGGGCGTGCCCGCCCGCTTCTGCTCCGAACAGGGCATTCGCGTCGCTCGCCCGGAAGCGGGACTCGCAGCCCGAGCCAGTTCTCACGCCGGCCATCGTCGAAGAAGTGTCGGTGGGTGTCGACGAAGAGGACGGGGTCATCTTCGACGGTTTAGATGGTGGTGAGTGGAAGCGATTGTTGTCGATTTCTCATTCTTTCCTGCCATGGTTTTGCCTTTTCCAGTTTTTGCAAATTGTGTACTGTTCATAGTGAATGATGGCCGTTTTAGATACTCTGCAAGAAAGAACGGAGGAATTATTGTGAAATGTTCTGAAATGGCCTCAACGATCAATAAGGTGTGAAGACGTCTTAGTTCGTATGCAGATGTATTGGAGGATGAGTATGAGGATGGGACTTTTGAAGATGAGTATCTGGAAGATGATGCTGAAGTCTATGTGAGTAAATGCTGTTCTAACAGAGCCTGTGTTCTAGTTTTCTTGGACACAAATTTGGTAAGTTGCTTAATGGACCTAATCTTTTTCCGACACTGTATGAAAGGTTGGGGATGGAGGCGGAGGAGGCGGGATTTCTCTTGCTGGGACTTGGTGGGACAAAAAAGCATTAGCGATAGCAGAACAGGTGTCTCAATCTTTTGATGGCGATTTGAAGATATATGCCTTCAAAACGCTGTTAAATTGCACAATTCAAGTTCGCATCGAAAATCTTTCCAAGAGGTAATGACCTAATGACGCTAATGCAGGCCAGGTTCTATCAAGAGTACGCGGTACAGTTGATGTTTGGACGGTATCATCCACTTTGTGTGGCAGCCCAAATTAGCGATGAATGCCTTGTTCTTCCCTCAACAAAAATGTGCTGGCCTTAATAGCTCTATAAGTTGAGACATTTATATCAAACCAGCAGACTGAAAGTATGTGGAATGCCTTCTCATTCGAACTCTCTCTCTGTCTCTCCCATATGTTGGTGTCCTAGACAATACCGACTTCTGTATGTTTCTCGTGCTGGCTTGATTTTGTTTTTTAGAAGGAAATTAAGTGAGGTGCTGCATAACGATTCCTGCTACAACTCTTCATAGACATTGCTCGCTCCTTGGGCCTATAGGACAGAAGAAACAGTTACATGCAACGACCTGAGGAATTCATTTTTAGTTAGCTTCTTAAATTTGTAGGAAGGATAGCTATGCTTTCCTAACCATAGTTATGCTGAACTCAAGCTTTAAAACCTTCCTACAGTGGAAAGGACAAATTTGGTTCACTTTCTTATGTTGGTTTCAATTCTATGTGAATGGTGATTATTATTTCCATTGTCAACTAATTCAATTAATCTCTGTAATCACAACATGTGTTCAGGTCTGGTTCCCCTAGTATGGAAGATATAGAAGCATTTTCGACGACCTATAGAGCTCGTCTTGATGAAGCTGAGGCTGCCAAATCTGTACCAGAGAATTTATCTTTGGAGGTACTTGTTTCTTTCACTAGTTCCCGGTATAGAGCATTCTTTCTTGCATGCTGAACTTCGTGAGCGGGTGCGTACTGATGAACTCAATGAATCTACCATGACAAGAGACGAGAATGATAATATCTGATGCAACAGGAGAAGTTCCAAATTTAGAGAGCTGAGGTTAAGGTATATAGGGCCCAACTAACCATTGCACTGTAAAAGGGAAAGAGTGAAGGATTAGGAGTGGTATTGAACACCTGTGCTTTAACCGGTTACCATCTTGCCTTTTAAACACACTCTGGTTTCTAATTCTGATGAACTGGAGTAGTAAAATTGTTGATTTGTGAACATGCAAGAAGATATGACAAGAATTGAGTTTATTTGAAGTAAAGTTCACGATATGTCAATGTGAATTGAAGCAAGTTTTTTTGAAGAAAAGTTCACGATATGTATCTGAAGTGTCTTGCCTAAAGTAGCAATCCTTCCAGGTCTCATCTCCTGGCGTTGAAAGAGTCGTTGGCATTCCGCATGATTTTGATCGGTTCATGGATCGACCCATGTTTGTAAAATATGTCTTAGAGACAGACTCAAGTGGCTCATCCTTGGAAGGTGATGGCATCTTTAAACTCATTTCGGTCGACATGGAGACCAAATGTTGCACCTGGGGTCTAGCCGATGTAAGAGCAAACAGAGAAAAAGCTGGTAAAGGAAGGCCTCTTAGCAAAAAGCAACGGGAATGGCGCTTAACTACATCCTTCGAATCGTTACGCCTTGTTCGAATATATTCTGAGATCTGAAAATTTACTCATGGCATGCCTGCATACTGCATAGGTGTCGTTACTATCTGTAATAGTAGTTAAGAGCTCATATTTTTTTCTCTGTTCGATTCTGCCGATGTTTAAAGTCGTGAAGCTGTATATGTAAAGATTTGTCAGACGAAATTGTAGCCACTGATGCCACCAAATATTGAGTTCAGACTTAAGATACTGGAAAACTCGATGGCAGCAATAGGGTGAATTTTTGGTTTTCCTGTCAATCTAGTGATTAGCCTTATCAACTAGCTGAATATTCTTGAAAATCAATGAGAGGGTCGATTTGACCCGGGGAACTACATGAAGAAATGTACACACCAACCTCTTTAAATTGACAGCGAAAGTTGGATTTTGTGAACAACCAGTTATGATAAAGGGGAAGAGAGAGTCAAGACAGTGATTCTGCTGATAGTTCCATTTCTGAGAATTGCAATGGTCAAAATCGGCCCTCTTCTGGGGTAGCAGTGATCTCGCTAGAGGTGTTCCCGATACCACATCGGAGTCTTGTGTTACACCAAAGTGAAGCTCTGACCCCGGTGACTCGGATCCTGTAAACCTGTGTCAAAGTGCATGTGTAAATCTGTGACAAAGTGCAAGTCAACGAATGAATTCTGGTTCCTTCAATCTTCCATTAAATTTCTCACTATTATCCCCAATTTCATTTAGGCCCCCACACAAAGCCATGGTGTAGCATTTCCAAGACCAATAGTCTCATGAACTTAAAAGTCGCATTTGGGTTCTAGAATCATCACATGACCAATCGTGCATACAGTGCTATTAAAATCACTAGCTCAATATCTCAAATTGATTATATTTTGCTAACATCAATTATATGGAGGAAAAGTCACTTAAAGTGTCATAACTTTCGTACGATACTCACTTCATTGTCAAAACTTTTCATGCAATCTCTTGAGTGCCACATTGGTGGAAAAATCAATCACTTAAGTGCATATTTCGGTGATTTGTTCTACGTGAGTTTTTCAATTAAATATTGACTCTAATGAGGCCTTTTTAAAAAGAAACTTAGTCTAATGTAGACAACCTTCGACTAAAGTGGCAAAAAAGGGCCAAAATGACGTTGCTTGACCAATTTATTCCCAAAAAATTGACTTAAAAATGAAACCCTGATCCTTGAGTCTTCTCTTGGGAGGTTGACTGGCGATGAAGAAGACTAAGGAACCTTGTCCTAGCCACCGGAGAAAGAGAGAGAAATGGAGGATTTGGTTTTGGGGCTTAGATTTGAAGAAAACAAGTAATTAACTCACCAATTTGTCTTCTCCTCCTTCATCTAGTTTGTCTTCATCTTCATTTTCTTCGTCTGTGTCTTCATCTTCATCTTCATCTTCATCTTCTTCATTTGCGTCTTCATCTTTGTTTGAAGAAACCCAATTGCAACAACCAATTCGTTCAGGTAACCATGTTGCCCCCTCTCCTTCGCAACTCTTGTTCATCCGATTCTTGACTGGAACATGCTTAATTTGGTAATGTTTGTCCAGCTCCCGCTCTCCATTACAAATTTCAACACCTAATTTTGCTCCAATTTCTTGGTTGAAGAACACATCAAAATTAGGATTTGAAGAAGAGAGAGAAATTAACCACTATTCACAAATTTGGGGCAAATAACACACATAGACGGGAGAATTGTCCAAAAAGTCATAAACCTATTGCATTTTTACCAATTTAGTTATAAATCTTTTAAGTTTGCCAATTGAATCATAAACCTTTTCACTTATTGCCAATTGAGTCCATTCGCTCAATTTTGGCCGCTCGAAATTGACGTGGACACTGGTCGGGACTGGCCATCTGGCTAACGTTGACGTGATAATTTTTTTAAAATATTTTAATATTTTTTTCGATTTATTTTTATTTTTATTTTTTCTAATTTTTTTTTTGTCTTCTTCCCTTTGGCCGATGAGGTCGACCTCGCTAGCCGGCCTCTGGCGAAACTCACCACTGCTAGCCACTAGCGAGGGCGAGCCTCGCCGGCCACTAGCTAGGCGAGACCTCGCCCAGATCGGCGAGGTCTGCCTCACCATCGCCTGGGTCTCCCTTGCCCAGCAATGGCGAGGTCGACCTCACCAAATTTGGGGAAGGTCGAGCCTCGTCAGGTCTTGGCCTCGCCCAACGACGGCAAGGTTGGCCTCGCTGTTACCTGGGTTGGCCTCACCATGGCTGGACGAGACCAACCTCGCCGTCGCCTAGGTCTCCCTTGCCCAATGACTGCGAGGTCGAGTCTCGCCCAGCCAAGGTGAGGCCGACCTCGCTGTCGCTGGGCAACGCCAGGGGTTGGCGAGGCTTGACCTTGCCCAGATCTAGCGAGGCCGACCTCTCCCAACCAAGGGCCGGCAAGGCTTGCCCTCGCCAGTGGTCGGTGGGGGCGAGCTTCGCTAGTCATCGGATCGGCCAGAGGGAAGAAGACCAGTAAAAAAAGGAAAAAAATTCGAAAAAAGATAGTAAAATATTAAAAAATTGTCACGTCAGCATTTGCCAAATGGTCGGCACTAGCCGTCGTCCACGTTAACTCTAGGCGGCCAATATTGGCCGGATGAACACAATTGATAAGAAGTAAAAAAGTTTAAGACTCAATTAGCAAACTTAAAAGGTTTAGAATTGAATTGGCAAAAGTGCAACAGGTTTAGGTTTTTTTGGACAATTTTCCCCACATAGACGACATCGTGTAGAGCAATTCATGATACCTCACTTTGCCAGCGGGCCACATTGGTGGGACAAAGACTAAACTATTGACACATTGCATTTTCCGACAATCCAAATTGGCGACGGCACTGAAGTGGTCATATATAGCATTCTCTAGTATTTTAAGAAGAGTGAAGAAATGTGTGGCTAATAGATTGGTCATATACAATACGGTTAATACCACGAAAATCCTCAAGCTGGTACACTTGTGACAAATTTACCCAAAACTAGTTTTTTAACCACTAAAAATCCAAATTGGTACAATTGTGACAAATTTACCACATATCAATTTTTTTACCACCAAAAATCCAAAACCGGTATATTCGTGATAAATTTATCCTCCATTAAATTGAATTAATACAAAAAAATTACAAACTAGTACACTTGGAACAAATGGAGGGGAAAACCCCAAACTGATATATTTGTCAACTGTCATGTGTCATTTTACTAAGTAATTTGATAATAAAATTTGACAGAAACTAATGGAGGGTAAATTTATCACAGATGTATCAGTTTGGGGTTTTTGATTGTCAAAAAATTAATTTTGGATAAATTTGTCACAAATGTACTAATTTGAGATTTTTCGTGATAATAACCCTATATAGTATTCTCTAGAAATATTTAGGAGGAGGATGAACCACCTGCTTGTTAAGCCTATAAATAGCCAAGGTATGTGTGCGTAAGTCGATGCGAAGAATTTCTCTCAACCTACGTTGTAAAGAATGCCTCTAATAAAAAGAGAGTTTTTTTTTTCTTTAAGTGAGCTTTTGTATTTTTCTCAACAAGTGGTATAGACCCACATTGCTGTGCTCAGCACCCGATACAAAAAACAGGGGTAGTCGCATAATTTAATATATTAAGTCTCGACTTTTAAGATATCAAAGGCAAATACCGACTCATTTGTCATGGATTATTCATCAACATCACCCACATCTAATTTCACTAAGATATATGTGGATGATATCCATAATTGTACCCCATAAATCAAGAATTCAGTTAGAAAACACTTCCACCAATCGGATATCATCTATCCCATAAAACAAGAATTCAGTATGAAAACATTTCCTCCGGTTAACGTTGGAGAAAAATGACAAAAATTGCATCAATTTATGCATCGGTGAAAACATAAAATTAATGTTGTCATGTGTCAATATCTTGCTATATGCCTGCACATTATGGCCTTAAGTTTTATGAATGTTTGACTGAGTTAAGATTATTTGTTCGCAAAATTTTTTTTCTCATAAAGTATTTTTCTCATTTTTTGGCATTAAGATCGATTAACCAAATAATTCAAAGGAAGATCTTTCATAGTCAACAGAAAAACTATACTTAAATTAAAGTAAAATGATTTCCACTTTGAAAAACAGAGATCATTTTCCAAATATAACTAAATATCGGTGTTTGGACCAAAGATCTTGGTGCTTGGGCACAAAAGCCCCGACCCCCGTGGCTCCCATGCCTGGGTCCTCGGCAGCGGTCCTAAGTAGTTTGAAGTCGGGCTCGGGTATCTCGAGGTCGGGCCTGGGACAACGGTGCCTATGCCTTGGTCCCTAGCGACCATGACCTGGTACCCGGCTCCTACGCCAAAGTGACTAGTGCTCAAGACCGAGTCCATAAAAGCTAAGCCTAGGTCCCTCGAGGCCGGCCCATGACCTCGTTGCTCATTCCCAGTTACATGGCTCCTTTGCCCAAGTCACTGATGCTTGGGTGTTGACACCTAACATTTGCTTTTCCCACTTAATCTTTTATCGCATGAAAATTAGGGGTTGAAGTTGACCTTTAAACAAAACATTGATTTTGCATTGTTTCAATTTGTTGTATTTCTTTGCATTAGGCACTAATAGTATTTTAGATTAACATGTTCATCATCATGCATATTTGCATCAAGTCGGCCATGGCTGCTCTCATTAAATTCCAGAAAGAGAGTGAACTTCCTTAGATGCTTTATTTCTGGCAATGAATAAAGACCATCACGAGGGCAGTAGCTTCACGCCATTTTGGGAAGGGAATTTTCTTGCTCCAAATCCAAGAGAGAGATCTTCTCACCGGCCAGCTAAACGGAGGAATTCGTGGGACATTTTTCCATGAACGATAAGTTCACAGCTGAAGATAAAGGAAAATCCGGCAATTGAGAGGCAAAATCGGTGAAACAGACATCAATAAAAGGATAAAATCAAAGTAAGAAGCTGATTGGGATGCACAAATGGGCTGGCCAAAATCATGCAATGGCGTGAATAAAGGTAAGAGAAAAGGAAACTTAAAAGATTTGCAAAGAGAGGTGTCTAGAGCCACTATAAAAGGGAACCTTACAAGAACAAGAGGGGCGAAGAGCATAATCCATTACGTCGATACTCATATGCTCTTGCTTCCTTAACGGCGATACTCATATACATCGCCACCCTCATCGGTTTCTCCGTCCATCTGTTACTTGACTACTCCGTGGCTATCTCCATCGCGTTATTGAGCCAGGCTTGAGGACACGTCCATCTCCATCTCCATCTCCATCTCACTCGACAAAGTACCTCACGATCTCTCCTCTCTTGACAATACTCAGCACATTCAGAAGGAGTCATCACAAAAGGGGGACAACATCACGTTCTCCACCTTTTCATGGTCACCTCACTAACATCACCTTCACGGGGCACTAGCAGAGAGGGAGAAAAAAAAAGGCAGGCAGTGAGAAAGAAGTACTTGTTTGTCCTTGTCTCACACCTCCCTGTGCTTCCCACGGACATAACCAAGATGTTAGGAATATGCTTCAGGACTGAGACATGTCCACGTACAACATATGTTTTTGTTATTTCAGTTTGTTAAATGGTTGTCCTAGTCTTTAGGAAGCGGTTAAGCTATTTTTGTTAGTGCTGTTGATCGTGGTTTATTTGTAGGGCCATGTTGTTAGTGGTTGGTTATTTTTCCTTCCTTTAAATTGTAATGTTTGCTGAAGTTATAAAAAATGTTGTCTTTCCTTCCATACGCCTTTCTTAAGTCCGTTGTCTTTCCTCTCTCGACTAAAAAACCAACAATTGGTATCAGAGCTCTCTTCTTAAGGGACCTGTGTGAGTTTGACAAGCCATGGACGCCGAAGCTGGTCTCTCTTCAATTGCTCCACCATTGTTCGATGGAGATAACTTCCAGATATGGGCAGTGCGCATGGAGACATACCTGGATGCTTTGGATCTTTGGGAAGCAGTGGAAGAAGATTATGAAATCCTTGCACTTCCTGCCAATCCAACCATGGCTCAGATCAAAGCTCATAAGGAGAAGAAGACAAAGAAGTCAAAGGCCAAAGCTTGCTTGTTTGCTGCAGTTTCAGCCACCATTTTTTCTCAAATTATGTCTCTCAAGACGGCAAAGGAGATATGGGATTTTCTCAAGTTTGAGTATGAAGGAGATGAGAGAATTCGTGGAATGCAGGTGTTGAATCTAATCTGTGATTTTGAGATGCAAAAAATGAAGGAAACTGAGACCATAAAGGAGTATGTTGACAGACTTCTCGAGATAGCCAATCGAGTTTGGTTACTGGGTTCTTCATTGACAGACTCAAGATTTGTCAAAAAAATTCTTGTGACACTGCCTGAAAGGTTTGAGGCTACAATAACCACCTTCGAAAACACGAAGGACTTGTCCGCGATCACACTGGCAGAACTCTTAAGTGCCCTGCAAGCACAAGAGCAAAGGCGTGTAATGAGGCAAGAGGGAGTTGTTGAAGGAGCCTTATTAGCCAAGCATCAAGATGATGGCAAATTTAGATGGTAGAAAAGCAAGAAAACTCAAGCAACAGGCAAAAGTTCAACATCAGGCAGCAAAAACAAGGCCAGAGATAAGAAAGCTAGAGTGAAAGGGAACTATCCTCCCTATCAACATTGCGGGAAAAAAGGTCATACACCTTACAAATGTTGGAGAAAACCTAATGCAAAATGTAGAAAATGCAATCAAATTGGACATGAAGCCATCATATGCAAAAACAAAAATCCACAGTAAGGAGAAGAGGCTAAACTTGTTGATCAAGAGGAGGAGGATCAACTTTTTGTAGCCACGTGTTTTGCAGGCAGTGAAGCAAGTGAGAGCTGGCTGATTGACAGTGGCTGCACCAATCATATGACCAATGATAAGGAGCTTTTCAGAGATTTGAGGCCTACCACTATCACCAAAGTGAGAATTGGGAATGGCGACTATATTTCAGTTAAAGGCAAGGGAACAGTTGCAATAACTTATTGTTCAGGTACAAAGTTCATTCATGATGTTCTTTTTGTTCCTGAAATTCAACAAAACTTGTTGAGTGTTGGTCAGTTAATTGGAAGAGGATTTAAAGTTGCTTTAGAAGACAATTTTTGCCTAATTAGAGATGCAGCCAACCAAGAAATCTTTAAAGTAAGAATGAAAGGCAAAAGTTTTGCTCTAAATTCATTGGAGGAGGAGCAGGCAGCCTTCTCAATTAAGGAGAATGTCACTGAGATTTGGCATAAGAGACTCGGGCATTACCACCACCACGGGATGCTGCAAATGAAATCCAATACAATGGTAGAAGGTCTTCCGAAATTTGAAAATCAAATTTCAAGCTGCAAGGCATGTCAATTCGGCAAGCTCAATAAAAAACCATTCTCAAAGTCAACTGGCAGAGCTTCAAGGAAGCTGCAACTGATCCACACAGATGTCTCAGACCCTCAAAGAACACCTTCTCTAAAGGGTAGTCTCTATTATATTGCCTTTATTGATGATTTCATTAGAATGTGTTGGATTTTTTTTTTAAAGTTCAAATCAGAAGTGGCTCAAGTTTTTTGGAAGTTCAAGGTAAGAGTAGAGAATGAGAGTGGCTGTAAAATTCAGATTGTTAGATTTGAAAATGGGAAGGAGTACACTTCGGTACAATTCAACAAGTTTTGTGAAGATGCAGGCATTGAGTATCAGCTTACAGCCCCTTACACTCCTCAGCAAAATGGAGTTAGTGAGAGGAGAAATAAGTACATCATGAAAATGTCAAGATGCATGCTGCATGAGAAGAATTTGCCAAAGAAGTTTTGGGCAGAGGCAGCAAGTATGGCTGTGTTTCTTCAAAACAGACTAGAGGAAAGACAACAGACTTAAGAAAGGCGTATGGAAGGAAAGACAACATATGAGGCATGGTATGATTACAAACCAACTCTGAAATATCTTAAAGTTTTTGGTTGCTTGTGCTTCACTCATATTCCACAGAGTAAGCGTGACAAGCTAGATAGAAGAGCTTTACTAAGTATTTTTATAGGCTATAGTATAGTCAGCAAGGCCTATAAAATTTTCCAGCCACAAACTGGAAATATTATAGTTAGCAGGGATGTCCACTTCGTGGAGGATGAAGAGTGGAATTGGGATGATGCAAAGAAGAGAAGTTAGATCGTGGTAGAGCCAAAATTCAAGCTCTTTGGTTCAAGCACTGAAGAAGATGAAGAAAGACAATGAAATAGTAGATAATATCCCTGTGAGAGGAACTAGGTTGCTCTCTGACACTTATCAAAGATGCAACATTGCTGTGTGAACCTGCAGATTATGAAGAAGAAGAAATGATCAAAGGTGGATAGCTGCAATGAAGGAGGAGCTGTCCATGATAGAGAAGAACAATACATAGATTCTAGTGAAAATGTCTCAAGATAGAAAAGTAATTGGAGTCAAGTGGGTGTTCAGAATCAAGCTCAATGCTGATGGCTCTATCAACAAACACAAGGCAAGACTTGTGGTAAAGGGCTATGCTCAAGTTTTTGGCGTGGACTACTCGGATACCTTTGCACCAGTTGCTCAATTGGACACCATAAGAATTCTGCTTGCTGTAGCTGCTCAAATGAATTGGAGAGTATATCAACTTGATGTAAAATCAGCATTTCTAAATGGTGTTTTGCAGGAAGAAATTTATGTTGAATAGCCTGAAGGATTTGAGAAGAAAGGAGAGGAGGACAAGGTGTTTCTTCTCAAGAAAGCTCTTTACGGTTTGAAGCAAGCTCCAAGGGCTTGGTACAGCAAAATTGATGACCATTTGCTGAGCTTAGGCTTTGAAAAAAGCATGTCTGAGGCCACTCTTTATGTCAAACGTCTAAGCAATGATGTCCTCATAGTTTCTCTTTATGTTGATGATCTTTTGCTGATAGGGAATGATGCAAAGCTGGTTGAGGAGTTTAAACATGAAATGATGAAGGTCTTTGAGATGACAGATCTCGGCTTAATGTCATTCTTTCTTGGAATGGAAATTAAGCAAGCTGAGCATGAGGTTTTCATCTGCCAGAAGAAGCATGTGAAGGAGATCTTAAAGAAGTTTAAGCTTGAAGAATGCAAGGAAGTAAGTACTCCTATGAATCAAAAGGAGAAGCTATGCAAAGAAGATGGTGCGGATAAAGTTGATGAGGGATATTTCAGGAGTTTGATAGGTTGCTTAATGTATCTCACAGCAACAAGGCCTGACATTTTGAATGCTGTAAGTATTTTGTCCAGATTTATGCATTGAGCAAGTGAATTGCATCTCAAGGCTGCCAAGAGAGTGATTCGATATGTTAAAGGGACAAGTGATTTTGGTGTCAAATTCACGAAAAGCAAGGAGTTCAAGCTGGTTGGTTTTTTTGACAGTGATTGGGGAGGTTCCATTGATGATATGAGAAGCACTTCAGGCTACTGTTTTGTTCTTGGATATGGTGTTTTCTCTTGGAGCTCGAAGAAGCAAGAAACCATGGCTCAATCCACTGCTAAAGCAGAGTTTGTTGCTGCAACAACTTCTGTTAATCAAGCTTTGTGGCTGAGGAAAATTCTAATGGATCTCAATCTTGAGCAGAAAGAAAGCACTTAGATATTTGTTGACAACCAAGCTACCATTGCTATTTCCCACAATCCTGTGTTTCATGGGAAAACTAAGCATTTCAACATCAAGCTATTCTTTCTGAGAGAAGTGCAAAAAGAAGAATTTGTGACTTTGGTTTATTGCAAGTCTGAAGATCAGCCGGCAGATCTATTTACAAAGCCCCTTCCAATCAGCAAGTTCGAGTTTCTGAGGCAGAAAATTGGTGTTTGTAGCTCCTAAAGCAAGGAGGAGTGTTAGGAATATGCTTCAGGACTGAAACATGTCCACGTACAGCATATGTTTTTGTTATTTCAGTTTGTTAAATGGTTGTCCTAGTCTTTAGGAAGCGGTTAAGCTATTTTTATTAGTGCTGTTGATCGTGGTTTATTTGTAGGGCCATGTTGTTAGTGGTTGGTTATTTTTCCTTCCTTTAAATTGTAATGTTTGCTGAAGTTATAAAAAATGTTGTCTTTCCTTCTATACGCCTTTCTTAAGTCTATTGTCTTTCCACTCTCGACTAAAAAACCAACACAAGAATTCGTCGCCGCTACTTTTCGCAGCCATGCCCACAGCCTCCAAGCGACCGTCAGCGAATTCCAGACGAGCTCCTACAATGTTGTCCATTTTCCTGCTGCGGTAACTCATTGTCCAACCTCGAGTCAGTCAATCCAGCGGCGTCCCTGCAAACTCCTTGGCAATTCACAGCGGGTTCCTTTATTCCAGATAGCCTCTCATTAGCTTGATTGCGTCATTGTTGCTGTTCCCCGTTGCTGTGTCGCTATTGTCTGCTGCTGCTGCTGCACCGTTGCTGCTGTTCGCCACCGCTTGCTGTTGCTGCTACTGCGCTGCTGTTCATCGCTGTTGTTCTCTGCGTTGCTGCTCCTAGCTGTTGCTGCTGTTGCTGCTGCTGCTGCTGCTGCTGCTGCTGTGCTGCTGTGCTGCTGGTCATCGCTGCTGTTCGTTGTTCGCTGTTGCTGTTCGCTGTTGCTGCCGTGCCACCGTTGCTACTGTTTGCTGTTGTTTGTTGCTGCTGTCCGCTGCCGTTTGCTGCCAATTGTTGCTGTTCACTGTTGCAGCATACCTCCAGTTGCTTTCCGTGATTTTGTGCCTTCTCTTCGTATCAATCTCTCGAGGTTAACTCTAACCAAGGTGAGGATGAAGTCAGATTAAATTCGTGTATTGTTAATACATGATTTGCATGTCATTAGTCAGTAAAACGTTACATAGTTGTATTTTTGTTCCTTTTTTTTTTTGCATTAACTAAGATATATTAAGGTGTTTGGACCTTTAGACACTAAAGTCAAGCCCTTAATATTATCTGGGCATGATTCGGTTTGCTATACGTGATTTTTGATGAATTTTAGTTGTTTGGAACATTGTTGATAAATCTTGTGAACGACACACATTTTAAAGTTCAATGAAATTTAGTAGTTATCACGTATATAGGATGTGTATAGATTTAGGGTGTTCCATAGTTTTCATTAAACAAAAATCAATCAAATAAATTGTCATTGGAATCATGTAGGCTCCATGTAGGTTTAAAGTTGATTACCCTCGTAGCATGCATATCATTCTTGCACGGCTATGTTGAGGTACTCGGCTTCCATGCCCAATTTACTGGCGATGGACCAACCCAGGACTCCGATGCCCATGCCCAAGGACTTGACTCCCACACCCAAGTCATAAGCACCTGGACCCTGACGCCTATGCTCGAGTTCCGAGTGCCTTACCCTGAGAAATCCTGGCTCCTCTGACCGAGTACTTGGTTGCCAAGCCCAAGTCCCTCGAAGCCGGGCCTCAATCGCGGCACTTGAGTCTAGACCCAACCTTCGTGTCCAAACTCGGGTCACTTGAGGTTGGGCCCTATACCTTGGCGTCCTAGCCTGGGTCTTCGGGGCTTGGTTCTGGGACCCTGATAGCATAGCCTTAGTTCCCCCCGTGGTTGGGTCTAGGACCCTGGCTCTTGAGCCCAAGTGCCCCATGGCTGGCTCCTGGACCTAAGCATCAGAGGCCAAGTTCCGTAAGAGAAAAAAAAAGGTAAATTGTTTACAATCTATGAAACTTTTTATGATATAAAATTTAATTACTTGATTTACCGTTTGATATTATATTATGTGGACAGAAAATAATTTCCAGTTTATTGTCAGATTTCTACTAAACACCCAAAAAAATATTATCATTTCCTGGAAATTGACTTTTTTGAATATATTTTTCAGAAATATTAAATTTTCTAGGAGACAAACAGAGCATTATCATTGGAAAATGGATGTTGAGTTCCGGCAAAAAAATTCTGTCTCTTTCTAAGTTTGCGACAATTGAACAAATGCAACCAGACGATGAGGATCTCTTGGTCGGCAATCAAAGAATAAGTTCACCATAACATAGGAAAACTCGAAGTAAGAATGCACCTTTTTGTTAGGGGATAAGTACAGCGCAAGTGCTATAACTTTTGTACGGAGAATACTTAAGTGCCATAACTTTTTTTTGCCTTACTTGAGTGTCATAACTTTCAAAAAAATGATCATCTAAGTGTCACTTACAAGCTGATCGTGAGGGCCCGAAACCGCGGCTTTTCCGGCCGAACGGTGACCTTCCCGGTGAGGCGATCACCATTAGCTTGAAGAGGGGGTGTCAGTGAATCATTCCATGGCTTCCGTTTGTCTCGAAATTTCCGTTTTAGTCTCCGTTGACGAAGATAAAAATGCTTTGTAGTTACACATTTATCGAGCCGATTTGTGTGACTACGAGGCATTTTTACCTTCGTCAACGGAAGCTAAAACGGAAATTTCAAGATGAACGAAGACCATAAAATGATTCACCCACACCCCCTCTTCAATCTGGTGGTGCTCGCCTCACCGGAATGGTCACCGTTTGGCTTGAAAAGCTGCGGTTGTGGGCCCTCACGACCAACTCCTCTGACGAGCTGGTCGTGAGGGCCAAAAACCGCGGTTTTTTCGGTCGAACGGTAACCTTCCCGGCGAGGCTAGCATCACCAACTTGAAGAGGGGGTGTCGGTGAATCATTCTATGATCTTCGTTTGTCTCGAAATTTCCGTTTTAGTCTCCGTTGACGAAGATAAAAATGCTTCTTAGTCACATATTTATCGAGCTGATTTGTGTGACTATGAAGCATTTTTACCTTTGTCAACGGAGGCTAAAATGGAAATTTTGAGACAAACGCAGGCCATGGAATGATTCACCGACACCCCCTCTTCAAGCTGGTGGTGCTCGCCTTGCTGGGAAGGTCACCGTTCGACCGGAAAAGCCGCGGTTTTGGGCCCTCACGATCAGTTCATAAGTGGCACTTAGGTGATATTTTTTTTAAAGTTATGGCACTCAAGTGAGTCATAAAAAAGTTATGACACTTAAGTGTCCTCCATACAAAAGTTATGACACTTGCGCTGTACTTATCCTTTTTTGTTAGTGATCTCAGTCACGCAGTAAGAATATATCAAGCGCTAGCAAAATATTCGTACTGATCAAGGGGAGGAAACTGAGCGTCAATAATGAAATTCAAGGGCAAACTCTATATATATAGACAAGAGGGAAAATTACCAAAACAGTCCTAAACTTATTGCAATTGTGCTAATTTAGTCATAAACTTTTTTTGTGCCAATTTTGTCCTAAACCTCTCACATTTATGCCAATTCAGTATGTCTGGCCAATTTTGGCCGGTCGGTGCTGATGTGGACGCTGGCCGGCGTCGGTCGGACACGTGGTAAAATATATTTTTTTCGAATTCTTTTAATTTTTTTATTTTTCTAGCTCCATCTTCTTTAACCTATAGCCGGTCACCGGACCCGACTAGCCAAAGGCTGGGGCCGGCGAGGTCGGCCCCGCTGGCTGCTGGTGAGGCCGACCTCGCCGTTGGTTGCTGGGCGAGGCCGACCTCGCCAGCTGCTGTCGAGGATGAGCCCTCGCAAGTGACGTTGCTAGGCGAGGATGAGCCTCGCCAGATCTGACGAGGTCCTATCCTTGCCAGTTGCTTCGAAAGAGGCCAACCTCGCCCAGCAACGGCGAGGTCAAGAGAGGCCGACCTCGCTAGCGAAGTTGTTGGGTGAGAACGTCGCAACTGAGCGAGGCTGCCCTCGCTAGTAGCCGGTGGGGACAAGCCTCGCTGGTCGCTTCAAGCAAGGCTGACCTTGCCAGCGACAGCGAGGATGGCCTTGCTTGACCTAGCCACCGACGGCAAGGACAATACCTCACCAGATCTAGTGAGGCTCGTCCTCGTCGGCCGTTGGCGAAGTTTGCCTTGCCTAGTTGCGATGTTACTGGGTGAGGCCAACCTCGTCATTGCTGGCGAAGCTTGTCTTCGCCGACAACTGGTGAGGTCGACCTCGCTTGAAGCGACTGGTGAGAACAAGACCTCGCTAGATTTGGCGAGGCTCGTCCTCACCGGCCATTGGCGAGGTCGGCCTCGCCAGTGGCCAGCGATCGGCCAGAGGCTAGGGCCGACGAGGTCTTGTTGCCTAGGGGTTGAATGAAGGAGAAAAAAAAAAGAAAAAATTTAATAAAAAAATTCGAAAAATAACAATTTTTTTGTCACATCAATGTTGGTCGGGCGTCAGCCAGCATTCATGTTAGCATCAGCTGGCCAAAATTGGCCAGATGGACTGAATTGGCATAAATGCAAAAGATTTAGGACTGGACTGACACAATTACAATAGGTTTAGGTAATTTTCCCATAGACAAGATGGTGGCAAAGTTCGCGAGCATCCAACATGGAGAAAGAGGAAGAGAGAACCGAAACCCGGAAGATTCTAATGACTGCTTTACGACGACTTGCTATTACAGTATTTTGCCTGGTTTGCTGTTACATCAATCTCGTGGGAGGTGACAGCAGTATGCCCTCTGTAACCTAGAAACGACCACGGACGCGACTCTTTACTACTATGGCATACTCTTCGTTCTTAACGATATTCCGCTCGGAATGCCGTATCAAGATTTCAGCTATTGCACCTCCTCTGAAGATCCTCCAGCTAAATGCGTCGGCCATGGAGCTTGCAACAGAGAAATTTCGGAAGACGATTGCCGCCAATGCCTACTCACTTCCGTAGACATAATATGGCACCGATACTGTCACCTAAGTGTTGGCGCTCAACTGCAACTTAAGGATTGTTGAGTTAGATATGAAAATTATTATTGCATGGAGTAATCGCGCTGCTTTCTTTCAATAAGTTGGAGCGAATATGGTTATTATCGTTAGAAACCCTATATAAGGGTTTTGAATGATTCCCCATCATCAATTTGCGTTGATTTTGATGATTTTATTCAATTTCAGTTCATGTAGCAGGTCATTTGGGTGAAATTCTCCTTGCCATCCAAGGGATGTTAGGATTTCCAAAGGATATATGGCACATTGGTGATGAACTGCCTTTGCAGACTCTATTTTATGTTTTTGGTTAAAGTAACATTTCATTCATTTTCACAAAAATACAGTAGAGATATAAGGCAGTCCAACTTCAACTTAAGACAAATCCTAGACAGCTTCAAAGTAAAACAAACTTCCGCCTAAGAAGATGAATCACATAACAATGTTAGGGGTCACACGCTTAAAGAATAGATTTGTGACTTCTTCAAATCAAAATAAGTAGCCGATCATCAAATGCATCTTCAATAATGAGCACACACTGAGATCTCCATTTATTACAATGGCTTTGCCTTTCGACTGTGTGCGCCTATATACGGCGTCCCTAACACTATCGCCATTCAGAGAAAAAATGTTGAACAAGCATATATTTGACGTCTGTGAGAGCGAAACCTTCACGAAGATTCTCCAATTCCCTTCAAAACTGGATTTGTACACCAATGAAACCCGAAAGAAGCAAAACCCCAAAATCATACACACAGAAATCCCCCAAAATCTAGTCAAGATCGGGATAAAAGCCTTTCGGAAACAGGAGAGAATCTTCCAGATCTAGACTAAATTGGAAGAGAAAAGCTCCCCAAACGGTAGGAAAGCAAGAAAAAGAAGACAAACAACAAAAATAGCCGAAAGAAAAGGGAAAAAGGGAGGAGAGGGAAACATCTAGTTCGAACCCTCCCCTCCATGGAGGTTGAAGAAGAAAATTGCGTGAAGATGAGAGGGAGAGGAGAGAATCCTAAGGAGGAGAGAGAAAAAAGTGCTTTGTACCATCTGGAGACTCCATTTAATTCTAGTTGTATGTATGTAAAACTTTCATAATAGTATGAAAATGCAAGCATTAAATTTAGTGGCTTTTTTTTCATATGTGAAGGAAATGTAATTGCCGAACCGGTCAAAGGTTTTGAGTGTTCATTTAATTTGAGAATGTCAAATTCTTTCTCTGAGGAATAATTAGTGACCAGTGCTGTAGGACGAGAGATTGGACATTGAAGAACTGGAAGGGATGGAGAAGTTCACGAGAATAATAAAAACAAAACTGGGAAGATCACGAAGAAACTCATATGAAGTAGGGAGTAATTAATACGTATGTATCTGGATATTCAATAATGACAAAAGGAAACACCTAATAGAGAACAATTGGAAGCTGAAAAGCCAGCATTACCAACGTTTCTAGCTACCGAAGGCAACATTATTCTTGCCTTTCGTTCAATCTAGTCTTCAATGTTATTCTTTCTGCAATAAACTTCGCTAAGTGCAATTCTTATCCAAACCCCTTCTGTTCTCCATAGACGTCAAATGGTTCTGTTCATTGATGGTGAATGTTATAATTCACGCAATGGCTCTCTCTTGAATGAGAGTCCCTCTCCTCTCTCTGGGGAGTCAGGAATTAGTTACATCTTCGCGATGTATTTTCAGTTTTCTTGCCCTTCCTTCATTGCCTCCACCACTTACCGCCTCATGCTGCCATGATGTTCATCATGCTGATGACTATTTTGCCTATGAGAAAGGAAAAACGATCATCGGCATGATGAACATCACGGTTATGTCGTGGAGGCAATGGAGAAAGGGGAAGAAAACTGCAAATACATCATGAAGATGCAACTAACTCTCGACTCCCTGGAGAGAGGAGTGAGAGACCCATAATAGAGAGAGCCATTGCGTGAATTTAACATACCACATCAATGAACAAAGCCATTTCACGTCTGTGAGATCAAAAGGATTGGATAAGGATTGCATTTACCGAAGTTCATTGCAGAAAGAATAAGTTGAAGACTAAATTGAACGAATGGCAAGAATAATTATCCTACTAGGTAATAATTTTGTCACTCTTGAATAATTAGATATATATATATATATATATATATATATATATATATATGATTTCACTTACATACACCTATGATTGGAAGGATTCTCCAAATGCAGCTCACCGATGTTCGAGGGATCCTTTAGAAATTATAACATTACTTGGATGGCAAGGACAATTTCACCCAAATGACCAGTACATGAACTGAAATTGAATTAAAACATCCAAATCTAACGCAAATTGAAAGTGTGGAACCATTTAAAACCCTTACATAAGGTTTTCTAACTTTAACAACCATCATATTATTTCATAGCATACTGGCAGCTCTATGCAAATTTATTTCCTTATATGATGGCACATTTGCTACGATTTATTGAAAGAAAGCAACACGATTACTCCATAAAAGTATAATTTTCATATCTAGCTCTACAGTCTTTAAGTTGCAGTCGAATGCCGACACTTAGGTAATGGTATTGGTGCCATATTAGGTCTACGGCAGAGAGCATGCATTGGTGGCGATCATCGACTGAAATTTCGCCGTTGCAAGTTCTATGGCAGAAGCATCTACCTATGGGATCTTGAGAGGAGGTGAGTTCCAGTCAGCAAGTCTTGATGAACGTAATTTATGCTATCACGGAAGAAGTCGCCTTCCAAGATGTTGTCCCCCTCACAGATGTAATCCTCCATCGTAACATCTGCATCACCTCTTCCGAGATTGCTTTAACGACATAACAAGCAAAATGCTATAACTACATGCGGTTGTAAAGTTAGTCGTCAGAATCTTCTGAGCTTTAGTCCTCTCTTCCTCTTTCTTTATGATGGATGGTCACGAACTTCGACGCCATATTGTCTATATATAGAGTTTGCCCTTGTATTGAATCATATCCATTATTTTTATCTTCTTACAAAAATTACGCTTAGTTTCCTCCTCTTGATCAGTATGGGTCAAACTCAAATTGATCCACGTACTGAAGTTCCTAGAAATCTTTTGCTAGAGATTGATGTAGATTCTTTCATCGAGTTTTCAAAGGTCACGTTTCAATTTATTCTTTGATTGCGGACCAAGAGGTCACATTCGTCTAGTTGCATTTGTTCAGACGTGGCAAATTTGCGTAGGAGGCAAATGTTTTGCCGGAATTCAATATCCATCTTCCGGTGACGATGCATATCACGAATTAAGGAGCACCCCCCATCCAGACTTAACAGAATGAAACATTCATAGTACTTACATTACTTTATGAATCCTTATTACCATGCTAATGATGCAATTTTAACATATGGCCAAGCATATATTTATTGGCATAACTCATGTTGTAAGCATGTTAATTCTTTTTTTCATAGTATATACAGCGTGTGCATCTCTAATTTGTATGTGTTGCTATGTGTGATAATGATGGGTTTTGTCATCACTTTATGAGTAGAATCTTACGCGATGAATGTGGGATGTCTAGTTTACATCCAGACGTGGACAATTTAGTTGTGTAAAAAAGGCCCAATTTTTTTTTAAAAGAAGATATTAGATATCATATATATGCATCTGTGAACATAGTTGGTAATGTGTACGTGTCTTATATACGCACATCAGTAAGTGCCACATACACTTACGTATGCGCATTTTCTCAAAAGTCACATTTAGGTCCTATGTAGATTCATTGGGACAACTACCAAAAAAGTCCTAAATCTTTTGCAATTGTGCTAATTGTTAGAAGAAAATTTGAAATACTACTGTATTCGCTTGTTCTTCTTCTTATTTAAAAGGATTACAAGACGCACACATATATATAGGATTAACACACGACTCTACGTTTACTTTAGTCACATGAACAGACACGTCTAGATTCATAACATTAAATGCTATCTTAAAAGACACAATCACTTAGGTAACAACTTTCTATATTCCAAGTTTCAAGATGAACTTGGATTACGAAGAGTCTCCTTGAGATCTGAAAAATCCTTTGCGATTTTCAATAGCCTCCCTTAAGCCGAGTTCATCTTGATCATGCCGATCATTCTCTTAAGTTTAAGGAATGAATCTATCTTCAACGGCTTAGTAAACATATCAGCCACTTGGTCTACCGACTTGCAATACTGCAGCACAATCTCCTCGGACTTCACCAGATCTCGAATGAAGTGGTATTTTATATCAATGTGCTTGCTTCTTCCATGGAAGACTGGATTCTTTGCAAGGGCAATTGCTGACTTGTTATCACAATAAATCACCGTTGAATGCTCCTGCTTATGCTGTAACTCAGCGAGCATCGAACGCAGCCAAACTGTTTGAGTAGCACAATAAGCTGCTGCCATGTATTCTGCTTCTGCACTGGACAAAGCAACCACTTGCTGCTTCTTTGAGAACCAAGAAAAAATTCTATTTCCTAAAGAGAAAACATAACCGGAAGTACTCTTCCTTTCTCCAATATCACCTCCCCAATCACTGTCTGTATATCCCACAAGCTGAAAATTATCAGAAGCAGTATAGAATATACCATCATTCACAGTACCTTTAATATATCGCAGAATTCTTTTCGCTGCCTGAAAGTGTGATTGTCTAGGGTGCTCCATAAATCTGCTTACCATCCCAACACTAAAAGCAAGATCTGGCCGAGTAGAAGTCAAATATCTCAGACTTCCAACTAGCCTCTTGAAATATGTGGGATCAATTTCGGAACCACTTCCGTCTTTTGTCAACTTCAACCTTTCTTCCATGGGAGTGCTGATTGGTTTACAAGTAGCCATCTTGAAACGCTCAAGAATATCCTTGGCATACTTTTGTTGACAAATAAAAATACCATCCTCCGATTGTGTAACTTCTAGGCCGAGAAAATAATGCATCAGACCCATGTCTACCATCTCAAACTCATGAGTCATAGCCTCCCTGAAATCACAAATCATTTCTTGACAATCTCCAGTAAATATGAGATCATCGACATATAAGCAAGTAATGAGCATCTCACCGTTCAAGCCATTCTTAACATATAAAGTATGCTCATAAGGACATCGAGTAAAACCATGATTCAGAAAATAAGAGTCAATTCTGGTATACCACGCTCGCGGTGCTTGCTTAAGGCCGTAAAGAGCTTTCTTTAATTTGTAGACAAAGCCCTCTTGTCCTTTCTTGACATAACCTTCAGGTTGATCCACATACACTTCCTCCTCAAGTACGCCATTGAGAAATGCGGACTTGACATCCATTTGGTGTATTTTCCAATGTTTCTGAGCAGCCAAGGCAAATATCATACAATGGTATCCATTCTAGCAACCGAAGCAAATACCTCAAAATAATCAATCCCGGGTTTTTGTTTGTAACCCTTGACTACAAGACGAGCCTTCAATCGATCAACATCACCATTAGGCTTGTACTTGGTCTTATAGACCCATTTCACACCGATGGAATTTTTGCCTTCCGGGAGAGATGTGAGCTCCCACGTATCATTTTTCTCAATCGCGTGGATCTCATCATTCATCGCGTGAACCCAACCATTATCTTGGGAAGCCTCCTGAAACTTTGTCGGATCACAATCTGCAAAGAGAGCAAAATTGATAATTTCTTCATCAGAGGGATCATCATCATTGGACAAAACACAATCCTTCAAACAAGCCGGTAAAACTCGTTCTCGCCGTGGACGTGAAGAACTTTCAGCAAGATTTTTGATAGGATTTTCAACAGAATTCGATGAAGTAACTGCTGTCGAAGTCTCTACTATCGAATCTGGTTCCACTGAAGCCACTACTGGTTCATATTGACTATACGAATCGGGCTGAACCGTCTCATCCTCATCTAGGACAAAGCGAAACTGCTTCTTTTCTTCCGTGTTCCAAGTCCACTCACCTTCCTCGTTGAAGGTAACATCTCGACTGATTGTCACCTTTTTCGTTATCGGATTATACAACCGATAACCCTTGGTTTCATTGCTATAACCAAGGAAGATACACTTCTCGCTCTTCTCATCAAGCTTCTTACGAAGCTCATTTGGCACATGGGCATAAGCAATACACCCAAATACACGAAGATGCTGAACTGAAGGGATTCGACCACTCCACACCTCCGTCGGTGTCTTGAACTCAAGACCTTTAGTGGGACATCTGTTTAACAAGTAAACAGCACAAGCAACCGTCTCCGCCAAAAAATGCTTCGGCAAATGTTTAGAACAAAGCATAGTACGTACCATTTCGACAATAGTGCGGTTTTTTCTCTCCGCTACTCCATTCTGTTGAGGAGTATATTGTGCTGTCAATTGATGCTTGATGCCGCATTGCTTGAAGAAGCCATCACCAACCAAATATTCTGTGCCACGATCAGTTCGGAGAATCCGAATTTTGTGCCCACTTTGGTTTTCGACATAGGCTTTGAACTCCTTGAAAGTATCGATGGTGTCGGATTTTTGCTTCAAGAAATAAACCCATGTTTTTCTGCTAAAGTCGTCGATAAAGGTAACAAAATACCTATACCCACGATTCGACGATTCACTAAGTGGTCCGCATAGATCGGAGTGAACTAACTCCAATGGCTTCGACACTCTCCATGATTTTCCTAAAGGAAAGCTTTCTCTGGACTTCTTCCTAATGACGCATGGTTCACATCTCCTTTGGAGAAGAAATTTCTGTGCCACGATCAGTTCGGAGAATCCGAATTTTGTGCCCACTTTGGTTTTCGACATAGGCTTTGAACTCCTTGAAAGTATCGATGGTGTCGGATTTTTGCTTCAAGAAATAAACCCATGTTTTTCTGCTAAAGTCGTCGATAAAGGTAACAAAATACCTATACCCACGATTCGACGATTCACTAAGTGGTCCGCATAGATCGGAGTGAACTAACTCCAATGGCTTCGACACTCTCCATGATTTTCCTAAAGGAAAGCTTTCTCTGGACTTCTTCCTAATTGTTGACACCTAAATTTCAGCGCATCATTTAGTGTTAATTGCATAGAAAATTAGGGATTAAATTTTAACCCATAAACAAAAATATTAAAATCGCGTAACATAGGTTCATATAGGTTAGTTGCATTTGCATTGGACCGGCGGTGGTTGGACTCGAGTGAACGGCTCTGAACTTAATGAAATTGGACTAAGCCCATGGTAATGAAAATTTGACCCAGCCCATCAATCATTGGGGGTATTTGTCGAGTTTGGAGACTGATTTGTCCTGGGGAGCAATTAAAGAAAGGAAATTGCAGTCATGCAAGATTTGTCCGAAGATATGCTAAGCAAGATTGTGGCCGAGTATATTTTATCTCAATGTTCAAAAGGAAAGTGTGGTCAATAATTCTGGGCATATCAAAAGCATATATTAAATAAAAACAGTTGCCAAATTGAAAGAGGAAGAATTCGGTCAACAAAAGAAAAGAATATTTGATTGAAAGAAAAAGGAAGGAAAATATTTACTGGTCCCGCAAGGAGTCAGTGAAGAAATATACACTCTCTGGGCATTTACATGGAGATATATAGACACGTACAGGCACGAGGAGAGGGGGGTCTTCATTATCATCATCGTGGCTTTTCCTATGTGAGTCCACATTGTGAGAGAAAAAAAAATCGTGAAGTGAGGGGGGTGGTCTTTTGGAGATCTGACACACACAAGAGAGTCAGAAAGAAAAAGTCAAAAAAGAGAAAAGTAGGGTTCTTTCACAAAAGGAAACAAGACATTCGAGAGAGAGGGAGACGCAACACAGGGAAGAGAACGAAGAGGGCAATACCCACCGCTCACAGAAGACCCTTCTTCGTCCTTGCTCATCGCTACACTTGGAGAATCCAGCAAAACTACACCTTGTTGCTCCACCGAGACCCAGTCCTAACAGCAATAGCGGTCTCCCGACGTTTGCCAATCGCTGTCCGCGCGTTGCTTCCCCGTATCGTTAACGCTGACTATCAGCGAGCTTCCAACAGCAGCCGCGACCATACACCTTACAACCTGCGCAGTCCAGCCACCTCCAGTCGAGAGCAGCGTCTTCGCCGTGCACCAGACTCCTTGCTTCTCGGTAGTTTTCACTGCAGCATCCAGGAGATACCCAGCAGCCTCTGTTGCTGTTCTGCTCCTCCCCGCCGGACAGTCCAGTAGTTCACTGTGCCGAGCCTCGCCGGTTGCCAAGCCTTCTGCCGCCGGTTCCTTTTTTTTGAAGCAAATATTCCAATCTAGATCAGAAATTTTTTAGAAAAAAAAGCGTGAAGAGTAGCAGTAGAGGGAGAGCATTCCACGGTCAAAGCAATTCAGACTTCTGATGACGAGTTTCGGTGTCCGTCGCTGAAAGTTATCACTTCTCTTAGTGGCGAGAGCTTGAAGTTGAAGAAGCATTGAAGCGGCGACGTTTAGATCCAGAAACTCAGTCTGAAGAGGCGTTGTGTAGCATCCACGCGCTGTTTGAGTCCCTTACTTGTGCAACCACTGTTCCTCGTCACTGTCCTTGCACCTACATATCCTCCAAGCAACGTCACAGCACTTGTCCACTGCAGACTAGCGAGTTTCAGTCGGCCCTGACCAAGAAGCGAGCACCACCACCATCGCCGCGCTGTTGCCCCGCTGTGTCATCGTCGCGAGTCGCCACCGTTCCCGACGTCGCGCCGCCACTTCCGACGCATCGCCGATCCGCAATCCCGATCCGCTGCAAATTCAAATTAGGAAAGAAATCTGCAAATCAGGTAATTATCTTATCTTGATTTGATTTAAATATTTTGTTGCCTAATTTGTGCTCATTGTTATCTAATTTTGCATATTTAGATAATAGGCAATATCTCACTTAGGATTTATTTCCTTTTTTTTGAAATCTTAGATATCTATTACTTGTCAAACTTGGATAGAATTTAGAATCTTCAAAAAAAAAATCTTTTGAATATATCCAAGATATTTGAGATATCTAATTTTTTTCAAGATGTGATCGATTAGGAAAATTTCATAATCTGCAACCGCACACGTGAAAATAAATCTATCTATCAGGCTTTAGATAGAATTATTTCCATAGCGGGTATTTCGAATTTTAGGATCGATCTGTCAGGCTTCAGATCGAAACTTAATTCGAAAGATTTCGTGGTTATATTTTTTTACGTGATTTTAATTTCGAATTTTGATAAAAAAAATACCAAAAAAAGATTACTTTAGAATAGGTCAATTTCTTTAGTTTAAAATTGCATGCTTACATAATTGGCATTTTTAATTCCGAATTTCATTAAAAAAATACAAAAAAAAACTAATATGCCCGTCATTAGAAATAGGTCACGTCGTCGCATGACATGTAGTTTGCATGTTAGGTTGCATTAATCACGTGTCAATTTTTGTACGTCATTACATATAAGTTAGTTTTTCATTTAAATAAGTAAAAATCAAAAAGAAATTTCTGCACCTTTGAACTCTAAGTCAGGATTTATCAAAATTGTCAAATTGAGTATTTTTCTCGAAATTGGTACCGAAAGGGCGTTAGGGAATCTAACGTAACCAAGTCCCGAATTTATGATTTCTGGTTCGTAGAAATAAAATAGTACTCCCGCTATTTTATTTAGGTTTCTAATCAACCTACCCTAAATGATTAGTGGCGACTCCCGTTGAAAATATTTGCATGCTCACAATTGGACCTAAGTTGCGATTTGGTAGAGTTTGGGAGAACTCGAGCTAGGTTAGTTAATTTAATTGATCTAGTAATCCATTAGCCTAAGATCGAAACGACCGATTTTTTTAGGTCGCGACAGCTTGGCGACTCCGCTGGGGACAAAACTTGAATTTTTTGAAAATTTAAGGAGGATTTAGGCCAAAAAAAATTTTCATGGAAAAATCACTTGATTTGACAAAATTTGATTGAATTCTCATTCTTATGTGTTAAATGGTTTTGCAGGATGGGAGTTATAAGGGGAGTAGTGATTGACTAACCCTTTGTTTTGCAGGCTTGGTGGAGTGAAATTGTGATTTAATTTTTGCACTATTGAAGTGGTGTTTGCATATAATTGTTGTGCATGATTTACAGTATTTACACTACACCACACACAACCTATGATCGGACCTGGATCACACCCATAGTTCTAAGATGGTATTTAGATGGTTCTTTAACCTTGGCGGTAAGACCTCGCTAAAGGTTATCCCATTTGGATCCCGAAAATTTTTCAAAAAAATGGCTCAAGGGTCGTCCTCATGCACGTGAGGCTACTACGCATGGAGGTTCCCCTTGTCGACCGAATCAAGCCGAAGTGATTGGACCCGACTAGTCATGACTATTGTACGCGAGGCTGCGGCTAGTCATGATGAATGTGCGCGAGGCTGCGACGTGTCGTTCCGTTCATCACTTCATTTTGCAAAAAGCCTTTAGGGTAGATAGATTAAGGTTTAAACTCACGATTCATGTGCATGTCTCTGTGATTGACATTTTCTCCCCAAAGACGGTAATTTCTCGAGCTTTATCTTTAGTTTTCTTCATCTTATTTTGGGTCGGTCCATGATTTAGGTTGAGTCATTTGGCACATGGTCTATATAAGAATGGGTCGCCTCGATATCCGTTTCGTGCCTACTCCGAAGCTAGAGCTCAAGAAGTTGTGGAGCCAGTTGAAGCCAGATGGTCAGCAGTACGTTCTCAAGCGCATTAGATTCATGCTGCCAATCCTTGACATAGATGTTCAGAGCGGAATCATGCAGGCACTCGCTCATTTTTGGTGCCCCGAGACGACCACATTTGTGTTGGGAGGTAAGTTTGAGCTCACACCGACTCTGGAAGAATACAGTTTTGCCATTGGAAAATCAATTGAGTTAGATATAGTCGAACCACCCATTAAGGTAGATCCTGTGGTAGTGCTCGCTGAATTTTTGAATTTGACCAAAAAGGAAATTGAAAAAGTGTTAAAGGGTAATTGTCAAGCATGCCCGCTATCTTTTCTTATTGAATGTTTTGAAAATAACTCCGTTCTCATGAGGTCTAAGATTTTTATCTTAGCTTTTTTCGGACTCATCGTTTTTCCATTCCGTCAAAATGCTATTGATCCTGTCATAGCATGGACGGTAAAATTAATATGTGGTGGAGTTAGTTTTATAAATGCAATTCTGGCAGAGACCTTCTTGTCTCTGACACGATTTAAGAAAGGAAAAGATAGAATTTTTCGAGCCCCGATTGAGCTTTTACAAATCTGGTTTTTCTCACACCTTTCTCAATTCGGGGAAAATATGACTGTATTTGAAATGAACACGACTGATAATCCTATTTTAAGGTTCAAACAAATACAAAATCAAACTAAAAGTTTGCACTATACACAATGGGTCCATCTGTTCAAAGATCCGAGCTCTAAGATTTTCCTTTGGCAAGCTGTATGGTTTCGGGAGGTTGAGGCTCGACTATACTATGGTGATCAGAAGCCCGTACCTTTGATGGGCATTTATGGGGCAACCTGCTATCAGCCCCTTCGAGTTACACGTCAGTTTCGAGTTCTGCAGGACGTCCCACCTCCACTCAGGCCCAATGAATTTCAAGTCCAGTTTGAGAAGGGCGAGTCCAACAGAGTTGAGCTTAGGCGTCATTCCGACGCTTGGCAGAATTGTTCCATTCAGAAGCTGATTTGGCCCGCGGATGAGCCCATCGGAAGGATGAAGAGTCACTTTGCCACGGCCCGGTATATTCAGCATCATACCATCCCGGCTGACATACTCCCGAAGATCCCGGTCGTGACAGTACGGCAAACTCTTCAGACTCAGATCAAAATCAGCGAAGAAAAGGCGACAAAGGCCCAGGATAAGGCAGATGCTCTGGCTGAAGAGAATGCACGACTGCGGCGTGCCTTGAAGGCCCATTCGTCTATAGATCACGTGGCCTCTAAAAAGAGGAAGACTGTCTGATTTCTTGTTTAGTTTAGGGAGTTTTTCTTTCTTTTTAGGAGGAAATGTTAGCTTACTATTAATGTTTTCTGTAATAAATGTCGTTTCTGAACGATTTTTATAAGAATTCTTTTCAGACACCTTCCATCTTGGGTAATTCAAGGAAAAGCATTAAGCTATGATTCGTAAATTTTGGAATTAGTCCAGGTTTTTATTGAATGAAGCAATTTGGAATTTTGGGATTTACTGGACGAATTAGTCTTTCGCAAAAAAAAATTTTCATCTTGAAGGTCTAGGGGATGTCATGGACCGACTCGTTATTCTTACTAGTTGTATTCATTCGATCGTTGCTTTTTGCAGGTAATTTGCCACGGATCCCCCTCATCCTCATAATACTCGATCCGTGACCAAAAGAAGGATGGCCAGTCAAGCTGAGATTGCGGCCATGATTGACGAAAAGCTAAAGGAACACATGAACATAATCAATGAGCAGATCACGGCTGCCATGTCCAAAATGATGAGTGATCTCATGGCCAAGCAGCAGCAGATCAATGCTGCCTCTCAATCGGAGATTCCGCTTCCAACCCGTCAAGGCCTTCGCCTCGACAAATCTCCTGCAGTGAACACTAATCCAACCCTTCAACTGGATGATATCATTCTGACTGATACTAGTGCGTCTCCAGCGGCCCATGTTCTTCATCCACCCCCGAATGATGAGAACGCCAAGTTGCTGGCTAAGATCGACCAGAGGTTACGTGAAGTGGAAGGAACTCAAAGTGTTCCACCTGTTGATCTGTCTATTTTTACCCGGGTCCAGGTGCCCGATAAATTCAAGATGCCAGCCTTCGAGAAGTATGACGGCACCTCAAACCCGATTCAGCACATCGACATGTACCAGGGGCTCATGAATAGATATGTTTCTAATGGACCTCTAATGATCCAAACCTTCCAAGCAAGCTTGAAGGATGCTGCAATGAGGTGGTATACTAACCACCAGATCAACCGGAAAGACTCATGGGAAGAGGTGGCAAACCTTTTCGTCAAACACTTCAAGTTCAATCTCGATGTCACCATTACAAGGGAAGACCTGGAGAGAGCCGAGCAGAAAAAGGGCGAGACTCTAAAGGAGTATGCCACTCGCTGGAGGAACATGGCGGGACAGATCATGCTCGAACCCTCAGAACGTGACTTAATGAAGTTGTTCGTGTCCACCCTACCACAGCCGGTTCGTTCACGAATGTTAGTGACAGCCGCCCAATCTTTTGGTCAACTGATAGCCATGGGTGAGGAGATCGAAACCGGGCTCAAGAAGGGATGGTACAGTGAGTCAGGTTCATCGAGCAAAAGATTTACTAGTAGGAAAGACAAAGAGTATGTCCCCGAAGTCAACTTGACTTATGCACAGAAGATGCCAGCGCAGGCCCCGAAGCTGCAATTTAGCACTCAGCAAACAACCTCTTATGGACGGCAAGGTCAGCAAGACTCACGCCAGCAGCGTAAAACTCGCCAGTTTACTCCACTTCCTGGGACGTTATCTCAGGTATTGGCTGTGCTAAGGAAGAAGAACTTACTGAATTCAGAGCCACAAAGATCTAATGCCGCTGGTTATGCAAAATATGATCCGTCGAAGAAATGCGATTACCATAGAGGTGAAGTTGGACATTCGACAGATGATTGCCAGGTACTCAAACATCGAGTGCAGGATCTACTCGAGACTGGAGCGTTTGCGCTACAGCCAACCGGTAAACCCAATGTGCAGAACAATCCACTCCCTGATCATTCGAGCAGTGCAAATGTTGTCTTTGGTCCGGGAGTCAAACAGGTTCAAGGCTTTAGGGTCCCTCTCAAAGACATGTTCGATGCTTTAGTCCGAGCTGGTTATGTTTCGACTGGTGAGGTGATGTCACTCAGCGAGATAGAAAAGAAAGTGGATGATTTGTTGAGAAGGGGAATGATTGGGACAGCTGATAAATTCGGGGTAGTGGCCACTATATCTCAGGTCATTATTGACTGGAATGAAGAACTTGCAATGTTGACTGATGAACCAGTTAAGTTGGATCCTGAGCTAACTGATATGCCCCATCTCGAGGATGCCTCTGACAATGACCTCGGGATTGTTATACCCGATGCTTCGGAAATGTTGGTCCTGGCATCACCTCAGCCTTACGCTTATGAAAGTGACAAGTTGGTTCCATGGTCGTATGATGTTGATCTGATAACAAGGTCAGGGCGAACTTATGCTGATAATCAACCGGCCAAGCCAGTGGCTCAGAAAGAAGCGAAAGAATTCCTAGCTGTGATAAAGGCTAGTGAATATAACGTGGTTGACCAGCTGAGAAAGCTACCTGCACAAGTTTCGTTGTTGGAACTTCTCCAAACATCAGATAAACATCGGAGTGCTCTAATGAAAGTTTTGAGTGAGGTTCATGTGCCCGAGACTATTGAAGGAGACAAGCTAGAAGAGTTTGTCGGGGCGATTCTCCTCAAAGATCAAGTAGCATTTTCTGACGAAGAAATCCCAGTTGAAGGACGTGGTCATAATAAGGCGCTTCACATATCGGTGAAGTATAAAGAGACTCACGTGGCTAGAGTGCTTGTTGATAACGGGTCGGCTCTGAATTTATGTCCGTTAGCTACTTTGAAAAGGCTGGGCATTTCTCCATCTACCATGCAAGCAGCCAAGACTTCTGTCCGAGCCTTTGACGGAGTAAAGAAGGATGTGATAGGCCAGATTAACTTAGCGCTGCAAATTGGACCCTCGGTGTTCGATATTCTTTTCCAAGTGCTGGATATCCCTTCTGCTTTTAATTTCTTGCTGGGACGACCATGGATCCACAATGCAGGCGCAGTGCCCTCCAGTTTGCATCAGAAAATCAAGTTTGTGGCTAAAGCAAAGCTGGTTACAATTTATGGGGAGGAAGATCACCGAATCTTCAATGCAACATCGATCCCATACATAGAGCCCGATCATGTTGAAGAGGATAGCTATCATTCATTTGAGATAGTTCAAGTTGTTCAGGCTTCCTCTGATATGCCGTTACCCGTTCCTGAAGTTTCTAATGCAGCTATCATGGTGGCCAAGGTCATGGTTGGTAATGGTTTTAAGCCAGGTCAGGGTCTTGGGAAGGAAGGCCAAGGCATTCAGGCCCCGATTGAGACAAATGGACAATACCACAAGACTGGTTTGGGATATCATGGCCCCGTAAGCCGTGAACAAAGCAACGATTGCTGCAGAGGCCGAAGTCCCTTACCACCTCCCATTGACCACATCTTTCACTCGGCTGGAGTAGTGGGTGGATATGAGAATTTAAAGCTGAGCCCGACCGAGGATGATCTTGGGCTTATCTTTCCTGAGTCGCCACAAGCTTTAACTAAACCACCTAAAAAGCATGGTAAAGCGATTGTGGTCGGTCTGTCTGACGATTCCGAGGATGACCAGCCACCCTGTATTTTCAAGAAGCCGGAGTCGAGGGTGGTGGACTTTGACTTTAATGACGGTGTACCCTACCTCACTGGATGGTTCGCTGAGACCTCCATTGGTGCAATCACTGAAGGACCACTCGAAGGGATGGGCGCTGGCCCTCAAGAGTAATCATTTTTAGTTTTCGTATCTCCCCTGCGTGGGAATCTTTATTACTTTTTTCCAATTCATGTTGCACTTAGGTTTTTCAATCCAATAAGATGTAATTCATTGATTCAATATCAATAAAATTACAGCGGTTTTTATCATTTTGAATCTTGTTGAAGTACCCCAAACTAACCCGATGACGATAACCAACGATTGAAAAATTTGTCATCTACGGTAAGAACTGAGGGTTGGGCTTCTCAAGAATTCGCGTTTCGAGGTCTTCGAAAGCAAAATGAATTTCAAAAAGCAAAGAATAATTTTCGAAAATTGCAGTAGTTAAGCCCTCTCTTGTCTTTTTGATCCCTTTCTTTCATGTTTCAGGACTAATCTCGAGGCATGCGAAGGGACGGGAATCGATGATCCTCATATATGTGATGCAAGTCAGTCTGATGATTCAGACGATTCTAATCTAAATGATGAAGAGATACGACGGAACTTGGAAATCCATGAGAAATCTAAGCCTCTGACTGCCGAAGAAACTGTGGTGATCAACCTAAGCGACACGGAGAATCCTAGAGAGGTGAAGATTGGGGCATGTCTTCCTCAAGATGTGGCCGAACGCTTGACCCAGTTGTTAAAGGATTATCAAGACATCTTTGCCTGGTCTTATGCTGACATGCCGGGTCTTGATCGATCGATCGTCGAACATTGTCTACCAACTGATCCTTCAGTTGAGCCTGTGAAGCAAAGGCCGCGAAGAGCTAAGCCAGAACTGACAATGAAGATCAAGGAAGAGGTCATGAAACTTCTTGACGTGGGATTTATTGAGACTACCCAATACTCAGAATGGGTCGCTAATATAGTCCCGGTGTTGAAGAAAGACGGTCGGATTCGAGTGTGTGTTGACTACCGAGATCTGAACAAAGCTAGTCCCAAAGATGATTTTCCACTCCCGCACATTGATGTGCTTGTGGACAGTACAGCTGGATTCGAACTATTCTCCTTCATGGATGGTTTCTCAGGTTATAACCAGATCTTGATGAACGAGGATGATAAGTTGAAAACGGCATTTACCACTCCATGGGGGACATTTCATTACAAGGTGATGCCTTTCGGTCTCAAAAATGCTGGGGCAACTTACCAGCGGGCAATGGTCACGTTGTTCCATGACATGATGCATAATGAGATTGAGGTCTATGTTGACGATATGATTGCAAAAACTCGGCGTGGAGAAGATCACATAGAAACCTTGACGAAATTATTCGACAGGCTTCGTAAGTTCAAATTACGCCTCAATCCGACAAAATGCGTGTTCGGGGCAGCCTCTGGCAAACTACTTGGCTTCATTGTTAGTAACAAAGGGATTGAGATTGACCCGTCGAAAGTAAAGGCCATTTGTGAAATAAAATCGCCCTCTTCGGTGAAGGAAGTTCGTAGCTTAATGGGTAGGCTAAACTATATAGCCAGATTTATTTCTCAGTTATCTGAGACAGCGAAGCCTTTCTTTAAACTCCTCAAGAAGAATGCGCTGGTCAGATGGGATGAAGAGTGTGAACTGGCATTCGACAAAATTAAGCACTACTTGATGAATCCGCCGGTGCTTGTTCCACCAACGCCGGGGCAACCTCTGATCCTGTACCTCACAATCCACAGCGAGTCCTTAGGTGCCATGCTCGCTCAGAAAGGTGAAGAGGATAGAAAAGAACATGCAGTTTATTATTTGAGTAAGAAGTTCATCGCCTCTGAGATGAACTATTCCGAGACAGAAAGAACGTGCGCAGCACTGGTCTGGGTGCTACATAGATTGAGGCAATACACTTTGCACTATCAGATATTGCTTGTAACAGAGTGTGATCCAATCAAATACTTGCTCAATCAACCAGCTTTAGTTGGAAAACTGGCAAAATGGCAGATTCTTATCTCAGAATTTAATGTTCAATTCATGTCTCAGAAATCAGTCAAAGGACGAGTAATTGCCGATGTCTTGGCTGAAAATCCTGGGAAAAATGACGATCTGGATCTGCTAGAGGATAGAGTTATGCCAATTGATGAGTATGTATGGACCATGTACTTCGATGGGGCCGTAAACTTGTTAGGGTCAGGTATCGGGGCAGTTTTAATATCCCCGGGGGGACAACATTATCCGGTCGCAGCGAAACTGATATTTCCCTGCACGAATAATATCGCTGAGTATGAAGCATGCATCCTCGGGTTACAAGCTGCAATCGAAATGGGAGTAACTCGACTTAAGGTGTTCGGGGATTCAGCCCTCATTATTCTTCAGACCGTTGGCAAATGGCAAACTAGAGATGCTAAGTTGCAACCCTATCACGTTTATTTGGAGGAATTGGTGGAAGAATTTGAAGACATTTCGTTTGAATACTTGCCAAGGACTCAAAACAGTTTTGCCGATGCTCTGGCTACGTTATCGGCAATGCTACGAGTGACAAGTGGTTTAGAAGTTGAACCTTTGAAGATAGAGGTCTTACAGAAACCAGCTTATTGCATGGCCACGACAGAAGAGCCTGACAGCAAGCCGTGGTATCATGACATCAAGGCATATCTTCAAACACAGGAGTTTCCTGAGAAAAGTACCGCATCTGACCAAAAGTATATCAGGAAAATGGCGTCGAAGTTCTTCTTGAACGGAGAATGCCTATACAAGCGATCCTATGATTCGGTTTTATTAAGGTGTGTTGATTCAACTGAGGCTGTTCACTTGATGCTAGAAGTGCATGAGGGAGTATGTGGTCCGCACATGAATGGTTATATGCTGGCGAGGAAGATAATGAGGATGGGTTATTACTGGCTCACTTTAGAGAGTGATTGCATTCAGCATGTCCGAAATTGTCACAAATGTCAAATCTATGGTGACAAGATTAAAACTCCTCCAAATGAATTGCATCAAATGTCTGAACCATGGCCATTTTCTATGTGGGGCATTGATATGATTGGCCCAATTAATCCTAAAGCGTCGAATGGACATCGGTTTATCTTGGTTGCTATCGATTACTTTTCGAAGTGGATCGAAGCCATGTCTTATACGACAGTGACGGCCCGAGTTGTGGTGAAGTTCATTCGTCGGGACATCATTGCTCGATATGGTGCACCTGAGGCTATAATTACTGACAATGGGTCAAATCTAAATAACAAATTGGTGGATGAATTGTTCAAGGAATTCAAGATCAAGCATCTGAATTCCTCTCCATATCGTCCGCAGATGAACGGAGCGGTCGAAGCAGCCAACAAGAATATCAAGAAAATTTTGGCTAAAACAGCCGAAAACTATCGTGATTGGCATGAGAGATTACCTTTTGCACTGATGGCATATCGGACTTCTATCCGGACATCTACAGGGGCAACTCCATATTCTCTTGTGTACGGTATGGAAGCAGTTCTACCTGTTGAGGTTGAAATTCCTTCGTTACGTATTCTTTCACAGGTACAATTATCAGAAACAGATTGGATTCAACAGAGATTGGACCAGTTGAACATGATCGACGAGAGAAGGCTTAGAGCTCTATGTCATGGCCAGTGCTACCAACAACGAGTTGCTAAATCTTTCAACAAGAAAGTCAAGCCTCGACATTTTCAGGTAGGTGACCTTGTCCTGCGGAAGTTATTGCCGATAATTCCTCTTGCAGAAGGAAAATTCGCCCCAAACTATGGTGGCCCGTACGTTGTGAAGAAAGTCCTTCCAGGAGGTGCTTTGATTTTGGCCGAGATGGATGGTCGTGTTTTTTCCAGTCCAGTTAATTCTGATTCTGTGAAGAAATATTACACTTGATTTGTACTCATTCTGACTTTGTTTCTATCAAGTGTCAAGTTGAATTTTATGAATCGATTGATGTTACTAAGCTTTGTTTGAGGAAGGCTTTTAATTTGGCAATCTATTTCTGTCCTAATGAAGCGATCATATTGCATGAGAGATTTCAAGATGACGAAAGGCAATACATTTCCATACACGTCCTGAATAATAATCCCTAGTGCGAGTTGAGTGAAAGTTCCGTGCTGACAAGGTAAAGGATTATCTCACGAAAAGTATGACGATCAAAATGATGAGAGGCATTCATTTCCTCTATCTAAACACTACAGGTTATCATTTGCTTAACCCCTTTGAGCGGAGTTTCATTTCTTACCCCTGTCAGGAACAATCCCATACCGGGGCAATTTCTTAGAAAGTTCAAAATGGTTAGAATTTTCTTGCTTTCACTTGCATCAATCTTCAAGTATATTTATTGCATACAAATTCTGTGTTAGCTCGAGTGCCTTAGATATGACGAAGAGCATTTCTTTCTATATCCCTACACATTATACCCTTTGCATACCCAATTTGAACGGTGAATTCATTTCAACCCAATTGGTGATCATTCTTGTGATAAACAAATGAAATCATCTCAAGACAAGTTCAAGGTGACTTGGGGCAAATAGGAGCTCAAAAGAAAATTCATCAGAAAGGATGCAAAAGGACTCCATCAAATCGAAGTTCTCTCTCTCGGAAAAATCTCTCTCGAAAAAAAAAAAAAAGAGAAAATCTCTCTCTCAAAAAAAAAAGAGAGAGAGAAGAAGAGAAAATCTCTCTCTCAAAAAAAAAGAGAGAGAGAGAAGAAAAGAAAATCTCTCTTCAAAAAAAAAAAAAAAAAAGGAGAAAAAGAGAGAGAGAAAAGCTTCAGCAAGAACTGAGTCGATATGCAAGATCATTCTTTAAGAAAAAGACCAGTTGAAGGTTCAGTTATGGAGCAATTACTAGATGGGATGATCACCAATCTCCACGTTCATAATACCCCTTTTGATGGAAATAGGCCATTCATTTCAAGCCTACCCGAACCTACGTTACAACAATTACCGAAGTCTCTTCAGAATATGGCACTTGAGTTAACGTAGAGTTTCAAATGCTTATAAATGTTGCTCGAAGAAGTGCGAGCAAGATTTTTCTATCTCATTTTTGCAGCATTCCTGACTTGTAAACCCGGAACAGCTGGTGATATCAATTCTTTCAATAGCCTCGACTCGAAGAGTCCCTTTTGCTAAGCTATTGACCAAGCTCACATTTTAGTCCTTATAAAGACCTCTCAGATTGGTCAAGTCATACTGATTTTGAGAATATCCAAACCCTTGTCAAGCACGATGAAGAGAGTTCGAGTGATTCTTATACCCGCATCAAAGGTCGGGTTAAAAGCCTTTCATTGAGAGTGAGTGGAAAGTCCTTTCTGATTAAAGGTCTCTCATTTAATATGATCAAAATGTCAAAAGGACGAAATGGTTGTTCTTATTAATAAATTCCCTAGTAAAGCTTGGTAATGCAAGCAGATTCATGAATTATGTTTTCTCTGCCTCTGCGCATGTGTTATTTTAACCTTTTCTCAGGTAAAAACAGGAGCGATGCCATTGGCTCTGTCATAAGAAGAATTCAGGTACATCTGCCAGTTATTCTTCATTGTTTCTCTCTCCGGAATATGAGAAATTATCTCTCTCATATGTTCACCAAGTGAAACAGGTGACATTTGGTGTTGCTAAGTGGAGTACGAAGCACACCCCATTTTATGTTCGCCCAGTAGGATAGGCGACATAATTTCACTTTCGGTGTTGCTAAGTGGAGTACGAAGCACACCCCATTTTATGTTCGCCCATTAGGATAGGCGACATAATTTCTCTTTCGGTGTTGCTAAGTGGAGTACGAAGCACACCCCATTTTATGTTCGCCCAGTAGGATAGGCGACATAATTTCTCTTTCGGTGTTGCTAAGTGGAGTACGAAGCACACCCCATTTTATGTTCGCCCAGTAGGATAGGCGACATAATTCCTCTCTTGGTGTTGCTAAGTGGAGTACGCGGCGCACCCCATTTTATGTTCGCCCAGTAGGATAGGCAACATAATTCCTTTCTTGGTGTTGCTAAGTGGAGTACGAAGCACACCCCATTTCATGTTCGTCCAGTAGGACAGGCGACGTAATTTCTCTTTTGGTGTTGCTAAGTGGAGTACGAAGCACACCCCATCTCATGTTCGTCCAATAGGATAGGCGACATAATTTATCTCTTGGTGTTGTTAAGTGGAGTACGAAGCACACCCCATTTCATGCTTATCTAATGGAAGAGGTGAAATGATCCTTTTCGTGATTGCCCAGTGGTATAGGCAACACATCTCATTCTTTCTTCATATCATGCGCTATTTCGCATCTGTAGGAAACTACAGGTAACAGATAGGCAATCATGTACCTTGAGAACCTTACTTCTAGTGGACTAGAAGTTTGGAGATCGAGGGAATTCAAAGCATTATAAAGCTTTCCCCCACTTGGACGCTTTTTGTGCGATCCGTATGTAAGACTCTTTCACCGCTCCGCATGAAGTGAGAAGCCTTAGCATACGTTCCTTATTGTTTGCATATCATGCATCATTACATTAAAAAAAAAAAAATCATTCATCATTTTTCATGGTTTAAATTTAGGTCTCAGTCTTTGAGCGAAACCTCTGCGAGCTTCCACTCAAAGAGGGGCAGCTGTTGACACCTAAATTTCAGCGCATCATTTAGTGTTAATTGCATAGAAAATTAGGGATTAAATTTTAACCCATAAACAAAAATATTAAAATCGCGTAACATAGGTTCATATAGGTTAGTTGCATTTGCATTGGACCGGCGGTGGTTGGACTCGAGTGAACGGCTCTGAACTTAATGAAATTGGACTAAGCCCATGGTAATGAAAATTTGACCCAGCCCATCAATCATTGGGGGTATTTGTCGAGTTTGGAGACTGATTTGTCCTGGGGAGCAATTAAAGAAAGGAAATTGCAGTCATGCAAGATTTGTCCGAAGATATGCTAAGCAAGATTGTGGCCGAGTATATTTTATCTCAATGTTCAAAAGGAAAGTGTGGTCAATAATTCTGGGCATATCAAAAGCATATATTAAATAAAAACAGTTGCCAAATTGAAAGAGGAAGAATTCGGTCAACAAAAGAAAAGAATATTTGATTGAAAGAAAAAGGAAGGAAAATATTTACTGGTCCCGCAAGGAGTCAGTGAAGAAATATACACTCTCTGGGCATTTACATGGAGATATATAGACACGTACAGGCACGAGGAGAGGGGGGTCTTCATTATCATCATCGTGGCTTTTCCTATGTGAGTCCACATTGTGAGAGAAAAAAAAATCGTGAAGTGAGGGGGGTGGTCTTTTGGAGATCTGACACACACAAGAGAGTCAGAAAGAAAAAGTCAAAAAAGAGAAAAGTAGGGTTCTTTCACAAAAGGAAACAAGACATTCGAGAGAGAGGGAGACGCAACACAGGGAAGAGAACGAAGAGGGCAATACCCACCGCTCACAGAAGACCCTTCTTCGTCCTTGCTCATCGCTACACTTGGAGAATCCAGCAAAACTACACCTTGTTGCTCCACCGAGACCCAGTCCTAACAGCAATAGCGGTCTCCCGACGTTTGCCAATCGCTGTCCGCGCGTTGCTTCCCCGTATCGTTAACGCTGACTATCAGCGAGCTTCCAACAGCAGCCGCGACCATACACCTTACAACCTGCGCAGTCCAGCCACCTCCAGTCGAGAGCAGCGTCTTCGCCGTGCACCAGACTCCTTGCTTCTCGGTAGTTTTCACTGCAGCATCCAGGAGATACCCAGCAGCCTCTGTTGCTGTTCTGCTCCTCCCCGCCGGACAGTCCAGTAGTTCACTGTGCCGAGCCTCGCCGGTTGCCAAGCCTTCTGCCGCCGGTTCCTTTTTTTTGAAGCAAATATTCCAATCTAGATCAGAAATTTTTTAGAAAAAAAAGCGTGAAGAGTAGCAGTAGAGGGAGAGCATTCCACGGTCAAAGCAATTCAGACTTCTGATGACGAGTTTCGGTGTCCGTCGCTGAAAGTTATCACTTCTCTTAGTGGCGAGAGCTTGAAGTTGAAGAAGCATTGAAGCGGCGACGTTTAGATCCAGAAACTCAGTCTGAAGAGGCGTTGTGTAGCATCCACGCGCTGTTTGAGTCCCTTACTTGTGCAACCACTGTTCCTCGTCACTGTCCTTGCACCTACATATCCTCCAAGCAACGTCACAGCACTTGTCCACTGCAGACTAGCGAGTTTCAGTCGGCCCTGACCAAGAAGCGAGCACCACCACCATCGCCGCGCTGTTGCCCCGCTGTGTCATCGTCGCGAGTCGCCACCGTTCCCGACGTCGCGCCGCCACTTCCGACGCATCGCCGATCCGCAATCCCGATCCGCTGCAAATTCAAATTAGGAAAGAAATCTGCAAATCAGGTAATTATCTTATCTTGATTTGATTTAAATATTTTGTTGCCTAATTTGTGCTCATTGTTATCTAATTTTGCATATTTAGATAATAGGCAATATCTCACTTAGGATTTATTTCCTTTTTTTTGAAATCTTAGATATCTATTACTTGTCAAACTTGGATAGAATTTAGAATCTTCAAAAAAAAAATCTTTTGAATATATCCAAGATATTTGAGATATCTAATTTTTTTCAAGATGTGATCGATTAGGAAAATTTCATAATCTGCAACCGCACACGTGAAAATAAATCTATCTATCAGGCTTTAGATAGAATTATTTCCATAGCGGGTATTTCGAATTTTAGGATCGATCTGTCAGGCTTCAGATCGAAACTTAATTCGAAAGATTTCGTGGTTATATTTTTTTACGTGATTTTAATTTCGAATTTTGATAAAAAAAATACCAAAAAAAGATTACTTTAGAATAGGTCAATTTCTTTAGTTTAAAATTGCATGCTTACATAATTGGCATTTTTAATTCCGAATTTCATTAAAAAAATACAAAAAAAAACTAATATGCCCGTCATTAGAAATAGGTCACGTCGTCGCATGACATGTAGTTTGCATGTTAGGTTGCATTAATCACGTGTCAATTTTTGTACGTCATTACATATAAGTTAGTTTTTCATTTAAATAAGTAAAAATCAAAAAGAAATTTCTGCACCTTTGAACTCTAAGTCAGGATTTATCAAAATTGTCAAATTGAGTATTTTTCTCGAAATTGGTACCGAAAGGGCGTTAGGGAATCTAACGTAACCAAGTCCCGAATTTATGATTTCTGGTTCGTAGAAATAAAATAGTACTCCCGCTATTTTATTTAGGTTTCTAATCAACCTACCCTAAATGATTAGTGGCGACTCCCGTTGAAAATATTTGCATGCTCACAATTGGACCTAAGTTGCGATTTGGTAGAGTTTGGGAGAACTCGAGCTAGGTTAGTTAATTTAATTGATCTAGTAATCCATTAGCCTAAGATCGAAACGACCGATTTTTTTAGGTCGCGACACTAATGACGCATGATTCACATCTCCTTTGGAGAAGAAATTTCTGTGCCACGATCAGTTCGGAGAATCCGAATTTTGTGCCCACTTTGGTTTTCGACATAGGCTTTGAACTCCTTGAAAGTATCGATGGTGTCAGATTTTTGCTTCAAGAAATAAACCCATGTTTTTCTGCTAAAGTCGTCGATAAAGGTAACAAAATACCTATACCCACGATTCGACGATTCACTAAGTGGTCCGCATAGATCGGAGTGAACTAACTCCAATGGCTTCGACACTCTCCATGATTTTCCTAAAGGAAAGCTTTCTCTGGACTTCTTCCTAATGACGCATGGTTCACATCTCCTTTGGAGAAGAAATTTCGGGCAAACCTCGCACCATCTTCTTTCGACACAACAGCTTCAAGCTGTCGAAATTCACATGTCCGAACCGCTTGTGCCGAAGCCATGAAGAATCTTGCACTGAGGCACTAAAACATGACGTAGCATAATTAATATACAAAGGAAAAAGGCGATTTCGGGCCATTTTTACCTTCGCAATCAATCGTCCTTTGCCATCATGAGTCGTGCAAACCTCATCCTTGATGATCATGCCATAGCCTCGCTCGGACAACTGTCCCATGCTCAAGAGATTCTCTCGAAGACCGGGAACATAATGAACGTCGGAAATGCTTTGAACCGACCCATCCTTCGCCTTGATTTTAATGCTCCCCTTTCCCATGATAGGAAATTTTGCATTATTCCCGAACCTCACCTCCGAACGAAAGGTGTCATCGAAATTCGAGAATAATTCCTTCTCGCCACACATGTGATTGCTGCATCCGGTGTCTAAGTACCAAACATTCTTCTGGTTCTCCACTGAAGCATTACACGTGAATAAAAGAGCATTACCATGCTCATCATTGCTTTCAACAAATCTATCGACAAAACTTGCTACTTTAGCATGAAACTTTTGACCACCAATCCTTTTGTTTCGACACTCAGATTTATAATGCCCATGCTTTTTACAATTAAAACACTGAATATGGGACTTATCTGTTTGTTGACGAGGTTGCTTTTCTTGCCGCCTTTTATCTTTCTTTTGAGTAGAAAGATTTTTCTTTTCATCGGGTAACACCCACTAGCTTTGTAGAGCCTCCTCCACCGTCTTGGACTTCTCCTTGAGTCGTTGCTTGTGCATTTGTAGAGAGCCAATCAACTCATCCACGGTCAAAACTGAGAGATCACGGGATTCTTCAATGGAAGTCACAATATATTCGAACTGTAATGTTAGCGTTCGAAGAATCTTCTCGACGATCTGTTGATCACCAAAAGTCTCACCATTGGCCTTCATTTGATTGACAAGAGCCAATACGCGTGAGAAATAGTTAGCAATGGACTCCGACTTTTTCATTTGAAGGAGCTCGTATTGTTGACGAAGAGTCTGAAGCCGAACCTTCTGGACCTTCTCAACGCCTATGTAAATTTTGATGAGAGTATCCCATGCTTCCTTCGCCGTCTTCGAATTCGCCACTTTTTCAAAGATTGACGAATCGCTTGAAAGATGTAAAAGAGAGCCTTACGATCTTTCTTACGATTTTCTTTTATCGTTCTCTGCTCCTCCGTTGTCAAATCTGCCGCTGCTTCTGGCTCGACGAATCCTTCTTCGATAATCTCGGTCAGCTCCTGGAATCCGAACAACACCTCCATCTGGATCTTCCAATGCTCAAAATTCTTCCCATCAAACCTTGGGAGTTGAGGTTGGACATTCCCGGCACTACTCACAGAAGCCATCTGACTCGAGATCTTTCAAAACTTAGCCAACCGGCTTTGATACCAAATGTTAGAAGAAAATTTGAAATACTACTGTATTCGCTTGTTCTTCTTCTTATTTAAAAGGATTACAAGACGCACACATATATATAGGATTAACACACGACTCTACGTTTACTCTAGTCACATGAACAGACACGTCTAGATTCATAACATTAAATGCTATCTTAAAAGACACAACCACTTAGGTAACAACTTTCTATATTCCAAGTTTCAAGATGAACTTGGATTACGAAGAGTCTCCTTGAGATCTGAAAAATCCTTTGCGATTTTCAACACTAATTCAGTCCTAAACCTTTTTTTAAATCAATTCAGTCATAAACCTTTTACAAACCAGCCAATTCAGTCCTTTTGGCCGGCCGGCGTTGACGTGGCCGCCGGCCGACATCTGCGTGGCAATATTTTAACTTTTTTATTATTTTCTAATTTTTTTCCTTTTTTCTTTTTTTTTCTTTTCCTTCTCCCCCCTGGCCTATCCGGCCAGGGGGAAGAAGGAAAAGGAAAAAAAGAAAAAAGGAAAAAAATTAGAAAATAATAAAAAAAAATATTAAAATATTGCAACGCGGATGCCGGCCGGCGGCCACGTTAGCTCCGGCCCGCCAAAAAGACTGAATTGGTTGGTTTGCAAAAAATTTAAAAGTTTAAAACTGAATTGGCAAAAAAAAAAAAGGTTTAGAAATGAATTGGCACAATTGCAAAAGGTTTACAATTTTTTTGGAAATTTTCCCTAGATTCATCATATGATCAATCGTGCATACTGTGCCATTAAAATCACTAACTTTATGTTTCAAATTGATTATATTTATTCAACAGCTATTATATCGTGCCGAAACAATTTGAATCATCATTAGATCTTTCTAGGTTTGGCTCGACCCCACACGCATATACTGTTTAGAATATGAATCGACTTTGGGAGATACACCTAGCGTGTTGTAATAGGATTACAAGAGTGATCACGCGATACACTTGTGATAAGAAACTCAAAGAATCCGACACCTATTGCCTTTTTAATATGGCTAGTAATGGAGCTCTAGATCTAATGGATCGAAAGATGTATTATCATATCAATTCTTACACTAGATCTCATGATGATCTTACATAACATATGTTATGACCATGGAACTTGATCCTACAGACGTTTGCTATTGCCCACATTTAACATATAAGTCTCACCCGTTAAGAAAGATTCCGAGCATTACTATCGAAGCAATGCACGAGCATCTGTTGATCCCAGATAAATTACAAATAGAAGCCATTATATGTATCTTTGGGGCGTCTAGCTTTCAAAATTTGCTTAAATCTACGACGGTTGTTACAATTTGGAGCTTGTTAAACAGTTGAAGTCTTCTCCTAGAAGACAGACAGACACTGAGTGTGCGGCAAAAGATTCAATCTATTCAAACTTTGCCACATTCGAACAAGTGCAAAAGGACGAAGAGATCTTCGATCGGTCGGCAATCAAAGGACAAGTTCAAACATAAGATTCCGGAACCTCGATCCAGTTAGTCACGAGAATCCCAATCTTTCGTCTCTCTAGGCAGAAAGATGACGGTGAAATCTAGAACAACTACCGAGAGAGGGAATCAAAATGACGGCGAAACATGCAATAGGAACCTCTTTATATATAGCCTAACGTGAAGGGGACTTTCTCAATTGTCAATGTCTATGTCTTCTCGACGAACCCTAGTTATTGCAGTTTGGCTCTTCTGCAATTACAACAGTCTCGCGAGATGTGAGAAGCCGCTGGATGATACGATCCAGGACGTGATTTGTAACCTAGATGTTGCCCTCTACGGCACCCACTACATCGATAACATAGGTTCCGCTATTGAAAGGGTGTGGGACAACATTGCATATAATAGCTTCAACTATTACACCACGTTGAATGGTAGCAGCGACGTTTGTTATGCCCACGGAGCTTGCAATGGGAAACTCCTACATGTAGGTTGCACTCAATGGATAGTCGATGCCGAAAACGCGATTAGGCAGACGTGCGGAACGAGTGGCGGCGGCCTTAGTGTTGGCGCCCAGGCTCAACTTGCGGACTGCATGCTCAGATAATGAGAGTTGCTCGTTTGCCGAGTGATTGGTTTGCTATCTTATCACATCTTTATTTCCCGGCTTTCTACAAGAATGTCTAGTGATTGTTGCCGAGCGATTATATTTCTTGCGATGAAATTCCAGGGTGATCGACCTCGTCCTCCATAAAAATGCAAGTGTGACATGCAAGTTTCGTTGTTGATTTAATTTTTTATTCCTTATAATCCTCTTCCTTTTTATAATTTATTTTTGGCTGGTGCTGTCAATCTATTATGGCTGCTGAATGGTGCTATCATCTTTTTAGTATCCATACAATATAAAAGCAAAAGCAAGCGATCAAACAATAATATGAGCAGAATAAGAAGATAATTTAGACATCGAATTTTGGCGGGTGCTATCAATTTATTTTGGCCTCGTTATCGCCACATGGGAGGGATAAAATATATTTTAAAAAAAATCACGTCAGCATTTTCCGTTAGCCAAGTTGGCAGAGTTAACAGAAAGATTCGATTGCACAAATTTAATAAGTTTTGGGACTGAATTACACTTTTTGTAAGATTTAAGACTTAATTGCACCTTTTTGGCAAGTTTTAAGATTTCCAATGCACTTATCCCTTTATCTTTTGTAAAGATAGAAGTATATCAAACATAAAGAATTTCCAAATTTAAAACGTTAAATAAATCGAAGATAATTAATCTCATCTATCTAGTATCTATTCTATATAATAGTAAACTAAACAAGGATTTCAACCCCAAATTTTTCCAAAAGTTTCATGAATTGCCCATTCCAGAAATTCGATTGAACAAATGGATAAAGTTGTAATTTGAAATAATCAAGAAAGAATTGCTCTCATTGTTATAATATCATTAATGTGATCCTACATGGGTTTATTATTCCCACATTTTGTTAATTTCATTAACATTTATTGTCCACATGAAGTTGTGTGATAACTGCCCATTATATTGTGACTGCCCAAAAAGCACGACTTCCTAATGGAAGAAGTCGTACGAAGGGGTGTGAATGGATACAAAAGGTTTTCTATGCCAATCCCTCTCTTTAATCAGAAAACACATCATCACATTTGAGAGGGTAATTGGCTAGAGATATCTATTCACTAACCGTTAAACGCTCGACGATTCAGGTTATCAATCGAACTTCATCAATGCCTGGAGGTTAGCAAAGAATTTTTACGTTTCCGCATTAGGTCCTGATTATGCATGAATTTTGTTCGTCCATGTATAATTGAGTCTTCAGTCCTTTTAGAATGTCTAACGCTCATTTGAATCTTACTTTTCAAAATTAAATGTAAATGTCCCTCATCTTATAATCATTTAGGCTTTTTTCCTAAGCTAAATTGTTATTTAATATAATCAGTATGCAGTTGAAATGCTTTATGAGGAAAGTCTACATATAAAATGTGAATCATTGGCAATTAGATTTGAAGCATCTCCCTTTGCATGAGATGGGGACCAAACAGACAGCACGCCGATGAAATTGAGGATGTTGGGTAACTTGAGGAATACTTCAAAACGAACTGAAAGCTATCGAGCACTGAGCTTGTTGTGGTGTGTACCACTTGACATAGATTCCATATTGTAGAACTCTGCAACATGCGAATATCAATTAATCCAGATTTCATCAACACGAACCATACCGAATCGCCTCTAATTCTGCTTCGATTTTTAGTTATTTTGTGTCAAGCATCATGCGTTTCAACATCGCCGTTCGGCCCAATAGAGATGTGGTCGTGGCTTTGCATGGTGAAGGCAAAGCCGAGCTCTTTCTTGCTCATGTTTGTTTCGAAAACCGCCGCCGATCTAATATTCTGCGTCTGTCGTTGCGACAATGGAAATAATCAAAACAAAGAAATGCCCTTTTTTCTTTTCTATTTCTGCTTATTGTCACTTTGGAAAGCAAGTTGCCAAAAAAGTCTTTTGAGACACCAGCATCAGAAACTGCTGCTATAAAGTTTAATCGTCAATGGAAGTGTGTGTTGCGTTTGGCAATCTCCGGCCACGCACGAACGAACTGAACAGATGCAAAGCTCTTGATGGCTGTGCGTAAGGCACCATATGTGCAGCACCTCTGACAGTAGCAAACGTCAATAAATTCCCATACTCCGTCGCCCAACCTCCCACCTATATTCAACACAATTAAACAGAAAGAGCAAGTCATTGATATGGAAGATCATAAGTCGAGCGTCTTGTGCACCAGTCAAGACGCATCTAAACAATTGTGTTCGAATGAATACTCTGATTCTGTAATACATTTCAGCATGGTACTTATTCAAGTTTCAAAGTTCGTTATGGTGTTCAGTTTTTGGTATACATGACTTCTATTTCTTTCGTATCTCCGTCGTGCCACTGATGGGATAATCACAAGGAATTGAGGAATTTGCTTGGGGCAGAGTATACCTGTCCTTTGTGAAACCAAGCTCCATATGGAACTGTAACCTTGAAATTCAGATCATGAGCTAGCTCGCGGATAAGTGTCCGTGATCCAAGCAGTGGCACGACGGAGTCCTGGTCACCACTGCAATTTGGGTGCAAGTTCAGTTATCACGCTATAGGACAGTGAGAGTTCTTATTAGCTTTCGAGTGATTCTGAGAAGTCTACCTGAAAATCCAGACGGGGATCTTGTTCTGAACTATCCGCTTGAGTAATGGAAGCATGTTGATGTTGCCATCTGTGTCGCTATAATTCACAACACTGGCCAGAGAACAATATTATGAGAAGAAAGTTCGAGGCAGAAATCATTTACATAATTCCTTGCATTTAGCAGGAACCTACCCACTGCACATCGACCATGGGTAAGGTAAATTAGTCCGATTTGCATGAAGCGCCTTCTGGACCTCGGGTAGGTTGAGGTAGAAACGACGCTCATAGGTCATACATACATCAACCCCCATACTTAACTTGGTGGCCTGCAACAAAAACAGAATGTTGCAAATTTCGAAGAAAGGAGTTTTTAGTTTTGTTTTTTTTAAGCAAGGAAAGTGAAGAGCAAGAGAAAAACGTACGTACCATTTTTCGCAGCCGAAGTTCTTGTTCCACTATCGATGGGTAACACACGTCGAGGATGACATCGTAATTATTTATGTACTCACCGACAATGGCGTTTGCTTTACCCAAGGCCTCGTTGCAAGTGTGAGTTACGTTGTGAGGACTTGCATAGACATAGTCATCAAAATCACACTCATTCATAATGGTAAGGCCGAGTTCATCAGAGATCATTCCATGGGACCAGAAAAATTCAAATGTTGCTGGGACATCTCTATCGAGTTTGAGAAGTGGATTTCCTATCTAGGTGAGAGAAGAGCCAAGTTGAATGTCAGATGACATTCTTGAAGTGAAAGGATTAAGAAGACAGATCTTGGTGAAGAAGCAATGCCAAATGATAGTTTTCTTACTGCAATTCCTTTAAGATTGAACTTGAAACCAGTTGAGTGTGCATTATGGTCCAGCAGAGCAACAGCCAACTGCGGTATGTAATGCCCTGTGGAAAGAATAAGGATTGGGAATAAGGTCAAAAGGGCATGTCAGAATAGCCAAAATGAGCATCCTCTACAGTGCAGGTGAAACAGAGCTAAGCCCGTGGGAAAAATTTTGATTGGTACGATATCTTCTTTGGTGACTACTTTTCTTCTGCTTCAATCTCGTTTTTGAAGTGGCAAAAGTAACTTAAATGAAAAGAAAGTTCCGAAGATATAAGAAACAGAAACATTCCCCATTCGTTTAACAAATGAAAGTTCGGTTGCAAAACTGTTCCAAATTAAGGTGTGAACTATTACCGTAACTACAGAAGTGGCATTTTTTGCTAAAAATAATATACTGTGGAGATATCATAGGCTAATTAAAGCGATGCCTTTATCTCCCTCACCTGCATAGCTTTCTCCAGTGAGAAACAACTCTCTGGACTTGTACGTTGGAAACTTCTCAAACCATTTCAAGAAGAATGTGTGCAAATCCTTAGCTGTGAGGCAGAAAAAGAGCAAATTCAGGTTAATATATTCAGAGAAGACATCCAAAGTTCCACTGGCATAAAAGCAAAAGGTACACTGACAATTCCGCCATGTACTTTACATCTGCAAAATGGAAATGAGAAGCCTAGTGCAGGAGACCGAGTACAATCATACCGCTGGAATCATCTCCACAATTATAGTCCGAAGTTGTGTTTGAGTATGACCATCCCACTCCAGCAGGAGATTCAACAAAAAGGAGGTTTGAAGCTACCGACAAAAGTTCAGAATTAGCGAAATCCTGAACTGCTCAGGTTGAATTAACAGCGGGTGGGGTCATATTTTGAACCATACCTCTATTCCATGACATTGAATTTCTTCTAAGGCCTCGGCCATCTCCTCTCGGATAAAATGGCCCCAACTCCGTGAATGCTCCACCACCGATAGACGAACATCCCGGGCCTGATCATCCACTTGGAATTAGTCAGCGTATGTTAACAATTCACAATTCATTCAATTGCAAAAAGATTAGAACACGGTTCTCTTCAGATGAAAATCTAAATTTTGCAGCAATATGGACTCCTGGAATTGCACATCTACAGGAGACGTGAAAATATGAGTTCTTGCCGCTTCTTCCTCAAGTTGTAGAATATGAAATTCTGGCAATTCTCTTCTTTTTTTGGGAATGGGCAACTCTAGTTTTAACTTGGCGAAAGAAAAACAATTTGAATCTCTGGTAGTATTGAATGAGAATGGATGAGAATGAACAGCATAACAAGCTAATACTTTCAACAGTAAAAAGGTAAGAGAAAAATAGATTCATGCAGTGGCGAACATACAAAAATCACAGAAAAAACATCAGAAGGCAAGCAAATAAAACAAGAATCTCCGCAAAGCGAAAACTAAAAAGGCTCAATACATACTGGAGATACACTTTTTAACAACTCGAACATATAGTACAGATTCGCTGAATGATGAAAATTCCAGAGAACAAAATCAGGAGCACAAAACAGCAAGAACAGAAACAGCCAAAAGCAAAAAAGAAGACCAACCAACCTCCATTGAGCCAGAGAGTGAGGGGCTTGTTCTCAGGGTCCTTGTCAGCCTCAACAAAGTAGTAAAACAAGCTCCTCCCATTCTTCACATCCACGTCAACATAACCAGCGAATTGCTTGAACCCAACCTCGGGCTGACTGGGCAAATTCACAACCAGATCTTGTGCTGGATATCCTTCCACCACCAACCAAACACACCCCAAAACAATCAACACCCAACACGCCCGCTCTCTACCTGCCATTCCTCTCTCACCAAGATTCACTACCACTCCTAATATTTCCTCTCTCTCGTCTCGACAGACAAACCAACCCCTTATCCAATTCTTGCTCCTTCTCTCTCGCTCTCTCTCTATATATATATAAATAAGAGAATCGCACACTCACTCACAGAAGTAAATTCAGCATTAAAAAGGAAAAAGAAAAACTGGAGGGTCAGGTGGGGTGGAGGGGAGGTGGAGAGAGAGAGAGAGAGAGAGAGAGAGAGAGAGAGAGAGTGAAGAATGATGATGTCGATGCGGGTGTCTCTGTATCTCTCTCAGCAGAGCTTTAAACACATGAGATAAATTCTGTTACAAAGCAGCACGTGAATCCTGGGTGGCTTTAACCCGAAGCTTTGTACACGCACCCATATCAAAAAGATCGGATTTTTAAGTCTATCTATGGACAGGCTCGCAGGAAGAGAGACGTTGGGGGCAGTTACAGACTTTGCAGGCTTCTCCTAGGGGAGCAATATATGGGTTTTTCACAGCTTCACCCCTTAAAGCAGGAAGGGTCATACGTGTGGGGCCTTTCCTCCAATCTATGCTGGGGAGTGAGGGAGTGAGGGAGAGACGTTGGAAGCAGCACGCTTGGATTTCATGTTGTTTCAGATCCCACTTGCTTCTATGCGATGGTGCTCCACCACACAAAAACGAATTTTCAAAACTCAGATCAGATGTCTGCTTTTCCATATGGCTAAACCCACACCCTTCTCTTGTCTCCATCTCGAATCTCCTATTTTTATGAAACAGTGGAATTCATCCAAATCCCCCTCTTTTCAAAAATATTTTGATATCCCATTTCAAACAGTGGTTAGTACATGGAGACTTTATCTTAATTGTTTACTTGATAAGTATTCGAAGGAGCGCCTTTTTTTTTTTGTTGAGATTAAACCCGGATAATGACTTAACGAGCGCATCATAAAAGTAAATTGATGAATAAATTGCGAGAGTTTAGTAATTGCTTTATCATGCAATGACAAATGCGGTTCATGACTGTTTTTTTTACTAAAAATTGAAGTATATCCATAATTTCAAGGATGAAGATTTTGACTAATCGCTTCTTAGATGGCATAGATTCATATTGAATTTGATCTATGCACTTCACAAGTCAAATTCCCAACAATTTGAACGCATCGTGAATATACATTATATTATTGTCGGAGTATAATCAATTAGTTTGCAATTAATTCTAAATGTTTTTGGGTGAGCGGTAAAATGTTTGATTTGGATGTGTCGGATCTCGTATTTAAATCAAAGTACATGAGAGGTAGAGAGCCTAAACTTAATACACATCAAAGACGCGATTTGCACGCATGAGATTCAAGCCAAGCCGGAATATTTGGGTACCTTGTATTTCCAAAAAGTAAAGAAAAAAGGAGCATTTTGAAATTAAATAGCAGATCCCATTCGTCTAGTATAGCCCGTGAGATATAAAAAATTATTAATTTACCAACCTCTATAATTTAATTCCGTTTCGCTTGGCTGTAGTGATATCAAAAGCTGTAATGAATTTAAAAACAATATATAGTGAACAGCCACGGTCAATAGGTCAAAGAAACAAGAAAAGAAGAAGATAAAAACGAAGGAGCCTTCTTTTTCTTATCTGGAGGCGTGCTCCCCAGCCGCTTTATTGGATCATATAATATTGGACAAATATGTCCACATCATTCGCATCTTTCGAAGTGCGGACGGTTCTCTTCAATCGAACCCCATTGGATTCAACGGGAGATAACCATACAAATGATACCTCATCTTCGTTAAACATGCAGGCTTGCGGCTAAACTCTTAATTTATTTAATATTATTTTTAAATTTAGTTTAATATATAATATCGCCTCTAAATTTTCAATTTATTCAAATTGTCATATTCAATCTGATCCGTGAATTACATTAATTTATTCAAATTGATGAATAATATTGAACATTTTCATATAGCTGATGGATTAGGTTGAACATGTGCTAAAATTTTAAAGATCGCATCGAATAAATTAAAAATCCGATGACTATAGTGCACATTGGGCTAAAATTTAGTGACTAGATTGAATAAATTAAAAGTTTAGTGATTACATTACACGTCGAGTTAGAGTTTATGTGCCGTTTATGTCATTTTCAGAACAAGTCATTACACGGCTCAGGAACATCGAATCCATCGCGATAATTTGACTATACACATGGAAATTATCTAAACCAACCCATTGTCACGGTGGCATCGCGTACGCATTCGGTCCATACAAGGAATTTTTTTGCACCGTATACAGCAAGCAGACGAAGGACTGGCCGGCTCGATGTCCCCCCCATGTTTCTATCGATTTAGCGCTTGTAATTAGCAAGCGGGAAACAACACGCAAAGATCCAAAAGTCTTAACACGGTTTGGTTGCAAAAAGCATCTTTGACTAATTCAATTCCTAACATTGTGGTGGCGTTTTGCTCTTTGCTCTGTCTTTGCACGGGAGAGGGTGTGTTTTCGGACATGCGGTAGGGATTTACAAAAGTGGGAGGGAGGGGTTTTCAATTTGGATCCCACCCCCATTTATTCCAAAAGATGTCGGTGCCCACGCGTGGATGTTGACATGAGTCATCCCCCCCTTTCATTTATGCGCAAATCGCTCGCCATCGGCAATCAATCGTGATCGAAGAAATTTGTCAAGATTAAATTTACGGCAATTATGATAATTCGGTTCTAAATTCTTTTTTAGTCAATTTAATTATAAATCTTTTGTATTTATATAAATTCAGTCCATTCGATCGATTTTGACCGATCGGTGTTGCTGTTGATGTGGACGCGGGCTGACACTGACGTGGATAATTTTTTATGATATCTTATTTTTTTTTCAATTTTTATTTTATTTTCTTCCTTTTTTCCCCATAGTGACCGCTGAGGCTAGTCTTGCTATGGCTTCGTGCGGCTACGGGTGCAGCCACACCCACAGCCATCAAGGCCATGGCCAGGTTGGCCTCGCCCAGATCCAGGCGAAGCCGCCTCGCCCATAGCCCCTAGGCCTCTCCCCTAGATTGAAAGAGAAATTGTATTGACCTTCAAGAGCCACACACACACACACACAGAGCAGTCTGGGAGCAAGGCCTGGGGATCCTGAGCGAGGCCATAGCGAGCTGGCCTCACCTGGTGGCTGGCGAGGGGAAAAAGGAAAAAGAAAAAAAATTAAAAACTAAATTTCGAAAAAATAAAATATTATTAAAAATTATCCATGTCAGTGTTAGCCGGATGAACTGAATTAGCACAAACGCAAAAGATTTAAGACTGAATTGATAGAAAAAAAAAGATTTAGGACTGAATTGATACAATTACAATAATTTAAGGACTTTATTTGTAATTTTTCCACCATCATTTAATAGATAACTGTGGATATTTTGATTGCCTTTTTCCGGCTTTTGTTCTCGAAAAAACAGGCAAATACCTGTAGATAATGATGTTATTGCGTACAACTCACCTCGTCATATTTTCATAGTTTATAAAAATGGATGAAGCTATTCCCCCATAATAAAGCTAAAAACGCCCTTTTAATTGTGGAGTGACCAAAAGTACTCTTCAATCCCTTTTCTATCATCTCTCTCTCCAACCGACTTGCATTCTTTTCCGCTGTCTCTCTTTTCAAATTCTCTGCAACTCGTCTCTTTCCTTCCTATTTTGGTTTGCGTGTGAGAGCTCCTTCACAACCCTAACGCCCACATATAATAAAAGAGCCACGTATCATTGGAAGAACTTAAATGTACGTAAGTTACAAGTTTTAGGACCTAAATGTATGAAGTTCACGTCTTAGAATTTAAGTGCTTGAACATGACGAGTTGTGGATTTGCATGATAATTATTGAAAGGAGAAGAAGAGAGATTTGCACAGCGTATTCTTACAAAGTACAATGCATTATGAGTTATCTTTGAACTTTGGCTGAGTAACACAGGACTTAAAGAGTGAGATTAGCCACACACACACACACATATGGGCCAATTGTCATAAACATTTTATAAGATTTCCTCGAACGATTCTTGTGGTTATATGGGGAACGAGCGTATGTTTAAGGCACGAAATAGAATGGAAAAGAAAAGCAAGAACAGATCCATAGCTAAGGCACAAAGAGAGCAACATAACTAAAGATCTCAGGGTGGTGTGCACTGAATGCCTCGTACATGATTCTGCCTTGTAACGCAGGAACATCACGGTAATGGTAATGGATCTCCCTCTCTCTCTCTCTCTCTCTCTCTCTCTCTCTCTCTCTCTCTCTCTCTCTCTCTCTCTCTCTCTTCATTATGACCCCTGGTTCTGCTCGAGGAATATGCGAAGTCTTTATTAGGTTACCACCCAAACCCAGAAGCTCGTAATCAACGGCCGTTCAAGACGCAGTTGAATTGAAAAAGAAGGTGGTTGAATTTTAAATCATCCTTTAAAGATACATCGATGGCACTAGGGATACGGCCGAAACATAGGCAGCCTTCACTTTCAGCGACTGGTGACTGCTGTACGGCTAGCTATCTTACAGTTCTTTCTTCTTCTTTGATGTGTTTTTTAGAGCTAAATGTCTAGAGCTTGATCTTTATGTTCGTTGATTATGGGCAACTGAAGCAGGGAACTCCACTAGCAGAACCCTTTCCACTTTCTAATCAGACCCATCTTTTCTTTTGCCAATAATTTCCAATTTGGCATCCATGTTGGTAGGCCAAAAGGGTATCAATAGAAGAGTCCCACCTACAAAAGAGCTCACACCAAACATAGCATTGAATGTCTAAGATGGGTATGAATGAGTCAGATGGGATATATGAGCTAACTAGCTAAGGAATGCAATTCAACATATCGAACGACTCTCAAATTGAAAGATGCACCATAATTAATAACCAATATTACATGCGATTATATATCATTTTTTATGGTATTATCATTATAAAGTCTCAATGTATTTATCACGCGATAAATAATTAACTCTAAATTAAGCCGGAGAACTACATATATCAACAGTATCTCCACGTTTTGTGTCTTTTTGAAATACTTTAAAAGAATAAGATTCCATTTTGAAAGTTAATTTGAGAAAAAAGTTCCATTATAACATTCTTCATTAGAAAACATCTCTATTTATTAGTCAAATATGAGGAACAGTGGCCATTTGTGTGGTTAGGCCGAAAAAGATGAACCCTTTGGGGCTGTAAATGCAGCCCGCTAAAAGTGGCCGCCGAGTTACAATTGAGGACAAGCCCATTAGAGAAGCAACTGCCAATTTAAGCCACGGTTTGATGTAGGGGTTTGCCCTGTCCCGTTGTGAAGCCGGACCGGATCGGACCAAAATCAGCCGGTTCTGGGTGATTCTTGAGAGAGCCGTCCAGTTTGTGTATCAGTTTCTGGGGTGTTGTGGGTCTGGAAATGAGTCTGAGCTTTGAGGTTTTGCGGGTTGATCGCAGGCAAAAAGAGGGAAGGTGCAGTTTGTGTATTAAGTGGCGGTGAAGTGGTTTTTTGGGTAAGCTGTGCATTTTACAACTCTGTTTGGTAGTCTCGAGGGCTTCTTTTTTTTTTGAAGAAACATAAAAAAAAAACTACAACCGGTCCCGGTCCAACCGGAGAACCAGACAGGGACCCGGTCTAGTCCGGTGTGTTTCTCGAATAGACAGGGTCGGTTTCGATTCCCTGGTGGGAACGGACCCTACTTGGACCGATCACCCCTGGTTTGATGTGCATCTGGAGAGAAGGAAACCCCGGCCAATTTGCCGCTAAGGCGCGAGTTTCAGTTTCGGAAACTGGGAATCTGCACTCTCGTCGACAATGCATTAGATCTCCCGAGTCAAATGCGCCTCCAGAACTTAACCAGGACATCACCTGCCCTGAGGTCACGCAAGAACTTCCTGAGTCAACATCACTTAACGACCGTCGCTGTCGCCCGCCATCCAGAAAGTCCCGCTTCAAGTCTTGAGCCTGACCCGATACGGGGATTTGATATCCACGCTCGTCTAGTGCGTCTGTGCCTTCGAGAATGCGGACAATTCAAATCCCATCACCTGTTCGACGAAATGCCGCAGAGAGCAGCGCGGGCTACAACTATGTGCAAGGTGATCCATGGCCAGGGCACGAAATATGGAATCGGATCAAAAGGGTCGCTAGGGAATGCGATTCTTGATCTTTATGCCAAATGCGGGGATGGGGATTACGCGGAGAAGGCGTTTAGTCGGCTTGAGGGGAGAGATATCCTGGCTTGGAACTCGCTTCTTTCGATGTATTCGAGGCGGGTTTCCGTTCAACAGGTTAAGTGGCACTTTGGGCTACTTAAGCGTAATGGATTGGTGCCAAATGAGTTCACTTATTCAATCGCTTTTTCTGCTTGCGCAAGGACTACGGATGTTGACTTTGGGAAACAAGTACACTGTGATCTTGTTAAAGTGGGATGGGAGTTCAGTTCGTTTTGTGAAGGTTCAATTATCGATATGTATGCCAGGTGTGATTGTCTCTTGGACGCAAGGCGGATTTTTGATGGGGTGTTAGAACCCGATACAGTTTCTTGGACAGCAATGATTGCAGGGTATATTCGAGGAAATTTGCCAGAGGAGGCACTCAAAGTTTTCGAGAAGGTGAAGAAGGCTGGCCATGCACCAGACCAGGTGGCATTTGTTACTGTCATTAGCGCTTATGTTGGTGCAGGAAATCTTGAGGGGGGACGTGAGCTGTTTTCCCAGATGCCAAACCCTGATGTTGTGGCATGGAATGTGATGATTTCAGGTCATGCTCAAAGAGGATATGAGGTGGAAGCACTCCACTTTTTCGAAGAAATGAGGAGGGCTGGCACTAAATCAACAAGATCCACCTTAGGTAGCATATTGAGTGCCATTGCTGCTCTAGGCGCCACTGAGTGTGGCTTGTTAGTTCATGCTGAAGCAATTAAACAGGGTTTGAGCTCTAGTGTTTATGTTGGAAGTTCTTTGATAAGCATGTATGCAAAGTGTGGGAGAATGGAAGCTGCGCTGAAAGTTTTTGATGCTTTAGAGGAGAAAAATGTGGTTTTGTGGAATGCAATGCTTGGGGGGTTTGCACAAAATGGTTATGCCAGTGAAGTCGTGGAACTGTTTACCCAGATGAAGAGATGTGGTTTTCAGCCCGATGAATATACCTATACTAGCATTTTGAGTGCATGCGCAAGCTTGGAATACATAGAAGTGGGTCGACAATTGCACTGCACCATCATCAAGAACAGGTTGGCATCAAATTTGTTTGTTGGAAATGCGCTGGTGGATATGTATGCCAAATCCGGGGATCTGGACGAGTCAAGGAAACAATTTGAATGCTTAAAGAGCCGAGACAAAGTTTCCTGGAATGCAATCATCGTTGGTTATGTGCAGGGGGAAGAAGAGAATGAGGCCTTCAAGATGTTTCAACAGATGAATTTAACTGGTATAGTGGCCGATGAAGCAGCTTTGGCAAGCATATTCAGTGCTTGTGCTAATACTCAAGCTCTGGATCAAGGCAAGCAAGTACACTGTCTTGCTGTGAAATCCGGTCTAGAAACGAGCCTTTATGCTGGAAGCTCTCTTATTGACATGTATGCAAAGTGTGGGGACATTGGAGCAGCTCTTGTCGTTCTCTTGCACATGCCCGAGAGAAGTGTTGCTTCTATGAATGCTATGATTGCTGGTTATGCTAAAGATAACTTGGATCAAGCTATAAACATGCTAGGAGAGATTCATGGCATGGGAATGACTCCGAATGAGATAACTTATTCAAGCATTTTAGATGCATGCGGTGGAGTTCAAGGGTTGATTTTAGGAATGCAAATCCATTGTTGTGTATTAAAAAGTGGTATTTGGTACCATGAGGACTTCTTGGGTGTCTCCCTTCTGCGCATGTATATGAACTCTGAGAGTACATCAGATGCATGTATTCTCTTCTCAGAATTTCCAAATCCAAAGAGTTCTGTATTATGGACTGCTCTAATTTCAGGGTACACTCAAAATGATTGCAATGAGGAGGCTTTGAAGGCTTTTCGGGAAATGCGAAGACACAATGCACCACCAGACCAAGCCACATTTGTTAGTATCCTAAAGGCTTGCTCCATCCTATCTTCACTGCGAGATGGTAGACAAATACATCCTCTCATGTTTCACTCTGGTTTTGACTTAGATGAGTTAGCTAGTGTTGCTCTTCTAGACATGTATGCTAAATGTGGAGATGTGAAAAGTTCCGTACAAGTATTTAATGAGATGACTAGTAAAACTAGTGTGATTTCATGGAACTCGATGATTGTTGGTTTTGCTAGAAATGGCTTTGCAGAAAAAGCACTACAAACATATGATACAATGAAGCAATCGAATGCTGTTCCTGACGACGTTACTTTCCTGGGCGTTCTTACAGCCTGTAGTCATGCGGGAATGGTAGTGGAAGGCCGTGATATCTATGATGAAATGGTGAATCACTATGGGATTCAGCCGAGAGTAGATCACAGTGCTTGTATGGTTGATCTTCTTGGGCGTTGGGGGTTTCTCGAAGAAGCAGTGGCCTTCATTGATAAATTAAAGTCTGAACCTGATGCTATGATTTGGACCACATTACTTGGTGCTTGTAGATTGCATGGAGATGAAATAAGGGGAAAGTTGGCCGCTGAGAAGCTCATTGAGTCAGAGCCGCAAAATTCTTCACCTTATGTCCTGTTGTCTAATATATATGCCGCATCGGGAAACTGGCAGGAGGTAAATTCATTGAGGAGGCAAATGAAGGAAAAGGGCGTGAAGAAGTTGCCAGGGTGTAGCTGGATTACAGTGGGAAATAAGACTAATTTGTTTGTAGCAGGAGATGAGTCCCTCCCTTGTGCTGGTGAAGTTCATGCACTTCTAAACAATTTGACATCTCTAATTAAAAAAGATGATTATATCAAAGAAGAGAATCTTCTCTATGGTATATAGGTTGTAATTGTTCTTATTTGCCAAGGTTTGGATCTATCAAATGGATGGGAAAGGTGAGGAGAGACGAGACTACTGAATGAAATGCTCATAGAGAAAGTGACTTTCTCATACTCAAAGGTCTGATTTGCAGCTTATCCTGCTTTGCTTCCCCTGGCAGAGGAGTTATAGCTTGCTTATTCTGGACCTCAGGTCTTGTATGCATTTGCATCCAAGTAAGAGTCCAAATCAGGGAAATCCCCAAGGATCATTCATATCCTTGCCAACAGGTGCTCTGTAAATGGTTCTTCTTGATCACCTTCATATGCAGGAAAGAAGATCTAGAAGATCAGTTGTTAACTGTAATTCTTGGATGGGGTGGCATTTCCAAAAAGTTACAATGTTATCTTCAACAGTTGGTATGATGAACCAGAGCTTCAGCCAGTAAAGAGTGGTAAATAGCGTTCCCTTTTGTTCTGCAATTCATTGCATGAAGGAAAGTCCTTTTGTTTATTGAATTTTAATTTGGTAGAAAGTCTTTTTGACTGGCCACCAATTTAGGCGTGGGAATGATGTATTCATGACCTATCGAAGCCACCTCTCCTCAAATCATTTGGAGGTCCATAAGGAGCTTCATCCATTTGACTCGCCTTATTCTCGGTCAACTGCAACGGACAAGTGCTTGCTCATCCATGCAATTAGGTAAAAATCTCAAGCTCGAAGGCCCGGTGCGTGCGATGATCCCTCTGGAACCCCAAATCACCTTGTATATTCTCACAAATCATAGAAGTAGAAGAGGGTTCTCAGTGCTCTGTCAAGACAGGAATTACATATGCAGACATGTTATATCATCTTCCAAAGTTGGAAAAAGCAACCTTTTTAAGTTTGCATCACAAATCAGGACGAGTTTCCATTCCTGGAGGGTTCTTATGATGAGTCCTGAAATAATATTGCAATGAGACAGTGCTCTAAAATTTCCCTAGAACAGTAACCCCACTCTTGTTTTTTGGCTGTTTCAACAGGGATCGACGTGTGCTGTGGTGGGGGAAATTGAATCGATGGGAGTCAATAAGTGCTGCTCAACATCACAGCCTCCAATAGCTTTGCAATTCCTTCAGTTTGGACATCCGTGCGTGGCGGGAGGTATGGTGATCGATCCAGATCTTATCCTCAAATGCTAATCACCATTATCCTTTCTTCTGTGTTCGTAAATCCACTGTAACATCAAGGGTTGATGATAGATAGGCCATATGTCATCAACTGTATCTATATTATGAAAATAAATATCCAGTATATTGCTCCATCTCAAACTTCTAAAAGATTGCAAATGATTAATGGGCTCTTTTGTCCAACAAAAGCGTGCCCGTTGCGAAGTTATTGCGACCCTTTAGAGGCGGACTCCGAAATAAGTTGTCGCAAGATGGCTCACAAACCACTAGACAAGCATGGATATTTAGAGGTGAGCATGGTCCAGGTGAGTGGTTCCTACCATAGAATCGGGAACCGCCTACTAACGATCGATTTTGAAAAATTAGAACCGGAAACTGCCCGTTGATTCCATGGATCCACCCGGGAATTGGACTACCGGTCCGATCTAGTTCCCGAGTGGGTCCATGGAACTGATTCCACTAGCTAAGGACGGAGATAGAAAGATGAAGACGGAGACGGAAACGGAGACGGAGATGAAGAGTCGGAGACGGTGAGATAAGTATCGACCGAGAAGAGTGAGAGAATGAGAGTGAGTGAGGTGAAAGCGAAAGAAGGTGTTTCTCTGCTCAATATGAGGCTGTGAGCGTCGAGCTAGTTAGGTTTAGTTTAGGGATTTAGGATTTTTCTTTTTAAAAAAATAAAAATTAAATAAATATATTTTATTTATTAGGGAAACTACCACAAAAAATCCCAAATCATGCCACCTGTAATAAATTTATCCTGAAATTTTTTTTTGTGACACGAAAAATCCCAAATTACGCCACTTATGACATATTTACCCTACAATACTTTGGCCATGGGCATTTTCGTCTTTTTCCTTTTTCTATTTTTTTTCCTTTTTTTTTTCTTTTCTTCTCTCTTCCCTCCGCCTGCCATGGCGGAGGGAAGCCGACGAGGGTGGCCCTCACCATCGCTGGGGTTGGGCGAGGGCTACCTTCGTCGGATCTGGCGAGGGCAACCCTCGCTAGCGTCAAGCAACCCTCGTCAGCGTCAGGCGAGGGTAGCCTTAGCCCAACCCAACGCCAGTGAGGACCACCCTCGCCGGCTTCCCTTCACCATGGCCAGCAGAGGGAAGAGAGATGAAAGGAAAAAAAAAACAGAAAAAAGAAAAAGACAAAAATGCTCACGGGCCAAAGTATTGTAGGGTAAATATGTTACAAGTGACATAATTTGGGATTTTTCGTGTCACAAAAAAAGTTCAAGGTAAATTTGTCACAAGTGACATAGTTTGGGGTTGTTCATATTACAAAAAGAAGTTCAGGGTAAATTTGTCACAAATAACATAGTTTGAGATTTTTTGTGGTATTTTTCCTATTTATTATTATATTACTGGTCAAGTCCAGGTGGGTGGATGAGTGGTTCCACACCTGGAACCAAGAATCGGACCAGTTCCCTTAAGAACCATCGATTCTGGGCAGTTTCAAGCGGTCTAAGCGGTTCTCGGTTCTTTTGCACACCCCTATGGATATCCTTTTTTCTAAGTGCCGTGGGTGCTTCATGGGTTCTTCAAATTCTACTGATCACAACTTGATTTATCAATCATTTTTTTCATAAAGTGATTATTATGCTAGAGGTGCCATTAATTTATTCTAATTGGTTGACTCGTCACGCTAGATTAGTCTAATTTCGATCAACCGGTTCCTCTTTTCTTTTAAGGGAAAAGCTTTTCATGTGATCTTAATTAATTTTGTTTCCAACATCTAATTCTAGATGTCCATGCATTAAAGGTGATGAATAACAACCCTTGCAATTATCGAAGAATGACTGAGCTACTGTGGCAATATTTAAACGCACTCACGAGATTTCCTGAAAAGCAAAAAGTTCTGAAGATGACAGTAATGAACATGCAAATCATTGCTAAAAATAGAACCGGTAAGTAAGGCAATAGATAAATCATAAATGGCAATGAAATTCACTCTCCTAAAATGCAAGTCTATAAAGAATACATGGAACAGACTTCCTCAGCATGCAATTTTCTAATGGCAAATTTTATGTTTTCTCCCGATATTTGAAATGATATTGAATTAAAATGACATGTGAGCTGGTCCAATAAACCGAGCAACTCATGCATCACATCCATGTCAGTCGCAGACAAAAAAAAGTACGTTTTTAAAGTTATTTTTTTAAAGAAATTTTACCTTTTTTTGGCCAGAAAATGAGTTTCAAGATCCAATTCACGATTTTATCAAAGTAAGAATAACATGCTAAAATTGAACTAAACTAACTAAACATCAGTGACCCTAATTCTTGCCTCTGCACCCATTTTCTCTATCCTACCAAGAATAGTTCAGTGCGTCCTCAATCCTTGAACTCGGTTTTATGCACAAAATGCTCGATTCACTGCTGTCTAAAAGCTTTGAGAAGCAGCCTCGTCTCGTTTTCTCTATTTCAGTGCCTGCTGGCCAAGGTGTGGCCCATCACGTGTTCGTCTAATAATTGCGTACGCGCTCCCACCTGAACAAACCGCCGTTCATTTATCTCACCGACAAGCTTAACTACGAGCTAACTGCTGTTAGACCCAGCCTTTCGGTTCAAGTCCGTGCCCCACATCACCGAACCCTCCACCAGAACCCAGGTTTACTTCAAGAAGCAAGAACCGAGGAAGCTTCCTACTGCAGCTTCGGCCTCGAGGTGGATTGCCCAGCAAGGCGAATCCCCTTTTTGACGAAGCTGTCCGCTTGAAGTTTGGCATCAGGAGCAGAAATTTCCCATTTGGTAGCTTGAGCAGCGGATAAATGTTGGTACTTTCTTGGATTTCAGCTCAATGAATGGAAATGGGTCCTTGAAAATCGCAAAGATTTGTTGGTACTTTGAATGCTCAGAGACTCATTTTGTTTTTGAATTGTATTTGCACCGTGTCTGATCTACTCTTTGCTTAAATGGGTTTCCTTGTTTTAAAGTTTACCAGCTGGCTTTGGTGCTGTGGGGAGGGATGATGACTGACATATTCGTTAAACCGACTTTGAGGCTATAGTGACCAATGATGGAAATGGAAGTGGCGGACACACGGATTATGAGTGGATTTTAGCAGGAATTCATCTGTCAATATGAGGCCTTTGTTCAAGAGGGGTGTGAGTTTTGCCTGCCAAATGGTCACAGATCACTGTAAAGTCCGGGTCTTTGGTCCAATCAATGGATTTACCGCGATGGGTTCGTTGTTCTCTTTCCTTGTAGCAATAACCTGTGCATGTCTGTTTGTCTTACCCATTTTTGAACCTGCCACATACACATCCGAGATTCCCAAAACTAGCGGTTTGAATTCGATGCACACATGCAATGTGTTTGAAGGGAGTTGGATCCCCGAAGAAAGTTACCCCCTCTATAATGCCTCGCAATGTCCATTTGCTGAGCGTGGTTTTAATTGCTTGGCTAATGGCCGCAGAGATAGAGGTTATACAAAATGGAGGTGGAAGCCTAAGCATTGTGATATCCCCCAGTTTGATGTTCGCACGATTCTAGAGTATCTTCGTGGCAAGCGTATTGTCTTTGTCGGTGATTCGTTGAGTAGGACACAGTGGGAGTCTTTCGTATGCATGCTCATGACGGGCGTGGACGACAAGAGGAGTGTATATGAAATAAATGGGAATCAAATCACTAAACAGATCAGGTTTCTGAGCGTGGGGTTTGACTCTTATAATCTCAGGGTCGACTTCTATCGGTCAGCATTCTTGGTGCAGCCTGGTCCAGTGCCCAAGCGGGCACCCAAAAGGGTCAAATCGACCATTAGATTGGACAAGTTGGATGATATTAGCAAAGAGTGGATTGATTCTGATTTTCTGATCTTCAACTCAGGGCATTGGTGGACACCTACGAAGCTCTTTGAGATGTAAGTCATCCGTGAGTACTTTCAGTCAGATCCGTGTGACTGGAAGTACAACTTCTTTTCCATGACCTTTACCCATCTATTTTTGTTTATTCTGTTTTAATAGTCTTGAAGAGGGTTTGTCTGCTCAAAAAGTATATGCGATGTCTACCTGCAAGATCTTTTTTTTCACAGATCTCCAATTTTACTAATTAACCATTCTGTGACATGCTTTTCTCAAGAGATGCACCTTTTACTCTATAGAAATAATTAGTTGGGCATCTTAGCTGTGTGTATTATGTTGATGTAGGATATGCTAAATGCTAAATTGTATGTTAGAAGTCTTGTGGAAGCTATGAAAATGATGAATTGAAGCAACTAAATGAAATCATATTCTAGTTTCCTTCTAAAAAACTATGATGTTCTTCCCAATTTCCAAATTAAGAAATGGCCTTTATTTCATTTAGATAGGCCTGGCTAGATGTAATTTTCACTCGATAAATGAGCTTTAGCAGACGTTTTCCTTGATTATCAGCACCTGACCCTGTGAATCATTTCTGCTTCTCTGTACTGGGATAAGTTGGAGGAAATCTTTGTCTGTGGTAGATAATCATTCCATGCTGTGTCAAAACAAATATCTGGGAGAAGTCTACAAAAATGTGATGCTTTTTGGCATACCAGGAAATTTATTCGGTGGAAGCATGTTAAAATGTTTAACCCGATGGCAATAACTTACAGTTCTTTTGTGACAGTGGCATCTGAAAAAAGAAATATTCGCCCTTCAGTGATGTCTTTTGGTGCTACTTGTTTGGTAGAGTTGTTGAATGAGCCGTTGCGTCATTTTTGTGGCTGTATAGTTTCTTGCCAGAGATTCTACATGGTGAATAAAATTTAACATGGATGACCTTGCTTTGTGGGATAGGGCTTAGAAGTGATTGCTGTTGACCTGGAACAGAATTCTAACATGCCTTTGCAGACAGGGGTTGTTATTTTCAGCACGGTGGATCCCTGAAGCTCGGGATGCCAATTGCATCAGCCTTCAAAGCTGCATTAAACACTTGGGCATCTTGGGTTGAGAGCAATGTCAACCTCAATCGGACATCTGTGTTCTTCCGGACATTCGAGTCTTCTCACTGGAGGTATGTAAGCAGTATCGTAACTTCATACCCTTTCGCAGTTGTTGTAATGGCTGCATTGGCTTTTTTGGTGGGTTGGAGTGCTACACTGATAATTTATTTTTGACGTACTCCATTTAACAGTGAAATCAGTTTATGTCTTCAGCTGTTGGTCTAGGAAAAAGTTCGCTTTCAGTCTTCTTTCCTCTGACAATTCACATTAGTTCATTGATGTTGTCCTTGCGAAGTACAAATTAAAGGGTATGTTTTGCCAGTCTAGGAATGTGGTGAGGACCCCAAACCAGTGATTTCGCTTGTTTCAGCAGTCGCCATCGTAATTCATGCAAAGTTACTCGAAGACCCTCCTCTAAAACCAATGGGAGGGACAAGAGCTCGATCTCGGACATAATAATGAAGGTCGCGAAGCAAATGGCGTTTCCAATACGCGTGCTTCATGTTACTCCGATGGGGGCATTCAGGAACGATGCGCACGTTGGTACTTGGAGCGATAATCCATTGGTGCCCGATTGCAGCCATTGGTGCCTACCAGGAGTTCCCGATACGTGGAACGAGATCCTCTTCTCCTATATGCTGTCCAAGAACGGTGAACTTTTCCAATGAGCAACAACTGTTGCGACTTGCAGCTTAAACTCTGTTGTACATGAACTGTGTCCTTGTTACCCAGATTGAGAGTTAGAGGAATATAGGATGTAGTACTTGGTGTGATCTTTGGAGTTGATAGTGTGTGCTGTCTGTCTCACTGTTGGTTCAGGAACTATAATTCTTTCTGAGATGATGTTTCCTGTGGGTTCCTTTGTACTGCTGATCAGCAAGGAAAGGAGATGTCATGAACAGATTTGATATGCAATTGGACACTAACAATCTGCATTTGAGTCACTGTAGGGGGCTATCATGGATCCCTTAGCCTGATAAATTGAATCAACAGGAGCATAATGATTCTGCTTGTGGTTACGGAACTCAACATTTTCTTGTTGAAACAAAGGTCCTGATTGGAATTTAAATGAATGAACAAGAACATAATCCGTATTGCAATCTACCAGCCACACTTCTAAGTTTATAGTACACTTTGAACTGAAAATTAAGCTCCAGTCATCTTTCATGCACCTTCTGTTCTCAAAGCCAAACTGAACTGTCTTAAAACCTCAAAACGAAGCTTCACACTCTCTTTTCTTTTTCCCTTCCTGTCTTCCCATGTAGATTTTTAGGAGTAGAGATTGATCTCCTTGTTGAACATCCAGCTGAACCTTACACCCTGTGGGCCCATCATCCGGGCTCGCTCCTCGGCCCGCTCCTGGAGCCTCCTGATCCGGGGTGCGAGCCCACAGACGAAGTCCTGAGCCCGCCTCCCCTCGGCTGTCAACCCCTCCAGCTTCTCCAGCCTCCACCGGCCGATCAGGAACTCGAGTATGTCCGCGTAATCGTCGGCGGTGTACACGCCGAGCCGCTGCGCCACGGCCGAGAAGTGCTCGAACAGCTTTGGGTCCTGCCCGTCGTACATCAGGTGCGCGGGCATCGTGATCTTCTTGCGCATCATGTCGGCGATCGCGACCATCGCGCCCGCGGGGTCCACCTCCAGGAGCTTCTCGACGATCCTCGAGTAGGCGTTCTCGTGGCGCTTCTCATCTGCTGCAATGGTCCCGCATATGCGCGCGAGCACCGGGTCGCCGCCCTCCTTGGCCAGCCGGGCCGTGTTGCCATGGGAGACGAACGTGGCTCGCTCCTGGAACGACGTGTAGACGAATCCCAAGTACGGGTTGTTTTCCGTTCCAGGGTCCTGTCAAGATTCGAAGAATTCGAAGTACATTTTCTATCAAACAAGCGTCTTAACGACAGACATTAAAAAAAAGACTACATGTAATAATACATCAGAACGAAATTTGTCTCTACTTTTGGTTCTACCAAATACCTGTTGATGTTTTCAAATTGGCAAATAAAATACCTTTTTCGAAAGAGGAATAGTTTATTATCTATCTGATTGAATGTTGGATCTTTTCAATGGCAATGTCGAAACATGTTCGTCAATTACTTGGATAGTCGCCTCATTCGAATTTGACAAGCAAGCGACAGTGTACAGTAAAAAAGAATCATCACGTCGTCAAATCTGCAAAATCTGATTTACCATAATTGAAAAATCAGCACACGGATGCAAGAAATGTACATTGTTTTGTCATTCAATTTCCCTCGGTTATTTCAAAAACGAGACCAAACTTGTCCCGTGCGCGCATGTTGGAGCCATTGAGCATATATACGTACCATTCCGGATCCGATCAGGTACTGGACCGTCCTCTCGATCATGAGCATGTCGACCCGGCCCGACAGGTAGAGGTACGCCCGGAGCAGGTCCCCGTGCCGGTTCTCCTCGGCGGTCCAGGCCCGGGTCCACGCGGCCCACGGGCACGGGCTGGCCCCGGTCTCGTCCCGGACCCCGTCGAGGGTGTTGATCATGGTCTGGTAGGTGGGCAGGGCGTCCTCGGTGATCATGTCCCCGACGAGCACCACGAAGTACTCGTCGGGGAGCTCGGCGGTCCGCTCCCGGAGCTGCGCCACGCGGTCCGTGAACTCGTCCGTGGGCAGGGACGAGTCCGGGACGAACTCCTGGGGCTGCCAGCACTGCTCCACCGGCTTCAGCAAGGGGAGCACGTTCTGGGAGGCCCAACTCTCCAGGGACCTGAACACCTCCACCTTCTCCGGTGGCATCGAGTGGGTCGTTCTCTGGTGATTGAGGACGGCCGCCGGCGCCACTGCAGAGATGGGCGGCGGGCCGCGGAGGCTGGCGGCAGACGGCGGAGGGACGCGGCGGCGGGGGGCGGCGGCGGTGGCGTCACGTGGGGCCCATGCAGGGTGCCTAGCTAGGGAGAAGGAGGATTGCATGGCTGTCCTGTGTGCGCGGGCGCGGTGTGCAGCGTGGGAATGTCCGGAGGGTGCGAAGTGTGATGGCAATTGGGGAAAAGGAGGGTCGATGCTCATTTATAAGTACTAGGGCAACAAATTGACCTCAATGTCCCCCGAGAATTACACGCATGCCATCAGCACGTGCTCTCGGATCTTGCTTGGTCCTTTTGGTTTGTTTTGCTCGTTAGGGTCCAAGGTTGTTCGGATTTAGCATCATCATCCAACAAGAGGACTTGGTCTTTCCGTCCGTCCGTCCGACACCTGATAAACCTTATTTCCCACGGGCAAAGATTACATTTTCAATAAAATCGGTGGCGGGATTTCCCGCGTCTAAGATTATGGCCGGACCGTGACGCTCGCCGCGCTACCCACCGAATCCTTTGAACAGCAGTCGCTCGCCCCGCCCCGCCCCGACAAGTCGCGTCCGAATTCTCCATCCAAAAAATAAAATCCTCAAAAATTCTACAGAAGGAAATAAGGAAAAGATTTCAGAGCGACTCGGGTTATAATAATATTATCGATCGTTGGCTTTTGATTCCTCGGTGAGTGGGAAAAAGGAGTGCTCGAGAAGGGCACAATGGTCATTCCACAAAACCGAAAAGGATGGCAAAACGTTGAAGGACCGCCATGGCTAGTATACAAAACCAGGGGTGCAGTTGTTTTCTAGAGGGAGTGAGAGGGGCGGGGGGGAAACTGTGGGAATAGAAATGCAACTTTAATTACGGCCTCATTAGTTGCCAGCACAACGATTGCGACACGTCATCGATTCCTAGTCCACTAATCGATGTTTATAATTAATCACCCCGACGCACACAATCAGACAAGTGGCCCCGAGATCTCTGGTGCATCTCTTTATTTATTTATTTTTCGATTTTATGTTTTTTGGATTGCATTGTTCGTTAGCTTCGTCGATCGGATTAACAAAAGAAAAAAAGGGATCATTGATCCGGTAAAAACGATCGAAGAATTTCCACGATGTCCTTGCTATAAGATCATTTTCTATTCCGTCTGGTATCTCGCGGGTACAGACGGTACGCAAATACAACAGAGAGTATATATTTTCACGATAGCACGATCGGCTGCTCTAAAAACTTAAGATGAGCAGTTAAATGAAAAGCATGATTTAATATTTAATTATTAAACTTCACGCTTAGTCTGGTTTTTTTGCCTAGTACTAAACGTTAGACATATTAAATTGGAGAGGCAAATGGAGTCTGAAAATATTTGAACTCGGGACCCTGCTCCGATACCATGTAAGATTTTGCCCTAATATCATATGAGATTTTGGTGGAACCACAGTCAGCTATTTTAAAAATTTAAGCTATTAAATGAAGATATGATTTAATATTTAATTATTCTAACATATATTTGAATATTTCCTCAATAATGAAACGACGAATACATGTTCATGAAATTTGGAACAGAATATAGAATAATAATTGATATGAATAATTTCGAATTTATTAAATATAGGAAACAAAATTCATTGGAAATATCCGTGTCTGAATTGGGTCAAATCCGTTTGACCCACCACGCGAGGACTTTGGGGTCGAGGTAGTCATGGTTGCTCTAACGACATGGTTGTAGCTTGGAGCTCCTGTTGCTTCCTTGACAAATGTTTTGCCTCTTGTTTTGTCCACAGAATAATAATAACAATCAAAATAAAAAAAGACAACTTGGTCTTTTGATAAAAAAACAATCTAGCACGTGACCCTCTTTTTTTCTCAGTTGTAATAAGACCCCCATAAAATAAAAACCATGCTGTTTTCGATACCGAGAATTCACTATCTTTCGTAAAAGTTCGGCATAAAAATTAAAACAAATGAAGGGAAATCTATGCATATAAAGAGCATGCAAAGTCATCCTTTTGATGGTACATCTATCAAGAATATGAAAAGAAAAGAGAAATCCTATTTCTGCATCGTAATATCGAATATCAATTGCTTACGCAGGTCGAGAAATATGAATCCGATACCCGATACGGCCTGTGCCGTATCTAATCTCCTTGAATCCAGATCATGACTATGTTCTTCATGGATCGGTCAGGTTGCCTTGAATTTGACGGGGGAGGATTCTTTGCGGAGCCGCTGGTCCCGGGGAGGACGTATCGCTTCAAATATGGGGGCAGGCGGGCCGATCTTGGCTCGGACCGCCGAAGCTCGCCCGGAAAACTGCCGGGTCGCTGCATCAGGAAGAAGAGATTATTTTTTTGAGATGGTGGGCGGAAGAATTGCTTGTGTTCTCTAAGGGACCATATGACCGTCCAAACGTAAGGAACGATTTTTTTTACGAAATCGTAGGACGAATGTTCCCCCTTGTTCCTCAAAGTTTCACTTACCCGCATTGCTGCTTCATCGGCTGCTGCTGCCTCATGCCGCCGTCTCCGCGCCGTCAAGCAGCAGCGTATCATGGCTGCCAAGGCTACAACGGTCACCAGGAGGCCCAGCAAAACGATGGCGACCACCGCCCCCGGGGACATAGAATTGGACGGCGGCGCTGGTGGCGGCATCGGAAATACATATTGCATGTTCGGGGGCGGCAGAGCTACCACGTGTGAAGAAGGCAGCGGCGGGGGGCCTGGCACGTACGGTTTGTGGGGTGGCGGAGGTGGGTTAGGAGCGCAGGGTCCTAAACCTTCGAGTTTCCGAGAGGCCATGGATTGATCCTTCCTTGAAAACCCTCGGGCATGCAATTCGAATTATATATACGAAGCGAGCGATCGAATGTGCTCGGTTTCTGTGGCAATTCGTGAACTCCAAATATGGAAAGAAAGCAAGTTACGCCTCTTTGATATTATATCTCCGAGTTGATTATTACTATTATTGCACTCTAATTACTTCATTTATAACTCAACTTTCCTTCCATTTATCTAAAATCTTTATGACACTAATCTAGGAATGCTCGAGGTATTGTCATTATAGCTAGGAAGGCGATATTCTTGTTCTCTTGTTTCATCTTTACTTCATATATTTACCTAGATGTTTCTCATTGGGTATTCAAGGAAACCTGATTTTTATTTTATACGGTCGTTCATCAGAATCACTGTGCATCTTATTGCTAGATTTGGGCCGACTAATTAAAGATGTCCACAACTGCACCGTATGAGCAAAATTTATTCTTACCATTAAAGAGTGTCACTTGTAAATGCAGAAAGCACAAGCACCTCCTCCGTCCGATCGATCTTGCCGGTCGGCGGTTGCCGCCCTGCAGCATGTACTCAAATGCCTTGTTGATCTCCGAGAAGGGAACTGAGTGGGTGATGAACTTCTTCAACTCCAGTTCCTGCAATAAGTGGGAGAAACCATGAACTCCACCTCGAGGATTTCTTGAGAATGATTTGCATCATCAACTAGCTGTGTGACAGCAGCTTCTCACCTTGTTCATGTACTTCTCCTCGGTCCGCGGCTTGTAGTTGCTGAAGAAGGTGCCCTTTAATGTCCTCTCATTCAAGATATTAATCGGATGGGTCTTGAATGCATGTCCTTGTTCGGCACGCCAACAAGCACAGCAACACCCCAACCCTGAAACGTAGGAGACTCATTTGTTTACGGGATTTACATCGTGAACACACTCAAATGCCAAGATCATCGCCTGGATGCTCCCGGTACATTCGACACTCCTGTCTACTCCTCCATTGGTCATCTCTGCAATCACCTGATTTCAAGAAGATGAGCATTCACATGAACAGAGATCATGACTTTTCATCCATCCATGTAAGCAATTTGATGAAATGGAGAATTGTTCCCGGTGGTACTAATGCAGTTTCCCTCAACATGGCATAATAAAAACTTATGAAAGCGAGATGGCCAGTAACTTACCTCTTGAACAGGTTTACTATGATCTTTAGGATTCCATAAAACTCAGGAACGCCAAACTTCTTTGCTATCACAGAAATTTGGGTATGAACCATAAGTAAGGATCCAAATATAAAATGAAAAGAAAACCAAATGGTACACACATGGAAACCTCCTAAAATTGTAACCGTACTTATAGATGGCATAGATCACAATACCTTCTTCGAATCTATTCCAGTTCAAATCAACTCCATTGATCCTGGAAGCACCAGAGAGCCTCGCCCCTTCAGCAGCCTCAAGTTGAGCAACAATTAGAAGGGAAGAAAAGTGAGAAACAATAGCCCATTTCTAATTGACAAACCACAGAGGCAAGATCACTCACAGCAAGCCCAACAGTGCCCAAGCCAAAAATAGCAAGAGACTGTCCCTTTTTCGGCTTTGCAACATTCAGTATCGCACCCGGTCCTGCAGACACAAAAGATAATGCCGCTGAAACATGGTGTGGCTACCACCATCATTTGAACATTCTGAATAGTAGTAGTGTCAAAGATACTGAGTTTCCACTAATATGTCTTAAAAAAGTGGTGTTGCCATATGATTTGGTAGTATATGGCCTGAATGTTTGTCAGTAGATGTGATCAAGTACAAAGTGATCAATTGTGTTAAATAAGCCAACAAGAGCTTGCCACCATTTATTCCACAATCCTTCGTCGAGATGCCTATGTTCTTATTGCATGACATCTATATTGGGAATTCAAAGCTGAACATGTGGATATCCAACAGCTAAGGACACGGACTTTGTCAAGAGGTGCGGCAGGGTTGATCCCAAACAACCGTGTACTCACTGAAAGTGGAGGTTCCGACAAAGTGGTATATGAGCTTCCCATTGATAGAGTTTCTTGTTTTGCCATCGTTGAGCATGAAGCCCCTGTCGGTGTTGATCCCAAGGAGGTTACACTTTGCTCTCCTCTGTTTTACAGTGCTCACAATCCCCGCATTCTCCGGTGAACACCGGAAGGACATGGTCTCCCGGTTTAAGGTCCATCACTCCCTCTCCTACACTCTCCACAATGCTGTAACATGAAATGTTTCGATAAACATATAAGATTCTAGAAGTGAAAGCTACTTTTGCAATTGAGCATCGCTTTGTTTGAGGGAGGAAGAAAAGGGATCCAGCCACTACAAGATGCATTCTGTGAATCGGTGTTAGGTCATGGAATGAGTTTAGGATATTACAAACCTGCCAGCCTCATGATCGAAAATATGTGGAAATAACGGCGTTTGGCCCTGCCATATCAGAAAACAACTTCAGGTCTATTTAGCATTGAACGCCATCACTCAATAGTCGTAATTTCATACGCTTAAGATAAATATCTATGCATATCCACCAAGATACAATGAGCAGAATATTCACTGAGCATCACATATCATGTTATCAACTGATGGGATGCACATCAGCATCCTTGAATATGACAGGACCATGTTCAAAACTAGAAGGAAAGTGGAGAGTTGTTTATTTAAATTCAAGCGGCATGGTAGCTTTTGGTTGCGCCCGCCACTTTGGCCAATGACTCATCGCATAAGTGTGACACTCCCTGAATTTTATCCCGATGAGCAGGTAAACAATCGATGTCAACTGATAAATTACAGTAAGGCGGTTTAGTATAAAAAATAATCATGTGAGGCTTAAACTAATTACCTTGGCCTCCCAGAAAAAGACATCGTGTGGCAAAGGGCAGTGAAGAGGATCTTCAAACGGACTTCCTTAGCCTGGGGCGGCGCCACCTCGACTTCCTCTACCGACAACGGCTTCCCTGCCTCCCACGCCACTGCAGCTACAACATAAACCCCAAATTAATGACGCAACTAAATGAGAATTCGCAAGAGCTAATGCCAACTCAGCCGTATACACATCGATTGATGCACTAATGATGCGGCATCACAGGCACAAATGAAGGAAATTTCGAGCTGCTATTGGAATGGAAGCCTTAAAACTCCATAGTTGGCCTGCTGTTTTCGGATCCGTAACATTGTACTGCCAGATCATTTTCATTTGACATCGACTAGCTAGAGAAACATTCTCACAAACAACAAACCCATTCGAATTACAGGCAAATTCTATGAAATGGACGATGACAATGCAAAAGTCGATGAGGATCGGTGCCCAACAGCAGAAATCAACTTTTAACAATCACTACAATTCACGAACTGCCATCAGAAGAAGGGGGCAAAAGTAAAAGGAAAGAAAAAGATGGGAAAGGTAAAGTTCTTACCTTTGCAACGAACGACCTGACCAGCTTTGTGACCCATGATTTTTGCTGCTTCTCAGAGACTCATAGAGGCACACACTTCACAATCACAGTGAATAGAAGATGAAGAAGAAGATGGGTCTGTCGATTATAAGGGTGATCCCAACTGCAAAAATGGCAACTGCTAAAGTATATTTGCAGCACTTGAAGTGGGAGTTGGCCATCTTGGTCATCCCATGCAAGGTGGTACGAGGCTCAACACCTCAAGCTCGGTGTCGTGTCCGTCCTTCTCTCTTACCATTTTCGTTTTCAACAGATGTTTCCGGGACTTACGTTGTCAGTGTGGCGCTCCCCGAAGAGTGCCATGGCTTGTGTTCCAGTCGAAGCACTTTTGCAACGTGCCACTCGTGCTAAACCGCTCATTTGTTTTCTTATTGTTTTTCCCCTTTCGTGGGGACCGACTAACAACAAAAGGCTAGCAAAAAGTTGAAGTGGAAATAGCAAATCCCTAAAGATCGATTTCTATGTTTGCAATTTATCAATCAGAAAGCTACCCATCAGGATTGGTACAACTGTTGACCAAATCAATACACCAATTTCATAAAAAGGCCTAATTTATCGAAAAGATCTATAAGTGCATCAGCAACTTGTGAATCCAATGCACCGTTAGCTTTGATTTTACTAAGTCCCACGTGGAAACCACATGTACCCATTGCACCCAGGAATATCTCTAATATGTTTCCCAAAAACAATTGCGGATAGCAATATGTATAAATTGTTGGGCAAGGCTGGGCAAACAATAGAGATAGGTTGGACTTTTACAATGTACTAGTGGGTCCAGTCCAAGGAAATTCATAGCGAAACACAAACACAGTGATCAAGAATTATTTCAGTTCCGTCCAAAATAGAAGACAAACGTTGACATCTAGATTCAGAAGATGGGTTTTACCCGGGAAACAAACATTGCAGTAGGAAATAGGGGTGAACATGCTTCCAGAGTAGGACCTGGAATTTGAGAACCTGATTGGTAGGAATCTGTAAATTCTAGGTTTCAAGATATTTAGGATAGGTTCCAAGTTTCAAAAATTGAAAAACCTGCTTCGATGGGTAGGTTCTAAGTTTTAGATAGGCGGAACTTGGAACTTGGAACCTGAAATCTAAACAAGTTTTTTGTGTTTTTTCTTAATCTATCTCTTTATGTGATCTTGCAGTATTTCATGTTGTTAGATGATGGGTGTATAATATGGAACTACTACTTTAAGCTTTCATTTAATGACTTGTTAATATTTCATATTTTTCGTGTATCTAAATATAAATTTTGGTCAGTGGATCATAATAGCAAGTAGCGGTCATTAAAGGTGATGATTTACTACAATTGTTCAATTAATAATATAGGGGGAACCTATGTAGACTTTGAAACCGACCCTAGAACCTGTAATAGGGGATTGTATTTATTTAAACCGTAATGTCAAGAAAACTAATCTTTTGTATTCTCTTTGGTAAATGACAAGCTTATTCAGTATTGTTTCGTTCATTTTCATTTCGTTTAACTAAAAATGAAATAAATAAAAAAAGAGAACCTGTTAGACCTTAAAACCTACTTTGGAACCTGTGACAGGGTAGGTTTTAATGGGTATGTTTCAAGTTTTGAAAAATGAGGAACGTGTACCCGATAGTAGGTTCTAGGTTCTAGGTGGAACCTATAAGAAATCCGGAACTGCTCACCTCCAGTAGGAAAAGAATAACGGCAAACCTAAGGACAGACTTCTTGTGAGGGATTGATGACTTTGCGATGATTCACCAAGTTATGAACCACAACCGAGAAGTCTCATGGAGGTCAAAAGCCAAAAAGCTGCTCCAGGATTTCCAAAGGCCATCCTCGCCAATGGATGTAAGCGAAGCCGGTCGATGAGATGATTCACTCCTCCTTTTCCAAGGGATCACCGAATGTTTTAAAGAGAGAGACTTGGTTTGGAGTGCGACGAAAGATATGAGAGGGAGAGGAGAGGGGCTTTGAAAGGCTGTCTCATTCGTGGCAAATGAATGATCACGGAAAGTTTGGAACTTTTAGAGCTGCAACCTCTTTATCGATGACCTTCCATGATGGAGAAGAGCGACTTTGAGAAAATGAAAAGTGAACGAACACCTTGTGGTATGATAGTACTTTCCTCAATCTACCTGTTTACGCTAACTGAGTCTATGCGGCTCCAAGATGAACCGGGTCATGATCAAGTGATTATTGGGCTAGATTCGAGTTCCACATTGTTATTCGACACCGAGTTTTAACCCACATCCTGACGACTCGGAAGAGGTATTTCAGGCCAGCCAGCTTTTTATATGAATCTAATCAGCAGCAGCAGCAGCAGCAATGAACACGTAGGGAACAGCCGGCGACGGAATTACAAAAGTTTCTTCGGATATACAAAGGCTAGAATTTCAAGGATTCTTAACTTCTCATGTTAGGTGGGGAATTACACCAACTTTCCTTCAGCCTGCGTACATTGAGACTCGTGCTACAGATACATGCTGCGAACAGGCTTGCAACCGACCTGCAATGTGCCCTTTGTGTTTCAGGAGTCGCACAATTCAACAGATGAATCGCCGAAAGAACTTCCCAAATCATCCCCCACTAAGTTTGCCATGCACAATCAGCCAGTTAAAAGCTTACTTCAACTCCACATGTCATGGCATTTACAGATCGTAGTATACGACTCCATTTAGGGTTGCGGCTGAGCATAAGAGAAAACTTGGAAAAGACATGAATCTGATAGTTTTTATCTTTGTTAGCTGCCTTTCACACGTAGGCTAATATATCTTGTCCAATGATTGAAACCAGATAAGAGCATTTTTCAATTGTCCAGTACAGCTATTGCAGTGAGGGAGAAAGATAGGTTGATCAGCAAAATGGGCTTCGACAAATTGCAGAACTGCACAAATAGCTGAATAAACTGATACTGCTTTTTTTCTTTGTTTCCCTTCCTGGAAAAAATTATGAAGTTCTCAATTTAAAAGAAAAAATTAAGAAAGCTTACTCTTAGCGACAAATTTATTCTAGACTTTCTAGTCACTCAGGCGAGCCGTTAGCTAAACAGTGACATCAAGCTATCTGATTGCATTGTGGACTTGACGGTGTCTGATCCAAGAGAAAGAGAGGACATGGACGTGACAAAGAAAGAGATAGAAAGATGCAAAAATGTCTTCGGGGTGCGTTTGAATAATGACCACCAAGTGGATAATCGTGCACGCTCTGATCGTCTCAGCCAACAGCATCTTGACGTTAACTGGAGTTTCACTGTCCATCTTCGTCACAAAAAGAGAAAAGAAGACCCACTAGTCAATTTGAACATTTTAATCCGTCATGTCGAAGTATGACCGCACTAAAACCAGGGAAATTAGAATCTGGGACTGTTTTGGCATCGCCCGTTGTTTTTTCCTTCACTTGATAAGGCCCAGTGAAAAGTCTACATTACTGTTCCTAGTAACAGGGACTTGCGCAATCTTCCTGTTTTTGTTTGCTATGAGGGCAAGTTGCCTCTCTACTTTAGTTTGGTGTATATATACCCACCAAAATGGCACTACCCATCAAAGCAAAAGCTAAAAACTTCAGTTTGATTGTTCTTCAGGTATCAGATAAAACACTAGTCGGCACTTTTTTCTTCTTCGAGAAAACAAGATGTCATGCACTGTCGGTCAGGTGATACATTGCAGAGGTATCACGCTTTTCTTTTTTCAACGCGAAGCATTTTCCTCATTTAAATGGAAATATAAACTAATCTGTTAGAGTTTTGTAATATTTTGATGGCCTAATTCAAGTGGGTTCTCTTTGGGTTTAGCTGCTGTTGCATGGGAAGCAGGGAAGCCCTTGGTGATAGAACAAGTGGAGGTAGCACCTCCACAAGCCATGGAGGTTCGCTTGAAGATCCTTTATACCTCTCTCTGCCACACTGATGTCTACTTTTGGGAAGCCAAGGTAAACAACAAGAAGACACCTGCTTAAAATGATCACAATTTGAAAACAAAGCAGGAAACAAGGAACTGTTTACACCCTCAGAATCTATGTCGGCTAATGAGTCTCCTTTCCCCAGGGACAAAACCCTCTATTTCCCAGAATCTATGGTCATGAAGCTGGAGGGTGAGTGAATCCAGTAAGACTGTCGAATTATTCAAAATTTATGGAACTGATAACAGTTGATAAATCTGTGAATTTGGGTAAGTTAGGATTGTGGAGAGCGTGGGTGAGGGAGTGACTGATCTGAAACCCGGGGATCATGTCCTCCCAATTTTCACTGGGGAATGCAAGGAATGTGCCCACTGCAAATCAGAAGAGAGCAACATGTGTGACCTCCTCCGGATCAACACTGACAGAGGAGTCATGCTCAGTGATGGGAAGTCAAGATTCTCCATCAAAGGACAGCCCATATACCACTTTCTAGGGACTTCAACATTCAGCGAGTACACCGTGGTTCATGTAGGCTGTGTTGCCAAGATCAACCCGCTCGCCCCTCTGGACAAAGTTTGCGTCATCAGTTGCGGGATCTCGACTGGTATGTTGATGCTCAGTGCATCCCAGAGAAATAATCTATATCGACATTTTACCGTCTCAATTGAAATATTAATAACAGCAAAGGTTGTGGCTTTTAGGCCTGGGAGCAATGGTAAATGTAGCAAAACCACCCAAGGGTTCGACGGTGGCTGTTTTCGGATTGGGAGCTGTTGGGTTAGCTGTAAGTCTCCTCTGCAGTTATGTAGACTTTGATCTGATTTGAGAATTTGACGAGCAAAAACTTACTCATCTCTTTGACGATCGATAGGCTGCTGAAGGTGCAAGAATTGTAGGGGCTTCCAGAATAATCGGAGTTGATTTGAATCCAAATAGAATTGAAGGAGGTTATTATTCAATCCCACGATGCATGACCTCTCGCTGCTCGAGACTATATTGATCATTTCTATAGATCTTCCCGACATTATCTGAATAAAAAATTACTGAAGTCCTTACTTGACACAAACTATAATCCAAATGTCTTGCGGCAGTGCAGTGATATTACAGTCGTGAAATCCGTCAAAGATAATATTCAGAAAAATGAAGAAACCATAAAACTAGAAATTTGACCAGCAGCTTTCGAGCAAAGATGATAGATCTAGCTGATTGCCGCGACGTTCGATCAGTGATAAAAAGTCCTTGCTAAATTCATTTTCTTACTTGTTAAAGATGGGGCCTGTGTTGCTCTCTCATAATTACTCTTGCTCAATTTTCTCTCAACAGCAAAGAAGTTTGGTGTGACAGAATTTGTGAACCCGAAAGACCACAACAAACCTGTACAAGAGGTTTGTACTGAACTGTTCGAGGAAATAGAATCCATTCCTCCTGGTCTCCATCATTCATAAGATTCCCTCAAATTTTGATTGCTTACCAGGTGATTGCTGAGATGACAAATGGAGGAGTAGATAGGAGTGTCGAGTGCACTGGAAATGTTGACGCCATGATCTCCGCATTCGAATGTGTACACGACGTATGCACTTTTCTTATGGCCGCGCATTCGATTTGTGCCGCGAGAAATTTACAGACTCTGACCTATTTATTTATTACGGATTCTGATGAAGTGAGAAGTTCTTGACAGGGTTGGGGAGTTGCTGTTCTTGTGGGGGTGCCCCATAAAGATGCTGTCTTCAAGACTCATCCTATTAATCTACTGAACGAGAGGACTCTGAAGGGCACGTTCTTTGGAAACTACAAGCCGCGTTCAGACATCCCCTCCGTCGTAGAGAAATATATGAGCAAAGTAAAACACACTCGAACTATAGCAATTGAAAGTGTCAATTTATTTCTGTGTTCTTTTCTTTTGTCCTGTAATTGATTTCCTAGTCTTGAATGTTCCAGGAGCTTGAAGTGGAGAAGTTCATCACTCACCAGGTCCCTTTCTCGGAGATCAACAAGGCCTTTGACTACATGCTTAAAGGCGAAGGCCTTCGCTGCATCATTCGCATGGAGGAGTAAAGGAGCGGATGAAGAACCGGATAGCCCTGTAGAGAAATAAAAGGAATGTGTAAGAGAATTCGTCGGAAGAGCGTGCTTAAGGGTCCAATTCAGGGTTCGATCGGACTTGTATTTCTGCCATCATCCTTGTACTTTCCGGAATAATTGCATCTAGTTTGTGATCCTTCAGCCTTTGAAACATTGACTCTGACTTATAATGCGTAAAACTCCCCAATGTGCAAAATTACCAACTTGTACTTAATTCAGCGTTTATCAACAGTTTACTGAAGTGACTTGGACAAGAAACATACCCAGAATCGGAACTGAAGGGTGATTCATCTTGCGTGATCTGAATATCCAAGTTAGGAATCATTTACATGGCATCACCGCACTCAAAAAGATCCTTAGGATAGAGTTTTCATGTTCTACATTTGATTTGAAATTCGACATACGATACTAGATAGGCTAGATTAGAATAGAGATTAGATGGTAATTCAGAGTGATATGTAACTTAGTAGTCACAAAAATGCTCGATCCTCAAATTCCTTCTTAACTTACTGGCATCCGCTATAATGTTTCTTTCATACTATCATCGATTTTTTAATCTACAACCCCGTTATCACATCTGCCCCGAACTTTCACGTGAATATAGTCCTCCAACTTTCTCTACTGCAAAACCCAGTCAGGAGCCCATTACACTAATAGACATGCAGCTTATCGGTAAGACTGGATCGATCCGAAGATAAAGTTTCTCGATAATGTTTCACATCTACGCAGCTGGGTCTTGGAAGAAATGCAAATATCCAACTATTCAACATTAAAGTACCTTGGAACAAGGATGTGTCATTTTCCAATTGGGTCCCCATACTATTACAAGAGGCACATCACCCCCCACGACCCCGGACGCATCTATACTCTACAAAGCATAAACAACAATTTCCTGCAAAATTTCTGTAACGTTAAGCAAGAATTATGTACATCTCGTGCTCCCATAGATCTGGACTCTTACCAGAATCATAGTTATGCTAGCTTTGCTAGAATTCCCAAATCCAATATCTTGACATCAAGATTGTCCAGTTTCACGATACCATCCTCGCCATCCACACCCATCAATTTGCCATTGCGACCACGTAATTGGCCACCAACGATCTTGATCTTGTCCGATTTCCTTGGCACCACCATCTCCATTTCATTAGGAAGAAGGGTCACCGTCTCCCCGTTGCCACTAGGCCCAAGGGCTACCCGACAGGAGCCATCCTGGTTCAAGAAGAAGATGGTAGAAATTAGTATATCAATACTCCAAGTAACGAAATAGCTTTGACAAAATACCCACTTGTCATAGGTTTTCAGGAAGCTAAAATCTACTGTTATTGTTTTGAAAAGAGAGCTTCGCTAGCAAAATCCCCCAAAGAATCCCCATAAAAACGTTGCAATTGCTTTTGATTACAGAAGTTTTTCGATGTATTACTTCTGATGAAAAATTCAAGATACAATCACAAATCCTCATCGCACCAGCTTGCTACAATAATTTGATCGTGCATCCTTAAGCAAAGCTTGAACTATAGTTAACAACACAAAACTGGAGAACCCTTTTTGAGAGTTTCAGGACTCCAAACAAACTTAATGATCAGATTGAAATGTTGCACCATACAAAGCACACAGACTTTAAAGGACAACCGTACAAACATCCCAAAGATCAAAGAGCAAACAGTTTCAAGATAAAGGAACTAACGAGTAATCTAAAGAAAGCCCATCAACTCATATTTTTTTATACGGGCTTACTGGTCAAAGCAAAGGAGAGACACGGAAGCATGCAAGATTTTTCTTCTCTTTTCTGCTCGTACTAGAACAGTGTTTCTTTCAATAAATCTTATTGTTTACACACGCGAGCGCATATATTGAGAGGGAACAAAGGAACAAACTTACAGGAAGAACCTCTCTGATAACTCCAACACTCTCTTCTCCTGGTCTGGACACATTAACCAGAATTTCTGGCATAAACCATGGTCCTTCATTTTCCCCACCTGTAACGATAAGAGCTGGATAATGAGAACTCAAGAAGCACCAACGAAAGAAGGATCTTGGAAGTGATCATGACCATGAAAAAAAAATTTAAACATAAAGTCCTATTTTCGTATATCTTAACATCAGCTTCGTAAATAAAAAGCAAGGGTTCCTACAACTAGTTATCTAAATTTTTAGATGATCCCTTTGTTCAACCACAAAACCAGAGAACCACATGTTGATGAACTGCGCTTGCTCTACAGCTTTCCAGAAGGAATGAATTTATGACCATTGGAGTAATTAAATGAGTACGACGAACAAAACAATATTAAAAAATTTCACCCTCTTGCAGCAACAATACACCACTGATACTTAAATGCACAAGTCTAAGAGTAATTTCTCCTGCTTTTCCACTTCCAATGCCAAAATAAACAAAGATTAAAGATGAAAAAAGCCACTGGGCACCAAATCTTTGATGGACAGTTCAGAGTAGAATCTGCAGTTACTTTCAAGCCCTCATACGTGTCATTACCATATGTCACCAGAGAAAGGGTTCCAACCTATAACAGGAGACATGACGTCTAGTCCACCGGTTCCAGGTGTCATTGGTTGCCCTCCTGGAGTGCCAGGCAGATAAGATGCTGAACTTGGCGTCATAGGTTGACCAGGAGTAGATGGCAAGTAAGGGCTTGGAGCATTTGCTGCAACAAGGACAAAAATTAGATGACAACAATTAAGATTGGAATCTTGGGAAACAACACAAACAAACAGAAGCAATACTGGATATAGTTAACTACCGTAGGCAGAATTGCTATCCCTTGGAGTACCAGCTTCACTATAACTACCGCCAGGTGTAGTTGCCCAACCTGAACCAGGTGTGGGTGCATCATATGTTCGTGAAGGAGGACTTCCTGGCTGAAAATATGGATACAAAAAGGAAGTGTAAGGAAAATAAATATGCAGGAAAAGAACCATTTGAGCCAAAAATTAAGGATGCCACCTCACCTGATACCGTGGACTACTTCCCCAAGAGGCAGGATTCCCATCTTCATAATCATCCCTTAATTTACAGCGAAAAATATTAAGACCACCGCTTGTTAGTAAAGCTCTATACCATAAAATGGTAAATTGAAGAGCAATTGGTCAAATCCCAGGTATGAAAATGCTCACTGAGTGCAAAGTGCAAAAAACATGAATCGGGGCAAAATGTTTTCTTAAACATACGCGACTCCGGAGATCCAAACAGTTTGCATGTTTAGAGTGTCAACATTAAGACTTGCAATGGTTTCTGATTTCTGATTTAAATAGAATATTCCCCAGACTGAATTCTGACTTGAAAATTGGTGGCTACTCTTAAAATTTACAAGTCCTTTCAAAATCAAAATCAATAGTCATGCCCATACCACACACAGCATCTAGAACCGTATGAAATGCTCACAGACTGCAAAAGGCAAAAAAACAGGAATCGGGGCAAAATGTTCTCTTAAACATCTGTGACTCATGAGATCCAAACATTTTGCATCTTCAGAGTGTCAACATTACGACTTGCAATGGTTATCAGATTTCTCGTTTAACTGGAATATTCCCCAGACTGAATGTTGACTTGAAAATCGGTGGCTACTGTTAAAATTTACAGGTCCTTTTTAAATCAAACTAAATAGTCATGCCCACAGCATCTAGAACTGTAACAATGCCTTACATCCTCAGTAATATAATACACATAATGCATAAAAGATGGTGTCAACAGCATCTGAACCGTGAAATGAATGGTCTAATGTCCAGCATATCATTAGATCAGTTCAGAGTTATAAACACAAGGAAAAGAGGCAAGCATATCAGAACATCCACCCTTCCAAATTAGAAAAGAAAGATTCCATTGGTATAGCTGAATGTTGGGATAGACAGATTCCATTGATAAACGCTGGATAGACCATTTTGATCCTCAATAACTCACAGAATTCTAGCTGTACAGGAAGCAAGTTTCAGAAGCAAACCTTGGTGGACTCATCGGAAGCCATGCTCTGTCACGCATAGGTGTTCTCATTCCATCATGAATAGGTGTTGCTGAAAGTAGATTGACATCAAATTATTCACAAATAATGTCAAGGAGGCGGCAAGAAAATTATCGATTGCTTTAAAAAGACAAAGATACAGAGCACAGAACGAGTTTTGAGCTATCTAATAGGCATTCAACAGACCTTTTTTTTGGATCAGTAATGGACTTAGCCAATTTACTCACAAACATAAGAAGGCTATAATTCTATTACAGGAAAAGTTAAAACAAAAAACAAGAATAGAATAGCCCTCAAGGGAGGAAAATCGAACCTCCAGGATCTCTCATCGGAGTCATAAATGGATGCATAGGAGTTCGAGAAGGATGCATGGGAGTCTCACTGCCCATACCATATCTTGAATCTCTGCAACACATTGTCCAAGATTATAAACTCAGGTATTCACAGGGGGAAGGGGAGGGGGAATTACATTGATCAAGTCATTGAATGACAAACGTATTCCTTACCGGTAGGGAGTTGAAACAACAACATTGTCAGAAATCAGACTGCGGTCCACTGCACATAAAACAGGCAATCTATCACATCAAGAAAAGACGCCATAGAACCTCTCAGAAAGGTGTGTTCCACCAATTGTCCAAAACTTGCCTGTAACAACCTTCATCTGTGACTCCAGCTCGACTCGGACAGATTGGCCTTTCACTTCCACAACACGCCCACGGTATCCCTTATAAGGACCTTGGCGAATCTTTACCGTAGTACCCGCCAAAGCATCATGACCCCTCCCACCACCATGCCTTCCTCCAACTAGAGAATGATGTCAAAAAAGCAATGCTTAGCCCATGCATGGTATCAAAGAAAACTAAAAATGTCTATCGCTTAGCACCATACAGCTAATTGGAGGTCTGCCTCCAGAGAATCTCCTCGGCGATGGGGGTATCTGAGATGGTCTCAAATTGGAAAACCTTGACAATGAATCACCCTAAAAAGTTTGTCACAAATGAACAAAGCTTCAATCAGAAAGAGTTGAGCAGTTGCCATCTGACTTAAATCAAGTAACAAACAGAAGGACTTACATGTCTATCACCATTTGCTCGTGATCCTCCCACAACAGTGCATGAAACAGATTTGCAACAGATAAAACCAGCATGCTCAAGATGATGGCGATCATAAATAAACACAACTCCTCTAAATATGTGTTCGACGGGTCCTTGTTTTCCCTATTGAAGCAAAAGAAAAGAAAATTATTAACAAATTTCAAGATTTCATGCTTATGAAAAAGAAATATCCAGGAAACTGGATCTCACTTTGGATGGACCCTCCACAATCCTGACAACATCCTTCACAGATATAGTGTTCTTGTTGCGATCCTGGACACTAAATTTCTTATCGATCTTGGACTTTATCTCTCTCAATCTAACAGTGATGACTTCAGGTCTATCTGGAACTCCCTTAAGAACCTAAAAGAAAGTGAAACATTTGTCATTATGGAAAGAGAAAATCATCTAGTTTAACCACTTTTTACATCAAACATGACCCACAAAGGCTCAAATTTCTAAAGGGCATGTCCAAGAGACTTGCCTCAGTGCGTGTCACATACCTGAAAAGCTTCACTTTCAACACGAATTATGACACCGAAGTTGACATTACTGAGGCAGATGGCAAAAAAAGCAGTTAGACCAATAGATGGTAGCAGCAAACTACAAACTAAAATGTCTTTAACCAAACGTGGAACTCACTCCAGTAACACAAGGTCGTGAAGCTCATAGTCTCCAATTCTGGTTACTCCAGATGTTACCTCTGAACTCTCAACGACATCATCAGCAAAAACACAAATCTGAAAGACAACTTAAGTTATTTCTTCGCTCAAGGTAGCAGAGTTAAAGAGGTGTTCCAAGAACCCAGAAATCACAGAAGAAGTTAGGCTCACATGTTCCTTCGTTGTATCCGACAAAATGATGAGTGCATGTTGCTCCACCTTTACAACCATACCAGTAGCACCTTCTTGGGTACCAGAAACGACCTTAACATGATTCCCAGGTTCAAAGTACTTGCACAGTTCTTTCTCATTAACAGCCAGTGTTTTCTGTATGAATCAGCAAACATAAATGTGAAGAGATATCTTCAGGACAGCATATAATGCTAAAAGCAATTGATTTCAAAAAATTAGTCCTTGAGTTATTTCTTACAGGAAGGCCTTTCATTTCTGGTCGAATATGTACATTCTCTTCCTCAACTTTCTCAACCCAACCCTTCAAATTTTTAAGATCACCTTTCACAACAATTACAGCATCGCCCTTCATGAAATGACCCTTTTTCCTGTTCGCAAATAGAGTTGACAGACTGCCTATGTCACCGTCCCCACTCTCACCGGGCTTCCTGAACTTCTCAAGTTCATCAAACGTGGGCTTTATATTATTAGAGCTTATTGATTTCATGGATACAGTTTTGAACAAGAAACCATCTTTAAACATCATGCCGGCAACATTCTCAAAATAATCACCAGTCATTGGATCTCGCCTACGTTCCACACGGATATTCAGTTCCCTGGAAAGAAGCACACTCCGAGAGTCAGTGAGCCAAATACCCCAAAGTTATCCTAAAAGGAGAAGCAGAAACAAGAATACCTGGCCTCTTCAACATTCATAAATCGTGGAGGGGGAACAAATGCTTTCTTCTTCACTACTTCTCTACCTTCCTGGTGATGAAATAAACATATGCATTTAAATTCACATGGAAACTAACAAATCAATTAGAACAAATACGAGAATAGCAAATGCCTTCATAGAAGACAATCTGTTTCATTTTCCGTACTTTGTACGGATGCAAAATACTCTGTTTATATATTTAAAATTAATATGAACGATTACATCTGCTTATGCATATAATAGTACTTGGAGTATAGTAATAAAAGAAATGAATGCTCCATTACCAACTTATTTGCAACAGCTTGCAAATCAATCCTTGGTATTAATTTCACTGTAACTCGTTGGCGGACATTATCCACATCTACCACCTGCAGAGTCCAAACTCTCATGTAACATAAGCAACAAACAAAGTTGTAACACTTCTTTTGCCCTCGAAAGGAGGAGAGGGCTGGGTAAGGAGGGGGCAGGGGGGGCAGGAGCAGGAGGGGGGAGGTTATAGAGGAAAATAAGTAAATTGACATGAGTAAAGAAACCCTGACGTACTTTGGCAAGGTCTCCTTTGTACTTCCCTATCTTCATTCGGACCCATGTGTCTCTAGAAAGATCAATTGCCTTACTTTCAACTGAAAGGACATCCGTCATTTCTCTAATCGGGACGAGCATTACTTTTTGCGAATATATATTTCGCAGACCTTTGCATGCCTGGAAAAACAAAGGTGTCCAGATTATTTACAAAATACAACAATCACTGGCCTACACCTCTGCAGTTCAGTAGGTCCTGCAGAATCAACATACTCATGAGCACTTACCTCCCTCACATGGGCCTCTTTGTCCGCTTCAATGTATATATAATTTTTCAGATGGTCAAGTGCAATGGCTGACCTAATTTGCATTTCAGGTCCTTTATCAATGGCTTTCTGCATTAGGCACACAGCTGCCTCTCGCTCATGACCAATCTATGAAATGCCACACAAAAATCATGTCATTCCAAGCTCACCAAAGAATCAATAATGCCAACTACTTATAAGGAAATGGAAAAAAAACAGAAGCTTAGTCGCAATTTACAAACAACAGAGGACATACCGCACATTTCACCATCCATAGCTTTGGATCCCTGACAGAAGGCAATAGAGCCTGCTGGTCTACATCCGTTGTCTCCTCATCATATTCAGTATGAGCAGACCTAGCATATCTTGCCTGAATTCTTCTTTCAAGATCATCAACATCCTCCTGATCATCCTCACGCGGAAGCAAAGGTCTCCGATGGATCTGCCTATTATCATCATCGTCAGGTAGGTCGGCCCCATTATCGATAAAATCTGCATTGCCAGGTTCATGCCAATTCCATCGTTAATGCAAACAAAAGGTCCACCAAATAGTGACGGGCACGAGAATTTGGTTTCACATAGGAATAAAAAAAGCCCCTTCAAGATCAACAACACCTTGGCGGTGATAGGTTTATAAGTTCCCCAAATCTTTTGCGCATAATCAATATTCAGTAGTAGAATAGTGTACTTAAGGTCCTCAACAATTTAACCATCTTTCTTTTATTTAGAAACTAAATGGGAATGACAATAGATAGGTATAACACCATGTCTTCTCCAAAAAAATAATACGAATAGACAAATATTTTAAGTGTCCCCAACACGCTCAAATTTTTTGGAGCTTCCATTACACAAGTAAATAATTCACAAACCACTATAAAACGTCTATTTTAAAGAACTGTTACACATTTGTTAAAAGATCACTACTTCAATGCTTCAACTACAAACTCGGGCATAATACAACCACAGAAGGTACCCTCCATCATACAATAAAATCCAGCCCCCATACATTGCAGCACTAAGTCGACAAACCAACCTCATATGATCTATACTCAGCACCATTATCTTCGATCAGCCAAATTCTGAAAAAGAAAAGGTATACCACCCTTTTAGGCAAATATTGCCCATTGACCCAATTTTTTTTTTCTGGAAGAAGTACTCTAAAACCAATAAAACCGAATTGAGGCAACATGAAGAACTTGTTCTGGAAATAAGTCTCCAATATCAAAATCATTTAAAAGAAAAGGAACCTCCTCAATCAATATGACAAGAATTTACTGACTGTCACTAATTGAAAAGTGCCTTCATTCACAATTCCCCGATACGATAGGAAAAAGCCTACATTCCTGAAAACAAGAAATATGGTGAAACAGTTCTCTCCTTCCATATACTAATATGACAAAGATGAATGCTAACAATGTTTGCAGCCTGTTATTAATGTTTTTCATGGACTTGAAAATGTCCAATTTACTCTGCAGAAAACCATAATCCACCCTTTATTAATACAAGTTTCTTCAACATTCCTCCCTAAGTTATCTTGTTCCGGCTTCCATCACACGTTACAAGGCCATTACACCATGAATAAAGAATTGCCTCACTGGGCAAGAGAGCAAAGATGCTTAAGCAGTTGTGCTGAGAAGGGGAATCCAGACAAAGTGCAAGTAAAGAAAAACAAGGTTTCTCCAACCCTAGTAGTGGTTTCAGTCATGTACATACATTAAATTGCTGACCAGCTAATCTCTCATCCAATGTTCATAGAGTTCAAGAAGAAGCTCACTTTTAACCCAGAAGAAATGTGGGCGACATGATGTGATCGTCACATTCTAAAAATCAGATTCTGATCAGCTCATAAGCAGCCAAACTTCCAAATAATCACATCAATACACTCCGTTCTACTGCATATTAGTCAGCCAGATGTCTTCCCATCAAATGGAACAGCCGTAGTGCCAAGAATCATTAGTCCGGACGTTATAATCTTAGTTACTCCAACTGATAGCTTAATTAGGTATCGGATGTAAGTAAAATTCTGGATAGGCAAATATCCGACTCAGGTAAACAAGGTTGACACCTTCTAGAACCGGGCATATTTCAAGCTAACTAAACCAAAAACACCACCTAGCACCTCACACCCCACGGATAATATCACCATTCACCGAGTCTAACAACCGAACAAAAAACCATCGGCACCCAATCTACTCAAACTCGATAGAAAAAAAAACCCCTAATTTGCAGCAGGAAACTCCATTACTTTCCTGCACGTCTCCCCAACCCAAACTTCATAATGGCAAGCTCGACAGGCAAATCAAAACGAGCCACTTAAATTCACCATCGAACACATCCGAAACCTAATACCCCAACAAGAAGGCACCGGCGGAGGAAAGAAACACTTTTTTTTTCCACGTACCGTCCTCGCCGTCGTCCTCGTCCTCGTCCTCATCGCTATCCACCTGAGCCTCGAGATCGAAGAACTCCGACCCCGATCTCTTCTTCGCGCGCTGCCTCTTCCCGCCGCCGCCGCCGAAATCCTCGTCATCATCGTCGTCCTCCTCCTCCTCATCGTCGTCCTCGTCCGCGACGTCGTCGATGAAGTCGGATCTCCTCCGCTTCTTGCCGCCCCCGGTCTTGCCGTAGTCCTCCTCCTCTTCCTCCTCCTCCTCCTCCTCCTCGTAGTCGTCCTCCAGGGCCTCCCTGTCCTCGTAGTCGTCCTCCTCGGGCTCCATTTCGTCGTCCTCCTCGTCCCTCCGGCGGCGCGCCATGGTCGGGGGGCGAAGGAGGATTGATTGGGATGAGTAGCGAGAGAAGTAAGGTATCAATCGATCGATCCAATCGATCGAAGGGAGGGCAAAGGTGGAGTGATCCGATCAGATTTATAGACGAGCTGGGGGGATTGATTTGTCGGATTTTTTTATGAACCCTAGAAATTGGCAAAATTTCGTCACATTTCTCTGTCGAAGGGTGAAAAAAATATTCATGAATACGAGTCGGTGTTGGGCTTTTCATGATTAGAAGAAACTTGTTATTGGGCTTCTTGTACTGAGGAGAGAGGAGGTTGTTGGTCTTGGGCTTGGGCTTGCTCTTGGGCCTGGTCTTGGGCTTGGGCTTTATCTATTTATACTAATAATACATCATTCTCTATTTACATAAACATGGAAGGGCATTTTCGGTTTTCCACACGATTAATTTCATCTGTAATTTTTTAAATGATAAAAGTTGTCGCACCTTTGTCGTGGCCATGTCAGCGGTTCATGGGCGTGTCTAGAATGACATTTTCGCTTCTTCTTCTTTTTTTCTTTTTAAATTTTCGTGGCTCATACACTTCAACCTTTCACTCGAGATTAGCAAATATATTTACGACACACTAGTCTGTATAGAGTGTTCTTTTCAGATTGGATAATGTTTGATGCCGAAGCGCGATAGAAGAATTGACTGAACAAGAAAATTCGACAGAAGAACAATTCGTCTTCCAAATATGATTATCAAATCAAAAATATCCAAAGTCTGCTCAAAGGAAATCCTAAAACAAGCTTAAATATCCCCAAACCCAACCCTACTAGGATTAGTAAACATCAAGACGTAAAATTACGAAACTGCCCTTTATTAAATTAACCCAAAAAAATACTAAAAAAATAGAAAAATCCATCTAAACAATCTCGAATCGCGAAAATCCATTGTTAATCACGGCCAAAGGCGGTGAGTATTGATCAGCACGCCGTTTCGCTTCAGCCTATCAAATTTGAGCTCAATCTGACATCGTCGACTACAAATCCGCCGATTCGCTCAGTCGCGTAACGGGTCCGCCGGTCCCTCTAGGTGCATCATTCTCCCCTGCTAGAGAAAGATTCGTCCTCGAATCTGCTTCGCCTTCATTATCGTCATCAATCTCCTCAGGATCTTCTTCCTCTTCAGGGTAGTAAGGTGACAAATCTGCTACATTAAAAGTTCCGGATACATTATACTTACCCGGCAATTCGATCTTGTAAGCATTGTCACTAATTCGCTCCAAAACTATGAAAGGTCCATCAGCTCTAGGTTGAAGCTTGCCAAACCTACCCGCGGGAAATCGTTCCTTCCTAAGGTGAATCCAAACTAGATCACCTTCCTTGAAGACAACTCTTTTCCTGCGCATATCCACGCATTGCTTATACTTCATGTTCTGACTATTGATCTGATTATGGACCTGGGAATGCAGCTCTTTGATATACTTTGCATGTTCCTCAACTTCCGAGCTAAATTGCTTGAGAACTGGTATCGGTGTGAGATCTAATGGAGTAATTGGATTACGCCCATAAACCACCTCAAAAGGAGTCTTGCCAGTAGTTCGGTTCTCTGACCTGTTATATGCAAATTCCGCCTGAGGCAATGCCAAGTCTCACTGTCGTAGATTATCTCCAATCAAACTCCGCAGTAAATTCCCTAAGCTTCGATTGACAACTTCTGTTTGACCATCAGTATGAGGATGATGAGATGAACTAAACTGCAAACTTGTACCCATGTACCTCCAAAGAGTGCGCCAGAAGTGACTCACAAATTTCACATCATGATCTGAGGTAATGGACTTAGGAATTCCATGCAGCTTAATAATCTCCTGCAGAAATAATCGAGCAACATGTGAAGCATCATAGGACTTGCTACACGAGACAAAGTGGGCCATCTTCAAGAATCTATCGACAACCACCATTATTGAATCCTTACTCCGCTGCGTTCTTGGCAAACCCAAGACAAAGTCAAGACTGACATCCTCCCACAGTGCAACTAGAACAGGTAGAGGCATATACAATCCTGTATTAGTACTCTTGGTCTTTGCCACATGACATATCCTGCACCTCTCTATAAAACGCGTCACGTCACGCTCCATCCGAGGCCAATAAAAGTGTTCACTCAACAATGCATTTGTCTTATCCACGCCAAAGTGTCCAGCTAAACCGCCCGCATGTCCCTCAATAATAATAGATTCCCTTAAAGAACATTGAGGAATGCACAATCTGTTACATTTAAATAGGTAACCCTTCACGATCTGAAATTGTTGAAAAGGCTCCGTTTTGCTCTTCCTCCAGATATCCCCAAAATGAGGATCATCAACATATAAATCTTTAAAAGTGTCAAAGCCTAGAACTTTTACCTGCATCGTAGACAGCAAAGAGTGTTTTCTGCTCAATGCATCTGCCACACTATTTAGCACTCTTGCCTTAAGCTTGATGGAAAAACTGAAAACTTGAAGGAACTCTACCCACTTTGCATGCCTTTCATTCAATTTGTGCTGCCCATTGATGTATTTCAAGGCTTCATGATCAGAAAATAAGACAAACTCTTTCGAAATAAGATAGTGCCGCCAATGCTCCAAACTCCTCACAATAGCATAAAATTCTTTATCATAAGTTGAATATTTCCTTTTCGCCTCGTTCAACTTCTCACTAAAGAATGCCACAGGTTTACATTTTTGATTTAGGACACCCCCAATACCAATACCTGAAGCATCACAATGCACCTCAAAAATCTCATTAAAATCAGGAAGCACGAGAACAGGTGCTTTAGTCACCTTCTTCTTTAATAATTGAAAGGCAGCTTCTGCCTCCTTAGTCCACACAAATTTACTTCCTTTCAAACAATCCGTCAGAGGTGCAATAATAGTACTGAAATCCCGAATAAATCTCCGATAAAAAGACGCAAGCCCATGAAAGCTACGTACCTCATGAATATTTTTCGGAATCTCCCAATTTGTAATAGCCTCAACCTTAGCTGGGTCCATATGAATGCCCTCCTTAGTTACTATATAGCCCAAAAAGGTCACACGATCGGTCAAGAAGTGACACTTCTTGATATTAGCATATAATTTCTGTTCCCTCAATGTCTCGAACACCATTCTCAAATGCTGCAAGTGTTGATCAGTCGATACACTATAAACCAAAATATCATCGAAATATACGACGACAAACTGGCCAATAAAAGGACGAAACACCTGATTCATCAGTCTCATAAAGGTGCTTGGTGCGTTAGATAACCCGAAAGGCATCACCATCCACTCATACAGACCATCTCGAGTTTTAAAAGCGGTCTTCCACTCATCTCCAGGACGCACCTTAATATGATGATATCCACTTCTCAAGTCTATTTTCGAAAAAATAGTCGCTCCATGCAGTTGATCAATTAAATCATCAAATCTCGGAATAGGAAAGCGATACCTGATCGTGATTTTGTTAACAGCTCTGCTATCCACACACATTCTCCACGACCCGTCTTTCTTAGGAACCAATAAAGCTGGCACTGCACAAGGGCTCATGCTCTCTCGAATTACACCTTTTTCTAATAGTTCCTGCACTTGCCTCTGCATCTCCTCATGGTCCTTAGGATTCATTCTGTAAGCTGCCTTATTAGGAATAACAGCTCCCAGAACGAGATCTATACAATGTTGAATGTTCCTCATGGGTGGCAATCCAGGTGGCAACTCCTCTGACACGACATCAGCAAACTCCTCAAGTATAGGTACAACTTGAGTTGAAATTTCTGGACTATCAAGATTCCGCTCCATGACTACAACAATGTAACAGCCTGAATTTCGACGAAATTCTGAGATCAATAAAACTGATATTATGTCGCATTTCATTTTAGTAAGTCTCGCCCAGAGCTGATCACTCTCGGGATACTAATCAATAGGGTATGGCTAACTAGAAATCGGTACGTGGACCGGGGACCCTATCGTGAAACGAACACCGATCACGAGAGATGCTGAGGGAATATTTTGGGCCAACGTGGGCCGATCGTAGAAAAGGGTAATGGATTGGGTTTGGCCAAGACCTACGATGTACAATAGGGATGCAGGTGATTCTGCAAGACCGAAAGTACACGTGGCCAACCAGTCCTGAACCTGAACCGAACGATCGTGACCTCAGGAACTAGTGATAATTTCTCATTCTCTCAATGATCGGGACCATTACGATACGGATAACTCTAGGTCGATACGCGTAACCTCTAAATAGCCGCCCATTAGTGAGAGACCCTGAAACTGAAAGTTTAGCGAGTATTGTTCACATCGCGAAATTGGGCCCGAATTTCGATGTCGATTTTCGAAGGCTTAAGAGATTACTTTTGGGAATATGACGTCATTTTATGCTGGCCACACATGTTTAGGGTAAGTACGGTCGAAAAATGGAATTTCGACTCGAGACTCAGAAATTACGGTTTTGCCCCTGTGGGTACCGAGGCTGGATTCGGAGGGCGTTTGAGGTTATTCTTCGCGGCCAAGGTCATTTTGGGGTGGCCACGCACATTTAGAGTGGTTTTGGCCAAAAATTGGAATTTCGACAAAAATTGGAAAATAGTATTATTTTATTCCCGGAACTTCGCAGTCAATTTTCGAGGGCTTAGAAAGTGAATTTCGCGAATCCGATGAAATATTAGGTTGGCCATGCATATATGGAACGTGTATGTGCGAAAATTGGAATTTCGCCCCAGGACCGGAAAAATGACGATTTTGCCCTTGGGCTAATTTTTTATCCGAAAATTTTGGGATATTTTTGGGATAATTACCAGAGGTTATCAGCTGCATTATTGGCACCAAAGACCTAATTGCCCATCAATTATTTAAGCTTATCTTTTTCAAACCGTTAGATTAAGGGTATTTTGGTCAAAACCGTCGGATTTACGACACGTGGCACTTTGGGATGCTTTATTTGACCAAATTGGATTGTTTTCTCTCTCCTCAGCCCTCCTTCACGGCAGAACCAGCCCCCACCAGCAGCTTCTCTTCCATTTTCCTCTCTTTTTCTCCATTTTCTCTCTTGGTTTTGGCTTCGCCGGAGCTTACCGCCGGCCACCGGAGCGACGCCGCCGGCCACCGTGCCCCGCCGAGGACCACCTCAGCCCCCTCAGCCTCAGCCTTGCCCTGGCCGACCCTTTCTCTCTCCCTTTCCCTCTCTTTTTCTCTCTTTTTCTCTCCCGGGTTTACACCGCCGCCGCTTCGGAGCCTCGCCGGAGCTTCGGAGCCTCACCGGAGCTTCGCCGGACCTCCGATCGTCGAACCGTCACCACCCAGACGTCCGGCCATGCTGTACGACGCCGATCGTACCCGTCCGTACAGTGTCCGTACGGACGGTACTGTAGCATTCCGTACGGTCGCGTCGTACGGCTGCCGCGGCCGGCCACCTGCACCTCGCCGGCCACCGTTCCTGGCCAGTCCGTACAGGTCCGTACCGCCCCCCATGAACAGTGTCGCTGTGAACAGTGTCGCCCGTGAACAGTACCTCGTGAACAGTGCCCCGTGAACAGTATGCGCCCCGGGAATTCCGCCGCCGGTTTCACTGTTCATCAGTGATCGATCGCCGTTTCCCGTCGCCGTGGTCTTGAGATTAAGTGAGTAAAATTCCTAAACCCGGATTAGGACTGAGATTGCATTTTTCTGGACTGGTTTAGGTATTGTCGGTACAATTTGGACTGATTTAGGTAGTGTCAGTGTGTAATTGAGATTGGGTTGAGGATGGATTGATAGAAATTATTATTGGGAAAATTTAGTGGAGTAATGAGTATTATTTGGGGAGGATAAGGGGGTTTAATGACCAATTTAGGACTTCGGGTATTGACGGGCGATTTTGGGCGAAATCTGTATAAAGTTAGGTGCGGAATTGTATGAATTGGTAGTGGAAATTTTATGGCGGGCCTTGGGATTTAATTTGGGCATTAATTATTGGAAATTCAGAAAAATAGGGGTTGCGAATTACTGTTCACGAGCTGTGATTTACTGTTCACGTGGCTGTGATGGTCCAATTGGGACGCAAGTTGGATTTCTAGAACCGAGATTTAATGGTGAGAAAGTTCCGTGAAGGACCGGAATCAATTTGGCGTCGTTTGGCAGGAGAAAAATAGAAATTTATTTGTTTTACGTGGGTTTTAATTGTAATTGAGTTGGGATGGTGAAATTGCCGGGTATGCCCGGGTTGACTGATTGTACGTCAATTGTGCTTAATTGTAATTGATTTCGTACTGCTATGTCGTATGTGGTGTGGCTACTTTTGTGGAGTGCGACTGGCCATTGTTTGATTTACAATGAATTACTAATTTGTGAAACGCACGTTAGGCCACACAGTATTAATTGGGCCAATTAAGCACGTGTTGTGATATTGGGTGTCTGAATTATATTGGTGCTCGTGGTGCATTGCATTGCATAACATGGACACGCATTGCGTATGCCAAGAGTGAGGCATGTGATGAAATTGTGCGAGAATGCGTGTCTGCCATGAGCATGTGATCACCTAAAATACCTTGAAGCGTTATACACTGGGTTCAGATAATAATGAGTTGCGTGATTACCTAAGGATTTTCGGGTCGTGACCTCCGGGTCGATACCGTCCTCATGCACTTTGAAGCAGGACGATGCTCGGTACGTCCGGAAGGCGACCATCCTCATGCACTTTGAAGCAGGCTCTGGTTCGCAAGGAGAATAGTGTTGCGCCTCATGCACTTTGAAGCAGGCTAGAGACACTAGGCCGATCGGTTGCTGCGCCTCATGCACTTTGAAGCAGGCTAGACGCACCGTGCCGTGAAAAATTGATGACTCGAGTCGTAATAATAATGAATTGGGCAAGTGTGCCAGTGTGGGCCAGTGGGCCGGAGAAATGCGCATGACATGTCGACGACATTTGCATGCATGAACATATATAGACTGGCATACGAAGGTGTGAGAATCAGTGCACGAGCATGTGATTAGCGTACGTGTGATAATGTGTGCCACGAATTTGCAGTGATTATTATTTATTGAACTGTCTAACTTGCAGGGTCAGAAAATAGTTTGATTTTGGTTGTATTATTAATATTTGTTTCCGATTAGGAGATTGCATGCTAGCCTAGCCTAGATTTAGGGGTTGAACTCACTGAGATTTATCTCACGGTTGTGTAAACCAAAACATTTCAGACCCCTAGCCATAGGATGCCGAGGACACCACCTCTTTTTGGGATACCGCATCATATCCAACGGTCGTCTAGCGTACACCCCTGCGGGGATGGAGCAGCGTATGTGAGATGCTACTCAGTTCTATTCGTGAACGTGGGAGAATTATATTACCATACCCAAGAGTTATGGCGTGGCTGCTGACCGTTTTCGGCGTTGTGTCTTTTTAGTTATGTGTAAAGAATATATGAGAAAAAATGTTTTTGTGTTGGTAATGTAAAATGTATATTGTCATGGATGATTGTTTTATCTGTGGTCTCATGTGTTTATTTGTACGGGTGTATATATATTTATATACGTGCTTCCGCTTGTGCTTGATCTCTGTGTGGGCGTTGGGTCGGCGGCGTGTCCTGGGACGTCGCAGTCAAACGACCGAAGGTGGGATGCTCGCGCTTCGTGGGGTACGGGGCGTGACAAACAGCATAAAACTCTAGGGCATTCACCGCCTTCTCCTGGAATTCTGATTTGGAAAGCAGATTATTTTTCCCTTCTTTTCTCAAATCTGAAGGATCCAGAGTAATAGTCCGGCCATCTTTCTTGAAGGTGTATGTATTTTTGAATCCATCATGCTGTGTTTTCCTATCAAACTGCCAAGGCCTCCCCAACAGAATATGACAAGCGTCCATTGGAACGACGTCACCCCACACTTCATCAGCATATTTCTTCCCAATCGAAAACTGCACTAGACACCTCTTGCTCACTTTTACCTCATTCCCCTTCCTAAGCCATGACAACTTATATGGCTAAGGATGTTCGACAATTTTCAACCCCAACTTTTCTACCATAGTGGTAGATATTACATTCTCACAACTTCCCCCGTCAATGATCATACTGCACACCTTTCCCCCACTAGTGCACTTAGTATGAAATATATTATGCCTGAGCCACGATTCATCATCTACCTCAGCAATATTTAAAACCCGACGCACAACTAAAGACTCACCAGAATCGGCATAGATAATGTCCTCCGGATCTGGATCTACTTCTGCTTGCTCGCCATCAGATTCATCATAAGTTGGGTCTTCATCAAAAGTTGGATTATCTACAAGTGTCACAAACTGTCGGTTCGGACAATTAGCGGCAAAGTGCCCGAGTCCTTGACACTTAAAACATCGCTTGCCTGCAGTTCCTCCCCTGCTAGATCCAGTACCACCCTGCTCTCCTTTTATTGCAGATTTCGAACCAGCGCTCTTAACTGCTGCCGGGGCTGAAGAACTCTCTACTTTCCCCCGGGACTCTTTATCTGACCACTTGGAACTGCTGCCTGTCCATTTAAAACCGCTGCTAGACCACTTGGACTTACTGCCTTTTCTTTTAAACTGCCCCTCCACCTTTAGGGCTAGTCTGCACACATTCTCATATGTCCAATACTGCTGCAATTGGACAACATCAGAGATCTCATATCGCAGCCCTGCCAGATATCGTGCAATTGTCTGCTCGTCTTCCTCTGCCACATCACAATGCATCCGCAAACGATCAAATTCTTCTGTGAATTCCTCAACTGTTTTATCATCTTGCTTGACGTTATGATATTCGATAAACGCCTCTTGTCTATAATGGGTAGGCAAAAATTTTTTTTGCAATAACTTTTTCATCTTCTCCCAGCAATCCACCTTCGGCTTCCCCTCTCTAGCGCGTTGCTTTTTTACGTGTTCCCACCAAATCGAAGCATGTTTTCGCAGCCTAATGCTACTAACTTCACTTTTTGTCCCTCAGTTAGGTCTTTAAGATCAAAAATCCGTTCTACCGTATGCAACCAATCAATAAACTCATCAGGATGAGCTTTACCATTACACTCGGGAATCTCGATTTTCATTTCGAAATTTTGAGAAGAACGCTGATTTCCAGGTCGTACTCCTCGATTCCGCCCCTGGTTCATAACCCCGAAAGGGTTTACGTCTTCTTCTTCATCATCGGATGAATCCTCAGATTCCGCTTCTTCTTCGGATTGAACGCCCAACCTCGCCTCCGCAAGTTGTCGCTCCAAATCCTGGATTCGTCTTCTCTGTTCTTCAATTTCTACGTCTCACAGATCTCTTAGACGCGGTTGGTCGTCTGCTTCAAGAACGCCTCCACGCCCCCGGCCACCATGAGCCCGCCGTCCACGACCGCGATTCTGTTCAGTCATTGATTCAAGCAACCTGTGCTCTGATACCAATTGATGCCGAAAGAATTGACTGAACAAGAAAATTCGACAGAAGAACAATTCGTCTTCCAAATATGATTATCAAATCAAAAATATCCAAAGTCTGCTCAAAGGAAAGCCTAAAACAAGCTTAAATATCCCCAAACCTAACCCTACTAGGATTAGTAAACATCAAGACGTAAAATTACGAAACTGCCCTTTATTAAATTATCCAAAAAAATACTAAAAAAATAGAAAAATCCATTTAAACAATCTCGAATCGCGAAAATCCATCGTTAATCACGGCCGAAGGCGCTGAGTATTGATCAGCACGCCGTTTCGCTTCAGCCTACCAAATTTGAGCTCAATCTGATATCGTCGACTACAAATCCGCCGATTCGCTCAGTCGCGTAACGGGTCCGCCGGTCCCCCTAGGTGCATCAATGTTATAACATTTGGCCGAATTCTTTTTGATTCTTAAAGTCAAAATTTTGTACATTTCACCTACGATACCAGGTTTACAATCAAAGGCAAGGTTAGTGAACCTCGTGATTATGCAATCTTAAAAATTGACTAAATGATGATCTCTACATGTTTAACCAAAATAGAGTTTTCTCCAGATGAACGCCCCATTCTAATAAAATGAACATTTCCACCGACAAAATGTTAGAGATAATTAGAAATCTAGGTTAATTTCCTATAGATGAGATATTTGATAATTTTGAAATTTCTCAAGATTACACGTGTATCTTGATTGATATGTTACCTTAGATAATCATATAATAAAGTTTATGTACGCTTCATTCTGATAAATAGGCTGGTGTATGATCAATGGTGACGAGCGGACTCATTGGGCTAATGGGTAGGTTCATGTACGCATGCCAAAAATCGGCGAGACAGCTCAGGGGATTCTTCCCCAACAAGGATGAGGTTGCTCAGTAACAAGAAGCAACGAACGCAAAATCCCTTTGTCAAGATTTGTTTTTGATATAAATTCGTACCCAAATTATCTGAAGCACCTCATTTTGTGCTATTTTTGAGAAGATGACAGATGGTTATGTCAATAAATTGATGTTTTAGTGCTGAAAATAAAATAAAAAATGACAAGAAGCAAGATTAGTTTTGAATGCGCTTGGAGAATTTCTATATAATTCGATGTATATAAAATGTTACATTTCTAACTTGCATCTGAAATGCTCAACGGAAACATATGATGTATCGATTATACAAATCACGTGATATAACTAATCAGCCGTTTTGTCATGTGACATGCATCCATCCAATTGTGAGTTTAAATTTATAATGTTCTCACTTATGATCGACTCGATTCTTCACGTTTCCCTACCACACAGATGCATTCCATGCACATAGTACCTTCTCGATAGGTAATTAGGTGTATGCCATGCCATCCCTTGGCCAATCAAGTGAGCCTAGCTGTCATATCCCGGTCCCGTTAAATTCTGTGGGACCCAAACGATCGGACAGCTCACATGCTTCGCAGTGGACAACATCCACGTGTCAAGTCAGCAGCTCACAACCAGTCATAAAGAATCCGTATTTAGTGGAACGCTGCGACCACGTCCACAGAAAATCTTAACGACAAACTTGCACCGAGTCCCCCTCCCTTCCCCGCCACACTTTACATGTCCAGTCAGCAACAGAGCTCAGCTTCATTACCAGAACAATCTCTCCTCATTTCTTTCGACCTTTAACTCAAACATTCACAAAGTCTCTAGCCATCAAATCCACCATAAAGCAAGTAATCTTGCCAGTAATTCTCCCATAATCTCTACGCTTCTCGAGCTGTGTAGAGGAGATGGGAACAACCCTGATAAGCAGTTGCAGGCTTCCATGGAAACTGAGCCTGCAAACTACCCCTTCTCTGCATATTGTTTGTCGTTCTCCAGTCGATGACAGGCACTCGAGAGAGAAAGCTAATGGGTATTCGACGGAAACTGGTTTGGCCAGCGAAGAAGAAGATGGGTTCACTGGAAATGGAGGTTTGACAAGAAGGTTGGCTTTAGTTTCAGCGGCGTGCTTGGTTTCGTCAACTGGTGCATTGGGGTTCTCGGGAGAGGGAGTGACCGTGGTGAAACAAGGCAGTCTCGCTGGGAGGATACCGGGTTTGTCTGAATCTGATGAACAAGGTCGGTTTTCTCATTATACTAGCTTTGTTTTGCTACACTTATGCACTGGCCAGATCTTGATTAGTTGATGGATTGATTGAAAACATATATTTAGAGATGGGTTCGAGGTCTATAGTTCAGTCAATCGCCAACAGTTACTATCTATGAATTGCCTAAAATGAGAAAGGAAGTGCTCACCTGCTCTGTTGTCCCTTAGCCTTGCCAATATGATAAGCTTGACCCTTCACCCGTGCCGCTAACAATTGATCCTCCTCTATGAAGTTTAGGCCAAGAATCTACATGCTTTGAGCCGCAATTTGATAATTTCTACTTGCTCTTGTGAAATGAAAAAGAAAATCACTTATGATAAGAGAAGCTTGTGCTCAGACAGGTTGGAGGACATACCGCAGACCAGATGACAAATCAGGAGGCCATGGTGTCGGATGGAGTCCTATCATCCCATATGCCTTCGCAGTGCCTGAAGAATGGGACGAGGTGCTCATTAATTAACACTATCCTCACTTTCCATATGCTTGCATGACATAGTTCTGATACAAAACAACAAAACTCAGAGAGGAGAAAGAGGGACAGGCAAAAGAAGATATGAAATGAAAGAGTGACGAATTAAAATGAATAAAATCTCTCCATAGAACTCAAGAATTAGCTTTTGGGAATTTAGATTTTCCCTTCGTTATTCCAAGTCAGCATAATACTGTTACACGTTTGCTTTTCTGAACAAGAACAAGCTTTCCCTTTGGTGTTCCTGTTCCAGCAATCGTGAAAGTGACTAATCTATACATCACAGGTTCCAGTGTCAATTGCTGATCTGGGTGGCACAGAGATAGACTTAAGATTTGCCAGTCCTAAGGAAGGACGCCTGTTTGTCATTGTTGCTCCTGTTCGCCGATTTGCAGATGGTGAGTTGCCCAGAACTTTGCTTGTTACTGGTTGCGTTCTGCCTCTTGTAGTTGCTTTACTTGGATTCCTGAGGTCCTGAACAATGGAAGGACATGATTACTCCACTTGAATTGTTAACTGGATTTGTGGATGCCTATGACTATTCCAAGAGCATCTAAACATAATGCACTCGCATAAAATCTTTGCAATGCAGATTTAGGTGAAAATGTGACAATTGAATTAATTGGAACTCCAGAAAAAGTGATAACTGCATTTGGGCCAGAAGTTATTGGAGAGAACGTAGAAGGAAAAGTCATGAGTATGAGCGTGGCAGAACATTCTGGAAGGACATATTACCAATTTGAATTGGAGCCACCGCATTGTCTTATAACAGCAACCGCAGCCGGAAATCGCCTTTACCTGTTCAATGTGACTGCAAATGGTATGGAATTTGACATACGATCACATGTCGCATTTCATAGGGAAAATATTAATTGCTTGGATGAATCTTGACCCTTGCAGGTCTTCAGTGGAAGAGGCATTACACTGATTTGAAAAGGATAGCAGATTCATTTCGTGTCGTATAACTGGAATGTGCTCTTCTTGGGTATAGTGTGGAAGTTACCCTTTCTCTATGATTTTGTAAGAGACTTGTGGTGACTATAACGGGCAGCGACAGCATGATTTTTACATACCGAGGTAAAAAAAATCGATGAATTTGAAATAGAAATTTTTCTCTCACAAAAATCTCGAGCTAGAAACTGTCCAGTAGTTATCTGAGTGGTTCTGTTCTAATTTAGAGGAGATCCAGGTCCACCAACACAACTCTGATGTTCAGAGACTTTGCGCTTCCTTTCTCCAGAGTCCAGAGCTTGGCTAATTCAAACTCCATTGATATCGAGCTTCAATTGCTTTTAAAAGTAGAGGATAAGATTTGGTGAATGTTCCTCATTCGCATGAACAATGGGGACCTTTTCTTTTTCTACATACACCTGCAGGAGCAGCAGGCAGCACGATGCAAGTACTAGACATGCCTCTACCAAGTTTTTGCAAGCCTGATGTAGAATAGCTTTGGCACTATGCCCATGGCTAAAGACACGACAATTCTCATCTCTTTGTGTCAGCCCAATGAATATCTTCTACCATGTAGTTGGGCCCGGTGCTCTGACTTGGAAGCACAGTTGTTAATAGACTTCACCACTGGCCAGTACCATAGAAATTTAGGCTTCGTTCGTTTGGCAGAAAATATTCTCTCGGAAAATATTTTCCAGGTTTTCTGGTGTTCGGGGACGGAAAACGTTTTCCGTGGGAAAATATTTTTCTTCCCCCCTCACAAAATAGCCTAAATTTATGAAAAACGACTTCCACTTCTTCAAAAGCGGAAATCATTTTCCAGAACTTCTTCTTCTTCTTCTTCACTAAGGTTGTCGGCTGCCGCCAGTCTCCGGCCGCCGCCGCAGGTCGCCGGCCGCCGTCGCAGGTCGCCGCCGCCGGCCTCCCGCCGCCGCCGCCGCCGGCCTCCCGCCGCCGCCGCCGCCGATTGCCCGCCGCCGCCGCCGGTCGCCGGCCACCGGCAAAAAATATTTTCCGAAACTTTTTCATATTGATCGCCGAACACCAAAATATTATGTTCCGGGAAAACATTTTCCAGGAAAATGACTTCCGGGAAAATATTTTCCAAAAGGAGAATATTTTTCGCCAAACGAACGGAGCCTTAGTCTCAGCATATTGTCCAGTATGTCATGATATTTATTCCGTGATGAGAAAACGCCACTCAGGCCAGTAAACCTCCCCTCTGAGCATGGTATAAAATGGAATAAAATACTATGGGAGGAAAACTGGCCTTCACAGCCCCCAACCTTCACATCCAGCAACCATTGCAGAACTGCATCCCGGCACTTTCTGAAACCCTTTGTATCCCATGACTAATCTCATCCTCTCAGCCTTCTCCCATCTATCAGAAGCAGCATAAATGTTTGACAGTAGCACATAATGAGAGTCATCATGGGAATCTTCATTACAATTAAGTGTTCTAATGTCCTTCAAGACATCCTCTGCCATCTCCAGATTTGAGTGGATTCTGCATGCTCCAAGCAAAGCACCCCAGACTGCATCATTTGGTTCCACTGGCATTCTCTTGATTAGCTTAAAAGCTTCTTCCAATCTTCCAGCCCTCCCTAATAAATCAACCAAGCAGCCATAATGCTTGACCCTGACTAGTAAGTTACATTTATCCATTTTTGAGAAGATTTCTAAGCCTTCATCCACAAAACCACCATGAGCACATGCCGATAATACAATGAGAAATGTTACTTCGTCTGGTTTCTGACCTGAGTCTTCCATCTTCATGAAAAACTCAAGAGCTTCTTTGCACTGTCCATGGATGGAAAAACCCGAAATCATGGAGTTCCAACAAGCACAATTTTTCTTGGGCATGCCATCAAAAATTGATCTTGCTTTAGTCAAATCCCCGCATTTGGCATACATGTCAACCAGCGCATTCAAGACAAATTGATTAAGATTAATTCCCTTCTTCTTTATCATATCGTGTATTTTCTTACCAACATCCAATGATCCAGACTGACCACAGGCTGATAGGGCACCGACCACAGAAACTTCATCAGGCTCTAATCCTTCAGCTTGCATTCTGCTAAATGCTTGCAATGCTTCGTCCGAAAATCCATTCTGGGCATATCCGGAAATCAACGCATTCCAGTTCACCAAGTTTTTTACTGGAATTCTGTCAAAAATCGCCTCAGCTTCCTTCACATCACCTCTCTTGCAATACCCAGAAATCATTGATGACCACACAAAGAAATTTCTTTCAGGCATATCTTCAAACATTGCCCTCGCTAATTCCATCTCTCCATTGCTCGAGTATCCGTCCACCATTACAGTCCACGTCACTACATTCCTCATCTCCTGGGGAGCCTGATCAAAGAGCCTCCTAGCAGTCATTGTATCTCCGTTCTTGGCAAACCCGTCGATCATCTCGATCCATGTCACGTGGCTTCGGGCCGGCATCTGTTCAAATAAACACGAAGCCGACTTCGTATCCCCATTTCTCAAATACCCGCCGAGCATAGCGTTCCACGTCACAACATTTCTCTCGGGCATAAAATCAAACACCCTACGCGCATCGCCGATATCGCCACACTTGGAATACAAACCAACCAGCGAGGTACCCACTACGACGTCGTGATCAGACCCGAACTTGACCGATTCGGCGTGCAAAGATTTCGCAGGGCCAAGCAGTGCGAGAGAAGCCCAAGCTTTGGCCACCAAAGGAACGAGACGCAAACCGTAGCTTCCGCTGCAGCGAATCTGCTTGTACAAGTGAATTGCTTCCCTCGGCGCGCCCTGTTCGAGGTGCTTCCTCATGAGGAGAGACCAATACGGTTGAGCTCCGCGGTTCTTGACTGGGCTGGAGCGGGTGCGCTGTTCCTCGGTGTTCGGGTACGAGGTTCCTCCGTTAGTTTCTTGCAACTCGCGGGACTTTTGACTTAAATAAATTAGAAATGTACCAGATAAGCCTGTAGCCGAAAATATTATACATATGTATAGGGCCGGCAATAATACTCGACCCGACCTGACTTTTTGGGTACCTTCTGGTTGGGCATTCTTCGTGTTCGGGTAATAGGTTCACATACGGGTATTTTAAGGGTTTCTCGAACCGAACCCAGACATACTTGAATGAATTCACCAGAAAAATGTTAGTGCTTGGAACTAAACAAAGCACACTCACTCTAAACCTTAACATACATGATACGCTCTCCTAAAACCCGACTCAACCCGCGTTTTTCGTTCAGGTCCTATGCGTTTCGGATCGGGTGGTTGGAGAGATCGCACATCTGTTGTAGCTCGGGTCCTATATGTAGCTCGAAGAGTAGAGACTCTGGATGATGGATGGGCCTCTTGGGTGGTTGAGCTGAGTTAGAGCACGAGTGGCGTGTCCTCCTCTGTCACCCAACTCCTTGCTAGATTCGACACAAAAAGTTCATGAGGAGAAAATATTTTATATACTTCATAGGATGAGTGTTGTGGTGGACGAAACCAATTACGGTACACAGAGCTATATTAAAATTTCACATCGTTAACGAGGCTAAATGTAAACTCCGCAGATTATTGGAATGCAATTGACATGATCCGGTGGATTTAGGGTTTGTTCGGTTCGGTTTTTGGGGAAATGCCAAAGCCTTTAGCCTAAAGGGTTTAGGCGTAATGTAAAGACTTTTTGGTAAACCGTAATTGAAAAGTGCCTTAAGAAGCAATTTTTGGGAAATGCTTATGGTAAATATATATTTGGAAAGTTCTTTGTGTGACCGATTTAAGTTTTTTTAATTTTAATTTATTTAAAATTGTAAAAAAATAATGATGGCAACTTTTATATGTTTGCATTGAGAGTAATGTACGAGCCCACTCTAATGGAAAAATCAAATTTATTGAGGATTCGGTTCATCCCATGCGTATGCTTCATGGGCAGGAGTTGTCAGTAATGTTGCTGGCGGAATCTTGATTCGAATTGTTTCAAAGACCCAACATGCCTTTTTTTTTGCATCAGGCTCCTTCATTAACTGATCGAATGTTAAGAAAAGGTATCAAAGATAAAATACGAGCTTGTTTTATAGCAATAGTAATTAATCGTTGTTGTTTTAAGATTAATCTATTTACCCGTCTAGATAATTGATAATTGATATCTCTTAAAAATGAAAAAAAAATAAATCAATGAATATTCGATTCACAACAATTCCTTCCTTTTCATATAAAAAATCGGCATCGTCATTAATCATTTGAGATAGTATTTAGTACCTATACGAATGTACATAGGTTTATCCTTTCCCTTTCCCCCACTTACATAAAGTAAGAAAGAAAGGCAGGATTACATGCATTAGGTTAGATATCAACGAAAATCAATTCTGATTTCAAAAAATACGCCTCTTAAAATTGACATATTAACAAATTTATAAATAAAAAAATCACATCAAAGTGGATCTTTCTCAATTAAAAAGAGAATAATGTAATTATAATAAATATGTTCGCATACGTGGATCTTTAGCTAAACAGGACTATTACTTCGTTGTTATTGGCTCTGCAAATGCCATGCAAAAGACATGTTACATACCAATTCACGCATCTTCTCATGGGCCAAAAAAAAAAATTATGCATCTTTCTCTTGTCCATGCTTGCAAGTTGCAACGAGAAGAAAATCACTCAGCTTGCAAAAGCTGTGGTTCCATTTTTGATAGTCCAAACCACAACCACCGATTGTGGCGTCCTTGTTCGTAATCACTGACCGTGGTATCTTTCTCTCGTAACTTCGCCCTGCCAATTATATTTGAACTTACCCATTAATCAAGAACTTATAGCTTCGTCCTGTCAAAGATCATTTTAAGAGCTAGTGGCATTTTTGTCTAAATATGTTGGTGGTTTCACAGCAATATTAGCATTGAGCCACACTGTGTACACCAGCAAAATGAGAGAGAGATGTGAAAAAGCTAAGCTGCCCAGTAGAAGCAGGCATGGAACTCCATTTCATTTATTAAGTTCAGTTGGTTTAAGAAGCTCAACCGATCATTGAAACAAGTTTGCTCTTAATTATCTCGGACAGCACCCTTCGAGCCAGAATTGAATTGCTGAAGGTAAAATCCACGGGTCATTCAGCGGGCATTGTTTTATAACTATTCTTCAAGGTAAAATTCTATTTTATATCTCGCGTGTTTCAACTTAAATACTCGAGTCTTTTTACCAAAAAACAAATTTAAGTCTTGAAATATTTTTCTCTCTGCATATATGTGTACAATATCTTCATACTATTAATAATTCAAATATTTTAGAATAAGGCGATTTCGCAAAATTTTAAATGCCAATTTTTTTGCAAACATGCAATGTGTAATGCACTTTTGCTAGTACATATTACAGAAGGCAAGGGCATATATATTGTTTGATTGTTTGATGAAAATTAGAAGCAAACAGATATATCATAACGAGATAAATTTGGTAGGTTCCATCAAATCCAATTATAACACGCTTAGCGGATAATTTCTGCAAAATCCATAGCCAAATTTTGGCTACGGAATCTGCTTGTGAGGCGCACATTAGAAAGAATCCAATGCTAATCCTCCAATACTTGGATTGTAACACTACATAATCCCACCTTCCAACACCCTCCACCTTTTCTCTTTATTTGGCCTTTTGAAACGTAAACATGTTCGATTTGGTAACAAGAATCCAATACCTCCTTCTTCATATTCCAGTTCGCGACATGTGCGCACGCGTTCCGTGTGTCGTATCATCATCATCATCATCGACCGGCAAACTCCACTTTCGGTGATGGTGAAGTGACGCCAAGCCAAGCACTTGTTGGCATACGGCCATTCCATAGATTCTGCGGGCAGGGTTTGGCGCTCTTGTCGTCTTTTAAGCTTTCCATATAATCTCGTGAATAAAAAGAACAAAACTCCTCCGTGTTGAACACAGATTGTCATTATTAGCTGGTGTAGAGTGTTACGCCTGTTTGAGAAAAAATGGATCTGATATACTTGACAGAAACCAACACTAATTAGGGAGATCACCGGTAGAGAGTTCAAGTTTGAACCCATTTATATATCAAGTTGGACTTAACTTCGCTTAAATGCTTAAGCCAATGAGTTGAAAGTCAACTAGCATATATCACTTACTTCACCACCACACTAAGTCTCCGATATGGAACACTTCTAACACAACTCGTACTTGCATTACAATACGTATAAATGGTCGAGTTTTTTGTTGCACATTATAATGTCCTGAATTCGATCCACTTTCGTGATCAATAAAATTGATATTATTTCTCATTTCGTTTTAGTAAGTCTCGCCCGGAACTGATCATTCTCGGGATACTGACCAATGGGGAATGGATAACTAGAAAAACGGTACGTGGACCCAAGAACTCGATCATGAATCGAGTCCGATTCCGAGAAACGACAAGGAAATATTTTGTGTCAATGTGGACCGATTCAAGGAGGGTAACAGATTTGATTTGGCCAACAACATACGATCAGATCGCGGATGATTCCGCACGGTCGAGAGTGCGCGCGGCAAACAATTCCGAAATTAATCCGAACGATCGCGACTCCTGAAACTAGCGATAAATCCTCGTGCTCTCTGGGAGATCGATATTATCACGACTCGAGTAACCCTAGGTCGATACGCGTAACCTCTAAACAGCCGCCCGTTAGAGAGAGACGCTAAAATCGCAAATTGAGCGAAATCGATCGTGGAATTGAGTCCGGACTTTGGTGTCGAATTTCATGGGCGTACGCAACTATTTTTGCAAGGACAACATCGTATAAGAGTGGCCAATCATATTTGGAATCGGTAGAGTCGAAAATTAGAAATTTGACCCGGGACCGGAAAATTACCAAATTGCCCCTGGACCCCTAGCCTTGTATTCCGAATTTTGGGATTATTTGGCGAGTATTTTAGAGTTTTAAATTGGTTTATCTCAACCCAATAATGCTGGAAATTTGAACCAAGATGCCCCTAGTTATTTTAGATAGATTTAATCTCAAGCCTTGGATGGAGGACATGATGGGAATTTTGGAAAATTGGTCAACCACCCCACTAGCAATGTGTATCTCTCTCTCTCTCTCTCTCTCTCTCTCTCTCTCTCTCTCTCTCTCTCTCTCTCTCTCTCAAGCCGGCTGCACCTCTCCCCCTCTCCTCTCTCTCTCGCCGATCCTCTCTTTCTCTGTCCCTCAGCCGCGCGCCGCTCGCTGGAGCACGCCGTCACCCGCCAGTGCCGCCGCCGCCGCCTTGCACCACCACCATCCCGACTCTCCCCCTCTCCATTTTCTTTGCTCAGCCGTGAGCGCCGCCGGACGCCACCGCCGGGGCCGCGGCTTGCCTCGCCTAGCACCACCATCATCTCAACCGTCTCTCTCTCTCCCGTCCACCAGCGACCAGCATCCCCCTCCCCTTCGTCGCCCCTAGCTCAGCCCGAGCCGCCGCGGGAGTTGGCGCTCGCCGCCGCGGGAGTTGCCGCTCGCCGCTAGGAGCCGGTGATCAGCAGCCCGAATCCCCTTCCTATTCAGCTTAGTTGGGAGAGTAGGAATTTAGGTGAATATTAAGCCTAAACCCTAATTAGGCTAATTAGCATTTATAGATAGAATTAGGGTAATTTAGGGATTAATTAAGATGATTTAGGGTTGATTTGTGGGCCGACTATTAGTGGTGGATTACGTGATGGTTTGGGAGCCTAATGTGTTGATTTCAATGTGTTTTAGTGCCCAAGAGTGGGCTGTTTGATGGCTGAAATTTTATGAATTAATTGGCCCGAGATTGGTTAGTTTAGGGTTTAATTGTGGAATCCCGAGCATATCTTGAATTGTCCATTTGGTGGTTGATTTATGCTTGATTGGACATTGATTTTGAGATGCCATGTCGCGTGCCTAGGGTGACCGAGAATGCACTAGCATGGCGGGCCTCGAGTGTGCCTAATCATATTAGCCTAGTCTTGTGAATTATGCGTGTGAATTATGTATCATGCAAAGTGGAATTGAATTGCTTGATTGGATATGCTAAAATGTTGATTGGGCATATTGGAATTGAAAATGAGCATGTCGATTGGGTATTGGAGCACGTCGTGGCATTGTTTGAACATGTCTTGGCATGATTGAATTATGTGCTCACATTGAAAGTGGATGCTCACCGTGCATTGTGTTATTACCCGAGTGCTCATTGTGCATGGCCACGTATTTCGCTTGCTGTGCATTGGCTTGAACCGAGAATTGTGCGAGTATGCATGCGCGGCATGAGCATGAGCATGTGATCACCTAATTGCCCTGATGGGTTTTATGCGGGGTTCAGATAAAATCGACTGTGTGCAAGTGTGATCACCTAAAGCCCTGATGCGTGTTACGCGGGGTATTGAACCCGTCCTGATGCGTTTTACGAGGGACGATACCCGGTTCTACCGGAAGACGGCGAGCCTGATGCGTTTTACAGGGGTTTTGGTCCGTATAAGGAGATCGGTGTTGCGCATGATGCGTTTTACGCGGGCTAGAGACACTGGACCTGATGCGTTTTACGCGGATCTAACCTGATGCGTTTGATGTGGGTCAAGCTTAAACGAGAAATTGAGTAGTGTGCCGATGTGCATATTGAGCTGGATCGTGATCATGAGTATATTGATGGCATATGTGTGCTAGAGTACATTGGCAAGGGTACAAGCATGTGAGTGTCGGTGATTCGTGTGCCATGCAGGCATAAATGAACATGAGCATGTGCTTGGTGTACGTGTGAACGAGCTTGTCGCGTATGTGCCATTGTGGTGATTATATTATGCCTAACCTGCAGGGTCATTGGTGTGCTCGATCTGGGCCCGAGGACCTAGGTCAATTGATTTTGAATTGTTCGTGTGATTGTTTGCTTGTCAGGGGATGCATGTTAACCTAATTTAGGATTAGGGGGTTTTACTCGCTGAGATTTATTCTCATTGTTATTAAAACCAAACTTTTCAGGCCCCCGGCCTTGAAGATGTCTAAGGCACCTATTCTTTTTGGGATTCCGTCTCGGATAAATCGGGACGTGACCGAGTACCCAGTAGGGAACGGGGATACCTATATTAGACACTTCACTACAATATGGGTCGACGTGGGCACGCATCATTTTCAGGCCCACGAGTATATAGCTTGGTTGTTTAGAGACTACTCCAGGACTTTTGGGCCCCTCGGGACTTTTGACGTCCTATTTAACGGGCTAGGAGAGGTAGACCCCTAGTGTCAGGATGGAGACCTGGCGAGCCTTGATTACACGTCCGAGGGGAGTTCCAGTTTTGGCTGCCGGCCTGTTATCTAGGAGGTTGACGAGTTTGACCCGATTGATATGAAGCCAGCGGACTGGGATTCTGATCCGGAGCCGATGGAGTCGGACGAGGAGCTAGAGCCGATGGAGTCGGACGAGGAGCTAGAGTCGATGGAGCAGGACCTCAAGCCTGAGGAGGTGGATTCAGAGGAGGAGCCGGCAGAGGCTGAGTCCAAGATGGATTCCATGGACTCCGAGGACAAGCCGTCAGACAACTCTTCTGAGTCCTCGGGATTCGACCCGGACTGGATCCCGTAGGTTTAGCCTTAGTTGCCGGACCAGTACCTTTTTTATCGGAGCCCCACCTAGTTTTTGTACCCCTGACTGCCCAGATCACTTACCCATTTTTGTCAGTAGTGGCTGTTGACTCGCTTTTGATTTTTGATGTTCATGCTGTATATGAATATTGTATATGTTTCCGTCGTTAATGCAAATGTATATCTGTTCATGTTGTTTATTGTATGGCTATCCTTGATTGTGTGGTTTTTAAATTGTACGGGTGTTATATTGCTTCCGTGTGTGCCTTAACCTCTGTGTTGGGCGTTGGGTCGGCGACGTGTCCTGGGACGTCGCTTAAATCAACCTCGATTGGGTTGTCGCACGCCGTGAGATTCGGGGCGTGACACACATAGTAATTCTTCGGATAATCACAAGAAGGAAATAGAGAGAAGAAGAAATAATGGGACTATTGGGACTTAGTAACGACCACCATGGCCCATAGTGTTAAAGGAATTCATAAACGAGAGAGAACCATTTGTATTATCGTATCTATGAAAAATGTTGCCTCCCGAAGACTCTAATGTTGGTGCGCACTTGGTCAGGAAACTAAACAGATCGTTTGGGACAAGTGCATGTAACGGTAAAAGGTGAGACAAATCCCATCAAACCATCACTCTGCTAGCCCTCATCTTAAGAATCACAATGAAAATTGAATACCTCGTCATCGGAGGATTACAGCAATATGATTCAAACCTTAGCCGACCAAAACACTTTAGCTGAAGAGATGTCCTTCAAAAGGTTAAGTCATTAGATTAAAAGCTATTTGGATATGGACTTTTACATCATACGCCAAGGTTTGAGGCACTCGATTCTGCACACTCCACGCATGCGACCTAACTTACCGTCAACTTCCTCTAGCAAGGGCTCCAAGTTTCATCACCAAGCACGTCACAACACAAGTGCTCAAATGGAGGGATCTTCGTCCACGGGCCCTTTATTGAACGTATATTGTAGCGTGACTTGTACCAAAGGGCACCAAATGCGGCCACAATGAATGTACGAAAGGGAAAGTAAACAATTATTATCACTCCCCATATTTATTGCTTTGTATAGTGTGCGAAAGAGTCAAGAAAAACTTGGCTTATTCCATCTGGGTGTGTGCAAGACATCGTGTCAGGAGTCTGAGATAGCCTCATATGCATGAAACTATAAATGCTTCCGTGTTCGATCCAAGCCCCACAACACTCTGTGGTGCACTCTCAGCCATGGGAGGTTTCTAGGCAATTTGGCACTGTGCCCTCCCTTTTAGGGCAAGGTGCACATCATAACCTTCAAGGCTTCAATGCCGGATATAAGTTCACCACCCATAAGATTATGATGGGCCCTTCTCAAATCGAGAGTGCCTTTGATCCCACCTGCATGCACTAGGTGTTGTTGTCACTTTGACTCTTTGTCAAATAAGGATTTGAGATGGTAAAACTCACTTTGTTCTGAGCACAAGCTCTTTGGCATTACACGACCTCGGATGGATTGTGATGTTGGCGATTTAGAGATAGATTGAATCTGTTGATCTAGATCATGGAGATCAACTATGAGTGCATCTTGACAACTAACTAATATTCTGAAAATGGCAGATCATAATCTCAATGTGAAAGAGACGTAATCTATATAATGGGCATTGGAAAATGTATATGCACTGAGCGTATCATCGACTGGCATGTTATTCAATCACTCATCTATCGTTAATGTGACTACAAGGGACCTATGTTCAACTTCACAAAGAAATCCAGAATGTGTAGTTATTTCATGGATTTTTACATTATACATTGCCAAGAGAAATGAATCTATATTGTCTTACCGGCACAACACATGCAGACTGTCATATTCCAAAGTTAAATTTAAGTCACACACATGTGGCCCTCTCAGTGGGTGACACATCTCCTACCTCTGAAAATGCTAAAAAAAATTGAAAATAGCAAAAATAAAAAAGGGAAAAAGGATTTTACCAAAAAAAAAGGGAAAAAGCTTCATCAGACTCCAATTAAGCACCAAAAAAAAAGAGAAAAAAGCATTTTCTAAGGCAAATATAAACAATCCTCCTGCATACTTCTTCTAGAGTTTTATTAGCTTAAATAATTACAAGGGAAGAAATTTAGAATGCAAAAGTTTCATTCGGTACTCCTCTAAAGTTTTGATTAGTGTAAAAAAAGTTGTCATTACAAAATTAAAAGGTAACAAAGAAAAGATACAAAACATGTTCTTCCGAACTTTTCTCTCTCGTTAAGTCGTGCAATAACTACCAATTCAAAATTAATGAGGTAAAAATGGGATTACATCAATAACAATGAATTATTAAAGCACAATGATATAATAAAGTAATAGATCAATTGCCTAATAAGTCAAAAAATTAATAATGCAGCTTCTTTAGATGCAGCAATTCTTTAATAAAATCTATTTATCAAATGTATTTATCATTTTATTTATTTTTACACATTTTCAATAGGAAAAAATTCTTGCTCCTTTTTGTAATTTTGTTTCCCATATTATCCGATGTTATAGCCAGTTAAAAATTCTTGCTCCTTTTTGTAATTTTGTTTCCCATATTATCCGATGTTATAGCCAGTTAGAAGAAGGACTTCGGCTATAGAATTTCCAAGTGATGTACGATATTCACTTAATTAATTTTCAATATAATCTACTGATGATATATGTGTGTGCAGAAAAGCGCAGTTGAAGGATAAAATAAAACTGTATTCTTTGAACTAAAACTTGACGATATCAGCAATAATTGAAGAAAACACGAGTATTTTTCTTTTCCAATATCGACAAGGAACATACAGAAATTACTCTAAATTTCCAAATGTGAAGCTGAGTTGAACATGCAGGAATTTCATTGTCCTGCACTGCAAGGAACAAGCAAAGCTGGTCAAATCGGGAACGCCGCATATTTGATAAGAAAGTTAAGTTAGGTTTATGAGCAATTAATGCTAAAAAAATAGATTTGAGAGAACCTCTTCGGCTATGGACTATGAAAAAGTTCTTCGTGCATCGAACGCACCACATGGCAACGGAGTATGTAGAAATAAGTTCATGTATACAAGAGCGACGTGCTTAAAAAAAAGTCAAATTATAGATAGATGAGAACATTTTACATTCATTTCAGATGCGGAATGGATTGTGACGGATCATCACACGAGAATTATCCGTTCCGTAATGCAAGCTAGATCGGTTCGATATGTCATGTCTTTTTAGATACATGGGTCAAACTTGATGGCGGCCACGCTGACAAAACTTTCCCTAATCCGACAAATGCATCTCTTTTCGACCCGATCGGGCTTATCGAATTCATGGATTTTATTCAATCATTCCTGCTTGAATTATGAGTTAAAAAACTATTTAGGACACAAAGAAATCAGTCACATCTCTCAGAACTCGAATTCTTGGGTCTTTCTTAAGGATTTGAGGACCCGCAGCACACTGATATATCATAGTTTAGAGTGCCAATTTTCTGAAGCATTCTTCTGTCCTCATTACATGGGAAACGCCTCCAATTCGACCGCTAAATTCAGGCCAAAACCTTATGCGCCCACCGCATATGCTTCAAAATCCCTAGAATCTTGTGCCACAAACAGAGCGCACGAACAATAAACCTCGCGGGAATTAAAATGAAAAATAAATCCCGTGATCTCTGTCGAAAGTAAATTCTTGGCTTACTCGATGGTAATTTCAACATCAAACGTCCGCTGTCTGAAAAATTTTGGGATGGTATTTAGTTACAAAATTAGTTCATCGTGTTTCCATGATGGACGTACCAAAACAGGGCATGTGAAACATTTAAAAAAAATTATCAAAGTAACATTTCATTCGTTTCCATGAAAATATAAGAGAAAAATAATGCGGTCCAATTGCAAACCAAAACAAATTCCAAACAACTTTTAAACAAAACAAGCTCCAGATAACAAGATGAATTACTATAACAAGGTTAGGGATCACTTGCTCAAAGAGCAAAATCTGTGACTTCTTCATACCAAAATTGGCGGCTGATCACCAAATCTATTTTTCTAATAATGAGCACCCCAGATCTCCATCTATTGTTACGGTTTTGTCTTTTGGCGATGCGTACATAGGTTCGGTGTTTCCGACATTATCGCCATTCAAGGTAACAAAGTTGAACGAGCACATATTTATCACCTGTAAGAGCGAAATCTTCATAAAACTCATCCAATCTCCTTTGAAATTAGACTTGTACAACAACGAAACTCGAGAGAAGCGAAACCTCAAAATCATACATGCAAAAATCTCCAATATAAACTAGATCAGGATAGAAACTTCCTAAATGGAAGAGAGAAGCTTCCAAATCTAAACTAGATCAAAAGAGAAAAGTTTCGCAAAACGTGAGGAAAGCAAGAAAAAAATAACAGAGAATCAAATCAGTCAAAGAAAAAGGAAAAAATTGGAGAGGAGTGAGAGATCTAGCTCAAACCCTCACCTCCATGGAGGTTGAAGAAGAAAATTGTGTGAAGATAAGAGAGAGGAGAAAACCCTAGGGTGGATAGAGGAAAAGCGACGCTCTCTACACATGTACCAAGTTAGCGAACTAACACGTACATCGTCCCTCATGCAGAGCAAGATTAGTCCCGCGAAGAGCTGAAAATCAGACGACGACGACGACAATGGTAACGACGATAATAATACTAGTAGTAGTTTGACTAGGTACATCTTGTTTTCATAGTGCTTGGCAATTGAATCACGGCAAAGGTCGCTCCACGCATCTCAATTTAGATGGTCCAATCACGTGACAATCGTTCTTCAATGCCATATAACTAGCTAAAAATTAATGGAACTGCTCGATCAATTAAAGCTTTAGCCCACCCCTAATTATTCTTGACCATACTCAAGCTAGGTAGGGTGACATTGCGATGCTCTTCTTACCTAAACGCTCGATGCGTGTACGTGTGCAATTGAAACCCTCGTCTTTTCTCAATTCCAATGTTTTGTCTTTAATTAGTGGTGATCATGATCGAATATATTCTACATTATTATGCTTTAGCCACAAGAAATCTTCATCTACGTGACATCTAAGATTCCTTCTTCATCTCTTCTCGTGTTTGTAGTCCTTGGTTATCAACATTTTTGACTGAATATGAAAATTACATACTTTTGTCAATTGATATTTTGAGTTAATACCACAAAAAATTTCAAATTGGTACACTTGTGACAAATTTATCCCAAATCAAAACTCCAAATTAGTACACCTGTGACAAATTTACCCTTCATTAATTTCTGTTAAGTTTTACAGTCAAATTGCCAAGTTAGATGATACATGGCAGTTAACGAGTGTACCAGTTTATGATTTTATCCCTCTATTTGTCACATATTTATCAATGTATGGCTTTTCGTGGTATTAATCTAATTTAACAAAGGGTATATTTGTTATAGGTGTACCAATTTGAAGTTTTTTATTGTCAAAAAATTAGCTTAGGATTTTTTGTGGTCAAAAAATTAATTTAGGGTAAAATTGTCACAGGTGTACCGGTTTGAGGTTTTTTATAGTTAAAAAATTCGTTTGAGGTAAATTTGTTACAGGTATATCAATTTGAGGTTTTTCGTGATATTAACCCTAATATTTTTAGATTATGTACTTAAAGGATTTGGATTTTGAAACTTGTTATTGCCCTTGTGCTTAATAGGGACTGTCATGCTATATAGACCATACTTCTTCCGGACGTTAATATTACATCCGGCATTATTCCTGGCTCGAATCACGGAACGAAAATATAAACTAATCATATGGAAATTAAGACTAACACTCATTCCACCCGGGGTTGATGCCGGATTGGTGTAGCCCTAGCCCCTTGATGAACTTCCAAGCTTTCTATGTTTTTCTCTCGTGAAGTTTGAAACGTTTAGGCTTCGAAATTCTAGGGTTATACTAATTGCACGCAGTGGGATTATTCAATGCTTTTTGCATGTGAAAATCAAACTCTCACGCGCTGATAATAAGCATTCGATTAGATTCGAATGAACCAAAATGCCCCCAAGGATTTCCGAAATCAATGCCAACTACTGCTGCTCGATCACGGGCCATTTGTATTTTAGCCTTTTTTGAGGTGAAAGAGTTATTGAATTTGCCGATTGCACGTTAGTTTTCTTGTTAGAGAGCTATAAATTCAGATCATTTAAGTAACTTTCTTTTTTCTTTTCATGGCGTGGTCATGCGAAATTTTAAAACCATCAAATTTTGTGCTCACTCATTCTGATCTTATGAAGACAGGCCATCTACATCGAGAGTTTGGGACTGGAGAATTCGTAAGAGATTATTTCCTTCTGCGTTACGCAACATTTTAGCTCTCCTATGGTGGTGTCTGAGCAAAGCCATCGGCATGATTGCTAACACACAACATATGTTGCATTTAATTAGTCAAGAGTGCGCCTTTAAGATCGTCGAGTAAATATAGTTTTCTTCAACATTTGGACGGATAGTACTAGAATTGAAAAGGAAAGAAAAAAGGAAGAGAGTACAAGTTATGTGACTGTGAGTCCGTAACACCTTAGATCATTGTATAGCTAATCTAAGAAAATTTCACGCCATAGTGAACGAATAGTATTTCAAATTCTTTGGTAAAAGGACTAAGTTCATGTTGAACGTCCGATGCAGAAATCAATACAAAGAACTCAAATTTTAACTCGGCCTGTGACCGGGTTATAGACATATATGTGATCAAAGAATTAGACTCACGGTAACCGATCCATCACAAAACTAACAAGGGCAAAACGATTCTATGCTTGTAATTGCGAGAATATGTCTTGTGCCCGAATCGATCACGCCTCTTCGCGTGTCCAAACTTGAAAAAGTCGGTGCTTTCATGCCGAGAAAATGGAGAGCTATGATTAGTTCGGCGATAACACATAGCGATCTATATATTAGTCGGTCAAATTGTCATTTGTCTCACATGTAGTTTTCTAAGGTTACCTTCACATCAAAAGTTAAAACCGCCCACTACTTTCTCGTGGTCAAGTGTTTCAACACAGAACTGAGTATTTCGACCCGGAAAATTGCACATTCTATGCCTGCTTAAATCTGTGCTGTCTGAGTCTTCATAGACGCTTTGTCCGGCTCCCGAATGCGAGAAGAAAAGGAGCGTTCTAAATGCATTCGTATCGGCATTGCCAGCAAAGAGGACCTGCTTCAGAATGAGCCATGAGCGATGACAACTCTTCAAAAGAATGCTCGCCCACATCAGAAAAAGCAAAGTTCCTATTTGGACGGAGACCTCAATCTCAGCGCCCTTGTTGACTTTCCTTTGCCAGTGCGAACGGGGAAAGATCGGCCACGCCATTACTCTTGCTTCACCTGCATGACCTGCCTCCTCGGCAAAGTTTATTTAAAGAGAAATGCGAAAGGAAAGAATAAACAAAGGGGAAAACTCTTTTCACGTGTTACTTGAAGTTGTGCCCCCTGTAACGTCAAGCCAAGTCAATTTTACAGTAACAGAGAGAGTTTTGAAGGAGGTATCGCTCTCCCCTTTCTCGAGCCAATGGATAGGAAGGAAAATGAAACGAAAGTGAGAAATATGAAGGAGAAAACTAAATAAAAGTGAGCTAGTTGCCGACTTTTTCTTATATCCGGACTTCTATATAAACCCAAAAACTCCTCTATCTCCCTCACCACGATCTCTCGTGCATCGCCTTCTTTCTCCACGGTTCTTGAAATTTGAAGCGGTTCTTCATCTAGGGGCTTTTCATTGTTTTTGCAAGCAACTGCTCGAGACGAAAAGAAGAAATGGATGTTCTGCATTTCTTGTTCGGTATTTTTGGTGGGTTCTCCTTTTCTTGGAAGAAGGGCTCTCTCTATCTGTTTTTCATGTTGAATTCGGTCTTTCTCCTTCACAAATTCAACCTTTCTTTTTTAGGAACTCGTGTTCTTGGTTTTGCACTACACAAGTTGATGAGTTTATCTTTCTCTGGTTCCCTTCATTTACAGGAAACGCCACTGCTCTGTTCCTCTTCTTGTCGCCGATGTGAGTAACCCCTACAAATCCCACAAAACATAAAGTCTTTCATTGTTCGGCAGGGAATATGCTGTTCCTTCTTCTTTTCTCAAACTCTCTGTATGCAAATATCTGCTTAAACTTGGGTACATAACTGGAACCGGGAAGGACTTCTTCCTTTCTAAGTTGAATTTCAAAAGTTTCCATTGAAACCTCTTGCTTCCTATTTTTTCTGTTCCCTTCTTCTTCTTTTCGGGTTGATACAGTCAATAGCAAGATGAAATTGTTGTGGGTGATGATGATACAGGATAACATTCAAAAGGATCGTAAAGAGCAGGTCTACGGAGGAGTTCTCAGGCATTCCCTATGTCATGACCCTCCTTAACTGCTTGCTTTCTGCTTGGTACTCTTCTTGTGCCTTCTCTTTCTTCTACCAACTTCCCTTCCACTTTCTCTGCTGTATATTTTACCAACTCTAGGCATTAATTTGTTGCATTTCTGGTGCCATCTATAGTAGAAGTCACTCGTGAATTGTGTTGGGTCCATCATGCATCTACAGTTGGTTGCAGGTGGAGCCACGCAATTATCAAGGGTTTTGGATTTTGGCTCATGCCCTCTGTTGTCTTCAATTACTTAATGTAATGATAGCTCCTCTTTAGATTAGACCCTTGCGGAGCGTGTTTCTGTTTCATGCCATGCATCTCTAAAACTCATTTTCTTCTCTACAGTTAAAATCTGGTGCAGGATGCCGCGTCCATTTATTATTTCTCTAGTACTTGAATGTTTTGAATGAAATGAAAATGGACTTTGAGTTTTTAACTCGTCGATGTGATGCGACTGATCGAGTCGCAGGTACGGCCTTCCGTTCGTGTCGTCGAACAACCTCTTGGTGTCGACAATCAACGGCACCGGCGCCACGATCGAGTCCGTGTACGTCGTGATCTTCCTCATCTACGCCCCAAGGAAGGAGAAGGCCAAGATCCTGGGCATCCTCACGTTTGTGCTCACCGTGTTCTCCATCATCGCCTTCGTGTCCCTCTTCGCTCTCCACGGTAAAGCAAGGAAGCTCTTCTGCGGCGTCGCCGCCACCGTCTTTTCCATCATCATGTACGCTTCACCCCTGTCGATCATGGTAAGCTCTAGCACCATGTGATACTACCATTGATCGGAAAAATTAGGATACCAATTATACTAATCTGGTAAAACCATACGGAACATTTTTAAGAAAATATTTTTTTTCCTAGATTGTACAGGGGATTATTGATGAAAGAGACTCCACAAAAATTCCAAAAAAATTCCGATTCTAAAGCCGTAAGCTGCTGATTCAACGTATTCTCCACTTGTGTTTGTGACGTGCAGAGGCTGGTGATCAAGACAAAGAGCGTGGAGTACATGCCCTTCTTCTTGTCCCTGTTCGTGTTCTTATGTGGCACTTCCTGGTTCATCTATGGCCTCCTTGGCCGTGACCCCTTCGTCGCTGTAAGCACTCTCTGCTCAATTTCTCTAAGGCCATTTTTAGCCAAAATCTGTCTGTTTATAAACCATTCAACAATCTTCCTAAAACAAAAAATCAAATTTTTAGATGGTACGTTCTTGCCTATTCAAGTCAAAAAAGAAATTCATGATTATGGAGATGCTGTGATTGATTTTGGTAGATTAGGCCGACGTCTCAAAATTACGATGAACTTGAGGGTTTTGGGATGGTGGGATTTGGCAGGTACCCAATGGGTTTGGATGTGGGCTTGGGGCAATGCAGCTGATATTGTATGCCATATATCATAACAACAAAGGCGAGCCCAAGAGGAAAGTGAACAACGACGGCTCCATGGAGATGATTGGCGAGACAGAGAAAGCTGCCGACCGTGACCCGGTGAAGCATCAGCTCAATCTGATGAACAAACAAGTAGATGAGCAGGTTTAGATGATATTGCATTAGTGACTGTCGTCTTTTGACCCTCGCATCACATCACCCTCATGTACACTTGAATTGATCCCCATCTAGAATCTCACCAGCATGGCATGTTCGTTTCGTGATTGCATCGGATAATGCAGTGGCTGTATGTGTTTGTTGTTTTGCACAGTTTATATAAGAAGTTGATGTGAGAATGCACATACAACTGATCAGAGTACTTCCAAATTCCAAAGCTTTACGAAAACGAATAATACGCGTCTGTAGTTCGATCTGCGCAATCCAAACCACGGTGGAAAGAGGAGGACCGGGAACGTGTCGGATCGGTTCGTGGGAGTTCAATTCCTTCAGCAGTAACAAGAAAAACGTGGTGGATCTTCTTTAGCTTTTCTCGGATTTTTAACCGATGCGTTTCATTTGAAGTTCACAAAATGAAGGCCACGAATTGTCCCCCGTGCAGAGCGATTTTGTCCAGACCTTTATCTTATATCAGATCTCTCTATAAACCCAAAAATTTCTCATCTCCCTCTCCACGATTTCCCATGATCTCTCACAAATCACCTTCTTCCTCGACGATTCTTGAACTCGAAGCAGTATCTCGCCTGGGGCTTTTCATTGTTTTTGCAAGCAACCGCTCGAGAAGAGAAAAAAAAAACAGAGGTTTTTGCATTTCTTGTTAGGTGTTTTAGGTGGGTTCTTGCTTTGTTGGAAAAGGGCTCTCTCTGTTTGTCATGTTCAATTTGGTTGGACTCTCTCCTTCACAAATTCAACCATCCTCTCAAGAACTTGTACAAGTTTGTCTCCTTGGTTTTGCATTTCACGGTCGATGAATTTCTCTTTTTCGAGACGAACGGAAAGCCGTACATGTGAATCGATCGATTACCTCACATCGGTAAGTAAACAGATTGATGGTGATCGCCGAACAGCCTTTCGTTGTCAACTATCAATGGCATCCCGTGCACATCAAGTGCACACCTAAAGTATACTTCGTATCTCATATTATTTTATCTTCATTATATACTGCTATCTCAAGTTCTCACCCATCCAAGTCAATCGCCAATTTGCATAGAAAAAAAAATCAAAAAAAGAAACTCATGAGAATCGAGATGTGGTGATTGATTTGGGTGGATCAGGGCATCGTTTCAAAATCATGATGAATACGAAGGAAAAAAGTTTAGGATAAACTTCTTTGGCAGAGGGATTTGGCAAATACGCAATGATTTTGGATGTGGGCTTAGGGCAATGCGGCTGATATTTTACTCCATTTATCGTAACAACAAACCAAGCCCAAGAGGAAAGTGAACAGCGACGGGTCTATGGCGATGTTGGGCAAGATAGAGAAAATTGCTAATGTGACCCGATGAAACACCGACTCGATTTGATAAACAAACAAGTAGATGAGCAGGTTTAGATTATATATAGCATTAGTGACATCGTCTTTTGACACTCGCGTTACAGGACCTTGTTGTACACCTGAATCGAACCCCGCCTAGAATCTCCCAAGCTCATTTCTTGTTTGGAGGTTTTGCATTTCTTGCTCGGTGTTGTAGGTGGGTTCTCCTTTTCTTGGAAAAACGTACCTCTCTGTTTTTCATGTTGATTTTGGTTGGACTCTCTCCTTCACAAATTCAACCTTCCTTTAGGAACTTGTGCTAGTTTGTCTCCTTAGCTTTGCATTTCACAAGTTGATGAATTTCTCTTTTTCAAGACGAACGGTAGGCCGTACCTGTGAATCGATCGATTGCATCACATCAGCAAGTACACAGATTGATGATGATCCCTGAACAACCTTTTGTTATCAGTTATCAATTATCAATCGCGATAGTTTACTTCATTTATCGTGACAACAAACCAAGTCCAAGAAGAAAGTGAACAACAACGGGTCTATGAAGATGATGGGCAAGATAGAGAGAGCTGCTATCGTGACCCAACGAAACATCGGGTCAATTTTACGAACAAAGAAGTAGAATTGAATCCCACCAAGAATCTCACATGCTCAGCTCTGTGTCTTAAACACTCAGAAATTAATTTTTTAGCTTAATCTATATGTTTGCCTCGAAAAGCTTCGTACCTTGTTGGAAAAGAATCGACCGTTGCGTCCAACTACATTCTAATCTTTGTTGAAGGACGATTACTGGCGAGAAAGCAGCACGAACTCGATTAAATGGGTGCGAACATAAACTCCACTCGGCGCTCCACTCGCTGTCGGATCCCTCGTACATTTCTCTATCCATTACACTTTGCTTTGAAAATAGTATCATTCGAAGCACTTGGTTCGACTATCCTAAGCCTAAGCCGATCCTCGTCGTACGCCGTGCAGGAAGACATCGATCCGACACCCAAACTTTGTCATGCCCAAGCTCATGCGAGATACTAGAATGGCATGTTAGTTGAGATTTACGTGGTTCGATTTAAGTATCGGTATCTATTCCACGGAAGACCCAGTAGCAAATGATCAACTAATTAATTGGAGAATTACAAAATTACAATCACCAACACCTTCAAGTGTTACCCACCCATCGGTGGCCGCGATGGTTTGCGCTCAGTTCCTTTCACGAGAGGTCCTGGGTTCAAAACTCGTAGGTGCCGGTGATTTAAGTGGAGGGTCGTGGCGGTGGGATGCTGCGCTAGCCCCCCCGAGGACTAGTCGGGCTTCACCGCTGGTTTGAGCGTAAGCTCGCCGGCCGCGCGGACACCTCAGTTATCAAAAAAAAAAAACACCTTCAAGTGTTTCCCACACCTAAATTACACCCAAACCCACGGTATTTAGTCTCACGGAGAATTACCTCACGTCTTGAAACACTCACATCTCCACGGAGAAAACGCCTCAATTGGACGTCAATGACACAAATAGTCCATGAACTGTTGTTCAATGTGCAATGTGATCCATGAAATTTCAATTTGTTCAATGTGGTCCCTGAACTTTTTCTATATGTTCAACTTAGTCTTTGAATAATATGAAAATGTTAAATGTTATCCTTGGACTTGAATTAATGGTAGAACATCATTGAACATTTTCATGTAGTTCCTAGACTAAGTTGAACATATACCAAAAGTCCAGTGACCACATTGAACAAATTAAAAGTTTAGGGACGTCATTATAGGGGTGTGCGAAATAAATCGCTCAAACCAAGAATCGCCCTAACTGGACCGAACTGACCGGTTCGGTTTAGTTTCCAAGACTGTCGGTCTGATTCCCGATTCCTAAAAGCGGAACCAGTGTCCCGGCAATTTGATTCCCGGTTCCAAGGGGGAACTGAACCAACCTTACTGGATCGGCTGCATATACTTTTTTTTTATTTCTTCAAAAAAATTAGTAAAATGTGAACTAAACCGTAAGTTAACTTCATTGACATAAATCCATTGATATCCATTGACAAAAATTAGTAAAATGTGAGCTAAATCTAAAGTAAACTTTATTGATATAAATTTATTAACAAAAATTAGGAAAATGGGAATTAAACTCTAAGTGACCGGTTTCATTAGAACGAGACCAGATCGGGAATCGATTACCCCTACCTCAATGCACATTGGCTAAAGTTCAAAAACCTCATTGCATAATGAGTTAACATTCATGGATCATATTGGACAGTTAAAAATTTAGGAATCATATCATACATTATCAAAGTTCAAGGACTATCCGTGCTGCTCAACAGAGTCCCACAAACAAGCCACTGTGCGTCCGAATTTGTTTTCAGTGTGCGACCCGTGAAAAATCAATTCACCGTGCTGCTTAATGAACACCTTCAATGTGTACCAGAATAAGAAAGTGCACTGTACGGTTGATCCTTGGGAATATTTATCCAACCAAAAACGGAGACGTTCTCCTTGTGCAATATAATACGTATCCACTCGGATTTGACATATCTCCAAGAAAGACAAAACCTCGATATTCGCATGCCCATTCGTTGGATAACTTGAGCAATTCTAATCCAAAATAGGATTAATATTCTGCTGGGATTTCTTCCCTTTTCTAGCTAACACATTCGGTTTAAAACAAAACGATCTAATAACCGAGTCAGGTACTGTACACGGACTCAAACTAGAGACATGAGTAAATATCATAGAGCAATAGATTTAAACAGCATGGCTGCTTTTATTATGGAATCAGCAGATTCGATCACATGATGGTTTTAGGAGAAAGCTAAATAGCTCATTGGCAAGCCTTTACTACCATTAATTGATTGATGGTATGTCCTCATACTGGTTATGCAGCGAGTTTGTCTTCGCTGCTTTCGCATTTGGCGCCACCAACTTTGGCGGTCGAGCTCCCCTCCTCCGTCGTTCTTCCCTGTCCATATATGTAATCAAAGGAGATTAGCAATCCTCTTCGTCGCAAAAATGATCGACGAGTTGATTATGGAAACTTCGCCTATTATGGAAAACATCTGCAAAAGCGAGAAGCATATCTTGACGAGTTAAAGAAAATCGTACTTGACTCCTGTCTGGAGACGGGAGATGACTGGTTGTTACAGGTACAGAAGTCAAACGTTATTACACATGATCAAATGAGAAAGAAGAAAAGCGAAAGGAAGGATTGATAAATTAATGTTTAAAGTTGTTTGTTTGATCTGATGTAACCCAACTTCCGTTCAAACACGAGCTAAAGAATTAAGAAGAAGAAGAAGAAGAAGAAGAAGAAAGAGCCAGCATGATGAGATCAACACTCACAGCGCCTTGACCGTCCCTACTAATGAAAGCCTCTGCAGCTGCCTGAAGATGAATAGGCTCGTCGTTAGTGTATATGAAAATGAGTATTGCGTGACAGATCACACGCGCACACAAACACACTATAAGAAACGGAGAAAAGAAACAAAGAAGAACAAATTAACAGCGTCCCAACATTTTCGACCAAGAAAAAAAACAGCTTCCCAACATATATGGCAGACAATTGCGTACGTAAACACATGCGAGGATTAAGGATACATACTCTGGCCTTGTCCAGCTCTTCCTTCGTGAGCGTTCGCGGTTCGGAATCGATGGACAGTTTTCTCTCGAGCTGATTGGAGAGTTTTTGGGTCTCCATATTAGAGAGAAGTGTGTATTATTCTTTTGTTGAACAAAGTACCAGATCAGAATGAGAGAGGAGACTGGGGTTTATGTAAAAAAACTAGAGAGGGAAATGATATTAAGTGCGAGATTGAAGAAGAAGGGGAAGAAGAGAGAGAGAACATGGAAACCAAGAGGAGATGGCAGGAGAACAAGAGCACTTGGCAATGCAATTGACTGTCCTTGGGAAGTTACTTACGTTGGGAGATGTCTTTTTGGCATGTAGTCACTGATTGTGGTCGACGCACTTTTTTTTTTTTTTTGGTCAAGGTGGTCGACGCACTTGACCAATTTAGGGAGGGCTTCAATTTCGAGATTTTGGAAATGAGGGGCTATTTCGAGTACCTTACCAAGGCGTCCTTGAATTCTTGGTGTTTAGTAAGATTCACCTCGTCAAGAACAAGTGTTTCCACCGGAGCAGGCCACAATGCCTTGTTTAATGACCCAGTGACCAATCTATCTACTCAACCCTGTCTCTCTCCTTTGTGTTTTTTCTTTTGGGGGGACCAGAATACCCTCTTATTTTAACATCCTGAGGTCCGGATGAAGCCTTAGGGCCATTATTTCAAGTGATAATAGATGCTCACAAATCCCATGAGCAGAGCATAGTCCATGACCATCGTAGTTACGTCCACCTGAGCTAAATTTGGTCGAATTCGATGTTGGATGAACTTGTTAGAAATAGGAAAATGACACGAATGATCCTTAAACTTTGGCTCAATGTATAAAGTCATTCCTGAACTTTCAATCTGTTCGATATGGTCCCTGACTTTAGTCCAATGTGCAATGTCGTCCCTAAACTTTTAATTTATTCAATGTGATCCATAAATTTTTTGTGCATGTTCAATTTAGTCTCTGGACTATACGTGTATGCTCAATGTTATCTCCAAACTTGAACTTGATTAGACATATTAAAAGTATAGGACTTGATTAGAAGAAACGTGAAAGTATAGAAACAAAAAATAGAATTTTCCCTCATATGTATATTTCACGTAAGAATTTATTTTTTGTGATATTGTATCCGATTCTTCTTATCTATTCATACACCTCATTTATTTTCTAGATCTATTTAAGAAAACAATGATGGAATCTCTACGGTTTTATAAGCAACGCACACAACAAAAACAAACAAATAGTAGATTTACCATGTATATGAAAATGGTTTTACATATGTAAAACAGATTTGCCATGTACATGAAAATGGCTTTACATATGTAAAACAGATTTGCCATGTCTATGAAAATGGCTTTACATATGTATTTCACTTGCTGGTGTATATGAATCATGACCCGGGTGGCAATTCTTGACACGATACAACGATATGACTAGCGCACAATGGAAGTTTTAATTTGTTGACATAAGAAAGCATATAGAAATTAATATATTTTTATCTATTGTTAATGCCAAATAATTGATATTCACATTGGTTATGGGAGGAAATAACATGAATGATTAATACAAATATGATGACACGATATGGATTATTGGCCCTATAGATCAACTGATAGTGAGATCGACATGATGAGCATAAAAGTATGCTGTTCATATCGCTACATGTCCGATGCTAAACATACATATAACTCCACAATATTCCCCATATTCTCTTAGGAATGTGCTATGAAAATGAAGTTTGTACCAGACAATATTACAAGACAGCTAGAAGTTAATTACGATATTGGTAAAGGATAGAAGCATAATGGCATCTTATCGAGATGACACTGCGATCCATATTAGGGTTTCTTTACTATGTTATCAGCTTGATCGTTGTCGTTGTCGTCGTCGTCTGTATTGGCCATGGAGTCGAGCTTCGCGTTCACTGCACTTCCAACCGGTTTTAATCCCTGCAGATACAGCCTCTGAGTTAGCTGTACCTTAAGAAGTAGCCTTCAGAAGACACATGACCGTTGTTCATCAAAACCAGCCTTAATAATCACAAAATGCAAGCTAACGTAAATAACCTCATTTTGGAGCCCCAGTTCGGGTTTTGGCTCTTGTTTTACCTGGTCCACGAGGTTACAAGTGGATTTTTCATCGGGCAACTGATTTCTTCCTAAGATGGGCTTCCTCGCTCTTGAAAAGAACTACTTTGAATCGCGAACGTTAACTTCGTGCATGTTACCGGAAAGTACAAAGCCTTTTATGCTTAAGACTATTTCAAGAAGTTAATTAAGCATAGAGTAGAGTTGCTTCTTTTTCCTTTTCAAGATTCTGGGTACCTGATGAATGGAAAGAAACACTAATAGATCATCGGAATGCATAAATGTATATATCGATGATTACCGCCAAGAAGATCTTCACCGCTTCTTCTCGATTGTGGGTACTAATCACTTCAAGCGCTCCCTTCTGCTAAAATGCAAGCGTTCGCTAAGAATCGAAGAAAATGTACCAGGTAGAAACTAGCTAGCTAGTACAAATGAAGAACTTCATAAAGATTACACAAAAGAAAGAAAGAAAGAAAGAGCAGTCGAACCAGGGCTTTCTCAAATTCTTTGTAAGTCAATGTCATGGGCTCGTTGTCGATGGATGAGCTCCTTTCATGCTTAGGAGCAGATGGCGACGATGGCTTTTCCATTCTTGCTTCTCAAACGAAACCTGAAATTGGAAGATGGTGGGTGGGTACACAAAATCTTTTGTCTAGTTGAAGTAGCTCTTTGCCATTAGGGTTTGATTTATATCGATGACGGAAGATGCAGAAGATGAAGAAGGAAGCTCGTAAGCGTCGTAACAGCAACTCAAGATCGTGCAGGAACGTGGCAAACATTCATGCAAATATGCAGCAGAGCTCTGTACGCGAGGCATGGCCGAAATAAGAAACTCGCTGGTGGATGGTTGAAGGCGAGTCTAAGCCTCGTCTCTTCTTGCGTCAGTGCGTTACCTTTGCGAGTGAGGCGGGCTTCATGTGGGAACAAACCCTAATTGACCAATTAGCCGCAAGAGAACAATATTAGTCTACTAGGGTTGAATGCGGAAGTGTCTTTAGTATATCTAACTTTACCTTCGACGCATTCTGCGTATCTCGTATTATCGTTGCTGCATTTAATTTGCTTTTAACCCTCAGACACGTCGAAAAGAATTTTCCGTGGCATATGTGATGTCACCGATAGGCATGCGCTACAATCAACTGTGATTGTTGGGCTTTTGGTAACGCTGTTTGTCGAACTCTTTTACTAAAATGTGTTTGGTCATAACTTAATACTTATTGTACATGTCGTTGACTATGATGAACTTAGTGGCGATCATCGTACCGTCAGCACATTTGCGTATCACGTATTACCGTTGCTGCATTTTTGCATTTAACACGTAGACACACACAAGAGAAGTTTCCAAAGCATATGCGATGTCACCGATTGGCATGCGCTACAATCGACTATGATCGTCGGGTTTCGGTAATGTTGTTAAACGAATTCTTTGACTAGTGTGTTTGGTCATAACTTAATACTTATTGTACCTACTAATCATCATACGTAATACAGCTATTGGGATTAACGTCAACACATTTGCGTATCTCATATTGCTGTTGCCTCATTTATTTTGCTCACGACACTAAGACATGCTGAAGAGAATTTTCCATAGCATATGTAATGTCACTGATGGGTTAGAATCGACAATAATCGTCAGGGTTTTCGTGACACTGTTGAATGAACTCTTTTGCTAGAGTGCACTTGGTCATGCCTCAACACTTATTGTACCTATCATTGACTACGATGAACTTCGTAACGATCATCATTTGTAATATAGTTATGGGAATCACCGTCAATTGCACTCGCGTATCTCGTACTGCCATTGCTACATTTATTTTGCTTTCGGCACTCAGACAGACCGAAGAGAATTTTCAGTAACATATGTGATATCGGTGATGCGTTAGGACCCATCATGGTCATCGGGGTTCCGGTAATGCTGTTTAATGGACTCTTTTGCTAGAGTGCATTTGGTGATAACTATTGGAATTATTCGCAGAGATGATGGTACGTAAAGCGTATATAGCTATTCGAATTATTCGCGTCCTTATTGTCGGAACAAAGAAATCTTGAGACCGTGGCTTCTGATTGCCAAAATTTCCTTGAATGGTAAAGCAAAAAATTAATTACTTTTATTAAAATACCATCTTGTATGTTATCTCTAGACCTAAGCTTTTATATATATTGAACGGCTCCGGACTCTCTTCTAAAAGGTTCATGATTTTACGGGACTTAAAGACCTCTTGATTACATTTGTTCGGAATCCTCTTGTGGAATGACCAATGAGATCATCGAACCGCCAAACTTTGTTGTTGGTATTCGAAACCTGCCACCGGTACCCGGCGGTAACCAACTTACCGGTCACTGAGCTCCGCCGTCGTCCGCCGATTTCCATCCGTCGTTGCCGAGGAAAAGTATTCTTTTGTTGGAACCAAATCCTTTTTTTCTTTTCCAATCCAAACAACCGAATGAGAAGTCATTCGAGAATTCCTTGCCCAACGAGTCCTAAGTTCAAAAAACTAAGCATCGTACTTAGTCTCCCTCGTGCACTAAGCTAAGCATCGGATGGTCGCTCCAAGTACGAAAACCCGAACGCTTTTAACCCTCGCCCGTGTCCATTCCCTCGGTCAGAAAGCTTCAATGGAACCCTCGAGATCCGACTGCAGCGCATCAACATAGTCTACTAGAAACACGATAATTCGAATAATCATGGTGGGTACACGGCGAGGGGGGAAAAAAGATCGAGATAGAGCAAACCCCTTTAGAAAACTATCATTCAATAAAGGGTTAATATCATGAAAAACTCTACGCTTATACACTTGTGATAATTTTACTTCAAATCAATATTTTGACCACGAAAAATTTTAAATCAGTACACCCGTGATAAATTTACCCTCGAATTATTTCCGTTAAATTTTACTATCAAATTGCTTTGTTAAATAACATGCGACAGTTGAATGATGTGACGGTTTTATATTTTACCCTCCGTTTGTCATAGATGTAGCAGTTTGTGACTTTTTGTATTAATTCAATTTAACGAAAACTAACTGGGGGTAAATTTGTTATAAATGTACCGGTTTTGATGTTTTTTAATGGTCAAAATATTAGTTCGAGGTAAATTTGTCACGGATGTACCAGTTTGAAATTTTTTGTGATCAAAAAATTAATTTGTGGTAAAATTATCACAAGTGTATCAGTTTGAAATTTTTCATGATATTAATTCTTTAATAAATTCAAAAGGAGATTGAAAAAAAGAAAACAAAAAAATGAACCTGAAATGAATGAACGAAGCCCTTATCCGTCCCCCTCTGGTGGGACCGCGGCGGATGTGAAAATGCGACCTCATTCGGCGGGCGCCAACGGTTTTCGTCCTCCCTCAGCCCTCCGATTCATTCCCATCGGACGGAACGGACGGCCACGCGGCGGCCCGCGAGCGGGGGTCGCGACGCCTCCTGCGGTACGCGCGAGGCAGAGGATCGCAGCTCGCTCGCGTATGGCATGATCACATAGGTACCTAGAGAGAGAGAGAGACGCCCCTTTTCAGAATCTTCTATAGAGAAAAGAAAGCACGCAAGACGTGTTTGGTCAGGGCTGTCCAACCGGATTTATTTATATCTCAACAAAAAAAAAAGGAAAAATCAACTCTATAATTTTGTAGAGAAAGTCATTATATCTGATCTTATCGGGTAAGTATGTAATTATTCAATCGATTACATTTAACATCTAATAATAACAATCTCTCACGTGGTTTAATAAACCAATGTTTTTATGGGTCGGAATAATAAAAAAAGGAATTAATCATTTGATAGATCAGTTTTGAAGTTGGGTCGGGTACGAGTCGCTTTATTCACACTACATGAATACGAGTCAAAACGGATTAAGTAGATCAATATAAGTCGGGCCATTTTCGATCCAATCCAAACCCGACTCAATAGCTTGACATTCCTAGTTTTGGCGTATGATTCTCAGAAAATTTTCTCCTGCCCCTCTGGGTAACGTAGCTATAAACGGCCGTTATGTCCCTTTTCTGGCCCCCTCTCCGTAACCCCCTAACGGCGCTCCCTCAATCTCCGTCAATCCACGGAGCGGGGTGGGGGGATGGCATGCGGATGGGACATCGATGCGGGACATGCCATGCGTGGACGTGCTCATGCATGTATGTATGGATGGGATGGATGGGATGGATGTCCGCGTGATGTGACGCATCATGTGACGCGATATGCTGGCTTCGTTATCTCCATTCTCTATGCATCCTGTGCGTTGATGAGTGACAGCATGTAAGCTAAGGCACGTGGCGACAAATCCAGGAAAAGGAAAAAAGAAAATTAATATATTTATAAAAATGATTGTTTACGGAGTGAATAATTAAAATATATTTTTATAGACTACGAAGATATTTGAATATAATGAAAATGTTCTTCGTTATAATTTATAAGGAATACAAGTGTGCAATTTTAGAAAAATATTTTTCAAAACATTAATTTTCCGAGAAACAAATGAAATATTCATTTTGGCTTACAAAAGATTTATGTGAATCATATAGAGATGGTAAGATCAATTCTATACATAATATTCCCTTCAGTAAATGTGACTAAGCCGATTTATCGAAATGAGTCTATACAACATTTAAACCGAAGATTGCTCTTGCTAACATTTCATAGGACGGACAAAAAAATTTCTCCTGGCAAGTGCAAAATTTATCGAATACTGAAAAAATTCGAGCATACTTCGTTTAGCAATTGTAGTGCCATCCCACAACCCAAAATTTCCGAAAAAAAGATTAAATTTCTCGCAACTTTTGCTATATATGGATACTAAATTTCGTGATTTTAGATGGAGACTACTAAGCTTCATCAATTTTCGGCAGCAAAATGAATTATAAGTGTTCCATATTGACAAAATAGAGGAGCTAACTTAAAGAAGGAAGCTGCCCGCACCCAGATCATTACTCTTTCGGCTTTGCGGTGCTAAAAAGTACACAACGGAAACAAAGCGATCTCCTTCATGATGCAATCTGTGAAAAAGCAGAGGACCGCACCGAAACGAGCAGCATGAAACAGATCCAAAGTCTAACTAAAACAAAATCCAGCGACGATATACCATGTCTAAATCTGTTGAAGAGCAAGACCAAGCGAAAGCTCTCATGAACGAGGGAAGAAACTCTCGCATTCTGCCTCCTTCCTTTCTTATCACTTCAGTTTCGTAGCTCAAAAAACCATGTCCAACATAACTAGGAAAACTCCTTTTGATTCAGAGAGAAGTCACATAACCAGAAAAGAGGAACAAAGATGGATCGATCCATTGCAGTACCGAAGCACTCTGTCAGATTTGTTCCAGAACCTCAAACCACCGGAGACCGTGCAGCGTGGAGCGCAGCTTCTTGGCCTTCCGTCATGACGCTCCCTCAGAATATATGGATGATGTCATAAGCAAATCTTGTTCCGTCAAGGAGTAACATGGAGGAAAATGCAATTATATCAAAAAAGAATACAATGCATCTGAAGGAAAACACTCATATGCTTCATAGTCCCGTACAGTCACAGTAGCAAGCATTTGGCCACATGATGGTATTGGTTTCATTGCACATATTCTCATGAAAATCATGCAGTGTCAGAATGAGACAATTGGAAGAGATATATAGCAAAAGGCATGACAGTCTTAGGAACCAGAATAACAAATCAGGAAAGAATCAACTTAAACAAGTCTAATAACTAGGACACACATGAAAAAGATGCACAGGACTGGGGTTAGATATAGGAGGGGAACACATAGAGATAAATGGAAATTTTGTTATCAGTTACTCTGGCTATCCTAGTCCATATTTGGTCATTAGCCCCCAATTTCCTGCCTTACAGACAGATATGAGATAGCAGTAACAATGGCGTAATTTTGGGATAATGACATTTTAAGTCCTAAAATTAGTTTTGATCCGTCACTTTATTCCTAAATTTTTTTTGGTCCATTTAATAACCTAAAACTTATTTACGACGTGCACTTCAGCAATTCCGATTCATCCGTCAATTTTTTGTGGACGGAGGGCAGTTAATGTGATGAAGCTTCTTCAAGCACAAAATGACGTCGCTTCATTAGTAGCACATAAGAAAAAATTGAACGATTAAAAAAACAGAAAAAGCATATCTCAAACTTAAACAATTAGAAAAAACAAAGAATGAGCATAACGCAGTGAGGCGACATAGCGACGACGAGGGCCACAACTCTCCCAGCACATCTCATTGAATTAATTGGGGCCATTTGAAGTGACCGAGAGGGTCGAAGACCAAGAAGTGAGTACCAAGTGAGGCACTGCTTGCCCTCGCCCAGATTGAGTGAGGGCAAGCAACCCCCTAGCCCCTGCTCATGAGTCTTGCCGGTGGCCAAAAGCAGGCTGCTCTCACCTTGACTCTGCTGAGGACCTGCTGGCCAAGATGAAGGGGGAGGCGGCGCCGCCCCCTCTGCAGCGACCAAACCCCACCCCCCCTCCCTTCCTGATATCTCGACACTTCTCTCTCCCTTTGTCTTCTTTTGTATTTTTCTTTAATATACTCTTTTCTGATTTAGCATCCACATGGTGTCACATTAGCACCGCGTGTCTATGTAAAAAGGAAAATTTGATGACAAAAATTCCACGTAGACTTTCTGTCCCCTTAAACTAACACAAGGAACAGATCAAGTGACAAACCGGAACAGGTTTTAGGACCCAAAAAGAAAGTTTTAGGACTAAAGTAACTAATCACACAAGCTTTAGGACTTCTACCGTCATTATCCCAATATCTTTTTTTGTTTTTTTTTGCATCTTATGTCACCAAATGCCCCATTGGGAATAAATATTTTATTCGTAGGTGCCTAATGTCACACGTAATGCCTAATGGCAGAACTCATGACTGAGAGAATTACGTACATGCGAAAAGAAGTACCGACAAGACCATGATATTGTCATTCATCCATGCTCCATAAGCTACTTGAGATCATCCTAATATATGCAAGAAGAACTTCTCAGCCAGAAACTAAACACCGATTTCATCATAAGGATACGTCCAAAACAGCACGAACGACTGCAAAACAGAAGACATTCATATAGATAATGTTAGTGAACCATGAACTTAACGACAAAACGGAGCTCCCATACTACCCTGAGAACAATAAGATGTAAAACTAAATATTACATTTTTCATTCTGATACTCGTCTGGCATAGCTGCCTAACAAATTAACTCCAAGTGATATATCTCACTATCTTTAATTTGATTGACCGTTCAATTTGAAGAATATCTCTACTCTACTATACTTTTGACTGATTTATTATCTTCATTTTTCTTTTGCCTGAGTTGATATCTCTATAATTTTATGCATTGCCGATTGGATTATCATTAGGGTCTTGTTATCTATACCCATTACATTCTCTTTTTCAATGTGCTCACTACACAGAACGCAAGACAAACAGTGCATTGAAAATGACAAACTTTCCTTGATTAGGTATTTAACATATGGGGGCACTAGCCTACATAATCTTTATTATTACGTCAATTTTTCCCTCTAGAGTCGGTGTTTTCATGCACTCACCGATAACCAAGGCTAACTAAATTTTAAGTGAACTTTGCCAAAAATCGCCCTTCCCCATCCGTTGATCAGATTTTTAGCATTGCCATTCTTGTTTACGAAAAAAAAAACTAATTACCCATTTTCTTACTCAGGGACTGACTTTACTAATAAATCATGGGATCTTTTTGGCTGGAACAAGAACTCGTCAGTAACTTAAGAGTGAATTTTAGTGTCAATATACTCTTGGTCAGCAAGACGTTTCCACTATTCTATTATTGGGGAAAAAGAATCTACCAAGTGACAGAAAGCAAATTTTATGGAGAATGAAGCAAGTGGACTACCATAAAAAACACGAGGTTCCACTAAATGGCACATAAACCCACCTCCTATAGGCTTACTTTTTTTTTTGGTCAGATCATATAGGCTTACTCACAAAGCAATGAATCTGACATTATCCAAATCCAACATCAAGTGATTAAGAATGAATCTTGTGAAAAACTAGACTTTGTAAATGAAACTACACCATGTCTAGGGTAACTCATTTTAATTCTTTCAAGAAAGATCAAAGCAGAAATTTTAACTTTCATTAAGGATATAAAAGAAGAATAAATTGACCGAATCAGAAGCATACCATAAGCCCACCCAGGAAACCGTCAAATATGATCTGATTCCAGCTACTGAAGTACGAGTGGACGGAAAATCCTGTCTTCGCAATAAGGCCAATTGAGGTGATTGCCATGACAAGAAAGTAAATTACGAACCCAGTTAAGCCTGTGAATCCTAGAATCCCGGCAATGACACCGCCGATAATGGACATAAACGTTCGGCTGCACAATGTGAAAAAAAAAAAAAGAGGTTTTGGTTTCAAACTGGAACTGAACAATAAAATATTTCAAGGCAACCTAAAGGCTGTCCGTTAGAAAAAAGGTACTTTACATGTGCCTTCTAATACTGAATATCTCCTCGTGTACAAACTTCTGAAAGTCGATCCATAAGAACATCCACATAAAGCAAGCAAGCGTATCGATAAATCAAGATGCAGTCTGGGAATCTATGAGCATCCTAAATTAGTCCCACTTCAGTTTAAGCTTATACTATGCTCCAAAAAAGCATGGCAACAGATTTAACGAAAGCTTCTAAACATACCTGTAATATACGACTTTCATGTTGCTTTGCATATTCTCGCCGCTGAAGATTGGGACATCAATCTCCTCGCTTTCTTTTCTTCCAGATGTCTCTGATTCATCATGTCCTCCCATATCCCTAGCTATCTGCACCCAGCAATTTAACTCTCAGAGGATGGGAAAACAGTAGAGTGGACTACTCATAAACCTGTTTATATGAGCAGTCCGGCCTAATTCTTTGTGCTAAACCACAGTGTTTAGAAGGGTCTCTCTTGACCTATGACAAACTGGTTTACCAATGAACCAAGTGGAAAAGAAGATTGCTTCTATCTCCATGAGGGATTCAAGCAATGCTAACTTGCCAAGTAGCAGTTGTGTTCAACAAATCTGGATTTCCCTGTCCTATGCAAATGAAACAGCATAGGATATGGGCTAAAGTAAAAATTGGATTCAAGAATGAACCTTAGTCAATCTACGTTAATCCCAACAAAGCCAAGTAGAAGCTGCAGGTTGCTGTACAGCTTCCAATAACAAATGAAGTTTCTTCCATCGAACTATGCAGCCCATAACTTCACAACATCATTAATTTGCCCTAAACCAATAGTAACATGGATATTCTGCAAAATTCAATCATGCCCGAAGCGAAGCACATGACAACCAACGGGTGAGCATCCGATCCGGTTCGACCCGGGAACCGGCCAGGATCGAACTGGTCTTTTCCGATCGCGGTGCAAGGTCGTCGAAATCGAGATCACGCCGCGGGATTGTCTGAAGGTCTCCCGAGGATCGCAGGATCCTACGAATTTGACGAATCGAGTCCTAAATTACGAAATCCTAACCACTTTCTGTGCAATTGCGCACCATGTGATCGCCATCTGACGAGCGCACAAACGGAGGGGGGAACGAGACTCGCCTTTGATTTCGACGGCGAATCGGCGAGCTAGGCGTGGAGACGGCGGCGATTGGCGTCGAATGTGAGCCGGCGAGCTGCAAAAGAACGAAGGCGGCGGGCGGAGCTGGGTTGCTGCGGAGAGAGCGAGAGAGAGTGCGACTCTGTGCGATCGAGGAGACAAGACAGGAGAGGAACCCAGAGGTTAGAAGAGGCGTAAATTATTTTACTTTTACGCTCCTTCCAAAACATTTTTCGGTAAAATATTTTTATCGCGATTGCATTGCTTAGGAAAATAACCGACAAAAAAATTTTCCTATCAAAACTTAAATTCAGAAAGATCATTTTCTTTTTAAAAAATTAAAAATTATTTTCGAAAATATGATTAAGTATTGACACTTGAACTAGAAAGCGCAAAACGCCACCCTTGTTCATGAGCCCTTGGCAATGGTACCATGCCCTTAGCACATAGGCTCAATTCCATCGAAGTGGGGCTCGGGTCGATCTAGGCCATTCCATAGACCCCAATTGCAAGTCCATTAAGGCGAGGCTCGAGTCCTCAGCGTCTGTGCCTAGGTCTATCGAGGTCGGCGCTCGTGTCCATCAATGTCGGGTCTGGGTCCATCGATGCCATGCACGCTGTTGAGGCTAATAATACTACTTAAAGGGGGTGAGACTTGATAATTTTGCGAAAATTGATAGCTAATATGCAAAGATCAGGTTAAGCAAATATTTTGAATAATGTGAACAATTTAGTGCTAGTCTAAGTAAGAGTGAGAGAAATAATAGCACAAAACGATGCATGGTGGTTCGGCTTTATTCCAAACTCTATGTCCATTGTCCACACTAATAGCCACAAATCAGGCTGGATTGCACTAGTAATCTGCTAAACAAGTTACAATCAGCAAATATCAATATTTTCATATGATAAATCTCACTCTTAGGAATCAAGTGTTGCTATCACTGCATGCGCACTTGATCTTTCACACAATTACAAGTTAGCAAGAATGCTATAGTGAAGATTGCAAGAGAGTGAAATACTTTTTCACTAAGAATACAGCTTTCGGCAAATTTCTGGATTTTATGTACTGCATGTCCAATATATGGCCTTTGAGATCTTCTATTATATAGAAACATCTTCAATCTTCCCGTTGGAGATGTCTTAAAGAGACAACGAGCCATTGAAGATCCGTTGGTGCTAATGTTTATCGATAGAATTGCCTATGTAGTCCTTTTATTCTAAACATTTGCAGGCTATTCGAAAATAGCTTCAGTTAGTGTCCCTTTGTTGTTTTCATTACTCTGACATCTTTCAATTCTTATGGTGCGCATCTCTAGGCAACAACGGCTAATTTGGACTTTTGCAACTATCATTTGGAACGTAGGGGTGTGCAATTGGACCGGGTTTACCCGAAAACTAGATCGGCCCACCCAAAAAAATAGGTTTGGGAACCAATTTTTTCCTTTTGAACCAGTCCGGGAACAGATTCCATTTTTTGGGAACCAGTTAGAACTGGTATGATTTTTTGTTCCAAGCGAAAACCCACCTAGGAACTGGACTGGTTTTAAAATCGGTTTTATATGGAAGTCCACTTGTAATTTTATATGGCCAGAATTCAAAACATTATATCGGAAAAGATGAGGGAGGTGATCATTATTTGCACATAGTCTAACTCGAGGGCTTCTAAGCATTATAGGGAGCAATTTCCCTTTTTTTAAAATTTTTGTTCTATAACGAAGAAATTATATATTGAACTTGAACCTATGTTGTTTTATCACGTTGATTAATTTATTGGGACTAAGATAACCTACTTTTGTATGAATACTTAAGATTGTTTGTACAATCAAACTTATAACCTTTGATTTGAGTTCTAAGTTTTTCTATTTGCTACCTGTAAAAAATGAAATCAGAAAAATGAAAAAAAAAAGTTCTCGAGTAGACACTGGAGTCGGATTGAAAATCATAGTAGATTCCAAAATAAGGTCCAGGGCAAATATGGTAGGTTCCATATTTCAAAAATTAGGAATTGATTATAATATGGTCGGTTTTAGGTTTCATATTTAGAATCGACTCACTCTGAAATCAATTACTCCTACTGGAATGATTGTTGCTCCAACATCACATGATATCTCTACCATTACCATGAACATTGTCATCGGCTGATCTTTTAGTCCGTTGGTCTTGTTTACGAACAGAACGATTCGTGATCTTTTTCCTTCCCGGATATTATGTCTATCTTTTATATACTATCATGAACGTCTGCAAATATCATTAAAGTTAATACCACGAAAAAATTCAAATAGGTACATCTGCGATAAATTTACCCTAAACTAATTTTTTGACCACGAAAATCCTCAACTGGTACATCTGTGATAATTTTACCTTAAACTAATTTTTTTACCATAACAAAACTCAAAATCGGTACATTCATGACAGATTTAACTTTCGTTAAATTAGATAAATAGACAAAAAATCACAAACTGATACACCTGTGATAAACGGAGGGTAAAACCCCAAACTGATATATCCGTTAACTGTTACGTGTTATCAAAACTCATAAATTTGATGGTAAAATTTAACGAAAATTAGTGGAGGGTAAAATTATTGTAAGTGTACCAGTTTGGAGTTTTTGATGGTCAAAAAATTTGTTTGGGATAAAATTGTCGTAAGCGTATCAATTTCGACCCTCGGAAGAGTTGCAGATACGCCTTTGAATAGGAGAATACAAAGGAGCTGGGGACTATCTCCTTCCATCTTCTCTTAGTTGGTTCTGTAGGCCTTCGCTTGTATAGTTTTTCCTTGTCTGTTGTTCTGTTGCTGTCTATCCCTATTCCCTTGGTTTTGTATAGTCCCTCTAGGACTAGAGGTAATTCTGCTCCCAGCTGTTCCGGTGCCATCTTCAGTGGATCTCCGATGGTTCTTGTGTCGCCCTTCCTTTTTGCGACTGGTCTAGTTGTCTTTGGTTCTCTCTTTTTTCTAAGGTTGTAGCCGGCCTTCGGCTTGTCATATAGTTCCTGCTGGACCCGCCTGACCTTGTATGGACATTACTATGTCCTTATATGTTCAGGTGTTGGTTTGGGCTTAGGTTGTAGTTGGTGATTTGAAAAGTTATACATATTCTTACCTTACCCAAAAAAAAAAAAAACCTATATCATTATAAACTCTATACAAATGATAGTTTTGGAATTATCAAAATTCTTGAGATGTTTCTCCAACACGCGCTACCTCGACACCCGAACCGAGGTCCTTGGCTACTTATGCGCAAGTCACTAGCGTTCGAATAGTGTATGTCTATTTAATAAAATATTTTCCTTACCAAATGATGAAAAAATATTTCCAATTCATTTTCAAGTCTTAGCCAAACACAAGAAAATAGTCATTTTCTGGAAAATAATTTCCCAAAAAATATTTTATATAAACGTCACATTTTCTGCTGAACAAACGGAAAGGTATGTTTGTTTCGTGAAAAAAAAGAATAATTTGAAATATTTTTTAAAAAATGATTGCTTATATTGCTTATAAAAATGAATGAACGAAAAACATTTTTATCTCTTCATGAAAATATCAAGACATAAATTATCGTTGATAATGAAAACATTTTTCATTAACTAATTATTTCAAGTAATTATTTAAAAAAAATTCCAAATCATTCACTTTCCATAAAACAAATAGACCCTTAGATTTTTATTACATTCCTGATCTTCGCAAAGAATAAGTTAAGTATTGACCTTGAATAAATTTACTTATCAAATACGTCGAATTGACATATAGAATTATTCGGTTACAAAACTAATTTTAAACACCCATATTACTTACCTCGATAAATGCATAAGGAATTTTTTTTTTACATAGATAGATAGCGGGCACGATAGGAATTCTGTTCTTCTTGTTTCGCAAGTATCAAGATTCTAGCAACAAGCTCGGTTATACCTCAAATCCAACGATGGTTCCTTAAACGAGAGTTTCAAACTTGATGATGTCCCCAATGAAAACCCAATCGATTCATATAGATATACGGATTTACAAGTTGGATTTTCTTTAACCCGTATTTAAAAAAGGCAAATTATTTTAATAATGCGAATAATTTAAAAATGGGAAAATGCCATAAAAAATTTCAAATTATACCACTTGTGATAAATTTATTCCGAACTTTTTTTGCGACATGAAAAATCCCAAATGATGTCACTTGTGACAAATTTATCTTGAACTTTCTTTTTATGACACGAAAAATCTCAAACTATGCCACTTGTGACACATTTATCCCACAATACTTTGACCCATAGATATTTTCGTCTTTTTCTTTTTTTTTTGCCTTCTTCTCCGGCGGAGGGAAGCTGGCGAGGGCGGTCCTTGCCGGTGGGTTGGGCGAGGGCGACCCTCGCCGGCATCGGGCGAATAATTTAAGAATTGATTTGAGCTGGCCGCCAATTAAATTCCAGACTCATCTCTCAACTCGCAATATGGAAACTCAATTATGATGTGATAGAGAAAAACCAATCCATTATCATCACTTCACCGAGCACATATCTCAGCCATTCACTAAGTTTTAAGGCGACCTGTCGTGGACCCAAGCCATGGATAAACTTCGTTCAAAGCTTCATCCTCCTCACATTATCTTCTTCTTCTTCTTCCTTATCTTTCTGTCTTGCTTTCAAAGGGAAGGCAGAAAAAATACATAAAAAGCAAACAAACATTAGGGTTTGCCCAGCAAGACCGACAGACCATCGTCACATGTTAAGATGACGATGATGATGGTGGTGGTTGTAAGAGATGATGATGATGGTCCATGCCATGCGCATACATGGGATGCATGTTCCACACGTTAGCACATAACGGAAAGGTGAGAGACAAGAATACCATTTGACTTCATTCGAGAGAGAGAGAGAAGGAGAGAGAGAGGAATGAAGAGAATTCAATCCGATCGAATACAGCTTTGACGTCCGCAAGGACGACACACACCAACATACTCTCTAATTTCCTCTCTGTGCGCACACAACACAACACAGCTAAGAAGGAACAGGTCATTGGCACTGCCAGTGTTCGAAGACGAGGAGGAGAAAAAGAAAAAGGGTACAAATTTCCCGTGTAGATGCGTCGTTCTTGATACAGAAGCAGGAAGGTAGAGAACCCACCACCCAGATATCGTGAGCAGGGGAATAGAGAGAAGAGTTTTGTAAATTTCGTTAACAGTGATTTCAGAAAGAGTGGCGAAGACAGAGTGCTAATACTTGTAAATTTCAATTCTAGCTTTCGGTGAGTCCTCACCAGTCTCTGTATTTTTTCTTCTCTTCTTGCTTTCTCACTTTTCTTTTCTTTGTTTTTGGGTTGGTTTAAAATTGCCTTTGAGTGAGGTTCTACACTTAAATTTGAAGTATAGGGGATCGTTGATTTGGTCCCCGTTAAGTATCGACCGAGGGCTGTTCAAAGATGTTTCTTTTCGAATTCTTCATCTTCTTTTGCCTTCGTTGGTTCTTTCTTGTCAAAAAAGGCTCGTCCTTTACCGTGTGAATGAGTTAATGAGCTTCTCTTTCGGGGTTTTGGGTGGGAATTCGAGCGTGAACAGATGATGAATGGGTCTCTACTTTCATGGGTATGCTCCGTTTGCTTCCGTTTTTTTATGGGTTTTGCTTAAATTTTGTTATCTGCAAGCTGAGTTCGCTGATTCACTTCAGATTTATCACTATTCTTAGACTCTTAACAGCTATATTTTGTGCAGAAAACCCATGCAAGAGCCAATTGAGGATTTCTTGTCACCTGGAGATATTGACTTTGTAGAATGCTCAACAGAAAAGCTTGTTCCTTACCCTCGTGCGTATGTGGTTTATGGATTTTGTTTGGAGGTACTCAACAGCAAATGCTTCGACGAAAAGCTTGGCCATTTCTGTTGGTGCACAAGAAGGAACCTCACTCCCATATCTCGGAACACGAGGATGAAATTTCCTAGGGTTAAGCATCACTAGTTTTCCTACTAACTTTGTGTAACAAGTTCATGCAATTTGAGATTTTTTTAATACAGTTGTTTAGTTCATTGTAGTTCATATTTTCGCAAAGAGGTTATTTTCATAAACTGACAGTGCAAAAGATGGTACCTTCGGGGCCGAGCACGCCCATTGGTGGTGCCCAGTCTGTCTCACCTTCGCTTTTGCGATCAAATTCGGGTATGTTAGGAGCCCAAGGCAATGCTGTGCCTTCTCCAATGACGTTTTCGAATGTTGTGCCACCACGAGCTCAGATTAGTGGGTTGAATGTGCTTGGGAATATGTTGAATGCGTCGTCTGAGCTTGGCCAATCATTTGGAAATGGTGGTCAGAATCCAGCTGTTGCTGCTTCTGGAAGTAACCTGCACGGAGACATCAATTCAGCAGCAGAGTCTGATTCATTGTCATCTATAGGCAATGGAATGGGTTTCAACACCCCTTCTTCAACACTGGTCCCTTCAAACATTGTTAATCCTGGTACATCTGGTCCAGTCCCAGGAAAGCAATTTTTGAACCCACCGGGTAACCAATTGATGCCGGATTATTCCCTGTCCCAACCCCAGCCTCAATCTTTTGATCAGCAGAATTTCCAACAAGCAAGTCAACAGTCAATGCAACAGGTCTCCAACCAGGTCAACACATCACAGCCGTCACAGCAGCAGTTCCAGTCAACTCATGGAGCATTGCCTGGCGTAGGACCTGTTAAATTGGAGCCGCAGATGGGCAGTGATCAGCTAGTGCAACGGCTGCAACAGCCAATGCGGTCGCTGAGGAATCCTGGACCTGTAAAATTAGAGCCACAACAGATTCCGAACATGAGAAACCTAGCACCTGTAAAAGTCGAACCACAGAACTCGGACATGTCTCTATTACATCAGCAGCAGCAAGTTTTGCACTTGCAGAGGCAGTCTCCTCAAGCTGCGGCCCAGATTAATCTCTTAAACCAACAAAGACTCTTGCTCCAGCAACAGCAACAGCAACAACTCATGAAGGTGATTCCCCAGCCACGGGCTCAATTGCCTCAGCAGTATCAGCAGCAGAACTTGCCCTTGAGATCTCCTGCGAGACCCGCATATGAACCTGGGACATGTGCACGCAGGCTTACCCGCTTCATTTACCAGCAGCAACGTAGGCCAGAGGTAGACTTTGTGCTTGATGAATGGTTTTTCATAATTGTATATTGTGATTCAACAATTGCTAATTTCTTTTAGGACAATAATATCGAGTACTGGAGAAAGTTCGTAGCTGAATTCTTTGCCCCCAATGCCAAGAAGAAATGGTGTGTCTCTATGTATGGAAATGGTCGGCAAGCAACTGGAGTTTTTCCACAGGTTAGCATTTAGACTACTTTACTAAAAGAATGTTGACCTCTACCCTATCAATATACCGGTGACTCTGTTGTAATTAGAATGTAGTTATATGCACCTCAGTCCCAGACCTGCTTGGTACGATTAGGTTCTTCTAAGGCATATGACAAATAATTGCTAACATTCTCTCTCAGAATTTGGCTGTATATGCTATCTGGACCTAGTTTTTTAGTTTACGTAATCATGTTATGAACTGTTTTGGTAACACATGTACTTGCAGGAAGCTTGGCAATGTGAAATATGCAATTGCAAACCAGGCCGAGGATTTGGTATGTTCAAATCATCATATCCTCAATTTTGTTTATTGCTGCTTGTGGATTGAAGAATGGATATTTGGTTAAATTTTCTTTGTTTTTCAATGCCTGCATTTTCTGTTCCCTCACATCATGCGCGATATATGCCACAAGTGAAAAATGCTTCATTCATACTTTCAGAAGCAACTTTTGAGGTCCTTCCTAGGCTTTTCAAGATAAAATATGAAAGTGGTACTTTGGAAGAACTACTTTATGTCGATATGCCACGAGAGCAGGAAAACTCATCCGGTCAAATTGTCCTGGACTATGCAAAAGCGATCCAAGAAAGCGTTTTTGAGCAGCTTCGAGTTGTTCGTGATGGTCAACTTCGAATTGTTTTCTCTCCCGACCTGAAGGTGATCATTGGTACATTATCCTCAGCATTTGGGCTATTTGGTTTGAACTACTCAACAGTGCGATCTTGCGTTGCCTTTTGCAACAGATATGCTCTTGGGAATTTTGTGCAAGGCGTCATGAAGAACTTATTCCTCAAAGATTGCTGATACCTCAGGTAAATGAGAATTTTTTATGTACTTCTTTGAAGGGCTTTGTACAGTTTGTCTACCTGAGACTGAGATAATATTTTGGCCAGAATGGAGTTGAGCTGTTTAAGAATAGCCATTACTAGATGCCTTGACATGTTAAACTGCACATTTACTAGCTAGGTGGCATATAATAAGACTTAATTGTTTTAATGTGTGCCACCCCATGGAATGATGCGGAGATGTATTTGACACCACCTTCGTTTGGTAATAACGCCACGCTCTTATGTCAGTCGTTAGTTTCTCAAAGTTCAACACTGAGGTGTGCATAACAGCTAACAAACTATAACAAAGTTACTAAGCCTTTCTTAATAGGAGGTTCAGCTCCGTGGGTCTTCTTTTGCCATTTATAATGTTCGTTCACTGGTGGTACCCTCTTTGACTTTGGCTTTGCAGCTATACTACTTGGTTAATATCATTATACATGGGATGTTTAGTGGAACTGCATCCCATTGTCTACTTTTTGGCAGCTCACCACTGATAGGAAAATACCTATGTAATTTAAATCATGGCCACTCTGTACCTTTGCTCGGTATCCATAATTTACCAGTGAATTAGGGGAGCTCCCCAGAGAAAATTGACCCTTTTAGATGTCATAAGTAGCGTCATTCTTACGTCTATGAGTTGTTTGATAGTTCAGTAACAGTCAGAAGACAGAAGGAAGGAATGTTTGAATGAAGACGAGGAGTTAAGTTAATTTTCTTGAATGAATAGTCAATTTAGTGGTAATCCACATTCTCTCTGGCTGATCTTGATCTGCCCTTGAAGTTCATCACCAGTGAAAATGATAACCCCTGTCTCACAAGTGGTGCCCTGTAATCAGTTATTGTTTTATAATTGCCTGATTTACGCGTCAAGCATCTAAATGGGATGGTGGTGGAAGCGGCTGTCTATTAGAAGGCACTTCTGGATATTTTGTCAATTATCCATACTAGACTTATTAAACAGTACGGGAAGTATGACGTGGTGACTCTTCTGCTTATTTGAGTGGTTTCAGTGCATTTCCTGATCTCTAGTTGGCTAATAATTCAAGGGTTCTTTACAACAAATGCAGGTTAGTCAGTTAAGCGCTGCAGCTCAAAAGTACCAAGTGGCTACCCAAAACGCATCATCTAATTTATCTGTATCAGAGTTGCAGAATAATTGCAATATGTGAGTTTTCTTGTAATATTGGATTGAAGCACTTTTCTCTTTCCTGAATTGGTAGTATCAGTGGACTTCTTTGCCTTTGTCCGACAGATGCAGGTTTGTAAATCTCTGTATGTCTTTTCTATCTTGGTGAATGTGGGCCCTTCCCACTTTGCTCTCTGTCTCTGAGAGAGAGGGAGAGAGAGAGAGAGAGAGGGAGAGAGAGAGAGGATGCTTGCTCCTTTTAAAGCTTCCTCTGCAATATAGAGCCGAGTCGCATGTGTGCCTGTGTAGATACATGCAAACGCTAAAAAATGCAGAGGAAAAGAGGGACCGTGCGGTTTCCCTATTTGTGTTACAATGCAGTACTGACTTGGCTGGATAAGTGGCTGTATGGCACTGTTTGCTGCTGATGTGCATCAACCTGATGATTAATTTTTCGGGTTTTGTTAGTGTTTTTTGTAACATGGAAATTGGGATGGAGTGAAATGTAAGAATTGCATTACTGGAGTGGGAGAGGACTTTACTTTGGGATGATTGGGATCTCCTAATAAAGGGGAAGGATTTTTTTCCTCAAAATTACCCTACGTCTTCATTTCAGAAGAAGTTCATGATTGTGGAAATATGACTCTGATATGTGAAGGCTACTTTTATGAATTACTTAAAAGCAATCAATATAAATTGCACGACATGGAGTTTTCAAATGCATAATTCTGGTTTTTAGTCTGTTCTACCTGTCCAATGTGGTTGATTGCCTAGCCGATGGCTAATGGATTTTTGTATTTATTTTTCAGGTTTCTTTCACCTGCTCGGCAATTGGCAAAAGCTCTCGAAGTGCCGTTAGTAAATGATCTAGGATATACGAAAAGATATGTACGGTGTCTCCAGGTAGTGCCTACTGGCTCCATGATCTATGGAGAAATTTTTGTGATACATTTTAAGTGATATCCTCATTCATGGAATGTATGGAACAATTAGTTGGAGACTTATTTAATTGGCCTTTGCTTCATCTTTACCTTTGTCTGTTGGGTACCTTTGACTTTAGCATCTCTGGTTTTTCCCTTACATTTTTTTCTTTTCTTCAAGTAGTCTTTAGTTGGATATTTGCTGCATGGAAACTTTGTTAGATCTTTGTGATCTGTGACTCATATATTCATTTGGCTGTTTTTCCTGGATCTCTTGCAGATATCTGAAGTAGTTAATAGCATGAAAGATTTAATTGATTACAGCAGAGAAACAAGAACAGGACCCATGGGTAAGCTTTTGTGCAAGTTTATCTTCATCATGTTGTTTTCCTTACTTTTCTGGCCAAAGGGAAAAACGAGCATAGTTGGTCATTTCCTCCAGATATTTTGATGAAAACACATTTTTGATGTTTTGGTTCCTCCTCAGAAAGCCTGGTCAAGTTCCCTCGCAGAACAAGTCTGCAATCTCGGGGTGACAATGTACCTTTACAGCCTGGGCAACAGCACCAGCAGCGGCAAACAGCTGCTCAGACCACAAGCAGAGATCAAAATTCTGTCCAGGCCAGTGCAACGCAAATTCCTACACACAGTGGTGGGGTCGGTGTAAATAACCCTGTCAATGCGGCTTCCTCTTCTGCATCTTCCAGCGCCATTGTTGGCCTTCTACACCAGAATTCAATGAACTACAGAAAGCAAAGTCCTTTGGCTAATGCGGGTAGCCCTTACAGGGGACCTGGTGGGGTCCATAATCCTTCTCCTGGTTCCTCCTCTACAGCTCCTCCAGCACAGCCGAACACATCCTCATTCCAACCACCTACACCATCCACACCCAACAATCCAATGCAAGGTCCCCATAATGCCCCACCTGCTATTTCCAGTGAGGGCGATGCCAATGATAACCAAAGCTGTGTCCAGAAGATCCTCCAAAACATGATATCGGGCCAACTAAATGGTTCAGGTGGTATGGTTGGTGTCGGTTCTATGGGGAGCGATTTGAAAAGTGTTAACGGTCTTTCGCCAACTTGCGCTAATATGGGCCAGAATAGTACCGGGGGCTTTGTCGGGAATGGGCCCACCAGCAGTAACCCTGGATTTGGAAGTTCTGGGTATGGCACCATGGTTGAGGGAATGGGCCAGGGCCAGTCTGCAATGGTCAGTGGCCTCAGGAGCACAATGGCTAATGGTTCACTTATGAACGGACGGGTGGGAATGATGCAGATGGTCAGGGGACAAAGCATAAATCATCAACAGGACTTGAGCACTCAGCTTCTTAACGGGCTAGGAGCTGCTAATGGCTTTACCGATCTTCAGTTCGATTGGAAACCATCCCCGTGAACAGTGTGGAGAAGCGATGAATGGGTTATTGGTAGCAGAGAACATCGTTAAACATGGCATGAACGCCATCAGCCCCGTAGGAGATCATATACCTGGTGAGATAGATTTTAGGGGCTTCCTCCACTTTCAACCTAATTCCAGAGAAACAGCAAAGTAGAACGTACAGCATACAGTGTTTAAGTCTCAAAGTGTCAAATGTCTTAAAATTGCTCCAGTTTTTCCCGTCCGAGTGGTGCTCCGTTACATAGTTAATACAGCTGACTGTCCGACTAACTGCCCTTGACATGGTGAATTCGGTTCTGGGAGGTGTTACTATCTGGTGGATGTCCCGGAAGTGTGTATTTCCCTCGATTCACAGCCAAACTGAGAAACTATTCACTTTACCTCATTCCATCTCTCTCTCTCTCTACCTCTCTTCTCTCTCTCTCAATGTATAAACTTGTTGGGCCTTTAAGCATTATCAATGTACAAGCTATTTTTTTTTCTGGGTCTCTGAAGTGATTTCATTTTTGCAATGCTCTGTTTGTTCTCTTTTTTGTCTTAACTATGTTCTTGCCATTAAGCTCCAGTGTCTCTTGTGATACTTAGACTTGAAGTCGCAGTAAAACTAGGTCATCTGCAAATCCCACTTCTTTCTCGAGATAATGCCTTTCCCACCATGTCATTTGGATGGCCAGAGAACTGGGAAATGTCCTAGCAAGAGAGTATGGGATTTGCTGTACTTTTTGCAATAACGGTCCTCGTTGTCTGTTGGTCTGATTTTATTGCAGAACCGTGTCCATTTGCTTGATGAGTACTTGTGTGTGTCCGAGAATCTCTAAATTGATCCAGGGCTTGAACAGAATTAAAGGCAAAGAGATTCAGGGTTGCTCTTTGACTCCGTTATAGACATGATTGTTCATATGGTTTGCGGATTGTTGAGCCACTTTCTGGTCATTCAAAATTAAGCGCGTCGGTCCAACTCTGTATGGAGAACAAAAAGGAACGGCAATAGCTCTGTGGCTGAAGAAAGGGCAGATCTTTCTTTAGTAAGCACATCTCTTGCGAAAAAAGATCTCCTTTCTTCACCCCCACAAAGAAACAGTAGATTTCAAATGGCGGTATGTTCATGTACAACAACGACGGAGAATCATGAGGAAGGGTCTTATAAATACATCAAGTAATGTAGTACGAGTACTTGGGCAAAACCCTGAAGAGTGAAAGTTTTGAGAGGCTTTCAATTCACAGATCAAAGGTACTTCTCAATGGTGGCAGATAAGGTGGACTTGGGGACGGCCCCAATCACACTCTCCTTCTTCTCGCCACTCTTGAAGAAGAGGACGGTTGGGATGCTCCGGATCCCATATTGCGTAGCGATGGTAGGGCAGTCGTCGGTGTTGAGCTTGTAGCAGGCGATCTTGCCGGCGTACTCCTTGGCCAGCTCGTCGATGACCGGGGCTATCATCCTGCAGGGTCCGCACCACGGTGCCCAGAACTCCACCAGCACGGGGTTCTCGCTGCCGATCACCAGGTTGTCCCAGCTTGAGTCGGTCACCACTCGTACTGCACAAACATCAAGTCAAGCAAGCACTTACATCTTATCTGTAGCAGCAATTATCCTTCCCCTTTTCAGAAAATGCTTCCAGGTATCTAAGTTCATAGGACGATGGTGAAAACATAATTTTGCCGACATGTATGGATGAAAGCCGGTGTTTTAGCGCTGTATATGACAATCAGTTTTTAACCGACGGCTAACCTAATGCAAAACCTTATAATGCTGGGTCAGTCCGGGTCAGCCCGCTTCGAGTGTAGACTATAAGATTAAAATTACTCGAACAGCTCGCACCATGAACTCATTCACCTCGATGTGGCATAATTGGTAATTCCCGGTAACTTTCATCTCTCTAATGTTGGGCTTGTAGCAGAACTAGTCGCTTATGTTGTTATGATCATCAATATAATCTTCCTCGCGCATCCAAACTTCAAACAGTGAAATAAACCGGCAAGAGTTGAAGGACGCACAAGTTAGCTCACACCCCCGTATATATTATCACATTGGCACGAAAGAGGAGTGCAGATACATATTCACCATGAGCTAAAACCTGACCTTCGTCTAGCGCGTCACGAGCCTTGCAGATAATGCTAGACTTCCTCTGGTGCCTAACGCTGAGAGAGTTGGCGAGAGGAGGAGGAGAAGAAGAAGACAGCGAGAAGTTGAGAGAAAACTTCTTCAGCATCACCCCTCCTCTTTGTGTCGGCAAATTTAGCACCCCTTTGCACGCGAACGCAACCGGACGGTCGCAACACTGCAAGACCCTACCTCTCGTCGCACTCATCATCTGTACACTCTGCTCCATTCTCTTTTACCCTCTCTCTCTTCTCTCTGTGTCTCTCTCCCTCTCTCCAAATGAACTGTGAGATGTTTCTTTTGTTGACTGAGCTAATTCCTATGAAGTCTCTGCTTTGGATCTTTTTGTTCTCTTTTGGGCGTTCTTTATTCTATTCGTTCGTTTGTTTTCCTGTGCTCCCGGGGATGAACGAGAAGTAGAAGAGCCTGTGAACGGGAATGGGAGTGGATAGATAGATACTTGTGGGGGATCGTGAGGTCCTGAAGCCGTTCGGGTGCATGTGGATGGTAATAACTAGAGAGTGAGCGAGCTAAGCTTTGAGGTTTGGGCGGAAAAGAAACGAGCAGCACAAAAGCAATGGATAGGAGCAAACAACCAAAATCTCCTTTGTCCTCTCTTTCACTTGTAAATCCATGCATAGCTAAAGATGATCATAGGCCCGCAAGCTGCTGGGCTATCTAGGCCCGGTTGGCCTGAAGGGTAATCTGGGCTGTTTTTTTGGTAAGTGATTTTCTAGGGAAAAAATTCACAAAAAAATCCAAAACTATACCCACTGTGACACATTTATCATGAATTTTTATGATGTCAAAAACTCCAAACTATACCAACTGTGACACATTTATCATGAACATTTTTATGATGTCAAAAACCACAAACTATGCCCATTATGATATATTTATTCTAAATTTTTTCTCGTGACATAACTTGTACCTATGTGACATATTTACTTTTCATCAATATTCAGTTAAATGATTTTTCAGCTAAAACAACGCCGTTTTTATTTCACTTAAGCTACATGAGCGCCTTGTCAACACTATTTGCTTTCCGGAGTCCACGTAAGCAGATTTTTAATAGTTCTCATTGACAGAACTTTGATAGAGGGTTAATGTATTACATAGGTACGGGTTTGCGATTTTGGGTGCTGAAGAAAAAAGTTTAGGATATATTTGTCACCATAGGCATAATTTGATATTTTTGGTGGCTTTTACCTCTTTTCTTATCATGTCCAATCGATTTTGAGTAGGGAGTTTAATTGAAGTTCTCTTTTAATCAAACCACACCTTGAGCCTCGAGTATAAGAAATCGGGAAAATTGCCAAAAAAGCCCTAAACCTTTTTCATTGATGTCAATTTAGTTCTAAACTTTTTTTTGTGTCAATTCAGTCTTAAACCTTTTATTTTTGTGCCAATTCAGTCATTCCGATCAATTTTAGCCGGATTTTGCTGATGTGGATGTTGGCCGGCTAGCGGCTGGTCACCGACGTGATGTGAACAATATTAATAATTTTTAAATAATTTTTTTGAAATTTTATTAATTTTTTTCTTTTATATTTTTTCCCCTTCCCCTTCCTCCATCCTCTAGCTGATCGTCGGACCGGCGACCAGCCAGAGGCTAGAGGCTGGCGTCGATGAGGCTCGACCTCACCAAATCTGACGAGGTTGGGCCTCGCCCAACCGTTGGCGAGGCTCGCCTTCATCGTCTTTGGCGAGGGCGAGCCTTGCCAGCAGCTGGGCGAGGCCCGACCTTGTCGACCTTTGGCCTTTGGCCAGTGGCCGGTCCGGCGACCGGTTGGAGGAAGGAGGGAGGAGAGGTGGAAAGAAAAGAAAAAAATAAAAAAATTAAAAAAAATTAAAAAAATATTAAAATATTATTAAAGCTGTCTACGTCAGCGTCGGTGGCCGGCCGCCAATTGACTGGCGTCCATGTCAGCGTCGGTGACCGGCCGCCAGTCGGCTGACGTCCACGTCAGCGTCGGTGACCGGCCACCAGTCGGCTAACGTCCACGTTAGCAAAATCCGGCCAAAAGGATTGAATTAACACAAAAACAAAAGGTTTAGGACTAAATTGGCATCAATATAAAAAGTTTAGGATTGAATTGACACCATAAAAAGGTTTAGGACTAAATTGGCACAAATGCAAAAGGTTTAGGATTGAATTGACACAACAAAAAGGTTTAGGACTAGATTGGCACCAATGCAAAAAGTTTAGGACTTTTTTGGTACTTTTCCCATAAGAAACCGTACAAAATAAAACGGGGCAAAGGATATGATTTCTTTGCTAAAAAAAAGGGTATGATTTCAAATCTAAAAAGGATAACCACACGAAAGTTTCCTAAACTTTGGCCAAACGTGAAATATGGTTCTCGAATTTTTAATTTTATTTAATATAGTCTTTAAATTTTACTCCAATGTCCAATTTGATCCATAAACTTTTAAAATGTTTAATGTAGTCCCCGAGCTTTTAGTAATATTCAATTTAATTCCTGAACTATGTGAAAATGTCTAATGTTATCCTTCCATTCCGTTATTTCAATTTCAAGAACAATATTGAACATTTTCATATAGTCCTAGGATTAAATTGAACATATATCAAAAGTCTAGGGACCATATTGAACAATTTAAAAGTTCAAGATTGAGCTGAAATTTAGGGACTATATTGAATAAATTAAAAATTTAGGGATTACATTATACATTTGTCAAAGTTCATGAATTACTTATGTTATTTCCCCAATCTAAAATGACGTAAAATACACGTTTTTATTTTTTTGATAAATAGAAGTTTAGGAGGAGGGGAGATTACCGTATGCCGAGATCGGGGCATATCGCACAAGATACATGTTTCAAAATTAGAGGACGATGCGAACAATGTAATCCAAAAAGATTAAGTTTTTTTGATGTTTCCTGTTGGATTTTCATAATCTTATTATTATGGTTATAAATTATGTTGATCAACGGACTTCAGAAGAGACCTTTGCTCATTAGGGTACGAACAAGTAGCTGGGCATACCCAGAGAGAGAGAGAGAGAGAGAGAGAGAGAGAGAGACCCAACGAAGCAAAAACGAAGGCACCCGGGAAAAGAGAGAGCTTGCCCTGAAGGCTACACGAAAGCAGTTCAATTGGGTAAAGACACAAGGAAATAGTGCAAAAAAAATCGCAGCTTTGTGGTGAGAATTGACACGGGAGGCATGGAAAAAATGGCTTCTTCAAGCCAAAGAAGCGACTCCAACAATGGCAAGACCTTCTTCGATGTCTATGGACCTGAGGTGCTCTCTCTCTCTTTCTGGGTTTCGGTCTAAACTGTTCTGTTTTTTTTTTTGGGGGGGGGGGGGGGGGGGGGGGGTGGTGGGTTGGGGGGGGGCAACTTTTTTCTTTTTCCGGAGAGTTTAAATTGCTCATATTTAGCTTGTCTGCTTGAGTATAATGGACCGAAGATGTCACCTTTCTGTTGGAATAGCATTAGAAGACAACTAGTAGTGTTTAAAGAGGTGATATCTTCACTAGTTCTATGTGGTTTAAGGGGGGGTAAGGGTTTGGATTTGCCTATTGGATTGACCCAACTGTCGCAGGCTAAAGCAGAAGTTGTCTTCAAGACTCCTGAAGCTAACTCAACCTTGAATTTGCAAGTAATTTCCCTTCTTATTCTCCTGTTCCTGAACATTTTCTTTTGGTGCTGCTATGATATGTAGACATTTGAGCTTTTTGGTGAAACAGGATGTTCAAGGACTTGTCACCTGGGTTCTCGCCGAAGGATTTATGCCATCATGGGTTTTCATTAAAGTAAATAACTTCTCATTTCTTTCCCTTGAACGGCTCTGATTGATATGTGCTGATTTGGTCGCTGCATTTTGCATAATGTTTTTTATTGATGTTGGCTAAGGTAATGAGGTGATTGACTGTATGGAATACATAAAAAAACAGATAATGTAGTGTATCACTGCATCTTTTGGATGATTGCTAGATGGAGAGAGAGTTCACGTTTACAATTGAATGGTGTTAACTCTGCATGATGTATAAGGTCTTTTGTTGATGTAGTTTGATGCACGTGGAATTGTGCAGTTATAGTGATGTTTTTCTGTTGCTTTCTGCAAGCTATAATAATATCTGGCTTACCATTCAACTGTAGCTTTTATGAGAATCACGTCTGTTCTACATGCTAGGATACTTCATTTTTAAGTAGCCTCTCTCTATATGATTTGTCTGTTGTCTACTGTACCAGTCTTTTGGTGTTTGATTCATGGTGCTTTGGCTTGCTAGAGGTTCATTTCACTTCATGAACCGTAATTTGTTAGATTGAACTTGAGCAGTTCTACTCTTATCCATTTTGTTTAAACAACATACAAATATTAAGGCAGCAAACTGTATGGGGAAGTAAACTGCTACTTCCGATCTTCAAAGGAAACCACAGTCCTAGAATAGATAGTGTATGTGCTGTTATCGTGCTTGTTCCCATACTCTTCGTCGCATACTATTTGTTACTTTCAATATTTATCAGTACTTTTGGTGCAATTTGCAGAATAAGCCCCTTATTCCAAAAGTGGTCATGCTTTATATCCCAGGACTGGATGCTGCACTGTATATGTCAAACTCCAAATTACTTGCTGGGCTTAAACAATGTTGTGGCAATCCAAGGGCAGTTATGGCTCTAAGGTTGTTCAAACTTTCTTCCTCCTCTTGTCTTTGTTGTATTTGTCAGGTGTCTTTTTGCATGCTAAATGCATCAAATGCTCAATCCTCATAGGATTTTGGTGTTTATTCCATGCTAGTTGTGTATCAGATGGGATGCAGACCATAGATGCACTTCTGACATGCAAGCTCAAGCGAAAAAGAAGTCAAAGTGATTTGGCAGAAAACCCTAATCAGATATATGGTAAAGGTTCGTTGTGAATCTCATGGAAGTTCTTTGGCATAGAAGATTATTTCATTCTGGCTTACATGTCAACTATACGGCAACTTTTCTCTCAATTTTTTCTTTGACATGATACTACATTCCCTTCCATGGGAACTGCAGCCAGCGGCTGCAGAGAACAAACGAAGGGCTATCAAAACAGTTTATGGACTGACCAGTTAAGAAAAAAACCAAAATAATGCTGCTTTTGGGACGTAGTTGCTTACATGAAGAGAACAAAAAGCTAATCACCTAGTTCTATTATCATTTGTTGGGATGGAAATATTTTCTTAGCTTTGAAGATAAGAAAAAAGTGAAAGGAAGATCATACGATGGCAACATGAAAAATTAGTGGTAATTTAGGGGGAAATATTTGGATCTTTCTAGAGAGGGATTGTTGATGATTGGTAAAGTCACAGCTGTATCTGTATTGATAATCTGGCAACAATCACTTTTGTGATGATTATACAGTAGATGACATCATTGCCACCAGATCAAATTTCTGATTGCACTTGTTTAATTATTTTGCGCTGTTCTAATTGCTGACTATCCTGATGAACTTATCTTTCAATTAACAAAAGTAGCAATGTTGTTGCCACAGGTCTATCCACTTTGGAAATCCTGAAAAATATACCATTTCCCGTCTCATATTACACACTCACGGCCAAAGAACTAGAAGACAATGGTTACTGTCTCAGCCAATCAGGTAAATAGAAATCCCTCATTTATCAGTTAAATTTGGTTTGAAAGTTTTAGCTCACAATTCTTTCTCATACGATGAAGTAGCTGCTTATGAAGCATTGATGTTACAGGATTTGTGTCTACTCTTCCTGCTCCTTCAGGATCTTGTCCCTATGAATTGTTGGCTCTTGATTGTGAGATGGTATGGAACATCTATGACTGATCTTGAAACGCACATTATTGTTAATTGTCAAAGAATTGTTTACTTGTCCTTTGGTTCTTTATCTTTTTATTGGTTCTTATATAGATACGATCCTAATGGATTCTGGATGATTGATGACAGTTTTCTGATAGGGAGCGGTAAATCGGAAATAGCCCATGATCATCTTTTTATTTTCAAATTCGTGCTTTTCTCAATGAGCAACTTGCTGTTGTCGACCTGTTGAAAGAGTAGAAGCCTGGTGTAAATTACAAGTTAATTTCTTGTCATTCAAGCAAAGGTTTAGAATACATAGATTTCCAAGAATAGCTTGTTGGTTGCTATATCCTTGTTAATTTTCTGTTATTTCAGTGCATTACAGGTGAGGGCTTCGAACTCACCAGAATTACCCTTGTTGATGCGAAAGGAGAGGTATTCGTATAATCTCACTTTTCATCTAGTTTTTAAAGAAATAAGTCCTCATAATTTCATTTTCCTTTTTCTCCTTGTTTTCACTCTTTTGGTTCTTTGGGCTTGAGAAAGTGGAGGGAGTGCTGGTTGTTGAGGAAGGAGGGTATTTTTAGTAGTTGTTAAGGGAGAGAGATTTCAAAATGGTATTTTATTTCCATCTAACTCCTAAGTTATTAGTTGCAATGCTGAACTTTTTTTTTATGTTTTGAGAGAGGTTTGACTAAGGCAGTGGGTGCTATATCGAGAGATGGTACAAAAGTTTCAGGTTTTTGTGTTGATGAGAACAGTTTTCCATTAGTCTCTACTCTTTGAACTGGTTAATTGATTCATTGTAGATGGATCTTGCAACATAGTGATGATACCTACTAATTATGTGTATACCCTGTCGTAGTAACTAACTTGTTAGCTGGCACTGAGATCATTGGCCCTTTCTTGTGCTATTTAATATATATTGAGTTATCATTTTCATGAGTTTGAATTGAATTGCAAATTTATTGGGTCTTTCATGTGACTATTTGTAGGTGGTTTTAGATAAACTTGTCAAACCAGCAAATCACATAGTCGATTACAACACTAGGTATGGTTTCTTCTGTTATGCTTTTGCTTAGTTCTCTTACATCATTTGCCTTGCTATTCTGTTGGGTGAAGTTGATGTATGTAAGTATGGGGAATTTCAGCAACAGCTTCTCAAGTAATGCATGTACTTATTTCTTTCTCAAATTGTTTGGGTCTTACAGGTGACATTTGGCTGATGTAAAGATGTTTATGACTGAGCTAATGCACATTTGGCTCGAGTAACTCAACCCTTGAGAAAACTCTTCATTCATGTATTTTCATGTGTTTTTGTGTATATGCAATAGTGATCTATTTTGGCGGGGCGCTGGGGGGCAGCTGTATGACGGGGCTCATTTGGGGTTGTGAAGTTCTGTTAGCCATTGAATATATAATGAAGCACATTCTTTTCCTTGAATGGAGTGAATTGTTGTCTAATTTTGCAAATACTGCAATACTGGTTTAAGAAATTGATATGAAGAATATGTCTATTGTTGTCCAATTCCCCTGGTAGTCTGTTATTGTTCTCCATTGACCATGTTGAGTTCTCTGCTGTAAAGGTTAAGATCCGTTCATTTATCAGTGCAAATGCTCTCTCTCTCTCTCTAGTCCACTTATGTGAGCCCAAACATTTTCTTTTTCTCTTCAAAAGAAATGTCTCCATCTAAGGACCATTGATCTTTTTTGTGGTTGAGCTCTGTATTTTGCCTTTTTTGATAGTACTTGATGTGGCAATTTTCGAAATTGTCTGTCTCTGTCAAGTCAAACATGTATACATACGTACATACATACATACGTACGTACATACATACATACATACATACATACATACATACATATATTATATAGAGAGAAAAGAGTTATTTATTCTTCACCCCTTATATCCTTGGGCCAAGCAGATTTTCTATTGGATGTGTTGGATTCATGATGTAAAATGCAGATATCCTCTTTGTGTGCGCACTCCTCTGGGTAGTTTTTAATTTTTATCAGTACGAAATGCCTGAGGTGGAGATCAGGACATGAATGATGTAACTGTATGCAACGTTTTTTCTCTTCTCCCAATTTGTAGGATTAAAAGATAATGAGTAAGTGAGTGCAATAATTATGTAGTGGGAACTTCTCTTCTTGTGGACTTTTTATATTAGTATTGGACACTGGTTAGAATTGCTTATCATTTTAGTCCCTCTAACTATGAATTTGCAAGTGAGATTATTTTTGCATGGAAATGTGACTGCTATATGTGGAACTTTTACTCTTCTTGCCAACTATATTTTCTAATGTCCGATAATGATTACAATTTCTTATCACCTTTTGTTCACCCAAAAAATCCCATCTCTAACTATGATGATGTGACTGACCATACTGCAGTTGAAATTTGACTACTTTTTATGATTATGTATCCAGGTTTAGTGGAATCACCTTTGAGATGCTGGATGGTGTTACAACAAGTCTTGAGGATGTTCAAGTGAGTCATTTGTATGTTTGACAATGCAGTTCTACGTGCATTTCTGTGTGCCTGCATCTGCATGCTTTCTTTTTTTTAGTGTAGCTTCGTTGTTTTTTTGTGCTTCCTCCTCTTAATGATGTTTCCTTGTCTCCTAATTTTTTGGTACCCTTGATCAGAGAGATTTCCTTAAGCTGGTTTACCAGGAGACTGTTCTAATCGGGCATTCGTTGGAGAATGACTTGTTGGCATTGAAGATTTCTCATAAATTGGTAATTGACACATCAGTAATGTACAAGCACCGTGGAGGGTCTTACAAGCCTGCTCTTCGTGTGCTTGCCAAAAGATTTCTTTCCAGATGCATACAACAGTCGGAAAGTGGACATGACAGTATTGAAGATGCAAGAGCTACTATGGAATTAGCATTGCTAAAGATTAGACATGGTAAGTGATTCATGGATGTTGCATTTGGATAAAGCCCTGTTGTCTGTATTTAATAATTTTTTAAACTTATATGTTGATTTTGTTTGTTTATTCCTATATAATGCAGGACCTGATTTCGGAGCTCCTCCATCATTTATTCGGAAGAAGTTTCTTACAGTTTTAAGTGAGTGTGGGAAAAATACCTCTTTCATTGATGAGATATCAACGGTCAAGAGATATGCTGCTGGATCGTCCCATGTGTTACCAGTGTCTTCTGATGATGATGCTCTTTTGAAGGCCACAAAGGAGGTAGATGTTTAGGAGTCATTGAGTTTGCCTTTTGCCTCTAGTCCCACAATTTTTATAAGCCTTTTCCTTTGCAATTTGTCAGGTGAAAAGTGAACGAGCCCACTTTGTTTGGGCTCATTTCTCAGAACTATATTCCTATTTTGAGAAACAAGCAGAGGAGTCTGATAGTTTAAATAGAAGATTGGCTGAGCTGATGTCCTTGCTAACATGCAAGAAGAATTCTGCGAAAAGGAACAAGGCCAAATGTAGTATTGCGCCTGAATTAGAGGAAATTCTTGGACGTATTGATACTAGAGTCCGCAGCCTGTATGATGCTTTACCCACCAATGCCATGCTTATAGTTTGTACCGGTCATGGGGACACGGCTATTGTTCGTAGGTAAGTCGACTCACCTCTCTTTTAATCATTTCTTTTTGTTAATGTTAGTGCAGTTGCTATCTAAGCTTCTGAATAAGGCAAGGGGTAGTAAAATTGTGTTTTACCACTTGAGTTAGTTGTATTGATGATGTCTCTAAGTTTATTGTACCAAGGACAGTTTATTATTTTCATGATTGTTTTCCTGGGCTGGTCATATCTTCTCTTTGGCCTTTTTAAGTTTTTAACTCTTGCATGCATCGGATTCAACATGGAACTGGAAGCAGTCGTATAGAAATCGTTTCAGATCTTTCCACTGATTATAACTTGGTGGATGAAAAATTGCTTCTGTTGTTTTCCCCCCGGGACCAAATGTAGCTCCTGGTTTAAGATGTCATCTTAGGAATCTGCGCACTTTTGCAATCTTGTACCAACATTGGAAAGGTAGAATGACCGTAACGGACTAGGCCGAAGTCATTTGGTTTACAAGAGTGTTGTATTAGGTAAGGCATGGAAAATCTGTGGATGTCCCAAATTGAGGAATTGGAATGTTGTATTAGGTAAGGCATGGAAAATCTGTGGATGTCCCAAATTGAGGAATTGGAATATTGGCGTAGTCGATTTGATTAGCTTCATTCTGCTATTCTGTTGCATTAAATTTCAGAATTTGTGCCTAATAATGTTTTTTGACTGAGCTGAGCATTGTGTAGTCTTCATTTCAGTTAGAACGTTGTGAATGATTATTCAAATTGTTTCATAAGAACTTTTTCCTGCATTGATTAAGATTGAGGAAGATGCTTGCGGAGCAGAGTGAAACCACAATAGATCGTGACAAGATCGTGAAGATTTTGGAAGAGCTTCAGGCCCAAGCTGAAGTAGCTCTATGTTTTGTGGGAGTGAAGCATTGACGTTTGATTGGAGGTCCATTGGCATTCTTTTTTGTCTGGCCAATTGATTTTTGGAATTGTAGCTTTTGTAAATTTGTTTATGCTTTGTTTGCTCAGATGTTGTAGATCCGTGTTTAATTAAGCTTTCATTTGCAAAGCCTAGTTGGCATCATTTCTGCAAAAAAAGAAAATATCGGAAAGCATCTTTAGTTTTGGGACTAGAGCGTGTTGATTCTTTTTTCCGGTATCGCTTGGGTTAGAAAAGAAAGATCAAGTCAATAAGAGACGTTTCTCCAGTTTCCAAGAGGTAGATTTGAACTGTTTCTATAGTTTCTCTGCTGCAATCCTGAAACATTCTGTCAAACTTGTAGTCGATTCGTGCTTTCTTCATTCATCTCAGGTAGAGGAAAATCTTCAACCCCGTGCGGTTCACTCGCAAGTCGGGTCGGAAGGTCACGGTTTCAAGACTACCAACACTACATCGACTTATTTTCTGGTTAAATTAATTGGCATCTTTGGTTCTCTGTGCTGTGGCAATAAGGGAGTACACACGATCTGAGATTAGTCCGATCATGCGGGTTCCTCGGGTTCTGCGTCATTAACTCCTTAGCTGATATTGCTGCAGGGAATTTCACTTTTTGCGAAATCATGTTTATGTTTCGTGAAGGAATTCATATTGGAAAGTAGAGTACCCATTGTCCAAGTCCAAAAATTGCAGAAATTGAAGATGTACCCAGAAGCTGGTTCTAGATGTCCTAATTCAGAAAATTTACAGCGTGTTGTTCTAATCTTGTTTGCCAAAACTCTTCCTCTTGTGAACGTCCCTGGTTTCACTCACATCATGTGCATGCTTCAGTGGAGCAAAAGAAGTAAATGCTCTCTCTGTTCAACCTAACCCCACTTCAAAACTTGGAGACACTCGATCAAAATTCGAAGGGAATCATGATAATTATAGCAGCATCTTAAGTCGAGCAATATCATCTCAATATGAATATTTTCTTCTTCTTCTTCTTCTTCTTCCTTTTTTACTGACAAAGAGTTTAGGGACTTGGACTTAATTTGTAGAAAATTATAGGGGCTATACAAACTCAGGGTTTTCTTTTATTGGGTTATTTTCTCTCCTGTTCTTGAGTCTATTCGTGAATCATCAACGAGATAACCGAGAAGTGATGCTGTTTTAGTTCAAACTCATCTCCTAATTGGTTTCCAAACAATGACTATGACCACATCAGAATATTCTGCAAAATGAAAAAAGTCAACTTTTGAAGTTTATCATCCACCCATTGCCCAGAATGGATGTGCACAGTCAACATGACCGATCAACACTCTCTTCAACAATTTTACACTGGTGAGAAATGAGAAACAAAAGAAAAGCCTTGAATCCACATCTCATCAAAATGTAATTTATGTGGGTAATCTTCTTCTTTCTTCTGGGAATTTGCCACGAGTTTCATATCCTTGATTCATCGGCCACTCGTTGATTTAATATTCTAAACTTCATCGATGAAACGACTTTCTCACAATAGAAAACTTTTAATTTGTGGATGAAGTGATATTTTCATGCCCCAAAACTAGTTTCTTTGCGTCTATATGCAAGTTTTTGGATTGAAAAAAGCAAAATTGTGAGAGGGATTCATAATATGGGACTGTGAAGCACATGATAATGACATTTGAGACAGTGAGAGAGATTAATTCAATGAAGTAGTCACTTTACTGAAACATAATCTTGAATTTTGTGGGCTAATCTATGGAGGTTGAGATAATGATATGACATCAACAAAATTTAAGGTGTAAAATGCATTCTGATAATGGATTTAAGAACTAGTAGGTACGGTGTCACGCAAACGGAGCACATCATCTATGATAACCGTCTCAAACTTCGCTTTTACTTGGTCGAAAGCGACATCGTCCGAGCTGATATACCGCATACTAAGCTAGACCTCACAAGCAATTTAAACTAATCGAATTGATTATTCAGTTAAACTTGAGATCATCTATCGTTAGCCGATGGCGGCGTGGTTCCACAGTATGTATGTTTACCTACTTTGATTTAGCATGCCTATGTTGACCTCTCATCACAACAATCAGCTGGAAAATCAATTACAAGGAGAGGGCAAATGAAAACGTCTCACGTTAGCCAAGTTTAGATGTCACAATCTTGTATATTTATCGATAGCGAAGAATGTTATATAGCGATCATCCTATTAATTTACAGGAACTGGTCATAAACCAAATCGCGTTACCAAATTGTATCTTTACAAGCGATCTTGTGACTAATACATATCTATTTTCAAGTTACTACTGTTAAGGATGAGGATGACTCGTACGGGTTATTCAACATAAGCTCTCGTTTCAGGAAAAAAGTTTTCTTTCACCATTGTACGCAAAATCTTGAGTTTGTGACGCTTTATATGCGTTCACTCATCGATGAAAATAAGAATTAAGTCTAACCTGCCTTAACCTGATTGATAATGTAAAATTGATAATTCGTACTTATCACAATAAAAGATTGGATTATCTGTCGAAAACGAGTTTATTGAGATACAGAATAAGGAATAAGCCAAATGGATAGACCTTGATATTGAACCTTAGAGACCAATCATCATGAGGAGCTTGTTTAAAATCACATATCTCAGATGATAATAATATTTCTCTCGTGTTACGATATAAACGAGTATAAGTTACTCATGACTCATGAGCTTTTCCAACTAGGCTCGGTTCTTTTCAAGTTCGAGTATCTTTTATATCGAACCATGGGAACCTTGAGATGGAAAATACTTCGACTCGAATAGCCAGTGACCTTAGTCAAGTTGTCGCAAAGTTTTTTTTTTTATTTTCTTTTGCACTTTCAGTACTCGAATCTAACATGTATAGAGGTAATTCCTCTTGTACGATTGAGTCGAGTCATGACGAGCACAAGTTTCTAAATCACTTTGGTGAATTTACAAGGTTCTAACATAGAGCTTAGTTGAATCGAGTCATGCATCAGGTCTTAGACATGTAAACCATTAAGCCTATCTTGAGTGACAATCATGTTGACTCAATTCAACTCGATCATAGTCTAAGAGGAGGTTTCAACACTTATGAATTGCGACGAAAATTGACGAGTCATTATGTAGATCTCTTACAATCAATCAAGAATGATACGATAGGCGATAGAATGAGAATTTGGAAGCACTAAAAAATGAAACAATTTTTGAGAGTGATAATCGTCAAAATTGAAGCTTGACACTCAACTTGGAGATTCGTATAAGCCATTTTACCAAGTCAGACTTTATTTCGCAAGAGATTGTTAGGTGCTTCAGGAGCATCTCAGTCCATCTAATCACAGGTACCATTAAGTTATGGATTTATTTTTTTCTAAAATATAAAATTTAAGTATCTTGATAATATTTTGAGTTTCGTGATTAGTTGAGTGGACGAGGATTCAATCCCCTTAAAAAGATCTCTTCTTTCTATCATGGGGGATCATCGTGAGAGATGGAATCATGAGCAGCAAACCCTAGAAGGTAGCTGAACTGTCACAATCCCAGGGCACTAACCTGTCATATGCACATCATATTGGAGAAAGTGGCCAAGAAACGAGAAGTCACTTTCCGAGCTGAGATGGGGAGAACTAAGGCACCATCAGGCAGAACCTAATGCAGGATATTGATTTACTAACTCAGAAATTCCAACTAACTGTACTTCTCACCTCGCAAATCAAATTATTTTAGTCAGAACAAATTCGCGTTAGTTTCAAATCAGCATGAGGGATACAAGAAAACTCTCCCAACAATACAGATTCTTGCGGGTCACTTCACCAATTGTGTTGGATCACACGTCATCGCTGAATTCTTCTTGTAGCCATAAAACCTGTACACCTGTCTTGGAATTGATGATTGCCTTCCACGGCTGCTGAATGGCAAGAAAAAAGCTGTGTCGATTGTATGCGTATTGGTCATTAGGTATAGCTTACTAACAGTAGGAAAATTCATGTCATCTATAGCGCGCGGAACTATATTCAGATGATTCTCGGTGTGAATATAGGAAGAGTGGACACAGATAATTAGGTTAATTGTATAGAGGAGTAAAGATAGAGACCTAGTGCAATATCTATGCACCAAAAAACTACGTGTGCACGTGCAAGAGCACGATGAGATAATATCCTCATAGCCAAAAGCCGATTCTAACACAACGCAAACACGATGAATTCGAAAGCTGGTAGCAAAACTTTGATACGCTTCGACAAGTTTTTCATTTCGTTTACATTCAATAAAACATGATGATAGAATAATTCTCCAGTGATGGACATGACAACACGACATGGATTGTGACTCTTAACATAATTTAAAACCCGTAAAGAGAATCAGCTTGCCATATCTCTTAACTCCTAAGAAACTCTGCACCTTTTTTTGGACATGGCCTAAGAATCATATTCTTAAATATTCAATGAAGCCAGCACAATATCAACCACCGTGCAACCCAACGCATTGAATGATGATAAGGAAAAACGGTAAGCTTTTAAATGGTGGAGTTCACGTAGCTAGCTAAGAATGGAGGTAATTTGTGATTCGGCGTGTGAATGGAAATGGGATATAGGAGTAGTCAAACCAGTTTGTTAAAGGATTTTTAGGTATGTTGATGTCAACTGAGGTTGTGCGTGCGTGCGTCGTTAGGAAGAGGAAGGGGAGGTGTTTTCTTAAGAAGGTGGTATTATTGCTTTCAACAAAAGGACGTTTAATTTGAAAAGAAACGGATGTTTGGCTAGGCAAGTAACTGAAAAATATGCTTTAGAGTTCATAATTTTGAAAGCTATTTCAGAACCATCAGTTTTTTCGCCACAGAGAGAGAGAGAGAGAGAGTTGACATCTTTGATTGTTTGCTAGGCAGGCTCAAAGGAACATGGCTTGTTACAAGAGTTGATGAATCACTTTCTTGCGAGACGAAATAGGCAGCCATGGCTAACTCTAGTGACACGTACAGATGAAGAATCTGCTTTGATCAATCAATAACTTTCCTCCCTCTCCAAATTTGTCTTCGAGCTCGACTCAATTAGTGACCCGATTGGACGAATTTCACGAAAGTGCAAATGAATTCTTTTCTAAGGATTTTTCATTGTTGCCAAAATAAGCTAGTGTAAGGGCTTGAAAGCTTTTATTAGGTGGCGCGCATGGTAACATTTCTGTTCCAGAAATTAATTTCTGGCCAGAAATAGATTTTTCTATTTCTATTCCGTTGATGAGTTTCTGAGCAAAAATGCATGTTTGATAACAACACAAAATTTCTATTTCCGAAATAGAAATTCATTTGATAACAATACAAAATTTCTCCCTTTCGAGTGGTCGGCGGAGGACGGTGGGTGGCGGTGGGGGGCAGAGTACGGTGGTTGGCGACGGTGGATGACGGCAGCTGGCATCAGGAGGTAGCTGGCGGTGGGAGGTGATCGGCACCGGGCGGCAGTCAGCGGCGGATAGCGGCGGTGGTTGCTGAGGGCGGAGGGTGGCCGGCATTGAGCGGTAGAGCATGGCTGCTAGCGGCGAAGGACTGCAGTCGGTGGTGGGTGGCCGCCGGTTGGTGGCGGAGGGCGGCCAGTGCCGTGTGGCGGTCGGTGTCGGGTGGTAGAGGATAGCGGTTGATGGCGAGTAGTGGCCGCCGTCGGGTGGCAGAGGACGGTGGTCAACAGTAAGAGGCAGCCAGTGGGTGGGAGGCAACCAGCGGGTGGTGGTTGGGAGGCGGCTTGCGGATGGTGGCCTGCGTCGAGAGCCGACCAGTAGGTGGCGGTGAAGGACGGCGGTGGGCGAGTTGCTGCCGACGTTGGGTGGTGGCAAACGACGGAGGATGGTAGTGGGAGGAGGCCATCGGCGAAGGACGCCGGCGGGAGGTGGTCTATGGCGGGAGGCAGCTGATGGCGGGAGGCGGTCGGCGGTAGCGAGAGGCGGCTAGTGGCAATAGCGAGTGGCAAAGGGGTGGCCGGCTAGTAGCGGGGGCGAGCGATAAGAAGAATTTTATTTCTTATTTCTGTTTCAGAAATTGAAAAGTAAATTTTTTTTACTTTTGATTTCTGTTCCAAACCTATTTCTAGAATAGAAATTTGTTCTAGAAATAGAAAAATGAAATTGTGTTACTAAACGGATTTCTGTTCCAAACCTATTCTTGAAAACAAAAAAATAGAAAAATAGAGAAACGGAAATGATTTTATGTGCGCCCTAAACAATTTTAATTGGCGTTCCACCTTATTACTTATCTATTGGTCAAGTCGTTCGACTTTGATTCCAATTTCGATTGTGTTCGACTCTCCTAGCATTTTGGACCGAAATCAATTCGAAAAGTGGATTTACAGTGGAATTACGTAGATTGACAAAAGTAAAAGCCTGTTTCGAGTGACTTTTTACTTTTAATTTTTCGGTTTTTAAAATATGAGATTTGAGCATAGTTCAATATATAAGCACCCGAAATCTAATACATATGATCATTTACAGTCCCTTGTAATCATTTTAAATGTATAATAATATTTTAAAGTTAAAAAAATCTTTTATTTTGATGGGAAAAGCACAACAAATATCTTTTCTGGAGGTCCTGAAATTTCGTCCACCCTAATTGTCGTTTGTGATTGATGTAGATGAGATCTTATCACACTACAAAAGCAGCATATCTTGGAGATTATATTATAGCTTGGGAAAAACAGATAGAGAGTAGCAAAGATATGAAGCCAAGGCAAATCTGATAAAAACAAATTATAACACACGCATGACCCAAGATCCTAAGAGGAGAATTACGCTCAAGAGTTATGATTACCCATAATATTATAAGTGACCTTGACTTTTAATATCCACAACCAAAACGTGTTCTTTTTAAGTCTTTAGGGACTTCGAATGTGCATAGGCAATATGAATGCATTTAATAAATAGCTGCCATAAGTCGTATAAAGTTGGTCCATATGCCTTTTCAAGAGGTCATATCTGTTTCGACAATTAGAATACGGTTTTAGCATATGCCAAAAATAGGAACATGCTCCATTTTGCCCTACTTTTATCAATGTGAGAACTTTCTAATATTTCATTCGTTCAAGAGTTTGAAAGTCTTATCGCTCTTACATCTCCTTTGTGTGATAATGTGTGATAAAAGAAGTTCCATTTATTTAGACCAGATCAATTTACATTAGTGTCATGGCGCATACAGTGGTTGATGAGATCTTTGGCGTATGGACATGTTCATGACAGATCATTTCCCAGTTCCCATTTCCTATATGACAGTTACTTGGGTAGGTATTCCTAGGAAGGATTTGAATATTCAATTTGAGGGGCGATCCATTTTATGGACAAATAGATAGAAAACCTCATTGTTTTCTTAATCAGGTGTAGATAGATACAGATTAAGGAGTGATCCTGATAGGTATATATGATATGGAACTAACTCTATTAGTTCCTTCTAAAAAAAGGGGATATTGCAACTAAACCTCGTTATGTCATCTTGGGGAAATCGAGTTAAGATCATTAAAGAAAGTCGTGGACAGTATAAATACATCCGTGAAAAAGAAAAAAAGATATTGGGTGAGCGGTTTACTGCACATATTCTAGATTTGATTACGTTTTGCATTATGGGGATAGGCGTGTATTTAAGAGAGGTGTGGGCTATATTTTATGCTGGCTTTGAGCTTTATTAAGCCTTTTTGGCCACGAGGATTTGAGCCTTACGTAAATGCAAAACCTAGAAGCAAACTGAGAATTGCTGTTACTGCTTAACAAGAAATGTTTTCCTTAAAAGTGATACATTCTTATATATAATATATATCTTGTTGTACCTTGAATAAATCAAGTCTCTTGCGCGTGCGCTTGTCCTTAGTTTTGCGAAACATATATCGATGATCTAGCATGGACAAGATGCAACCCACCAATCACAATTAGAAACCCATCTTTTTATGCGTAGCAGTTGGTGATGATGGTTTCTTGATCCGAGCTCGTGATGTTAATGGATAAGCTATTCTACGAAACTCTTTTTTCTTTCTCAGTGTTTGATTTCGTGGGGCATGAAATCTCAACGTCAGTTAAGAAACTGTGCACTAAATATTGTGTCATTCAAGCGCAAAAAAATTGCCCCTTTGTTTCCTTCGGTTATTATAAATTTTTCAACTTGTTATTTGACTGGCCATCGGAGTGGATGGATTGTCCAAACGCAGACCGTTTACCTTATACAATTCTTAATGCTGTTCTTGCACGGAATCTGATTTGGCCCTCTCGAAGTTCCAATCTGTGTCTCGTCAGTTATGCTCTTATTTTCATCCACATGAAAGAAAATAGTTCCTTCATCTTTTTTTATTTTTTATTCTTCGATTTGAGCCATCACCCACGTCTTTTTCATGCAACTACCATATTCTTTTCGTCAATTTTTTATGGTCCGTTGATCAGTTTCCCTGGATAGGGCCACCCGTTTAATACAAAACCCTGGTTTTTATGCAATTTCTTGGTTTCTCTGCGTAGTTTATCGTTTGTTTGCCCAACAAAATCAGAACAAGAAACTATCGTTGCTAGAGTGTCGGCTTGCCCAACTAAAATCAATATGATAATCGTTTCTTGATCCAGCGACCATCCTATTTAGAGACAATAAACCTCCAACACAAGTCTTGTTAACATTTTTTCAAGAATGTGGTCAACCTGGACAAAATTCTGAAGCTTTCGCGATAGGATTGGGGGCTACGTGTTCTTGACCAAATCTTATTGGCTGCAACATGATTAACTTACGCAGTTCTAATCATACAGTCTACACATGGACATATATATCGTGAAAAATAGAATTACATCACTGTTTTATTTTGATCAAAAGAAATTTTCATTCATTACCAAAACGATACATAAAAGGATCCATAGAAAATCCCTAAAGCATAATAAGGCAACCTCGTGGAGCTTCAAAACAAACAAAAAATCAGAAATCAAGATATATGATCAGAGCATAATTGTTAGAGATAATCACATGCCCGTCATTCAAGAATAGATCTATAATAGCATCCAAGCAAAAGGATCAGTGGCCAATCACCGAATCACGTATCATCATTAGTGATGAGCACACGCCGTGGAGATTACGGCTTTGCCTTCAGCAGTGTGCGCCTAGATTCGGCATTCCCAACACTCACCAGAGACAACATAAACATGTTGAACAAGCTTATATTTGACACCTATGAAAGTGAGCCTTTTAGCAAGTGCGAGATGCCAAAGCTTTTAACAAAAACACGTATATTTGACATCAAAACTGCTGTGGACACCGTTCAATAATTACATCACCGTTTACATCACATATTTTATGAAGCATATTTTACTTCTAGGAAAATCTGTACCTACCAAAAATGGCAGTCTGGAAATGGACACTCACATGTCAACACATATTCGATATATAGTTGTAAAGATTGGGATATGAAGGATGTAAATGGAAGTCTTTACAATCTCTAAAGATATTGTCGAAGAGCTGGTTTCATATCAGTTTTGGAAGTGGACCGATTTTGATGGACATTAACTACGTTGTCTTTAACTAGGTATTATTACAACAGCATCCACTAATCCATCTACCTCATGCATTTGTGCTTCCCAATAGGGTTACATCAACGCAAGTGTCTAAAAAGAATCACGCGTTAATGGGGTGAACATTGACATGGACATAGACAGAAACGCGTAAGTGATCTTCGTTAAACATGCTCAAGAAGGATAGCTTGTTCATTATTATGGCGCTAGCCTTAGTTTATTCATTTTAGGTAGGCAAGAGCCTTCTTGCAATCCCTCTCTCTCTCTCTGTCTCTCATATCCCACTAACCAAAGAAGCTACATCAATAAACAAAATGTTATGGAGGAAATAGCAGCGACTTTGTGAGACCAATCCGCTCATGATATATGTACCCCAGATTTTAGCATTAGGAGTGAGTTGAAGACCAGCATAGAGCAAATTCAATATGTCATGTAAACCGCATCCGAATGTGTACTTTTTTTCCATGCGACTATCTATTACCTAATTTCATTTTTCCTCAATATGCGATTGGACCAGAGATGGCCGAACGACTCTCGGTCAAATTTTTTTTTCTTATTCCCCTTTTCCTTATAAAGAAAAAAGGATCTGTCTGGAGGGAGGATCATTACGAAAGCAGTCTTTGAAATATATAGGAGAGCTGTCCCTATGAGACAAACCGAGCAACTGCTCAGATAGCAAGAGCTTCTGATATTAACGTAGTACCATGGCTTAAAAAGAAGTGATTATATAATTGAGGAAGAAAAAATAAAAAATGAGTTATATTGACAGAGGATGATCATATATATATATATATATAAGCGATTCATATTTCATGGGCCAATAACACACAAATAAGAAAAAGTTCAGTGCTTCTCCTGCACAAATACATGAACATGAATTAGCAGCCTTAAATTTTCTTTTTCTTTTTTGTCGTGTAAAACCAACAAAAGTGACTGCTCATCCACAACCCTAAACCAAACCCCACTTTATTATTTTGCTGGTTCTACATCTGATGATAATGCATATATTCCATTTCCTATATATACTTCGCATCACGAAGCCAGGCATTTACTTTGATCTCGTATCAGATGTGGAATAATTTCCCTCGGCCACGCGATCATGGATTCATCCGGACGAGCGAACTCCGGCTCTGGCGATGATGGGAAGAGCGCTACTGCTTGTCCACGTGGCCACTGGAGACCTGCGGAGGATGAGAAGCTCCGGCAGCTCGTTGAGCAGTACGGTGCTCAGAACTGGAATTCTATTGCAGAGAAGCTTCAAGGAAGATCAGGCATGAAATTTTAATTTGATCCGTACATATATGCACATGAACTTTCTCAGTCTCGTGGATCAATTTTAACTTTCGAGATTTAAGTTTGTTTGCGCATGTTTTCATTTCTTGTTACTGAATTCGCGATCAGATGATGTAATGCTATGTGCTGTTGAAAGTTCAGTTGGAGCTCTCTCTCTCTCTCTCTCTCTCTCTCTCTCTCTCTCATACTTCGGGGTAGCTCTTACTTGGTTTAATCTACTGTAATTATATGGCCAAGTATGGTTTTAAAGATTATAGCTGAAACAGCTTGGGAAAATTTCTTTACCAATTAAATCTGCAAAGGATCTTCGGTTTGAATGTTCATTTAATTTGGAACTCTTGTTTTTTTACAGGAAAGAGTTGCAGATTAAGGTGGTTTAACCAACTCGATCCAAGAATTAACAGGAGGCCATTTTCCGAAGAAGAAGAGGAGAGGCTTCTCGCCGCTCATCGTGTGCATGGAAACAAGTGGGCGCTCATAGCGAGATTATTTCCCGGTCGAACGGACAACGCCGTGAAGAACCATTGGCATGTTATAATGGCTAGAAAGCAAAGAGAGCAGTCCAAGCTCTGTGGGAAACGAAGCCATCAAGAGTACTCTCTCGGTGACTCCACTGGTTTGCAAGGAAGAAAGAATCATTTTCAAGATGAATTGCTTGGTTCGCAGTTCGGGTTTGACCAGGGGAAAGGATTTTTCATTTTTCAAAGCCCCAGTAGGGAGAGGAATTTCGCTCTATCACCATCTTCGTCAGCTTCTTGGACTTTCGGCAGCCAATTGCTTGCAAAGTCCGCTCACAACTCTTCTCCAGTTGATGACTTCAATAGACTAGAAAGAAGAGATTACTACAATCGAGCTTTCAATAATTATTCTGCTAAAGAGGGGTCGAGAAGTTTGAGCCAACCATTCCATTCCCATCCATATTCACCCGTTTCCAGTGCTTACTCGATCAATCATAACCGGAGGGTCGTTCCAAGTCCATTTGGGCATGTTTGCCTTGACGATGGCAGGAACGACGGTAACACGATGAGGAAGCAGGAGATGGTGAGCTTCCACGACGAAATGCTGAGGTTAGAGAAGACGAGATTGCACGCTAGTTCGACGCATCAAGAACAAGCAGATGAGTCTCTCAAGCACAAGGATGTTCCTTTCATAGATTTCCTTGGTGTGGGGATTTCTTCTTGATATGACTATTGATCACTAGAGAAATTTTCCCAGATAATTATCCTTGTCGTTTTTCTTTTCTGATGATCTAATCAACTAATAAGTAGTTTGAGAAATTTCACTTAACTTTTTTCTTGTTATAATTTACATGTTTATAAGAAGCGATTAACAGATTAATCAAGTAGTTCTATACTAGTCTGATGTTCATGCAGGTTATAGCACATCTGTGATCTAGTCTCTGTCTTATTGCTTGAACTAATTAATGTTTGTTTTGCACTCCCTCCTGTTCTATAATTCGACTTGTAATAAGGGTTCTGCGAGTCATTTTCTTCTCTTTCTTCAGTAAGTTAACCGGTGTGTGTTGTGTATTACATTTCCTTGTCCCATTCTCATCAACGTATGTATACCTGTTTCGCGAAATTGATATTTATTTATAAGATAAATCTATTGGAAAGGAACCTTCCTTTTTTCTAATTTGAGGATATAAATGCACCTGTATCAAACTTAAACGTGTTCTCAGACATCCACTTTGATTTTTAATGGGGTTAGGTAGCAATAACAAATGCTCCAATATCTAAAGCTGTCCATGCATAAATGAACACCACACAGCCTAGGTTTGCGAGCTAATTGAGTTTGGTAATTACACAAGTAGAATATAACAAACAGATAAGAAGAAGACAGATGCATAACCACATTATAATGAATTAAAGGATTTTTAATTGCCTTCTTGACAACAAGATGGTCAAGCTGCTCTATGCATGCGTGGACATGGAGGGGCAACAAATTGCAAAACTTCAACTACTTACATTTCATCAGAGAAACAATCCACGAGAACTAGATTGCTTTCGACTATATAGTGTCGTCGAAAGACTTTCTATCAGAAATTGCTAACCTTTTCACATGGTCGGTGACTTGTTAAACACAAAACAAAGTTTCAATATATATATATATATATATATATATAAAATTGTTATAAGTGACTTTTTCAGTGCCGTCAGTGAAGTTTTCCTATATATATTTGGAAATATAGGTGTGCATCTATTTGTGACTAGCAAATTTTTCGGGTGGTTAGTAGTAAGTTTCAATGAAAGAAAAAAATTCAGAAAAATTTTAAAAACTTTGCAAAAATTATCCTAGCGAGAGTGGCTCTCGCCCTTGCCTAGGCAAAGACCGATAAGGGTCAGCTTGGCCAGATTTGGCGAAGGGGGCCCTTGCCAGCGCTTACCCTTACCTAGGTAAGGCCGACCCTCACTTGTGGAGGGCGAGGCTGGTGGCTAGTGACTGGCCACTGGCAAAAAGAAAAAGGAAAGAAAACGAAAGAAAAAAGTTCAGGAAAGTCTTCAAATATTATTCATGTCAGCTCTGGTCATGCAACGCAGTACGATCAACGTCCACATCAGCGATTTCTATCTAAAATTGGTCGGATGGACTACATTAACAAATTGTCAGAAGGTTTGAGACTAAATTCGTCCATATCAGGGATTTATATTCAAAATTGATCGGATGGACTAAATTAACAAATTATCATAAGGTTTGAGACTAAACTCGCTAAATTGAAAAGTTAAGAACTGAATTGATACAAGTGCAATAGATTTAGAGCTTTCTTACTAATTTCCCCGTATATATGTGCTTTGACCAAAATGGTAAGATACAAAATCTTTTAAAAATAAGGTCCGGTACAAATTGTCGTGCACTCGGTTCTTGTAATGACTTTGGAGAGATTATCCGTCTGAAACAATTTAGGCAGAGGGAAATCTTCTAAATTTCGCCCCCTTCATAGCGCATGGTGGTGGAAATTGGAAGGAAGGAGAGAAAAAATATCAGCTGCACCTTTGACCATGACGCGCATTGACTTGAGAATCTTTGTAAAAATCAACGGCCACCACGAAGAAATTCCACACGCAGGTCTACTGCTTATTTCCTCAAAGCTTCTCTTTTCTCGCCATCATTTTTTTTCCCAATAAGTGTACACCCTTCATCTCCCATCTCAGCCCAACACCGGCCAAGACATCGGTTAACTTTTGCTTCTGCCATTGATTCAATTGGGTGAAAAGCTTTTTGTGGGAAGAATATACACCACGAAATCATGGACAGAGAGCAAGAAGACATGCAGTTTCTCGGTCCCTTTGGCATCTACAGAGAGTCGTGCGACATCATACTGCAATGGAAGAAATCTTCGCTCAGATCACTCTTGCACTCGTCCTCCCTCTCTCTTTCATCTTCTCGCTTCACATGAAGTTGTCCGACGCCCTCTTCTCCGAAATGGTCCACGACTCGATATCCCTCGACGGCTCGGACAGCCTCAACAAGGAAACGGCCGTCTTCTTGCTTTTCCTAGCCGTTTTCCTCCTCACCTTCTCCCTCCTTGCTACCTCCGCGGTGGTCTACACCGTTGCCTCGGTCTCTGCCAGGCGAGAGGTCTCCTTCAAGAAGGTCATGAGGGTGGTCCCTAGGGTTTGGAAGAAGCCAATGGTCATCCTTTTTCGATGTTTTGCCTTATCTTCCTTTACGACATCCTTGCAATTGTCTTGTTCTTTGCATACCAATCGATCATCAGCCCGAAGAATGTCGGTATGACTTTTTACGTAGTGTTTGGGGGGTTTTACTCGGTCGGTCTAGTGTATATTAGCACGGTATGGCAATTGGCTAGTGTTGGAGGAGGTTTCTTATACGGGTCATGCCATTTACAAGAGCCATACACTAATTGAAGGGAAGTTGTGGGTGCTATCGGTCATCTGCTTGAAGTTCAATCTGCTTGTTGGGCTCATCCAATTAAGGTCCCAAAACCTGGTTGTTCATGGGAACAACACCTTCTCCACGGGGATCGCGAGTAGAATCACGTTTGGAGTTGCGTGTTGTTTGCTGCTTGCGCATTGATCCTGTTCGAACTTGTCGTCCAAACAGTAGTCTACTTCGTGTGTAAGTCGTACCATCACGAGAACATCAATAAGTCGGCACTTTCGGATCATCTCGAAGGTTATCTTGGCGAGTATGCTCATCTGGTTTCCGAGGATGTTCAGCTCGAAAAGTATAATGTTTGACCACATATTGTGAGAATCATATTGTAATCAAGAATAGAAGAGCTCACGTTCATTTGTTATACTCTCAGTAGTTGGATTCAAAGTCGGAATGTGAAGTCGGATTTCCACAGAGAAATTTCTTTCTTTTTAAGGTTGGCTGTTATGAAAAAAACCCGGAAAAATATTGGCTGAAAAATTAAATCACCGTAACCTTGCAAAGATAAAATAATCCAGAATCTATCGGATTTTGCAATCAAATCAAAATGAAATCACCGGTCACGATCACTCGCACACTCCAGTGTTTTCCGGCCCTATTTTATGGCCAAACCCACATTATGCAGAGCTCACAACACAAATCCACCGTTGTGTGTACGTCCAAAATTGTGAGAGTCCACTATTCTGCCACATCTCTCTTTTAATGCAGCATTCAACTGGAATCCATGCTCAAGATTTAGATATTCCCTCCGATTTTGTGCGGCTGATGATAGGCCGGAGCTCCAAGCTATGGTATGCGGCAGAACACGGACCGGTCTACATCAACTAGGACTTTCTTGAACGCCTCGTCCAATGGTCCCTGCAATACACGGACCGGTATACATCATTCATTCGTATCTGGCTTTGTACACTAGTCTAGTTTCGTACACGGAGTCAAACTCGAGAGATAAGTAAACGTTATAAATGCTAGAATTTTACGGTACTGTGCCCAAAAGTTACAGATTTTTTTTATATCCTGGTAAATTTCATTAGGTGTGGGAAACTTCATATAATAGTTGGTAAATTTAAGGTGTTGATACAAATGGTAAATGAAAGTTTATAAAAGAGAAGAACTTTTTTTGGTCAAATATAAGAGATGTTTGATAATTCTAATTCACATAAGAGCGGTAATGCAAAACTAAATTGGTAACTTAATTCAAGAAAAAAATCTAAGGTAGTTAATTTCTGAAAAGAGTTGGCAAATTTAACGTATTTGTAAACAAGCCAAATGAAAATTCGGTAACTCAATAGAAAAGTTGATAAATTTGAAAAAAATAAAACGAAAAAAACATTGGCAAGCATCTCGATTGGAAGTTAGTAAATCAAAACTCATTGGTAACTGCCGCCACCTTTTTAGGGGTGAACCATCAAGGGAAAATTAATGAATTACTAAGCAAACGCTTAGCATGGACTCTATCAAACCCATACTAATCGCAACTTTGAAGTGTTAATTAAATCATTTAAACACTCAATTCAATTCATTTCGGAGTTGCCACCAATCTATTATGGACCGACAAAAAACCCAAGCAAAATGTGGGAGAACAATTATTTCTGTAAACCATAGATTTCATAAATATAAGAACTTGATTACGCTAGATAAATCTAATGCTCTTTTGATATATTTTCTATTTATTTCATAAAACTTTTGCAAGTAGTATTGGTAAGTTTTAATCCTAACAACTAAATTGTGATAGGTGATCATGCGCATGCGCAAACAAGAATTCTAACACTCAATAAATCAAAGCAATAAATAAATTGCTAGAAAATGGTAAAGGACCTTGATGCATTATGCAAAGCAAAAGCGAAATTTTACTATCATCCTATGTACCGAGTGTTCCACAAAATATTAACCAAAGACCATACAATACATGTATGCCCTAAAGAGGATTTCTAAATGCAATGTCTATTACTTCCTTCTGTGTTTTTCTTGTTTGAAATAAACATGAATTTAGTGAAATGCTACGACTATATGGATACTAATCTGACATAATTTGTTGAACTAAAATGAAATCTACATGACGGGTAGCCATTAAATTGAATGCAATCCATATGGAATAACATGAAATAGCATTAATCATGGGAATAATCCTATTACTAAAACTACGTATGAGACTATTTTTGTGTTTTTTCCTTTTTTTTTTTATAGAAATAAAAGACTAAACTTTAGGACACTAACATGACCTAATGACTTTTATTAAAAGATGACCTAACAATGCAATCTAATTATGTTTTGTATTTTCTTTTTATGATTTAAAATAGGAAACTGCCTAAAAAATCAGGAAATATTGTATGTTAAATGGGAAAAGTACTAAGACAGTTCTAAACTTATTGCATTGATATTAATTCAATCTTAAATCGTTCAATTGGACAAATTTAATCCTAAACCTTTTTACATTGGTACTAATTCAATCCATCCGGCTAATTTAGGCAAAAAATTACTGACATAGATATTTTTTAATAATATTTTAATATTTTTTTAAAAAAAATTCCCTTTTTTCTATTTCCTTTTTTCCCTTTATTTTTTCCCTTCTCTTTCCTTTGGCCTATGGTAGGTACTCGGCCATGACCGAAGAAGGGTCTGCGCGAGGTTGTCCTTGTGGCCTGAGTGAGGGCGACGACGCCCTTGTTTGTCCTTGCCTGTGGTTGATACTTGGGAAAAAAAGAATAAAGGGGAAATTTTTTTTAATAAATAATGAAAATTCAAAAAATTATTAAAAATTATCCACGTTAGTACCGGCTGTGCTATGTAGGATGACTAACATCCATGTCAATGGTTCCTTGTCTAAATTGAACTGATGAATTGAATTGAAACCGGTCCTATCAAAAAGTTTAGGACTTAATCGGTACCGATTCAATAGATTTATGACTTTTTTGGTACTTTTCCCCATATTAAATCCTTATTATGCACTAATGATGTTTATGCTTTCCTTAAATTACTACATGATTCCTAATACACCTAAGATATGAATTTCTACATTAGGAAATATGCATGAATGTAATCTAAATTAAATTCAATGCATTTCTTTTTATTTATTTTATATGATGCATGTGCCTAATCTAATGAAGTATAAAATCTAATGCCCTACATGACGCCACATAACGTCATGCGCGACACATGTTTTTTCCAATTATTACTTATAATTATTATGAGCACGCAGAAGTACATCAAAATAATTAAACATGTCATATCATTATTTCACATATTTAATAATGTACATATGCATTGTTTTTTACATTAAAAGATCAAACACTTAGGAAGGGTTTGGTAACTCCTTGTCTTCACTACTACACCATTGCTCTCAAAAGCCTGCCTACAAAACACTGATCCAACATCCAATGATCGATCACCTCCCCCAACATTGGCTCATCGGCAATGTAATCAGGAGGACTATCAAAGCCTTTAAGCGGTCCCATCCAGACACCATCATAGATCGCGTACCGGGTTACATACCGATGGGGAACCCACTCGGCAAGTCCTATGTCGACCCATACCATGGTAGTACACTTAGTATACATCAAAACCATATTAGTGAACACAACATCCTCATAGTCATACTCAAAGTGAGCTGGGTTTCCAAATAGCGTGGCGGCAGAAAGGTCATCCTACATGTCTGGAAAAATAAAGGAATAAGCCAAAGTCCAAGTAAATGAAATCTCTAAACTAAGGTAAAAAATTCACTCACCACTCAAATTGGTATCAACAACAATTGCGAGTTCAAAGCAGTATAAAACAATCATGCATGATAAATACAGAAAAAAGGCACTGTCCTTCATGTGGATCGATGAAACAACAATAATGTTGCATAAATCAATCACTCATGTACAAGCGGATGTCATATTATATATAGTAAATATCACATAACATCTCATCGATTTACACATATGAGTCTATATTCGTCACAGGCCTTGATGATCTCGATTTATGAGGTATCGTCACCACCAGCTCATGGGAGGCAGAAACAAACTTACCCATTTGCCATGCCTCTTAGCCTATCTATCACGGGTGTCATTTACATTAGTGAGGATAAATACACCACCGTACATCCACATGATGTTGGCTAATTCTTAGCATCTTACCATGGCTACACAAGCCATGTTATACCATGACTACACGAGCCATATCATTATATAATTTCGTGTCATCTCAACCTTGTAAAGTGAGGTGACAAGCAATAATCACCTAGAGGGGGGTGAATAAGTGATTTTAAATAATTCTTAACAAATTTAAAGTGGAAGTAAACTATAAAGAACAAAGTCTGAACCACGTTCAGATATTGAAATTTCTTATTTAGATAATTATCAGAATGTGCAATAAAGTAAATGAAAAAGAGTTTTTAGGAAAGAGAAATTACACACAAGATGTATAGTGGTTCAGTTTAGATCAAATCTACATCCACTCTCCCACATTGACAACCTATTGGCTAGATTCCACTAGATGAATAATCAAGAGATTACAAAATTTGAGTGATAACACTCCATGTAAGATGGGTCACTCTATCTCACTTAACCATTTTTACACAAGGTCTCTCAAGACTGTAGATTTTAACACAAAAAAGACAAGTATCACTGATTGGAGTATGCTCAGACTTTAGAATGAATGATTCTGGATATTGTCACATGTTTTGCTCCTTAAAACTTCGTCTCTTTTTATACTCCTCCATTTTCAAACTAGCCGTTGAACAGTCTCCATCTTGGACAGATTTGTACAGAAGAGATTGAGTAGCCATTGAATGGCAAAATTTGAATCTCGCTAAGTTTGATCGCCCATACAACCAGAACTTCGGTTTCCATAAGAAGAGCCTCTCCGTTTAGGAATAAACTTGTCTCAATGGTTGATTGTCAATCAATTAAGGATATTTTTGTGATATAATAATCCTTACAAAATAGCCTTTTAAGCTTGAATCAATCAAGACTTTCTATTTGTGAAATCCAAGCCAGATTACTAGCCGTTATAATCATTATGATAAGTGTGGATCTTGTCTCGCTTTCAGAACTTAAGTCAAAATGGGTTGTTCTATAAGTTTAGAGTCTTCTAAACCTTTTGAATTATCTGAATATGAAATTCTTTCTCTATCGTGTATAAAATTTGAACTTCATCTTTTGTGATAGAGAATCTGAACTTCACCTTCTGATTCAAGTAAAGTCCGGTCTTCTTGAAGTAATAGTTTGCTTTCTTCAGAATGTAACTCCGTGTACTTAAAATACTTCAAAAGCATTTGTTAGACTTATAAAATCTCATGTACAATTTTGTCAACTTCAAAATATATTAGGAGGTTTTCCCAACATAAAGAACCGTCCAATACGGTAAAACATCTAGCTAACTCTATAATCTTATACACATAATCATACGAGGGAATTCGCTTGGTGGCGAATAAGCCATGGAAAAGGTCTTAATCACGAGGTATCAAAGACATACACAATTAATTACAATACAATGAATGCCACATATTTTCATTATTTACAAATGCAAACAACGACAAGTTAATCACTTGACATTTCACATATTGTATAAGACTCATTTTTTTAACCTGTTTGATTTCTTTTAATTAATAATACTTAATAATCCACTAAATGACACTAAAAATCATAAAATAACCCTATTCACAGCCTCCCTTCACTTCTGTAAATTTTGAAATTGCCTCTTACCTTGTCAAGAAATTACCAAAGTACCCTTTTTATGTCTAGTTTTATCATTTTCACACTTTTCTCACTCAAGATGCAACAAAACAATTTAACAATCTCTCAAAGACATCCTAGGTGTGTGAAAAGCTTTTTACTTCAAGCCCAACAATCACAATAGCTTAAAATACAACTAATGAAACTTGCTTACACAGAGAGTAAAATCCAAACTAAATAAACAAATAATCTATCAACCAAGCTCAAGAGTACTAAGTAAATCATTCTAACCTAGCCCTTAGAGTTTTCACTTATCCAAAGTGAAATATTCAACAAAGCAAACCTTTAATTACTTGAAATCAAAATAGATACTAAAATTGACAAGTCTCATTCTTTAGAAAACAACATAGCTTATTTGATAAAAAAAAAGGAAGGGAAACCTTGTAAGACACTAGATTGAAAGTGAGAGCTTGAACTTTGATTGTGTTGAAAGAGTGGAAACGAAAAAAAATTTCAAATTTAAGATGTGAAGAGAATGGTGTTCACAGCCAAGAGAAGGGGAAATGCATTTAACCTCTTGTCTTCCACAATTATTGCATAATGAAGAGTAGTCTGAGCTCACATTTAATAGCTAGGGTTAAAAATAATAAAGTCAATTGACTAGAGTTAATAGTAGATAATAAGTTACTAGGGTTAAAAGTATAAAATGTCATGCATGAGGTCGTAGGGCTAAGGTTCAATGGATTCAATTATGGCATGTGGGCAAAGATGGTGAGAGTTAAGACATTTGTCAAAGCTAATATAGTGACAAATGACATGATTTAATTGAAAAGTGTCACACCCCGAACCCTATGGCACGCGACAACCCTACCGCGGTCGATTAAGTGCGACGTTCCAGGATGCGTCGCCGACCCAAAATCCAAAACAAAGAACAATGCATACGCGGAAGCAACATTACTCCCGTACATAATAAAACATGACCAAGGATAGCAATGAACAACAACCAACATAAATACATATTTGCATTAACTAAGAGAATTTACAATATTCATTACAATAGAAATATACATATAAATCAAAACGGGTCAGCAGCCATTAACGTCAAAAAGGGGTATGTGGCTCGAGCGTTCAGAGTACTAGCCTAAGAAGGGCACCTATCCAAAAAGCGTCGGCCCTACCTAACTATGGTCAAGACTAGACCCTAGGGCAATCAGTTCGGATTGAATTCCGAGGACTCGGACGAATCGTCATACGACTTGGACTCAGAATCCATTGAATCCAGCTCGGACTCGGCCTCTATCGGCTCTCCTTCGGAATCAACCTCCAGTTCTGGCTCCTACTCCATAGGCTCTGGCTCCTACTCCATTCCATCGGTTCCTCTCTCTCATATTCGGTATCCATTCCGATGATGACTGGCTGGGGGTCAGAATCTTCGGACACGGCTTCGGGGCTGGCCACCTCCCCATCTGCTGTCTGTGGATCCCAAAGACCTAATCTGTCCATCGGGACATCAAACATCCTAAGGGGTCCTTATATGCCAAACGAGTCCCGAAAACACCAACCTAGATACTGATGAGCCTGGAGTTGTGGCTCACCCACATCGACCCAAACGATAGTAAAATGCCTAACGTAAGTCTCCCTATTCCCAACCGGGTACTCGATCACCGACCGCTCTATGTGGTGCGGGATCCCAAAACGAGTCGGTACTCCTGCCATCATCAAGGCTGGGGGTCTGAAAAGGTGGGTTTTAACAACAATGAGAACAAATCTCAACGAGTAGGCCCCCTAAACCTAAACTAGGCTAACATGCACTTCCGGACAAGTATTAACCCAACAAACAATCAAACAATCACATGACTTAGGCCCTCGACCCAAATCCAATATATAATTGACCTTGCAAGTTAGGCACATAATAATAACAATAACAATGCAGAACTCATCACGGCACATATCCTTACCAAAAAAAAAAAAACTCATCACGGCACATATACGAAATCACTTGGCCATAAATACATGCAATGCACATGCTCACACTTGTTAATGCACTCTTGCACACGTGCTATCACTATGCATATGCTCATGTTCATTTCTGCACACTTGCACATGTGCAAACTTTCCATTTATCAACGACCCTTGTTAAACGCATTAGGTCCGACCCGTGCAAAACGCATCAGGTCTATCACTTTTCGATTGATCTCCGGCCCGCGTAAAACGCATCAGGCTCATGATACAACCCGCGTAAAACGCATCAGATTGGCCATCTTCTTGTAGTTCAGGCATCATCCCGCATAAAACGCATCAGGACGGGTTCAATACCCCGCGTAAAACGCATCAAAGTTTTATGTGATCACACATATATTCCATCAATTATTATCTGAACCCCGCGTAAGAGGCATCAGGGCGATTTAAGTGATCACATGCTCATGTCATTCATCTACACTCGTGTACACTCGCATAATGCACATGTTATGCTAATGCTCGATATGCATATTCATGGCCATAACATCCACACTAGGTATTCGTAAAAATTCAGATTGAGCACTCAATTTAACTTAGCCACACACTCAATTAATGCCACAACATACTCAATTCACATCTTAACATGCCCAATGAACCAATTAATTCAAAACAGCCACAACTCATAATTGGCACCCAAATTCATGCGATTAAATCAATATAACTATGCACACTCAAGGCCCGCCATGCTTCTCAATTCTCGGCCACATCAAGCACACAACATGGCATCTCATAATTAATCCCAATTCATGCATAATTTGGCACCACATAGGCAAATCAAGGCACACTTGGCAATTCACAAACCAACCACATATTAGCCGTACAAGGTCCAATTAATCCCATAATGGATAGCCACTAATCAGCCCACTCTAGGCCACTAATCCACCTACAAATTAGCACATTAGGCCACCATAATCACCACATTACCAAGCCTAATCACCAACCAACTAATTAACCCCTAAAACACCCTAATTAACCCCTAAACCTATCTAAAAATGCATAATAGCCTAATTAGAGTTTAGGTTTGTACTCACTAGGTCTTAGGCGTCAAATGAGGGCCGAACTAGGGGAGATTCGGACCAGACAGCGGTTGGGTCACGTTGATTCAGTAGCGGCGCTCCAGCGGTCCTCACGGCGGCAGATGGCAGCGGCGACAGCGGGCGGCTCTCGGCTGATCTCACACGGCGAAGGGGGCGACGGTGATGGTGCCGTGGTAATAGAGGGGAAAAAGGTTGAGGGTGGCGGCGGTGTGAAATGGTCGAGCGGCTGGCGGTGATGCATTGGCGGCACTTGGGTGGCGGCGACGAGCCAAGGCGGGGGCCACTCGGGCTGGTGGTGCCAAAATGAGAGAGAGAGAGAGAGAGAGAGAGAGAGAGAGAGAGAGAGAGAGAGAGAGAGAGAGAGAGAGAGAGAGAGAGAGAGAGAGAGTCGGTAGAGTGGTGGTGGTGGTGGTGCGAGATGGTGGTGGGATGGTCACGGGTCGGCGACGACGGCGGCACTTGGGTGGTGGTGGCGGCACTTGGGTGGTGGTGGCGGCGCATGGCCAAGGGCTGGTCGGTCGTACTGGTCGGTGGCACCGAAATGAGAGGGGAAGAGAGAGAGAGTGATGGTCGAATGGTGGTGGTGATGTTGAGCTGGTCGGCGGACGGGCGGGGGCGAGCGGCCTCAGCGAGCGACAGCGGCGTGGCCGCGGCGACTGGCTGCTCCGGCGGGGCTCTCACGACCAAGGGGAAGGAGAGAATGGGGAGAGGGAGTTGGCGAGAGAGAGAGGGGAGAGTGGCCGGTTGAGATAGTGGAAATGAGAGGAGAGAGAGATTGAGAGAGGTTTTGTGAGAATTGGGTGAGTGGGGTGGTTGAACCACTCCACTAAAAATGTCTAGACTACTCACCCCTCTAGAAACTTGATCCAATGGCCAATATTTAAAGATGAATCACATCTCCCCACTATTAAGGGCCAAGATTGGTTCTTACACAAAAATATCTAAAGGCAATTAGGGAATAAGCAAAAGTGATGGGAGCATTTTAGTCCATTATTTTCGGCACTAATGGGGGGCTGAACATGACTAATTTATCCTCCAAAATTCAGAACTAAGGCATGGGGCTTAGGGGCAAATCAGTAATTTTTCATTTCCGGTTCGAAATTTCATTTTTCGACCAATTCGATTCCAAATATAATTGGCCACACTAATACGACATCGTCCTTGCAAAATAGTCGCGTACGTTCGTGAAATTCGACACTCAAGTCCGGATTCAATTCCACGATCAATTTCGCTCAAATGCAATTTTAGCGTCTCTCACTAACGGGCGGCTATTTAGGGGTTCCACGTATCGACTTAGGATTACTCGAGTCATGACGGTCTTGATTTCCAAGAGAACGCGATGATTTATCGCTAGTTTCGGGGGTCGCGATCGTTCGGAACAAGTTCAGGATTGTTCCCTACGCGTACTCTTGGTCGTGCGAAATCGCCCGCTATTCGATCGCACGTTGTTGGCCAAACCAAATCCGTCACCCTTCTTGGATCGGCCCACATTGGCCCTAAATATTCTCTTGTCGTTTCTCAGAATCGGGCTCGATTCGCAATCGAGTTCTTTGGTCCACGTACCATTTTCCTAATTAGCCATTTCCTATTGGTCAGTATCCCGAGAATGATCAGTTTCGGACGAGACTTACTAAAACGAAATGAGAAACAACCATCCATTTCATTGATCACGAAAGTGGATCGAATTCAGGATGTTACAAAAAGAGGGAGATATTATGTTATTTAGGGTAGATACTATACATTGTGGTAAATAAATAGAGAAATCGGTATTCGTTTGAAATGTCGGTAAATCAAAAAATTATTTTGAAACCACTAGAATCATTAACAAAAAGCATAGAACAAAAGTGACACATTAACTCGTAAAGTTTTAATGTTTGAAAATCATTCGATATGTATTTTGGAGAGTATTGGTTCTCGTTGATAATTATTAAATTAATTTTATTACCTCAATGACTCTCGCTACTTAATATCTTAAATATCATGAATTGCAAAGAAAATTTCAGATGTCAAACTATATGATTGATTATATTGTATATGGATAAGTGTACTAGAAGTTTCAAAACTTGTCACAAAAGTGTAATTGAGTACTGAAACTTTCAAAAGTGCAATCAATTCCTAAAATTTGTCATGAAAGTGCAATCGAGTCTTAAAAATTTTAAAAAGTACAATCAAATCTTAAAACTCGTCATGAAAGTGCAATTGAGTCATAAAATTTCAAAAAGTACAATCAACGGATGACTTGATGGTAGTCATGGCCACAGGCCGATTTTGGCTCGGAATCGGCCTAGTCAAACCCAGGCCCTGCTCGTTGACCGGGCCCACGGTTCGGAATCGGAACAGGCCCGTGGCCTACGGGCCCGGTTCTGGTTCCAACAATTTTGGAACCGGCTCGAAACTGCCGTTCGGGTTTCGGTTCCAAAATATATATTTTAAAAAAATAATAATGAAATTTAAAAAAAAATTTCATTATTTATTTTTTTTATAAAACAATTTGAACTCTAATTGTCATGCATTGTAAGTGCATTGATCTCTAATTACAATGCTTGGCTTGGGTGTATTGAATTCTAATTACAAGGCTTGGCTTGGGTTTTATACACAATGATTCTAATGCCTTTTCGTTTCCATTCGACGTGGGACTCTCGGCTTGCCTCGAACACCTTCAATGTGAGACTCTTGGCCTGTCTTCATGCAAATGCCAAGAGTCCCACATCGAATGGGAATGAAGAGATCATCAAAGGGGTTATGTATAAAACCCAAGTCAAGCCATGAGCATGTGAAGTTGTATGCCTTTTGTGGTTACGATCCTTTGCTAGTTAAGAGCAAATGGTTCCATTGGACTGCCTAGAGTTGGACTGGGCCAATGGTCCAGTTCTTGGTTCTATGATTTGTCGATTCGGTTCCTAGTTCTAAAATTAAGGGACTGGTCTTATTGGTTCGGTTCCCGGTTCCGCTCGGAACTGGGAACCAAACCGATAATCAATCACCCCTATAATTTACATTTTGATTATAATTTATATTGAATAATTCATTATTTCATAATTTTATAATTCATAATTTTTTTATTTCATAATTTATTTTTAAAATTTTTAAATTACGAATCAGAATCGAAACCGCTAGGGGCGGTTCTGGTTCCGGTTCACACATGGCCACAAATCGGAATCAGCCGGTTCCAAACCGTGGCCATGCCTACTTGATAGGCCAATTTGATAAATTTTACGACTTGATTGCAATTTTTGAAAGTTTTATAACTCAATTGCAATTTCGTGACAAGTTCTAGGAATATCGGGGATTGCTGCTGGCTATTGGGTGTTGCCAATTTTGGATGGACACAACGAGAGTTGCTGGATGGCTTGGCGTTGAAGCTTGCTACTACTCTAGAGTTGTTGGTGTCACTAGATAGTTGCTGGCAATGAAAACTTGTAGGGAAAGAAATGCTACGGGGTGTTAACAAGTGTCGCGACCTAAAAAATTTTCCTCTCAGGCTAATGGATTATTAGGACTAAACCTAACTCGGGCCCTCCCAAGCCCTACCAATTCGCAACTTAGGTTTAAGTTTTTAATATGCAAAAGTTTTCATACTCGGAGTCGCCACTAATCTATTTGTGGTAGGTCGATTAAAAACCTAAATAAAACATAGGGAGGTATGTTTTATTCCTACGAACCAGAGATTCTAAGTTCGGGGACTTGATTACGCTAGATCTAGTCTAACGCCCTTTCGGTACCTTTTTCTTTTCAAAAATATTTTGGCAAGCAATCTGGACCCATTTTAACTTAGTCACTAACATGTGAGGTGTTCATGCGGGTACGCAAACCACCAATTTAACACCCAATAATCAAAACATTAAATAAATTGCAAGATTGGGAGAATTACTTACCTCGAAGCAACGTAAGCATCTGCATGGTTAGCTAGAAAATCACATCAACCATCCTAATATGATTTCTAATTAACAAGCAGTTCACTCAATATTTTTGGATTTTCGCTTATTTAAATGAAAGCTAACCTATATGCAATGACGTGCAAAAAATGACATGCAAGTAATGCAACCTAGCATACAAACTATATGTCATGCGACGACGTGACCTAATTCTAACGACGGGCAAATGATTTATTTTTGGTATTTTCTGATGAAATTCGGAATAAAAATATGCCTAAATTAACATGCAACCTATAATGACTTAACATATCCTATCATAACTTATTTTTTGGATTTTTGTTAAAATTCGAAATAATCAATTACTTAAATTAAGAATGCAATCTATCCTAATCTACCATAAAACAATTCATTTTTTAGGGTTTTCTTGAAAATTCGGAATAAAAAATAACCTAAATAATCTATTAAGATTAGAAAATTATTTAATTTAAACTAGGGAATAGATTATCTCAAGTCCTAATTTAAATTAAATAATTACTCTATCGTCTAGATATATTTAGGATTCCTAAACATGCAAAAAACTCAAATTCAAATCCTAACTGATATTTTTTGAATTTTCTTTTTATTTGAAAAGGAAAGATAATTTAAACAGAGATAGCATCCACATTTAAAACAACCACGCAATCCACAAGATTCGTTTCAAATTCGGATTAGGCAAAAAAATCGAGCTATCAGTCATATCTATAGGGTTATAGATATTGACGGAAAGTCGATCGTTCAAATTTGGAAAGCAGATAAAAATCATTATCGTATCCAAGGGATTATGGATAGGATAATGATTTTCCGTATCGCCACGTATCATACCTTAGGGATAAGGTCAGATAGTTGTCCAGATACGTTGCTGAATTAGGAAAGATTCCTAATTTTGAATATTTTCAAATATTGCGAACAAGGCAAACATTATCTTAAGATATCTAACAATCCACGCAATATTCACAGAATATTCAAACACCCAAAAATTAAGAAACGAAATATTCTAAAAATATTGGATAATGTTCAATTACCTAATTTGCAGATAATTTCCAAATTCGAACTTGCGGATCAGGATGAGCGGCGAACGGCGGATCGGTGGCGCGGTGTCGGGAATGGCGGCGACGGTGGCGCACGTCGGGGAAAACCGCAGCAGCGGCGACGTCACGCGGCAGCAGCAGCGTCGGCGGGAGGCGGCAGCGGCAGGCGCGGCGGCGGCAGCAGCGTCGGCGTGAGGCGCAGCGCCGGCGGGAGAGGCGGCAGCACGCGGCAGCAGGAAGCAGCAGCAGCGACGTCACACGGCAGCAGCGGCGTCGGCGGGAGGCGGCAGCGGCAGGCGCGGCGGCGGCAGCAGCGTCGGCGTGAGGCGCAGCGCCGGCGGGAGAGGCAGCAGCAGCAAGCGCGGCGGCAGCAGCAGCGTCGGCGTGAGAGACGGCGGCACGCGGCAGCAGGAAGCGGCGGTAGCAGGCGCACGGCAGGCGGCGGTGCAGCAGCGGGGGCGTCCGGCGTGGAGTGGCTGCAGCAACGTGAGGCGCGGCGTGAGGCAGCGTCACACGGCGAGAAGCAGCGGCAGCACGCGGCGGCGCGCGGCGAGGAGCAGCAGCAGCAGGCGGCGGCGCGCGCGGGGAGGGGCGGCAGCAGCAGGCGGCGCGTGACGGGAGGAGCGGCAGCAGGCGACGGCAGCAGCAGCAGCGGTGCACGGCGAGAAGCAGCGGCAGCACGCGGCGGCGCGTGGCGAGGAGCAGCAGGCAGCGGCGCGCGCGGGGAGGGGGGGCAGCACGCGGCAGCAGCGGGAGCCGGTCTCCTTCTCTTCCTCTCTTCCTCTTTCTCTCGCTCACGTATGTCTCTCGTGCCCTCAAAAATTATGTTCTGAAAATTCTCTCCCCCCTTCTAAAATTCTGACCTAATGAAATATATATAGTATTAATCTAGGTCAATTAGATGGGCTTTCTGGTCCTAATGGGCTTAGGCTTGGGCTTTAATTTAAATGGGCTGGATTAATTAATGATGATGGGCTGAATTAATTAAGGATAATGGGCTGAATTAATTAATGACAATGGGCTGAATTAAGTTCAAATTAAAACAACCGAGCCCATTTGACTTGTAATTCCCGGGCCTTGCATTACAAGCGAGCCGAGTCCTATTCAATGAAATTTAAGCTCGTTCGTCACCGCCAGTCCAATGCAAAATGCAATTAATCTAAAATGAATTTAAACTATATGTTATGCAAATTAAATATTTTTTGTTTAGGGGTTAAAAATTTTAATCCCTAATTTTCTATGTAAATTATACTAAATGGTCACTAAAATTTAGGTGTCAACAGCTGCCCCTCTTTGAAGGTGAGCTCGCAGAGGTTGCATTCAAAGACTAAATGATACCTAAATTTCACTTATGCAAATGCAATGAATGTTGTTTTTGTCGGGATTATGAATCCCATTTTACAATGCATTAAGAAATGATGCATGCTGACATGAGTAGAAAACCTACCTGGAATTACTTACCTGATAGGAGCGAGATAATGCAATTCGAGGCACAACTCTAATTTTGCATGTTGTTTGGCAAATGTACGGGCTCAGTCCCCATAGGTATTGCCTGATATATGTTGATGAACTTCGGTGATCTGCAGTTAAGTCAAAATACACGAAGAAAGCTCGACGTATCCAATCATCATCTGGATTCGTGAGAACAGTTCCGATCTTTACGAACTACCTATACATCTCCATAGGTGTTTGTAAAGATTTGGCCGCTTCACTTATACCTGCTCATAAGTGAATTGCGGGGGAAACTTTTGAAATCAAGAGGATATTCCGACCTTTACATATACCTGCTCATATGCAAAGATTTGGCCGCTTCACCTATACCTGCTCATAGGTGAACTGCGGGGGAACACCTGGGGTTGAGAGAATATTTCGATCTTTACATATACCTGTTCATATGCAAAGATTTGGCCGCTCTACCTATACCTGCTCATAGACGAGTAGCGGGGGAACATCCGAGATAATGAGAGTATTCCGACCTTTACATATACCTGCTCATATGCAAAGATTTAGCCGCTTCACCTATACCTGCTCATAGGTGAGTAGCGGGGGAATACCTGAGATTTGGGGAGAATATTCCGACCTTTACATATACCTGCTCATATGTAAAGATTTGGCCGCTTCACCTATACCTGCTCATAGGTGAGTAGCGGGGGAATACCTGATACTTGGGAAGAATATTCCGACCTTTACATATACCTGCTCATATGTAAAGATTTGGCCGCCATGCCTATACCTGCTCATAGTCATGTAACGGGGGAATCTTCTCGAGATTGTATGAAAATCTGTGATTTGATGAACAAAAAGGGCTAGCCCAAGTGTTCAAGAGTTCCTTGACAAAGTACCTGGATATCATCAGAAGTACTTGAAAAGGTTTGATCAATAGACACCTGAACACAATCAAAGGCATCTAGAGATCGCAAAAATGATCAAATGTGGGACCTGACAATTGCTTGAACAGGTTAGGGATACCTAGATAGTCATAGATATCCTAGGGATAGAGATATACTTACCTGGTGACATCTCCAACTCTGAAGGTGTGTCTCTTGTTAGACACGATTTTAAGTAACATGTAATACGCATTCGCACACTGCCAAGAATACATATACACATGAACTATGATTTCAACTAATTTTCATGCACGATGGTTTTGTCAAATCAGCATTACAAACTTCACTGGGGAAAAATCATGACAAGACAATCCGAACTCACAAGCGGATATCTTGAAAATGTCGAATGAGGGACTTCCGGTCCAAAAGGGCTTTCACTCACTCTCGTCGAGAAGTGGCTAATTTATGAAAATCACTCTATCTCACCATCATCATGTCGACAAGGGTCCGAGTATTCTCGCAAGCAGTACGACTTTACCAATCTGAGAGGTCTTTGTTAGGACCGTAACATAGGCTTGGTCAATGGCTTAGCAAAAGAGACTCTTCGAGTCGAGGCTATTGAAAGAAAATACTCTGCAATTGTCTCCGGGTTTACAAGTCAAGAACCCTGCAAAATGAGATAGAAATGGACTTGCTCGCACTTCTTCGAGCTAAGCTTATAAACATCAGAAACTCTACGTTAGTTCAAGTGCCCTAATCTGAAGAGACTTTGCAAGGGACGTAATGCAGGCTAGGCTCATGGGTCGAGAAATGAATGGATCATAAGGCTCAAAATGTGTATAATTGGGGTGAGAGTTGGTGATCATCTCGGCATTGTCACCGGTCTTCTTCTTCACCAGGGATTGTCTTCTCGGTAAATGCTCCATTGTCTTCAAGAATTCATCACTTGATTCCTTAAGACTCTGGATATTTTTGTGACTTTGACACATCTCAACATTTTCTAATCTAAAGTCGTCACTTTTTTCTTTTTTTTTTCTTCTTTCTTTCATGGGCATTGGCCTTGCTTTTACCAGGCACACTGCTTTTTCATGCCCTCTAGTTTTTTTTTTGACACACACTGTCTACAATGCATACATTGGCCAGTCACACTTTGGCTTGTTTTGACCGAATGACTAACATTTGGATTCTCAAGGTCTTCGTCTTTTATCGGCGCTCTGGATATGCTGCCTGAACAATGATGACTTTTGCCTTGCCCCAGTGTGGGGGATGATCACCAACTGGGTTTAAGAAATGAATTTGCAGGCTCAATTGGGCTTAGCAAAGGATAAAGTGTGTATAGGATAGAGAAAGAAATGCTCTTCGTCATCCTAAGGCACTTGAACTTTACGTGAATTCATCTGAAAAAGCAACACTCGAAGATTGATGCAAGTGAGAGCATGAAAATTTCTACTCATTTTTCACCTTATGACGCTGACTTTCTTCTAATTTACCCCGATGTGGGGTGGTTCTTGACAGGGGTAATTTGAACGAATTTCTCCAAGTGTTTAGGCTCAAAGTGGCGAAACAATGGATAACTTGTAGTGTTTGGGATAGAGAAATGAACTGCCTCTCGTCATTTCAGTTGCCGTACCTTTTGCGAGATAACCCTTTGCCTTGTAGACATGGAATTTTTCCACTCAACTCACTGGGGATTAGTGCATGGGACTGTGTATAGGATATGGCTTGCCTTTCATCATCCCGATGTACCTCATTCAACACATTCAATTCATTCCACATGAGTTATCATATTGTCTAAATAGATTCCCCCTTTGAGGTCAATGATACAGGTTGACAAATAACCATGCAGAAATTAAAGCCAATGCAAACATCTTAACTTGAGATTGATTGAAACCATTTATTCATAAATGCAATGTTTGCGATTCAGAGTATAAAACCAAACTTTTGAAAATTTTTGTTGCAAAATGTTAAATTCCATCAGGGATAATAGATCTTCACAGCATCAGAATTAACAGGAGTGGAGAACTCACGACCATCCATTTCTGCGAGGATCAGGGCACCTCCGGGAAGCACCTTTTTAACCACATACGGACCAATGTAGTTTGGGGCAAATTTTCCTCCAGGAACAGGAAAGACTGGCAGTACCTTCCTCAGGACTAGATCATTTACCTCGAAGTGTCTTGGACGCACCTTTTGATTGAAGGATCTAGCTATCCTCTGCTGATAGGTTTGACCGTGGCAAATGGCTCTCAATCGCTTCTCATCAATTAGGTTTAACTGCTCATGCCTTTGTCGCATCCATTCTGCCTCGGACAACTCCACTTGAGACAATACTCGCAAGGAAGGGATCTCTACTTCGACGGGTAGAACTACTTCCATGCCATACACCAAGGAAAAAGGGATTGCTCCGACAGAGGTTCGGATCGAAGTTCGATACGTCATTAGTGCAAATGGCAACCTTTCATGCCAGTCACGATAGTTTTCAGCCGTTTTGGCCAAGATCTTCTTGATATTCTTGTTGGCGGCTTCAACTGCTCCATTCATCTGTGGACGATAAGGAGACGAATTCAGGTGCCGGATTTTGAACTCGTTGAACAACTGATCAATGAACCTGTTGTTCAAATTTGTCCCATTGTCAGTGACGATAGCCTCAGGGACACCATAACGAGCAACTATGTCTCGCCTGATGAATTTTACAACATTCTTTGCGGTGACGTTTGCATAAGATGCCGCCTCAATCCACTTAGAGAAATAGTCAATCGCGACCAAGATAAATCGGTGTCCATTTGATGCCTTGGGATTAATCGGGCCAATCACATCGATGCCCCACATTGAAAAGGGCCATGGCTCAGACTGCTGATGTAATTCCGTCGGGGGAACATTTATTTTATCCCCGTGAACTTGACAGCGATGACATCTTCGAACATGTTGGATGCAGTCACTCTCAAGACTGAGCCAATAATAACCCAACCTCATGATCTTCTTAGCTAACATGTGGCCATTCATGTGTGGACCACATATCCCCTCATGTACTTCTTGCATGATTCTGGTAGCTTCAGCCGCATCCACACACCTCAATAGGATCGAATCATATGATCTTTTGTACAGCTTTTCACCACTAACAAAGAATTTTGAAGCCATTTTCATTATGTACTTCCTGTCAGCCGGGGTACTTCCCTCAGGAAATTCTTGTTTCTGGATGTAACTCATGATATCATAATACCATGGCTTTTCATCAGGTTCTCCGGTCACAACCATACAGTAGGCCGGTTTTGTCAGGACTTCAATCTTCAAGGGTTCTACCTTTAACCCATCAATCACTTGCAACATGGATGATAACGTAGCTAGTGCATCAGCAAACTGATTATGAGACCTCGATAAGTACTCAAAAGAGATATCTTCGAATTCCTCTATGATTTCTTCGAGGTATTCATGGTATGGCACTAGTTTGGTGTCTCTCGTCTTCCACTCTCCCACAGTTTGGAGAATAATCAAAGCAGAATCACCAAACACTTTCAACTTGGTTATCCTCATTTCCACTGCGGCTTGGAGTCCGAGGATGCAAGCTTCGTACTCGGCTATATTGTTGGTACAGGGGAACACTAACTTTGCTGCTACTGGATAATGTTGCCCATCTGGGGATATTAAAACTGCCCCAGTGCCAGAACCGGCCAAGTTTACAGCTCCATCGAAAAACATGATCCATGTATTTTCCTTTATTACCAAAATGCGATCTTCTGGAGAATATCTATCATCATCAGGGACTCCAGGATTTTCAGCTAACACATCCGCAATCACTCGACCTTTAATTGACTTCTGTGGCTTCATTTGGATATCAAACTCTGAAATTAAAATCTGCCACTTGGCTAACTTTCCTACCAAAGCTGGCTGATCAAGTAAATACTTAATGGGATCGGTCTCAGTCACAAGCAAAGTCTGGTGATGCAGTGTATATTGTCGCAGCCTGTGGAGCACCCATACTAGCGCAGCGCAAGTCTTCTCGGCTTCAGAATAATTCAACTCCGAGACGGTGAACTTCTTGCTTAGGTAATAAATGGCTCGCTCTTTCCCATCTTCAGGACTTTTCTGGGCTAGCATCGCACCTAAAGACTCACTATGAATCGTGAGGTAAAGGATCAAAGGCTGGCCCGGCATTGGTGGGACTAGCACTGGTGGTTTCATCAGGTATTGCTTTAGTTCGTTAAACGCTTCCCGACAATCATCGTCCCATTCCACTTGAGCATTCTTCCTTAGAAGTTTGAAGAATGGCTTAGCAGTTGCTGAGAGCTGAGAAATAAAACGGGCTATGTAATTCAATCTACCCAAGAGGCTCCGCACTTCTTTTACGGTCGACGGGGGTTGTAACTCACATATAGCCTTCACTTTGGAGGGGTCAATTTCAATGCCTTTACTGCTTACTATGAACCCAAGTAATTTACCCGAAGTTGCTCCGAATACGCATTTTGCTGGATTGAGACGGAGCTTAAACTCATGGAGCCTCTCGAATAATTTCTTCAAAGTATCGACGTGACTCTTCCCAGGTCGAGACTTGACGATCATGTCATCAACATAAACTTCAATCTCCTTATGCATCATATCATGGAAGAGCGTCACCATTGCCCGTTGATATGTTGCCCCGGCATTTTTAAGGCCGAAAGGCATGACCTTATAGTGGAATGTCCCCCAAGGAGTGATGAACGCCGTTTTCTCCTTATCATCGTCCTTCATTTTTATCTGATTATAGCCCGAAAAACCATCCATGAAGGAAAATAGCTCAAACCCTGCAGTACTGTCCACCAAAACGTCTATATGTGGCAATGGGAAATCATCTTTAGGACTGGCCTTGTTTAGATCGCGATAGTCGATGCAAACCCGAACTCGACCATCCTTCTTCATGACTGGCACAATATTAGCCACCCAGCTGGGGTATTGGGTGACTTCGATGAATCCCACTTTCAAAAGCTTCATGACCTCCTCCTCTATTTTCTTGGAAAGTTCAGGCTTGGTCCTTCGTAACTTCTGTTTCTTGGGCGGCATGTCTGGATTAGTGGGTAGACTATGCTCCACGATAGAAGGGTCTAGACCCGGCATATCGACATACGACCAGGCGAAGATATCCTGGTAATCCTTCAGCAGTTGGACCAGGCGTTTAGCTTCACCTTCGGGAAGGGTTGCCCCTATCTTCATCTCTTTGGGTTCTCCAGAATCACTCAAGTTGATGGTGATAGTTTGGTCTACCGTTAGGACTTTAGGTCTTTCATGATGCTCTAGATCACGCTGGAAGTCTGAGGAATCTTCGAGTTCATTGGTGTCATCGAGATCAGGTTCGGTGGCACATAATTCATCAGATTGGACCGTCCCCATACCCTTACGTGTCATAACATTGCCCCTGAAACATAAAGTAGGAGGTTCAGTAGGACAAACAGGGCTAAGCAGTGTATTTTTATTTCTTTTGATGATTTTATTTATTTTGAAATTCTTTTCAAAAAGGTTTTAACACGAGGAAGCATGAAGAAACCCAGGCCTCAGAATTCTCCTTGGACTATATTTTTTCTTTTATCGGTTGGATATCATCACCGGGCTGGTTTGATGTACCTCAACATGCCCTCAAAACGAAAATAACTTGTAATTTCATTGATCATCACCAAATGAATTACATTTATTAGAATGGAAATTGCAACAATCAAATCCTAGAAATGAAAAGTGCTAAAAAGCAGCTCCCGAGACGGGGCGAGTCCTAGAAAGCAGTAAAAATTCCCGCGTAGGGGAGTGTGCGAAAAAAAGTAAATGTGTTACTCTTGCGGGCCAGTGCCCATTCCCTTCAACGGTCCTTCCTCGATGGCTCCAATTAAGAAATTATCGAACAGGGCAGTGATTCCCTCCATTGCATCATCAGGATCTTCTGTCACTAGAGGTGCTGGATCATCCATACCCCCCCATCCATCCGGGATAATGTCACGGGGGTCAACATAGAAGCTCGGGGGTGCTGAGTATTTCACATAATAATCGAACTTGCCGCTCGGTTGCCCCAAAGTGTCGATCACCTCCTTCTCTTCATGCATCATTCTTGCGGGGCCCGGGAATGTGGTGCGGATATGTGGAAGCAACCTACCACGTCCACGTTCTTTACCATTTGGCTCTTCTTCGGATCGCGATCTGTCCTGTCCATTTCCTCGACCTCGACCTCAACCATGTCCACGTCCACGTCCACGTGCCCCATTATTTGACTCACTTGACCCCAGGTATCCCAACCCAGTAATGCGGGGCCTCTGAGAAACTTCCAACGGTTGGCGGATACCTTGACCGTTTCTACCAAGGCCTTCACCCGGAATAAAGCCATGAGAGACCATTACCTTTCCAACCATAACTGCAGCATTTGACACCTCAGGAATAGGCAGTGATGATCCTCTAGACGCATGTATGGTTGATACGAGCTCGAGCGACTGATAGCTCGATTCTATTTTGCAATCCGGCTCAACATAGGGGATAGCCGTTGCGTGGTAAATTGGGTGCTCTTCTTCACCGTGGACCGTGACTAACTTTCTCTCCACGATGAACTTCACCATCTGATGTAGACTGGATGGCACAGCTCCGGCTGTATGAATCCATGGACGACCCAACAGAAAATTGAATGCAGTGGGAATGTCCATAACTTGAAATAGGACATTGAACATCGTTGGTCCTATCTGTATGTCAAGGTGGATTTCTCCCATCACTTCCTTCTTCGTTCCGTCAAAGGCTCGAACGGAGGTCTTCGCAGAATTTATCTTAGAAGGATCTATCTTGAGCCGGCGTAAAGTTGCCAGAGGACAGATGTTCAAGGCTGATCCATTATCGATGAGTACCCGGGCTATATGCGAGGCCTTATATTTGACAGAAATGTAGAGTGCCTTGGTATGCCCCCTCCCTTCTAGAGGGAACTCTTCATCTGAAAAGGCTATGAGGTCCTTGAGGAGTATAGAACCCACAAATTCCTCTAATTTGTCATGATCGATCGTCTCTGGCACGTGGACTTCGCTTAACACCTTCATTAAGGCCTTCTGATGCTTAACAGATGTCTGGAGTAGCTCAAGCAGAGAGATTTGTGCGGGCAGCTTGCGCAATTGTTTGACTATGTTGTATTTGCTAGCCTTAATCACAGCTAGAAATTCCTTGGCTTCTTCATCAGTAACAGGTTTTGTAGGTTGAGCATTAGCTTGGCCATAGGAATGCCCGGATCTGGTAACTAAGTCGATATCGAGACTGTAGGACCAAGGGACTGCCTTATTATCACTATACTCATACGGTTGAGGTATCTCGATCACTATCCCTTCATCAGTTGTAGGCGTGCTTACAATGATCTCCTCATTATCGGACGCGTCTTCAAGCGGAGGCATGTCTTCAAGCAGAGGGTCGCTCTCGTCGCTCCCGGTGTTCAACGAAGCAAACTCCTCCTCCCAATTAATAACCACTTCAGAGATAGTGGAAATGATGCCAGTGTGGTCAGCATAAATGACCATCCCAGCTTCTACCATTCTTGAGATTCTTTCTCTCATGATGGCAAGGGGAAGGTCCTCATTACTCGGGTAACAACCGGCTTTCACTAACTCACCGTAGATGTCAGTAGTATACACCTTAACATTCTTGATTCGACCAGCGTTGAAGCTAAATATGGCATTCACATTGCCTGCGTGATCAAGGAGTGGGTTGCTCTGAACATTTGGCTTAGTAGGTTGAAATGAGAAAGCCTTCGTATCTAGGAGGTTCTGGATTCGGTGTTTGAGGGCATAGCAATCATCGGTTGAGTGTCCCAGCTCACCCATATGATAATCACATTTCTTTGACGGATTGAAGTTATAGAACTGCTCGGGATTGGGTCGCTTTGGCTCAGTAGTAAGCAAGCCTTTCTTCTGGAGCACTGTCAATACTTGAGATAACGATCCGGGGAGGGGGGTGAATTGCCTCCTGTTGTTCCTCCTCTGAAAAGGTTGACGACCCGAGTTTTGTTGCTGAGCTTCTGCTACTTGGATTGCTGGGGCGGAGTTAGCATTCCGCCGGCTCGGCTGGTTATAAGCCATATTCACTTCAGCTGCCGGTTCTTTCTCTTTTCTCGCACCAAATCTTCTGGTCGAGGAGGACGGCTCGACAAACCATCCATCTTTCAGCCCTATTTCAATTTGTTCGCCCATGGGGATGAGTTGGTTGAAGTTGTCAGCCGGAATGGCAACCATCCGATTACGGTATTCGAACGGGAGAGTTTTCACGAACATCCTCTTTAACTCACTGTCTATGGGTTCTGGGACAACCTGAGCAGCTAAATTCCTCCATCTGATAGCATAGTCTTTGAAGGACTCAGTCTTTTTCATCTGAGCATGTTCGAGATCATCACGGGTAGGAATGATGTCCGTTATGAATCTGTACTGCTTCAAGAATGCTTCACTGGCTTCTTTCCAAGTTTTGAGGCCATTTATCTTCTTCATGAGATACCAGCTCAAAGCAGGACCCGTCAAACTTGCTTGAAAGGCATGGATTATCAGGAGTTCGTTATCAACGTACGAAGTCATTTGTACGTGATAGAGCTGTAGGTGGGCTTTTGGACATGTGGTGCCATTGTACTTGTCGAAATCCGGCATTTTGAACTTCTTTGGGATCTTGATCTGTGAGTACAGGGACAGATCGATCGAAGGTGAATTCTGCGAACCCTCTAGTTGCTTGACTCTTTCTTCAAGTTTATTGACCCGTTCATCAGGTTTGTCTTTGTTTACGATGATCTGGACGGGGTCATCTTCTAAATCAGGAATATCGTCATCTCCGTCAAGATCGACACTTTTTCTGATTTTCTGCTTTGGGACTGACGCTTCGAGGGATGGCGAAACAGGAACCGACCGGAGAGCTTTGATCTCAGCGGACATTTGTTGCATTGCGATGACAAGTTGCTTGATCTGGTCTTCGACACCAACAACACGCTCTTGCAAGTCAGTTTGATCGGCCATTCTGGCTCTCGACCGTGTACGAATGGGCGATCGTGATCGGTCCGTAGCTACCTAATTTCGAACGAAACAGGCATACATAAGTGTGAAGCAAAATCATACGCCAATCCATGACATTGGTCTAACCGCTTTGAATTGAAAGGACCTCTTTATTGAAATGGCGAAAATTTTTACACCAATTAATGACTTGAAATTGAATTGAATATAAAGACAAATGACTCAATTCCTAAACAAATTTTAAAAACTGAAACTGAAATGAGAAAAGAACTTCGAGCTTTCTTATTTAGCTTGATCTATAGACATATGGGAGGCGACTTCCTTCTTCAATTGCTCATAAACTCGAGCTATCTTGGATGCCTTTTCTTCAGCTTCTTCGGCCTTCCTTTTGAGGCGATTGTTCTCTGAGCGATTGGCGGACTTGAGAGGCACCTTGGGTATCTTCGGGAGCAAATCCCGCGGGATTCTGTGCCGACGAATGTACTGGGTCGTCGCGAAATAGGACTTCTGCTCTCCCTTTAGTTCTCCTTCGGGCCGAGCTATCTTTAACACACGACACTTCCTCCACATCTTATTGAGCTGAGCTACGGTCGCTTCGTGGTCTTTATCGTCATCGGCGAAGTCAACTTGGAGGAGTTCCGGTTGTAGCGCTGGAGGGAGCCCTTGGAGAATCTGATACTGACGAGACACTCTGGCGGGGTAGTATTCAATTGCGCCGGTGAAACCCAATAGTGGAACTGGTCCAATACCATTACATGTAAGCCGAGCTTCCTCGACTTTGAACCAATTAGCATGCCATTGGAAACCTTGGGGTCTAGCATTTTTCATGAAAATGATCCATTCAGAGTAATGATAATCGGGTGCACCCCCTTATTTTTCTTTATACCTCAAGACGGGATGGCTAGAACCACTAAGCTCGGATATTGTGAGTAAATCGCCGCACCCTTTTATATGAGACAAAAACCAGATTTGTAGAAGTTCGAGGGGGGCATGAAAGTTTTGTCAACATGTTGCTTAAATTTAGTGAGGGAAATGAAAGTTTCGGCTAAAATGGTGTTGATAAAATTCTTTTCAAGACAGACCTGTTGGATCAACCATGCGATTGACGGACTACATGCATTCTTACAGTAAGGAAAAATCACGAATCCGAAAAACGCTAGCAAAAAGATTCTGCCCTTTTGAAAAGGTGTGGCTTTTTCAAAACACTGACTCAGGAATGAAAATGGACATGTGCCACGATTTGCTTTTAACACTTTTCCCAATTCATCTTTTCCGACATTCAAAAATTCAGCCAACATTAAAGTAGAATCAATTCCCAAAGGTGGTGTGACTAAATCCGACTCCAATGGTTTTCCAATGAGCACGCTATATTCTTCCAACGTCGGGGTGAGCTCGTGCTTACCGAATATAAAGGTAGAGGTCTCGGGACACCAGAAGTGCGCTAATGCTCGAACGAGGCCGGTACGGACTTTGACCTCCAGTAGGGGGAGGAGCCTCCCGATGTGGCCCTCAACTAGCTTGCGGTTGGTCGGACTGAGTAGATTCCACCAGGCACGGAGCTCGTCCTTAGGAGCATCAAGAATCCGGATGTCTGCCCCTCCCATAGTGTATAGACCAAGACTCACGACCGACCTAATGTCATGGACCGACCAAAGAAAAAGACGAAACATAAATAAATTGCGAGTTAAAGGTTCAGAAATCTTACTTCACCCGGTAGAATGATGGCAATCACATAGACATGCGCATGAAATGTGAGGTTCGATTTCTATCTAGACTCTGGCTTACAAAATGGAGACATGAGGATTACCGAGCTAAACCAGTCATGGTGGTGGTTAGGCTGGGATTCCCCTGACTCCGGCTTAGTCAAAGAGCCGACCCGGGTTGCAAAGGGTGCAACCGTGGTAGGTATTCAATGACACCATGAAAGAACTTTCGGGATCAAGAAAGGCGACCCATACCACGCGAGTGTGGTCGGGGTGTCCGTTTTCTCAGTACCATCCTAGACCTGTGCCGTCCAGGTCCGGCAGCGGGAAGTGTGTGCGGTGTAGTGTAAATGCAAGGCATGCACAACAAGTTATATCATACAGCGCTTCGTGCATAAAATAAACCATTCATTCAAACACCTCCCTGCAAAACAAGGGTTAACAATCACGCCTCCCTTTATACCTCCCATTCTGCAAAAACATTTAACACCTAAAATGTTAGGGACGTACCTGGGATCCTCGCTGCTAAGCAAAATATATATATATTTTTTAAAAGAAAAACTGTCCTAAGTCCACTAAGAGTTTTAACTCAAATCCCCAGCGGAGTCGCCAAGCTGTCGCGACCTAAAAATTTTCCTCTCAGGCTAATGGATTATTAGGACTAAACCTAACTCGGGCCCTCCCAAGCCCTACCAATTCGCAACTTAGGTTTAAGTTTTTAATATGCAAAAGTTTTCATACTCGGAGTCGCCACTAATCTATTTGTGGTAGGTCGATTAGAAACCTAAATAAAACATAGGGAGGTATGTTTTATTCCTACGAACCAGAGATTCTAAGTCCGGGGACTTGATTACGCTAGATCTAGTCTAACGCCCTTTCGGTACCTTTTTCTTTTCAAAAATATTTTGGCAAGTAATCTGGACCCATTTTAACTTAGTCACTAACATGTGAGGTGTTCATGTGGGTACGCAAACCACCAATTTAACACCCAATAATCAAAACATTAAATAAATTGCAAGATTGGGAGAATTACTTACCTCGAAGCAACGTAAGCATCTGCATGGTTAGCTAGAAAATCACATCAACCATCCTAATATGATTTCTAATTAACAAGCAGTTCACTCAATATTTTTGGATTTTCGCTTATTTAAATGAAAGCTAACCTATATGCAATGACGTGCAAAAAATGACATGCAAGTAATGCAACCTAGCATACAAACTATATGTCATGCGACGACGTGACCTAATTCTAACGACGGGCAAATGATTTATTTTTGGTATTTTCTGATGAAATTCGGAATAAAAATATGCCTAAATTAACATGCAACCTATAATGACTTAACATATCCTATCATAACTTATTTTTTGGATTTTTGTTAAAATTCGAAATAATCAATTACTTAAATTAAGAATGCAATCTATCCTAATCTACCATAAAACAATTCATTTTTTAGGGTTTTCTTGAAAATTCGGAATAAAAAATAACCTAAATAATCTATTAAGATTAGAAAATTATTTAATTTAAACTAGGGAATAGATTATCTCAAGTCCTAATTTAAATTAAATAATTACTCTATCGTCTAGATATATTTAGGATTCCTAAACATGCAAAAACTCAAATTCAAATCCTAACTGATATTTTTTGAATTTTCTTTTTATTTGAAAAGGAAAGATAATTTAAACAGAGATAGCATCCACATTTAAAACAACCACGCAATCCACAAGATTCGTTTCAAATTCGGATTAGGCACAAAAATCGAGCTATCAGTCATATCTATAGGGTTATAGATATTGACGGAAAGTCGATCGTTCAAATTTGGAAAGCAGATAAAAATCATTATCGTATCCAAGGGATTATGGATAGGATAATGATTTTCCGTATCGCCACGTATCATACCTTAGGGATAAGGTCAGATAGTTGTCCAGATACATTGCTGAATTAGGAAAGATTCCTAATTTTGAATATTTTCAAATATTGCGAACAAGGCAAACATTATCTTAAGATATCTAACAATCCACGCAATATTCACAGAATATTCAAACACCCAAAAATTAAGAAACGAAATATTCTAAAAATATTGGATAATGTTTAATTACCTAATTTGCAGATAATTTCCAAATTCGAACTTGCGGATCAGGATGAGCGGCGAACGGCGGATCGGCGGCGCGGTGTCGGGAATGGCGGCGACGGTGGCGCACGTCGGGGAAAACCGCAGCAGCGGCGACGTCACGCGGCAGCAGCAGCGTCGGCGGGAGGCGGCAGCGGCAGGCGCGGCGGCGGCAGCAGCGTCGGCGTGAGGCGCAGCGCCGGCGGGAGAGGCGGCAGCACGCGGCAGCAGGAAGCGGCAGCAGCGACGTCACACGGCAGCAGCGGCGTCGGCGGGAGGCGGCAGCGGCAGGCGCGGCGGCGGCAGCAGCGTCGGCGTGAGGCGCAGCGCCGGCGGGAGAGGCAGCAGCAGCAAGCGCGGCGGCAGCAGCAGCGTCGGCGTGAGAGACGGCGGCACGCGGCAGCAGGAAGCGGCGGCAGCAGGCGCACGGCAGGCGGCGGTGCAGCAGCGGGGGCGTCCGGCGTGGAGTGGCTGCAGCAACGTGAGGCGCGGCGTGAGGCAGCGTCACACGGCGAGAAGCAGCGGCAGCACGCGGCGGCGCGCGGCGAGGAACAGCAGCAGCAGGCGGCGGCGCGCGCGGGAAGGGGCGGCAGCAGCAGGCGGCGCGTGACGGGAGGAGCGGCAGCAGGCGACGGCAGCAGCAGCGGTGCACGGCGAGAAGCAGCGGCAGCACGCGGCGGCGCGCGGCGAGGAGCAGCAGCAGCAGGCGGCGGCGCGCGCGGGGAGGGGCGGCAGCACGCGGCAGCAGCGGGAGCCGGTCTCCTTCTCTTCCTCTCTTCCTCTTTCTCTCGCTCACGTATGTCTCTCGTGCCCTCAAAAATTATGTTCTGAAAATTCTCTCCCCCCTCTAAAATTCTGACCTAATGAAATATATATAGTATTAATCTAGGTCAATTAGATGGGCTTTCTGGTCCTAATGGGCTTAGGCTTGGGCTTTAATTTAAATGGGCTGGATTAATTAATGATGATGGGCTGAATTAATTAATGATAATGGGCTGAATTAATTAATGACAATGGACTGAATTAAGTTCAAATTAAAACAACCGAGCCCATTTGACTTGTAATTCCCGGGCCTTGCATTACAAGCGAGCCGAGTCCCATTCAATGAAATTTAAGCTCGTTCGTCACCGCCAGTCCGATGCAAAATGCAATTAATCTAAAATGAATTTAAACTATATGTTATGCAAATTAAATATTTTTTGTTTAGGGGTTAAAAATTTTAATCCCTAATTTTCTATGTAAATTATACTAAATGGTCACTAAAATTTAGGTGTCAACAACAAGAAGTAGCCATTTGGAACGGCATCGTGCATACTCTGCAAGGAAACTCAATGTGGTGGAGGTGCGCCGCACATTGAGCGGAAAAGGTTTGGCATCGACATTAAGGGGCGAGAGGAGACTCGGCATCGGCAGGGCTATGGTTGTGCGCAGCAGCTTGTGGGGGAGTGAGCACGCACTTTCTCTATATCGCCGGCCTCTTTTGTGCGAAATTCCCTACATTATTCACCACCCTTGATATTTTTTGAGAAAGCATATTTATATAGGCTTGTTAGTTTGGCTTTTTTTTTAGGTATCTCTTTCCTAAATTATACCGAGAAAATTATGTGATATATTCAAGATAGAAAATTAAGATATTTCTGTTCAAGTATATTTTCTCTTGTCCCCTTCCTTATGGCCGAAAATCTCAAGGGAATATGCCCTTTAGACTTCCAAATTTAATTAGGAATTAAATCTCTCCAAGTTTAAGATATTTATGAGCCTTGCACATCCAATTTTCGGCCACATGGAGAAGATTACGGGTTTAGCCGAATTTTGTGCTCTTGTGGGCTTTATCCGGATAATTCAATTAAGCTCAAAGCCACCTTGCTTAAGTCAGTGTAGTTTACGTGGGTCTTATTACTACTACGATAATGCTCATTATATACAAATTAATAATATTGTTTTTCAGGGATAGGGGTCAATCTCTAATTCTTTTGCGGCTAAATAGGGTTGCCAAAATTTAGGTGTTAATAGTAAATTAATGGTTGAAAAACTGATAAGTCACACAAATAACAGATTGTTAATTCGAATAAAAGTTGATAAAGTTATGGCGTGTGCAAGAAAGACAATAAAAGTTGTTACACGAGCATAATAGTTAGTAAATTAAATTATATATATATATATATATATATATATATATATATTAGTAAGTAGTTCTAATGAGAGTTGGTAACCCAAACTAATTCGTAATTCAATAAAAAAAATTGTAAGTAACTTGAATGAAAATCAAATTCGTTTAAGAGCTGGTAAATTTAAAAGGTTGGTAAGAAGGGCAAAAATAAATGGTGCTAAAAGAAAGTTGGTAATTTGCAAACTGTTTAAAAGAATTCACAAAATCATAAAAGTGATGGGAGTAAATTACTAACGAGTTATCAAGAACTTAATTGACCCATGCTTTTTTTTTACCAATGGTTGTTTGACACTTAATAATAACTCTTTCGGAAATCTATCAATACGGATTAAGAAAGCCCATTTCTTTTGGGCCCAAGTTCAAACTATCTGTTGCGGAAGCAGGTGATCGAATAATAAAATAGACATAATAAGAAAACAAGTCGAATACTAGATTTACGTAATTTGATCGTAGTGATACGCCCACGAGTATAGCAATAACAAATTCCAATATAGTTCAAACGATACGACGGAGATTACAATCACACTCGAGTCACTCAAATACTCTTAGTATTTTTCAGCTTCTAATTACACCCAATAACACTCACACAGTGTTTAGCCTACAATTCTTACCACAAGATTTGTATATAATCTCTTAATCTCATGAATAAATTATATACAAATTCCTACCACAAGATTTAATTGGCTTTAAACACTCGGATAGCTTTAGAGTGTAATTCACTAATAGAAGCTCCTCTTTGATACTCTTCATAAGAAATCACACTTCTTATATATAGACAAGAGCACAATCCAAATTAGGAAATCTCTTTTTAGGAAAACTTTTTTCCACCTAAGAAACCTATTTAAAATAAGAAACTTTCCTTTTCGGATTCGAATTTGAGACATATTTTAACAATCTCCACTTTGGCTTGACGTTTGAATCGAGTCACAATCGCTTAACTGAAATCTAAACTTTACTGCTACTCTCCTACATCCCTCAATGGGCTTAAATGCCACAAATACTATTCAAGTTCAAGCCTTGCTTGAACTTCATCATAACCGTGGACCTCATCAAAACACCAACTTCACTTGTACCTTTAACTACTCTACAATGATTTGTCGATGTAGCCTACTTTACTACAGATAAAGCAAAACCATTATTGCATCAACATCTATCAAGAGATTGAATACAACAACTTTCTTTACTATAGATAAAGTTCACTGAAAATTGAACTTCACTACTACTCTCCTACGTTCCTCAATAGGCTTAAATACCACAAATACTCTTCAAGTCCAAGCCTTGCTTGAACTTTATCATAATCATGGAGCTCATTAAAACACCAACTCCACATGTACCTTGAACTATTGTACAAGGATTTTCCGTCGCAACCTTCTTTACTACAGATAAAGCAAAACCATTATTGCATCAACATTTATCGTGAGATTGAATACGCACCTTGTCAATATTAAAAGTTACAGCAACTGTTGACTTTATAGGATCCATCTTGCTACAAGCACTATCTGTGTCGATTACTTCGCTAGTATCCACTATCTCAAAAGTTTCTGCTTGCAACTTCACTATAAGCTAAACAACATCCAGATTCATATAAATACTATCACTAACACTCCTAGTCAAAAGTTCTGGAGACTCGTCAAATGTAATTTTTCTGCTGATAACGGGTGAATTTAATTCTGAACACCACAACTAATTGCCTCACTCACCTGTATACACTTTCTTGCCCTTCCATTGAGCTTACTATCACTCACTCGAATGTAACATGTGCAACAAAATATTCTAAGAACAAAATAATTAGCAACATTACCTGACTATACTTCTTTGGGAGTCCAATATCTAATCACAGTTGATAATGATATATTGTTTAGGTAACTCACCGTACTAAGCACATCCGCCAGAAATCTCCTAGCCATATCAACACTATTGAACATTTTATGGGCTATGTCTAGTAATGTGTTACTCATAAACTCTGCAACCTGTTGTGGTTTACTAGCACTAGTGCGGTGTCTCACTATGCCTTCTTTCATGGAGAATTCGTTTAACAACTCCGAGGAAAACTCTATATTATCATCAGTTCACACATGCTTGATCGTTTTACGAGTCTTCTTTTCGATCAAAGCTCTCAACTGTGTGATTTTGACAGCAACATCAAACTTGTGCCTTAGCATAAACACTCATATCTTCCTCGAGTAGTCATGAACAATTGTTATCATAAATCTGGTACTTTTTCTCGAAGGAAATCGCGACAACCTGCGAATATTGTGACATCATGAAAAATAGTCCATTTAGGATTTATAAAATACTGAGTTTTATGAATGTACTCGTAGTTAGTTCTCATCCGAAATTGATCATTTCTGAGATACTAACCTATAGGGAAATGCTAATTAGGGATTTTAATTCGTACGACTAGAGGAATTCGATCGTGAGCTGAATTTCGACCATAAATCCATCGATGTGACATTTTGAGCCAGTGTATGCCGATCTTGGGATAGTGATGGGCCGATTCGTCATTATCATACACGTGGATCATGGATGATTCCGTTTGACCCCGAAATGAATTGACGAACGATTCCAAACTTATCCCGAACGATCGTACTCATCAGAACTAGTGATTGATTCTCATGATTTTATTGACAACCGAAGTCGTTACGGTCTGAATAAATTGCACGTGACTCGATTTAGTATCAGTCAAGGGTCGTATAGACGAAATTCCCCAAAAGCCACCCGTTAGTTTGAGAAACACTCAAGTTACGTTATATATATAATTCGATTATTGATTAGAGACCAAATCGGGCATCAAAAAATTAGGAAAGTCACGACAGGGCCTTTGGACGACGTTGTAGTTGGAGCGTGCAACTCGGGATTTCTTCGAAATTTTCAGAAAAGTTCGATTTCGGCGAGAAATGAAGAAAGTGACCATTTTACCCCTAAGGCTTTATAAAGAGTTAGTTTTATGGGCCAAGGGCATTTTGGTAATTTTGCCCTAAAATTTGAGAAAGACATTTTTGCCCTTGAACTTTTTGAGAAATTACAAGATTACCCTTGGATATTTTTGGTAAGATTCGATCTCGGCCGTCGGTTTCAAGATAAGATCGAATCTGGACCGTTGATTGAAAAGATTAGATGAGGGCAAGATCGTCATTTGGTGTTTTGGTCAAAATTGGTCCAAGCATTATCCTCTCTCTCTCCTCTCCCCTCCCCTATTCGGTTCCCCCTCCCTCACCATGAAACCCCCTATGATCACTCTCTCTCCCTCACGCCGACTGCCCCCTTGCCCGTGCGCCGGCCGCCGTCCGTATGCCCGCCGGATCGCCGCCGTGCCGCGCCGTCCTCGCCACCGCCATCACCCCCAAGCCGTCGTCTCTCTCTCTCTCTCTCTCTCTCTCTCTCTCTCTCTCTCTCTCTCTCTCTCTCTCTCCCGCTCGAGTGGCCGTAGGTCACGGCCAAGGCAAGCCGCGCCACCGCCGTTCGCGCCGCCGCGAAGCTGTGCCGCCGCTTGCTGCCGTATTCGTCGATTGCCTCCGCTTTTCCGTTCTAGCCGCGTGAGTCTAGAACTTGGTAAGTCTCGCCTAAACCCGATTTAGGATATTGGGTATCGATGGATAATTTTGGTTGGAAATCGAATTTATTTGGGTGCGGGATTGTGTGGATTAGAAGTAAAATCAATTGGCGGGCCTAGGATTAAATTCGGGAAAATTTTATTGGAAATTTTGAGGACAATAGGGGGCTGCGGATGGCTGTTCATTGGGCTGTGATGGGTTGATCAGGACACAAGTTGGATTTTTAGAATTGGCAATTAGCGGTGAGAAAGTGCCGTGAAGGGCCGGAATTGACGTGACGCCGTTTGGTTGGAGAAAAATGACAGATTGTGTGTTTAACGTGTGTTGGAACTGCGACTGGGTTGGGATGATGAAATTGATTGCCTGGTTGAGTAATTACATAATTGAAATATGCCTATTGTGTGCACGTTTGGGCCAGACTGATTTAATTATTGAAATTGGCCATGTCAAATGCTGAGTGAGCATGTTTTATGTGTGAATTGATGCGTGCACGTGTCACGTATGATGGGCTAGTTGGGTGTGGTAAATGCTTATTGAGCATGTGCATGAGTAAGAAAGAAATGTGGTATGACATGTGATCGTGAAAATTGTGCTGTCCTAAGGCATGTACTTCAACGCGGGATGATGCCCGGTACTACCGGAAGGCTGCCAGCCTGAGGCGTGTACTTCAACGCGGGTTACGCAGTAGGTGGTAGGTGTTGAGCTTAAGGCGTGTACTTCAACGCGGGCAAGAAATATGGCCTGAGGCGTGTACGTTAACGCGGGCCTAAAGTGTTGTGATAAGTGGTCGCAGTGAACCTAAGGCGTGTACTGTGACGCGGGTCACTGGCGAGGAATTATGAAAAAGAGAATGAGAACGGAATGAGTGCATGACATAAGATTTGTGCATGCTTGTGATTATGTGTAAAGTACCTATTATATAACGATCTGGTGTATGTGTGATTGTGTTTGGTGATTGTCTGGAGGTACGTGATAGCTTAGGTGGGGTTTAGGGGTGTACTTACTGAGATGTAGTCTTATGGTTATTTCAACCAATACTTTTCAGAACCCCGATAGGACTGATGAATCCACCACCACCGCCGCCTGAGCATTTTGGGGTACCAGTGCACACCGAGTCTGAGATTGCAGAATTCCCTATGCCCGATAATACGACCTGGATTAAGCAGACTACTACCATTTTCATAAACGTAGGACTACCCTTATAGGAGATCCATGTTTATATGGCCTGGTTCTTTCAGGATGCAGAAGGGGATGAGTTTGGGCCCGTTTGGGGTTTTGATGTTCCGTTCGACTTAGTTGGGGATTGGGACCCCTCTGCCATACCCCTATAGACGGAGAGTTGACTAGTGCGAAAACTAGCCTAACCCAGTCAGGAATGCATCCGGCACCGGCAGTGCAAGTATCGTTAGGGGCTGAGCATGAACCCGAACCTGAAGCATCACAGGCTGAGGACGACCCAATGGATATAGATTTAGAACCAATTCCCGAGGAGGAACCAGAGGGGGTAGAGCTCGAGGCAGAGCTCGAGAACGAGCCTAACGAGTCTGAGGAGCTTGAGGAGGAGCTGGAGTATATATTCCCTTATGAACAGTATATGGATCCAAATTTTGTACCCGAGTTCAATTTCTTTGATGGATTAGCTGAGGAGGAACATGACGAAGTCCCAGCTGAGTCAGGTGACATCAATCACCCGATAGAGATTGAGACAGAACTAGAATCCTCAGAGGAGCAAACTACTAATGAGAGTTCGGATTTGGATGGCGAGGAATCGGATTCAGAATGGACACCGAGCAAAGGTCAACGAGGCTAGTATAGGGATCGAGAATAGTTTTTTTTTGGAAGAGCACCATTTTTGAGGGTAGAATACTAGGTCATCGGTTCTTTTGATCTCGAGGGTTTTAGTACGGTGTGCACATGTATATTATGGTTTGTAAAATTGTGAATAGTATGGTATAAGTGTGAATGAGTAAAGAATATGTTTATTCTCTCTGTTTTTCCCTAGTTCCAATTGTCCGGGTGTTTTGTGGTTTCTGCTGTTGAATTAAATCTATGATGTTTTTAAATGAGGTTGGCGATAACCTGGGGCATTGCACTAATCGACCAGTAGTAGGATGACGCGTACTCGACGGGGATTCGGGGCGTGATATCCACATTTGAATTGGTATCAGAGCAAGGACCGCTCGATTTATATTGGTTGAAGTTTGGAGTAATAAGGAGTAGAAACCTTGGGGTAGTATTTAGGGAGACCCTAGTGAGTTGTAGGGTGGAACGAGCTACACGTGCCTCCAGTTTGTTTGCCGTGATTGTTTGAGCGAGTTAATTGTTGTGTGGTAATTGAAATGCAGGTGCATTTGGACCTGAGGTAAGTGTTCAAACTCTTGTGATTGTGACTTCGTGATTGGTAGTGAGGAATTGCATGCTGAATGTACTCTTGTGTGGATTCACTGCTTAGAATCAGATTGATCTAGTTGGCCTAGATTGCTAATTCTTGAGTGGAATTATAGCAGGTAGGAGAGTGGTAGAATTGTGATAATGAGCAGTGAAGGAAGAGGCGTAGAAAGAGTCCCAAGAAGGGGCGCAAGTAGAGGAACAAGGGGTAGAGGTCGTGCTCGAGCTAGACCTGTAGAGGACCTCGGAATGGATGCTACAGCGATAGAAAATCCAGGCGTTGGTGCTGGAGTTGTAGGAGAACCTAGAGTCGATGCTAGACCTGTAGAGGACCCTAGAATGGAAGCGGTCATGAGGACCCTAGAGCAGATTGGTAATATAATAGGATAGCAGACTCAGGAACGAGCTGCTACGATTGCCCAAGCTGCCGAGGCCGCTACGGTTGCAGTTGCTAATAATAATGGAAATCAAGGGCAGGGGTAAGTGAATGTGAATAGACCAATGCATTAACTCATAGAACAGTTTATGAAGCTTAAACCGCCTAAGTTTACTGGGAAAGGTGACCCTGAGGCTGCACCTAAATGGGTAGAGGAGCTCGAGAAGGCTTTTGAAGTGCTAGAGTGTAATGATAATGAGAAGGTAACTCTGGCAGTGTAGCCCTGCAATGCAAATGATTGGTGGAAAGCCACCAAAGATAGGGTTTTCTCGGAAGGTACAGCTCGGACTTGGACTGCTTTTACTGAGAACTTTTATGAGAAATATTTTTCGGCTAGTGCCAGGGAAAGAAAGTTAGCTGAGTTTATGAGACTCCGCTAGGGCCAGATGACAGTAGATCAGTATGAGGCGGAATTTGCGAGGTTGTCTAAGTTTGCGCCAAGAATGGTGGAACATCTCGATGAGAAGGCGCGAAGATTTCGGGACGGATTGAAGGTTGATATTCGCAGTCAGTTGTTACTGGTAAACCTGAAGACGTATGAGGAAATATTTGATAGGGCCCAGATTCTAGAGCGAGATCAGGTGCATAAGGCTGCCGCTTCTGGGTCGAGATTTGTCCAAGGCAGGGACAATCGTAATCCTGGGAAGAGGCCGATGTTAGATAATAGACGTTTTACTCCCCCCATTAGAAGAAATATTGGGAAGCTAGCCCGGAATCAGAATGGTCCTTGTAGGATATGTGGAGGTAGGCATGGAAATGGACCTTGTCCAACTCGGGGCGGAGCGTGTTTTGGATGTGGAGGATTTGGTCATCACGTAAGGAATTGCCTTAATCCTAGACAGAGTAGGCCGCTTGCATTGCCGCCACCTCGGAACGGAAATCAAATTGGAACAGCCCAGATAGTAAATCAGAATAGGCCTCAAGCGCAAGGACGAGTGTATGCTATGGCCAGATGAGAGGCTGAGAACGCACCAGAGGTTGTCACAGGTACGATTTCTCTGTGCAACCATGCTGCGTATGCTTTATTTGACCCTGGAGCATCGCATTCCTTTATATCTACACAATTTGTTGAGCTGACTGGAATAGAACCGCAAATGCTTGATGTGGTGTTATACGTGACGACTCTCTTGAATGATAAGATGTTAGTATCGATGGGGTGTCTAGACTGTAAGATTGTGATTAGGGATAGGGAGGAAAAGATTGATTTAGCGATTCTAGACATGTACGATTTTGATGTCATAGTGGGTATAGATTGGCTGTCTAAGCAAAGGGCAGTAATGGATTGTAATAGTAGGGTGATCCAATTTAATCTGGTTGGACATCCAGAATTTAAATTTGTGGAAAGTCGAGGAGGACTCTCGATTCCATGGATTTCGTCGCTAGAAATGACAAAGTTGTTGAGTGAAGGTTGTCAGGGATTCCTAGCGGCAGTAGTTGATTCAATAGGTGAGAAGGCTAGGCTTGAGGATATAGCTGTAGTGTGCAGGTATCCCGATGTGTTCCCTCAGGAATTGCCGGGACTGCCACCAACAAGGGAGGTAGAATTTGTAATCGAATTGGCACTGGGAACTGAGCCAATTTCGAAGGCACCTTACAGGATGTCGTTGTCGGAGTTAAAAGAGTTAAAGGTGAAGATGCATGAATTGTTAGATAAGGGATTTATTCGTCCTAGTGCGTCCCCGTGGGGAGCGCCATTGTTATTTATGAGGAAAAAGGATGGATCATTGAGATTGTGTATAGATTACAGGCAGCTGAATCAAGTGACGATTAAAAATAAATATCTCTTACCGAGGATTGATGATTTGTTTGATCAGTTGCAAGGGGCTTCGGTGTTCTTTAAAATTGATTTAAGGACGGGATATCATCAGTTAAGGATTAGGAAGGAGGATATACCGAAGATGGCATTTAGGACGAGATATGGACATTATGAATTTATTGTAATGCCGCTTGAATTAACAAATGCCCCTGCTACCTTTATGGACCTGATGAATCGGGTGTTTAAGGAATTTTTAGACCAGTTCGTGATCGTGTTTATAGACGATATATTGGTTTACTCAAAGAGCATAGAGGAGCATGAATTTCACTTGAATCAAGTGTTGCAGACTTTAAGAGAGAACGCGCTGTATGCTAAGTTTAGCAAATGCGAATTCTGGCTCAGTCAAGTAGCCTTTCTCGGTCATATAATCTTGGGGGAAGGAATCTCAGTGGACCCATCGAAGATTGAGGCTGTGATGAAGTGGCCTAGACCTACGACGGTAACTGAAGTTCGGAGTTTTCTGGGTTTGGCTGGATACTACCGTCATTTCGTGGAAGGATTTTCGGCAATAGCAACACCACTGACACATTTGTTGAAAAAGGAAACGAAATTTGAGTGGACGGATAAATGTGAAAGGAGTTTTCAAGAGTTGAAGCATAGATTAACAACGGCATCGATATTGACGATTCCATCAGGACCCGGAGGGTATGAGATATATAGTGATGGGCTGTTAAAAGGATTGGGGTGCGTACTCATGCAACATGGGAGAGTAGTAGCCTATGTGTCAAGACAGTTAAGGCCGCATGAGTTGAATTATCCTATGCATGATTTAGAATTAGCCGCAATTGTATTCGCCCTGAAGATTTGGTGACATTATTTATGCGGAGAGAAATTTCAGATTTATACAGACCATCAGAGCCTCAAATACTTGTTTTTTCAAAAGGAGCTGTCGCGACCTAAAGTTTCCTCTCCGGCTAATGGATTATTAAGACTAAGCCTAACTCGGGCCCTCCCAAGCCCTGCCAATTCGCAACTTAGGTTTAAGTTTTTAACATGCAAAAGTTTTCATGCTCGGAGTCGCCACTAATCTATTTGTGGTAGGTCGATTAGAAACCTAAATAAAACATAGGGAGATATGTTTTATTCCTACGAACCAGAGATTCTAAGCCCGGGAACTTGATTACGCTAGATCTAGTCTAACGCCCTTTCTGTACCTTTTCTTTTAAAAAATGTCTTGGCAAGCAATCTGGATCCATTTTAACTTAGTCACTAACATGTGAGGTGTTCATGCGGGTACGCAAACCACCAAAATAACACCCAATAATCAAAACATTAAATAAATTGCAAGATTGGGAGAATTACTTACCTCGAAGCAACGTAAGCATCTGCATGGTTAGCTAGAAAATCACATCAGCCACCCTAATATGATTTCTAATTAACAAGCAGTTCACTCAATATTTTTGGATTTTCGCTTATTTAAATGAAAGCTAACCTATATGCAATGACGTGCAAAAATGACATGCAAGTAATGCAACATAGCATGCAAACTATATGTCATGCGACGACGTGACCTAATTCTGATGACGGGCAAATGATTTATTTTTGGTATTTTCAGATGAAATTCGGAATAAAAATATGCCTAAATTAACATGCAACCTATGATGACTTAACATATCCTAACATGACTTATTTTTGAGGTTTTTGTTAAAATTCGAAATAATAAATTACTTAAATTAAGCATGCAATCTATCCTAATCTACCGTAAAACAATTCATTCTTTTTTGGGATTTTCATGAAAATTCGGAATAAAAAAATAACCTAAATAATCTATTAAGATTAGAATATTACTTAATTTAAACTAGGAAATAGATTATCTCAAGTCCTAATTTAAATTAAATAATTACTCTATCGTCTAGATATATTTAGGATTCCTAAACATGCAAAACTCAAATTCAAATCCTAACTGATATTTTTTGAATTTTCTTTTTTATTTGAAAAGGAAAAGCAATTTAAACAGAGATAGCATCCACATTTAAAATGGCAACGCAATCCGCAAAATTCGTTTCAAACTCGGATTAGGCACAAGAATCGAACTATCGGTCATATCTATAGGGTTATAGATATTGACGGAAAATCGATCATTCAAATTTGGAAAGCAGATAAAATTCATTATCGTACCCAAGTGATTATGGGTAGGATAATGATTTTCCGTATCGCCACGTATCATACCTTAGGGATAAGGTCGGATAGTTGTCCAGATACGTTGCTGAATTAGGAAAATTTCCTAATTTTAAATATTTTCAAATATTGCGAACAAGGCAAACATTATCCGAGAATCATCTAGCAATCCACACAATATTCACAGAATATTCAAACATCCAAAAATTAAGAAACGAAATATTCTGAAAATATTGGATAACATTCACTTACCTAATTTGCAGATAATTTCCAAATTCGAACTTGCGAATCGGGATGAGCGGCGAACAGCGGATTCGGTGGCGCGGTGTCGGGGCGACGGCGTGGCAACGGTGTGACCGTCCGGACAGCGGCGGTGGTGCACGGCGGGAGGAGCAGCAGCAGGCGGCGTCGGCGTGCGATGACTCCGGCGGCGGCAGGGACGGCTGTAGGGAACGGCGTCGGAGGGCAGCAAGACAGCGTCGGCGTGCGACGGCTCCGGCGGGGACGGCAGCAGCAGCGTCGGGGCTCGGCGTTCGGCAGCTGGCGAGCGCGCGGCAGCGGGCGCGGCAGGGACGGCAGCAGCGGCGTCGGAGCTCGGCGTGCGGCAGCTGGCGAGCGCGCGGCAGGGACGGCAGCAGGGCGCGGCGGGGCGCGGCGACGGGCGGCAGGCGCGGCAGCGCGGCGTCGGAGCTCGGCGTGCGGCAGCTGGCGAGCGCGCGGCAGGGACGGCGGCAGGGCGCGGCGACGGGCAGCAGGCGCGGCGGGGCGCGGCGACGGGCGGCAGGCGCGGCAGGCGCGGCTGTGTCGCGCGGCAGGGACGGCGGCAGGGCGCGGCGACGGGCGGCAGGGACGGCGGCAGGGCGCGGCGACGGGCAGCAGGCGCGGCGGGGCGCGGCGACGGGCGGCAGGCGCGGCAGGCGTGGCGCGCGGCAAGCGGGGGCGCGCGGCAGGCGGGGCGTGCAGCAGGCACGGCAGGGCGGCGGCGGCGGCGGGCGTGGCGCGCGGCAGGCGGGGCGCGCGGCGGGCGTGGCGCGCGACTTCTTTCTCTCTCTCTCTTTCTCACTCTCACACTCTCAAAATTCTGATCTGAAAATTATGGCCCCCCCTCCTAAAATTCTGACCTAATAATGTATATATAGTATTAATCTAGGTCAATTAGATGGGCTTTCTAGTCCTAATGGGCTTAGGCTTGGGCTTTAATTTAAATGGGCCGAATTAATTAATGATAATGGGCTGAATTAATTAATGATAATGGGCTGAATTAAGTTCAAATTAAAACAACCAAGCCCGTTTGACTTGTAATTCCCGGCCCTTGCATTCCAAGCGAGCCGAGTCCCATTCGATGAAATTTAAGCTCGTTCATTCACCGCCGGTCCGATGCAAAATGCAATTAATCTAAAATGAATTTAAACTATATGTTATGCAATTTAAAATATTTTTTGTTTAGGGGTTAAAAATTTTAATCCCTAATTTTCTATGCAAATTATACTAAATGATCGCTAAAATTTAGGTGTCAATAGCTGCCCCTCTTTGAAGGTGAGCTCGCAGAGGTTGCATTCAAAGGCTAAATGATACCTAAATTTCAACCATGCAAATGCAATGAATGTTATTTTTGTCGGGATTATGAGTCCCATTTTACAATGCATTAAGAAATGATGCATGCTGACTTGAATAGAAAACATACCTGGAATTACTTACCTGACATGAGCAAGATAATGCAATTCGAGGCACAACTTCAACTTGTATGTTGTTTTGGCAAATGTATGGGCTCAGTCCCATAGGTATTGCCTGATATACGTTGATGAACTTCGGTGATCTGCAGTCAAGTCAAAACACACGAAGAAAGCTCGACGTACCCAATCATCATTTGGATTCGTGAGAATAGTTCCGATCTTTACGAACTACCTATACATCTCTCTAGGTGTTTGCAAAGATTTGGCCGCTTCACTTATACCTGCTCATAAGTGAATTGCGGGGGAAACTTTTAAAATCAAGAGGATATTCTGACCTTTACATATACCTGCTCATATGCAAAGATTTGGCCGCCTCACTTATACCTGCTCATAAGTGAACTGCGGGAGAACACCTGGGGTTGAGAGAATATTCCGACCTTTACATATACCTGCTCATATGCAAAGATTTGGCCGCTTCACCTATACCTGCTCATAGGTGAGTAGCGGGGGAACATCTGAGATAATGAGAGTATTCCGATCTTTACATATACCTGCTCATATGCAAAGATTTGGCCGCTTCACCTATACCTGCTCATAGGTGAGTAGCGGGGGAATACCTGATACTTGGGAAGAATATTCCGACCTTTACATATACCTGCTCATATGTAAAGATTTAGCCGCCATGCCTATATCTGCTCATAGTCATGTAACGGGGGAATCTTCTCGAGATTGTATGAAAATCTGTGATTTGATGAACAAAGGGGCTGGCCCAAGTGTTCAAGAGTTCCTTGACAAAGTACCTGGATATCATCAGAAGTACCTGAAAAGGTTTGATCAATAGACACCTGAACACAATCAAAGGCATCTAGAGATCACGAAAATGATCAAATGTGGGACCTGACAATTGCTTGAACAGGTTAGGGATACCTAGATAGTCATAGATATCCTAGGGATAGAGATATACTTACCTGGTGACATCTTCAACTCTGAAGGTGTGTCTCCTGTTAGACACGATTTTAAGTAACATGTAATATGCATTCACACATTGTCAAGAATACATATACACATGCACTATGATTTCAACTGATTTTCATGCACAATGGTTTTATCAAATCAGCATTACAAACTTCGCTGGGGAAAAATCATGACAAGACAATCCGAACTCACAAGCGGATATCTTGAAAATGTCGAATGAGGGACTTCCGGTCCAAAAGGGCTTTCTCTCATTCTCATCGAAAGGCTGATTTATGGAGAATCGCTCCATCTCACCATCATCATGTTGACAAGGGTCCGAGTATTCTCGCAAGCAGTACGACTTTACAAATCTGAGAGGTCTTTGTTAGGACCGTAACATGGGGCTTGGTCAATGGCTTAGCAAAAGAGACTCTTCGAGTCGAGGCTACTGAAAGAAAATACTCTGCAATTGTCTCCGGGTTTACAAGTCAAGAACCCTGCAAAATGAGATAGAAATGGACTTGCTCGCACTTCTTCGAGCTAAGCTTATAAACATCAGAAACTCTACGTTAGTTCAAGTGCCCTAATCTGAGGAGACTTTGCAAGGGACGTAACGCAGGCTAGGCTCATGGGTTAAGAAATGAATGGATCATAAGGCTCAAAATGTATATAACTGGGGTGAATAAGTTGGTGATCATCTCGGCATAGTCACCGGTGCTCTTTTCCGTCAGGGATTGTCTTCTCGGTAGATGTTCCATTGGCCTCGAGAGCTTATCACTTGACTCCTTAAGACTCTGGATATTTTTGTGACTTTGACACATCTCAACATTTTCTAATCTAAAGTCTTCACTTTTTCTCCATTTTTTCATTTCTTTTTTTCTTTTCATGGGCATCGGCCTTGCTTTTACCAGGCACACTGCTTTTTCATGCCCTCTAGTTTTTTTTTTTCACACACTGTCTACAATGGATATGTTGGCCAGTCACACTTTGGCTTGTTTTGACCGAATGACTAACATTTGGACTCTCAGGGTCTTCGTCTTTCATCGGCGCTCCGGATATGCTGCCTGAACAATGATGACTTTTGCCTTGCCCCAGTGTGGGGGATGATCACCAACTGGGTTTAAGAAATGAATTTGCAGGCTCAATTGGGCTTAACAAAGGATAAAGTGTGTATAGGATAGAGAAAGAAATGCTCTTCGTCATCCTAAGGCACTTGAACTTCACATGAATTCATCTGAAAAAGCAACACTCGAAGATTGATGCAAGTGAGAGCATGAAAATTTCTACTCATTTTTCACCTTATGACGCTGACTTACCTCCAGTTTGCCCCGATGTGGGGTGGTTCTTGACAGGGGTAATTTGAATGAATTTCTCCAAGTGTTTAGGCTCAAAGTGGCGAAACAATGGATAACCTGTAGTGTTTGGGATAGAGAAATGAACTGCCTCTCGTCATTTCGGTTGCCGTACCTTTTGCGAGATAACCCTTCGCCTTGCAGACATGGAATTTTTCACTCAACTCACTGGAGATTAGTGCACAGGACTGTGTATAGGATATGGCTTGCCTTTCATCATCCCGACGTACCTCATTCAACACATTCAATTCATTCCACGTGAGTTATCATATTGTCTAAATAGATTCCCCTTTTGAAATCGATAATGTAGACTGACAAAATGATCAAACACAATTTAAAGCCAAGGCACACATTCCATCTTTAAATTGATTGAAACCATTTATTCATAAATGAAATGTTTGCAATTCATAAGTGAAATGTTCGCAATTCAGAATATAAAACCAAACACTTGAAAACTTTCGCCGCAAAAACGTTGGATCTTATCAGGGATAATATATCTTCACAGCATCAGAATTAACAGGATTGGAAAACTCACGACCATCCATTTCTGCGAGGATCAGGGCACCTCCGGGAAGCACCTTTTTAACCACATACGGACCAATGTAGTTTGGGGCAAATTTTCCTCCAGGAATAGGAAAGACTGGCAGTACCTTCCTCAGGACTAGATCATTTACCTCGAAGTGTCTTGGACGCACCTTTTGATTGAAGGATCTAGCTATCCTCTGCTGATAGGTTTGACCGTGGCAAATGGCTCTCAATCGCTTCTCATCAATTAGGTTTAACTGCTCATGCCTTTGTCGCATCCATTCTGCCTCGGACAACTCCACTTGAGACAATACTCGCAAGGAAGGGATCTCTACTTCGACGGGTAGGACTGCTTCCATGCCATACACCAATGAAAAAGGGGTTGCTCCGACAGAGGTTCGGATCGAAGTTCGATATGCCATTAGTGCAAATGGCAACCTTTCATGCCAGTCACGATAGTTTTCAGCCGTTTTGGCCAAGATCTTCTTGATGTTCTTGTTAGCGGCTTCAACTGCTCCATTCATCTGTGGACGATAAGGAGACGAATTCAGGTGCCGGATTTTGAACTCGTTGAACAACTGATCAATGAACTTGTTGTTCAAATTTGTCCCATTGTCAGTGACGATAGCCTCAGGGACACCATAACGAGCAACTATGTCTCGCCTGATGAATTTTACAACATTCTTTGCGGTGACGTTTGCATAAGATGACGCCTCAATCCACTTAGAGAAATAGTCAATCGCGACCAAGATAAATCGGTGTCCATTTGATGCCTTGGGATTAATCGGGCCAATCACATCAATGCCCCATATTGAAAAGGGCCATGGCTCAGACTGCTGATGTAATTCCATCGGGGGAACATTTATCTTATCCCCATGAACTTGACAGCGATGACATCTTCGAACATGCTGGATGCAGTCACTCTCAAGACTGAGCCAATAATAACCTAACCTCATAATCTTCTTAGCTAACATGTGGCCATTCATGTGTGGACCACATATCCCTTCGTGTACTTCTTGCATGATTCTGGTAGCTTCAGCCGCATCCACACACCTCAATAGGATCGAATCATATGATCTTTTGTACAGCTTCTTACCACTAACAAAGAATTTTGAAGCCATTTTGATTATGTACTTCCTGTCAGCCGGGGTACTTCCCTCAGGAAATTCTTGCCTCTGGATGTAACTCATGATATCATAATACCATGGCTTTTCATTAGGTTCTCCGGTCACAACCATACAGTAGGCCGGTTTTGTCAGGACTTCAATCTTCAAGGGTTCTACCTCTAACCCATCAATCACTTGCAACATGGATGATAACGTAGCTAGCGCATCAGCAAACTGATTATGAGACCTTGATAAGTACTCAAAAGAGATATCTTCGAATTCCTCTATGATTTCTTCGAGGTATTCATGGTACGGCACTAGTTTGGTGTCTCTCGTCTTCCACTCTCCCACAGTTTGGAGAATAATCAAAGCAGAATCACCAAACACTTTCAATTTGGTTATCCTCATTTCCACTGCGGCTTGGAGTCCGAGGATGCAAGCTTCGTACTCGGCTATGTTGTTGGTACAAGGGAACACCAACTTTGCTGCTACTGGATAATGTTGCCCATCTGGAGATATTAAAACTGCCCCAGTGCCGGAACTGGCCAAGTTTACAGCTCCATCGAAAAACATGGTCCATGTATCTTCCTTTATTACCAAAATACGATCTTCTGGAGAATATCTATCATCATCAGGGACTCCAGGATTTTCAGCTAACACATCAGTAATTACTCGACCTTTAACTGACTTCTGTGGCTTCATCTGGACATCAAACTCTGAAATTAAAATCTGCCACTTGGCTAACTTCCCTACCAAAGCTGGCTGATCAAGTAAATACTTAATGGGATCGGTCTCAGTCACAAGCAAAGTCTGGTGATGCAGTGTATATTGTCGCAGCCTATGGAGCACCCATACTAGCGCAGCGCAAGTCTTCTCGGCTTCAGAATAATTCAACTCCGAGACAGTGAACTTTTTGCTTAGGTAATAAATGGCTCGCTCTTTTCCATCTTCAGGACTTTTCTGGGCTAGCATCGCACCTAAAGACTCACTATGAATCGTGAGGTAAAGGATCAAAGGCTGGCCCGGCATTGGTGGGACTAGCACTGGTGGTTTCATCAGGTATTGCTTTAGTTCGTTAAACGCTTCCCGACAATCATCGTCCCATTTCACTTGAGCATTCTTCCTTAGAAGTTTGAAGAATGGCTTAGCAGTTGCTGAGAGCTGAGAAATAAAACGGGCTATGTAGTTCAATCTACCCAGGAGACTTCGCACTTCTTTCACGGTCGACGGGGGTTGTAACTCACATATAGCCTTCACCTTGGAGGGGTCAATTTCAATGCCTTTACTGCTTACTATGAACCCAAGTAATTTACCCGAGGTTGCTCCGAATACGCACTTTGCTGGATTGAGACGGAGCTTAAACTCACGGAGCCTCTCGAATAATTTCTTCAAAGTATCGACGTGACTCTTCCCAGGTCGAGACTTGGCGATCATATCATCGACATAAACCTCAATCTCCTTATGCATCATATCATGGAAGAGTGTCACCATTGCCCGTTGATATGTTGCCCCGGCATTTTTAAGGCCGAAGGGCATGACCTTATAGTGGAATGTCCCCCAAGGAGTGATGAACGCCGTTTTCTCCTTATCATCGTCTTTTATTTTTATCTGATTATAACCAGAAAAACCATCCATGAAGGAAAACAGCTCGAACCCTGCAGTACTGTCCACCAAAACGTCTATATGTGGCAATGGGAAATCGTCTTTAGGGCTGGCCTTGTTTAGATCGCGATAGTCTATGCAAATGCGAACTCGACCATCTTTCTTCATGACTGGCACGATATTGGCCACCCAGCTGGGGTATTGGGTGACTTTGATGAATCCCACTTTCAAGAGCTTCATGACCTCCTCCTCTATTTTCTTGGAAAGTTCAGGCTTAGTCCTTCGTAACTTCTGTTTCTTGGGCGGCATGTCTGGATTAGTGGGTAGACTATGCTCCACGATAGAAGGGTCTAGACCCGGCATATTGACATACGACCAGGCAAAGATATCCCGGTAATCCTTCAGCAGTTGGACCAGGCGTTTAGCTTCACTTTCGGGAAGGGTTGCCCCTATCTTCACCTCTTTGGGTTCTCCGGAATCACTCAAGTTGACAGTAATAGTTTGGTCTACCGTTAGGACTTTAGGTCTTTCATGATGCTCTACATCACGCTGGAGGTCCGAGGAATCTTCGAGTTCATTGGTGTCATCGAGATCAGGTTCGGTGGCACATAATTCATCAGATTGGACCGTTCCCATACCCTTACATGTCACATAAATGCCCCTGAAACATAAAGTAGGGGGTTCAGTAGGACAAACAGGGCTAAACAGTGTATTTTTATTTCTTTTGATGATTTTATTTATTTTGAAATTCTTTTCAAAAAGGTTTTAACACGAGGAAGCATGAAGAAGCCCAGGCCTCAGAATTCTCCTTGGACTATATTTTTTCTTTTATCGGTTGGATATCATCACCGGGCTGGTTTGATGTACCTCAACATGCCCTCAAAACGAAAATAACTTGTAATTTCATTGATTATCACCAAATGAATTACATTTATTGAAATGGAAATCGCAACAATCAAATCCTAGAAATGAAAAGTGCTAAAAAGTAGCTCCCGAGACGGGGCGAGTCCTAAAAAGCAGTAAAAATTCCCGCGTAGGGGAGTGTGCGAAAAAAGTAAATGTGTTACTCTTGCGGGCCAGTGCCCATTTCCTCCAACGGTCCTTCCTCGATAGCTCCAATGAAGAAATCATCAAACAGGGCAGTGATTCCCTCCATTGTATCATCAGGATCTTCTGTCACTAGAGGTGTTGGATCATCCATACCTCCCCATCCATCCGGGACAATGTCACGGGGGTCAACATAGAAGCTCGGGGGTGCTGAGTACTTCACATAATAATCGAACTTGCCGCTCGGTTGCCCCAAAGTGTCGATCACCTCCTTCTCTTCATGCATCATTCTTGCAGGGCCCGGGAATGTGGTACGGATGTGTGGAAACAACCTACCACGCCCAGGTTCTTCACCATTTGGCTCTTCTTCGGATCGCGATCTGTCCTGTCCATTTCCTCGACCTCGACCTCGACCACGTCCACGTCTACGTCCACGTCCCCCATCATTTGGCTCGCTTGACCCCAGGTATCCCAACCCAGTAATGCGGGGCCTCTGAGAAACTTCCAACGGTTGGCGGATACCTTGACCGTTTCTACCAAGGCCTTCACCCGGAATAAAGCCATGAGAGACCATTACCTTTCCAACCATAACTGCAGCATTTGACACCTCAGGAATAGGCAGTGATGATCCTCTAGACGCATGTATGGTTGATACGAGCTCGAGCGACTGATAGCTCGATTCTATTTTGCAATCCGGCTCAACATAGGGGATAGCCGTTGCGTGGTAAATTGGGTGCTCTTCTTCACCGTGGACCGTGACTAACTTTCTCTCCACGATGAACTTCACCATCTGATGTAGACTGGATGGCACAGCTCCGGCTGTATGAATCCATGGACGACCCAACAGAAAATTGAATGCAGTGGGAATGTCCATAACTTGAAATAGGACATTGAACATCGTTGGTCCTATCTGTATGTCAAGGTGGATTTCTCCCATCACTTCCTTCTTCGTTCCGTCAAAGGCTCGAACGGAGGTCTTCGCAGAATTTATCTTAGAAGGATCTATCTTGAGCCGGCGTAAAGTTGCCAGAGGACAGATGTTCAAGGCTGATCCATTATCGATGAGTACCTGGGCTATATGCGAGGCCTTATATTTGACAGAAATGTAGAGTGCCTTGGTATGCCCCCTCCCTTCTAGAGGGAACTCTTCATCTGAAAAGGCTATGAGGTCCTTGAGGAGTATAGAACCCACAAATTCCTCTAATTTGTCATGATCGATCGTCTCTGGCACGTGGACTTCGCTTAACACCTTCATTAAGGCCTTCTGATGCTTAACAGATGTCTGGAGTAGCTCAAGCAGAGAGATTTGTGCGGGCAGCTTGCGCAATTGTTCGACTATGTTGTATTTGCTAGCCTTAATCACAGCTAGAAATTCCTTGGCTTCTTCATCAGTAACAGGTTTTGCAGGTTGAGCATTAGCTTGGCCATAGGAATGCCCGGATCTGGTAACTAAGTCGATATCGAGACTGTAGGACCAAGGGACTGCCTTATTATCACTATACTCATACGGTTGAGGTATCTCGATCACTATCCCTTCATTAGTTGTAGGCGTGCTTACAATGATCTCCTCATTATCGGACACGTCTTCAAGCGGAGGCATGTCTTCAAGCAGAGGGTCGCTCTCGTCGCTCCCGGTGTTCAACGAAGCAAACTCCTCCTCCCAATTAATAACCACTTCAGAGATAGTGGAAATGATGCCAGTGTGGTCAGCATAAATGACCATCCCAGCTTCTACCATTCTTGAGATTCTTTCTCTCATGATGGCAAGGGGAAGGTCCTCATTACTCGGGTAACAACCGGCTTTCACTAACTCGCCGTAGATGTCAGTAGTATACACCTTAACATTCTTGATTCGACCAGCGTCGAAGCTAAATATGGCATTCACATTGCCTGCGTGATCAGGGAGTGGGTTGCTCTGAACATTTGGCTTAGCAGGTTGAAATGAGAAAGCCTTCGTATCTAGGAGGTTCTGGATTCGGTGCTTGAGGGCATAGCAATCATCGGTTGAGTGTCCCAGCTCACCCATGTGATAATCACATTTCTTTGACGGGTCGAAGTTATAGAACCGCTCGGGATTGGGTCGCTTTGGCTCAGTAGTAAGCAAGCCTTTCTTCTGGAGCACTGTCAATACTTGAGACAACGATCCGGGGAGGGGAGTGAATTGCCTCCTGTTGTTCCTTCTCTGAAAAGGTTGACGACCCGAGTTTTGTTGCTGAGCTTCTGCTACTTGGATTGCTGGGGCGGAGTTAGCATTCCGCCGGCTCGGCTGGTTATAAGCCATATTCACTTCAGCTGCCGGTTCTTTCTCTTTTCTCGCACCAAATCTTCTGGTCGAGGAGGACGGCTCGACAAACCATCCATCTTTCAGCCCTATTTCAATTTGTTCGCCCATGGGGATGAGTTGGTTGAAGTTGTCAGCCGGAATGGCAACCATCCGATTACGGTATTCGAACGGGAGAGTTTTCACGAACATCCTCTTTAACTCACTGTCTATGGGTTCTGGGACAACCTGAGCAGCTAAATTCCTCCATCTGATAGCATAGTCTTTGAAGGACTCATTCTTTTTCATCTGAGCATGTTCGAGATCATCACGGGTAGGAATGATGTCCGTTATGAATCTGTACTGCTTCAAGAATGCTTCACTAGCTTCTTTCCAAGTTTTGAGGCAATTTATCTTCTTCATGAGATACCAGCTCAAAGCAGGACCCGTCAAACTTGCTTGAAAGGCATGGATCATCAGGAGTTCGTTATCAACGTACGAAGTCATTTGTACGTGATAGAGCTGTAGGTGGGCTTTTGGACATGTGGTGCCATTGTACTTGTCGAAATCCGGCATTTTGAACTTCTTTGGGATTTTGATCTGTGAGTACAGGGACAGATCGATCGAAGGTGAATCCTGCGAACCTTCCAGCTGTTTCACTCTTTCTTCAAGCTTATTGACCCGTTCATCAGGTTTGTCTTTGTTGACGACGATCTGGACAGGGTCATCTTCTAAATCAGGAATATCGTCATCTCTGTCAACATCGACACTTTTTCTGATTTTCTACTTTGGGACTGACGCTTCGAGGGGTGCCGAAACAGGAACCGACCGGAGAGCTTTGATCTCAGCGGACATTTGTTGCATTGCGATGACAAGTTGCTTGATCTGATCTTCCACACCAACAACACGCTCTTGCAAGTCGGTTTGATCGGCCATTCTGGCTCTCGACCGTGTACGAATGGGCGATCGTGATCGGTCCGTAGCTACCTAATTTTGGAACGAAACAGGCATACATGAGTGTTAAGCAAAATCATACGCCAATCCATGACATTGGTCTAACCGCTTTGAATTGAAAAGACCCCTTTATTGAAATGGCGAAAATTTTTACACCAATTAATGACTTGAAATTGCACTGAATATAAATATAAATGACTCAATTCCTAAACAAATTTCAAAAACGGGAACTGAAATGAGAAAAGAACTTCGAGCTTTTTATTTAGCTTGATCTATAGACATATGGGAGGCGACTTCCTTCTTCAATTGCTCATAAGCTCGAGCTATCTTGGATGCCTTTTCTTCAGCTTCTTCGGCCTTCCTTTTGAGGCGATTGTTCTCTGAGCGATTGGCGGACTTGAGAGGCACCTTGGGTATCTTCGGGAGCAAATCCCGCGGGGTCCAATACCATTACATGTAAGCCGAGCTTCCTCGACTTTGAACCAATTAGCATGCCATTGGAAACCTTGGGGTCTAGCGTTTTTCATGAAAATGATCCATTCAGAGTAATGATAATCGGGTGCACCCCCTTGTTTTTCTTTATACCTCAAGACGGGATGGCTAGAATCACTAAGCTCAGATATTGTGAGTAAATCGCCACACCCTTTTATGTGAGACAAAAACCAGATTTGCAAAAGCTCGAGGGGGCATGAAAAGTTTTGTCAACATGTTGCTTAAATTTAGTGAGGGAAATGAAAGTTTCAGCTAAAATGATGTTGATAAAATTCTTTTCAAGACAGACCTGTTGGACCAACCATGCGATTGACGGATTACATGCATTCTTACAGTAAGGAAAAATCACGAACCCGAAAAACGCTAGCAAAAAGATTCTGCCTTTTTGAAAAGATGTGGCTTTTTCAAAACACTGACTCAGGAATGAAAATGGACATGTGCCACGATTTGCTTTTAACACTTTTCTCAATTCATCTTTTTCGACATTCAGAAATTCAGCCAACATTAAAGTAGAATCAATTCCCAAAGGTGGTGTGACTAAATCCGACTCCAATGATTTTCCAATGAGCACGCTATATTCTTCCAACGTCGGGGTGAGCTCGTGCTTACCGAATATAAAGGTAGAGGTCGCGGGACACCAGAAGTGCGCTAATGCTCGGACGAGGCCGGTACGGACTTTGACCTCCAGTAGGGGGAGCAGCCTCCCGATGTGGCCCTCAACTAGCTTGCGGTTGGTCGGACTGAGTAGATTCCACCAGGCACGGAGCTCGTCCTTAGGAGCATCAAGAATCCGGATGTCTGCCCCTCCCATAGTGTATAGACCAAGACTCACGACCGACCTAATGTCATGGACCGACCAAAGAAAAAGACGAAACATAAATAAATTGCGAGATAAAGGTTCAGAAATCTTACTTCACCGGGTAGAATGATGGCAATCACATAGACATGCGCATGAAACGTGAGGTTCGATTTCTACCTAGACTCTGGCTTGCAAAATGGAGACATGAGGATTACCGAGCTAAACCAGTCATGGTGGTGGTTAGGCTGGGATTCCCCTGACTCCGGCTTAGTCAAAGAGCCGACCCGGGTTGCAAAGGGTGCAACCGTGGTAGGTATTCAATGACACCATGAAAGAACTTTCGGGACCAAGAAAGGCGACCCATACCACACGGGTGTGGTCGGGGTGTCCGTTTTCTCAGTACCATCCTAAACCTGTGCCGCCCAGGTCCGGCAGCGGGTAGTGTGTGCGGTGTAGTGTAAATGTAAGACATGCACAACATGTTATATCAAACAGCGCTTCGTGCATAAAATAAACCATTCATTCAAACACCTCCCTGCAAAACAAGGATTAACAATCACGCCTCCCCTTATACCTCCCATTCTGCAAAAACATTTAACACCTAAAATGTTAGGGACGTACCTGGGATCCTCGCTGCCAAGCAAAAAATATTTTTTTTAAAAAGAAAAACTGGCCTAAGTCCACTAAGAGTTTTAACTCAAGTCCCCAGCGGAGTCGCCAAGCTGTCGCGACCTAAAGTTTCCTCTCAGGCTAATGGATTATTAAGACTAAGCCTAACTCGGGCCCTCCCAAGCCCTACCAATTCGCAACTTAGGTTTAAGTTTTTAACATGCAAAAGTTTTCATGCTCGGAGTCGCCACTAATCTATTTGTGGTAGGTCGATTAGAAACCTAAATAAAACATAGGGAGATATGTTTTATTCCTATGAACCAGAGATTCTAAGCCCGGGGACTTGATTACGCTAGATCTAGTCTAACGCCCTTTCGGTACCTTTTCTTTTAAAAAATGTCTTGGCAAGCAATATGGATCCATTTTAACTTAGTCACTAACATGTGAGGTGTTCATGCGGGTACGCAAACCACCAAAATAACACCCAATAATCAAAACATTAAATAAATTGCAAGATTGGGAGAATTACTTACCTCGAAGCAACGTAAGCATCTGCATGGTTAGCTAGAAAATCACATCAGCCACCCTAATATGATTTCTAATTAACAAGCAGTTCACTCAATATTTTTGGATTTTCGCTTATTTAAATGAAAGCTAACCTATATGCAATGACGTGCAAAAATGACATGCAAGTAATGCAACATAGCATGCAAACTATATGTCATGCGACGACGTGACCTAATTCTGATGATGGGCAAATGATTTATTTTTGGTATTTTCAGATGAAATTCGGAATAAAAATATGCCTAAATTAACATGCAACCTATGATGACTTAACATATCCTAACATGACTTATTTTTGAGGTTTTTGTTAAAATTCGAAATAATAAATTACTTAAATTAAGCATGCAATCTATCCTAATCTACTGTAAAACAATTCATTCTTTTTTGGGATTTTCATGAAAATTCGGAATAAAAAAATAACCTAAATAATCTATTAAGATTAGAATATTACTTAATTTAAACTAGGAAATAGATTATCTCAAGTCCTAATTTAAATTAAATAATTACTCTATCGTCTAGATATATTTAGGATTCCTAAACATGCAAAACTCAAATTCAAATCCTAACTGATATTTTTTGAATTTTCTTTTTTTATTTGAAAAGGAAAAGCAATTTAAACAGAGATAGCATCCACATTTAAAACGGCAACGCAATCCGCAAAATTCATTTCAAACTCGGATTAGGCACAAGAATCGAACTATCGGTCATATCTATAGGGTTATAGATATTGACGGAAAATCGATCATTCAAATTTGGAAAGCAGATAAAATTCATTATCGTACCCAAGTGATTATGGGTAGGATAATGATTTTCCGTATCGCCACGTATCATACCTTAGGGATAAGGTCGGATAGTTGTCCAGATACGTTGCTGAATTAGGAAAATTTCCTAATTTTAAATATTTTCAAATATTGCGAACAAGGCAAACATTATCCGAGAATCATCTAGCAATCCACACAATATTCACAGAATATTCAAACATCCAAAAATTAAGAAACGAAATATTCTGAAAATATTGGATAACATTCACTTACCTAATTTGCAGATAATTTCCAAATTCGAACTTGCGAATCGGGATGAGCGGCGAACAGCGGATTCGGCGGCGCGGTGTCGGGGCGACGGCGTGGCAACGGTGTGACCGTCCGGACAGCGGCGGTGGTGCACGGCGGGAGGAGCAGCAGCAGGCGGCGTCGGCGTGCGATGACTCCGGCGGCGGCAGGGACGGCTGTAGGGAACGGCGTCGGAGGGCAGCAAGACAGCGTCAGCGTGCGACGGCTCCGGCGGGGACGGCAGCAGCAGCGTCGGGGCTCGGCGTTCGGCAGCTGGCGAGCGCGCGGCAGCGGGCGCGGCAGGGACGGCAGCAGCGGCGTCGGAGCTCGGCGTGCGGCAGCTGGCGAGCGCGCGGCAGGGACGGCAGCAGGGTGCGGCGACGGGCGGCAGGCGCGGCGGGGCGCGGCGACGGGCGGCAGGCGCGGCAAGCGCGGCTGTGTCGCGCGGCAGGGACGGCGGCAGGGCGCGGCGACGGGCGGCAGGCGCGGCGGCAGGGCGCGGCGACGGGCAGCAGGCGCGGCGGGGCGCGGCGACGGGCGGCAGGCGCGGCAGGCGTGGCGCGCGGCAAGCGGGGGCGCGCGGCAGGCGGGGCGTGCAGCAGGCACGGCAGGGCGGCGGCGGCGGCGGGCGTGGCGCGCGGCAGGTGGGGCGCGCGGCGGGCGTGGCGCGCGACTTCTTTCTCTCTCTCTCTTTCTCACTCTCACACTCTCAAAATTCTGATCTGAAAATTATGGCCCCCCCTCCTAAAATTCTGACCTAATAATGTATATATAGTATTAATCTAGGTCAATTAGATGGGCTTTCTAGTCCTAATGGGCTTAGGCTTGGGCTTTAATTTAAATGGGCCGAATTAATTAATGATAATTGGCTGAATTAATTAATGATAATGGGCTGAATTAAGTTCAAATTAAAACAACCAAGCCCGTTTGACTTGTAATTCCCGGCCCTTGCATTCCAAGCGAGCCGAGTCCCATTCGATGAAATTTAAGCTCATTCATTCACCGCCGGTCCGATGCAAAATGCAATTAATCTAAAATGAATTTAAACTATATGTTATGCAATTTAAAATATTTTTTGTTTAGGGGTTAAAAATTTTAATCCCTAATTTTCTATGCAAATTATACTAAATGGTCGCTAAAATTTAGGTGTCAACAGGAGTTAAACATGAGGCAGCGTCGGTGGATGGAGTTGCTGAAGGATTATGACTGTGAAATTCTATATCATCCAGGGAAGGCTAACTGGGTAGCCAATGCTTTCAGTCGGAAGTCGAGCATACCCTATTTGATGGTCAAGGAGTGGGCACTGTTAGAAAAAGTGCGAGACTCGGAGTTTAGATTTGAAGTAAGTCAAGTCTCGAGCTTGCTGGCTACACTGAGGATTGAACCAGAAATCCAGGCCAAAATTAGGATGTTGCAATCTTCAGATCAGGAAGTTCAAAAGATTCTAGGGATCGAAAAGGCCAATAGAAAGCCAGATTTTCAAGTATCTGAAGTTTCGTGGACGATTATGTGTACCTGACGATGCAGAACTCAAGGAAGAGATTCTATCAGAAGCGCATCGCAGCAGTTATAGTATCCATCTAGGTAGTACTAAAATGTATCGGAATTTACGATAATACTACTGGTGGAACGGTATGAAGGTGGATATAGCTAGACATATGGCCAAATGTCTGACGTGCCAACAGGTAAAGGCACAACATTATAAGCCCGGGGGATTGTTGCGACCTTTGGAAATCCTAGAGTGGAAATAGGAGCACCTAACTATGGACTTTGTGACGGGATTGCCAAGGAGCCAAAGAGGCCATGACACTATTTGGGTGATTGTCGACAGACTGACCAAGTCGACACACTTTTTGGCTGTGCGAAAAGATTTCGTATTAGAACGGTATGCTGAGTTGTACGTACAACAGATAGTTCGTCTTCATGGGGTATCAGTGTCGATAACCTTAGATCGTGATTCTAGATTTACCTCCAATTTTTGGAAAAGTCTACGGACGGTATTAGGATCTAAGTTACAGTTCGGTACAACGTATCATCCTTATACAGATGGCTAGTCTGAGAGGACAATTCAGACTCTTGAGGATATGCTCAGGGCATGTGTGCTGGATTTTCAAGGTAAGTGGGAAGATCAACTGCCCTTAGTAGAGTTTGCTTATAATAATAGTTTCTAGCAGAGCATTGGAATGGCGCCCTTTGAAGCGCTATATGGCAGAGCTTGTAGAACGCCCATGTGTTGGGACAAAGTAGGAGAAAGGACTATAACCGAGCTAGAGTTAGTTGAGCAATCGATTGAGGTAGTTAAGATTATTCGTGAAAGGCTGAAGATAACGCAAAGCCGTCAAAAGAGTTATGTAGATAAAAGGCGAAGGCCTTTGGAGTTTCAAATAGGGGATCACGTGTTTCTTAAGGTATCGCCGATGAGAGGACTATCTAGATTCGGCAAGAAAGGGAAGCTGAGTCCGCGGTACGTGGGATCTTTTGAGGTTTTAGAAAGGATTGGGGAGTTGGCGTATCGTCTTGCACTTGCGCCAAATTTATCGCAAGTGCATAATGTGTTCCACGAATCGATGTTGAGGAAGTATGAATCGGACCCGGTGCATGTGCTGAATTATGAGGAGATAGAAGTTGATGACAAGGTGTCTTATGTCGAGAAACCGGTAAGAATTGAAGATTGGAAAGAATGGGTTTTAAGGAATAAGACGATCTCGATGGTCAAAGTTATTTGGGAACATCATGGGACTAAAGGTGCAACTTGAGAAAGTGAAGAAATGATGCAACGTCAATACCCCCAGTTATTTGAGCAGTAATAGGATTGTAAATGTTGGGTAGTGGTGAGATTTGTAAATTTCAAGGACGAAATTTTTGTAAGGGGGGAAGAGTTGTGATATCCCGAAAAATAGTCAATGTGGGATTTATAAAATACTGAGTTTTATGAATGTATTCGTAGTTAGTTCTCATCCGGAACTGATCATTTCTGAGATACTAACCTATAGGGAAATGCTAATTAGGGATTTTAATTCGTACGACTAGAGGAATTCGACCGTGAGCTGAATTTCGACCATAAATCCATGAGGTGACATTTTGAGCCAGTGTATGCCGATCTTGGGATAGTGATGGGCCGATTCGTCATTATCATACACGTGGATCACGGGTGATTCCGTTTGACCCCGAAATGAATTGACGAACGATCCCAAACTTATCCCGAACGATCGTACTCATCAGAATAAGTGATTGATCTTCTTGATTTTATTGACAACCGAAGTCGTTACGGTCTAAATAAATTGCACGTGACTCGATTTAGTATCAGTCAAGGGTCGTATAGACGAAATTCCCCAAAAGCCACCCGTTAGTTTGAGAAACACTCAAGTTACGTTATATATATAATTCGATTATTGATTAGAGACCAAATCGGGCATCAAAAAATTAGGAAAGTCACGACAGGGCCTTTGGATGACGTTGTAGTTGGAGCGTGCAACTCGGGATTTCTTCGGAATTTTCAGAAAAGTTCGATTTCGGCAAGAAATGAAGAAAGTGACCATTTTACCCCTAAGGCTTTATAAATGGTTAGTTTTATGGGGCAAGGGCATTTTGGTAATTTTGCCCTAAAATTTGAGAAAGACATTTTTGCCCTTGAACTTTTTGAGAAATTACAAGATTACCCTTGGATATTTTTGGTAAGATTCGATCTCGGCCGTCGGTTTCAAGATAAGATCGAATCTGGACCGTTGATTGAAAAGATTAGATGAGGGCAAGATCGTCATTTGGCGTTTTGGTCAAAATTGGTCCAAGCATTATCCTCTCTCTCTCCTCTCCCCTCCCCCATTCGGTTCCCCCTCCCTCACCATGAAACCCCCCTCCGATCACTCTCTCTCCCTCACGCCGACCGCCCCTTTGCCCGTGCGCCGGCCGTCGTCCGTACGCCCGCCGGATCGCCGCCATGCCGTGCCGTCCTCGCCACCGCCATCACCCCCAAGCCGTCGTCTCTCTCTCTCTCTCTCTCTCTCTCTCTCTCTCTCTCTCTCCCGCCTGAGTGGCCGTAGGTCACGGCCAAGGCAAGCCGCGCCACCGCCGTTCGCGCCGCCGCCAAGCCGTGCCGCCGCTTGCCGCTGTATTCGTCGATTGCCGCCGCTTTTTCGTTCTAGCCGCGTGAGTCTAGAACTTGGTAAGTCTCGCCTAAACCCGATTTAGGATATTGGGTATTGACGGATAATTTTGGTTGGAAACCGGATTTATTTGGGTGTGGGATTGTGTGGATTAGAAGTAAAATCAATTGGCGGGCCTAGGATTAAATTCGGGAAAATTTTATTGGAAATTTTGAGGACAATAGGGGGCTGCGGATGGCTGTTCATTGGGCTGTGATGGGTCGATCGGGACACAAGTTGGATTTTTAGAATCGGCAATTAGCGGTGGAAAGTGCCGTGAAGGGCCGGAATTGACGTGACGCCGTTTGGTTGGAGAAAAAGGGCAGATTGTGTGTTTAACGTGTGTTGGAACTGCGACTGGGTTGGGATGATGAAATTGAGTGCGTGGTTGAGTAATTACATAATTGAAATATGCCTATTGTGTGCACGTTTGGGCCAGACTGATTTAATTATTGAAATTGGCTATGTCAAATGCTGAGTGAGCATGTTTTATGTGTGAACCCGAGGCAGAACCCGAGAACGAGCCTAACGAGTCTAAGGAGCCTGAGGAGGAGCTGGAGTATATACTCCCTTATGAACAATATATGGATCCAAATTTTGTACATGAGTTAAATTTCTTCGATGGATTAGCTGAGGAGGAACATGACGAAGTCCCAGCTGAGTCAGGTGATATCAATCACCCGATAGAGATTGAGGCAGAACTGGAATCCTCATAGGAGCAAACTACTAATGAGAGTTTGGATTCGGATGGCGAGGAATCGGATTCAGAATGGACACCGAGTAAAGGTCGACGAGGCTAGTATAGGGATCGAGAATAGTTTTGTTTGGAAGAGCACCATTTTTTAGGGTAAAATACTAGGTCATCGGTTCTTTTGATCTCGAGGGTTTTAGTACGGTGTGCATATGTATATTATGATTTGTAAAATTGTGTATAGTATGGTATAAGTGTGAATGAGTAAAGAATATGTTTATTCTCCCTGTTTTTCCCCAGTTCCAATTGTCCGGGTGTTTTGTGGTTTCCGCTGTTGAATTAAATCTCTGATGTTTTTAAATGAGGTCAGCGATAACATGGGGCATCGCACTAATCGACCAGTAGTGGGATGATGCGTACTCGACGGGGATTCAGGGCGTGACAAATATTCAATTGAATTAATTATTCAATATTTGTGGTTGCTCTGACAGTCGCATTGAATTGTACTCTCCATCGTTGATTTAAATCATATCACCTGCATGCATTCAGTAACAAATTTCTTTTACTTAAAACCTTCACGCTTCTCTCGTTAATGGCCCCAAACATATATTCCACAATTCAGATTCTCAAACATATGTATTCGACATCTCCACGGCGAAATTCGTCACCGTCTCACTTTGAAGCTCTTACAGGCCACTATGCTTGATTCGTTTTATTAGAACAACCTTCAAAATTCCACATTCTGAATAATATCGACACTCAGTTGAATTTAGGGCACTCAAGGAAATTATGTTCTTTTTCAACTTTGGAACATGCCTTACTCTAGTTAATATCCTCATGATACCATCATGCATTCTGATTTTAAAGTTACTAATGTCTATCGCATTGCACTTAGGGTTGTTCCACAAGTATACTTTACTACTGTCTATGCACTGATAAGTAGTAAACAAGTTCCTATTTGATGTAGCATGAAAAGAACAACTAGAATTCTTAATCTATCCATCAAACGATGAATAATCAGTAATAGACAAGATATAATCAGCACTATTCGAATTACTATCAGCTACAGCTACAACATTATCCACAGACTTAACTCTAATAACCTTACCCTTTGTCATTTTTTAGCTTAAAGCAATCCCTTCTAAGATCCCCTTTTGCCACAACTCCAAAAGACATCACCATTAATCCTAGATTGGCTACGTCTATTCTAGTTTATACCACTTTTGCTAACATGTATACTAGTTTTTCTTCTATTTTCACCTACTAAAGATTCTTTTCTACAGATATCCTCACTCAATCAAATCTCAAACCTTATTAAACGTCAAAATTGTTGACTTAGAGAAATTACTGGCAATAGTAATAGTAACTTTCCAACTATTAGGCAATGAGGATAATAGAATTAAAGCACATACCTCATTTTGAAAGTCAATTTCAATTGAACTCAATTGACTAATGATTAAATTGAATTCATTAATATGATCAGCAACTAACGCACATTTACCCATCTTTAAGTTAAATAGATGTCACATAAAGTAGATCTTTTTGATCGCAGAGGGCTTCTCATACATATCTGATAGGGCTTTCATCAAACCGATAGTGGTCTTCTTTTTCACGATGTTAAACGTGATGTTATGAGCCAACGTTAGTCAAATAACACCCAAATCTCATCTATCTAGCAATTCCCAATCAGCTTGCATTATTATTTATAACTTCTCCCCATATAGGGGCAAGTGCAGTTTTATCTGATACGGATAATCCTCGATTTGCATCTTTCATAAACCAAAGTCCTTCCCATCAAATTTGTTGGTTTTCACTTTTCCTTCTTCTATTGTTATCGATCTGCTTCAACTAAGCCAAGCTTAGCTTTGATACCAATTGTTGTGGAAGCAAGTGATAGGACAATAAATTTGACAGAATAAGAAAATAAATCGGATACCGGATTTACGTGGTTTGATCATAGTGACTTATGTCTACGGGGAGAGCAGTGTGAAATTTCACTATAACGGAGATTACAACAACACTCGAGTTACTCAAACACTCTCAATATTTCCCAAACCCGAATAACTTTCAATAAGTTACGCAATGTTTAGCCTTACAATTACTCACGAAATAATATCTCAATTTATGAAAGAATTATATATAAATCTTATCACAAGATTTAATTGACTTAAACATTTGAATTCTTGGTGCATTTGACGAACAAAAACCCACGAGAATAACCCACGCCAAGCACTCACTTAAAAACGGCGCTTCAAGACTTCCCTCTCGACAGCCATGACGTTCCTTGCTGCATATGCGGAAGCATACGATGAAGTCCTCTGCACCTCAACAGCTGCTCAAAGGAATCCCACTATCTAAATATATATAAAAGAAACACTCTTGACTGGTCTTCAAGTCCACACGTTGGACTTTCCGATTCTTCAACGTGACTCCCACGCGAATTAGGAAAGAATATTTCTGATTCTTTTATTTCTTCTTCTTTCTCTAACCCGACTTTCTTTTTCTTTTACACCTTGGCGACTACAATTGCAAAGAGAGATTATGTGCCCATCTTTCTTTGCTCAATATTTCGAACATCCACGTAAATAATAATTCATTATGGGTTGGGCTTAGTTCACGGGCTCAAACTTGAGACATAATTTTAATATACTATCATTATAAATACCACCCGATAGACAGCAAAAGCCCTCGAAAACATAATCAAAATGTCGTCTTTATATATTTAAAGCTTTCTATACTGTATTTTCAATTTCCTTAGCTGTAAATCTTTGTCTTAAGTTGGGTATCAATGTAATATGTCATCGATGAAGTTCAAGTACAATTTTTTATTGTGGATTGACACTGCCACTAATCAGTGGCTGGTTGGACTTGTTCGAACCAATAGTATCGCTCAAGTTTTTCATCGATCAAGTATTGTCATAGTTTAAATTTGTACTATTTAGTTGAAGCAAGCGGGTTTCTTTTCTCGCCTGGATATCTCCAATTTGGAATCACCACTGAACCCGGTCTTTTCTCATAAAAAAAATGAAGAGCGACATTTGGTAAATTATATGTTGCTACAAAATCAATTCCGGCAAAACAGGTTGTCAAATCTTTCTTGCTAGTCTTAGATTGCGAACAGATGTTATTTTAGTCCCAATTATGGGCAAGCAAGCACTCGCATATCAAAATAGCGCCAAAACACTTTATTGACTGTCTTTGATAAAGCTTGATTACTGTTGACACGGCGATGTTATCATGCACCGTCTATTGTTTATCAGTACATACATATTGCTGCATGGACAACATCGCAAGCATAACATTCTTATTTTTCTCACTCACGCTTCCTTTGGCGTTGAAGTTCAAAACGAATGTCGTCGGCTACATTCCGTGCGTCATTAGCGATGCCGAACAGGCCCTGTTGAGAGAAACCGACGCAGTACAAGCCATTTTCTCCTTTCCATTGGTCCCGGACCTTGGTCATACCAGCATCGTTGAAAAGTTCATCTCCACCCTAATTAAAGTTACCATAAATATTAAGAATGAACATAAAGGACTTAAGGGAATGAATGAACATAAATGAAACTTACCCGGAGCCATTTGCGTACATTGCTTCTGTAGCCGGTGGCAAAGATTATGGCCTCAAATTGACTTGTTGTGTCATTTATAAACGTGACCAGCTTCCCTCCAATGCTTTTGATGGAGGAGAAAACCTACATCATTTATTTTATTATAACTCGAGAAGGTTTAACATGCTTTTGATTAGATTTAAATTCTATTTCAAAGAGAGAAACACCTATAATTACTTAATCTACCTTGATTTCGCCATTCTTGATCCTTTTCATTGCCCCGACGTCAATGGTGGGGGTTCGTCCGGTCGCTGCTTTCTGATGGAACGGACCATTTTCCGCCCTCCGAAGGCCGTACTTGGAGAAGTCACCATACTTTAGCTTGCTAAGTAGCCTCATCAAGAGGTCAACGATTCGGTATGGAAGAAATTTTAGCAAAACCATGCCAATAAACACCATTTCCTTGGTAACAACTTCTACCTGCAAATCCTCTTTATTAGCTTATACTTGTTATTTATAGAATATGATTATTTGAATATATGGGGAGCAAATACTATATGAGATTTATTGTTGATAGTGTCAAATTTATTCGCTACTTAACGGGTCATATAACCTCATGAACATTTTATAATGTTCATTGACAAGCATGTCATCCTCTCGCTCCTTTCCCAGTCATTTGTGCTGGCATATATTCTGAATGAACTATGAAAGAAATAGGCAACTAGCGCATTCCTTGCATGCATGAAATTGAATAAATCTCATAAAGATGGTTGATCTATCACCAACTTAGAAGGAAAAATGCATGAATTATAGAAAGAGTCTGCATACGGGACTTCGAGCAACAATGGAAGTGTTGGCACCATAGCTCCACAAATCGTATGCAATCTCCATCCCTGAGTTCCCACAACCCACCACCAACACGTTTTTCCCTCTGAATTCCTTCCCATTCCGGTAGTTGCTCGAGTGCATTGCCTCCCCGCCAAAGCTCTCTAAGCCATCAACCTCCGGCATCACGCCCTCGCTGTTCTCCCCACTCGCCACCACCAAGAACTCCGCAACATAGACCTCGTCCTCGCCCGAGCCTATGTTTCTTGCCACGATCCGCCACTTGCCGATTCGATCGTCATACGATGCGCTCTCGACAGACCGTCGACAGTACAGTTTTATCTCGAAACGCGACTTGTAGTTGTCGAGGTATTCGACGAATTGGCTCCTAGGGACAAAGGTGGGTGAATTGGAGGGGAAGGGCATGTGGGGGAGCTCACAGAATTGTTTGGCCAGGTGGAGCTTCAATCGATCGTACGACCTCCTTCTCCAGAGAGAGGCGGAACAATCCTCTCTCTCGAGCACGACATTGGTGATGCCTAGGCGGTTCAGGCATGCCGCTGCCGATAGGCCTGAAGGGCCAGCGCCAACAATGGCCACTACAACCTCTTTCTCGTTGGCCTTGTCCATGGATGATTTGGTTCTCTTTGATTCAGCAGTGATAGTGTTCTCAGGGATGTGGTTTTGGCAGATGAAAGCTCGCACGCTTTTTGTACGCCCTTGTATGCGCATGTCGAAATTAATTTTAGCTAATATAGAAAGTTCCATCTCAGTTTAAATTGGCAGGTCCAACGTTGTGATAAATGAAAATCCAGTCGCCATTAATCCTCTTCCTAATATGACAGTACTTTGGATTCTTTATTATATTCAGTGTTGATTTTCTAGCAAGAAATCGAATAGGCAGGTAACGATTGGCCATTTAAGTTAAGTGTATCCGATTCTGACCAAAAAAACCAAAAAAAGATATTAAGTGTATCCGACCAAAAAAAAAAAAAGTTAAAAGAGTATGAACATCACTTCAGAACTATACTATCCAGCTTGATTCTTCTTTAGAACTAGTCTTGTTGGGAATAAGTCCATACTGACGTAGCATTCAGCGAGTAATTCAAGCAAAACCTTACTTAAGGAGAAAAATCCCAAAATTCAATATTGATGATAATGTTCTGTTCTTCAAAAAGAACCCTAAAACAAGCTTATATATCCCTAAACCAAATCCTACCAGGACTATAAAGCATAAAATATCAAAATTACAAAATTGCCCTTAAAATTAAAATCCATAAAAAATATTAAAATAATAAAAAAACCCATGTAAATGATCCCGAATCGCTAAAATCCATCGTTAGTCACGGCCAAAGGCCATGAGTTGTGTTCAGACCACTGTTTCGCTTTAAACGACTGAATTTGAGCCCGATCAGATGTCATCAATCGGGTTCGCCGGTTCTAGTCGCATCACCATTTCGTTTTCCGTTTGGACTTCTGCCTGTCCAATCGGTCCAGAAACGCACCACTAATAAATTCTGCATCACATACGAGAAAATAATTGTCTAATGTACGGACATTCATAAATGCCAGATTTCATTCTCCAAACGGAGTTGTGTACCACATTTGGTTCTCCTAATTTATACGTTTACCTTGTACTTGACTCAGCAATGTCAATCTACGTGCCGTACATGGGAATCCGTATCCAAAATTTTTCTTTTATAGGAACTTATCTTAATTCGGCATTGGTTGTTATTTTCGTAATTGGAAAAAATATTAAAGGAGTTGCATTAAAGAAAGCAATCATGTGACGACTTATTATAGGAAAAATATAAGTTACGGATTGAATTCTTTTACCCAAAGTAGACCCTTTTGAATGGATCTTTTTTTCCTATTGATATACTTCTTTAAATTTTTTTCCTTATTCAGGTCTCTTTTACACATATCGATCCTTGTATACTCAAGAAAAAACCTTTGAATGGGCACAAAAAGTCCTGTGAAGTTTATTAAAACTTTTCGATGTAAAAATGATTATCGATAGAATTATTGTCACTAGGAATAATCGTAATCCGATTCTTTAGTGTAAAATTACCTTGTATCTTTCCATAACGGGCAACGCGTGTTTCCCCAAAAACGGGGACTTATCTGCATAGTGAAGAACCTTTCACGGAAAGTAGATTTTTTGAATTTTTTTTAAGGGAAATGGTCTGGCTTCTAAAGTGAAGATAAAATGCACGCTCGGAAAGTAAAAGTTCTGGAAATGGTAACGTGCATGAAGATGGAAAAAACAAATTACTAATACATTGGTTAGAAGCTCTAGGGATGTCGTGCCTTTGACGATGATCCCGCCTAACCTTTGGGAGGTTGTGTATGTGATGATGATCCCCGTGATTACACGCCGCCTATATTTATAATCCGCTAATTAAAACCACTTACAAGTAGTTACTGCTGCACTTCCCAGAATTTTTGTTTGGTCGAACACTTCCCAAGATTCAAGACTCCCCATTTGTATGTCCACCTTATCGTTAAGCGGTTACAACTTTTAAAACCACCGAGATATTTAACCGTCACTTCGCGCTGGTGCCTTCATTCGACATCTTTGGTCCATGCATTTTCTTTCCCCTATATCCATCACTTGATTAATTTCACGATAAAAGGCCATCCATAAGTTTTATCGTTGAATCTTGATACTTGTTGATCGTCCTTCACCCTTCTTTGATAACTATGCCACATGGTTATCGATCAACGTCATGTAGTTATCGATAATCAAGCCACAGTACTTGTCGATTTGCCCCATGCCAGTCTTATTAACCGAACTCGATTAATCGATCGACTGTCACTATTTATCGATTATAAAGAGTTGATTAGTATTTTTTAAACATATGCCCTTTTCTAAAAAAATGAATTATCTTTATTTATTTTCAATTTTTTTAAAATATTTAAAAGGGTCATCTTTGCTTATGAGGATTCAATGGGATGAGCCTACATACTATTTTCTCTTTCACACACACACACTAACGGTCACCTTTGGCTTTTTTTCTATCGCCCCCTTTAAATTTGCCACGTCTCCATAACTGGAAAAATTGTCCAAAAAGTCTTAAACATATTGCACTTTTGCCACTTGAGTCCTAAACCTTTTAATATTGTCAATTGCTTTTTAAACATTTTCATAATTTGCCAATTGAGTCAATCCAATCACTTTAGCTGAAAATCACTGACGTGGATGCTAGTTATCCTATGTGATGTGGCCAGCGCTGACATGGACAATTTTTAATAATATTTTTTTGTTCAATTTTTATTTTCTTTCTCTTTTTAGTTTTTTTTATTTCCTTCTTCCTCCTTTAGTCGATCATCGGGTCAAAGCCTTTTGCTAAGCTTGCCCCCGTCGGCCACCAACAAGGTCGATCTCGTCGGCCCTCACCTCTAATTAGTCGTCAGCCATCGCCAATGCCCAACGACCGGCTAAGGGAGAAAGAAGGGAAGAAGAAAAATAAGAAATAAAAGAAAAAATGAAAAACAAAATAATAAATAAATGAATTCAAAAGATATTATTAAAAATTGTCCATATCAGTATCGACCGTCCCATGTGGCATGACCAGGGTCATGTCGACAATTTCCGGCCAAAATTAGACGAATGAACTCAATTAGCATAAGGCGAAAATATTTAGGACTCAATTGGCATCACTGAAATATTTATAACTGAAAGTGTAAAAGTGCAATAAGTTTATGATTTTTTAGACAATTTTTTCTTCCACAACTAGCTCGTCTTGTGAACCGTCTTGTCCTTCGAAGAGTACAAATATTGGGCAGAAGTTGCGCCTTTTCACCTTTTGTGCTATGTGTATTTAATAAAAAATGCATTTTCTTTTTTGAGACAAGTGTATAAATTATTTTCTCAGTAGGGTTGGAACAACATAGACATGGCTTCGCACGACCTCAATAAGGAATGTAAAATTTGTCTTTTCCACGGAGAGGGAGAGGGAGAGGGAGAGGGAGAGAGAGAGAGGGAGAGGGAGAGGGAGAGGGAGAGAGAGAGAGAGAGGGAGAGAGGGAGAGAGGGGAGAGTGTGTTTTAAGAGGTTGTCAAATCATTTTTGCTAGTATTAGATTGCCACAGATCTTATTTTTGTCCCCATAATGGGCAAGCAAGCCCTTGCAAATCAAAATTTGGCCACATAAATTACTTTGCCTCGAGTTCAATGTATTTGGTCAGATTTACTTGATACTAAAAAGCTATCTTGTTACATTCCCATTTAATGGTAAGCCATATGTTTCATCACCTGGATTCCCAATTTGGGTGGCACTTTAACTTCTAAGATAACTTTCTTGTTTTGATAGTGGACACATAGGCAAGCCAAGTATATATAAAATATAACTTTCTCGAGGGATCACTTCATTTTTAGATCAATTTATTGCATAGAGTACCATTGATCATAGTGGGTAAGCGACTTGAAACCGCTTAGATTTCGGAACATCAGAGAAAGAAAATTCAAAAGAGAAAGTCGAAAACTCTCAAATTACTGATCTATAAATAGAATGACTTTGTTAATTTTGACTTTAATAAAGCTTCATTTCCATTTACACCGCAACATTATCGTACATCCCTTGTTATTTTTAATGCAAGCATATCGTTGCCCGGACAACATTGCTTCTTATTTCCGTTGCAAACACTTCCTATCTGTCGCGACCGAACTCCCGGAGCCCTCTTATCGAACAACATGCAAAAAGAAGGGGGGGCTCGCCTGGTACATGCTAAGTCTAGGTTTGGGACTTAACTTGGGCTCTCCCAAGCTCATACCATATCGCGACTTAGGGTTTAAGTATTTGACATGCAAATGGTTTATACAAGGAGTCGCCACTAATCGATTTGGGGTGGGTCGATTAGAAATCCAAACAAAGTGATGGGAGAATCACCTTATTCCTACGAACCAGAAATTAACTGAATTCGGGGACTTAATTACACTAGTTGAATAACTAATTCTCTTTCGGTACCTTTTTACCCTGTTTATTTTTTGAAAATATTTGTCAGGCAATTTGGATTGATTTTAGGACATTTCTCCTAACATGTGAAGTGATCAAACGAGTACATAATCATAAACGATTAGCAGTCAGGATAGATATGCAACCTAAAGTTCTAATCCTAACTAAGTCAGATGACATTCAAAACACAACAACTCATGCAATTGTATTAAAAACATGCATAATAATACAACGGTAATAAAAATAACATGTAAAAAAACTACCGCGCGACCTTAGGTTTGTCTAATTTAAATAAGACAATAGCATGCATAATGATTACAACAATAAATTAAAACATTTAGACAACCCACATAATTTTTTTTAATTTAATTTTTTTTAAAATTTTTTCGAGAAAAAAAAGAAAAAATGGAAAAAGAAAATAAAAAGAAAATCTTTTTGACATTTTTTTTTCAAATTTTAAATTTTTTTTATTTTTTAAATAAATAAATACTGGAAAAAAAAGAAAAAAATTTAAAAGAAAATTTTTTTAATTTTTTTAAAAATAAAACAAAATAATAATAAAATATTAAGTCGGGTCGGGTCGGATCCGACCCAGGTCAATGGATCCACTCCGGGGCATTGACTCGGGTCGAATCGGCTGATCCGGGTTGGAACTGACTCGGGTCAACGGATTCGCCCCGGGGCGTTGACCCGGGTCGGATCGGCTGACCTGGGTCGGAACTGACCCGGGTCAACAGATCCGAACCGGGGTGTTGACCTAGGTTGGATCGGTTGATCCGGGCCGGGTCACCCCCGTGTGCACAAACGCACGGGGGCACCGACGGAGCCAAAATTGGCCTTCCGCCGGCCGACCTAGACCGGCGTCGCCCCCAAATCGACCTCTGGAGTTCACCACCGAGCTCCGCCACCCACCAGGGTCACCGTCCGACCGCCGCTCGCGGGCTGATGACTAGATTGAAATCGGTCTCTTTGGGGAATTATATCGAACACCTGGCGTGCAGAGGTAAAAAAACAAGATTTCGACCTGTTCTGGCGACCTGGTGGACTCCGGCCGCCCAGCTTACCTTTGGTGACGACGTATGCACGGTGGAGGAAGATGGTATGGGCCGGGATTCGCGTGACAGGGCCGGTGCGAGTCCCGGCCAGACCGCACCAAAAAACAGAACAAAACAGGGGGTTTCTCGGTCGGGGAGGAGCTCACCGGTAATGGCGCGTCGGGGCGGCTTTCTGGCTATTCCGTGGGCGACGGCGATGTTGCCGGTTGTTCTTCCTGCTTCGACATGGCCTCGGTTTGCTCCCTCTCCCTCTTTATTCTCTCTCTTCTCTCTCAGTCTCTCTCTCCTCTGTTTCTCTCTCTGTGACCGACCGAGGGTACTTCGGGGATTGCCGGTCGGCTTGCTAGAGATGGCGAGGCCGGCTGGGACTTCAAGACACTCCCAGGTTCCTCTCTCTTCTCTGTTTCTCTCTCTGTTTTTTTCTCAATCTCTCTCCCTCTCCCTTATTGTGTTCTGGACCGAGAAAAAATCGCTCCCTTCTCTCTCCTTTCTCTGGCATGTATATCTCACGACAATGACGACGATCTCTGCTCCATTCAATGCTCTGCACCGGCCTATCGCTCCTACTGAAGACTTTCGTGGCCAATTTGCAGGTCGGTGCAGAGAGGGGGCCCAGTTCTGTCAATGGCAGAGAGACAGGAGGAGGAGAGGAAAAACGGGGAGAGATGGCCAGGTTTCCGGGGAGGACGGGACTGACAATTAATGCCAGTCCCGTCGACGTGCCCCTTCGGCCTTTCTTTGGCTAGATAGCGACGGCGAAGAACGGCGCCGCCGTGCGTCGTTTTGCGTCAGCTGCAGGGGTGAACAGAGGAAGAGAAAGGGACGTCAGCGGAGGAGAAGGTGCTGGGCCGGGCTAGGCCTAGCCACGCGAGGGGGAAAAAAAGAAAGAAAAATGAAGCGGGCTGGGCCCGCGGGGAGGGGAAGAAGAAAAAACAAAAAGAAGAAAAGGGCCAAGGCCCGCGGGAGGGGGGGAAAGAAAAAAGGAAAAAGAAAAGGGCCGGGTCGGCTTGGCCCCGACCCGGCCCAACTCAGTTTTTTTCTTTAATTAATTTTTTTATAATTTGAATTTTTACCCTAATAGACCCTATTAATGCAAAATGTGCATAATTCTATATGCAATGCATTTAAATTGAAATATTTTTTTGTTTTAGGAATTAAAGAAAATTAACTCCTAAATTTTGTGCAATTAATTTTGCGCAAATTAAAAATAGGTGTCAACAGCTGCCCCTCTTTGAAGGTGAGCTTGCAGAGATTAAGCTCGTAGAGGTTATATTCAAAGATAAAATGATACTTAAATTTAGCCCATGCATGCTCAATGAATGTTATTTTTGACGAGACTGTAAGTCTCATTTTTATGATGCGATATAAGATGATGCATGCTAAAGCAAATAAAAACATACCTAGGGCTACTTACCTTGCCGAAGGGTAGAGTAATTCCAGATAGTTGATATTGTGTGTTGAGGACCTGAACTTGTCTTCGGTCACCTTGACGGGGGAAATGGTTTGTCTAGGACCCGAACCTTTTTTCGGTCGCTTTGACTGGGGAAATCGCTTGCCTAGGACCCGAATCTATCTTCGGTCGCCTTGACTGGATTTCATTTGTCTAAGACCCGAACCTTTCTTCGGTCGCCTTGACTGGGGAAATCGCTTGCCTAGGACCCGAACATATTTTCGGTCGCCTTGACTAGATTTCATTTGTCTAGGACCCGAACCTTTTTTCGATCGCCTTGACTGGAGAAATCGCTTGCCTAGGACCCGAACCTATCTTCGGTCGCCTTGACTGGATTTCATTTGTCTCGGACTCGAACCTACCTTCAGTTGCTGTGACTGGGGAAATCGTGTGCTTAGGACCTGAACCTATCTTCGGTCGCCTTGACTGGATTTCATTTGTCTAGGACCCGAACCTTTCTTCGGTCGCCTTGACTGGGGAAATCGCTTGCCTAGGACCCGAACCTATCTTCGGTCGCCTTGACTGAATTTTATTTGTTCAGGACCCGAACCTTTCTTCGGTCGCCTTGACTGAATTTCATTTGTCTAGGACCCGAACCTTTCTTCGATTGTCTTGACTAAATTTTGCTTCGCCTAAGACCCGAACCTATCTTCGGTCATCTTGACTGATTGGATTTTACTTTGCCAAAGTACCTGCATCTCATAAGGGGTACCTGAAAAGACTTGATGTGAATAGAGGGGGTTGAACCCATGCTCTAAAAGGGTACCATAACAATCGTAGGTACATGGATTTTTGGAACCAGACATAAGTAGAGTATACGTACCTGGGCATGTTCTTGCCTCTTAAGGGCATGTCTCCTGTCAGATAAATTTTCTTTTATGCAAAGGCATAAGCATTCATCGGAGAAATAGACAATTGAGGCTATTCTAGAATATCGTATGAAATATCTTGGCCAGCAAGCCAAGATGCTTTTCTTTTTCAAAGGAATACCCGGTTTGCCCCCTGGGTAATTTGAAAAGAATTCTAAAGAAATATCTAGGATTTCTTACCCGAAGGTTTGATGCATCATTTGCTAAATACCCGACCTTTTTCGGGGCATCTCTTTTGGGATGATTACGAGGGCTTCTCCAGCGCCCGAATTTTGTGTTCTATCAATGGGGATTAGAACTCTGAGCTGTCAAAGATAATTAGCGTAAACATGCATGCATTCATCAAGAATAGACAAGGTAGGCTATTCTAGAATGTGTATTTGAAAATTCATGCATGATGATTTTGCCATGTTTGCATCACCAAAAATCTACCGAGGGTCAATCAAGACAATTTTCGCTTGCGAAGTGGACTTCTCGAGATGCTGAACGAGGGACCTTCAATCAGAAAGGACTTTCCACTCGCTCTCATTGAAAAGGGTTGTTTGTCCCGTCCATTAATGCAAGAATATTGAAAACACTTAATCTGACCGTTATCACATCAACAAGGGTCTGAGTTTTATCGCAAGCAGTACGACGTTGCCAATTTGAGAGGTCTTCTTTAGGGTAGTAAGGCTGGCTTGGTCAATGGCTAAACAAAGGAGATTGTCCTAGTCAAGGCCACGAAAGAAAATATTCTGCAATCATCTCCAGGTTTACAAGTCAATAACTTTGCAAAATGAGATAGAAGTAATCTTGCTCACACTTCCTCGAGCGGTGTTTATAAAAATTTGAAATTTCACATTAATTCATGTGCCCTAGTCAGAAGAGACTTCATGAGGGATATAACGTGGGCTTGGTTTACAAGTTGAGAAACGAAATGATCGTTAGGCTAAAAAATGTGTGTAAGGGTGAAAATTGGTGATCATCTATCATTGTCACCAGTCTTCTTCTCTACCATTAGGATCCTTTTGGCAGACTCCCTAGGTAATTTTGTGTTTTAGCTTCTTTGATAACTTTTTCTTGAGGAGCTTATGTGTCAAGCATTTTCCTGAATACCATTCTATCTCTGTCCTAATGGCTTCCTCAAGAATAGGTTCGTCTTCATCTATCATGTAGCAAATTTTTGTCAAGACAGAGTTCTTAAAGCAAGAATTTACATCAAAGAAGAACTCAAATTTAAACCCTTTGGAGTCGTCTATTCTACACCACTTAATGTCTTTGAGATATTTGAGAGTGCTTTCATCACACTCGTAGATCTCCATTCATGGGCATTGGCCTTACTTTTACCAGGCACACTGCTTTTTCATGCATCCAGTTTTCAACATTTTTTTTGGGTATTGTCAGGACTAGCCTAAACGAGTTTGAAGTCTTCATCTTGATTCGGTGCTTTGGACCCTGATGCTCAAATTGTAGTGACTTTTGTCTTGCCCCAGTATGGGGGATGATCACTAACTGGGTTCATACGAAATGAAATCGCCGGCTCAATTGGGCTAGCAAAGGATATAAGTGTATGGGATAGAAAAAGAATTGCTCTTCGTCATCCTAGGGCACTTAAATTATCATGAGAGTTCATCTGCAATAAAAACACTCAAAGATTAATGCAAGTGAGAGCAAGAAAACTTATATTCATCTTTTCACCTTGTGCGAGCTGTTACAGCTGATGATCAGAGAAAATTTTAGCTATTACAAACTCCTCATCCTTCTTGTCTTCTTCAGAATTTGAATCCTTTCTATTATGCCGATTTACCTCAAGTTGTCCCAATATGGGGTGGTTCTTGACAGGGGTGATTTAGAAGGAACCTCCAAGTGTATGGGCTCAAACAGCTAAGCAAAGGATAAATGGTAGTGTATGGGGCAGAAAAATAAACTGCCTCTCATCATTTTGGCTACCGTACCTTATGCGAGAAATCCCTTTACCTTGTAGAAATGAAACTTTTCACTCATCTTGCAAGAGTTTGGTACTTAAGAATGTGTATAGACTAAGGCTTGCCTCTCATCATCCTGATACATCTCGTTTAATACATCAGAGCAGTTCGACACCATTGGTCGAATTATCAAAATTTTCACAGGGAATTGATGAATTAAACAGGTAAAATTACCATACAAAATTACTTTTCACGTAATGCGCCGGATGAAGAAAGTAGTGTCCATTTTCTTTAATTATTTCTTCTTTCTTGTTTCTTTCTACTCTTACGAGAAGAGTTTGGGAAAGAGATACTTACCTACGCTGCAATAGTAGAGCAAACCTTTCGTGAATCCCTTCATTTGAGATTAAACTAATAACTCCTTGAGTTTTCTCAGATATTGATAATTCCCTTCTGACAAAAACAGGAGCTTGCGTTAGAAATGAGAGGATTGAGGGTAAATTGAGAACTATACAAATTCCCCTTCTTTTATTTTACCTTGAAAGCTAACAGAGTCTTTTCTCCTTTTTATTTTGTTCAGCCGTCTCTGTCTCAGTATGCTCCTCCATACTCTTGGTGTCAAAGCTCGAATGAAATCCTCTATTATTAGGGATGCTTCCAAATAGAGAGTTCTATTGTCAGCGTATGTTGTGTCAATGCGGCTCCGGTACGTCGGGGAGTTTCTCGGGAATCATATGATTCCTGACATGCATAGGGCATGTGCAATTGCTTGCATGTGGATCTTCGCAGCAAAGCTAATCTCTGCTTTTAAGGGTCTTTGACTAACATGGGCATGACTAACCTCGAGACTTCCGTGATTGCCAGGATCGGCCTTGACACAAGTTTGTCATGTGCGAAACTCTTTTCGGTTAGACTTGCTACCATGAGTGTTTTTTTTGGCAAGGTGCTACCATGAGTGTTCTTTACTCAATTTTGTCCTTTTTCTTTCAAAAGGGATAATCTTTTCTTAATCTGCCCTCGACTTTTGTACGAAATGATGTTTCGCTCATCATGGAATCAAGGAATGCTCAGCATTCTCTTTGACTCTCTGGGGCTGACGTCACCTACCGGTAGTAATGAGATTTGCCCTATGTTTCATTTGAAGATTGGATGATCTTCGCTCGGACTGCCCCTATCAGATGAATTGGTCTGTGATCATTATTAGGGGCTGACATGCTCTTCAGTTTGTGTCATTTCTAAATGTCCCATCTGTAATAACAAATCAAAAGGAGTATGCTCTGAGACATGAAGTGAGCGAGTTAGAAAGACAAACAGGGCTATGAGCATGCATGCTTTTTCACCGCCATTTTTTTAACCCTTTGAAAAATGATAAAACGTTTATTTTATTTTTAAAAGCTTAGAAACGAGGAAACAAGAGGAAGCCCGGGCCTCAGAACACTTTCCTTTATATGGCTGGATATCATCAACAGGCCGGTTTGGGATACTTCCTCAGGCCCTCAAAACAAAACATTTGTAATTTTTTTGAATAATTCAGGCGAATTACATTTGTTAGAATGGAAATTGCAATACTAAAATTCTAAGCATAATTATAAATTTAGAAAACTGGAAATCTTAGAAAACAGCTTAGACTTTTAGAAAGCAAGAAAAGCTCCCACGTATGGGAGGATTCAAACTATTAAATATGCCTCTATTCTAAGGGAGGAAAATTGAGTCTTCAGTTTACTCAATGACGATATCTGCGCCTCCTGCTTGATTGGGTGGTGCATTGCGGAATAAAAGCATCTTAGCATCCAATAATTTCTGGACTTTATTTTTCAAGACAACACAATCATTGACGGAATGTCCCGTTTCACTCAAATGATAGTCACATATCTTGGAAGGATCGTAATTGGGAAAATGCTCGGGATTTTCACGCTTTGGCTCTTTAGCAAGCAATCTCTTTTCTATGAGAATAGGCAGGATCTGAGACATAGGCAAAGGGAGTGGAGTGAACTGCTTTTTGTTATTTCGCCTCTGGGGCGATTTGTAGCCTGAGGCCAGTTGCTCTCCACTGCTCATATGAATTATTAGGGAAGGACGAATGATTTGGGTGTATGCAACATCCACATCTGTCAGGGGTTCTTTCTCTTTCTTTATGCCGAGTTTCTTGCTTATAGAAGTGGGGTCTGTGAACCACCCTTCACGTAATCCCATTTCGATTCGTTCGTCCACAGGAACAAGACGATTAAGGGATTCAGCAGTAGCACCAATCAGGCGGTGTCTGTATTCGTACGGAAGAGACTTTATGAACAACTTCACTTGTTCATGATGAGTGAGTTGTGGGGTAACCTGGGCGGTCAAGTTTCTCTATCTGGTGGCATATTCTTTGAAGGACTAACTTTTCTTCTTTTCAGTGCGTTTCAGATCGTCTCGAGTAAAAGTGATGTCCAGGTTGAATTGATATTGCTTGAGGAATGCATCAACAGCATCATCCCAAGACTTAAAAGCATCCATATCCTTTGACATATACCATGTTAAGGCTGGCCCTGTCAAACTCTCTTGAAAGGTTTGAATCATGATGGGTTCATTATCAACGTACTGGGTCATTCGCACATAGTACATGTGCAAATGGTGTCTGGGACATGAAGTGCCGTCATATTTCTCGAATTCTGGCATCTTGAACTTTTCTGGTACTTTGATCGGTTTGTATATAGACAGGTCAAGTGGGACAGCAAGCTGTGGGCCTTGTAACCTTTTCAGCATCTCCTCGACCTTGGCAAGGCGTTTGTCATGTTCTGTTATCGGTACAGCTTCAAGTTCAGGCTTCATGACGGCGAGGGGAAGCGAATCGTCCTCTAACAGAGGTATTTTACTGTCGTTGGCGGAGGTTTTGTCTTTTCCAGTGGACGGTGGTGGTAACATCACCTTAACTGCTGCAGGCGTGGGCGTGAGCTTGCCCTGAATGGATTCCACTTGCTTTGTGAGATTTTGGATTGCGTTGAGGACCGGCTTCATCTCGTCCTCCATATTATTGAGACAGACATTTTCTTCGGCCATTTTTTGTAACTACCTGCGAAAATGCTAATATAAATGAGTATAATGCCCGATAAAGAATCATTCTATGACCTAGTCATAATATTATTACATATTTTCTTTATTTGCAAAGAAAAAAATGAGAAAAAAGGTTTTTATTTATATATTCATTACAGACGACATCCCCGGGATTCGAACCCGAGTCGCCTCGAACCGTTGAGCCTCATCCCCAAATACCACTGGGCCAAAGGCCGCGGTGGTGTCATTAAGGGGCAAAAAAATTTATTTAAAGCATAAAAAGTAGCCCGAGTCATATTAATACTAGTACAACCCAAAAATAGCTTTACATATGAAAAACAAAACCCCTAAACATAAATACTAGGAAAATATAAAATACAGGGGCTTTAACAAAAAAGGCGCTTTCTCCGGATGCTCATTCTATAAATGATGGGGAACCTATAGTCTCTCGGGGTTGCTTATTTTTGCGAACAAGCCCCGCAATAAGCGTATCCCTCGTCTCATTGGTCCTACCATGCCAGAAACTCTTTCTTAGGAGTAGGGACGGATTGGATATCAGCTCTTTCCATCGTATATATAATGTAATTAACGGGTTGCTCAACATTGACAAATCAATTAAATAAGTAGGTCGTATAAAAAAATGAGAAGGGATAAAATATATACCTTTCCTTAAATCATGGCAATTACAACAACATGCACATGAGGAGTGAGGTTCGATTTCTATCTAGATTGACTCAGCAAAATGAAATTAAAAGGGTGCTTGACTGTCGCAATCTCGTATTGGTGTCAAGTCCTTTTAACCTCGGCCAAATCGAAAGGAATATATTATAGTTACGCGAAAAGCGGCTAAAGATATTTCTTTACGATTTTTAGAAATAAATTTCGGGGAAAAGAAAGGCAACCTCTACATCGCGGGCTCGCATTCGAGGTCGTATCTTTCTTAACACCATCATAAAAATGTCCTATTGCGGCCCAGGTCCGGCAGCGTGATTGTGTGTGCAATAGTATAGTGCTAAATCATTAAAGCATGCACAACAGTTTATAAACAATCAATTCGAACTTGCAAAAACAGATAATACCTTAATGTCAGGATCATACCTGGAATCTTTGCTGCCAAACAAAAATTATTTTTGAACAGGATAAAAATTTTTGGCATAAGTCCACTTTTTCTTAAAAAAAAATAAATCCCCAGTGGAGTTGTCAGTCTGTCACGACCGAACTCCCGGAGCCCTCTTATCGAACAACATGCAAAAAGAAGGGGAGCTCGCTTGGTGCGTGCTAAGTCTAGGTTTGGGACTTAACTTGGGCTCTCCCAAGCCCATACCATATCGCGACTTAGGATTTAAGTATTTAACATGTAAGTGGTTTATACAAGGAGTCGCCACTAATCGATTTGGGGTGGATTGATTAGAAACCCAAATAAAGTAATGGGAGAATCACCTTATTCCCACGAACCAGAAATTAACTGAATTCGGGGACTTGATTACACTAGTTGAATAACTAATGCCCTTTCGGTACCTTTTTACCCTGTTTATTTTTTGAAAATATTTGTCAAGCAATTTGGATTGATTTTAGGACATTTCTCCTAACATGTGAAGTGGTCAAACGATTGCATAATCATAAACGATTAGCAGTCAGGATAGATATGCAATCTAAAGTTCTAATCCTAACTAAGTCAGATGACATTCAAAACACAACAACTCATGTAATTATATTAAAAAACATGCATAATAATGCATTGATAATAAAAATAACATGTAAAAAAACTACCACGCGACCTTAGGTTTGTCTAATTTAAATAAGACAATAGCATGCATAATGATTACAACAATAAATTAAAACATTTAGATAACCCACATAATTTTTTTTAAATTTAATTTTTAAAAAAATTTCTCGAAAAAAAAGAAAAAAACCGAAAAAGAAAATAAAAAGAAAATATTTTTGAATTTTTTTTTCAAAATTTAATTTTTTTAAATTTGTTTTAAATATAAATAAATACGGGAAAAAAAAGAAAAAAATTTTAAAATTTTTTTTAAAAATAAAATAAAATAATAATAAAATATTAAGCAGGGTCGGGTCGGATCCAACCCGGGTCAACGGATCTGCCCCGGGGCGTTGATCCGGGTCGGATCGGTTGATCCGGGTCGAGTCACCCCCGTGTGCACAAAAGCACGGGGGCACCGGTGGAGCAAAAATTGGCCTTCCGCCGGCCGACCTAGACCGGCGCCTCCCCCAAATCGGCCTCTGGAGTTCACCACCGAGCTCCGCCACCCACCAGGGTCGCCGTCCGACCGCCGCTCGCGGGCCGACGACCAAATTGAAATCGGTCTCTTTGGGGAATTATATCGAACACCTGGCGTGCAGAGGTAAAAAAACAAGATTTCGACCTGTTCCGGCAACCTGGTGGACTCCGGCCGCCCAGCTTACCTTTGGTGACGACGTATGCACGGTGGAGGAAGACGGTATGGGCCGGGATTCGCGCGACAGGGCCAGTGCGAGTCCCGACAAGACCGCACCAAAAAACAGAGCAAAACAGGGGGTTTCTCGACCGAGGAGGAGCTCACCGGTAACGGCGCGTCGGGGCAGCTTTCTAGCTATTCCGTGGGCGACGGCGATGCTGCCGGTTGTCCTTCCTGCTCCGGCGTGGTTTCGGTTTGCTCTCTCTCCCTCTTTATTCTCTCTCTTCTCTCTCAGTCTCTCTCTCCTCTGTTTCTCTCTCTGTGACCGACTGGGGGTACTCTGGGGATTGTCGGTTGGCTTGCTGGAGACAGCGAGGCCGGCTGGGACTTCAAGACACTCCCAGGTTCCTCTCTTCTTTGTTTCTCTCTCTATTTTTTTTCTCAATCTCTCTCCCTCTCCCCTATTCTGTTCTGGATCGAGAAAAAATCGCCCCCCTCCTCTCTCCTCTCTCTGGCCTGTATATCTCACGATGACGACGACGATCTCTGCTCCATTCAATGCTCTGCACCGGCCTATCGCTCCTACTGAAGACTTTCGTGGCCAATTTGCAGGCCGGTGCAGAGAGGGGGCCCTGTTCTGTCAATGGCAGAGAGACAGGAGGAAAGGAAAAATGGGGAGAGATGGCCAGGTTTTCGAAAAGGACGGGACTGGCAATCAATGCCAGTCCCGTCGGCGTGCCCCTTCGGCCTTCCTCTGGCCAGATAGCGACAGCGAGGAGCGGCGTCGCCGTGTGTCGTTCTGCGTCAGCTGCAGGGGTGAACAGGGGAAGAGAAAGGGACGTCGGCGGAGGAGAAGGAAGGAGGAGAAGGTGTTGGGCCGGGCTAGGCCCAGCCGCGCGAGGGGGGAAAAAAAGAAAGAAAAATGAAGCGGGCTGGGCCCGCGACGAGGGGAAGCAGAAAAAACAAAAAGAAGAAAAGGGCTGAGGCCCGCGGGGGGGGGGGAAAGAAAAAAGGAAAAAGAAAAGGGCCGGGTCGGCCCGGCCCCGACCCGGCCCAACTCGATTTTTTTTTCTTTAATTAATTTTTTTATAATTTGAATTTTTACCCTAATGGACGCTATTAATGCAAAATGTGCATAATTCTATATGCAATGCATTTAAATTGAAATATTTTTTTGTTTTAGGAATTAAAGAAAATTAACTCCTAAATTTTGTGCAATTAATTTTAGGCAAATTAAAAATAGGTGTCAACACTATCGCATCGAAGTTTGAAACTGATATCATCCGCTACATTCGGCGTGTCGGCAGAGATGCCGAGCAGACCCCGTTGAGCAAAACCGGTGCGGTACAAGCCATTTTCTCCTTTCCATTGGCGCAGGACCTTGGTCATGCCGTCTTTGTTGAAGAGGTCATCTCCACCCTAATTAAGTTACCATAAATATGAAGATTCAACGGGAAAATTTGCAAATGTAGATAAATCAATCACTATCAAGTGGCTTAACCAAAAAAAGATAAATATAAAGAAAATGTACCTGGAGCCATTTCCGCACAGTGCTTTTGTAGCCAGCGGCAAAGACTATGGCCTCAAAATGATTGGTAGTGCCATTTACAAATGTGACCAGCTTCCCGTTAATACTTTTGATGGAGGGGAAAACCTACACCATTTGCTTTATTATAACTTGAGAAGGTTTAACATGCTTTTGATTAAGTTTTAAACTAAATTTCAAAGAAAACAAGCCTACAATTCCTTGATTTACCCTGATTTCTCCCTTCTTGATCCTCTTCATTGCCCCGACGTTGATGGCGGGGGATTGTCCGGTCACTGCTTTTAGATAGAACGGACCTTTTTCTGGCATCCGAAGGCCATACTTGAAGAAGTCGCCATATTTTAGATTGCCGAGTTGTATCACGGAGGTGTCAACCATTCGGCATGGGAGAAATTTTAACAAGACCGTACCAAGAAACACCATTTCCTTGGTAACAACATGTACCTGCAAATCCTCGTCATTAGGCCATTAAGCTCATGAAAAAACTTAGCCGTTATCTATAGCTATCAAAGAGAAATAAGGCCTTCATTTGCTCTCTATTATATGTCCATTAAGTCGTTTGCCAATTCGAATTTCTCTGGTTTGTTGCAAGAGATTCCTCCTGTCAACTCACGACTGAATTTCCTCAAAAAGATGAAGAATTCTGTAAGTTCCATCCCGTACTAAAGAAGGAAAAATGCATGAATTATAGAAAGAGTGAGCATACGGGACTTCGAGCAACAATGGAAGTGTTGGCACCATAGCTCCACAGATCATAGGCAATCTCCATTCCTGAGTTACCACAACCCACCACCAACACATTTTTCCCTCTGAATTCCCTCCCATTCCGGTACTCGCTCGAGTGCATCGCCGCCCTGCCAAAGTTGTCTAGGTCGTCAACCTCCGGTATCACGTCCTCGCTGTTCTCACCACTCGCCACCACCAAGAACTCCGCAACGTAGACCTCGTCCTCGCCCGAGCCCGTGTTTCTCACCACGATCCGCCACTTGTCGATTCGATCATCATACGATGCGCTCTCGACAGACCGTCGACAGTACAGTTTTATCTCGAAACGCGACTTGTAGTTGTCGAGGTATTCGATGAATTGGTCCCCAGGGACAAACTTGGGGGAATTGGAGGGGAAGGGCATGTGGGGGAGCTCGCAGAATTGCTTGGCTAGGTGGAGCTTCAATCGATCGTACGACCTCTTTCTCCGAAGAGAGGCTGAGCAATCCTCTCTCTCGAGCACGATGTTGGCGATGCCGAGGCAGTTTAGGCATGCCGCTGTCGTGAGTCCTGAAGGGCCCGCGCCAACAATGGCCACCACAACCTCTTTCTCGTTGGCCTTGTCCATGGATGATTTAAGAATTTCAGGCAACCTCTTTCGCGAGTCATGAACTGGAGTTACATTTGTTTTTGTTTCTGTATGCGTAGATTTAAGAATTTCAGGCAAGAAATTGAATAGGTGGACCTCATTAAACACCAAATTCACATGTACCTTTAACTACTGTACAAGGATTTTCCGACGTAACCTTCTTTACTACAAATAAAGCAAAACCATTATTGCATTAACATCTATCAAGAGATTGAATACGCACCTTATCAATATTAGCAGTTATAGCAACTGTTGACTTTATAGGATCCATCTCGCTACAAGCACCATCTATCTTGATTAATTCGCTAGTATCCACTTTCTCATAAGTTTCTGGTTGCAACTTCACTTCAAGCTGAACAACGTCCAGATCCATATAAATATCGTCACTAACACTCTTACCCAAAAGTTCTGGAAACTCGTCAAATATAATTTTTGTGTTGATAACGGGTGAATTTAATTCCGAACACTACAACCGATAGCCTCGCTCGTCTATATACACTTTCTTGCCCTTCCATTGAGTTTACCATCACTCACTCGAATATAACATAGGCATCTAAATATTCTAAAAACAAAATAATTAGCAACATTACATGACTATACTTCTTTAGGAGTCCGATATCTAATCGCAATCGATGAGGATATATTGTTCAGGTAACTCGTTGTACTAAGCGTATCCGCCATAGATCTCCTAGCCATATCAATACTAGTGAGCATTTTATGGGCCATCTCTAGTAATGCTTTGCTCATCAACTCTACAACCTGTTGTGGTTCACTAGCACTAGTGCAGTGTCTCACTATGCCTTCCTTCATGAAGAATTCGTTTAACAACTTTGAGAAAAACTCTATATTATTGTCAATGCACACATGCTTGATCATTTTACGAGTCTTCTTTTCGATCAAAGTTCTCAATTGCGTGATTCTGACATCGGCATCAAACTTTTGCCTCAACATAAACACTCATATCTTCCTCGAGTAGTCATGAACAACTGTTATCATAAATCTAGCACTTTTCCTCGAAGAAAATCACAACAGCCTGCGAATATTCAATTGAATTAATTATCCAATTTATGTGGTTTCTCTGATAGTTGCACTGAACTGCACTCTCCGTCGTTGATTTAAGTCATATCACTTGCATACATTTAGTAACATATTTCTTTCACTTAAAACCTTCAGGCTTCTCTCGTTAATGTGCCTCAAACATATATGTCACAATTTAGATTCTTAAACAGATATATTTGATATCTCCGTGGCGAAATTTGTCACTGTCTCACTTTGAAGCTCTTACAGGCCACTATGCTTGATTCCTTTTATTAGAACAACCTTCAAAATTCCACATTCTGAAGAATATCGACACTCAGTTGAATTCAAGGCACTCAAGGAAATTATGTTCTTTTTCAACTCTGGAACATGCCTTACTCCAATTAATATCCTCATGATACCATCATACATTCTGATTCTAACATTACTAACGTCTGATGCAATCGCAGCGACTGCAGGTAGGACATTAAGCGAGAGCTGCCCCACAGATTAATCAGAATTGGCTAAGGACGTAAGGAAAAGTGTATGTTGTGGCTGAGAAGGAAGTGGAGGATGTGCCTTGAAAGTCTAGATACGTTATGAGATGATATTGCGTGCAATAGGAGATGATTTTGAAGTTATCGCTTGAGTGGTCATGTAAGACTTATAATCAATTTTATGGCGAATAGGCGTAATCAGTTTAAGGATTTATGGATTACTGATGATATTCTTGGACGGATTTGGAAGGATGAGTCTTGCGTAGAAATTTCAAATTTTGTAAAGAACTGATGTGATTTATTTTTGGGAGACTGTTGGATTAAAATTGGATGGATTGAGCTTTGTCTTTGAGGTATAGAAAGATAATTATTTTGTGGCTGACTAGTTGGTTAAGGAACCAAGGCTGAAGGACATAACCGAGGTATGTAATCTTCCCGATATCTTTCTTCAGGAATTATCGGGATTGCCACTTGATAGAGAAGTGGAGTTTGGGATTGAGTTAGCCCTAGGGATAGAACCGATCTCGAAAGTGCTCTATAGGATGTCACTGTCAGAGTTGAAGGAATTAAAGGTTCAAATGTAAGAGTTGTTGGATAAGAGCTTTATCTGCCCGAGCGCGTCTCCATGGGGAGCACCAAAGTTGTTCGTGAGGAAAAATGATGAATCATTGAGGTTGTGCATTGACTACAGACAACTGAGCCTGGTGACCATTAAGAATAAGTACCCGTTGCCAAGGATTGACGACCTATTTGATCAGTTACAAAGGGCGTCAGTATTTTCAAAGATCAACTTAAGGACTGGCTATCATCAATTGAGGATTAAGAAGGAGGATGTGCCGAAGATGGCATTTGGGACAAGATATGTGCACTATGAGTTTACGGTGATGCCGTTTGGATTGACTAACGCCCTTGCAATCTTTATGGATTTTATGAATCAGGTATTCAAGGAATTTCTAGATCAGTTTGTGATCGTGTTCATTGACGATATCCTGGTGTATTCAAAGAGTTCCATTGAGCATGAGCTATACTTGGAAAGAGATCTACGAACTTTAAGGGAACATGCACTCTACGCTAAGTTTAGTAAGTGCGAATTCTGGCTTCATCGAGTGGTGTTCTTAGGACAAGTGATATCCAGGGAAGGAATTACGGTAGACCCGACAAAGATTGAAGCTATCACGAATTGGTTGATATCGATAATGGTAACTGAGGTTCGGAGCTTCTTGGGCCTAGCGGGGTACTATAGACACTTCATGGAAAGGTTTTCGGCATTAGCGATGCCGTTGACACGGTTATTAAAGAAGGAAATGAGGATTGAATGGAAGGATAGGTGTGAAAAGAGTTTCCAGGAGTTAAAGCAAAGGTTGACAACCGCTCCATTATTGACAATCCTGTCAGGTCTGGGAGGATATAAGATCTACAATGACGCATCGCTAAGGGGATTGGGATGCGTGCTAATGTAACACGAAAGAATGGTGGCATACGCATCGCGACAATTGAGACCGCATGAGCTGAATTATCCGACACACAACTTGGAATTGGTCACAATTATCTTCACCCATAAGATTTGGAGACACTACTTGTGTAGGGAGAAATTTCATATTTATACGGACTATCAAAGTTTAAGGTACTTGTTCTCCCAAAAGGAATTGAACATGAGACATCATCGTTGGATGGAACTTCTTAAGGACTATGACTGCGATATTCTAAATCACCCTGGAAAAGCTAATAAAGTAGCGGATGCTTTGAGCTAGAAATCGAGTATCGCGCATATGATGGTTAAGGAATGGACTCTATTGGAGGGAGTTTGAGATTCGGAGTTTAAGTTTGAAGAGAGTCATGTCTCAAGTCTGCTTGCCGCATTGAGGATTGAATCGGAAATCCAGACTAAGATTGAGGCTTTACAATCGATGGACCCGAAGATTTAGAAGATTCTGAAAATGGATGTCACAAAAAGGAAATCAGACTTTTAGGTGCCCGAGGATGGAATTCTGAAGTTTTGTGGATGGTTATGTGTACCTAGTGATGCAGAATTGAAGGAGGAGATTTTATCATAAGCTCACCATAGCAATTACAGCATTCACCCAGGTAGTACAAAGTTGTATCAGAACTTACAACAATATTATTGGTGGAACGACATGAAAGTGGATGTAGCCAGGCACGTGGCCAAGTGCTTAACATGTCAGCAAGTGAAGGGAAAACATTGCAAGGCGGGTGGAATGTTGCAGCCATTGGAGATTCCCGAGTGGAAGTAGGAACACGTCACGATGGACTTTGTAATGGGATTACCAAGGAGTCAGGAGGGTCAGGATTCAATTTGGGTGGTAATCGACCGATTGACAAAGTCAGTATATTTTCTGTCGGTGCAAAAGGACTTCGCCTTGAAAAGGCATGCCGAGATTTACGTATGACAAATAGTCCGTCTGTACGGAGTGCCAATGATGACCACTTCATACCGCGATCCTAAATTTACTGCCACTTTTTAGAAATGTCTTTATACGGCATTAGGAACGAAGTTACGATTTAGCATGGCCTATCATCTCCAAACATATGGCCAGTCTGAAAGGATGATTTAGACTTTGGAAGACATGTTGCGAGCATGTGTATTGAATTTTAAACGTAGTTGGGAGGAATAGTTGCATTTGATTGAATTTGCCTACAACAATAGCTACCAACATAGTATCAGAATGGCACCATTTGAAGCGCTATATGGCAAAGCTTATAGAATGCCAGTTTGCTGGGATGAAGTTGGTGAGAGGAGCATCACGGCTCCCGAGTTAGTTTAGCAGTCAGTTGAAACGGTCAAGGTGATTCGGGACAGGCTTAAGACCGCTCATAGCCGCCGAAAGAATTATGCGGACCGGAGATGTAGGCCTTTGAAATTTCAAGTGGGGGACCACATTTTCCTTAAAGTGTCGCCGATGAGAGGATTGTCACGGTTCGGCAAGAAAGAAAAGTTGAGTCCGAGGTACGTAGGTCCGTTCAAAGTCTAAGAGAGAATCGATACCTTGGCTTATTGTCTCGCACTACCGCTGAATTTATTTCAAGTGCACAATGTGTTCCACGTGTCTATGCTAAGGAAGTATGAACTGAACCCGACCTACATACTAAATTATAAAGAAATAGACGTAGACGACCGAGTGTCGTATGTGGAAAAGCCAGTAAGAATTGATGATAGAATGGAACGAGTGTTGCGAAATAAGACAATTTCGATGGTGAAGGTGATTTAGGAATATCATGGAATCGAAGGTGCGATATGGGAAAGTGAAGAGTTGATATGACAGCAATAACCCCATTTGTTTCACTAATTGGGATGGATTGTAAATTTCGAGGACGAAATTTTTGTAAGGGGAAAAGATTTGTGATATTCCGAATTTTGACCCAATTTTAGGATTTATAAAACGTGTAATTCGTTAGTGTGCTTATAGTAAAATCTCACCCAGAAACTGATCACTCTCGGTTATTATTTTTAAAATTGAGATTTCGCTAGAATCACATTCGATCGAATTTGACCGTTATTTAAAGCCCGAACTTTGGTGTTGAATTTTTCAGAGTTTCGTGACGAATGAAATTAGACGATGTCGATATTATTATGGCTAGCTTCGAAATTGCCCAGATTAGTCGGAAAGTGAAAATTTGGACCCGATGCGGATTTTGACTAGTAAACCTCCCTTTAGGTTTATTTTATATAGTGTCCACTGATTTTTCCTTAGTTTATAATTAGGATTTTTGTGAGCCATTAGATCGTTTTCGGATTTGAATCGTGGCCCTCGGATCGTATTTGAGTGCGATGTTTGACCTTTCACTCTCTCTCTCTTCCCTTCCGTCCAACCCGCTGTCGTGCACGTTCCCCCATGCACACGTCACCTTCGTGCACGTTTCCCCCTCTTTTGTCAGAGTCTCTCTCTCCTCTTTCTTTGCTCTTCTCTTCTTCCTCTTCTCGCTTTCTTTCTTCCTTCTTCTCTTCCTCTCCCTCCTTCGCCTGACGCCGCTGCTTTTGCTTCTTCCTTCGCCTGACCGTTGCCCGCAGCTCGCCATCGCTTATCGCTCGCCTAGCGCTGCCACTCGCCCGCTGCCACACCACCCCACCAACCACCGTCCACCCGTCGCCGCCGCGAGCCCAGCTCGTTGTTTGTAGTCGCTGGGCCAAGCTCGTCACCGCTCAGCCAGCCCGCTGGGACTAGCGCACCGTCGCGTCGCCGCTCAACACCACTGTGCTGCCCTGACCATCGCCAGTTCGCCCTCCTCAGCCCTTAGCTTCCTCTGTCTCTTGCCACTACCACCCTGGCTGACTTCCCTCTCCCCTCCGTGTCGTCGTCGTCGTTGTCACCATCTCTGCCGCCGCGGTGCCGCTAGCAAACTAGCCAGCCAACTAGCCAGCAAGCTAGCTCGCCGGTCGGCCAGCCAGCTCGCCAACTGGCTAACCTAAGCGTGCCCAAGCCGGGGCCGAGTAGCCCAGGCCATGCCTAGACCGTGGCTGAGTCACCTCGGACCATGGCCGAGTCACCTCGGGCCGTGCCTGAGAGTGCCCAGCTGCTGCCCTTGCCATGCCCGAGTGTCCTAAGCCGTGGCCGAGCACCGCATCGAGTTGCCGAGCAGTGTACCGAGCCATGGCCGAGCCCCGTGCCTGTCGCACCCTCGCTCCTGCCAAGCCTAGCACTGTTCACCCTAGCCATTTTAGGCCAGTGTCAATTTTTCCCAGGCCAAAACCTAGTAAGTGACTCCCTAAACCCTACCTTGTACTTTGGATATTATTAGACTTGTTTAGGGGTTGATTAGCACCTGTTTAGGGGATGAGATGGGGATAGATTGGTTGAATTAAATGTGATCGGTTAGTAGGTTTAATTGTGATGATATTGTGCCATATGTAGTGATTGACTGAGATGAAATGATTGGCTGGTTGTCGTGGCGTTTATGGGTGAAATGGAATATTTGAATGCGGTCGACTTGAATGTGGATTAGTGGGCTAGTGTGATGAGCTCGTGACTTGTATTGTATGGCATGTGTGCGTGTGAGAACGGTCTTGAGACGTGTTAACAGTGGTCCGTGAAAGGCAAGTTAGACCTGGGAGGTGTTGACGGTGGTTATTGGAAATTGATTGAATTGTGTGGCATGTGTGCATGTGAGAACGGACTTGATACGTGTTGACGGCGGTCTGTGAAAGGCAAGTCAGACCTAGGATGAGTTGACGGCGGTCATTGGAAATTGATTGAATTGTGTGGCATGTGTGCATTTGAGAACGGACTTGACACGTGTTGACGGTGGATTGTGTGGCATGTGTACATGTGAGAACGGACTTGACACATGTTGACGGTGGTCCGTGAAAGGCAAGTTAGACCTAGGACGTGTTGACGGCGGTCATTGGAAATTGATTGAATTGTGTGGCTTGTATGCATGTGAGAACGGACTTGAGACGTGTTGACGGTGGTCCGTGAAAGGCAAGTTAGAATTGGGACGTGTTGACGGCAGTCATTGAAAATTAATTCAAATGTGTGGCTTGTACGCATGTGAGAACGGACTTGAGACGTGTTGACGGTGGTCCGTGAAAGGAAAGTCAGACCTGAGGCATGTTTATGCGGGTCGTGAAAAAGTATGAAATGTCTAGTGAGGGACAGAGCTCGGCTTGATCTGAGGGCTGACCTGAGGTATGTTGACGCGGGTCGTGTGAAAGGACTTGGGAGGTTGTGGAAAGTTGCTCGGCCACGCATGCGAATTGAGTATGATTGAATTGATCGAATGTGCGTTATTATGGCGTTTGAGTGGTGATGTTATGTTTCTGGTTTATTATTGCATTATGGTGATTAATTAATATGCACAGTGGACATGTGGACTGAGACGAGGTAAGTGCGTGTATGTGAATTCTGTATGTTACTAGTTAGATTACATGTTAAGACTTGTCTGGGTACGCATTGGCCTACGTAGAGTTTAGGGTGTTGCTTATTGAGACTCCTTCTCACGGTTATGATATAACTATTTCAGATTCCTATCCTTGATCATGACGTCTCGACATTTTGGGATACCCATGCATATCGATCACATGGTGACGAAGCATCCAGTTGGGGAGAACCTGGTGTACTATAGCCATGCTAGTGTAGTGTATATAGACATGAGCACTGTGAACCGGAAGCCCATGGTATTTTTGGCTTGGCTATATCGTGAGAATGACGGGGAATTGATGAGGCTGATACAAGGGTTTGATGTTCCCCAAGGATGTTTAGTGGCAGGATTAGAGGACAGGAACCAATGGAAGTTGTCCCTCCCGATGGTGAAGTTATCGATCCGGAGTTCGTCCCCGAAAGCCCTGACCCGGAACTGGAGCCGGAGCTGATGGAGTCTGACTTGGAGTCGGAACCTGTAGTTGAACCCTCCGAGTCCGAGTCCGACGAAGAGCTTATGGAGCTAGAGTCCGAAGATGAGCCGATTAAGATCGAAGCTGATATGGAGTCTGAATCTTTAGGGTCTGATCCTGATTGGGCATCGCAGAGGTGTCTAGGTGCCGAGCTTAGAAGCCCTTTTTGGTAGAGCCTCCTTTTTGTATAGCTAGCTAGCCTACTCTCCCACCTATCCCTTTTGGATGATGACGGTGGTTGCTAATCCTAGAGGTCCTTTGTATGAGTATTTGTGGTTTCAAGCTAATGTTATGAGTTTATTGATTTGTGTATGTACTATCCTTTTGTCTTTATTAATTGTCTGGGTTGTTTAAATTTTGCTTCTGCTTGCATACTCGTGTGAGTGTTTCTTTTGGGTCGGTGACGCGTCCTGGGACGTCGCGTTTAATAGGACTGACGAAGGAGAGTCGTGAGCCCGTTGGGGTTAGGGGCTTGACATGGCATGACCAGTGTCCATGTTGGCAATTTCCGATCAAAACTGGACGGATGGACTCAATTGGCATAAGGTGAAATATTTAGAACTCAATTTGTAACATTGAAATGCTTATAATTGAAAGCGTAAAAGTGCAATAAGTTTATGATTTTTAGATAATTTTCTCATCTACAACTAGTATGTCTTGTGAATCGTCTTGTCCTTCGAAGAGTACAAATACTAGGCAGAAATTGCACCTTTTCACCTTTTGTTCTATGTGTATTTAATAAAAAATGCATTTCCAGAGATTTTTCTTTTTGAGACAAGTGTATAAATTATTTTCTCACTGGCGTCTGAACGACATGGACATGGCTTCGCAGGACCTCGATAAGGAATGAAAAATTTGTCTTTTCCATAGAGAGAGAGAGTGTGTGTGTGTGTTTTAAGAGGTTGTCAAATCATTTTTGCTAGTATTAGATTGCCACATATCTTATTTTGATCCCAATAATGGGCAAGTAAGCCCTTGCAAATCAAAATTTGGCCATATAGAACATGTATTTTGCCTCGAGTTCAATGTACTTGGTCAGATTTGCTTGATACTAAAAAGCTATCTTGGTACATTCCCATTCAATGCATGGCCATATGTTTCATCACCTGGATTCCCAATTTGGGTTGTACTTTAACTTCTGAGATAACTTTCTTGTTTTGATAGTGGATACCTAGGCAAGCCAAGTATATATAAAATATAACTTTCGCGAGGGATCACTTCATTTTTAGATCAATTTATTGCATAGAGTACCCTTGATCATAGTGGGTAAACAACTTGAAACCGCTTAGATTTCGGAACATCCGAGAAAGAAAATTCAAAAGAGAAAGTCAAAAACTCTCATATCATTGATCTACGAATAGAATGACTTTGTTAATTTTGTCTTTGATAAAGCTTGATTTCCATTTACACCGCAACGTTATCGTACATCCTTTGTTATTTTTAATATAAGCATATCGTTGCACGGACAACATTGCTTCTTATTTCCGTTGCGAACACTTCCTATCGCATCAAAGTTTGAAACTGATATCGTCTGCTACATTCCGCGCGTCGGCAGAGATGCCGAGCAGACCCCGTTGAGCAAAACCGGTGCAGTACAAGCCATTTTCTCCTTTCCATTGGCGCAGGACCTTGGTCATGCCGTCTTTGTTGAAGAGGTCATCTCCACCCTAATTAAGTTACCATAAATATGAAGATTCAACGGCAAAAGTTGCAAATGTAGATAAATCAATCACTATTAAGTGGCTCAACCAAAAAAAGATAAATATAAAGAAAATGTAGCTGGAGCCATTTCCGCACAGTGCTTTTGTAGCCAGTGGCAAAGACTATGGCCTCAAATTGACTGGTAGTGCCATTTACAAATGTGACCAGCTTCCCGTTAGCGCTTTTGATGGAGGGAAAAACCTACACCATTTGCTTTATTATAACTTGAGAAGGTTTAACATGCTTTTGATTAAGTTTTAAACTAAATTTCAAATAAAACAAGCCTATAATTCCTTGATTTACCCTGATTTCTCCCTTCTTGATCCTCTTCATTGCACCGACACCGATGGTGGGGGATTGTCCGGTCACTGCTTTTAGATAGAACGGACCTTTTTCCGGCATCCGAAGGCCATACTTGAAGAAGTTGCCATATTTTAGATTGCTGAGTTGTATCACGAAGGTGTCAACTATTCGGCATGGGAGAAATTTTAACAAGACCATACCAAGAAACACCATTTCCTTGGTAACAACATGTACCTGCAAATCCTCGTCATTAGGCCATTAAGCTCATGAAAAAACTTAGCCGTTATCTATAGCTATCAAAGAGAAATAAGGCCTTCATTTGCTCTCTATTATATGTCCATTAAGTCGTTTGCCAATTCGAATTTCTCTGGTTTGTTGCAAGAGATTCTCCCTATCAACTCACGACTGAATTTCCTCAAAAAGAAGAAGAATTCTGTATGTTCCATCCCGTACTAAAGAAGGAAAAATGCATGAATTATAGAAAGAGTGTGCATACGGGACTTCGAGCAACAATGAAGGTGTTGGCACCATAGCTCCACAGATCATAGGCAATCTCCATTCCTGAGTTACCACAACCCACCACCAACACATTTTTCCCTCTGAATTCCCTCCCATTCCGGTACTCGCTCAAGTGCATCGCTGCCCCGCCAAAGCTGTCTAAGCCGTCAACCTCTGGTATCACGCCCTCTCTGTTCTCACCACTCGCCACCACCAAGAACTCCGCGACGTAGACCTCATCCTCGCCCGAGCCCGTGTTTCTCACCACGATCCGCCACTTGCCGATTCGATCGTCATACGATGCGCTCTCGACAGACCGTCGACAGTACAGTTTTATCTCGAAACACGACTTGTAGTTGTCGAGGTATTCGATGAATTGGTCCCTAGGGACAAACTTGGGGAAATTGGAGGGGAAGGGCATGTGGGGGAGCTCGCAGAATTGCTTGGCTAGGTGGAGCTTCAATCGATCGTACGACCTCTTTCTCCGAAGAGAGGCGGAGCAATCCTCTCTCTCGAGCACGATGTTGGCGATGCCGAGGCAGTTTAGGCATGCCGCTGTCGCGAGGCCTGAAGGGCCCGCGCCAACAATGGCCACCACAACCTCTTTCTCGTTGGCCTTGTCCATGGAAGATTTGGTTCTTATTTGATTCAACTGCGACGGCGTTTTCAGGGACGCGGTTTTCGCAGATACAAGCTGGTGTGCTTTTTGTAGAGAGAGAGCACATTGAACTCGGGCGTGAATCCGTCCTAATCAATTGGACCTCATATGGAAAGTTCATGAGAGTTTAAATTTGCAGGTTCAAAGTAGTAAGAAAATCGAGAATCTTACTCAAACTAGCCAGGAATCCACATCACCCTTTGTAATTACCTTGGATTCTTTGTTATCATATATACTTGATCTAACTACCAAGTCATCTAAAATTCGCATTGGCATCTTTTTACTGGATAAGTTTTTGAACTGGAGTTACATTTGTTTTTGTTTCTGTATGCGTAGATTTAAGAATTTCAGGCAAGAAATTGAATAGGTGGACCTCATTAAACACCAAATTCACATGTACCTTTAACTATTGTACAAGGATTTTCCGACGTAACCTTCTTTACTACAAATAAAGCAAAACCATTATTGCATCAACATCTATCAGAAGATTGAATACACACCTTGTCAATATTAGCAGTTATAGCAACTGTTGACTTTATCGAATCCATCTCGCTACAAGCACCATCTATGTTGATTACTTCGCTAGTATCCACTTTCTCATAAGTTTCTGGTCGCAACTTCACTTCAAGCTGAACAACGTCCATATCCGTATAAATATCGTCACTAACACTCTTACCCAAAAGTTCTGGAAACTCGTCAAATATAATTTTTGTGTTGATAACGGGTGAATTTAATTCCGAACACCACAACCGATAGCCTCGCTCTTCTATACACACTTTCTTGCCCTTCCATTGAGTTTACCATCACTCACTCGAATATAACATGGACAACTAAATATTCTATAAACAAAATAATTAGTAACATTACATGACTATACTTCTTTGGGAGTCCGATATCGAATCGCAATCGATGAGGATATATTGTTCAGGTAACTCGTTGTACTAAGCGTATCCGCCATAAATCTCCTAGCCATATCAATACTAGTGAGCATTTTATAGGCCATCTCTAGTAATGCTTTGCCCATCAACTCTGCAACCTGTTGTGGTTCACTAACACTAGTGCAGTGTCTCACTATGCCTTCCTTCATGAAGAATTCGTTTAACAACTTCGAGCAAAACTCTATATTATTGTCAATGCACACATGCTTGATCATTTTATGAGTCTTCTTTTCGATCAAAGTTCTCAACTGCGTGATTCCGACATCGGCATCAAACTTTTGCCTCAGCATAAACACTCATATCTTCCTCGAGTAGTCATGAACAACTGTTATCATAAATCTAGCACTTTTCCTCGAAGAAAATCACAACAGCCTGCGAATATTCAATTGAATTAATTATCCAATTTATGTGGTTTCTCTGACAGTTGCACTGAACTGCACTCTCCGTCGTTGATTTAAGTCATATCACTTGCATACATTTAGTAACAGATTTCTTTCACTTAAAACCTTCAGGCTTCTCTCGTTAATGTGCCTCAAACATATATGCCACAATTTAGATTCTCAAACATAAATATTTGATATCTCCGTGGCGAAATTCGTCACTGTCTCACTTCAAAGCTCTTACAAGCCACTATGCTTGATTCCTTTCATTAGAACAACCTTCAAAATTGCACATTCTGAAGAATATCGACACTCAATTGAATTCAGGGCACTCAAGGAAATTATGTTCTTTTTCAACTTTGGAACAGGCCTTACTCCAATTAAGATCCTCATGATACCATCATACATTCTGATTCTAACATTACTAACGTCTATAGCATCGCACTTAGAGTTGTTCCCCAACTACACTTTACTACTATTTGTGCACTGATAAGTAGTAAACTAGTTTCTTTTTGGTGTAGCATGAAAAGAGCAATCATAATCCATAATCTATCCATCAAATGATGAATAATCAGTGACAGACAAAATATAATCAGCACTATTTGAATTACTATCAGCTATAGCTACAACATTATCCACAGACTCAACTCTAATTCCCTTACTCTTGTCATTTTTCAGCTTAAAGCAATCCCTTCTAAGATCCCCTTTTGCCACAACTCCAACAAACAATACCATCAGTCCTAGATTGACTGCGTCTATTCTAGTTTATACCACTTTTGCTAACTTGTACTAGTTCTTCCTCTATTTTCACCTGCTAAAGATTCCTTTCTACAGATATCCTTTCTTAGAATCAAATCTCAAACCCTATTAAACGTCAAACTTGTTGGCTTAGAGAAATTACTGGCAATAGTATCAGTAACATTCCAACTATCAGGCAAGGAGGATAATAGAATTAAAGCATGTACCTCATCTTTAAAGTCAATTTCAACTAAACTCAATTGACTAACAATCATATTACATTCATTAATATGATCAGCAATTAACACACATTTACACATCTTTAAGTTAAATAGATGTCACATAAAGTATATCTTGTTGATCGCAGAGGGCTTCTCGTACGTATCCAACAGGGCTTTCATCAAACCGACAGTTGTCTTCTCTTTCATGTTGTTAAACATGATGTTATGAGCTAATGTTAGCCAAAAAAACACTTAAAGCTCACCTATCCAGCAATTCCCAATCAGCTTGCTTCATTGTTTATGCCTTCTCTCCAGATAGGGGCAATTCCAGTTTTATCTGATACAGATAATCCTTGATTTGCATCTTTTGGAAACTAAAGTCCTTCCCATCAAGTTTGTTGATTTTCACTTTTCTTTCCTCTGTTACTATCGATCAACTTCAACTCAGCCAAGCCTAGCTTTGATACTAATTGTTGCGGAAGCAAGTGATAGGATAATAAATTTGACAGAATAAGAAAATAAATCGGACGCAAGATTTACGCGATTCGATCATAGTGACTTACGTCCATGGGGAGAGCAGCACGAAATTCCACTATAGATCAAGTGATATAATAGAAATTACAATCACACTCAAGTCACTCAAGCACTCTCAATGCTTCCGAAGCCCCAATTACACCCAATAAGTTACGCAGTATTTAGCCTCATAATTACTCACGAAATAATCTCTCAATTTATGAAAAAATTATACATAAATCTTATTACAAGATTTAATCGACTTAAACACTTAAATTCTTGGTGCAATTGACTAACAAAAACCCACGAGAATAACCCACGCCAAGCACGCGCTTGAAAACGGCGCTTCAAGACTTCCCTCTCGACAGCCATGGCGTTCCATGCTACATATCCGGAAGCACACGATGAAGTCCTCTGCACGTCAACAGCTGGTCAAAGAAATCCCACTATCCAAATATACATAAAAGAAACACTCTTGACTGGTCAAGTCCACACGTTGGACTTTACGATTCTTCAACGTGACTCCCACACCAATTAGGAAAGAATATTTCTGATTCTTTTATTTCTTCTTCTTTCTCTAACCCGACTTTCTTTTTCTTTTACACCTTGGCGACCCCAATTGCAAAGAGAGATTATGTGCCCATCTTTCTTTGCTCAATATTTCGAACATCCACATAAATAATAATTCATCACCGATTGGGCTTAGTTCACAGGCTCAAACTTGAAACATAATTTTAACACACTATCATTATAAATACCATCCGATGGCTAGCGGAAGCCCCTCCAAAAACACAATTAAAATATCGTCTTTTTATCTTTAAAGCTTTCTGCACTATATTTTCAATTTCCTTGGCCGTAGATCTTTATGTCTTAAGTTGGGTATCAATGCAATATGTCATCGATGAGGTTCAAGTACAATTTCCTGTTGTGGATTGATGCTGCCGCTAATCAGCGGCAGGCTGGATTTGTTTGAGCCAATTGTATCGCTCAAGTTTTTAATCGATCAACTATTGTCGCAATTTAAATATGTACTGCTTGGCTGAAGCAAGTGGATTTTTTTTCTCGCCTGGATATCTCCTATCCGAAATCACCACTTAATCCAATCCTTTTTCTTAAAAAAATCAAAGAGCGACATTTGGTAAATTATATTTCGCTACAAAATCGATTCCGGTTAAACAGGTTGTCAAATCTTTCTTGCTAGTCTTAGATTGCGAACAGATGTTATTTTAGTACCAATAATGGGCAAGCAAGCCCTCGCATATCAAAATGGCGCCAAAACACTTTATTGATTGTCTTTGATAAAGCTTGGTTACTCTTGACACGGCGACGTTATCATGCACCCTTTATTGTTTATCAGTACAAGCATATTGCTGCATGGACAACATCGCAAGCATCACATTCTTATTTTTCTCACTCACGCTTCCTTCGGCGTTGAAGTTCAAAACGAATGTCGTCGGCTGCATTCCGTGCATCGTTAGCGATGCCGAATAGGCCCCGTTGAGAGAAACCGACGCAGTACAAGCCATTTTCTCCTTTCCACTGGTCCCGGACCTTGGTCATACCAGCATCATTGAAAAGTTCATCTCCGCCCTAATTAAAGTTACCACAAATATTAAGAATGAACATAAAGGACTTAAGGAAATGAACGAACATAAATGAAATTTACCTGGAGCCATTTGCGTACATTGCTTCTGTAGCCGGTGGCAAAGATTATGGCCTCAAATTGACTTGTTGTGTCATTTCTAAACGTGACCAGCTTCCCTCCAATGCTTTTGATGGAGGGGAAAACCTACATCATTTGCTTTATTATAACTCGAGAAGGTTTAACATGCTTTTGATTAGATTTTAAATTCTATTTCAAAGAGAAAAGCACCTATAATTACTTAATCTACCTTGATTTCGCCATTCTTGATCCTTTTCATTGCCCCGACGTCAATGGTGGGGGTTCGTCCGGTCGCTGCTTTCTGATGGAACGGACCATTTTCCGCCCTCCGAAGGCCGTACTTGGAGAAGTCACCATACTTTAGCTTGCTAAGTAGCCTCATCAAGAGGTCGACGATTCGGTATGGAAGAAATTTTAGCAAAACCATGCCAATAAACACCATTTCCTTGGTAACAACTTCTACCTGCAAATCCTCTTTATTAGCTTATACTTGTTATTTATAGAATATGATTATTTGAATATATGGGGAGCAAATACTATATGAGATTTATTGTTGATAGTGTCAAATTTATTCGCTACTTAACGGGTCATATAACCTCATGAACATTTTATAATGTTCATTGACAAGCATGTCACCCTCTCGCTCCTTTCCCAGTCATTTGTGTTGGCATGTATTCTAAATGAACTATGAAAGAAATAGGCAACTAATGCTAGCGCATTCCTTGCAGGCATGAAATTGAATAAATCTCATAAAGATGGTTGATCTATCACCAACTTAGAAGGAAAAATCCATGAATTATAGAAAGAGTGTGCATACGGGACTTCGAGCAACAATGGAAGTGTTGGCACCATAGCTCCACAGATCATAGGCAATCTCCATTCCTGAGTTACCACAACCCACCACCAACACATTTTTCCCTCTGAATTCCCTCCCATTCCGGTACTCGCTCGAGTGCATCGCTGCCCTGCCAAAGCTGTCTAAGCCGTCAACCTCCGGTATCACGCCCTCGTTGTTGTCCCCACTCGCCACCACCAAGAACTCCGCAACGTAGACCTCGTCGTCGCCCGAGCCTATGTTTCTTGCCACGACCCGCCACTTGCCGATTCAATCGTCATACGATGCGCTCTCGACAGACCGTCGACAGTATAGTTTTATCTCGAAACCCGACTTGTAGTTGTCGAGGTATTCGATGAATTGGTCCCTAGGGACAAACTTGGGGGAATTGGAGGGGAAGGGCATGTGGGGGAGCTCGTAGAATTGCTTGGCTAGGTGGAGCTTCAGTCGATCGTACGACCTCTTTCTCCAAAGAGAGGCGGAGCAATCCTCTCTCTCGAGCACGATGTTGGTGATGCCGAGGCGGTTCAGGCATGCCGCTGTCGCTAGGCCTGAAGGGCCCGCACCAACAATGGCCACCACAACCTCTTTCTCGTTGGCCTTGTCCATGGATGATTTGGTTCTTCTTTGATTCAACTGCGACAGCGTTTTCAGGGATGTGGTTTTCGTAGATGCAAGCTGGTGTGCTTTTTGTAGAGAGAGGGCACACTGAACTCGTGCGTGAATCCGTCCTAATTAACTGGACCTCATATGGAAAGTTTAAATTTGCAGGATCAAAGTAGTAAGAAAATCGAGAATCTTACTCAAACTAGCCATGAATCCACATCCCCCTTTGTAATTACCTTGGATTCTTTGTTATCTGAGATATACTTGATCTAACTACGGAGTCATCTAAAATTCGCATTGGCATCTTTTACTGGATAAGTCTTTGGACTGGAGTTACATTTGTTTTTCTTTCTATATGCGTAGATTTAAGAATTTCTATAAGGGAAATCGAATAGGCGGATAAAGTTTGGCCATTTAAGTAAAAGAGCACGAGCGAAATTCATCTTTTACAGTAACTTCGCATGGGTTTTCATTTCTTTGTAATTGGATAAAATAAAAGGAAATTGCATGAAAGAAAGAAATCATTTGATGACTTATTATAGAAAAAAACATAATATAGGGATAAGGATTGAATGTATAGTTTTCCTATTGATTTATCTCTTCAAAAAAATTTCCTTATTCAGGTCTCTATTACACGCATTGATCCATGTACACTGGATAAAACATCTTTGAATAGGCACAAAAAGTCGTATGAAGTTTAATAAAACATTTCGATGTGGATTGATTAATGATGTGTGTATGATCAGTACATCTTAGCCCAATGACTCCAGACAAGAATTTTTGTATAGTCTTAGCATATGCATCACATACGAGGAAATAACTGTCTAATGTACGGACATTCATAAATGCCAGATTTCATTCTCCAAACGGAGTTGTGTACCACATTTGGTTCTCCTAATTTATACGTTTGCCTTGTACTTGACTCGGCAATGTCAATCTACGTGCCGTACATGGGAATCCGTATCCAAAATTTTTATTTTATAGGAACTTATCTTAATTCGGCATCGGTTGTTATTTTTTGTAATTGGAAAAAATATTAAAGGAGTTGCATTAAAGAAAGCAATCATGTGACGACTTATTATAGGAAAAAAATAAGTTACGGATTGAATTCTTTTACCCAAAGTAGACCCTTTTGAATGGATTTTTTTTCCTATTGATATACTTCTTTAAATTTTTTCCTTATTCAGGTCTCTCTTACGCACATCGATCCTTGTATACTCAAGAAAAAACCTTTGAGCGGGCACAAAAAGTCCTGTGAAGTTTAATAAAACTTTTCGATGTAAAAATGATTATCGATAGAATTATTGTCACTAGGAATAATGGTAATCCGATTCTTTAGAGTAAAATTACCTTGTATCTTTCCATAACGGACAACGCGTGTTTCCCCAAAAACGGGGACTTATCTGCATAGTGAAAATCCTTTCACCTAAAGCAGAATTTTTTGAATTTTCTTGTAAGGGAAATGATCTGGCTTCTAAAGTGAAGATAAAATGCATGCTCGTAAAGTAAAAGTTCTGGAAATGGTAAACGTGCCTGAAGATGGAAAAAACAAATTACTAATACATTGGTTAGAAGCTCTAGGGGTGTCGTGCCTTTGACGATGATCCCGCCTAACCTTTGGGAGGTTGTGTATGTGATGATGATCCCCGTGATTACACGCCGCCTATATTTATAATCCACTAATTAAAACCACTTACAAGTAGTTACTACTGCACTTCCCAGAATTTTTGTTTGGTCGAACACTTCCCAAGATTCAAGACTCCCCATTTGCATGTCAACCTTATCATTAAGCGGTTACAACTTTTAAAACCACCGAGATATTTAACCGTCACTTCGCGCTGGTGCCTTCATTCGACATCTTTGGTCCATGCATTTTCTTTCCCCTATATCCAACACTTGATTAATTTCACGATAATAGGCCATCCATAAGTTTTATCGCCGAATCTCGATACTTGTTGATCGTCCTTCACCCTTCTTTGATAACTATGCCACATGGTGATCGATGAACGTCATGTAGTTATCGATAATCAAGCCACAGTACTTGTCGATTTGCCCCATGCTAGTCTTATTAACCAAACTCAATTAACCGATCGACCGTCACTATTTATCGATTATAAAGAGTTGATTAGTATTTTTTAAACATATGCCCTTTTCTAAAAAATGAATTATCTTTATTTATTTTCAATTTTTTTAAAAATATTTAAAAGGGTCATCTTTGCTTATGAGGATTCAAAGGGACGAGCCTACGTACTATTCTCTTTCACCACACACTAACGGTTACCTTTGGCTTTTTTCTATCGCCCCCTTTAAATTTGCCATGTCTCCACAACTGAAAAAATTGTTCAAAAAGTCTTGAATATATTATACTTTTGCCACTTTAATCCTAAACCTTTTAATATTGTCAATTGAGTTCTAAACCATTTCATAATTTGCCAATTGAGTCAATCCGACCAATTTTAGCCGAAAATCGATGACGTGGATACTGGTTGTCCTATGTAGCGTGGCCGGCACTAATATGGACAATTTTTAATAATATCTTTTCAAATTTCCTTTTCTTTCTCTTTTTGGTTTTTTTTTATTTCCTTCTTCCTCCTTTAGCCAATCGTTGGGCCAAAGAATTTTGCGAAGCTCGCCCCCGCCGGACACTAGCAAGGTCGACCTTGCCAGTCCTCACCTCTGATCGGTCGTCAGCCATCGCCAATGCCCAATGATCGGCTAAAGGAGAAAGAAGGGAAGAAAAATAATAATAAATAAAAGGAAAAAAGGAAAAAGAAGATAATAAATAAATAAATTCAAAAAATATGAAAATATTATTAAAAATTATCCACGTTAACACCAGCCGCCCCATGTGGCATGTGACATTTCGAATTTTGACCCAATTTTGGGATTTATAAAACATGTAATTCGTTAGTGTGCTTATAGTAAAATTTCACCCGGGAACTGATCACTCTCGGTTATTATTTTTAAAACTGAGATTTCGCTATAATCGCATTCTATTGAATTTGGCCGTTATTTAGAGCTCGAACTTTGGTGTCAAATTTTTTGGAGTTTCGTGACGAATTAAATTGGATAGTGTCGATATTATTGTGGCCAGCCTCAAAATTGCCCGGATTAGTCGGAAAGTGAAAATTAAGAACGGATGCGGATTTTGACTAGTAGACCTCCATCTGGGTTTATTTTATTTAGTATCTGCTGATTTTTCCTTAGTTTATAATTAGGATTTTTGTGAGCCGTTAGATCATTTTCGGATTTGAATCGTGGTCGTCGGATCGCACTTGAGTGCGATGTTTGACCTTTCTCTCTCTCTCTCTCTCTCTCTTCCCTTCCGCCCAACCCGCTGCCGCACACGTTCTCCCCATGCATACGTCCCCTTCGTGCACGTTTCCCCCCTTCTGTCAGACTCTCTCTCTCCTCTTTCTTCTTTCTTCTCTTCTTCCTCTTCTCTCTTTCTTCCTTATCCTCTTCTTCTCCCTCCTTCTTCCACTGACGCCGCTGCTTCTGCTTCTTCCTCTACATGACCGTCGCCCGCAGCTCGCCACCGCCGCCGTTCGCTTAGCGCCACCACTTGCCTGCTGCCACGCCGCCCCGCCAGCAGCCACCCGCCCGTTGCCACCGCGAGCCCAGCTCGCTGCTCACAATCGCCGGGCCGAGCTCGTCACCAATCAGCCAGCTCGCCAAGATCAACACGCCGCCGCGTCGCCAGTCACCGCTTGATACCGTCGTGCTGCCCCGACTGCTGCCGATTCGCCCTCCTCAGCCCCTAGCTCCCCCTCTCTCTCGCCACTACCACCCTGGCTGACTTCACTCTCCCCTCCGCGCCGTTGCCGTCGCTATCATCGTCTCAGTCGCTACTGTGCCACTAGCTAGCCGGCCAGCCAACAAGCCGGCCAGCCAGCTTGCCGGCCAGCCAGCCAGCTTGCCGGCCGGCCAGCCAACCCGAGCATACCCAAGCCGTGGCCGAGCAGCCCAGGTCGTGCCTAAACAGTGGCCGAGTCACCTTGAGCCGTGCCCAGCCGCTGCCCTTGCCATGGTCAAGTGCTGCACCGAGTCGTCGGGCCATGTACCGAGCCGTCGGGCCATGTACCGAGCTATGGCCGAGCCTCGTGCCCGTCGCGCTCTTGCTCGTACCAAGCCCAGCACTGTTCGCCCTAGCCAAAACCTAGTAAGTGACTCCCTAAACCCTACTTAGTACTTTGGGTATTATTAGATTTGTTTAGGGGTGAATTAGCACCGGTTTGGGGGATGAGATGGGGATTGATTGGTTGAATTAAATGTGATCGGTTAGTAGGTTTAATTGTGATGATATTGTGGCATATGTAGTGATTGACTGAGATGAAATGATTGGCTGGTTGTCGTGGCGTTTGTGGGTGAAATGGAATATTTGAATGTGACCGACTTGAATGTGGATTGCTGGGTTAATGTGATGAGCTCGTGACTTGTATTGTATGGCATGTGTGCACGTGAGAATGGGCTTGAGACGTGTTGACGATGGTCCGTGAAAGGCAAGTTAGACCTGGAACGTGTTGACGGCGGTTATTGGAAATTGATTGAATTGTGTGGCATGTGTGCATGTGAGAATGGACTTAAGACGTGTTGACAGCGGACTGTGAAAGGCAAGTTAGACTTGGGACATGTTGACGGCAGTCATTGGAAAATTGATTGAATTGTGTGACATGTGTGCATGTGAGAACGGACTTGAGACGTGTTGATGGTGGTCCGTGAAAGGCAAGTTAGACCTAGGACATGTTGACGGTGGTCATTGGAAATTGATTGAATTGTGTGGCTTGTATGCATGTGAGACCGGACTTGAGACGTGTTGACGGTGGTCCGTGAAAGGCAAGTTAGACCTAGGACGTGTTGACGGCGGTCATTGGAAATTGATTGAATTGTGTGGCTTGTACGCATATGAGAATGGACTTGAGATATGTTGACGGTGGTTCATGAAAGGAAAGTCAAACCTGAGGCGTGTTTACGCGGGTCGTGAGAAAGTATGAAATGTCTGGTGAGGGACAGAGCTCGGCTTGATTTGAGGGCTGACCTAAGGCGTGTTGACACGGATCGTGTGAAAGGACTTGGGAGGTCGTGGAAAGTTGCTCGGCCACGCATGCGAATTGAGTATGATTGAATTGATCGAATGTGCGTTATTATGGCGTTTGAGTGGTGATATTATGTTTCTGGATTATTATTGCATTATAGTGTTTAATTAATATGCACAGTGGACGTGTGGACGGAGACGAGGTAAGTGCGTGTATGTGAATTCTGTACGTTACTGGTTAGATTACATGTTAAGACTTGTTTGGGCACGCATTGACCTACGTGGGGTTTAGGGTATTGCTTATTGAGACTCGTTCTCACGGTTATTATATAACTATTTCATATCCCCATCCTTGATCATGCCGTCTCGGCATTTCGGGATACCCATGCATATCGATCACATGGTGATGGAGTATCCAATGGGGGAGAACCTGGTGTACTATAGGGATGCTAGTGTAGTGTATGTAGACATGGGAACCGTGAACTGGAAGCCTATGGTATTTTTGGATTGGCTATATCGAGAGAATGACGGGGAATTAATAGGGCTGATACAAGGGTTTGATGTTTCCCAAGGAGGTTTAGTGGCAGGATTAGGGGACAAGGACCCAATGGAAGTTGCCCCTCCCGATGGTGAAGTTATCGATCCGGAGTTCGTCCCCGAAAGCCCTGACCGGAAACCGGAGCCGGAGCCGGAGCCGATGGAGTTTGACCTGGAGCCGGAACCTGTAGTCGAACCCTCCGAGTCCAAGTCCGACGGAGAGCCCATGAAGCTGGAGTCTGAAGATGAGCCGATTGAGATCAAAGCTGATACGGAGTCTGAACCTTCAGGGTCTAATCCTGATTAGGCACCGTGGAGGCATCTAGGTGTCGGGCTTAGAAGCCCTTTTTGGTAGAGCCTCCTTTTGTGTAGCTAGCTAGCCTACTCTCCCACCTATCCTTTTTGATGATGAAGGTGGATGCTAATCCTAGAGGTCCCTTGTATGAATATTTGTGGTTTCAAGTTAATGTTATGAGTTTATCGATTTACGCATGTACTACCCCTTTGTCTTTATTAATTGTCTAGGTTGTTTATATTTCGCTTCCGCTTACGTATGACTTTGGGTGTTTCTTTTGGGTCGGCGACGCGTCCTGGGATATCGCGTTTAATACGACCGATGAAGAGGTGTCGCGAGCCCGTTGTGGTTCGGGGCGTGACATTCCTGGTTGATTTGGTATCAGAGCAAGGTCAGCTCGATCAAGTTAGTTAAAACCTGGAGTGATAAGGAGCGATGACTTTGGGGTAGTTAGTTAGAGAGACTCGTGTGCCATTCATAACCCAGACTGTTTGATTGTGATTGCTGAGTGATGTATGCAATAATATGTGAGGTGCAAGTGCGTTTAGACTTGAGGTAAGTGCACAAACTCTATTGGTTGTGATTGGGTGTTGATTGTGATTGACTACCTGCTTAATGAATTATTGTTATGATTCACTGCCTAGGGCTTTAGACTGGTATAGTTGGCCTAAGTCTTTAATTCCCGAGGAGAATTATAGCAGGTAGGTGAGTGGTGTAAACTCTGTGAGTATGAGTAGCCGAGGTCAAGGTCGTGTAGATCCGCAAGCTAGAGTTGTAGAGGATCCCAGGGTGGATGAAATTCTGAGGGCACTTGAGGAAGTTGGAATTTTTTGATGGAAAAGATGGGAATCAAGTTCAAGAGCAAGTTACCTTACAAAAAAAAAGTTCAAGAGCAAGTTAATGCAGTTAGATAGATGCAACAACTGGATGAGCGATTTTTGAAATTGAAACCTTTGAAGTTCGATGGGAAAAGTGACCCTGAGGCTGCATCACTTTGGATATAAGAGTTGGAAAAAGGGTTTGAAGTATTGGGGTGCTTGGGTCGAAGCTTTCAATGGAAAGTACTTTTTGGAGAGTGCGCGAGAACAGAAAAAGACAAAGTTTCTTTAGCTTCGCTAAAATCAAATGTCAGTCGATTAGCACGAGGTTGAGTTTGTAAGGCTATCTAAGTATGCACCAAGCATGGTCAAGGATCATGTAGATAGGACAAGGAGGTTTCGGGATTAATTGAAATCGGAACTCCGCAGTCAGTTAGTACTCTTGAGTCTTAAGGGATTGCAATGAGTTGTATGAGAGGGCTTGATGGTTGAAATGGATTTGAGAGAAAGGGCTGCCGCTTCTAGATCGCGGTACGCGTCGGCTAGGGTCAATAGGAACTTTGGTAAGAAACCTATGGTAGAGAATATGAGACTTGTTTCTCCGATAAGGAACAACTTTGGAAAGCCGAACCACTGCTCCAACGCCGCATGTCAATCTTATGGAAGGAGGCATGGGAATGGCCCTTGCCCAGGTGGATTTTGAGCGTGCTTTGGATGTGGCCAGCAAGGTCATCAAGTGAGAAATTACCGAACCGACAGGTTAGACCACTGATGCAATTGCAGCGACCGCATGTAGGATATTAAGTGAGAGCTGCCCTGTAGATTAATTAGAATCGACTAAGGACGTAAAGAAAAGTATATGTTGTGGCTAAGAAAGAAGCGAAGGATGTGCCTTGAAAGTCGAGATGCGTTATGAGATGATATTGGGTGCAATAGGAGATGATTTTGAAGTTCTCGCTTGAGTGGTCATGTAAGACTTACAATCAATTTTACGGCGAATAGGTGCAATCTATTTAAGGATTTATGGATTACCGATGATATTCGTGGACGGATTTGGAAGGATGAGTGTTGCTTAGAAATTTCAGATTTTGTAAAGAACTGATGTGATTTGTTTTTGGGAGACTGTTGGATTGAAATTGGATGGATTGAGCTTTGTCTTTGAGGTATAGAAAGATAAGTATTTTGTGGCTGACTAGTTGGTTGAGGAACCAAGGCTAAAGGACATAGCCGAGGTATGTAATCTTCCCGATGTCTTTTCTCAGAAATTATCGGGATTGCCACCTAATAGAGAAGTGGAGTTCGGGATTGAGTTAGCCCTAGGGACAGAACCAATCTCGAAAGTGCTCTACAGGATGTCACTGTCAGAGTTGAAGGAATTAAAGGTTCAAATGCAAGAGTTGTTCGATAAGGGCTTTATCCGCCCGAGCGCATCTCCATGGGGAGCACCAAAGTTGTTCGTGAGGAAAAAGGATGGATCATTGAGGTTGTGTATTGACTACAGACAACTGAGCTAGGTGACCATTAAGCATAAGTACCCATTGCCAAGGATTGACGACCTGTTTGATCAGTTACAAAGGGCATCAGTGTTTTCAAAGATCGACTTAAGGACTAGCTATCATCAATTGAGGATTAAGAAGGAGGATGTGCCGAAAATGGCATTTAGGACAAGATATGTGTACTATAAGTTTACGGTGACACCGTTTGGATTGACTAATGCCTCTACAACCTTTATGGATTTAATGAATCGGATATTCAAGGAATTTCTAGATCAGTTTATGATCGTGTTCATAGACGATATCCTAGTGCATTCAAAGACTTCCACTGAGCATGAGCTACACTTGGAAAGAGTTCTACGGACTTTAAAGGAACATGCACTCTACTCTAAGTTTAGTAAGTGCAAATTATGGCTTTATCGAGTGGCGTTCTTAGGACAAGTGATATCCAGGAAAGGAATTGCGATGGACCCCGACAAAGATTGAAGCCATCACGAATTGGCTAAGACCGACAACGGTAACCGAGGTTCGGAGCTTTTTGGGCCTAGCAGGGTACTACAGATGATTCATGGAAAGGTTTTTGGCATTAGCGACGCCGTTGACACGGTTATTAAAGAAGGAAACAAGGATTGAATGGACGGATAGGTGCGAAAAGAGTTTTCAGTAGTTAAAGGAGAGGTTGACAACCGCCTCATTATTGACAATCCTGTCAGGTCCGAGAGGATATGAGATCTACAGTGACGCATGGCTAAGGGGATTGGGATGCATGCTAATGCAACACGGAAGAATGGTGGCATATGCATCGCGATAATTGAGATCACATGAGCTGAATTATCCGACGCATGACTTGGAATTAGTCGCGATTATCTTCACCCTTAAGATTTGGAGACACTACTTGTGTGGGGAGAAATTTCAGATTTATACGGACCATCAAAGTTTAAGGTACTTGTTTTCCCAAAAAGAATTGAACATGAGACATCGTCGTTGGATAGAACTCCTTAAGGACTATGACTGCGATATTCTAAATCACCCTGGAAAAGCTAATAAAGTAGCGGATGCTCTAAGTCGAAAATCGAGCATTGCGTATATGATGGTCAAGGAATGGACTCTATTGGAAGGAGTTCGGGTTTCAGAGTTTAAGTTTGAAGGGAGTTATGTCTCAAGTCTACTTACCGCGTTGAGGATTGAACCGGAAATCCAAACTAGATTAAGGCTTTACAATCGATGGACCCGGAGATTCAGAAGATTCTGAAAATGGATGTCGCAAAAAGGAAATCGGACTTTTAGGTACCCGAGAATGGGATTCTGAAGTTCCGTGGACGGTTATGTGTACCTGGTGATGTAGAACTAGAGAAGGAGATTTTATCAGAAGCTCACCATAGCAATTACAGTATTCACCCGAGTAGTACAGAGATGTATCAAAACTTGCAATAACATTATTGGTGGAACGGCATGAAAGTGGATGTAGCCAAGCACGTGGCCAAGTGTTTAACATGTCAGCAAGTGAAGGGAAAACATTACAAGTCGGGTGGAATGTTGCAGCCATTGGAGATTCCTGAGTGGAAGCGGGAACACATCACGATGGACTTTGTAATGGGATTACCAAGGAGTCAGGGGTGTCATGATTCAATTTGGGTGGTTGTCGACCGATTGACAAAGTCAGTATATTTTCTGTCGGTACGAAAGGACTTCGCCTTGGAAAGGTATGCCGAGATTTACGTGCGACAAATAGTCCATCTGCACGGAGTGCCAGTGACGATCACTTCATACCATGATCATAAATTTACTGCCGCTTTTTGGAAATGTCTTTATACGGCATTAGGAACGAATTTACGGTTTAGCACGGCCTATCATCTCCAAACGGATGGCCAGTTTGAAAGGACGATTCAGACTTTGGAAGACATGCTGCGAGTATGTGTATTGGATTTTAAAGGTAGTTGGGAGAAACAGTTGCATTTGGTTGAATTTACCTATAATAATAGCTACCAACAGAGTATCAGAATGGTACCATTTGAAGCGTTATATGGTAGGGCTTGCAGAACGTCGGTTAGCTGAGATGAAGTTGGTGAGAGGAGCATCACGGGTCCCGAGTTGATTCAGTAGTCAGTCGAAACGGTCAAGGTGATTTGGGACAGGCTTAAGACTGCTCAGAGCTGCCAAAAAAATTATGCAGACCGGAGACATAGGCCTTTGGAATTTCAAGTAGGGGACCATGTTTTCCTCAAAGTGTCGCCGATGAGAGAATTGTCACGGTTCGGTAAGAAAGGAAAGTTGAGCCTGAGGTACATGGGTCTATTCGAAGTCTTAGAGAGAATCAATACCTTAGCTTATCGTCTCGCACTACCGCCGAATTTATCTTAAGTGCACAACGTGTTCCACGTGTCTATGCTAAGGAAGTATGAACAGGACCCGATCCACGTGCTAAATTATGAAGAAATAGACGTAGACGATCGAGTGTCGTACGTGGAAAAGCCAGTAAGAATTGATGATAGAATGGAACGAGTGTTGCGGAATAAGACAATTCCGATGGTGAAGGTGATTTTGGAACATCATGGAACCGAAGGTGCGACATGGGAAAGTGAAGAGTTGATGCAACACCAATAATCCCATTTGTTTGAGTAATTAGGATGGATTGTAAATTTCGAGGGCGAAATTTTTGTAAGGGGGAAGTGTTGTGACATTTCGAATTTTGACCCAATTTTGGGATTTATAAAACGTGTAATTCATTAGTGTGGTTGTAGTAAAATCCCGCCTGAGAACTGATCACTCTCGTTATTATTTTTAAAATTGAGATTTCACTAGAATCGCATTCGATCGAATTTGGCCGTTATTTAGAGCTCGAACTTTGGTGTCGAATTTTTTGGAGTTTCATGACGAATTAAATTGGACAGTGTCGATATTATTATGGCCAGCCTTAAAATTGCCCAGATTAGTCGAAAAGTGAAAATTTGGACCGGGTGCAGATTTTGACTAGTAGACCTCCCTATGGGTTTATTTTATATAGTGTCCGTTGATTTTTCCTTAGTTTATAATTAGGATTTTTGTGAGCCGTTAGATCGTTTTCGAATTTGAGTCGTGGCCGTCGAATCGTACTTGAGTGCAATGTTTGACCTTGCTCTCTCCTCTCTCTCTCTCTCTCTTTCTTCCCTTCCGCCCAACCCGCTACCGCGCACATTCTGCTCATGCGCACATTTCCCCTATGCGCACGTTTCCCCTATGCACACGTCCTCTCCGTGCACATTTCCTCCCTTTTGTTAGATTCTCTCTCCTCTTTCTTCTTTCTTCTCTTTTTCCTCTTCTCTCTTTCTTTCTTCCTTCTTCTCTTCCTCTCCCTCCTTCTTCCCCAGACGCCGCTGCTTCTGCTTCTTCCTCCACCTGACCATCGCCCGTAGCTCGCCACTGCCTGCCGCTCACCTAATGCCGCCACTCACCAACTGCTACGCCGCCCCGACAACCGCCGCTCACCCGTCATCGCCGCAAGCCTAGCTCGCTGCTTGCAGTCGTCGGGCTTAGCTTGTCACCGCTCAGCCAGCCCGCCGAGACCAACACGCCATCGCATCGTCACTCGATGCCGCCGTGTCGCCCCTACCGCCGCCGGTTCGCCCTCCTCAGCCCCCAGCTCCCACTTTCTCTCTCGCCACTACCACCCTGGCTGACTTCCCTCTCCCCTTCGCGCCGTCACCGTCGCTATCACCATCTCTGCCATCGCTGTGCCACCAACCAATCGGCTAGCCAACCAGCCGGCCAACCAACCAGCCGATCGGCCAACCAGCCGGCCAACCAACCAGCCGACCGGCCAACCAGGTCGCCGGCCAGCCAGCCCGAGCGTGCCCATAGGAGCAATTACAGTATCCACCCGAGGAGTACGAAGATGTACCAAAATTTAAGACAACACTATTGGTAGAATGGAATGAAAGTGGATGTGGCCAGGCATATAGCTAAGTGTTTGACATGCCAACAAGTGAAGGCACGGTATTATAAGCCTGGAGGATTATTGAGACCATTAGAAATCCCAGAATGGAAATGGGAACATATCACAATGGATTTCGTGACGGGACTGCCAAGAAGCCATAGAGGACATAATTCAATTTGGGTAATAGTGGATAGACTGACTAAATCAGCGCACTTTCTGGCGGTGCGAAAAGACTTTAAATTGGAAAGATACGTAGACTTGTATGTGAGGCAGATCGTGAGGCTACATAGAGTACCGGTAACAATCACTTCGGACCATGATCCGAGATTTACGGCCAACTTTTGGAAAAATTTACAAACGGCCTTAGGAACGAAGTTACAGTTCAGTACGGCCTACCATCCACAGACAGATGGCCAATCGAAAAGAACAATTCAAACTCTAGAAGATATGTTGAGAGCCTGTGTAGTGGACTTCCAGGGCAAAAGGGAAGAGCAATTGCATATAGTGGAATTTGCCTATAACAATAGCTATCAGCAGAGCATTCATATGGCACCGTTTGAAGCCTTATATGGTAGGGCGTGCAGGACGCCAGTGTGTTGGGATGAAGTGGGTGAACGGAGTATCACGGGTCCACAGTTGATCCAGCAGACAGTTGAGGCAGTTGAGGTCATTCGAGACAGACTCAGAACAGCGCAGAGTCACCAGAAAAGTTATGCCGATCGAAGACGACGACCTTTAGAGTTTCAGGTGGGAGATCATATATTTCTCAAAGTGTCGCTTATAAAGGGATTATTTAGATTTGGCAAGAAGGGAAAACTGAGTCCTAGGTATGTCGGGCCATTTGAGATTTTGGAAAAGATTGGAGATATGGCCTACCGACTTGCCTTGCCGCCCAATTTGTCCTAAGTACACAGTGTTTTCCACGTGTCGATATTAAGAAAGTATGAACTAGACCTGAGTCATGTCTTAAGGTATGAGTAGATAGAAGTGGACGATAAAGTGTCGTACGTGAAAAGACCAGTCAGGATTGAGGATAAAAGAGAGCGCGTGCTAAGGAACAAAACGATCCCGATGGTCAAAGTTATCTGGGATCACCACGGAACAGAAGGTGCCACGTGGGAAAGCGAAGAAGCTATGAGACGTCAACATCTCCAGTTATTTTAGTAGATAAGGATAGATTGCAAATTTTGAGGACGAAATTTTTGTAATGGAGAAAGAATTGTAATAGCTTGAATTTCGATATAATTCCAGGACCAATAAAATTGATATTAATACACGTTTTATTTTAGGAAGTCTCGTCTAGAGCTGATCACTCTCGGGATACTAACTAATGGGGAATGGCTAACTAGAAAATGGTTCGTGGACCAGGGACCCTATCGTGAAATGGATACCGATCACGAGAGACGCTGAGGAAAATTTTAGGCCAACGTGGGCCGATCTTAGGAAAGAGTAATGGATTGGATTTGGTCAAGGCCAACGATATACAATTGGGACGCAGGTGGTTCTACAAGACCGAAAGTGCACGTGGCCAACCAGTTCCGAACTTGAACCTAATCATTGTGACCTCTGGAACTAATGATAATTTCTCATTCTCTCAATGATCGAGACCATCTCGATACGGATAGCCCTAGGCCGATACGCATAACCTCTAAACAGCCGCCCGTTAGTGAGAGACCCTAAAATTGAAAGTTTAGCGAGTTTTGTTCACGGAATTGGGCCCGGATTTCGATGTCGATTTTTCGAAGGCTTAAGAGACTAATTTGGGAATCTGGCGTCATATTATGCTAGCCACACATATTTTGAGTTAGTACGAGTAAAAATTGGAATTTTGGTCCGGGGTGAAAAATTACGATTTTGCCCCTCGGGACACCAGCGTCGCTTTTCGAGGCTAGATGAAGTTATTTTTCGAGGCCGATGCCATTTTAGGGTGGCCACGCATACCAGGAGTGGTTATGGCCAAAAATTGGAATTTCGACAAAAATTGGAAAATTTACGATTTTGCCCCTCAAACTTTGACGTGGATTTTCAAGGGCTTGCACGATGAATTTCGCGATTCTGACACCACATTATGTTGGCCACGTACATGGATGGTTGGTACGGGCGAAAAATGAAACTTCGCCCCGGGATCGGAAAAATGACGGTTTTGCCCCTGGGTTATTTTTGGTTTCGAATTTTGGGAGATAATTAAGAAAATTAATTAAAATTGGATTTATCCTAATTATGACAGCAAATGACCAAAATACCCTTGAATTATTGGATAAGATTTAATGGTGGCCCTTTGATGAGGGGCAAAATGGTCATTTTAGGCTAGATTTGTGACACTTGGCACCCTAGACCCTAATATTTGACCAAGATAAGACCCTCTCTCTCTCCTCTCACCCTCATCTGGCCGGACCACCCCCTCTCTCTCTCTCGATTTCTCTCTCTCCCTCTTGTTCTCTCTCGGCAAGGTTGCCGGAGCTCGCCGCCGGCCACCGGAGCACCGCCGCCGGCCGCCGTGGCCCATCGTCGACCACCACAGCCCCCAGCCACAGCCTTGCCCCTGTCCGACCCCTTTCTTTCCCTCTTTCCCTCTCTTTCTCTCTCTTTTTCTCTCCCGGTTTATCACCGCCGCTGTGCCGGAGACCCACTGCTGACGCGTCGGAGCTCGTACGGCCAGACCGCTGCCACAGTGACGTCCCTAACGTCTGTACGTCACTATTCATCACCGTCCATACGGTGTTTGTACGTCGTCGTTCGTACGCCGTCGCCGGGAACGCTGCCATCGGTTCCACTGTTTACCAGTGATCGGCCACCGTTTCTCGTCGTCGTGACCTTGGATTAAGTGAGTAAAATTCCTAAATCCATTTTTTTGGACTGGTTTAGGAATGCTAGTACTGGCAGAGAAAAAATTTTGTGTACCGATTGATAGGAATTATTATCGGAAAAAAAAATGAAGTGGATCAATGGGAATTTTTTTTTTGGGAGAGTAATTAGTTTGATTGGCCAATTTAGGAGCCCATTGGTGGAATTTTCGGGTATGTCCGGGTTGACTGATTGTATGAAATTCGTGCTTAATTGTGATTGATTGCGTACTGCCATGTCGCATGTTGAGTGGCTGATTATTGTGGGGTGCAATTGGCCGCTGTTTGGCTTGCAATTAATTGTTGATTTGTGAATCGCACATAAGGCCACACGGTATTAATTGGGCCAATTGGGCACTTGTTGTGACATTGAGTGTTCGAATTATATCGGGGCTCGTGGTGCATTGCATTGCATAACATGGATACGCATTGTGTATGCCAAGAGTGAGGCATGTGGAGAAATTATGCGAGAATGCGTACCCGCCATGAGCATGTGATCACCTAAAATGCCCTGAAGCATGTTACGCGGGGTTTAGATAATAATTGCTTGCGTGATCACCTAAAGACCTTCGGGTCGTGACCTTCGGATCGATATCGTCCTCATGCACTTTGAAGCAGGCTAGAGACACTGGGCCAGATCGGTTGCTGCGCCTCATGCACTTTGAAGTAGGCTAGACGCACCGAGCCGTGAATATTATCGACTCGAGTTGTAAAAAATAATAAATTGGGCGATTGCCAGAGTGTCAGTGTGGGCCAGTGGGCCGAGAAATGCATATGACATGTCGACGACATTTGCATGCATGAACATCCATGGACTGGCATGCGAGTGTGTGTGACTCGGTGCATGAGCATGTGATTGGCGTACGTGTGACAATGTGTGCTACGTATGCGTCGTGATTATTAAATATATTGAACTGTCTAACCTGCAAGGTCAAAGAATTGCTTGATTGTTGCTGCATTATGGTTTTAAATATTTGTTTCCGATCAGGAGATTGCATGCTAGCCTAGCCTAGGTCTAGGAGTTGAACTCACTGAGATTTATCTACGGTTGTATAAACCGAAACTTTTCAGACCCCTAGCCGTGAAGATGGCGAGACCACCACCTCTTTTTGGGATTACTATGCAGATCCGGTAGTATACCAGTACCTACCCCTTAGGAAATGGGGAGACTTTTGTGAGGCATCGATCAGAACTTGTTATGAATATAGGTGAATATTTTTACCAGAATCAGGAGC